>OX463235.1:67065509-68435509 GCA_949820135.1 Sylvilagus floridanus
CCAACTCATCTAATTATGTGTGCTCTTAAAAGCAAAAATCTACTTTGGACTAAAAGAGGAAGTGGTAGCAGAAGAGAGGTGTGGCAAAAGAGGAAGCCAGGTAGAGTCCAGACGTGAGAATGACTCAATGCACCATTTCCGTCTCAGCTGTACAGGCGTACATGTGTAAGGACTGCAGAGAGCCTTCAAGAAGCTAACAGCAGCCCCTAGCTGACAGCCAGCAAGGCAATGAGGACCTCGGTGGTATTGCAAGCAAAATCCTGAGTGATCTTAGAAGCAGATCATTCCCCAGAGCCTGCAGTAGGAAACAGAGCTTTGCTGACACTTCAGGTTTAGCAGAGTAAGGAGCATGTCAAACTTCTACAGAACTGTGACATAATACACTTATGCTGTTGCAAGCTGCTGAGTTTGTGGTAATTTGAATGGCAGCAACAGAAAACTAATACAATCAACAAGCTTATTCCAAAGTACATATGGAAATGCATAGGACCTAGACTAGGAAAAAAAGAAAAAGAAAATAACCTTGAAAAAGAACAAAAAAGACATAGACTGGTCTGTCTTCAAGACTCAATCAAGATGATGTGGTATTGGTGTCAAAGTGGGGGAAATAAACCAATGAAATACAGGAGTCTAGAGAAACACCTACACATAAGTGGTCAGCTGATTTCTGACAAAGATACAAAGGTGATTCCATGGAAAAAGGGTAGTCTTTCTACCAAATGCTGTGGAAACAATTTGATAACCACCTGCAAAAAAAAAATAATTAGCTTTGATCCCCTCCTCACACTATACACAAAAATGAGCTCAAGTGCAATCTCAGACTTAAACATGAAACCTAAAACTGTACAGTTTCTGAAATAAAACATAGAAATCAATGTTTGTGACCTTGGATAGGCAAAGAGTTCCATGGCTCACTGAAAAGATGAGTTGTAAAAGCAAAAATTGAAAATTGGGCTTCACAAAAATTAGAAGTTGCTGCTGATAAGGTGCGTCCCAGAGTGGTAGGAAAGATTTGCAATTATATGTATCATAAAGGCCTTACATCTGGAATATATATATAAAGAAATGTCAAAACTCAATATAAAAGACAAATGGTTCAATCAGAAGGTCAAACGATTTAAGGGACACTTCTCCAAAGATGGCATCCAGAGGGCAGATCAAGATTGTTCAATAGTTGAAACCTTATCACATTTTTTTTAAAAGATACAAGAAAATTTGGGGAGCAATGAGTCCGTTTATCATTCTTGATTATGGTACTGATCCTTTTTTTTTTTTTTTTTTGATAGAGTGGACAGTGAGAGAGAGAGAGAGAAAGGTCTTCCTTTTTTCCATTGGTTCACCCTCCAATGGCCGCTGATCTGAAGCCAGGAGCCAGGTGCTTCCTCCTGACTCCCATGCGGGTGCAGGGCCTAAGCACTTGGGCCATCCTCCACTGCACTCCTGGGCCACAGCAGAGAGCTGGCCTGGAAGAGGAGCAACCGGGACAGAATGCAGCACCCCAACCGGTACTAGAACCTGGTGTGCCGGCGCCGCAGGCAGAGGATTAGCCTAGTGAGCCACGGTGCCGGCCGATTACTGATTCTTGAGAATATACAAGTGCCAAATATCAATTGTCAATTCGTATTGTTAAGCATGTATGGTTTATTACATGCCAGTTATAACTCAGTAAAGCTGTTTGGAGCATTCAGTATAAAGAATACTCAAATAAATAATATAAAGACAAGGATCTATATCAAGTCCATATATGTATTTTTTATGAATTTGAAAAATTTATATTTTTTAAATTTTTTTAGAGGCAGAGTTATAGAGAGAGGATGAGACAAGAGTGAAAGGGCATCTATCCACTGGTTCACTCCCCAAATGGCTGCAACTGCCGAAGCTGGGCTGATCCAAAGCCAGGAGCAGGAGCCTCTTCAGGTCTCCCATATGGGTGGCAGGAGCCCAAGCACTGGGACCATCTTCCACTGCTTTCCCAGGCCATAAACAGGGAGCTGGATCAGAAGAGGAGTAGCCAGGACATGAATCAGGGCCCAGATGGGATGCCGGCACCACAGGCTGAGGCTTAGCTTACTAGGCCACAGTGCCAGCCCGGAAAAAGTTATCTTTAAGTACACCTGGGAGAATCAGGGCTCAACAGTGGGCAAAGCCCTTCTCACACCGTTGTCCGCCTTGTCTGTGTGCCTTTCCCTTCCCCACAACAAGGAACCAGGACGGAGTTACTCCCTTTCCCTGTCTTTTTCCCTTACTATTCGAGGCCCTGCCACAGGCCATGCACCCATCCCATTAGGCAGCACTGCAAAGCCCCAAAGAGTGCCAGCCTAGGGTTTTCTGCTTCCCAGTCTAGGGGAGACCAACAGGGAAACCGCTATGCAAGGTACACATGAGGAAGGGGTAGAGAACCCCCTCCAGGCTGGGTGGACTGTGGGACTCTTCCCTTTGAAATACGTGGGTGTCAAATGTTGATAGGGGTGGGAAGGGCGTTTCAGAGCCATAGACCCAAGCCTGGGGGTGGGACAACACCGAGAGATTTGTGCGAAGACTGCATCGGTTTCTACTGCCAACATGACAGAGAACCCCTGACTGATCAGCTAAAAACAACTGAACTTTCACCTAGAACACGAGCCTCACAGCTTTGGACACTGAGTCCAAAATGAAGATGTTGCCAGGGTCATGAGCCCCTTGAAGTCCACTGGGAACAACTCTCTGGTCTAGTCCAGCTCTCGTAGTTTCCAACAGTCAGCCTGTGGGCACACAGTGGATCTGTGCCTCCAGGTTCACATGGCTGTTTCTCTCTGTGTCTGTATCCCCATGTAACTTTCTTCTAAGGACACTGGTCACTGAGGGCCCACTGTAACCCAGCAGGATCTCCTCTTAATTTAACTAAGTATATTTCCAAAGATTCTGCCATCAAATTAGGTCACATTCTGAGGTTTTGGGTAGACATGACTTTTTTGTGCACTAATTAATCCAGTCCAGGCTCTGTAAAGGATGCATCCAAAAAAAAAAAAAAAAAGGGGGGGGGAGTATAGCATTTTTTTAAGGTTTTCTCCTATCATTTGGTTGACTCTGATCGAGCCACACACCTCTTCTTGAGCTGGTCTGTAACAAGAGGAATGAATGAGAGTGACCATCTTCAGTCAGTCATGTGAAGGTGGCAAAATAAATGGACAACCACCGATTCACTCAGCCTATAAGGGGATACTTCAAAAGTTTTGGAAAATTAAGATTTTTCTTTGTATGAAAAGAAAATGAATTCCAGGCATTTTTAAAAATACGCATATAATATGCATTTTCCATGAACGTTTTGAAATTCCCTTGTATGTGTTCACGGGGCACATGGGGCTCCAGGAGCAAGGTCGGAGTCTCCCACCCTGGTTTAAACACTGGGCAATTTTTGTGTATGAAGTTTGAGGCTGTCTCGGTCCATGTGGGCCGTCATAACAGAACATCTCAGACGTTTATTGCTCACATCTGGAAGCGGGGAAGTCCAAGATGCACGTGCCAGCAGACCAGCAGATCCAGTGTCTGGCGACAGCTTGCTCTCTGCTTCTGAGCTGGTGCCTTCTCGTTGTGTCCACATACATTGGGAGGGGACAGGGATGGTCCCTTCAACCCCCTTTGTAAGAGCACTAATCCCATTTGTGAGATGGAAGCCCTCACAAACTAATCACCGCCCAAAGGCCCCACCTTTAAACCTCCACAAAAGGGATTCAGTGTTCACCTGTGTTTAGGAGGGAGCCCACAGCAGGCAAGCTATACTACAGAGGTGGTAATAAAAGACTCGTCAGATAAAGGTGGGAGAGAAATGGTCAGAGGGGCGTGGGGGGAATAGACACCTATGACGTGGAGCGTGTTGGGGTCAGAGTCATTTTAAAGAGGTGAACACTTTTGCTGAAGCGTGGGCCTCCTATCATGACAGGCATGTTTTGAAGAGCCCTTTCTCAACCCCACCTGTGCCCCATCTGTTCGACTTTTAACAGATCCCACAAAGCAAGAGGCTCCACTCAATGCCTCATCTAGGAGATTAGCACCCACAGCCTAGGACAGCAAATGTCCATGCCACTGAGGGCCAACTTCTGGGACACATGAGGTTCTGCAGAATAGGAGAGAGCAGAAATCACCAACCAGAAAACCCATGGCCAAACTTGATGTTGTTTCCGCCCCCCACAGATGGAGCCCATTTAAGGAAAATGGCAGCTCTTAAACCAGGATGGCGTGCATGCTAATTGCCGCTCCAGAGGAAAACAGAGAGGCCGTTAACACGCAGAAGGGAGCCATGATCTCCGGCTAAATGAAGGCTGCTCGCTGTCCTGCTCCGTTCAGCTGCAGACCCATGTCCGGGAGGAAGTGCTCCCTGGACCAAGCATACAAGACGGTCATCAGCCTGATGCCGCATGTCCAAAGCTCACTGACCCCATGTCCTCCCGTGGGCTGCACCAAGGGACCCCTCTGCAGTCCGCAGGCTCATTTGTTTGCATCCCCAGCTGTCCGGTTTTAGAAACCCGAGGGAGTTAATGATGGGAAAAATGGACATGGTGCATGCACCTCTAATAGGTGTGGTGTCTGCTGCCTGCAGATACACAAACTGCATTGTTGTTGGCTGGGTTTTTCTCCCAAGGAGACAGAGATTAATTATAGGAAGCCAGTGAGGAATCCCATTCATGAATGTGGGACCATGCAGTGGCGAAGACAGAGACAAATGAGGAGGGCCCACTCCGTGATGCCTGTCAGAGGGCTCCAACAGATGGGCTCTAAGTGCAGGTACTTCAGAGGTTTGCTTCCTCCTCCATGGCAGGAGAGGCAAATCCACCAGGCTTTCTCAGGAGACTTTCTGGATGCGAAACAATTATGTCTGCCATCTGCATTTCAAAGTCGCTCCAAACGTGGCTGGGGGATTGAAAGAGAAGTTTGAATAAATAGCTCCTGGAAGTCACTTTAACTCATTGCTCTTGGAGGCTGGCTCATCAGTCAAGGCGACAACTGTCGCCTACATGCCGCATTCATAAACGTGGTGCTAAAGCGTAGCCGAGAAACCCCCTGCCTCCTAGCCCATATGAACTCCCTCTGCCCGCTAAACTGCTCCCAGTGAGTGGGGACCGGTGTCCTTGAGGAGGCAAAGTGATGAGGCTAATAAAAGGGCGTCACTGACCTCGTAAAAGGGAGGACACTGGGCCCTGGGTGGTGGAGTCTTTCCAAGACAAGTCTCCTCTCTGATAAGTGGACGTGCATTGCATGGACAAAGCCCTGCTCCTCACCAAGGCCTGCATTTCTGAAAATTCCTAGACATGAGGCGTCTCGGGTGCCTGTCCTCTCCAACACCCCCAGCAAGATGAGGGACGGGCAGCGGGCTGAGCAGTTTCTCTGCTCGGGTCCCTGCATGGGGTCTCAGCTCCCACAGGCTGCACACTGGGCGACCCCAGGCCTCTGGGTGTTAGGGGGCAGATCCAGCTGTCATCATGGAGGAAGGGTCCCTCAATAAGTGCAGAAAGCTTGCTGGGAAGAGTAAGGGTAGGGGTGAGGCAGAGAGAAACCAGCTAGGTTTGGATGTACCTTCTCCCCACCCAAATGTACAGTTCTGGCTCTGGCTTGTCAGTCCCCAAGCACTCAGGACAGACTGGCCTCCACGGTGGGCTGTTGCCTACGCATTCTTACTTCTTTGTCTCCAGAGTCTATGTGCAGAGAAGTACCTCCGAAACCTCAGTGCCTGTTAATGGGGCGTCTCACAGACTTCCTGGGGGGCAGTGTGAGGTGGAGCTGGAAGGGGGCTGCCAGCGGCATCTTCCCAGCTCTGCAGGCTGGTCTGCAGACCTCCCTTCTAGAAACATTGCATAGGCTCTTAAGACAGGCTTTGCATAGGCCTTAAGACAGGCTTTGTTTCTGAAATACAAATATAATGAGACACTGTGGATCTGGGGCCTTCAGAGTCGTGCAAAGCATAACAACTTGTTCTTGGTTTTGATCCGTCTTTTCTGTAAGCCAATCAGTCACTGTTTACTCATCAAAACAGACAGTTAGAAGGAAGGGAGGCATTAGGCTGTCTCTCTGTCATGTACTATGAATAAGCTCTTGTATCTTCTATTTCTGACAGTGCAATTGAGATTAATCAAAAACAGAATGTCCTAATTGATTATGGGAGTCTTCCTTGAATGAAAGCCCTTGCATGAAATGTTAACTCCAGGCAGTGGTGTGCTGGGGCCAGCTCACACTGGTTAGCTGTGTGCCTCCCCTCCAAGCTCCCAGGTCACCAGGGCCACCTTGATAGCTTGAAATGAACCAGGATGGGAGCATTTACACCACAGAAATTGGCAAGTGCTACAGATTAGGGCTTTGGTTAATCACCTACCAGAACCCCGGTGGCTTTGCAATGATGTGTTGGGGTTGCGCTCAAGGTGCAGAATCTTACTTTGGAGTTCAGAGGAGTATGGAGAAGGAAAGCAGCCAGAATGGGGTCCCATCATCACCGGGGCCGGGACTGGAAGCCTAACTGGATGGTCCCTACGGGACATCGTGCTGGCAAGGCTAACAACCTCAGAGCTCCACTGCAGAGCCTGCCGGACGCCCTTTCGACATCTGCCCACAGTGATCCCTTCTGACTCCACAGACGTGCACGCTTTCATTTATCGTGTTGATCAGCAACACTGGCCAACAAGCCCTTCCTGAAGACGTACGTGTCTGTTTCTGGGTGTGGCACCGAGGGACCTGCGGGGTGGGGAGAAGTGAAACCGAAGGCTTTCAACCAGAGCTCACAGAAACCAGGTGTGCCGAGGCCTCACAATGAGGTCTTTGCTCCTTTGTGATCTTGCAGATGGCCAAATCTCTTTCCATTCTGTCAGTGAGCTCGTTAAATTCTAAGGTCCTGTTCCCACTGGGGTCTCCCCTGCCCCTGGGAACTTCACAGGACAGGTCTGTGGTCTGCTTATTGTTACAACCTCTGTCCGGGTGGCACTGCTCCAGCAGATGTTTGGTACCCAGCCAGGGATAGCACAGGGGTGAGCGGATGGGTAGGTGACTTGAGGCTGAAAAATGAGCAGAAGCCAAGAGCTGGGAGTCCAGGCTGGGGGACAGGACACAGGACTCTGGAAAATGCCTCAACAGGGAGCTTGAGCCAGGCGCTTTGAGGAGTTGGCCCGCTGAAGCTGGACATGCCTGTGTGGGCAGCAAGGCCACTGAAGTTGAAGGGGAAGTGAAAATGCAGATGAACTTGGACCTGGCAGAGTAGCTCAGGGATTTTCTAATTATGTTCTTCCAGAGAACCCCAGGATACAGCAGAGGCACTATAGGAGTCTGTAAATAATTTAAATTTAATTTCCCAAATTACATATCTTGAACAGTAACACAATTACAAAGGCACACAAAAATTTAGTTTACACTACATTTTAATACATTGTGGACCTCCAGTGGGTTAACTTGTGCTACCAGATCAATTCTCTGGATAAAACTGTGGCCATAGATGTTGAATGGAGAACTATTCTGAGCTCCCAACATGAGCTATAAAGCTATAAACGGTATCAGCTTTAGTGGTGTGAATCAAGATTTTCTCCATTTTGTTCAACTTAAATGCAGAAATAAATTACATACTGAAGCTGATATAACATTGCCATTTTCTGCCATAAGCCTATATTTTGAAATTCTATGTTCATCAAAACAGCCTCATTATTCTCATTGACTGACTTCATTTTATTCACAAATGTTTAATCATTTGAACTTATGAAATAAATTTACATGAAGAGTACTTAAGCAGAAACACAGACCTTAACAATTTTCAAATCTTTTTGAGCTGAAGCTTAACAAGCAACCAAGAAAACTCAACGTGCCTTTAAAAAGCCAAAGCTAACTTTTTTAAAGAGATGATGTAAAACTCCCTTGGCGTCAGTGTTTGTCTTGGAGAAAACACCAAAGGTCATAATTATGAGACTATGAAGACAAAACACTTTTCTGAACTAGAGATGCTTGAGAAGTTGAAACCTTTGATAAGGGAGTAGGGAGACAGCTGGGGCTAGGGGCTGCAGAAATGATGTTCTGATGTACGTTATGGATTGAACCGCCTTCCCCAGAAAGGTGATTGGATTCCCAACTTCCATTACCTCTGAATGAAACCTAATTTGGAGACAAGCTCATGAAAGGGGGAGCTGAGTTAGGATATGGTTGTTAGGCTGGAGCCTAATCCAGGGTAGCCGGCATCCTGATGAAAAGAGAAAATATGGCCCTGAACCAACAAGCCCAGAGGGAGAATTTTTATGGAGATGAGAGTCATGGTGCCAAGAGCTCAGGAGCTGGTAGAAGCCAGGAGGAGGTCTGGGACGGATACTTTCCTAGAGCCTTAGAGAGGGACAGCACAGGACCAGGAATACTGCCAGCTGGATTTCTACTTTCAGGTCTCTAGAACTGAGGGAGAACGCATTTCTGTTACTTGACTTACTCAGCCATTCAGTTTGTGGCCCTCGGTACTGCAGCCCCAGGACACGTGATCGGGCCAGGGCTACCTCTGTAGGTGGTGGAGGAGTCATGGTGTGTTGCCCACCCACCCCACCATTGGATCTGAGCCTCTGTGGCTGAAAGGTGAGGGAGAGGAGCAGCTCCTGTGTGGGGAACCACAGGCCGGCCACCTGTGGGGACCTCCTCATTGCACTGCCTCATCCTGCGGAGCAGAACAAGGTCAAGGAAATGAGATGAGACACACCTTGACCTGAAAGGACTTGCAAACAACCTGATGAGATGTTACCTTATGAGGTCTTTATGTTGCTAGTGGACTCTAACTAAAAATGCTCACTGCCAGTCTGACAGTAAGAGATCTCACTTCAGAAATCCACACGGCCCCTAGGAAGAGTTAGAGAGATGCGTAAGTCCCAGTTATGAAGTCAACAATGGAGGGGTGGGCATTGTAGTGCAGCAGGTTCGCTACCAGAAATGCTGGCACTGCGTGTCATCAGAGGGTAGGTTCAAGTCCTGGCTGTTCCACTTCTGATTCAGCTCCCTGCTAATGTGCCTGGGAAAGCAGTGGAAAATGGCCCAAGTACTTGGGCCTCTGCCAAACATGTGGGAGACCCGGATGCAGTTCTTGGCTCATAATTTTTTTTTTAAAGAAACACAACAAGGGAATAAATTCCACGAAGAAATTGAGCTGGAAAGTGGGCTCTTGGCCAGTTAAAACTTTCAATTCAAAACACAGCCCAATTGACACTTGCAAAGTAGGTGGCTCACCTAGCCTGGGCGTGGATACCTGCCTCTCAAAATCAGTGAAATCAAAAGTATATGTTGTTTTAAACCATTATACACACAATAATTTGCCAAGGGTATTACGATGGAACAGAATTTGGCTCCCCAAACTCATGCAGATGTTTAAACGCTGAAGTCTTATGGTAAGGACTGATAGACTAAGGACGGATACTTGTTTTCATTATGGGCATCTGAGTGGTGGGACAGGTGGGAGGCCTTTAGGTAACTGAATGCTTGCCTGCAGAAGGGAGTTCTCGCGAGAGGACTGGTTATTTAAGCTGTTTGGCCCACAGTGCGATCTCTCGCCCATGCCTCCTCCTCTCTGGCTCGTCGGACACCACGCTAATGGAGCAGCCCGACCCTGAACTGCAAACCTCAAAACCGTAAGTTAAGATAAACTCCTTCTTCCCCAAGAAGCGTCTGTTGGGTCTTTCAGTTAAAGTAGAGAAAAGCGACTAACAGAAGCAGTAACGGAACACTACTACAGACACACCAGGAAGTGAGGTTGTTACCGTAGCAGATACCTAATATATGGGAGTGATTTGAACCATTCAGAGGCAGGCCCAAGGCTGATAGAATGTTCAGGACAATGATAGAGAAGGCGTAAACTACCTTGAGCATACCGTTAGGAGAAATCTGGACTTGGAAGATGCTTTCTGTTGGAGTTCCAGCGCAAGCGAGGACGTTGTTGGGGGAAGAGGGAGGAGAGCAAACTTTGCTGTTTAGCATTTCTCGTTTCTGATGGATTTTGTTGGTATGAAGCATTATATTTCTGTTATCAACTTTACAGAGTTGTGATATGTTAAGCTTGGTCTAACATTGTTTACACTGTTATTTTGCTTATGATTTTTGCATCAATATGGCATGAGAAAAATTGACTTGTCATTATCTTTGTTAAAATGCCTTGAATGGATTTTGTTCTCCAATTTAATCCCTGCACTACAATGATATGGTAACTGTTCTGTTTATATTGAAAACGTTTGGGATAGAATTGTGATTAGCTGTTTCTAGAAAAATAATTTTTGAGGTCAGTGATTATCTTTTTATTTTGATTCTCCAGGCTTTTAGTATAATGCTTAATAGATCTTTGTAGTCAACAGATAGCTATTCAATAAATAAGTTTATATAAGAAAAAAGAAAACAGAATACTGAAATTTGAAAGAACTCTTGCGGTAGAACTTCAGGGGATTTTTGAGTGTCAGAATGGAAAACAAAATGTGTTAGGAAATCCGTTTGATGGCGTTATGCTGAGCTGGTATGAGAAAAGACAGAGGTCAGAAGCTGGGGGAACACACTCCTGAGCCCTTGTAGCTGATGTTCAATGAATATTCATCGGTTGAACAATCAGTTCAAGGGAGGAGTCAGGGATGGTTAGAAGACCAATGATTCATGGTTGTTTAGTAGCTGAGACACCCCAAGGTAAGGAAAACAGGCCAGGAAATTCAGGCCAACTAACCCAGGCCATATGTCCAGTCACATGGGGACCTGCCTTTGCACAAAGCACATTTCCTCCAAAGGTTGTCTGGACTGGAGGCAAGGAACTCCCGGGCACCCTGGTCATCATCCATGGTCAAGTCGACGACCTTGCTGCTGAGGTCCTTAGGCCAGTGAGCTGAAGTGAGGTGGTGGAGGCCAGCCCTTAAGCTCAGAGCTAGTCAGGCAGACTGGGTTCTATTCACGCTGTTGATGTTGTCAAAGCGAGGCCTCGTTCTCCTGAGTGCCCTGTCCCTGACTTGGTCTCTTCCTGTGACTCTAAAATGGAGAAGGGAAAGGAGAGGAAGGTGGTCAAAGGGGCAGTGGTTCTGGTGGTTGTCTGAAGATCCTTCTCCTAGGATCTGGGTTCTCCCAAGATCCTGCCGGTGGTTTCCTTGACCTGGGTTCAGGTGAATACCTATTCCCAGGTGTGGCATGACCTGACTCCAAGTCGGTGTAGCTGGCTGGCCAGGTGAGTCTTGGCAAATGGTTATTCCATGCTCCATGGCATCACTGCTGTGGCCATACAGCCTGCATGTTGTAGGAGCGTCCTGGGTTCATGCCCTTCTTGCTCTCTTCAATAAACTTTAGTATATGCGGAATTCAATGTAATTACATGTTCATGCTTTATAGGGGTTTGCATAAAAATTCACATATAAGTGTCCTTTGTAAGATGGGTTGTTCAACAACAAAAAGAAATGTGAGCTATGGTTAGGAAGTGAAAACCAGAAGGCATGGGACCCATCACGATACCTCCTCCGTCATCAGGGTGTTTGTGAGACTCAAATGAAACCCTTTGCAAATGACAGCGTGCTGGGTGGGCACGTGTGAGGATTTACTGACTGGCAGATCGTGGCATTGCAAGCAGCATTGTACATTCCCTACTACTTGAGTGGAGTTTCACTCGGTTCCTTTGCTTGAATTCGGCACTTGGAGTTTGCCTGGTTCTTGAAGTTGGTTGCTGGACAGGCACTGCTCAGAATTAGTCTAATTTCAAGGGTATGGGGACCCCACAGAAAAGGAAGAGGATGCCCAGGCTGCCAAGTTTGGAGCACGATGCTGCCCAGTGACTGGTGAGGACTGCTCCGAATCGCAGACCCTGGCACAAGGTTGGAGGCTCTTCCCCACATGACACACCCATAGACCTGATCCAGAGCCGAGACTCACAAGGACATGGAGACCTCTGCAGTTAATGAATGGGCTGTTAGGTTTGTGGAGAGGCCTCACCCTGCTGAGGGCAGTGCTATGTTTTCATGTCTGGGATAGTGGCTGAAGGCATTGGCCCTTTACTCTGACTGACCTAGGACATGGGATGGAGCCAGGTGAGTTCTGGTGAAATGGGAGATGGTGAGAAGGGATCCTCTTGCAAGCAAGCAGCTGCTCCTGGCGCACTCCTGCCCCTTCTCATGGATGTGGGTGGGGGAGTTTTAGCCCTATCTGCCCTGCGCTTTCCTGCTGATGGTCCTGAGCCTTTGGCCGGGCACTTAGGTAGCTGATTGTCCCACACATAAACATCATTGGTCTCTCTCTGCTCTTACTGAGTTTCTTCCCCTCTCCAGCTTTGTTTTTTTATCTTCAATAGAACTTTGCTAGGATTCTATACTTCCTGTCATCAGCTGACCTGCAAGTTTTTTGGAGGCAAGAATGACAGAATTGCTTGGGATGCATAGATCTCGCCCTGTTAGACCTAGCTGGGTGCAAGGCATGGTAGGAGTGCCACACGCGTCCTGGCTACGTGACTTGTGGCTGAATGGGTTTTAATTTGCCTCCATGCAATCAGAATCAGAAGAAAATCTTGACTCCCTTGGCCACATTTTTCTAAGCAGGTCCGTTAATAACTATCATAGTGATCAGTATTGATTGAGCACTCTCTGTGTGTCTGGGTTTGTATTGACTTAACTCATTCAACCCCCAGCAACCTGCAATCCAGTATGGTAGACGGCAACTACATGTGGCTACTGAACACACAGCAGGCATGAGTTGACATATATTCTAAGTCTAAAAATGGACATTCGTTTTCAGATTTTGAAAGATTACTCCTCTGGTTCTGTTGGGTTAGATAAAATATAATTTCACCTTTTTTTAAACTTTTCAAAATGTCACTAGAACACTTAAAATTATATACTTGGATTTTGCATTTGTGGCTTTCTGTATATTTCTTTTGGACAACGCTGCCTAAAAGCGACAATCATGGGTACTGTTATTTTCATTTCACACGGGATGACAATTGAACTCGGAGAGGTGAAGAAATGACTCAAGGTCACGTACATGGTCAGTAACAAGCATTTGACCCCAGGTCAGTCTCCTTCCAGACACTACACATGACCACCATGTTTTTCTGTCTCACAGATTTATGGCTCACTAAGTGTGCTTTGTTTCTAAATAGGAGATTAGAGCCCACCCTTGGGCGGATGGGGGACGGGTGTGCATATGTTTGGCACACTGCCATCATGTGTCACAAAGATCTCCTGGTGCTTTGGAGCAGCCTCGGCTGGAAGCCTGCGCACTCTCCATGGCCCCTTCTACCGCAGGAGCTAGGCTGGCCTGCCCAGCGGCTGCTAAGGCATGTAGTCGATACTCCCTACAAGTGTGCTGGGTGATGGAGGAGCGAGCAGAGAGCATTTTGCTGTGATACATTGTGGAGGTCAGACTGGGGTCACAGTAACAGCCATCCTGGGCAGACCGAACTACTGGGGCCAGGGATGCGGGTCCCATCAAGACCTTCCAACCCGTCACTCCGATTCATCAGCCGTTCATAAAGGCCATTGCCTGCTCTCCCTGGCGGCTGCCAGAGCACTATTAGATATCTGTGGCTTGGGATCTGACGGGAAATTAGTAACTCACCCAGGGAGGCCAGGCAGGGGAGCAGAGCAGGAGTGAAATTGCCACCTGGAATTCGTGATACTTCGATTTCCAGGAACGGCGAGAGCAACCCATTCTTTGAAGACGGCTTTTATTGCTCATCTCAGAAATACCCAAACAGTGGGGTTGGAGAAGTGTCACCCAAGAAATTAGGATTCTTTTTCCCTGTGAGGACAAGTGCACATGTCGTTAGCGAGGTCTCATGGTAAGGAACATACACACACGATCCGACTTGGTTTTTCCTCTTGGAGCAAAAAGGCGTGGAAGCGGGAGTGTGTGTGTTTTGGGGGCTGGGGCCTGGGGACTGCCAGGAGCTCACAGGAAATTAAAAACAAAAAAATCCCCCCTGCTCCTTTCATCTGCTCGCTAAAAACCCAATTAAAACTTTCCTGCCCACTTGCGGAGCCGCCGCCAACGGGTTCCGTGTCACTGAACTGTGGCCAGTGTCCTGCTCCCGGAATAACAATGCGCGACTTCCTCGCTGGCCTCCGTGTTAATCAGGGCCGTGCGGGACGGAGCTGGACAGATTGCTGGGGGCTCTGATCCAGTCTGCTTGTTCATTTATCTTGCTTTTCCCGACATGCTTGCTGTCAGCTGCAGAGCTAAATACCCAGGCGTTCTGAGGTGGTTAACTTCAGCTGGAGCTGAGCAAATAGCTTTCGCAGCCCCTGATCACCAAATCAATCTATCTGGTAAACCCCTGAAACCAGAATAATATGTTTTCGCAAATTCTCCTCTGGCGTTAGAGGCCTCGAGAAGTTATTTTTTTCCATTTAGTTTAATTTGTCTCTCTCTCTCTTTTTTGATTTTGCAAATTGAGTTTTTATTTCCCTTGTTCATTATTCAGAACTCCTCTGGAGGCAAAGTTCCAAGAGCGTCCTGTGGAGGTTTCTGGTTTTTAACCCAATGCTGCCCTGCCCCAGGCTCCCCTGTGGCTCTGTGTGCTGAGAAGTTAGCTTCCAGCGCACGCTAGACTTTGTGTGGCTGGAGGCTTCCCTTCAAGGGTGTACTGGGTGAACCCCCTCCACCCTAGGCTTTGTGTGGCTGGAGGCTTCTCCTCAAGGGTGTACTGGGTGAACCCCCTCCACCCTAGGCTTTGCGTGGCTGGAGGCTTCTCCTCAAGGGTGTACTGGGTGAACCCCCTCCCGGGCACCTGTCACCCTGGGCAGTCAGTGCCCTGGGGCGCTGACAGTGGCACATCTTCAAGCCCTCACTTGGCAGACACCAGAGGCCTAGACTGATGCCGAGGTCAGAACTGTCCAGTTGAAAATTAGTATATATGACGTCATTTTTCATAGCTTTATGAGTAAAAATAAATAAAATTAATAGATTTCACAGAAAGCAATATATCAAATATTATCTCAAGGTGGAATAAGTAAAAATAAATTTTTAATGAAATATTTTCCTTGTTTCCTTAATACTAAGACTGCAAAATTGAGTGTTTGGTACTTACAACACATCTTGGTTCAGCCTAGACACATTGCAAGCAGTCAATAGCCACGAGAGACTGACTGGCCACCATACTGGGCAGTGCAGGTCCAAGGTGGCAAGCCCCACCCTCGGGAACAGCCCTGAGCTGGTTTAAGGAGGTTTGTGCCGAGTCGGCACGTCCCCTTGTGGAATGACTAGGGAGAAATGAACAGGGTCATGGACAGGGTTGGAGGCTGGAGCAGCCGAGAGGAGTTCCCAGAGGAAGCAGGACGTAGAAGAAAACGAATTTATAGGCTGGGCTGGAAGCCTGAGAGTCCACGATGGCAGAGACACAAGGAGGCACTGCCTGCTGTATACGTGTGTCCCCCAAGTCTCACACCAGTGTCCCAGCAGCTTGGAGAAGGCCACAGGTGCAGGACGTGGTCTGGGACAGCCTCTCCGTGCAGGGTGAAGTGAGGACTTGGCCGGTGTGAGAATGACCTTGGGTGACGTTCTCTGTTCACAGGACGTCCTAGGCTGGCAGACGGGACTTCAACTGTAGCCATCCTGGGTTTGAATCCTGGCTTTGCCACCTAATGGTCGTGGACTTGGAGCAAATGGTTTAAGCTGAGTGGCTTTGAGTCATCTAGAAGAGGAGGTCAGCTGTAGATCCGATCTCCTGATCTCCTTGGCTCCTGGCCCCGCACCCAATGTGACGATTCTTCCGTCTTGCTGGGAACTGTGTAAAGGAGCCCAGGGCTGGTTTCTGTTATGGGCAGCGTTAGAAGGTAGGACGTGCTTGCTCCTGGTCATGGTCAGAGGGCTGCAGGTCCTGAGTGATGTGAGAGGAGGCAGCGGCCGGGTCATCGGTGGCTCTGCAGCTTCCTGGAACGCCCTGCCTGGTGCACTCAGCTGAGGCAGGAGTCTTTAATTCCATACCCAGAGCTTTACACCTTGAGCCCGTTTCTCTTCTCAATTCTGATCAGGCCCTCCCTGTGTCACACTGCACTCTTCAAACAATCATTGCCCAAGTAGAGAAATGTCCTCTCTGTGTCTCTACGGAAGAGAAAGGGGTGTTGGCAAACATCTTCCTGCTATAATCGTGTGCATGCATGCACGCTCACGTCTCTAAGGCAAGCCCCAGGGCGTACACCTTTCCTAACGCTTCTGGATTTCTCTGCCTTAGCTTCTGCTCACCTGTGAGGGCATCGCAAGGACTCCTTCCAAGTTTCCATCTGCGACAGCTTCTCCAGGCAGCCTCTGGGTGGGAGGGGGATCGGAGAAGGAGCTCCCTCCCCCTGCTGTTTTCCATAGTGTGGTCCCTCCCACAGGGCTTGCGGCTGGCCTGGCGTGGCTCTCCAAAGCCAAGAAAGCTGGACCATTTCTGCATGGTCCAGGCCACTCCTTTGTCAAGTCCTGTTGTCTTCACGATCATTGCCACCACTTATTAAGCTTTTACCATGAGCCAAGCAGTTACGTGCATTTTCTCTAGTCTTTAAAGTAATTGTACAGGGTGGGTATTGTTATGTCCATTACATGGGTCCCTGACTACGGGAGGTTCGTTGTCTTCTGGGGCCACTCACTTCTAAGCCTTTGAGTTACATTTACCCAGAGAGAACTAAGCTTTGTTAAGACACAATTCTGTAGGGGAATTGACTGCTTCCTTGTGTTTATCTGCTCGGGGCACTATAATTTTGAGAGCAAAGTCGGGCAGGGCCTGCTCAGTTCAGATACTTATCTGTAACAGCAAGTGGGAATGTCCTTTCTCTGGAGGCCTTACAAAGTCAGCCCAACAAATTAGTTGGGAACAACGAAAACCACAGCGTGGAGTGCAGACCATGTGTATTTTCTCATAGTCAATTGTGCTGTTTACTGCACCTACTGTTTTTGAGCCTTTTCCTTATCCTGCTCCCACCTTCTCCCTCTTCGTCACCCTCCTCTTCTCACTAGCTTTCTCCATTTCCCCCTTCATATCACTACTAGTAGTATTGAGTGAGGGTCTGATTAATTTCTACTACCCAAGGTCATAATAAGATGCATTTAATAACTTTTGGGGTTTACAATGAACATATCCTAGTGGACAAAATATGAAGACCTGGTGGTGTGACACTACTAACAGTTTCCCTCCTAGATACAGAGGTTCAAGGGAGTCTCATATTAACATGTGTGCTCCCTTGTACATTGCTGTGGTCAGCATGAATGGAGAGGGGAGTGTATGGTCTCCCTGTTGCCCTCTCTTCACTTTGCTGCCACACTGTAACCATGCATGATTATGGATCCAACACTGGATAAGCTAGAGATGGAAGGAACCAGATAATTCAAAGAGTTCTGGTCAAGATCTCATAAACTAGAGAGTAGGTTGAAGATGAACTCAGATTACACCACTTCTTCCAGAGCAGAGTTTAATTGTGCATCAGTGTGGCCTTTGGGAACTAGCAAGGGGGCAAGGCAAGTACGGGGCACTACCAGTGAGGCTTCTGGGAGAAGATGGGCTAGGGATTGGCTGTGGAGCAATGGGTAGGCTGTGATAGGTGGAGGACAGCAGGGAGGCTAGTGGGAGGAATGGAATAAGCTAAGAATTAAAGTCTGAGCCACATAAGCTATTCAAAAGAGAAAAAAGTTCACGCTGAGGACAAGCAAGAGAAATGGTTAAGAAAGCCTGGTGTTCATTAGATTTTCTAAGAATGCTGTCTAATATTGAAGTTGGTGGCCACATGTGGTTATTTACATTTAAGACTAATGAATTAAAATTAAATAATTGAGTTGCCTGGTTATACTATTCACTGTGCAGATACTCCATAGTCAACGTGTCTAATGCCTACCCTATTGGACAAGGCAGTTACAGAATATTTCTGTCATGGCATAAAGTCCTAAATGTACATATTAGGAGGCTAAAGGCCAAATTCAGGAATACAAGCTTTTTTATGAGGGTATTGGGGGAAGCATTTATGGTATTTAAGCAAGATACTTGAGGGTAACATCTTTTATGAACACACATTTAAATTTGTATGTAATTAATGAGGAAATCCGTAGATGTTGCACCTGTCTCACTAAATGATTTTTTAAATTGAAGTGAAATTCATGTCACATGAAGTTAGCCATCTTAAAGTAAGTAGCTTAATCTTTAGTTGTGGCTAAAAAGCATATTTAAAATTAACCTGATGGCTGTGTGAAGGATTCACAGGTGGAACAAGAGACGGGTGACAGGAGGGCCAGTTGAAGGCTACTGGGACCAGCGCCTGCTGGGCTGCAGAATGTAGGAGAGGCAGCGTTTTTACAGGGAGGCAGTGAACGGGATGAGGGGATGAGAAAGGGTCAGCAACCTTTCCAGAAAGAGCCATCAGGTCTCTGAACCACACAGAGGAGCAAGTTAGAATTCGTAGTCAAATTCCTGGAAAGTGGAGAAGCAAGTGGCTTAGGGGAACAGATGTCCAGACAAGCCCTTGGCGCTGTTTTGGCAGTGAGCCATCCAGGTTTGGTTTCTGCAGAGCACTGGAGGTGGGAGCGGGAGCGACTTGGGCGATGAGCACATCGATGGCCGTGTGTGGGAACGGCTCACAGGTGTGTGCCCTAGAGGGGGCAGAAAGGCAAAGCTAGGAAGACCCCAGCAAAGATGGGGAGGAGGCCGTGCGGAGAACAGGATGCAGGTGTGTGCTGAGCTCCTGCTGTGCCCCAGTTGTGTTGGAGGGCTGGAGGGTGAGGAGCCAAACGAGACAGCTCTTGTACCCCTGCCCTGGAGCCCTGCGAGGGAAGGACACAGTACACGGGAGGAAAGGGTAGCCAGTATTACACTGAATATAACAAAGTTCCAACGGAGGGAAAGCCCACTGAGCAGAGCCCTGGGGCTGGGCAAGAAAGCAGTAATGGCCTGGGCCTGGAGCGATGGCGACTAGGGGAGAGCAAGAAGGTAGCAGGCAGGCTGCTGGGAATGGGCGTCAGGGATTGTCTCTGCTTCCAAAATCCTGGCAGAAGGGAAAGGGGGTCCCCAGGCAGGGCGGAAGACCTGTGTGGAGGCTGTGGCAGGGGTGGAGGGACTGTCCTGGGAAGAGCAAGCTCTGGGACGACTAAAGGGGAGAGGTGGGGGAGGGGAGTAGCATTCCCTGGAAGCTTAGAGAGAATGGAAACTGCTAGTGTGCGGGTTGACCAGGTATTTTAATTTTTAATTAAATTAAAAAACGATGCATGCTCATGGAAAAAATTGAGAGAATAAAGAAGTGTATTTCTTAGCCCCAACTGGTCCTTTGTGCATTCTTCCAGAAACACCCCTGCATGTGCAACTCGGCGTGTCTGCACTCCTTCCCTTTCTACTCTTTGTGTAAAGGTTTTTTTTTTTTTTTTAATATTTATTATTTGAAAGTCAGAGTTACACAGAGAGAAGAAAGGCAGAGAGAGGGGTCATCCATCTGCTGGTTCTCTGCCCAATTGCCCGCAGTGGCCAGACCTGCACCAATCTGAAGCCAGGAGCCAGGAGCTTCTTCCAGGTCTCCCATGTGGGTGCAGGTTGCCTAAGCACTTGGGCCATCTTCTACTGCTTTCCCAGGCCATAGAAGAGAGCTGGATCAGACATGGAGCAGCCAGGTCTCGAACCGGCGCCCATATGGAATGCCAGCACTTCAGGCCAGGGTGTTAACCCATTGTGCCACAGCGCTGGCCCTTTGTAAAGGTTTTAGCTAATTCCATATGTAACTTTTTTGGGGAAATGTCATACTGTTTTCTAGTTAGTACATCATTTTATATTCTCACTAATAATACGTGTCATTTTCTATTTTATTGTTTTTTATAATAACCCATTGCCCTCTCATTGGATTGAAGTCCTATCTTTTTGTAGTTCTGATGATTGGTAATGTTTAGCATCTTCTCATGTGTTGATTTGGATATCTCTCCATCTATGGATAAGCATTTAATCTTTTGCTCAAGTTTCTAATTAGATTGTGTACTAATGTTTTTTACCCAAACATATAAATTCCTATCTGTAGAGCTGTGAGGTTAGAGGATAGGTGTATTTGAATATTTTATGCATATTGCCAAGCGGCCCTCCAAAGGTCTATATAGGTTGTATCAAAGTGTGTATTCTAGAATTTCACATGTTGACTCCTAAAGGTTGCATTCTTTTTTCTGAGTATAACTGATTCATCCATGTTGTATATATCAATAGTCACTTCCTTTTTTATTTCTAATATTCCATTGTACAGATATACCATGATTTGACAGATATTTGATTTTCAGGTTTGGCTTTTAAAAATAAGTCTTTCATAAATATTTGTCTTTATATAAACACAATTCCATTTCTAGGAGTAGAATGTCTGCATCAAATGTTTAGATTTTAAATGAATTACCCAGTTGTTCTCCAAAACGGTTGTATTTTCCATGCCTAGCACTAGCATATGAGCATTCTGGTTGTTCCTTATCCTCACTAACGCTGGCTATGGTTAGGTTTGTAGTTGGTGGGTGGTGGCACACCAGTATGGTTTTATTTTCCTTTCCCTAAGGACTGGTGGTATCGAGCACCTTTGCATGAGCATATTTACCAGCTATGTATCTTCTCTAATGAAGTGGTTTGTTTGCCATTTTATCGAGTTAGAGTTCTTTGCATGATTAATATACAGATACAAGTCCCTTTTAATATACATGTTTTTCAATTATTTTATTCCATGCTGTGGCTTGAATTTTTATTTTTATGATAGTATCACTTAAAAACATTTAAGGTTAGCTAAAACCTAATTTATTGATTTCATTTCTGTTTTAGTTTGCAATCGTTGTATACTCTTAAATCTGCAAAACCCAAGGTCACTTATTTTCTCATCTTCAAAAAATTTTATAGCTTTAGTATCTACATTTACAACTCTGATCCAATTCAAATGATTTTTGTGTAAGTTAGTAGTGTTAAAACCTTTCTCTTGTGGCCAGTGTTGTGGCATAGCAGGTTGAGCCGCTCCCTGCATTGCCAGCATCCCATATGGGTGCTGGTTTGGGTCCCAGATGCTCCACTTCCAATCCAGTTCCCTGCTGCTGTGCCTGGGGAAACAAGGGAGGATGGCCCAAGTGGTTGGGCCCCTACATGCATGTGGGAGACCCAGAAGTTCCCTGCTTCAATCTGGCCCAGCCCCAGGCACTGAAGCTGTTTGGGGAGTGCCCCAGAGGATAGAAAATCTCTTTGTCAGTCCCTCACCTTCCCTCCTTCTCTCTGTAACTCTGCCTTATAAATAAATAAATATTTTATAAAACAAAAAAGATGTGAATCTCAATGCTTCGGAGAGGGGGGACTTTTATTTTTTTTCACTTAACTCTCCAGTTATGCCAACACCATTTGTTTAAAAGTTTATACTGTCTCCATCGAATTGTCTTGGCAACTTTGTCAGAATCAGATAAACCCAAGTAGATTTAATACTGGACTGCACCCTGTTACAATGATCAGTATTCATGTGTCTGTCTTGCACTTTAAGCAATATTGTTATTATAACTTTATAACAGGTTTTGAAATAATTTAGTGTGGGTCCTGCAACCTTTAAAATATTTAATAGGTAGAGACAGAGAAAGATGGCTCCCATTGCTGGTTCATCATCCAGATGTTCACAATGGCTGGGAACTCAATCCAGGTCTCACAGGGGCAGCAGGGGCCCAATTATTTGAGCCATCACTGCTTCCCCCCAGAGTCTTCAGTAGCAAGAAGCTGGAGGTAGGAGCTACAGCCGGGTATTGAACCTGGGTCCTTCAGTGTGGGACAAGGGTGTCCTAAAAATGAGGCTCAACACCCACCCGGTCCTCCAAAATTTGCTTTTGTTCAAAGTTGTCTTAGCTGTTGTAGGCTCTTTGCATTTCCATGTAACTCTTACAAGTAGCTTGTCAATTCTGGACAACAAAACAATTATGAAGCCAGAGTGAGATATATCTTCATTTTTGACTGATTTTGCTGGCTGTAGAGCTTTAGGATGAGAGCCAAGTCCTCAGTAAGACTAAAGATGGCAGCCCACTGTCCGTGGCGGGCAATGCACTGACCTTCTGATAAGAAATTTGCTGTCGTTTCTATCTTTATTCCTCTCTACGTAATCTATTCTTACCTTTGGCTGCTTTTAAGATTTTCCTTTATTATATCTTGTGTTAAGCCTGTTATTATGTATATATTTTAACCCCCATGGCTCCCTGGGCTGGAGGTGCCTTGAGCCTCTTGTGTTTGAATTTACACTTTGCCTCACCTTTGAGGGGAAATTGGCTGTAATTTTTCAAGTATTATTCCATCTCTTTCCCCTACGCAGATGTTATCCCCACAGATCACTTGTTTTGTTCTGTTTAGTCTTTATTTTTGCCTTCTGTGTGCTTCATTTTGGGTATTTCATTCTACTTCCTCCAAGTTTAGTAATCTTTTCTTCTGCATTATCTAATACATTGTTCATACTACCCATAGCGTTTTCCATCTTGAAGTTTTTAACTCTAGAAACTAGGTTTGAGCCTTTTATTTATAACCTGCTTCTCTCTCTGTCATGGAATGTAACTTTTAATGCCTTTGCCTTTTAATTCTATCCTCTGTCAATTCTACTCTGCTTTTATGGTTAATCTCTTTTCATTATGAGCTGTCTCATTCTGGTTCTTTACCTGCTTGGTAATTTGTGATTGGATGCTAGCCATTGTGCATTATATATAGTCTGGTACTGGCATCTTCTTCTTTGACAGCTTCCCTGCCCTAACACTTAGTGGTACCCATCATGGTTACAATTGCCTGCTGGAAGGCCGTAGCTACTTAAAATACTGAGCTGCGGACTCCACAGGAGAAGAAACCCCATATGTCAGTTCTTGATGATCCCATGAGAACTGGTAGAGTGCCTGGCTTATCGGAAGTACTCGGCAAAGACAAATGAATGACTCAATGAAAGACAATAATGAACATGCAGAAGGCACAGGTGTTTTTGTTACCCACTACTGAGTAACAAATGACCCCAAAATACAGCAGCTTAAAACAATAACCATTTTATTTCATCTCACACTGCTGTGGTTTCGCTGGGTTCAACCAAGAACTTCTTTTGCTGATCTAACGTAGGTCTCAGTACAATGGAGCCGACGTTGTCAGGCCAACTGGGATGCTGGGTGTGTGGACCAGTCTCCTCTCTGGAATGCCAGCCTCTCCATGTGCTCTTCTGGCAGGGGAGTTGGACCATGCACCTAATGGCTTGGCCCCCCTCAAACCACACACCTCCTAGGAGGAAGAAATCTAAGGCTGCCAGTCCTCTTACAGGCTAGGCCCAGAAATGGCTCAGTGACATCTCATGCCTTCTGTAGGTTAAGTCACAGGACCACTCGGGGGAGGGATACTGAGCTCTGCTTCTCAATGCAGCACTAGACACGCACCTGCTCTGGGCTTGGTGGGCTTGGTAGCAAATGCACTTTCCATCAGAAGGACTTGTCTGCCTGTTTGTGAGGACCAGCTCAGTGTGAAGACTGGGAGGGCCCCTGGCCCAGGCCTCACCCTCGCTGGAGGAGTGTCTATAGGAAGGGTTTCAGAGCTGTGCACAGAGGTCTCTGGCTCAACACTGCAAACTGGTGCTGATGTCCCCATAGTCTCAGTGGAGTGCTGGTTTGCTATAAGCCCTAGCACCCATCCAGCCCCCCACTGTCACCTTTAAACTTGTGGTATGTGGATCCAATGTCATTCTTCATAGAGCTGTACTTGGGCTGATGAACTTGCCTGGAATCTAGAAAAGTTCTTATTTTTTTGCCCACAAGTGCCCTCTATTTTGACTAATGTTGGCTTCTTCAGTCCAGACATGATTTGGATATTGGTCAGCAAAGCAAAAGTGGTCTTCTAGGATCAAAGGGGTCTTGGAAAAAGCCCTTCTCTAGCACTTGCCAAGATTCAGTTTCAGGGAAAAATAAAACCCCAGTGGAAACCTCGGCGAGTTTTCCTCCCCAGCTGTAATCGCCAAGAGGGCAAAGAGAAAAGCCGCAGAGGTCTGTTTTCACAGCGCCTCCCACCACAGGCGTTTACGAACTTGAGACGCACTTGTCAGAGCTGAGGGTGCATAGGGGCTTGACAAGCTCCAGGAGTTTTGATACTTGGGTTTCATTTCCTCGCGGCTGCTCTGGAAATCAGTTATCTTAGACCTGGATGTTAGGACGGTCCCTGCTGCGCCCGGGCTTTGCCTGTGAGGTCACTAGAAGTTCAACAGAACAGCTCAGACCAGCAAACCGTCCCAGGTTTTAGATCCCACAGCATTCTTAGGTAGAGCTGGACTTCGCTCGTTGTATTTCTTTATCAGACTTCTGACTCCCCAGGTCAGTTATGGAAATGCATTCTTGTTTTCTATGAGAAGGAAAAAAATAGCTGCTTGTTCACACATTCAGATTCAGACACCATCAGTCAAGTCCCCTTCCCTAGGGACTGTATGATGGATAAATTAGCCTTCTATAAATATACATTGCAAACAGTTCTGTATCATTCAGATACATCAAAGCCGGTACGTAAACGGGACAACTGCACCAAGGAGGGAAGAATTAGAAAATGAATGTCTACCCATATGGCTGGCTCTTGCCTTCAACTTGATATCTTCAGTGCTTGGACTTTACCTGTGCCCTTGGTAAGCATGGCAGCCCCAAACCTGGCCACCTTCCCACTTTCTTGACCGCTTTGCCTGGGCCACAACACATGGTATATGGTGTCTGATAGTTTCTGCTAGATAATGCTTTGGGCTATTTTTTAAAAGAAGCATTTACCCTGATAAGAGTCATATTTTTTCCCATCTGTATTTCCAACATATTGCCGGAGGTTCTGGGCAATAGATATGTTTTTAAGTAAATAGAATCCTAAATCGAGGCAATGGATCATAAGTTTAAGGCAACGAGGCGCTCTCTTCACCAGCCAATAAAAAGGTCACTAGACTATGAGAAAGAAATGGAATGGTGGGAGATAGAAAGTTTTAATAATGCAGTCAATCAGAAAGATCAGTCAAGCTTTTCTTCCCCCTCCTGGACCTGAGACGATAAAGTCCTCATCAGAGCACAGGAAATATGCCCCTTTCCATCCCAAATGACACGTGGTTCTGGAGGATCGATCACAGCAGTTTCTGCTCTTATCTCTCAAAAATCCATCAGACTTGTCTCTCCTGGGTTTGGGGCTTGAGTCATTGCCCTGAGGGGTACAGGGAGGCACCCACTGATGAGCCTTTTATGTGATTGCAACCACAGGAGCTGCTCAATCTTTGCCAGGCAAGCCAAGTTTGCTGTCAGCTATATAGCCTTACTTCCTGCCAGCCTCTTGCCACTGAGGGTTGCAGTGGAGTGGGACAGAACAGGGTCTGGGACGTGCCCACACCTTGGCTGGCTGCTTGTCAAAGTGCAGGTAGAAATCAAGAGACTGGAAAACTTCTCGCTTCACTTCCATCTCGCCTCACACAGAGTCCTTTGGAGTGGGGTACACATAGCTGTTGGGATAGGCTTGGGTTAGGGCAAACTCTGGGGCAAGAGAGGTCAATAATTCGGTGGGAGATGAAAGCCCCTGTTCTGCCCCTCTTGCCCTTTTCTGAGCTCTCATTATCGCCCTATCCATCTTACAAGCTTGAAATCATGAACCCTGGCCTTGCTTTCTCAGAAGTTGACAAAGGGAAAGTTGATTTTTAAATTTTAATAAACTCGGCAACAGTGCCAAGTGATGTTGATTGTGAATTACCTCTTGCAGTGCAGACGCTGCTGTTAGAGAGTTCTGTTGATCAAATAAACAAATCACTTTTTCCTATAATAGTTCCTAGCTCTACGGTGGCTTAATTCCGAGTGTTCTTTATGCATTCAGTTTCAGAAGCAGTAGGCCATAATAGAGTGTCTTGGGAAGTTAGCTTCTGTCTTGGGTTTAGCTGGCCTCTGTGACTCTGCTAAATTTTCACAAACCCTCTTTTCTTCTATCCTACTGTGTCGAAGCTTTATGTGATGTCTTATTTAATATGGCATGCAAGGTATTGGTCTTCAGTCCAAATTGTAATTTCATATCAAAATCAATTCTTCTGACAGTGGGATGTAGATAGTCCATTTCTGAAGTTCACAGGCTACCCTAGTTCTTGAGGGGTACAATGGAATAGCTCACCTACCTTGAGACTTTTTCCCAAACAACAACAAAAATGTTTCCAGCAATGTGATGCACTTTCTGGTTTCCTCCCAGGCCTTTGGTACAATAAGACTGAGTTAAATTATGACAGATCTTTCTCCTTCACAGGCTCACCAACACTTTGTCTGCACTGGCAGGCAGCCCTCACATTGGCTGGAATTCAGGGTCACTGGAGCAATTCACTATGCATTTTTGAGTTTATCCTTCCCAAGACCAGGGCCCTACCTGGCTTCTCATTTCTTTGTGAAAAACACAACTAGATCACAAGCATTGGTAAACCAGTCTTATTAATAACAGTTGAGCCAAAGTCAGAAAACACTTGAACTCATGTGCTGGGTGTCTTTTTATCTCTTAGCAATCAGCACAATGGATTCCAAAGTAGCTGATTATAAAAACTAAGATTGCAATTTATACAGGATACTAGTAATTCTTCTGAAGGCTGAGTTGAAAAGTTGTGAGGATGTGTGTGTTGGGGGGCTGGTATTTAGAACTTGAAGGTCTGACTTCAATCAGATTCTAGTTTTGCTGCCACGACTTCCCAGTGTGTTGATTACTAGCTATGAGAGCAGACCATTGAGTATCTCGAGTGCACCAGGCACTGTGCTGTATGCTACACCTTCCCCCTTCTCTCTACCTATTTGGATCCTGCCACCTTTGAACGTCAAGGACTGTTTGAACTTCTTCGTCTACCTTGTCAGACACTCCGAGCTGTGGGAGAGTCTCCTGACTCCTCCACGTTCTCCTTACATCTCATTCCCTCTTGTTCTCCAAAGAATTCTCTCAGGTTTCTCTATCTTGAGAAGAGCCTTCCTGAAGGCTGGAATTACTACTTTGTGTTTCCTTGGGGGCCTGCAGCTCAGAGTAAGTGCCCAGCCATGTAAGAGGGAGTTAAGTTGTCATCAGAACCCCTGTGTCCCATCTCTTCTGCCCCCACACTCCCTTCCCCAAGGTTCTTCCAAGCTCCTGCTGCTCGTCCTCACTGGGGCGTCATCCTCACTGTCCCCACTGTCTGGGTCACTCAGCTCTGGGCCCTCCGCATGCCCTTCCCCACTGCCTTCAGGACTACGGGTGCCCTCATCATTCCCCGAGCTCTTCAGATGGCTCTCCTAATTCTACTTCATTCTGTATTGTCAGTTTTACTCATTTGTGTGTTTGAAAGGTGCAGAGAGACAGACAGACCTACACAGTTCCATCTGCTGGTTCACTCTCCAAATGGCCCCAACAGCCAGGACTAGGCCAGGCCAAAGCCAGGAGCCTGGAGCTTCATCGGAGTCTCCCCTGTGGGTGGCAGAGGCCCAAGCACTTCAGTCGTCATCGAATCCCTCCCAAGTTGCGTTAGCAGGAAGCCAGATTGGAAGCAGAGGCAGGACAGGATTCCCAGGCACTCTGATATGAGATGTGAGCCTCCCACAGGGTGGCTTAACCCAAGGCACAGCGTCATTCTCTTCTAGCAGAAACCACTACCACAAGACTTGTGTGTTGGACTTTCACCCCTCACTAGGGTATGAGCCCTTTGGCTTGATGAGATCTGCCTCCTTAGCTCACTGCTAGAATTACTACTCAAGAGTCCAAAACAGCGTCTGGTAGTCTTTTCATGCCTTTGTTTAGACTGGGGGAGACAGGCACTGGCAGTGTTTCCCTGTGACAATTTTTTGTTATGTCCCGTGATAAGCACAGGCCAGTTTCCTGCAACCCAACTTCACAAGGTTTAACATAACATGAAAGCACACACATGCAGGGCTTTGGCCTAGCAGCCTTTCTGCCACATAGCAGAAGCTTGGCATTCACCGGCATCAGTGCCTAAACACAACCAACTCAAAGCCTGTGCTCCTGCCCTCCACAAAATGTCTCTCTACACAGTGCATATTTTTCTCATCTGAGTTTAGCCTTTGATTAATTCTCATAATAACACTGAAAAGGGACCACAGTGATTTCACAACTGCCTATCATTAGGATGCCTACGAGTAATTTTCCTTCAGTGATACCAAATATTCTTCAAAGACTAATTTGACCTTGAGAAGAGGAGTCGTCCTCACAGGCAATTTGACAGTAGATTTGAAAAATCACCTCCATGCATCCTAAGAGGCGCTCTCTCTGGGAAAAGCCCAAGGAAAGCTGAGAAATGATGTGTAGGCGCTCTTCAATCATGTTTTCTCACAAGGCATATCCACTCTCGACGTGATGGAGCCTGCGGGAGAGCCGAGTTTGTGGAAGAAAAGGCTGAAGGTGTTTCATTTCCCTGATCCCAGTAGGACAGGAGGGTTGGAGCTTTTCCTAGCACCCTACCCACCTGGCAGTAAATTCCTTTCTTACAGAAATGTAAATAACAAAGAAAACCAGTTGCCTATCAGTCTCTTGTAAGCATCTCACTTTTTATTGGAAGCACTTTCATTTTTCTTTTTTTTGAATAAGGCCAATCCTCTAGGGCCCTAGTGTTGGGAGAGGGGGCAACCGTTGATTGAGAACAGAAGCCTCCACCATCTCCGAGTTCCTGCCTCAGGCTGACGGCATGTGGGCCTCATTGGGAGCATCTGCAGTTGACAGCACCCGATAACAGGAAGCACCAGAGAAACTGAGTCACTGTAGCCACTATTAACAGAAGTGAAGAGGGCAGCCTCTTCTTACACCAGCCATTGGCTCTCTGCATCTCTGTTTCTTCATCTCTCAAATGGATCCACTCCAGGAGTGCTGGAGGCTCAAACCTGGGCAAGGACTCGGAACAGGGCCTGGCCCTCAACAACTCGGACGTCATCACTTTTGCAGATCCCATTGGTTTCCCTGATTCCAGTCTCTTGCTCTGAGAAAGTAGGATCCTTGGAAGCAAAGCTTCGGAGAATTTTAAGACCTAAAATTCAAAGATACACACACCATTGAGCTCCTGCCTCTCCTCTCCTGGGGGTCATTTCTGTGCCAAAATGCCAGTGTCTGGATTGGAATTTTGAGGACCACATGTGGACATGCCTGGGAACACTAACTAGGGTTGCTCATAAGCCCACTGGAGACCATTGGCATCGACTGGCATCTCTGAATTCAAGTGAGTGTTGGGCACATGCAAATGAAGCCCCTCCCACAGCCCAGCCCCCTCTCCCAGTGATAAGAGTCAGGGCTTCTGTTCTCTGGGTCTGCGAAGACCCACAGGTCTCGACATGGTTTTCAAACTCTGACATTATCAAACCACCTTTGTGTTTCCTTTCATGACTGAGCAATATCGGTGCTGTAACCTGTATGTGTTGTCATTCTTCACATATTCTTGAACAGACTGCCTTTTGTGACTTCGCTCCATTCTAAGTAATCCTGCCTCTGACATTACATCTGGATGGCTAATTGTGTTTTTATTAATGCACAAGGAAATAACTACACAGTAATTAAAATCCACATCTGTCTCCCCTAAAGTGATCTTGCCTGCCACTGTTGGAACCCAAAGCACCCTTTGCGAGGGCCACAAGGACTAGGAAGGAAGGTTCTAGTCAAAGCAGAACCATGGCCAAAGACCCCTAGAAAACCACAGCTCTGGGATCCTGGGTTTTGCTCTGCTGTCGGCCCAGGACAAAAGATTCCAGAAGGACAGACGCAGAGGGCCGGTTTTCCATCAGTGACGGGAAACTGCCTCAGACAGCTGTCACGGAACAATTAATCTTCAAAATGAGGGCTCCATTATCAAACATGTGTTCTCATGAGCAAGGCCCTCCTCATCTACAGCTGCTATTCGACACAAAGAATATATGTTTTCCATTCATAATTATCTCCTCTTAATGCAGTCTCAATGAGTATGATGCATGCTGCAACTGTTGACTCCTCACAGTTGGAATTGTTAACATATTGTGAAAATACGCGCAAAATCATTCTTTCTGAGCTGGCTTTTGCTGATAAAATTAGAAAGACCAATATGGGTTTGAACAGCATGAATAGGCAGAATAGATGATCAATTCTTTTGCTCGGAAATGCAATTGCCTCTGGAGCTGGGATTTCTTGCTTTCACATCTTACATCTTCTTGTGCTTTATTATAATAAAGACAATAAAGCAGAATGCAAGGAGGTTGAGGCCGAGAGGAAGTAATAGAATATTGTACTATAAAGTGATTTTGATTTTAGTATTTTTCTATCTGTATTAACAGATTCAGTTATTAGAGACTTGGCACAAAATGCATCTGGTTTTTTGAGGGGATTTGAAGTGAATTTTGGCTTTAATAGCTGTTATCTGCTACTCATCCAGAAGGGAGGAAGAGCATTGAAAAGTCAAAGGAAAACCCAGTCTACATATTTTTTAAAAAGTCACTAAAATTAAGCACATATCTATTGAACTGACAGAGACCAAGCCTGTTTGTTCAGATCTGAAATTTGGCCACAGTGTCTCAAGAGACCAGTGAATTCTTTGATTTTATCTTTTTTAGAACAATTAAGATTTCTGTTTGTTCAATCAGAGCTGCACAAAATTCTTCCTTGCCCCATCAGGAAAATAACCAATTCCTGTTCTTTCTCCCACCCCTTTTGAGCATCTCAATGGTTTCCTGCCCAGGATTGCTTTGCTTTCTGCCACTGTTCTGTGGGTATTTTGTCCCCAGAGAACCATTAGGGGAATAGGTCAGTCACAGAGTCCCAGTTAAGTGTGTTTGTAGCTCTTTGTTCAGGGAACATTCTGTGACCCACAAGTCCCAGAGCTGAGGCTCAGACGCCATGCCTCACCCTCTCCCCGACACTGGGATGACTCATATCATTCTTCCATGGTCCCAAGAAGACCTGCCCTGATGCTAGGTGGACACCAATGCCATCGTGCCTGCAGAGGCTCCCCCGTTAGCAGGAGGGCACCTTGTCCTGAGATCCTGGAGGGCCCACATCTAGAAACCAGAAGCCTGCCCTGGCAAAGCCCAAAACTTGTGTAAATATAACACTTTCCCTGTTTTGAGCCATATATGCACAGATTTGTTACTCATGAGCAAAGAGCTAACCTTCCTGCTCACCAGAGTTGTTTTAAAACTTGAGCATTTTCTCTGCTATGGTCAGGGAGAGCAGTGTTCGGTGGCCCAAGTGCTTGGGAGACCAGGAGAAGCACCTGGCTCCTGCCATCGGATCAGCACGGTGTGCCGGCCGCGGCGGCCATTGAAGAGTGAACCAACGGCAAAGGAAGACCTTTCTCTCTGTCTCTCTCTCTCATTGTCCACTCTGTCAAAAAAAACTTAAGCATTTTATTTAGACCTAGCATCAATGAGAAATGAAAGACTATTAGGAAGAGAAGCCACTCCCACAGCCAAACAAAATGAAAAATTGGTGTCATCCTAAATCAGACCACCAGAATAGAAACCACATCTCTTGTGTCAAAGGGGCGACAGATACTTTCTAATGAACTGTCAGTGCTCCTTCCAGACACGTGTTAAAGCACAACCTTTTTTTTTTTTTCTTTTTTAATGTGCAGTTTCATTGTGGAGATAATGGAAGGTTTTGCTTAACACCAGCATCTCTGTTAATATTCATTTCCATAGTCTAAGTTCAGGACCTAAGGTTCTTTGTGGGAAAGGTGCCACCAGAATCGCAGATAGAATCACTCTTAGGATGATTTTTATATTGCATGTTACCAGCATGTAATTTAACAGTGCCCACGGTGATCTAGGGCAATGCAAGACCACTCCAATGAGGATAACCTGGTTACAGACATCTGTCAACTGAGGTAAAATGTTTTAAAAGCCACGCTTTCAAAGTTAAAATAACCCAGTTGTAAACACTTGTTTCTGGGCTTCATTGGAAGTCTGTAGTTCAGTCTCGCAGGGGAGGTCTAGAATGTTCTTGAGGCCTGCTGGGGTTTGCACTGGGGCTGAAGTCTATCTGGTCTTTGCTCAGGCGCTCCCTGGACACAGTATTGATCGGGAGCTGTTGTCCTTTTTCAATGGGTTGAATGTATTTCAGATAGATAAGCTAGAATGGGTTTTTAAATATGCAGAACTACAAAGCAGGAAGTCCATATGGCATGGAATAAAGACACGCACACTTCTGAAAACTTAAAAGGCTGTCATCCGCTAAGCCTGCCCGTAATAGCGGCTCTCAAAGATAATTGCCACCCATGTGTCCTTGATGAAAGTACATCACACTGCCCAGGAAATTGGCTTAAACTGCAACAAGAAAGACTGAGATGAGCTGAGGCAGAACTTCCTGCTCAGGGGCTGGGGCTGCCCTGGGCACTGGGCCTGGGCATCTTCAGGCTCCCACCCCTTCCTTGGCCTTGAACTTCTCCCTGAGCTGCAGGGTAGATGAGTTGTCCCTGTCTCCATTATCACTTGATGAATTTTAAGGAGCTTGGTTCACTTCCTTATTTCCTGTTTGTGCAAGTGTGCTGGATTCTCTGACAGAATCAAGTCACAGTTCTGGGAACTGAGTGCCCACCCTTATCCTCTAGGGAGGCAGCCCAGAAAACTCATTCCACAGGCAGAGCTTCAGGGAAGCTCTGGAAGCTTCTAGAAGATTCTGTCCACAGAGGAGGCCACCCCATTGGTAGGCAGACAGGGGGCCTGGGAGAGGCAGGGCAGTGGCATCGGTGGCTGAATTGTCAGAACCAGTTCAGGAGTTGCTCCGCCCATGTTTGTAGGGCTGGGGTCCAGAAGGAAGCAGGCTGGGTAGGAATGCCTGGGTCCCGAGCTCCGCCGCCCTGCCGTCAACTCACCGGCCCAGCGAGACTGGGATTTCCAGGAATGCTATTTGCCTTACTAAGTGGAAGTGGATTCTAAGGAGCTTTTCCAATCTCTTAGAACTATGAAGGTCCAGGACACCCTGTGCACCCATGGCCAGTCCTGCACACAGCTAATGTGCCTTTAAACCCGTTGTGGGATCCTTAGTCCTGCAGACAGACTGACCACGTGCCGGTGACTTGTGGGTGCCTCGGAGTCTGCTCTCCGGTGAACTGGGAGCTCACTCGTGCTGCAGCAGCTCCGGGAGTGCTGAAGCCGTCACAGAGGCCTGGCTCCTCTCTCCACGCCCACCCAGGTGGAAAGGCCAGGGTGCAGGGGGCCGGTCCGCCCGGCTCTGCCGTCCCCGCCCACGCAGTGACTGCACCGGGAGCCTCGTGCAGCCATGCGTGGGTGTAGCCGCGCCTCCCTTGGTCTGTGCGCCGCCGGAAGTCCTGGCAAACGCCCTTGAGCTGCCTGATTTGCACTCTGGCTTCCCAGAGCACGGTGGAGGAGAGAATTATAAGCCCTCCTTTTGTGGATTGCGGTTATTTTGCCTATTTGGGTAATAATTCTCATTATGCTTTGTGGTCCTTTTTAATAAAAATGACATTCCCCTTATCTTTAAAGGTTGAAATCTCAGCCTAATGTATGACCCACAGTCTCCTTGGAGAGTTATAAAAATTAGATTATATAACCTCACATTTCCCGCTAATGAACATGGTGATGCTTCAGCCCAATGAGAGGGAGACAGGCGATGGGGATTTATGCTTTAATAATCCTGCTCAGATTGGTGTGTGTGGCTACGGGCAGCTGGCCGCCCACGGGTACAGCAGGCACTGCAGCGATCCTGGCCAACAGGGCCATATTTTTTATGGTGGTAAATCTCTCTTGGGTGAAGGTTTCTCACACCGTACCAGAGGATGGCTGGGGCAGTGGCTTAGTGGATGAAATCGCTCTCAAAATAAGACTATTCTTGGCCGGCGCCGTGGCTCAACAGGCTAATCCTCCGCCTTGCGGCGCCGGCACACCGGGTTCTAGTCCCGGTCGGGGCGCCGGATTCTGTCCCGGTTGCTCCTCTTCCAGGCCAGCCCTCTGCTGTGGCCCAGGAGTGCAGTGGAGGATGGCCCAGGTGCTTGGGCCCTGCACCCCATGGGGAGACCAGGAAAAGCACCTGGCTCCTGGCTCCTGCCATCGGACAAGCGCGGTGCGCCGGCCGCAGCGCGCCGACCGCGGCGGCCATTGGAGGGTGAACCAACGGCAAAAGGAAGACCTTTCTCTCTGTCTCTCTCTCTCTCTCACTGTCCACTCTGCCTGTAAAAAAAAAAAAAAAAGAAAAAGAAAAAAGACTATTCTTGTCACCTAGGAAAATATTCCCCGGGGTGCTGATGTTCCTTGGGTTGTAATGTGTAGGTGCGTCTCCGGGCACCTGCTGACACCCAGCATGGCATTGGTTGCCAAAGGAGCCTTTTCCCCTAGTTATTCGTTCGCATCTCCCAGTAGGCACTGGGAATGTCCTGATTTTATGCCCTGACCTTCCTGAGGGTGGGGGCCATGTCTTGATTTTGGTTTCCCCAGTGCCTGGGATAATTCATAGTAGATAATGAGTTGACTTTACTGTCCAAGGAGTGGTAGACCTGTGGTGGTTAATTTTTTTAAAAGACTTACTTTTTTTAAAAGTATTAGAGGTAGAGAGAGAGAGATAGTCCTCAATCTACTGGTTCACTCCCTATATGGCCACACCTGCCCATGCCGGGCCAGGCCAGAATCGGAATCTTCATTTGGGCCCCAGCATTTGAACCATCTTCTGCTGCTTTTCTCAGACCATTAGCAGGGAGCTGGATTGGAAGTGGGGCAGCAAGGACTGGAACCAGCGCCTACACGGGATGCCTACACCACCAATGGCAGTTCCAACTACCGCACCACAAGGCCACCCCTGTGTGGGTTAATTTTATGTGTCAACTTTATGGGGCCAGAGTATCCAGATACTTTGAGCATTATTCTAGATATTTCAGCAGAGGTGGTTTTGGATGTGATTGACATTTACAGGGGTGGACTTTGAGTAACGAAGTTCACCCACCATGATGTCGCTGAGATCCATTCAGTCCACTGAAGGGCTGGATGGCCAAAGCTTGACTTCTCAAAGCAAGCAGGAATTCTGAGAGATCAGCTTCACCTTTGGCCTAGAAAGGCGACTCCCACCCCGTGTCCCCAGCCCTTGGCCCTCAGCCCATGCCCACTGAGAGTTAAATGATGACAATGACAGTGGCACTCACGGACAGATTTTACTCCATACTGAGTCCTGTGTGAGGTGTCACTTCCATTAACCCACTCACTTCACATCACAGCCCCCCCAGGGGTGGGGGGCAGGGAGACTGGTGCCTTCATGTCTGTTTGACCGATGAGGACAACAGGTACATGAGTTGTCTGGTGCTGTTGCTGGTATCGGGGGGAGCCACATTCCAGTCTGACCATAGAGGATGGGTGGATAATGAGTTAATTTGGTTGATTGGGTTTTCTTGGCACCTGGAGTGAAGAGTGAAAAGTGAAGCTCCATGTGGCCACTGTCCACAGGGGACTGGGGCGAGCAGGAAGGCTGACTACTGCCCACCCCTGCCACCCCCAATCCCTGCAGCCATTGCCTGGAGACAAATGAGGACCTGGCTGGTGCTTCCGTCTGCTCAGAGGGCTGTACCTGTTCACCACGGCTTCCCATCACCTCTGACAAACCCATCCCTTGCCTGCATTAGATCACAAACCTGTTGCAAGTTCAATTCTACTCTAATTCCTCCTTCTAGTCCTCTTCATTGGCATGCTACACCCCTGATAAGCACAGCCAGTGCACCAGATGGCATGTCAGAGGAACACCTGCAAAACACAAACTTCCCTCTTTGACCTGCTGATTGTGAGGCGCGCAATTCCATTCCACTAATTGCAGACAAGGTGCCCTTAATGTGTAACTGGTGGCATCCCTGGCCCTCCACAGCCTCCTCTTAGCACACGCAGCAGACCCTCCACCCAGGTTTTATTTGATAGGAGCCTGCAGTCAGGGGGTGGAGGCTGAGCTGGCTGCTCCTGGTGAGTCTGGAAAGCAGGAGTTGCTGTTATACCTCCGAGTGTCTTGTTCATAACCCACCCCCTTCACTGCCTTGCCTACTCTTTCCTGAAGGTTCCAGGCCTGCACAAAAGCTAATTTGTGTTCCTTGGAGAGGCTGTCAGGTCCTTGAAGTCCATCCACTCAGAGGTGCCCTCCAGACTCTGGGTTTCCCCCATGCTCCCCCACACCTCAGCAGTACCCTCACCACAGCAGCTGGAGCCCAGCATCCCCTAGGGCCTCCACCTGTGCTGCTTGGCCTCAGTCTGACCCTCACTCCCCACCTTGCTCCTCTCCCACCTGTCCAAACACAGTTGCAGTGTCCTGAACCACTGCACACCCCACGTTGATAACTACTATCTCCGAGTCACTATTACAAGTGTTGGGAATTCGGAATGGTCTGCTCCGGATGCTTCTCTGCTCTTGGTTGGGTTTGCTCACACAGTCAGCTGATGGACCAGCTGGACCTGGCTGGCTGAGGATGACCTTGACTGGGACAAAGCTGGGTGCCATTGTATCCCCCCATGAGCTAGCAGAGCTGATGCACGTGGTAGTTGGCAAGATCTCAGGAGAGTGTGGAAGTGCCTGAGGCCTCTTGGACCCTACGCTCTGAACTTGGAGCCCACTGTGCTCTACTGACCAGCCCTGAGTCACAGCGGAAGTCAATGCCATTGCTGAACGGAGGAGGTTTAAAGTCACTTTATACAGGACACACATGCAGGGAGGCGTGGAAACTTTGGGGCATTTTAGTCCTTAATCTACCCCTCCAGACCCCCTTCCTTTGCTGGGCCTGCACTGCTCAGAACTGTACCGCACTTCTGATCTCTGCCTGGCCCCAAAGATGGAATTTTATACTTACGCTCTAGCTATTCACCTCAGTACACCATTTATTATGCCAGGGCTCCCTTGTCCACAGTCAGCCTGGTCCTCTAGGGACATGGTCCTCGACTGAAAACAAGAAGAAAACTTGGATGGGTACCAGTTTACTATGTGACCCTTTAGGAACGTCTCTAGGTTTTTAACGAACACTAGTCAATAAATGCATGCCCTCTAGCAGCGGTAGTTCAGGTGGAGTGTAGAAAGTAAAGGAGGGGCTCTCAAGTCAGTTTCTGGCTTTAAATCTTGTGTTTCCCACTCCTCAGCTGTGGGCAATTGGGCCTCTTGGGCCCTGAGTTCCTTGGGCGTCGATGGGTAAGGTTGGGCTCGAGCTCCTAGGGTGGCTCTGAGGATTGCATGAGTTAGTAGTTCTACATCACTAAGGATAGTTTGGGGTACATAGCACTCCTGTAGAAGCTGTGGTTGAGGCACTAGGCAATTGTTAGAGAAGGGCTGGATTCCCCAGGAATCCTCAAATTCATTTGCTTATTATTCCACCTACCCACAATAATGGATGCACTGAATAAGGCACAGACCTAATGGGATCTCCTCTTAGCAGAAGGGTACAGGCCTCTGGAGGTGTACCCTATATAGGCAGCCCCTCCAAGCTGCCCTGTGATGGTGAAGCCAGGAGAAGGAGCCTTATGGCTCTTGGACTGGTCGTTGGCTGCAGACTGTCAGGTGCTGCTCTGGCCCAGCCACCACCTCCCTCAAGTGCCACAGGCCAAGCACACAGGTGGAGGTTAAACAAGTCCTTTCCTTCAGACCCTGAAACTGGTGCTAATCCTATGCCAAGGATTGAAGATTGGGCCTTTATGTAGCCCACCCTCAGCTTTACCCACCCTGCCCCACTGCATTGCTCATCTTTCTCTTCCTTGCACACACCAAAGCCATCTCTGGGCATTGGCATAAGTTCTTCCTGACTGGGTCACTGTTCTTTCAAATATTGCCACTAAGGTCTTGGCTTAGGTGTCACCTCATTGGGCAAAAAGGAAAGTAACTCCCTACTTTCTCTGTTACTGCCTCCTATTTCAATACTCTGTATAGCATGCATTCAACCATATTTCTCCTGGTTTATTTAGCTGTGTGTCTATTGCATTGTGTCCCTACCCATTTCCTCCCACTGGAATATCAGTTTCCAAGACGATAAGACCTTGTCTTGTTCATCTTGTTCACCATATTCCCAGTGCTTGGAACTTGATGAGCACAGGAGGAGCTCTATAAATATCTTCTGGGTGAGTGGATAGATGGATGAATGAGTCGGTGGCTGGGTGGCAGGGTGGACTGACAGGCAGATGTATGAGTGCATGGACAGACCAATGGACAGACAGACGGTGAATGATGGGCAAGCCAGAGTGATTTTTGGAAGGACAAGTGATAGGCTCTTGTTTTTGGAATCAGGCAGAGAATGAAGGGACAGAGTTTTCTTATTCTGATTGTACTACTGTGACCAGTGTTACTCTCTAACTAACCTGTGCCTAGGAGTTTATTTGGCTTCAAAGTTGCTATGCTTGTTCTACAGAACATAATGTACAGTCCTCTTATTTCTTTTTTTTTTTTTAGTGAGAGAGAGAGACAGAGAGAAAGGTCTTCCTTTTGCCGTTGGTTCACCCTCCAATGGCCGCCGCAGACGGCGCGCAGCGGCCGGCGCGCCGCGCTCGTCCGATGGCAGGAGCCAGGAGCCAGGTGCTTTTCCTGGTCTCCCCATGGGGTGCAGGGCCCAAGCACCTGGGCCATCCTCCACTGCACTCCTGGGCCACAGCAGAGGGCTGGCCTGGAAGAGGGGCAACCGGGACAGAATCCGGCGCCCCGACCGGGACTAGAACCCGGTGTGCCGGCGCCGCAAGGCGGAGGATTAGCCTGTTGAGCCACGGCACCGGCCCAGTCCTCTTATTTCTAAAATGTGCCCCGACATAAAATAAAAAGTAATCACAGCTTCATTAGCTAGGACCACTCTTGCCACTTACCTGCCAGGCTTTTAGTAGAAGGAATTCCCCATGGAAAAGAAACACTTTCCCCAGAGCTGCCACATACATTTCTCCTGGACAACAGGAGACGAGTAGGAGGGTCAACTCATTTTGTCTTAGAGTATCTGAAGTACAAGTGAAAGGGGAACCCTTGCATTATTACTGTGGCTGGGCCTCCCGTGAGAGAAATTTCTGTGAAATACAGGAGACAACTGTTGGGACCATTCTCCCTTTGCTGGCTGCCATCATAGAAATCTAAGGCATGGGTTGGAACTGCTCCCTTTGTCTCATGTTAGTCTTGGCTGTAGCTGGGCCAGAGCCTGTCAGGAAGTTAGGAGACCAAGAAGGAGCCAACCCAGCCGCTTCACCCTGGTTGTTGCCCTGTTCCATAGCTATCTCCAGCGTTAGGAAAGTGCCCCTGCCCTCGCCTACTAACAGCTTATGGATGACCTAAGATTGATTCTCTCTCATGTTTCCCAGAAAATTATATCCCTTCATTGTGTACCTGGTTCTACAGAGACTTTCAAATGGACTTGATTTTTTTACAACAAAAACAGCAACAAATGTGCCAAGTATCTGTCATAACGAGGGAAGTAAAACTCAGAAGTGGCCACTGGAATCTCATCAAAATTCAAAGCTAACTAGGGTGGGCGTGGGTCCTGGTGGTTAAGATACCTGCATTCCACAGTGGAGCGCCTGGGTGTGATTCCCAGCTCTGCCTACTGACCCCAGCTTCTTGTCCATGCAGACCCTGGGAGGTGGCAAGTGATGGCTCAAGTATTCGGTTCCTACCCGACGTGAGAGACCTGGATTAAGTTCCCAGCTCCAGTTTGGGGGTCATTGCAGGCATTTGAGGCATTAACCAGTGAATGGGAGCTCTGTCTTCCCACCTTTCAAATAGATCTTTAAACAGGATTTGTTTATTTGAAAGGAAGAGTGATCGAGAAAGAGGTGGGAGGGAGGGAGGGAGGGAGTTGAGGTTGGACCAGGATGAAGCCAGGAGCCAGGAACTTTACCTGAGTCTCCCCCAAGGGTGGCAGGAACTCAACTACCTAGACAGTCATTCACTGGCTCCCAGACCCGTTAGCAAGAAGCTGGACTGGAAGCACAGAGTACTGGAAGTCAGCCTGTTACTCTGATAAGGGATGCAGGCTTCCCAAGTGGCAGCAAACTGCCATGCTTCGACGCCCACCCCTCAGATAATTTTTTTATAAAGCATTTAAAATTCAAAGTGACCCAAAGGTGGCAGGAGTAGAAGTGGGGAAGTTCTCAGCACCATCATTTTGAAGTTATGTTCATCAGTATTTTATGTTGCCATGAAATATTGTGAGTTCAACTATCTCTCATTTCAAAATATTTTCATTTCCTCATAGTGGGTACAGGGGCCCAAGAATCTTTATGAAAGCAATCTCGTTCCCCCAGATCTCGAGTGAAACGAACCACTGTGGAAAGGCAAAGTGTGGCGGTCGGATCTACTCTTTTTTTTTTTAAAACAGGCAGAGTTAGAGACAGAGAAAGGTCTTCCTTTGGTTGGTTCACCCCCAAAATGGCTGCTATGGCCGGCGCTGTGCCACTTCAAAGCCAGGAGCCAGGTCCTCCTGGTCTCCCATGCAGGTGCAGGGCCCAAGCACTTGGGCCATCCTCCACTGCCCACCCCGGGCCACAGCAGAGAGCTGGATTGGAAGAGGAGCAAGCGGGACAGAATCTGGCGCCCCAGGTGGAGGATTAGCCTAGAGAGCCACAGCGCTGGCCGGGTCTGCTCTTGAGAATACTCTCCGGGGCCCGTTAACTGATGTGACCCTGTCAAGTTTGGATTGACCTAAATCCTGAATGCGACCTGGGAAACTTGGTCAAGCTTTCGATCCAAAGTCCAGTTATGTCGATAGAGTTTGTGAGAGCCAAGCAATGTTGGTGGTTAGCCTGCAATTGGTCAAACAGCAAAAACTCTGGGAATGCCCACATGAGGTTTCCAGGCCCTAGAGGTCACTGAGAACCGCGGCCTCGGGTGTTTCCCAGCGAGCTGTGGCGAGCATCACGGGGTTCTCCCACCTGACTGGCCCGTTTTATTAACAAAAGGCCATTTTCATTTATCGCTTATTGTGAAATATTTTGTACTTTCGGAAGAGGATGCAAATGTGTAGGCACAGTTTAGAGACTGTCCTTACAAGTTCAGAAGCTCACCTGGGTCTTAGTGTGTCCCTCCCTCCCCTCCTCCAGGTAAACCACTATCTTGATGTTCACATTAACCATTCTCTTTACTTTTATCACCTATGTCTATTTTGAATTTTATAACCATGGGCTCAATGAAATCAGCGTATACATTTTATTCTAGCACTTGCTTCTTTCAGTTGGAATGGTTTTTGATATTCACTGTGGTGATGCGTTTAGCTGTAGCTCATTCATTTTCACTACTGTGTAGCCTAAAGATACTACAATTTGCTTATTCGTTCTGTTGAAGGACATTTGGGTCATTCCCAGCTTTTATGGTTTGGTTTTGCTTTCCTGTTGTGAACAATGCTGCTATGAACACCCTTTTATGTGTCCCTTGGTATACCTGTGTGAGTTTCTCTAAGGTGGCATCGTCCTGTAGAAATACTCGGCGAGTCACAAAGGAAAGCAATGTGTGTAATTTTAAATTTTCTGGTACGTTAAAGAGTATAAAGATGAAATTAATTTTAATGACATTCCATTGAACCAAATATATTCACAATATTATCATTTCAATCTGTAGCCAATATAAAAAAAAAAACTTTACTGAGATAGTTTACACTATCTTTGCCCCATACATACTACGTCTCTAAAACCTGATGTGTCACTTACGCTTACAGTGCATTTCATTTCAGACTGGCCGTATTTCAGTGGCTCAGTTGTCCTGCTAGTGGCTAGCAGATTAAACAGCACTTGCAGTATATACATAGAAGTGCTGCATCATAGGGTATAGGCATGTTTGGTTTTACTAGAAAACACCAATACCAAACTGTTGTCTAAAATAACTACCTTCCCTGCACTGATGTGTATATTCCCAGTGGACCAAATTCTTCTCCAGGCTTTATATGATAGTTTCACATATAATAATTTACATATCTTAAGGGTTGTAACAGCATGTCACTGATTATTAACTTTTAATTATCTTTCCATATTTTTCTAGCAGATTCTCTCTTTTCATTAACTATTTGTAGAATTTTCTAGATTCTGTATACTGTTTCTGTCAGTTATATCAGATGTGGACATTCTCCATTCTGTCACTGTTTTTTATTCTGTTATTTCAAACTTTTTTAGCAATTTTATTGGAAATGCAACTCACATACCATAAAATTCACCCAGTTCTAGTGTAAAATTCAATGATTCTTTTTAAAGATTGATTTACTTATTTGAAAGTCAGAGGTATAAAGAGGCAGAGCGAAAGAGAGGGAGAGGTTTCTATCCACTGGTTCACTCCCCAAATGGCTGCAACAGCAGGAGCTGTGCCGATCTGAAGCCAGGAGCTTCTTCTGGGTCTCTGACATGGGTGCAGGGGCCCAAGGAGTTGGGCCATCTTCTATGCTATCCCAGGCCACAGCAAAGAGCTGGATTGGAAATTGAGCAGCCAGGTCTCAAACCAGCACCCATGTGGGATGCTGGCATTGTAGGGGGTGGCTTTATTCACTATCCCACAGAGCCAGCCCCAATTCAACGATTGTCTTAGTATGTTCATGAACTTGTGCAACTATCACTACAATCACTTGTAGAACATTTTTATCACTCCCAAAGAAATGCTATTCCCATTAGAGATCACTCTTGATTTCTTTAGATGTCACTCTTTACTACTGCACTTACGCATACATTATCTGAAAATCACTCATCATTCACTCAAGAGACTATTCTGTGGATTTGACTGACTGGTGTCACTTATTTCAACACAGCTTTGTTTCTACCAACCTGCTTTAAGATGTTGTCCAATATTTCATATTCTTACATAGTGAGGCCCAATAATGTAATCCTACATGTTGCTCTATACAATTGCATTTTACATTGGTCAAAAGGAGAAAGGAAAAAAATATGCAGTCATATTGTATTTAAAAGTATGTCCATAATTACCTTTAAAGGCACTTTTATTTTTCTGATATGAATTCAGATTATAATTCGGTGCCCCAGGTTGGTTTTCCCCATCTGGTAACATCATTTTTGCCTGCATTTTTGGAAGATAATTTTGCTAGACATAAAATCTTGCATTGGCATTTTTTGTTAAATGTTAGCCCTTTGAATAGGGCATACCACAGACTTCTGACCTCCATTGCTTCTATTGAGAAATCAGCTGTTAATCTTATTGGGGCTCCTTTGCACATAATGAGTTGTTTTTTCTCCCTCTGTTTTCAAGAATGTTGTTTGCATTTTACCATAAATCTATGATGTGTCTATAGGTCTCAGTATTTAGCATACTTGAAGTAAATACGCTTCTTGGATGTATGAGTTAATGTTTTTCATCAAATTGGGAAATTTTCTACACTAATTCTTAACTTTTTTTTACTTATTTCTATAGCTGCTTCTGATCCTCTCATTACATGGCTGCTGGTGGACTTAATGTGAGCCCATATTTCTCTGAGGCTGTGTTCACTTTATTCATCTTTCCTCTCTCTGTCCTGCAGATTGCATACCTCTATTGATCTTAGTCATCAAACTGACTGCCATAGCAATGAAGTGTCTGTGTTTGAGTAACCCTTATTTTACTTAATAACGGCCCCAAAGCCCAAAAGAGGAGTGAGGCTGGCAATTCATATATGCCAGAGAACTGTAAAGTGCTTCCTTTAAGTAAAAGTGTTCTCAGTAAGCAAAGAAGAAAATTCATGTGCTGAGGTTGCTACAGTACAATAAGGTCTTTTGAAGGAGAGAGACAAAGGAGGCACATTCACACAACTGATTACAGTATATGATTGTAATTGTTCTATTTAATCTTGTTAACCTGAGTGTGCCAAGTTTATAAATTAACCTTTATCACAGGTATGTGTATAGAAGACATAGTTCACATAGGACTTGGTACTATCTGAGTTTTCAGGCATTCACTAGGGACCTGGGAACGTATTTCTCATGGATAAGGGGGGGGCCTACTGTGTCTGCTGTATCTGTTTAGTGATGCGATGGATTATTTTCATAATGCTATTCCTTCTTTTCCTCCCTCCAGTGTGAAGCTGCTGATGTTATTTGTGAGGGGCAGTTTGGGCATGCCCACAATCACTTGGTTTGATAGTGACTTTGTCAGGGTTCTTTCTGATTGTTCTGCCACCATTCCTAGCTATTAAACTCTACCACTTGCCATCAATACCTCCCTTGTTGTCAACCTTGTCCCAGGGGCATAAATTTATGCACAGACTACTCCAATCCAATCTACCCTCCTGGTATTAGGATCTTGGCATAGCATTTGTAAACCTGCTGCCTGTGATGCCGGGATCCATGTGGGCATGGGGTACATTGTCCTCGGTGCTCCACTTTCCATCCGGTTCCTTACTAATAGCCTGGGAAAAGCAATGGGAGATGGCCTAATTGTTTGGGCCCCTGCCACATGTGTGGCTGATGAAGCTCCTGGTTTCGGCCTGGCCAAGCCCTGGGGCGTGAACTAGCAGATGAAAGATCTTGCTATCTCTGTCACTCTTTCTCTGTAACTTTGATTTTTAAGTAAATAAATCTTAAAAAAAAAACCCTACCCTACTGGGGCCAGTGTCTCAGTGTAGCAGGCAAAGATGTTGCCTGCAATGTCAGTATCATATATGGGTGCCATTTCATGTCCCAGAAGCTCCACTCCCAATCCAGTTCTCTGCTATAATGGCCTGGGAAAAGCAGTGGAAGATGGCTCAAGTGTTTGGGCCCCTATCACCCGCATAGGAGATCCTGATACAGCTCCTGGCTTCAGCCTGGCCCAGCCCTGGCCATTGTAGCCATCTAGGAAGTGAACCAGTGAATGGAACATCTCTCTCTCTCTGTGTATGTGTGTGTGTCCATCTCTGTCTCTGTCTTCCCCTCTCTCTCTGTAACTCTTTCAAATAAATCTTTAAACATACACACACACACACACACACACACACACACACACACCCTCCCTCCTTCCAAGGGGTAGATTCTGAAGTCTGTGTTTTATTATTTGTTCTGACCTTAGGGGGCACTCTCCCAGCTGTCTCTTCTGGTTCTCTCAGTAACTTGGCTGATAGGAGTATTCCCCCAATGAATCTATGGATATTCTTCACTACAACCTCTACTACTTTGGAGAGCTCCTTTATGCTTGAACTTCTCCACACTCTTGCAAATGAGGTCAGTTTTCATAAAAAGATTAGAAGGTTTGAGGCCATGTTACCTCTCTGGTGGTATCTCTGAATACATCTATGGAGCTGAGATGGGGACAAGGGTTAGATTCTCTGAGTAGCGTTCTCACTTGTAGGAGCTGAAGGGGTAGAGGGTAGACTTAGGTTGTCTTGGCTTAAGACAGGGATGATCAAGGCTTCAGTGTTGTTAGTGGCACCTTGACCAAATAGAACCGTATTCCTGGATTTGGGGCTGGGTAGATGGAGGGTGCCCCTGACCCTGGCTGCCCTAGCTGTTGATTTCTAAGCTAATTATCTTATGAAGATAACATACTTTTTACTATGACAGCTATTTGAAATTCGTTGAAACTTGCCTTATGGCTACAACGATCACACAATTTGTGCAAGCAGGATGATTTTATCTGTAATAAATGCTAAACTGGATTGTCATTAAGGCAAGAAGTATGAACTGGAGCTGTCCTAGAAACCAGAAGGCCTGCTACCTGTTTATGGTTGAATTATGTGATCAAACTTTTAAACATTTCATGTGTTTGAAAATAATATGTATATGGCTGTGGCAGTGTTGGATACACCAACTTTATTCAAGTAACTTTCAGGGTACTATCATTTTGGGCAATAAATGGTTACATTTAAACATTTTTTCTTTTCCTTCTTGCACCCACAACTTCCATGTAGAACCCTTTTCTTTCTGCCTTAAGTAAACTCTTCTTTACTGAGAACCTATAGTTGAACAACTCAATTTTTGTTTGTCATAACATACCACCTTCCTGTTCTTGAAATATATCTCCACTGGATATAAAATTCTAGGCTGACAGTAACATTTCTCTCTGTACATTGAGGAGACCATTCTTTGCCCATTCGTTTCCATGATTCTGCTGAGAATTTAATGATTAGCTTTTTGAAAGTGGTCCTTTTTCTCTTGCTGGTCTTTTTTTAAAAACTTCTTAATATGGAAAATTCCAAGGAACACAGCATAGTGTAATGAATCTCTGAATACTCTGACTTTTAAAATATTTACTCCTTGATTTGGTACATTAAAGTTTCATGTTGTGCATTTATTTTTTGTATCTGTTTTGGGGAAGATTTATTTGGATTGGCTCTTCTATTGCTTCAGGTGTTACTTTGTTCTGTTCCCACTGTAATTCTGGAGCTCCAGGTAGACCAGGATGTCTCCATCTTGATGTAGTGACATAATTCTTGATGGTGCAGGGCTGTCCTGTGCCCTACAGGGTGTTGAGTGGCATCCCTGGGCTCTGTCTCCTGGATACCATCAGCTCATATCCCGTACCCATCAGCTGAAACATTCAGAACGCCTTCAGACATTGTCGGCTGTCTCTGGGGAGCGTGACTGCCCCTGGCAGGGAGCCATGACTTAGAGCTGTGATAAGCTCTGCATCACCTTCCCTGCTTCTTGATGTTCCGTTCCTGTGCTCCAAAGCTTGCTGACCTCTGGGCTGTCTCTTGGATAATTTCTTCCCTATTTCTCATTTCAGCTATATCTTCTTAGTCATTTTTAATACTTATCTTTGCTTATATTCATTGTTTCCTTTATTCCTATAAGCAATCATTTTGTGTTTTTTCTATGATAATTTCAGGATTTGAAGTCAGTTACTGATTTTTGATTTTTGCCCTTTCTTGCATATGGGCCCTTCTTTCCTTGTGTGCTCAGCAAGAGTTGGGGAATTATTTGTGGGATGAACATGGGTTTCTCCAGAGATTTAATTTAGCATTTGCTGGATGCCCGGGATCACTGCCAATCTAGGACCACTTAAATTGCTGCTGGAGGATTTTCAGACTCCCAGGTCATAAGAGTTCTGGCTGCCAACTTGGGTGAGGGCCAGCCTGTGGGCACTGATTCTCAGGCTGCTTCCGCTCTTCCTCTGTTCCAAGATGCAAGGCTGGAAACGCTTCCGGTAGTCCTACTGGTTGTAAGGAGGTAGGGGAGTTATTCCTCATTAGCCCTACATTGAAAATCTGCTCATGGGGTTCCAGTCTTGGTGCTTAAAGTCTTTATTTGGCTCCCTCCTCCCAGGCGGACCTTGCACTTTATCTCTGGTGCTTTGTGAGGCTGTGGAAGTCTAAGCTCAGTGTACCTGGTTCTGCAAATGCCCTCGGGGAAAGCTGTTCAGTTTTCTGCCTCCATCTTGGGTTCATATCTTTTTTTTTTTTTTTTTACCTTAATGTTCCCTATTTTCTTGCCAGCTCATCAATGCACTTTAGAGAGTGTTAACAATGTCTTGCTAGCATTTTTAGTTATTTTCAGCAGGAAAATTGGCCAAAGTACCCCATTTGTTATTTTGCTGGCAATGGATATTGAGTTACCCTTTTTCCTTTTCCTGGTTACAAACCAATTAGTTTATTGGGTCTGCCCTCGGAAATTCTACCTGTTTTGTCTTCAGTACAAAGCTAGCTTCAATTTCTTAGGTTGGTGTTTTACAGGAGCTGAAGATGGAGAAATAAACCAGAAGCACTTTGGAATTGCTATTTTCACAGACCTTTTCTTCGCCTTTGACTCTGGCTGGAACCAATTATAGGCCAACATGTGTGAACCTAATGCAGGTCCCTGGTTACTGAGGCTTGCACTGAGATACCCCTGGGTAACTCACTGTTTCAGCACAGATGGTCACTGGGCTGATCAGTTGCCAATTTCTAGCATGGAGGAAACAATTTCGGGCACCCCCATCTTTCCGACTTGTCCCACGGTGATTTCTTACCACACGTGCCTGTTCCTGGGGTGGACCCACCTGCAAAGAACAGTAGAAAAATGGGCCAGGGAGAGAGTTTGCTGTTACAACACTCAAAACAACGATGCTAATGAGCGTGAGGATGATGACAGCAGTGTTTGCTCTGGACTGCTTGCTGCATTCTGTACTTACCTACATTAATCAATTCAGATGATCTCATCTAATTAATCTCTAACAATTGGCCCTGCTGTTTCATGACTGCCAGTGTCAAAATTCATTAATGATTTTTTTCTAGCTATTAAACCACTTCAGCAACTCACCTCATTCAGTCCTCCTGGCATCAATTTTGGCAACTAACTGATGCAGTATAGACCCTCAATATTGCATTCCATAAGTCTTCCAGTGGTAGATTTTTATGGATGAGATAGTTTATTTTCTTGCTGCAAAACTACCATAAGAGAAAAATTATTATAGTTATGCTGAAACTTTGAGGCATTGATCACCCCTGTCCATCTTCAGTGGGAGATGCCCTGGGGTGTGCGCTAAGGAAATGTTGACTTTCCCATATGTTTTGCAGTGGAGAAGGAATGTCCTCCCCTTCTACACCGACAACCTTGATGGGCAGTCCCTCCATTCTATGCCAGGGATTTTTAAACACTTGCAAACCAATCTCAAACTCACAAAAAGTTTAGCAGGTACACATTTTTGGCCTGAAAATAAACCGCTGCCGTGAATACCTGATCAGCCGTGGGTCCCTGTTTTTGAGAACATTTTCTACGCACGAGGACACTGTTCTACGGTACGACACACCCAACAAAGCCAAGGAGCCCGCCTGGCAGTGTCCCCACCATCTAATCCTCAGCAATGCACTTCCGTGGATCATCTCAATGATGTGTTTTCTGCATAAAGACCTGGGTCACAGGCTGCATTCTGTCTGTTTCGTGTCCTTTCCCTTAGTCTCTCCCAAACTTCCATGCCATGATCCTCCTGTGAATCACAGGTCAGATATTTGCTCGATGTGTCTCAGTGTGGGGTTTTTCTGCTACTTCCTCGTGATTAGCTTGTGCAGGAAGGTCACAAGCATCTACAATTTCTTCCCGAACTTCCTATTCACTGCTGAGTTGTCCTCTTTCCGTGATGCTCTCCTGTTTCTGATGGTGTCGGCCGAGCGTCTCTCCTGTAGAGTTGCCTCCCTGCCTCCTGCCTTGGACATAATAAGGGTTCATTCATAGGGACATTTTTTTGAGACCATGTGGAGACATCATTCTTCATCAATCTTCCAATGTATTCGTTTCGTTACAGCAGTATTGGCCCATCTTGGTTCTCATTTTTCCAATGTTGATTCTATGTTTTTTAATTCGGATTTTCCCAGATGCAGTCAGTGATTGCCCTTTCACTGGCACGTCCCCATCAATTTGTTTTTTAAGCATTTCCTTACTTTGGACAACAAACTGTTCCAGGCTTATCTGATCTCCAATTGTAGAATCAGCTTTCTCCAAGGTGCCCTAGACTTTTATATTTTTGGTGAAGAATGTCCTACAAGACCAAAACAGTTGGTGGTTTGTGCTCCTTTTGGGATATCGTTATACCCAGGAGATGATGTGCATAATAGACACATGTACATCTGTTTATTGCAATATCTAAATGTTGAAAAAGTCTATACTGATATTTCCAATTCCACTGTGATACTACAAAGTTCATTCAAAGTTTCTCCCTTTGGAACTGTCTGACAGTAATAAACTAGACTCCTAGTATTCTTAACAGATTGATTTATTTGACCAGTATCCTATATATAGTCAGTCTCCTGTCACTGCTCTCTATTGTGACTTCTGGATGGTTGCCCTACCTAACTCTGAGCCAGGCTCTGTGTCCCAGTGCAGACTGCCCTTCTGCACAGGGGCCGCCCGTACCCTGCCCAGGCTCTGCTTTCCCAAGCTAGGCTCTCCCCCACCCCCTCCCTGAGCAGGTGCCTCGCTCACCACTCCTGAGCACCGACTCCACACACCCCACCCTCCTGCACAAAGTCCTCTTCACTTGTTCCCAGACACCAGTGCCTTATTCCAGCACCATACAAAAGGCCATTCCCCGGTGCCAGTGTCTTCCTTACTCGGGTTGGTGCCCCTGCATGTCCTGGGCCAGTGAGGCTCTCCCTATCCCAGTGGTGTGGTCACTTCCTGCTCACAGTGCTGGAGAATGGGAGGCCCAAGAGCAAGGGGCCAGCAGATTGTCTGATGATGGTCCAGTTCCTGAGGGGAAGAACCCTGTTCCCCCAGGTGGCAGAAGGTGGAAAAGCTAAAGGGGGTGAACTCTGTCTGTAAGGCCTTTTTATAGGGGCAGCTGCTCCTGTTCATGAGGGTGGGGCCTTCACGACTCGGAGCCGTGGCCAGGGCCTGTGTGCGCTTGGTCCCGACATGGATTCGCTTTGCTTCTTCCTTTGCGCCCACTTCAGTTTTTATCTGACTCTACTGGGAGTTGCCGATGTCCTTTTGAAACCAGCAGCATTAATTATGTTTGAAAAGAAGACAGTAGATTGAGAGGTGGGAGAGGAAAGTCGCTGAAAGAGCTTAGCAGCCCGAGTGCGCTGTCTGGCTGTGCTGGTCTAATTAGAGCCTCTTGCCCAAGATTTGTTCAGTGATCCTCATTGGTAGCAAAACTCTACTCCCTGTGGATGGTCTTACTGCAGGTGATAGGTTCATGGGTGCATTTTTAAAAGTGAGTGTGCTGCTGTTGTCATTGTATAAATCGTTCAACATTGAACACTTTGAATTTTTAGGAGAGTAGCGAGAAACCATACATGGCCCAACCAACTGGAAAGAACCACTGTAGATGCTATGCTGCTCCTCAGGACCCCTGGGGCTGCGAAGCGCGCCAAAGACTGTGGGATTGAGAACTGTATGGCGTTTTCTCATTCTGAGAAATAGGGCCGTCCCTGCACCTTGCAGAGTTCTTGGTATACAGCAAGCTCTCAACAATTAGTGTTTAATTACTATTTAAAGTGAAGCTAATGGCCGGCCTAGCATAGTCCACAGGTGGTGAATTCTTACTGGCACCAAACTTTCCTGTGACATCACCAGGGAGGTGTGGTCCCACAGCAGGTGCTGCCCTACGCTGGAACCTGGGCAATGGGCCATTTCAGCCACCGCCTCTGCTCTCCCCCCTTCCTGCTCCCCCCCCAGAAGCAGTGAGGTTGGAGCTATTTGCAGATTGCCACCTCATTATTTTTGTTGCCGCATGGACACTAGTCATTTATCAGTTTTGCCTCCTGCATGTGTGAAGATGGAGAACAAGTCAATGATGTAGAAGCCAGATGACACGAGTCTTGCCAAAAAGAAGGGAAATGGCTGTGTTTGTCAAGGACACAGGTGGCGGTGTTTGCCAGCTCCTGCTTAGCTGTAACACTGACCTTGGCAAACCTGAGCAAGCCTTCCTGTGGGCATCTAGGGGGCAGGGGGACTGTGGCCTGCTTGTGAAGTCTGAGACTAGCTCAACAGAAAACTGGGGAGACTTGCTTCACACGGACGCACGCACTGGTTCATGGTTGGGGCCGAGCTGCCGGGGGTGGGAAGTGTTTGGTGGTTAATAGGAAAGTCCTGACCCATTTTCTGCCCGGTATGGTAGCTCTTCCCTGTCACTTCGGTCATCTTGGGTGGGACGTCTGCTTCCTGGCCCCTTTTCATCTATTCTTGTGTCAGACAACCTGCCTCTCCTTGCAGAAGGGGTGACCTCGGCTCTGCAAAATGTGTGAACAGCCCAGCTGTGTTGTTGTAAATTAGCATAATTGGCAGGTCCCATCTGTCCAGGTTATACTGTGTGACTGAAGTGGCTCTGCCTGTTGTTGTTTAATTCTAAAGATGGATGGGGATCCTCTCTGTGTCACCACGGGAAGGGAGGAGAGAACACAGGCTTTTGGGATTTCGCTTCCCAACATGCCCACTTAGGAGGGAGATGCGTTCATTAAGGCTCACCTGCAAACTGGGGAAGTAGTGTGTCATCCACCTGGGCTGTACGCGGATGACATTGAAAAGATTCTGCCAGTGCCTGGCGCATGGCAGGTGCTCAGGGAGGGAGGCTGGGGTGTTGACGATGAGTCTAACACAGTGAGCCTTTCTTAAGAGGTGCCTACTGTCCCTGGCACAGAACGCAGCAGGGAGCAGGCACTGGGGTTGTCACTCAAAAGAATGAGGTGCCTCTCTACAGCTGATGCCGAAAAGAGTGTGGAATCTCCACCTTGTCTCCTAAGCTCAGATGTGCCGACAGGGTAGCCATCCTATATCCAGCCCCCCACCCCACTGCCCTACCCGATTCCATTCTGCACGCCTCTCTGAACCTGTGCTTCGGCCACGTTCCTTGCTTGCCCTGAGCCTGGTATTCTGGACACTTTGTCGTAAGACAGCATTCCCCGCGATTGGGACATAAATGAGGAAGTGGGATGTGGAGGGGGGAGGAAGTAGGACAAGGAACCCTCAGAACAGTCCAAAGCCTCCAGGCTCTGGGAAGCAGAAAGCCGTGGCCCTAGACGGCAGGAAATACGCTCCCCAAAGGACCCCCGCTCAACCGGAAGTGTTTCCCTGGCCTCTGACTTCATCTTGTGCATTAACATGCCCAGGCACCGCCCACTGGCTGCCTAAGGAGCTCACGCCTCAGCTTGGCTTTGCCACTTGCTGGCCACCGTGTGACCGCGGGCAAATCACTTGATCTTGTGACTCGGTCCTCACCTCTGCTAAGATGCCACTGTGGTGAGGCCCACTCTGAGTGTGCATATAAAATAGGAAACGACAAATACTCGACTGAGGGCCTGGCACGTGGCAAGGACTCAGGAAACCCTAGGTGACGCCATGTTTGCTATTTATATACACACTGTACCTTTCTTCTCTGTGAACTTAAACTAGAAAATTTACAGTCGTGTGCTTAGCACAGGCTCTGGTACACAAGTGTTTGCTTAATGAAAATGTTGACTCCAGTGTGGTTTTATAGAATTGTGGCTGGCTTAGGGTGTCTACATAATTATTACTGTAAAGTATGGACCAGAGAGCACCTGCTTCAGAATAATCCTGAATGTCTGCAGATGCCCAAGAAGGCCCTATTTCAGACTCACTGAACTAACATTTCTAGGGGGCGGAACCTGGGAATCTGCATTTTCATGTCCTCCTCTAGGGACTTTGTGTGACCTGCTGAGAGCCCCTGATGTGCTGGTAAGTCCTTTCCACACACACACACCCATGCTATCCAGGCTCTTGGGATCTCTGCCAGCACTGAGAGGTCGATGCTTTGGTGCCATGCCTGTGCATCCATCCACATCCACATCTCATGTTCCAAAAGCCTCCTCCTACCCCTTGCTGTCATACAGTCAGCCCCTTGCCAGAAATACTCAATTCAACCCTCAAAATTCTTAGTTATTTCTCCTCTGGCTTTATTTAAGGTGTTATTTTTACCAAGAATCTTTGAGTGCCTGGGACTCGCTACGAAACAGTTCACTGGTAACAGCACAAGGTTCTTCATTTTTCATTCATTTATTTATTTGGGTTCCACAACAGCAACTGATTCAGTATTTGCTGTTCTTTTGTATTTTTACCAACATGAGGGCAAATTTACGTCGTGGAACAAGCCATCCATACAGAATGTGTCATAATTACTATTTTGCAATTTCACACTAGCAAAAATTTATTAAAACTTCACGACTCATTAATAGTAAGTGATCATAATCACTTAATAGAAAAGGAAACTCTGCTAATGATGGTGGTTTTGATTAACGTATTTGACCTTAAGTTATGAAGTCAAGTGAAATTAATATCGCTGAGTGTTGAACATAAGGTTATTTACAGTGCACATCATTTCAATCATCATAAAAGGCAAATAAACTTGTTGTGAATTTGCCTGGATCTGAAAGCCTTTTAACTCTTCACAACAGATTAAGGGAATGTTAATGAACCCCTATACAATGACAATTAAGTGACAGGATGTGAGTAGACAGAGAAATGACTCTTCTATCAAGCACTGGAACAATGTCATTCAGCTGTCTGGGTAGACGTGCAGAGGCATCGCTGGGTAGACGCTGATCCCAAAAGAGTGTAGTGCGTGGTAGCAGGCACTTGGCAATCTTTTGAAGATTTCAGCTCTCCAAACAAAACAAATGGATGAGGGTGTATGAGGCATTGTAAACAAAGCTCCTGATCCCAATTGTAAGAACCAGTTGTCCCTTTGGATAACACAGGCTCTGTTGTATCTCCCAGATGCAGTTCGGAAGGAACTGACCCCCTGGGGTGAATGAGGCTCAATCCAACCCCTGGGAAGTGGGAATTCTTTCTGCTGGACAGGGAGAGGAAAAGTCCATGGGCCCCCACGAGGGCAGGGATCCCCTTTCTCTGTCTGCTGAAGACGGTGCTCATCACCTGGAGGCTTCCAGTGACTGTTGGAGGAGAAAGGAGGGAGCTGGGGGGAGCACAGCATCCCCTGTCCCAGGAAGTGAGTGCACATGCAGACCCCCATGGGCCCAGCCTGGGTCCTGCCATCACCTACTGGTTCTGATTACAGCCCCTTTATAGCAGCAGCTATTAGCAAGCTAGGATCCTCCCAACAACCCCTGAGGTGGTTCTGTTATCTCAGAACAGCCAAGCGGCCTGATCTGCAGAGGATGTGTCTTTAGGGGGCTGTGCACTGGGCAGAGGGGTCTGTCCTCTCTTTCCGGGGGGTGGGAGACTCCTGCTGTGCTCACAGTAGAACCGAGTGACAACGTCAGGTCATGCAGAAGCATGGGCAGAAGTGAGCGTGCGGCGCCCTGAGAGCTGTGGGTGCCACACAGAGTGGAGCTGAGGCATGGGTGGTGGTAGCAACAGGCAGATGTGGGAGGGGCACTGTGTAGAGGATGTTCAATCTGCCTGCTGGACACATAGAGGTAGCCTGGAGCCAGAGCTGGGAGGCTGACAGCTCTGGGGACAGGGCAGTCGGGAAGAGGAGTGTGCGGGAGGAAGGTTGGGGGCTGCTGTGGATGAGAGCCTTGAGGGAAGGCCAGGCCTCTGGCTGATGGGAAACAGGGAAGGAGAGGAAAGTCAGATGGAGCCTGCAGTTGGAAGCTGGTGGGGGTGGGGACACAGGCACCCTGCACATGTAACAGGAGGATTGTGGGTTCTCTTCCTCTCCACCCTCTGGAATCTACTGCTGCCTCATGAACCCGTCCTCTGCAAAGGGCCCCCCATGCACCTGAACACTGAGCACCCCCCTCACTGGGGGAAGGGGTTGCCCCTTGCTCACTCTTCTGCTCAAGGCCCTGAGTTGTCCTGAAGGCTTCTGGTGGCCTTGTGTCCTCTCCGATCATCCCAGAAAGGGCCCCATCCTCTCTGCATGGACGATGGCCTCAGTCCCCACTTGTTCTCTCTGCCTCTTTACCCTACACGTGAGCATGAGGGCGCTCTCCCACCGACAGCACTGGGACGTCTCCCAGGGCGTGGCCCTGCCGGCCTCTCCCACTGTGTCCATCTGTCACCCTGTCCTGCAGTCCCGGTGGCCCTGCTTTTTATCACACTCGGTCCATTTCCACCTCAGCCACGGCCCTGATGCTCTCTTGCCGCCTCATGTTCTCTTTCCCTTTAAAGATTATTTTATTTATTTGAAAGACAGAGTTAGGTAGAGACAGCGAGAGAGGTCTTCCAACCGCTTGTTCATGCCCCAGATGGCTGCAATGGCCAGAGCTGCGCCGATCCGAAGCCAGGAGCTTCTTCCAGGTCTCCCATGCGGGTGCAGGGGCCCAAGGACTTAGGCCATCTTTTACTGCTTTCCCAGACCACAGCAGAATGCTGTATCAGAAGAGGAGCAGCCGGGACTAGAACCGACAGGTGCTTCAGGCTAGGGCTTTAACCTGCTGCACCGCAGAGCTGGCCCCCGCCTCACGTGCTCTTGCCTAACTTCTTAACTTTCACATCCAGGGATACCTCCTTGGGGAGACTTCCTCTGGTCACCCAGACTAAAGCCACTCCAGGTCACTTTCCTCCTGTAGTCTAGTTACTTCACTGTAGTGACCACCTTGCAGTGACCTGGGCACCTCGCATATATTGCCTACGGCATCCTCAGAACCACCTGATGACGTAGGTGTCATTGTCCTGATTTTACAGCTGAGGAGTCTGGTGGCACTTGTCACCAGCATGGGTTCTTGTTGATGCTCAGAAATTCTCTCCGCATTGCTGTGTGAGGGCAGGAAGAAGGCAGCCCTGTTCTTTTACCCTCCACTGTCTCCCCAAACCTGGGTAGCTGAGCACATTCATCCATAGTGGGAAGGCTGGGAGTGGGACAAGGATGATGGCTGTCTGTGGCAGGTAGGTTTGCAGAGTGCCAGGTTCTTCCCAGGGAGGCTGGAAATACTGGAGACTGAGCGGGATCCCATGGCAGGCAGCATCGTGTCACCTGCTCCAGGTGCCACTGGGACTGGGGGCTACGTGAGCTCTCCTGAGGAGTCGGGACAGGAAGAAAAGAACAGAGGGATGAGAACCACACCTTGCAGCACAGTGGAGCTGCATGGGAAGACGGAGCAACAAGGTCAGAGGTCAGAACTCGAAGACATCAGCAGTGAGGTGACTGCCTGAGGGCTGGCTCTGTTTCAGTGAATCCCAATGAAGAAAGTAACCCCACACATCCAGAGCTTGCTCTTGGTGCCTGAGGATCACCTGTTTACCATCTCAGGTTTCCCTAAAGATTAGATCCCTTTGCCACTTCAAGAAAGGATGTATTTTGCAGGAATCCATTTCTGAAGCTGGGATAATCCCAAAGTGACAACAGAGACCCTCAAAACCGGGCTGCTGGCTAGAATCCGGCATGGGGTGGGGTAGACTCCTCTGACCCGTGGAGCTTTGCTAAGCTCCTTAATCTAGAGTCTACTTTCTCAGAACAACAGACACAACAGCACCTGCCTTGTGTGAGCAGCCGTGGTCAGCGTGACAGCCAGTCCCTGCCTGAGGACGGCTGGGCTCGCGCCTGTCCAACCTGGCAGTGGTAGGAAAGCGACAAGTGTTTGGTAGAAGTCACATACTCCAAATGTTGTCTCTTGCACTCTGTCAGGGCCAGCGCTGTGTGGGCTGACACCTCTTGTGATGCCAGTGAACACAGCTCCCAGCCAGTCTGCCACTCACCAGGGAACTGACCACACTCCTCAGTGTGCCGTGTTGCTGAACTGTAAGGATCGCTAGGTTAGGGAGTTGGTGCGTTTCCAACCCGTGACACTTGGAACTGACCACTTCTTGCCATCCAACTCACGTAAGGGGAGGAGCGCTGCCTTAAGAAGAGTGAGCCAGCGGTGGGGGAAGGCACCCTGGGGAAACAGGACTGAGCAGGGACCCAACAGAGTGGACAGTGGGGGGCTGTGCGTGGATCTGGGGAGCAGTCTGGACTTGGCTGGCTCCAGGCAGGTTCTGCAGATGAGGCAAGCTGGGTGGGAGCGTTCCCGGGATGCCCAGCACCTGGAGGTTAGGGGTCCACCAGGGGGCAGCACTGGTGCCTCCCTGTGGTCCCAGCCCTGGACCTTGCTTTTAGTGCTCATGCCTAGCGAGGAAGCCACATCCCACCTGTTTACTGCATGTATGAACCTCCCAGCCTCCCCAAGGCTGAGGCTTGTGAGCCAGGGGCCAGCACACAGTGAGATCCCTGGAGGCCTGAAGCTGGCTATCCCCTAAGCCCCAGAATGCAAAGAACATCTTGAAAAGCTCGGTGAATAGAATGATGGGTGTGCTTGGCAAACGTGGACAGCGCACGGGAGTGGGAAGATGCAAGGAGAGGGAGCGGGAGCTGAAGCTGAAGGAGGAGACCGGGCCCTGGGGGGCTGGGCTGCAGGGGCTCCTGGGCCACTGCCCGACAGAGGCACACCAGGCCTCTCTGCATCCAGAGAGCGGGGTGGTCGGCTGCCTTCCCAGCCAGCAGCAGGGGCACCCAGGTGTGCAGATGCCCTGCAAAGTGAAGCACCCCCAAGTTTATGTGGGCGCTGTCTGGGCAGCCACAGACCCTCCAGGGGCAGAGGTGTCTTGGAAGAGCGGACACAAACCTGGGAGGTCAACGTGTCTTCCAGCTGACCAGAAGGGGAAGCACATCTTCATGAGAACCACATAGCACAACAGCGCCTCCTGCTTGTTTTACTTTTACCTTTCCGTCTCCGACTGGGTGGTGGTTTTTTTTTTTTTCCCCAACTTTCATTATTTATTTATTTGAAAGACAAGGGTGCGGAGAGAGGGAGAAAGTCTTTCGCTCTCCAAGTGTCTGAAGCCAGGAGCCTGGAAGTCAATCCGGGACTCTCACCGAATGGCAGGCACCCAACTACCTGAGCCGTCACCTGCTTCCTCCCAGGGTGTGCGCTTTAGCAGAAAGCTGGATCCAAAAGCAGGTGCAGGACTCTACCCAGGCGCTCTGCTATGGGTTGGCGGCATCCTGCACACTGTCCAAGACACCTGACAAATGCCCAGCCTGGGAATGGTATTGGAAGCTCCATTCGTCCAGCTGGAAGGAAGGAACTTGAAATCGGGGAATAAAACCCACTTCCTGCCTCTGACCTTAGTCTGTTCACTTCAAAGGTGGGCGCCCCAGGTCCATGATGCAGGTGAGGGGAACTGCCTGGTGGGGGTCAGGTGCGCACGATGCTGTCTCCCCTCTTGTCCTGTAGGCTGTTCAGGTGAGTGCCACAGGTGACTGAGGTCAAAGCTAGGGCCAGACAGGAATGAGCAGCCGAGAGATTTTCTTTAGCCTTAACCCTGCCAGAGGTCAGAAGTCGGAAGAGACTTTGGGAAGATCACAGATAATAGAATTTGCATTTTGGTGCAAAAAATTTAAAATCGATGCACTTTTCCATAAACTTTCTGAAAGCCTCCCCTATGCATGGATTTCAAGTTGTTTTCCCATCAAAATCCTTTATTTCCATTTTCCACAAGGCTGCCCTATCCACCTTCTCTTGGCTGTCCTTTGTGTGCTGCAGACAGGAGGTGTGGGGGTGATGGCAGGAGGGTGACTGGGCAGCCTAACAAGTCCAAGCTGGGAGAACATCTCCCCTTGTCCGGGCACAGGCCAGCGACGTTTGGGCACAGGCAGTGGGTAAATGAGCGCTTTAAAACACTTAGGCAGACTTTTGCCACTTGGTGTTAACTGTCTGTGTATGTTGCAACTACTTTAATTGGTTTCATGTCTGGAATGAGGGACTGAAATGGAAGTGTGTCTCTCCGGGGAGCAGTGCCGGCACTTGGAAGCCTCGTCATATTTCTTTTTTAATCTGCTGTTCTTTTCCTTAAGGCGAGGGAGGCCATCTAATTATCTTGCAAAGACAAGCTCATACTGCAGTGTGCCACTTTAGCCTGTTCTCAGAGTGGCTCCAAAGGCAGCTGGGAGGAAATGTGGTGGGGACATGGTGGATGGGGTACACCTGCAAGCTCCCCACAAGCCCTGAGAGCAGAGCAGAAGAGTTAAAACTGGTGTGGGCATCAGCAAACAGATCTCAGGTCCCACCCGGGCTGTGCGGCTTTGTACTGGTCTCTTGCCTTCTCTGAACCTCAGTCTCCTTGGCTTCAAAATGAAATGAATTCTATGTCTGAGTTGCTGTGAGGACTGAACGAGATCCCGTTCGCACAGCCCATCCATCCCTGGGCTGGTGCGAGGTGAGCACCCGTGACTGCTGGCACAGGGAGCCTAGGGAACCCTCTGGGGGCAGTGTCTGCAGGTCAAGGTTAATGCCTTGAAAAAGCAGACCCAGCCCGGAAGGTCCTGCCTGAAGATGACTCAGCCAGTGCTGCCAAACAGAAGGCAAGGAATTACTGAAAACCTTTCCTATGGGCACAGTGCACAGCAGGTGCCCACAAGTGCCTTTTGCCCAAATTGCAACAATGAATCCTGCAAGAGGTGCTGGCGAGGGCAGCTCCAGGGCTGGGCAGGGCTTTGCTGGCTGCCGAGGGAACCGTCCATCCGGGGAGCGCTCTGAGCCATAGCCACATCAGCCAGGCTCAGATTCTGAGCTCAGTTCCCAAGTTGCTTTGCGTCCTTCCTTTACTACTTATTGTCAAAAAATCCTGACTGTAGGGGTGGCATCATGACGCACAGGATTAAGCTGCCACTTGTGACACTGGCATCCATCTGAGAGTGCCAGTTTGAGTTCCAGCCGCTCTGCTTCAGAGCCAGCTTGTGCACTAATGCACCTGGGGAAGCAGTGGGGGGATGGCCCAAGTGCCTGGGACCCCGCCACCCATGTGGGAGACCCAGATGGAGCTGTTGGCTCCTGGCTTTGGCCTGGGCCAGACCCAGCTTTCGTGGCCAAATCTGGGGAGTGAACCAGCAGATAGAAGGTCTCTCTCCCTCTCGACCACTCTGCTTTTTAAATAAATAAATAAATCTTAAAAATAATGTATGTACTCGGGAAAAACCATGTATCCAGAAAATAAGCATCTAGTGATTGATCTATTACACCATCTATCTTTTGACCAGTCTGGCTATCCTTACCCATCTGCTTATCTGTAGTTACCTAGTGTCTAACATTCTGTAGCATCAATGATCTTCCTAATTTTTTGAAATTTTTATTTGCAAAGCAGTGAGAATCTTCCCTCTGCTGGTTCACTCCCCAAATGGCCACAACAGGCAAGTTGGTCCAGGCCAAAGCCAGGAGGGCAGAACTCAGCCTGGGTCTCCCACCTGGCCAGGACCCAAGTACTTAGACCACTACCTGTTGACTCCCAGACTGCACATTAGTAGGAAGTTGCAATGAGAAGTGGAGCTGGGACTTGAACCCTGGCACTGTGATATGGAATGTGGGAATCCCAAGCAGCACCTTAACCACGGTGCCAAGGGCCGGCCCCTCATCTGTTTTCTAAACTGTGCACAGTAGGGCTGCATCTTCGTGACCCCAAGCCTACCTCCTCGAATACTCCAGCCCGCCTTTCTCCATAGTAGCTGCCTAACACTCCCCCATCCCGGAAGTTCTGTAACCGGTCCACAGGCGATTCTGTAGGGCAGTCTATGCAGGGGACTACTTAAAGACAGTGGGGCTTTCAGTTAGAGTACTTACTGTCAAACAGTGTTCTAAAAACAGTGTCCCTATTTACATAAGCACCCCAAATATTCTGGGGCCAAGCACTTACTTACCTTGTCTGTGAAGCACGCCGAGTTCTGTCTACGAGCCCAGATGGGCGAATCCTGATGCGGACAAAGCACAGATGCAGCCGGCACTGGCAGTTTTTGTGACTTTTATGACCACTCCTGCTCACATCTCACACATCACTGTGTTTTTTATTTATGCTTAATTTATGTCACCAACCACAAGCCGCCTAGCATCTTGTCTCTGTCACTGCTTTTATTCACTTTCTTGGCATTTCTCTCTGGGTTTTATTAGACGTTTCTTGTTCCGCCTCCTAAAATTTCTATCAGCTGCATCCTGAGGCCTCGGCTGTGTTTGGAGATCAGAACGGGAACCGAAGGCTGTGGGCGGACGCTCCGCGTCCCCAGGGCACTCAGTGCACCGAGTCCTCCCCCGCTCACACAGCTGCTTGAGGACTCTGGGACCATCCCAGCCCCACCTGTGCTAACCCACAGGCCTTCATTGCTCTGGGACGGAACGTGGGGATTTCTGCCCCAGTTGCCCCGAGAAGCCCAGAGCTGCATGAGCTGCCTGGATCTGGGCTTTTGTTTCCTTTTAAAACGCCAGGCCCAGGTCCAAATGCACGTTTTATCCCAACCAACCTGGGGACTCTGTGCAGCCTGACCTAAATCGCTCTACACACAGCCGTCTGAATACAGGCCCGGGACGCCAGATAGGAGGAAGGCCCTGTGGAGTGAAAAAGCTCCCAAGAGACCCGGGGCGAGTTTCATGATTGGAAGTTGCACCCCGAGGCCCGCAGCAGCGGTGAAATGAATGAGTCAGGTCTTGACAGGAGGACGCCAGCGTTGATGACTTCACCGGGAAGACAGGGGCTTAGAGTTGGAGAAGCCACTGCCACGATCCTAATTCAGAGTGCAAAATCCTGCCTTAGGTGACCTTAGGTGATTCTTCCTGGCCTGGGACTGAGCAAAGATGCTGGAGTTTAGAGACCTCCAAACTGATTTTTTTAATCTTCTATCAAAATATGCACTTTGTGTAAGGATCCTCATCTAGTACAACTCGGGACGATGAGGGCAGATAAACCAGCAGCACATGTGGCTTCTACACTACATCCAGCTCCCGGTGGTACCCTGAGTGAATCGCTTGGGTCCAATATAGCGGTGCCAGGGTAATTCTGCCCCACCCAGGGGGATTAGTGATGTCTGAAGGTGTTTTTGATCACGAGTGGGGACAGGGGCTGCCCACTGATGCTACTAAGCATCAACCCTGTACAAATCCTGACACCCACCACTCCCCTCCCCCGACCTGCAAATGATCTGACCTCCAATGTCGCCAGTGCCACAGTTGAGACACCCGGGCCCCAGAGCCCGTGTGCCGGCTACCCTGTCCTCATCTGCTGTCAGGAAGCCCCAAGACATTGTCACCGGGCTCCTTGGATGTATGTGCACAGATTTCCCATGAATGAATTCTCCAATAAATGAAGACACCACAATTCTTTTTACAAAAGAAAATGTTTATTGGGATATTCTGGGTGGAGGGATGGCCAAAGGGACTACGCCCACTCTGCTGAGCCTGAGCGCTCGGCTAACAGGAAACTCAAGTCAAAAAACCTCTGTTGGAGCCCAAGTCGCAAACCTTGTACTTCCACACGACTTGTTCTTCCGCGGGTGTCAGCCAGAGAGCACACTGCAGAAACAGCTGTGAGGAGGCAGCGTGGGGCTGAGCCCAGGAGCACGGACAGGTGTCCTTGTGAACGCAGACGCACAAGACGGCGAGACAGATGGATCGTCGTCCACAGGTGTAACCTCAGTCAACACAAGACAGGATGTAGGGACCCAGAGGGAAGCAGCTCAGCAGCCACCTCTCGTAACCAGAGGCATCTCAATGAAGCTCGCTCTACCCCTCGCTTAGGACAGAATTCTAAAAATATCCTAGAAATCAGAAGGCTTCTTCCATCCCACCTGTGGTGTTAACCTGCATGAAACAGAACGAGCAGAAGTCGAGACGTACCCTCGGGGCAAGAGTAAGAAATGCAACGGCATCCCAAAGTGTACAAGAAAAAATCCCACATCCTAAATCTCACACAGCTTCTCAGCAGGAGTTGGATTAAACAGAGAAAATAATTTCAATATCAAGGGATAACACAGAGGAGACAGGGAAACTCTTTAAAGCAAACTCTGGGGCGAAAAGTGCTTCCCCCACTCCCCGCAGGGAAGGAAAGGAGAAGAAGAGAAAAGACAGATAATTAGGAGAACTGTAAGGCCCTGGATTTCAGGGTGAAGCGATTTCTTCAACCCTCGGAGGACAGCTGGCTACTTCTGAATCCAGAACAGCCCATCAGGAAGGCCCGATTACAGCAAGACCACGGCCAAATAAGGCAGGGCGACACGGGGTTTGGTGCTACAGTTTCCATTCTCTCTTTTTTGGCCACATTTGAGAAATGCCTTCAGCTAACGCTAAAATAAAATAAAAACCCAACCTTGCGATCAGGCAGGCTTTGCGTGCCAGGAGGATAATGCTGGATCATGCAGCCCTGCAGCAATTCTCTCGCTCGTTCGCTCTCTCCCTCGTTTGCTCTCACACACACAGCATTAACTGTGAGCCTTGCCGCCTACTTCACAGACACAGCCCAGAGCGCCCTCACTTGTACCTGCTCCAGCCACCCTGGCCTGGCCCCAGGTGACCAACTGACCTGAGTATAGGAAGCTACAGCCCTGAACATCCGTTGGATTTTCCAAATCTTATCCTACCTCCCTGATGTATGTTAGGGTTGGGGGGGCATCGGGGTCACGGTGCACATTCACGTTTTGCTGTTTGAGCACTGTTGCTTCTGTCCTTGCTAAAGCACTTCTAGTCTTATCCCACCTGCACCGTGACTGGTACCGGCCAGTTCTGGCCACTCCACTTGCGTGCCCACTGCCTAAGCTCACAGCCATCAGGCCCAGAGCAGGGGTCAGGGGGGTCCTCCAGGGTGGATTTTCAGGCTCAGGAAGAGGGTCAGAGGCTTGCCGCCCCCAATGAGGGTGCACTGGGCTCTCCTATAACAGAAATGTGGACAGACTTAGTCTTGGAGATGAACCTGAAAAACAGGTGCATGGACTACTTATAAAGAATTTAGTCTAAAGGGTGTCTAATAAAGGCTCTCCCATCTGGAAGAGATGCACAGGGAACTTGAGCTACAAGTGATGGTTCATGCACTCTGAACCCTCGTTCAAGAAATGTGCTCAATGGACAAGCACTTGACGTGGCCTCTGGAGAGGAAATCCTCCAGAGACTGGCCCATCTCTCCTGCCCACATACTGATGAGCTAACTTCCCACAAAGCCCACCCCACTCTGGGTCCTGGCCTCGGTGGCGGACGGCTGAGTGTGCTGGGCCTGGCTGGCCATGCTGAGCTCCTCCTGGGTGGGAAACACGGGGGCCAGATGTGAAGTTGTTTTGGTCCAAATGCTTTAAGATTCTCGGTCCCAGGTGTCTGTCCCTCCATAATCTCAGGAGGACAAATCCGGGGTAAACACAGCTGGATGCCAGCAGGGTTATGCTAGTGGGCCAGTTCATGCTACTGTAAGACAACAAAACTTCTCATCCAGTGCTGTTTAAATACTTAGCATGGGTCATGCTTCCTGCTGGGGCAGGCTGGTGAGCAGGCAAAGACATCAGAATGAATGGAGAGCTGATGGTTTCTCCCCAGAATCCTGCTCTCTCCACAACTCAAAAATGGGAATTGGTAGGAAAACCCAGCCTGAGATGCAAAGGAAACAGAAAACCTTCTATTGATACTGGTGCTGGGCTTGGCAGCTGCCCTTGGACAAAAACAAACTCCTCATGGCAGTGGGACAAGATGCTGAGAGTGGCACCTGCCAGAGGCACACAGCCCAAGTCGCAGCTGTGCTGGTCAAATGAGCTTAGAGACCCCAGGGGGCCAGGGCCTTGATGACAACTAGCAGGCTGGGGTTCTGTGCAGGCGGTTTATGGAAGTAGGGGTTGTACGCCTGCCCCGCCCCTCTGGCTGGGTCTCAGAACCAACAGAAGTGCAGGTGTCGCATCCTGCCGGCCAGCCACCCCCGTGTTGTCTTGGAGAGGAGAAGAGACTGCGGGTGAGGATGTAGCAGACAAGATGTCCCCCAGCTGAGAAGCGTAGGCTTAGGAGGGAGAGGCACACGCACTTCCTAGTTGGGGATGAAGATCATCTTTATATTGTCGAGCTCCAGAGAGGGGCCGCCCCATCCTAAACAGACATCGGATAGAAATCGTGGTTTCAGGATGAGGACTTGCTGGGCAGGGGCCCTGTGAGATGTGGAGGCCACGAAGAGCGAGGGAGGGTGGTGAAGGCGTCCATTCCAGATACAAACGAGAGTGGAGGCGGCCAGTGTCTTCCAATAACAGTCCCTGGGGAATGAAATGCCCCACCTAATGCATTCCCAGCTGGAGACAGCGGCAAGAACCGGAGATGTCAGGCCTCTGCTGTGAAAACTGGCTCTCGGGGTCCCGTGAAAAGAATTCCAGTCAGGAGACTTAGATGAGTGATCTCTTGAAGAAAAGCCAGGTCAAGCTCAGCGTGCGGTGAGACGTGTACAGGCGCCGGGCGTCTTGGGGACCAGAACAAAGTGGAGCTCCTAAGAGCAGCCAGCAAAATCCCCAGCTGCTCCACGCGAGACTTTGCAGAAAGAAATTGCAGATAGTCCTGGCTTTCCGTTCTGTGAAGGAATTGCTGCTTGATTCAGGAAACCCTGGCTGTTTCGCTGCCGATTCTGGTCAACAAGGGCCATGAGCAGACTGCGTGACGCGTGCAGGCCGCCTCTTGCACCACGATTCTGCTCTCCATCCGCGTTCTCCAAGCTCTCTGCAGACGGGCTTCTCTGCTGTCAGTGCCTGGGCCAGCGCTCATTCACTCCAGTCTGTTGCCCTTGCTTCTGCCAAGGTCTCGCTGGCTACAGCCAAGAGCAGAAGCAAGCAAGAGCAACCAGGACCACGGGGCAAGGAGTCCGGGAGCGAGGGGTGTGTGTCATCCACGCAGCCCTTTCCCGGCCCACGGTTCATGGACCTGAGTAAGTCGCGCACATCTAACAACATGAATGAAGACTGACTTTCCAAAAGACGGCTCCCCTGAGGCCACTGTTTTGTAAATAATCATGGAAATAGTTTTTGTGTTGGGTGCTAAGAAAAGAACTTGCTAATTATATAAACTCCCACTGCTCTTATGTTTCGTTTCCCAAGCACTTCACACTGGCTCGAAAATGCTTCCGCCCTCCGCTTTCCTAACTCGGCAGATGGAGTGGCGGGGAGGGTCTGACTGAGGCAGGAAGGGAGACAGAGCTGGGAGCCCTGACCCCTGGAACACACACAACCCAGGAGCAGGCCCAGTCAGAGGCCATGGGGCCCCGGAGAGGAGCCCTGTCCTTCATCGGATGACCATACAGCCACAACTTCTAAGACACTTTTACTATAGGGAAATGAAGTGTATCTTAAGAAAATTAAATGGAACCCACATTCCTATCACTCTCTGGATACACTTTGCTATGCTCAATGAAAAAATAAACTATGGAATTTGCAATGTAGACTTTTCCTATTAGAGGCTTGAAAAAAAATGATATGGAAAAATATGCATTCGGCATTCTGAGCGCCTTCTCTACATTGTGCACTTCTTCCTTCCTGTGCTCTCTGGAAACGACACTCCAATGCATACTGGTCAGAGACTCCACAGAAAGGGGGCTGAATGTGCTTCTGATCAGTCTGGCAATATTGCCTCTCTCTCTCTTTCTCTCTCTCCCCCCCACCCTTCTCTAAGAAGTAGGGGACTGCTGGACTTGCTTGGGAGTCCTGGGCTCCATGGGCCTAACTTGCTCTCTTTGTTTCTATCAGCATCAACTACAATGAGACGCCTCCTGCAAGAGGCCCCAACGCCGGTCAAGAGATGGTCCATCAACATAGGGACTAAAAGACAGGAAAATCATTTTTGCTTTTACAAACTCCAAGAGGAAGTCGGGTAAGAAGACATCACTGGCCTGCTTCAGTGTTTCAGGGTCACCATGTTAAAATGAGAACATCCTGGTTGGCAGAAGCACTAGCTTGGCTGGATTTTGTAAAATCTCTCTTAACATGTGGTCCCTGAACAAGATACTCCCAGTTTATTTAATCAGCAACTTATTTTTCAAACGGAGGATTTGATAACTCTAATATAGCTTTTATTTCTGAAGAAAAATGAGGTCTCTGTTGGTGATGGATGAGGCTTTTCAAAATTTAATTTATGTGTTGCATATCCACGCATTCTTCGATAAAGCCTGCCCTTGTTAGCACTCAGAACTCCCGTTTCCTCTTTGGTCATCTGAAGCTAATTAGAGCTGCTGTTTACTGCAGAAGGAATCAATAGTTTTCTACAGTGGATCACACAGACTCAGACCCACGTGCAATTAGTCCAGAGTAGATACACAGAGATACCTTAATCCAAATTAAATATGCTCTGTAAGAGATAGGCCCTCATAGATGACTAGCATTCCAAATATTTTGACACATTTAATGTGTTTATTCAGAGTCTTTATGGAATCTTGCTACTCAAATACAGTTGGGTGTTTCATGAATTTCCCTTGAAAACATTTGGAAGTGAAAAAAGTTGGTGGTATTATACATTTGTGTTTATTAACATTTGGCTATAAATGTACTTCAAACACCAAGAGAGCTATAAGACTATGCCTTTACCTGGGATTTCAGATTCCCTCCCCCCAGTAGTGTGATTAATCTTTCAAGGCAAACTTCAGCGGGCAAAGGGCGATGCTGAGACTTGTGCGCCGTGGGGTTGCTCCTCCAGCCCCTCTGCTGACGTGGGGAGAAAGCTGCCTCTCCCCCAGCACGTGGCTACAGAGAACCCTGTCTTCTCTTGTCAGTGTGGGAGAACACGCCACCAGTACTGGTGTACTGCTGTTTCTGAGTGTCACCCTCTAAAACCAGGCATCCAAAGTGCACTTTAGGGTCTGTTCTTTCAAGGAAGAGAACAACGAACGATATGTGGGTGTCAGAGCCGGTTGCCTTATCCCCAGAGTCCTGTTCTGCTTCACTGTGCCAACCAACTCCGTGCCCCAGGCCTCATTTCGATCCTCTTGATTCATAAACCTCTTTTCTCTCGTTTTTGTGTAGTCGGTCATCACCTGCCACGGAGGACGGAAACAAGATGCAAGCGTTCCCTCGGGCTCTCCAGACCCAACTGCAGCCAAGACGTCACGGTCAGGTTTAAAGACGATCCTTGGGGAAAACAACTGTGTCCTCGGGCCTGGATCTGCTCTCAGAGGGCAGCATGTCCTCGGCCCCATCCCAATCAAAGCGGCCTGTGGCGGGTGATACCAAGCTTCTGGGTTGTGTCCATGGCAAGGCTGCCATCAGACATGGAAGAACATTTGCCAGCGGCCATGGCTGCTCACAGACGGGCACCCTTGTGTTTCAGGACACAGCACTGGGATGCGCTGGATCCTCCTGCCCCCTGTGAGGATGCAACAGAGCTTCCTTCTGGACCACGAGGTCCCTCCAAGTCTGCTTTTGAAGAGTCGTAGTTGTCAAGTGAGTACTGGAGCTAACTTAAGAGAGGAAAACAAGTTCCACATATTTTGTATTAAACCATCAGTAAAAAAAATGAAGACCGTATCATCACTTTCAAAATATAGAAAGCTGAGAGTTGAAATCACTTAGTAGTAAAACTGGTTTGTCTACATATAACCTCATAAATGTAAAGAATTCTAGAGCGATGCTTCGGCTATGTTTGACACCTGCTACTTAAGGGCTTCGCACTCAGGTAAGGCTTAGGAGAGGGTCGTTCCATGATCCAGGTACTGTGAAGTGTCACGCCCACGTTCTGTTGACTAAGAGACAGATACTACATCGGGATGTGGCAGGCGCTTTGTTTTGCAGGCAAATACAGAACTGTTTACAGTATATAAACGTTAGCATGGAAAATGCTAGCACATATAAAAAGGTGAACATTGGCACAAGCTTGTTTCCACAAAGCTCACTCTTCATGAGAATCCGCGCTTTGTAGCGCAAAAAAAAAAAAGGTTTGTCATCTATGTTAGGTTGCAGTTTACGTCCTTAGAACTCAAAGCCATTACATGGATACGGATCTTTAGAAGTGGCAACTCCTTCTCCAGCTGGTCAGTTAAAACTGTGAACATCGCCACCACCACCACCGCCGTGGAAACCATGGCCCCAGACTGCTCTACAATCAGATTTACACACTGTCCTTTGGCAACACAGTGTGCCCCAGAGCCTTCTCCATTGGGAATGTAGCAGTGCCTCAGGTTCTCCACAGAAGCCCTGAAAGATCACAAGAAGCTTTCTTGAAAGAAAAAAGAAAAAAAAAAAGAAAATAAAGCTCCAGTCGGATGGAACTGTTTCTCAACTGGGCTCCTAAAACCGGAACTTGAGGTGTACAAGAGAACAGGAAACAGATAACTCGATTTTTTGTCTTTTTACATGTCCATGTTGTTTTCTTTAAATGCAGCTACGATGTTTCTGCCAAAGATAGAGATAACAGAGTGGACAGAGCAGTTACCACCAGGACCAGAAGTGGGCTCAGACCGCAGCCTGGAGGAGCAGCCATTGATTTTGTGGTTATGTGGCTGGAAGCACCAGGGAGACCATCCTTTTCGTAATCGCGCTGTAAGAAAGGAAGTTTTCATTATCCTTCGCTCCGTGTACCACAGCACAGCTTACATGCGCCCTTTGCCCAAGGCCCTGCCCCTAGCTGGCTGAGCCACCCCCCCACCAAAGCTGACCCGAGGTTTTACCCGAGATTTCAATTCACGAGAAAGTGTGGGTCTCACCCAGGTTCGTGGTTCTGTCTGCCTCTGGGGTTGTTGTGAGGTTAGAGGGCGAGCACTGGGAGCTGGCCTGCATCCTCCCTGTGCCGGGAGCTGGAGCACAGCGTGGCTTCCAGCATTAGCGCGGGGCCCTGGTCTCAGATGAAGCTCTGAAGTCCCACGCTCAGTTACAGCTTTGGGTGCTGGATCCAAAACCTGCACCTTGCACAAAGGGACAGTGGACGTGGAGTGGGCGGGGCTCAGCCTTCTTGAGACTGGAGACTTTCTTGTCTTTGAACACTTTCTCTCCTCCTCTGCCTCCAGGGACCCAGAGACTCAAAAAGAAACACAACTTACATCAGAGAGGCAGAGGTGGGTGCTGCCTGACACATTGGATTTCAACTTCTGTGCCTGCGGGAAGACAAGAAAATAAAAGAGTCAAACATAACAGGGGAAGAGCAATTACCAGCGACCCATTAATCAACGTCCTGCGCAGTGCTATCCAGTAAGTACACGAGCCCCACGGTGAGCCTCCTGTATAATTTACAGTTTTCTAGTAGCAGCCTAATAAAGAACACGTGAAGTCAATTTTCACAACATATTTTACTTATCCCGGTATAGTCTCATTTCCACAATTTTTAAAGATTTATTTCAAAGGCAAAGTTGGAGAGAGAGAGCTTTCATCCACTGGTTCACTCTCCAAATAGCCACGACTGGGGCTGGGCTGGGCCAAAGCCAAGAGCGTCTTCTGAGTCTCCCACATGGGTGCAGAGACCTAAGTACTTGGGCCATCCCCCACTGCATTCTCAGGCACATGAACAGGGAGCTGCATTGGAAGTAGAGTAGCCAGGACACGAACAGGTGCCCAGAGGCTTTACCTGCTATGCCACAGCGCAGGTCCCAATCTAAATATTTTTAATGAGACACTTCACATTTTGTTTTTCATACCAAGTCTTCAAAACCTGCTATTCACTGTGCCATACCTCAATTAAGACCTTCCTTGTTTCAAAAGCTTAAGAGCTAACCATGGCTTTTGTAGGGGCAGTATAGGCAGCATCAGACTACTAATGAAAAGTTTCTGATCACCTGATTATATTTCTGAATGTTGATTTTGGGAGGTGTCTCCTCCTACTTAAAAGCGTTGCAGTGACAATGCCCACTCACGGGCAGGTATGGGGGGTAACGATCAAGCTACTGCTTGGCCACCCATGTCTCATATCCGCGTGCCTTGTTCTAACGCCAGCAACTCTGTACTTTCAGGTTCAGCTTCTTGCCAGTGTGCCCGGGAGGCAGCAGATGATAGCGTAAGTACTTGGGTTTCTGCCACCCATGTTGGAGAGCCTGGTGGAGATCCTGGCTGTTGAAGGGCATTTAGGGATGGAAGCTCTCTCCCTCTGTCACTCCGCCTTTCAAATAAATAAAAACTATTTTTAATCACCATTGATTAGAGAGGGGCCTTCTTGAAGCTTCTTCCCTAACTAGAGCAATGAATAAACAAGTGGCCAAACACCTACCATGCTCCTGTTTTCCAATGCTGGGCAGAACGTGGCAAATAACGTAGTCCCTGGGCTGGGGGAGCTCCACCCTCCTGAGTAAGCCATTCACTGGGACAGGTTGTTGCGGATGGGTGCCTGGGTGAACCTCGCAGGCCATTACAGACCCCAGTCCTACACCTGGAAATCTGCACAGGAGCTTGGTTCTGGAAACTGAGCTCCTGGTAACTCCTCTTAACTGGAGCCACCATCCACGGGGATTTGCCCGAGATTTGGTTGAAGAAAAGGTTTCATTGCTTGAATAACGACCACGGAAACACTCGTGAAAATGGCTGGCCCAGTACAAACTTTTTTGTTTTACCAAGAAAAGCAATCAGAGCCCAGGGGAGTGACTTATCCAAGGTCACACAGCAATCTAGGATGCAGACCAAGTCTGCATCATAGTGTTTCTCTAAGGCTCTACCTCCTCCCAGATCCACCCAAGGAACACCCGTGACACCCCCACCTTGCCGTTGCCCTCAGGACCTCAGGACGAGGGCTGGGTAGGCATCACACCTGAATCGAGGAGGAGCTGGACAGCCAGCTGTGTGAGGCTGGTACCCACGGCAAGGCACTTGCAACTCACATGGCAGTGAACCTGCTGTCATTTCTTCAGTAATTCCGTACCACCCCACTCCTCGGGAGGCAGCGTCCTGATCTCTGTATTTGCATAGGGCAGCTGTGCATATGAATTATAAACCTTTAAACAGGCCTCAAAAGTAAGGCACTGGGAGGCATCCCCGAGCTGTTCAAAGGTCACTAAATTTCACGTGGAAGGGGATCAGAGGGAAAATCCAGAGAGGAGTTGAGCCTGACTCACGAGCCTACTTCTACATCAACAGCGACTCTGGTCCACTGCTCCCTCCAGAGAACAATGTGGACAACTTCACATGGTTTATTTCTGTTCAAGTTTGGAATTGTGCCCAGACACCCAAATGGCCCTAAAACGTCACATTCTGCCTTTTCTTTCCTAAGCCCTCATCTACAAAAGACAGGAACTTGCTAAGATCCTTTGTATAACACACACATTCGCTAAAGTACACAGAGAAGGCAGCGTGACCTCCGGACCGGGGCGCGGTATGCCTGCAGGGGCCTTCGGAACTTGTAGTCACTGTCAAGTTGCGCCTCCACCTCTAGATCCCGGCGGGCTCCGAGGGGAGGCCTCCACCCGGCCATGTGCACTGTGCTGAGCGCCCACAGGCAGGGTTTCATCTGGGACCCTCGCTAGCTAAGCTTCTCAGTCACCCCAGGAACCTGCTCCAGCACTGGTAGAACGGCTAACGCCTCCGCTATTAAAGGATGGGGAAGGGGCTTCCAGCCACGCCCTGGAGAAGGCACATTTCTGAGCCCTTCTTAATCCCCGAGGGGCTCACTCTGCATCCGGGAATGACTCTCACACAGGAAAACGCATTAGCCCAGTTCCAAGTCCAGGAAGTGTCTCAGCTCTTCTTTCCACAAAGTGGGCAGCCCGTTGGCCTCTCTGTGCAGAAAAGGGGCACCTTCTGGCCTTGCTTCCCTGCAGCCCCCCAGCTCTCCTTGCCCAGAGGGCCACTCAGGGTGGTATAACCTGACAGGGGCTGAGTCCAGGGGAGGAAGGGCAGCCAGGCCCTGTGGATGCTCTGGGAAAACGCCTGTTCTCCTGTGCAACATCTCCCTACCCCTCAGAGGCACAGGGCGCTCCAGAGACTAGAAGCCCACAGCCAGGGCTCCGAGGCCCTACTTACACAACGTGTTCACGAGCTCTCTCCCGAGAGGACGCGGTGCCTGGGAACATGCCATGATGTAGCGGCCACAGCGGGCCGTGAGTCTGAGCAGCAGGTGAAGGGCAATGTTCCTGGGGGCGGAAGTGGCAGGTGGCACAAGGGTTCCAGAATCAAAGTACTACACGTGGACGGGAGAGCTTTAAAAATTTCACTCCAAGGGGCCAGCGCTGTGGTATACATTCTGGCCTGCAGTTCCAGCATCCCATATGGGTGCTGCTTCAAGTCCTGGCTGCTTCACTTCTGATCCAGCTCTCTGCTATGGCCTGGGAAAGCAGAAGAAGTTGGCCCAAGTCCTTGGGCCCCTACACCCATGTGGGAGACCTGGAGGAAACTCCTGGCTTTGGATCAGTGCAGCTACCACTGTTGTTGGCCAATTGGGGAGTGAACCAGCAGATGGAAGACTCTCTCTCTCTCTCTCTCTCTCTCTCTCTCTGTGTAACTTTCAGAGAAATAAATTTTTTTGACAGAGTGGACAGTGAGAGAGGTCTTCCTTTTCCATTGGTTCACCCTCCAATGACCGCTGCAGCCGCTGCGCTGTGCTGATCCGAAGCCAGGAGCCAGGTGCTTCTCCTGGTCTCCCATGGGGTGCAGGGCCCAAGCACTTGGGCCATCCTCCATTGCACTCCAGGGCCACACCAGAGAGCCGGCCTGGAAGAGGGGCAACCGGGACTGAATCCGGCGCCCTGACCGGGACTAGAACCCGGTGTGCTGGTGCCACGAGGCAGAGGATTAGCCTGTTGAGCCATGGCACCGGCCCAAATAAATCTTTTAAAAAATTTTCACTCCAAATGAGAGGCGGGCCAGAGTAGGTCTGCTGCCTGGACTGGACGGTATGCACTACAGGTGGAAAATTGGCAGCCGGGACAGCACGGGTCCCAACAGCATATGCTGCAAGTGGAGGGTGGGCCCTGGATTTGGACCCGGCTGCTGCCGGCTCGCTGCATGCTCTTGAGTCTTGGACCCTGTGGAAGTCCCCAGGGATGCCTGAAGGGTAGGCGCCTACATAAGAACATCTGGGTCTTCAAGCCCATGGCAGCTGACAAACCTGTTGTGTCCACACTTGAAAGGCATTTCTGAAAACACCATCAAGCTATCACCGTGTCTCGCAAGCCAGGTATGGTAAATGCAAAGAGATAGTTACAGGGCTCCCCCCATCCCCTCGCAATGGTCGCTCCAAGGACCACTTGCACACTGCAAACCTTGCCTTGGTTGTTGAGAATTGGGATAGCCCAAGGAAAATGAAACATCAAACCAACTTCTGAGACTTTGTAAGGCACATGGAAGTCAATCTGGAAGCGTCCCTGCCAAGGCTGGGCTGTAACATGGAAGTATTGGCACAGGGCTCAGCTAATTATGGGATAGCAGGAATCTAACACAGCCCTCAGCCTGCCCCACCTTTCTGGACACCAAACCTCTACTATATCTTAAAAAGAGGTGAGATATGGGGCCAGCACTGCGGTGCAGTGGATTAACACTCTGGCCTGCAGTGCCGGCATCCCATATGGGTGCCAGTTCAAGACCCAGCTGCTCCACTTCTGATCCAGCTCTCTGCTATGGCCTGGGAAAGCAGTGGAAGATGGCCCAAGGACTTGGGCCCCTATACCCAAGTGGGAGACCTGGAGGAAGCTCCTGGCTTTGGATCGGCGCAGCTCCAGCCATTGCGGCCAATTGGGGAGTAAACCAGCGGATGGAAGACCTCTCTCTCTGCCTCTCCTCTCTCTGTGAAACTCTAACTTTCAAATAAATATTTTTAAGATTTTTTTTTTCTAAAAGTCTAGTCAAATCACTATTACAATATGTTGATAAAATGAATCATTTCATCTCACAAAAAGTGTATGCATCCTCACTGCTGATGCAGAAGATGCTCTGAGTTGGTGCAATCGCCATCAGCAAACACAGGACCTCGCGGTTTGCATCTTTAGAACGGGAAGGTGGGGTAGGCCCTGGAGAAGCCTGGGCCCAAACCTTCCTCACATTCTAGCAAACCAAGGTACCCTGTGCCTGAGGCACTTCATACGCCTTGTCACTCCTGCAGCTGCTGCTCTTGTGTTATAAAACTGTCACTGGCAGTTATCCGCAAGTCCGGGCACGTCACATAATAGAATTTCCAGGGCACTGTCATTGTGGGGCCAGACCACGCCAGTCCCCGGCACCAGAGGGTTAATAAATGCATTAGACGCTGTTAACCTCTGCTACCTGGAGTCAGAGCGGTGCCTCTCCTGCTTTTTACCCAGCGATTAGCATTGGGAAAGCTGGCCCTGGGCAGAACACAGAGACACATACCCACTTCATAGCACTCAGCCCGGTCCCCGCCCCGGTTCTGCCCACAGCAGGCTCTTGGCAGCCATGGGGACGGGTCAGGCTCCTGAGTAGTGTGTTTGCTGTTTTACTGAATCAGAGACTTAAAAGCACACCCAGCCCAGAGCCTGGCCTCTGCTGCCCCAGGACTCCATTTCTGCGGGGAAGCCACTGTTTCATCTCGGGTTTTTAGGCAGCTGTCAGCCAGCAGGGCATGGAACATTTCTCTGCTCTCCTCCGTGCATAAGAAAAAACCGTTTTCTGCTCTACCTCCAGAAAATAAAACCAGAGGAAGCTGCCCAATCCAATAGCAACAGACTGTCCAGGCTGCAGCCAACGAGTCCTAATTAATGAGGCTCTGGTTCTTTTCTCCCTTGCTTTACTGATTAGAGAGATTTGCTATATTAGGAACCTGTTTGCTTAATGACAGAATACAAGCAATAAACAGAGAAATACACAGACTGTAAAATGCAATCAACTTTGCTATGCAGCGCTCACTAAGTACCTTGCGGCATCTATCACACTTGTCAATACCGGTTTATTAGCATACGAGTATCTTCCGCGGCACAAATTGGACCTCTGCTAGGGGAAGCCACTGCCTGAGTTCTTCCCAAAAACAGTCCAGAAGCAAAAGTCTGGAACACCCGAAGCCATTTCTCAATTTCAATCTGTGCATCTGATGTTTCTTTGTAAGACAAAACACAGGGAAGAGGATGTGCGCCTAATTCTGAGGATAACTGAGCAGAACCACTTGGTTCAGAGTTGGCTTTTTTCCCCCACAGTGTGCTTTAATCAAATTCACCTGATTATAGGCTTTTATGGGGGAGTACTTACTATATAACAATTCTATTACGGACTTGATGCATATTTGCCCTAAGTAATTTCTGCACATTAAAAAAAAGGGAAAAGCTGCTGCTGCCTGCGAGTGAATCCAAGCTACAGCCTGGGGGTCTGCCCAGTGTTCCAGAGTCTCGGACTCTTTGCAGCTTTTCAGGTTTGGTCTATTAACTTCGAGCAGCACCGAGGTTTATTGCTGGCCGGGGCACAAACAGTTGGCCAACTTTTCCACAATCCCTGCCACTGTCTTGAAACTCATCTCCCTGGTGATGTGCTGTTCCTATAAACTTGGTAGCACAGCTTGTAATCACTGGTCTGAATCACGTGCAGTGTGGTGGGCTGCGGAAAACCAGTGCACACATCAGTCGGGCCGGCTCAGAGCCCCGGGATTGGGCATTTGTCTTTCAGAGTCTGGGAGGCAGACAGAAGGGATCCGTTTCCTCCAAATCGAATTCGGCCGAGATCCCTGGACCCTGGCACAAGCCAGGCAGGGAACAGGGGCCGTGGTAAGAGCAAGGGGGAGCTGGGCTGGCTGTGTCACTGGGGACCTTCTCTGTAGGCCTCCTCCACCTACTTCTCCTAGACTCTGTTCCCTTTGTGTTGCCTGAACTGTAGCCAAAAGGTTCTCATTACATTAAGCTCTAAAACGTCCTTGTAGAGACATTTCACTCAGCATAGATCTCAGGAAGTGTGCTAGGGGCCAACTTCGTACACACCCAAGTTGGGAAATGTTTAGGTGAGGCCTCCAACAACTCACATACAGTGCACTGAAATAAAGCCAGATGGGGATGCAGAGGTCATAGCCTTGAAGGTGACCTGGACACAGGCCCTAGAATCTAGAAGGTCTTTGAATCCTCATGTCCATGGGGCAGTCCGAGTTTAACTGTGTGACTTAGTTTGAGCTGAGCACCAAGCTTGGAGCAGACCCTCTCTTCCTGGACCTGATCAAAGACTGGGCCCATGGTGGTCAATCAGGCAGCGACAGAGAAATCGCCTGGAAAGGACACACTTGTATGAAACTTCAGTTGAGAATCTAACTGTTCTTTGGCCATATGACCAAGGTCACCATTTTTAAAGAGACTACTGGTGGGAATTCCCTTGCTGTGTTTACATAAACTAAACCTGTGATTCATGGTCTACCATCCCAGGTTCAGTTCCTTTAAAACAGAGGTGACACTTGCTGGACACCCACAGAGGAAGCTCCATGCAGATTCTCTCTACATTTTTATCTTTCTTCTACAGCTGTCTCATCCACAGCTAATCCAAGGGCTTTTTTTTTTTTTTGTAATTTTTTGAAATGTATGCTGCTTAGTTTTCATTGAACCAATCATGCTATTTAATGTCCCTAGTTTAATCATTCACATAATGTTTAATTAGATGATAGAAGTAAAATACCAAACGACCAGCACAAAAAGTCTGAGAACAAACACACTTGACTCCTGTGAGCATGCATTCTCCACAGGGGAGAGGGGAAACCTGCTTGCTTGGTGCATAACGTGGGCCTTGTGCATTAGCAGTTACGGCTGCAGAGTAACAGAGCCTCTGTAGCGAGCTTTGCCTACAGCTTAGGACTTGGTTGATAAATATAGCGAAAAAGAACTCAGACCAGACAGGTTCTAAACCTGGGGTTTCGACCATCAGCTTGGCTCTAATACTCGTGTCCCTCTGTCTAAATAGTAGGTTGTTGAGAGAATCCAGTGTAATACTCTCCATGAATGTCCATTTAACATTCAGATTGCTGTTGATAATCTCCCAGATGCTGGACGGTCTCTGGTCAATTTTGGATGGCAGCAAGAGCGGGAAAGGTAAAACTGTAGGCTCCCCGGGCAAGTGAGCATCAAGTTCAGAACCAGCTTGTGGTCTTCTGTGACCGCTGGGATTTAAACATGGATGCCATGAAAGACACAGGGCAGTAAGCTGCATCAACAATCCTCCATTAGCTCGGCAGTCCCGGGGGCTTCCCTGTCCGTCTCCAGCCCAGCATAAGAGGATGCCCACAGCCCTGCACTTGTAATTTAACACTAATGGCAGGATGGTAAAAAGCACTGTGTTCAGGCACTGTCTACAGCATGGAGCTTAACAGGGCGCTCTGGCCAGGCTTTCTTCTTGTCATGACTTCACACGATCCTCGTACATCTTCCTTTGCCTTTCCCTACGCTGGGACAAACTCAAGTTGCAAAATACACCAGAGAATGGCATGTGTTCGTTCATGGTTAACTTGCTTGATTAGTAAAATATTCAGACAAGAAGCAATTAGGCGCTGTAATTTAGAAAATTATGCCCAATTAACAGTAAGATGATGCCAAACAACGTGCGAATGATGGTTGGGGGGTGGGGGTGGAGGGTGTGCTACAGCGCGAATATTCAGCTGTGATAGGGTAAAGAGGATGAGGAGGGACTGCCCGGCAAGGAAACATTTTTTTTTTCCAGATGTGCAGTAGGAAATGCAAATGTGCAGAAGCAACAGAAGAGATTCATCGCTGGCCCTGATGAGAAGTGCATGAAGCCTGTCTCATCAGCCACGCATCCTCATCACCATCAGATAATATTTATTAAGCCCCTCATTCTCCCGTGCATTTATGGGCGGCTGAGTGCAGCCCCGTAATGGTTCTGTGACTTATGGCGGCGGCTAAGCTTTGATAGAAAACTCCACGGGCTGCAGGCAGGGTTTCTGTTCCCCCTGTGGCTGCAGAGATGGAGCACTCTTGGTGCTACAAAAAAAAAAAAAAAAAAAAAAACCGCCACATTGTGTTTTAATTTAAAAATATATGCTTTTTGTCACCAGAGAAAAGTAGCCTTGAAAATACGGGAAACCCAAGTAGATTAATGATGATGACCAAGCACTAATGTTCCCGACAGACGCCACTGACAACGGGCCCATCTTCATTTTACCAAATGCTCCTGGTGACTGGGGAAGGCACTTCCCTTCGGCACAGATGGGGAACAGAGAGGGGTTAGGAGACGCTGTGACTTTCCCGAGTTTCCTCAGCCAGGAGAATGAACCCAGTCAATCTCACTTCAACACCCACGCATACTGACTCCTAGCCGTAAGTTCTAATCGTTATCCCTCATAATCCTCGCATCAACCCTCTGAAATAGCTCTCATCATCCTGCTAGTAAGATAAGGAAGGTTTTAAGACGTGGTAATAAGCTCGGGATCAGGGCCCGGCATTGTGGTGCAGTGGGTTAGACTGCCACCTATAATGTCCATATCCCATAGGGGTGCTGGTTCGAGTCCCAGCTGCTCCACTTCTGATTCAGCTCCCTGCTGATGCACTTGGGAAAGCAGAAGATGGGGCCCAAGTCCTTAGGGTGCTGCTAGTCACATGGGAGACCCAGGTGGAGTTCTAGGCTCTTGGCTTTAGCCTGGCCCATCCCCAGCAGTTGAGGCCATTTGGAGAGTGAACCAGCTGATGAAAGATGGATCTCTCTCTCTCTCTCTTCCCCTCCCTCCCTCCCTCCCTCCGTTATTCTGCCTTTCAAATAAATAAATCTTTAAAATAAGAGCTTGGGGTCACACACACAGCCACTTCAGGCAGTCTAGAACCAGGACACAGACTGACAGAGGGGACAGAGCACCAGGGTCCTGCCAAGCCTCACCCTGTAATCAGAAGCAACTCTGCAGACCACGGGAGGTCAAAGGCCACGCCAGGCCAGGCAGTTTCTGCTTCCCTGAGAGCCCTGGAGGGGAGCACTTCCTGTCACAGCTGAGGTACCCGTGACCATGGGCCATGCCGGAAACAGCCACCCCGAGAAGAACTCCCCAAACATCCACCCAGCGCCCACATCCTGAGATTCCTCTCTGGACATTCTCATGGAGAACCTGGAGCCTCTCAGGCCTGCGATGTGAAGTGCAGGGATGGGGAAGCTTTTGGTTGAATTTTATCACACGAGGCACAGGCTTCAAGGAGGCATGGCTGGTTACAAGGCCAAAGGATAACAGGTCAGTAGGGGATATAAGAAATTGGATTTATTTATAGTACGCGATCTCAGTGCACTCAGAGGTAGCCTCATAGGTTACCCAGAGCAAGAGAGCATATTTACAGCCACGACGGTACAGACGTCTTATTCCTTTTTATTAAGCATGTTTATTACCCAGCAATTGGGTTAAGCAATTGTCCAACAGCTGAATTACTATCCTTCTGATGGGCTGGCCTCTCTGCCCTCTGGACCACAGGAGCAGGTGGCCTGATGGTTCGCCCCAGAATGCACGGAGGGAGGCTTACTCTATCCATCCCCATCCTTAAGTTATCCTTTGAGAAAAGTGGTCAAAGAGAGATGCTTAGGAGAAGGCATAATTTTAAATAGCTAATCATTAACGGCTGGTTCCATCGGAGGCCCAACTCTGCAAAGCAGCACACCTGTATAAAGTCCAAGTCCACTGCCCAGATGAATCTCAGGGTAAAGGTCACCAAAGATCCCCTCAGCATAGACCACCCAGTAGGAAGAAATAATGATAAAAATGATTACTGCACGGCAGCTGAGTTGCTATGCTGAAGGATTTTGATTTAATTATTGCACTCTCCCAGGCAAGAGTGCTTACCATTCCCATATCACAGATGACAAATCCAAGGATCAAAGAGATTAAAGTACTCTCCAACCAACTTTGTAGGAGGGTTTGCTTTTCATTGTAGCAAGAAGCCTGCTGTTCAGTGCCTTCTAGGACAACTCCTAAACATTTTTTTCTTTTATAAATAAAAAAAAAGCAACTCAGAACCAACCATCTGCTGCTGGCCAATTGTTCGCAAGATCCTTTGTCAAGATGCGGCACAATCAACACTGTGTTAGGCAGCTTTCTGCTACTGCAAGGAAATACTATTTAAGCTATGAAGAAGGATCATGGCTCTGCAGGCTCGCAGTCCAAGACTAGGTGGCCCCGCTGTTTGCCTGCTGATGGGGGCAGACAGTAATGGAGCTACACTTGTGGAGAGGAGGCAGGAAGTAGAGAGTGGCTGGGCCTGACTCAGCTTTCATAACTCTAGACAGAGACATGAGCATCTTCAGAGGGCACACCCCCAAGGATCCAAGGCTCACCTTCCAGGCCCAGCCCCTGAAGACCACAACTGGATGAAAAGTCCACCCTGTGTGCAGCATTAACTTATGACTCAGGGGTTTAAAGTCCTCCTTGAGTTCAGGAGCCAAATCGTGTTCAAACCATCGCATCCCACGCCTGGCTTCCCCTAACGCATGGCTTTCCCACTCACAACAGACGATCACGCTCTGGATGTTACTGGAGCCACTTATCCTGGAATTAGTATCCTGTGGGTGAACCACGGTGTTGCCTCCACTCTCCAGAGGACCCCGGCATCAGGAAAGCCCTGTTCTCCACCCACCCTGTAGCACCGGGTGTTAAGGGGTCACGAGTCTCAGGTCTCTGGACAGCACTCCAGAGAGGAAAGAGCTCAGCCACGCAGGGCTTCCTGGGTGGCCATCTCTGTGTAAATGAAACAGGGCTCTGAGCCAGAGCCAGTCCTCTCAAGAATCTCACTGTACTCCAGGGTCTTGGGACAAAATTTCCCCCATGGAGTGTCCCACAGCTACACAGGTCACCTCGTATGTGCACCTGGCCCAGGATCACCTCTTTGAGTGATTTTTAGCTATTGGACAACACACCCCTGGGAAAATTCCAGAAATATAACACAGGCTATAATGTCAATGCTAATATAAGATAGTGCCTTCTCCCAGGGCTATAGGCATACAATTTTTTTATTGTTTGTAATGACAGCATATAATTCAAATGTAACACAGCATTCTCCTTTTTGCCAGTGATTCCACAGAATGATGAGGTCTGAGTTATTCACAGGTGTTAATAAGGGACTGTGTTTAGAATTAAGAGCTGGGGCTGAGGCAGTGTGATTAAGGGGCTGTCTAAAAACGAAACCCTTCTTGGGAGAACCCATTTACTGCCTACTGGACCCAAGGCTCCTCTGGTCTGGATGCCGTTTACCTTGAGCTTGGCAAACAGGTTTATTCCAGCTGGAGGAGACGTAGGAGAAAGGAGTAACGAGAGAGGAAAATGATAACTCAGAGACACTGCACCATGGACACAGCTACGCTGTGGTTGAGAAAAACAGATCCCACGACCTGCCTTTGTAGAAAAGGTGACACCTGGGTTCACTGAAGGTGAGCAGCAGATTCTGATAAAAGCTATTTTTCTAAGTCATTAAATTGGTTTTTAGGATCTTTATACTCTCCTTCATCTGAACAATTATTAAACTATAAAATAGAATTGCACAATTGCTGAAACTATAATCTGAAATTTTACAGCCAGCTATAAAATGCTATATTATTAAACTAGACCAAAGATGCTCAAGCCTATTACAACTTTTTAGGTGAATTACAAAAACCCTTTAGTGGTGATACAGTAAACTTAAATTACAGTAGTTGGTATCCTGGCGGTACGTGGAACCGAAGTTGGCAACAACTCAGACATGCCACTCACAGACATCGTTACCGGACTCAGTGTGTAGGAGTCCACATCTGCTAACAGCTGCTCCAGGCAGCCCCACATCTGATCCCTGCAGGTGCTGCAATGGCTTGTCCTGAGGCACATGCCTCTCCCTACGTCCCTCGCACCCCACAACTAACCAAGAGCCATGTTTAAGGTCTCGTGTCGGTGACACTGAGAATTAAGATTTGCAGTTACACTGATCATATTCCCACAATCTCTCCCCCTGGTGAGACTGTGTTCCCAGTTTTTAACTGGCACATCACAACTGCACGGGATACAGTGTGACATTTCAATACAGATGTGCTGTGACGAACGCATCAGGGCAACTGGCAACTCCATTTAGCCTCAGTTTCTTTGTGTTGGGCCCAAAGTGAGATGTTTAGTTACCAAGAACCTGCCACTTACATGTTTGATGCTATCTACCCGTTAGACCCTGAAGCCTTCCACTTGCAGTGGGCTTCAAATACGTAACCCAGAACACAGCAGCAGCCTTCACAGAGGAACTTCCAAGTGTGAGCTCCAGGTTCTGGCACTTTCCTGGCTGATGGGCTTTGGAAGTGCTCTACAGCAATTATCCCAAAAAGAGTTTCCACAACTGCCTCTTTGCTCCCAGGGCGAACGTGGGTGGATCTGGGATGCTCGGCTCCCCTCTGAGCTCATCTGCTGGCACCTGGAGCCGAGGCCTTTAGGCCGGAGGAAGGCAGTCTCTTCACCCTGGGAGGAGCTGGGCCCGCCACAAAAGCCCTGAGGCCACTTGGCAGCCCGGTCCAGAGCTCTGCCATGAGGCTTCCAGGCGGGCAGAGGGAGGCAGGGAGGGGGCTGTGCCGCTTAGTGCTTCTGCTAGGGGAAGACCCCCCACAGCTCATTTTTCCCTGAAAACAAACACACTCCAGGCAGGAGCGCATTATGCAAAGGAAATGCTAGGTGTAGCCAAGATTCAAATATTTTTTTAATGAGACACACACAACAGTGGGTGCTAGAAAATATTCAGTATCACACAGGAATGATGTCCCCCAACCCCCTGCCAAAGACCATAAACCAAATGTCACAGGAAACACGTAGCCCCAAGACCACTGAAGGTCTAGGCAATGGCATCCAAGTTTCCACAGTCATTGGATTCAGTGTGTGAGCTACGGGCTCAGTGCTAACGTGTATGGCACTGTTCTACTTGTCCTCAATCCTACCCCTCCTGAAACTCCCCCTTCCTCAGATCCAGGTGGGAGGAACCTCCCAGGATTTGGTCTAAACACTTCCATCCACTGTAGTCGTTTCCCACAAAACCTAAAAAAGAAACCAACCAGCCAACCAACAACTATCTCTCACAAGAAGGTGACGGTGCGAGGCCCTAGAAGGCTGTAGACTCCGGCAGGTCCCCAAACGACGAGAGCCAGTTGGTGAGCCTAAGTCAGTGTTTGCTGTGCTACTGTCTGAGGCCATCACCAGTGCACTGGTGTCGCCAGGGGAAGACTGAAATTTCCCAACCCGGGTGCTGAAGCCCTGTGCCCCTCCCCAGTTCCTACGCAGAAGCCCTAACCCCCCATGAGATGGTATTAAGGGGCGGGGTCCTGAGGCTCGAGCCCCATGATGACATCAGCACCCTTAAGAGAGGATGAGACACCAGAGACCCTTTTCTCCTCCACAAGACAGGGGTTATGTGCACTCTAGAAGACGGCCCCCACCCAGAACCCAGTCTGCCTGCCCCTTGATCTTAGCCTTCCCAGCCTCTGGACCCATGAGCGGTACACTTCTATGGCTTAAGCCACCCAGTCTGGTGTTTTGTTCTGTAGCCCAAATGGGCTGAGACAAGTAGTATCTGCAGGGCTTTCCAGGTTTTTCCTGTACCACCTGGCAGATTGGGGCCACTGCACCGTGTGCTCTCCGTTCCCTTAGCTCCTTCTCATTTGAGGAGGAGGCAGCTTAGAGGAAGGAAAAGCAAGTCTTTGAGGTTTTGGGCAGTGATTTCCATCTGGGGGCAGTTTTGTCCCCAAGGGACATTTGGCAATGTCGCAAACAGATTTGGTTGTCACAACTGGGGAAAATGCTACTGGCATCTAGAGAGAAGGGGCCGGGGGTACAGGGCAGATCCCTGTCACAGGGAATTACCCAAATCGAAATGCCAACCGTGCCAACGATGGGTAAGCCTGACCCATTCAGAGCCAAGAGCTACCACTGAACGCTCATCCCTGAAGTCACCAAGGTTGGCAGAGGGGTGTGCAGCCCACCTACGGCAAACACGCCGGAGGGAGCGAGTGACCCCCGTGGAGAAGGGTCTGCCTCTTAACACATCTCAAAACCACCACTCCACCTTTCCAGTCTACTGTACCTTGGCAGAGGAGGCCAGAGAATCCACTGGAAAACAGCCCCCCTAAAGCAAGGCCTAACTCAGGCAGGCCCCTCAGAGCAATTCTCTGCTGAGATGGGATGCAGGAGACCTGTGGTAACCAAGTGAGGCCTCCAAATTCCAACCAGCCCCCTAAGGGGAAGCCTCACAGTAGAGTGTTAGAATTAAAATTCTATTTTTAAAGCAACCAGCTCTGATAAGGCGTTGTGCAGTAAAGAGTTCTACTGGCTTTTGTTCCTGGTTCCAGAGAGAGAGAATCTCTAAATCCTAAGAATTTCTAGAGTAATAGGAGTGCCTTTGTAATGCCCGAGTCCCCTGGTTCAGCCCGGTGTGCATGGGTCAGCAAAACCAACAAAATCGACCATGGGTCAGTCACAGCATGGGGACTTTGAGCCACAGGAGGCCAAAGAGTGGGGAGGAGACTGTGTTCAGTCCTGGAGCCAGCGATTCAATTAATATTGCCTATGTAATCAAACACCAATAAAAACACTGAGCTTGGTGGAGCCTCGTGACTGGTGAACACAGCGCAGGGCGACGTGCTGGGGCCAGTCGGCTTCATCCACAGTGAGCTAAGCCACGGCTTGCAATGTTGGCAACCCATACTGGAGCGCTGGCTCAAGTCCCTCCACGCTGCTTCTGATCCAGCTCCCTGCTAATGTACCTGGGAAGGCAGCAGATGATGGCCCAAGTGCTTGGGCCCTGCCACCCCCATTTGAGACCTGCATGGGATTCCCAGCTTGTGGCTTTGGCCTGACCCAGACTGGGCTGGTGTAGCCATTTGGGTAGTAAACCAGGTAAAGAGAGATCTCTCTCTCTCTTTTTCTCTCTCCCTCCCTCCCTATCTCTCCCTCTCTATGCTGATCTGCCTTTCAAATAAATAAACCTTAAAAATTTTTAATTCCACGGGGAGAGGGCACAGAAGCTCCGACCGAGAGCCCCTGCCCCGCCAACCCTGCTCTTTCCATCTCCTCATTTGGCTGCATACAATTCACATGCTCTATAATAAAGCTGTCAGCCTAAGTACAGCACTTTCCTGAACTCTGTGAGTCATTCTAATGACTTGAACTTGAAAGGGTTATGGGAATTCCTGAACTTGCAATCGGATGGTCAGAAATGCAGGTGGCCTGGGAACCCCCAAGTGCAGCTGGCATCAGAGTGAAGGCTGCCTTGTTGGGGACCTGCCCTGAACTCGGGGAGTCCGACATGGCTCCAAGTGGTTAGCATCAGAATTGAGTTGTCTTGGGGTACGCCAGTTGGTATCTGCATAAGCATCATTACTTTCCTTTATGCTAGTTTCTGAACCAGCCTGACACTTCAATCTGCCAGATGTTCAACAAGCAATGAGGGACAGATTTAATCTATAGTGATGAAGAATGTTATCCAGAAACAGAATGTGTAAGGCACTCGGGTTCAGGTAATGCAGTGTAGTTGTTTAAAACACATCCAGGGGCTGGCACTGTGGCACGGTGGGTTAAAGCCCCAATCTGCAGTGCCAGCATCCCATATGGGTGCTGGTTCAAGTTCCGGCTGCTCCTCTTCCAACCAGCTCTGCTATGGCCTGGGAAAGCAGAAGACATGGAAGACCCAGAAGAAACTCCTGGCTCCTGGCTTCAGATCAGCTCAGCCCTGGCCATTGTGGTCATTTGGGGAATGAACCAGTGGATGGAAGACTTTTCTCTCTCTGGTTCTACCTCTCTCTGTAATTCTTTCAAATAAATAAATCTTTAAAAAAATTAAAAATAAACACATAGAGACGGCAGGGAGATGCTACTTTCCAGTCTCTCCTCTGCTGATCAGACCTCTCTCTCTGTGCCTCGGGTCTCTTGCCTGAAAAATGGAATAATACCAGTTCTGAGCTCCTGAGGATGGCTCTGGGAAGTGCTATATGCACATTTGCTCCATTAATGGCAAAGCAGACAAAGCTGAGGTGACACAAGTTATTCAAGCTAACTGGTCTGGGATCTATCATAGAATGTGACTATTTATAGTTTCCCAGACTGCAGTCTGCAGACCACTATGGCATTATTCTGGGTGACGTATAAACTTTCTTTCCTGTTTTGAGCGTCTCCATGCTTATTTTAATCTGCAGAGCCCGCACAGTGAATTCATGATGTCCCATGTTTTCAACAGCATCACACGAGTACAAAGGCTCACATGTGTGAATCAATAAGTATGTCTCATCATGAGTTTAAAGATAAATATTAGGCAGTTAAGTGGATGGCTGGAGTGTAGACACGGCAAAGACTCCCAAGTCCCGGGCTTTGGGGCTCCAAGGCAGGAGCAGTCCGCAGACACCACCTTTTTGCAACCAAGAGCGTTTCCCGTTAACAACTATGTCTCCTCTTCCCAGCGTCAGTCTTGGTTAAAGCGATGCGGCCGACAGCCCCACTCCGGCAACCAGGCTGGAGCGAGATCTGACCGGTGTGGCAGCTCCAAGTCAGGGCTCCAAGAAGCAGGCTGTTAAGACGAAGCTCCCAGGAGGCTCCCTCTGGGCAGAGAGGGGTGGAAGCTGGAACAATGCTAATCCCTCAGGACCTGGTCTTTTCTGTGTTGTGTTGGTTTCCCTTCCTTTTTTGGCCTGGTGACCAATGCATGTTCCTCCCATTCCCCTCCTCTCATTGTGATTTCCTGCAATGACACATCTTAGAACTGGCAGGATAACATTTGTTTCAAATCCTTCTTACAAATTAAGAGACCGAAACTATAAAGAGCTGTCTCTGTCTTCTTCCACTGCTCCCGGCCCCACAGCCACCGTATCCAGAGGTGAAGATTTCTCACATCTCAGGACAATGACACTGGTGGCCAGCGCTGAGCATCATGGTCGCCTGGTCATCACACTTGGCCTTCTGCCTACTTGCACCACTCTTTCATCCTCACAAGGACACACAGTACTTTGCATTATACAACCAGAGAGGGTAAGGAATGTGCTCCACGTCACACAGCAATAGGAGGCAAGCCAGGTCTTTCATTTGGGTCTAACCAACTTCAAAGCTCCAGTAAACCCAATCCTAGGCTGTCAACCACAAGTTAAGAGGACAGCATGGAGAAAGTGCCCTTGAGTAGACAGGGGTGTAGTTAGAGGCGGCAATCAAACGTCTAGCCCAAGCCAAGGGCCTAGGGTGGAAATACCTCTCCCTCTTCACTCCCACTTTCCAGTCCCCTATCCTCCCACCAGGCACCCTGTGCAAAACCCCACCACCCAGCCACACTCATAAGCACCTCTTCTCCAATAGAAGATTAACGGGACGCCAAAGCGCCCCATTGCTCGGCAGGCATAAATTGCAAGAAAAACATTTAGAATATTGATTAAGTGCTTCATGCTAGAAGATTTAAATTTACCTCCTGTATTTCCAGGATTAGCTGACATAATGGGGTCAGTCTGCTGGCACCAATGATTTACAGCGCACACATTGGCAGCTCTCCTTTTAAAACTCGACACTTCAAAGTTTCACTTGGTCCCGGCCAGCGTGGTCCTGAGTGTTTAGTGGGCTGAGATAATCTCAGCCTCTTCTAGATGTTTGGAGTTTGGCCATGAGTTTTTAAATCATGTCTGATCTGGCCTGGCCCTTCTGGAACAAGGGTACTTTGTGTGGGTCTGATGAGTGTTGGGGCGACAGGGGGATGGGTAAAGGGTAGCATCATTGAAATAGAGGTTATTTTCAGTATACCAGTGCAGAACAGGTAAGAATTAAAAGCTTGTGTGCACCCTCCACCTTGCCAGCCACATCCTGTAAGTGTTTCTGGATGCTTGAGTCTACTATTGGAAGAGAAGGAGATGTGTGGAGGCCTTGTGGGAGGTGGGAAGGTGCAGCCCTAGATGGAAAGCCAAGTAACACATTGTGTACCGGGTACAAGCGGGAAGACAGCAGACCTCTGCCCCACTGCCCTTGGCAGGAATCATTCTCACAGGGGCTGTCCGTGTGGACAACCCTTCTACAACTGGGCACGCTGCTTTGCTGGTTGCTTTCTGGAACACTGCCTTAGGAGCCCCAGCAGGACGAGGAGATGGGACCTGAACCAGAGATCTACCAGGGCTGGTCCTCCACATGTCCTTACACTTGGGTTTTATCCAGCTCACAAAAAGAATAGCGACTTTGGATGCAGCTTGTGCTGTTGGCCACAGATTCCACCAACCCTGAATGGAAGATTGTCAGAAATAATATTGCATCTGTACTGAATGTGTACAGACTTTTGGTTCCTTGTCATTATTCCCTAAACATTACTGCATAGCAACTATTCACTTAGTGTTCATATTACACTGAGTATTCTAAGTACCCTAGAGACTGTTTACATTATACAGGAAGATATGGGTAGGTTACATGCAAATACTATGGCATTTGACACAGGGACTTGGGCATCCATGGTTTCTAGCATCTGCAGGGGGGCCTGGAACCAATTCCCACTGTCACCAAGAACGGCTCTATTCTAGCTGACCGTGGAAATCAGAGGTCCACAAACATCACAGTCAGGGCTGCAAGTCACCACTGCTAAGCAGCGTACAGCAACACAAAGTAGGACTTTCTCCAACACCGACTTACATCCCCCAACATATTTACTTTAAATAAGCGACGAGTACAGTCCATTTGGTTTAAATACCATGAGCTTTGCCCAGCCACCAGACCACTCAAGGGCATAGGAGATGAAGTAATTGGTAGAATTATCCATCTCTTTGTTTTCACGTGACCACTTTGTACAAGTCAAAGGAATATGCCAACAATAGCACAGCCTGCGTCACGCTCATTACTAATATGACTGCCAATTAATTCTGACATGCGAGCTTGGCGGGTTACCCAAAACCTGGTATTTGATCACCTCAGGGGGCGAGCACTTGCACATTTCTATGACATTTCATACCAGCCTGTCAACTTCCCTTCTTTGAAGCTGAGTCTTTCCTAGGGACCACAGACGAGCCCTGGATTCACCACACCCAGGACCCCGGCCTCCGGGCCGAATGGCACTGGGCATGTGGATGATTACACTTGGAGGCAGACTTTTGGAAAATGTTCACTCTTAGTTCTTCCCTTCCAAGGGGGAAATCAATCTCAAATGTTAAGACAGACCCTCCGGTGCCCGAGAGATTTCTCATCTTATTGTGTATTTTAAAATATTAGAAGAGGGTGCATCTCAAGGGAACTGAACTTTCCAGCTGCCAGAGAGTGCCTTCCTCCGAATCTGTTACCAGTGGATCCCAAGCTGGTTTCCATCAGTTCTGAGTAATGACACACGTGACTGGGACAAGCCCATCCTGAGGACCCCCTGGCAACTGGTAATTCATCTGGAGACAGCTGGGCAGGCAAGGGAAAGAGAGATGGGGACAATGGGTCTCCGGGGAGCCCGAAGCCCAGGCACCAGTCCTAAATCAGCAGGAGGGATGATGTTCCTGGGGTGAAGGCCCATTGCTTATCACGGTCCCCTCCCCCTTCCCCAGCTCCCATCCTCTGGCCTCAAATGACCCGCTGTTCACGTAGGTCACTCTAAGAGGTCATCACGCCATGAGAAATTCTACTGGCAAACTCTCGGTCCTCCCCGCCCCTGTCTCCCGGGACTGAGGTACAAACAAACTTGGTCTAAGGACTCACATATGTGAGCTTGGTTCCTGCTGCCCTCGTTTCTATCACTGCCCTTCAGCAGAGAGCAGGCCACACGGCTCTCAAAACCAGCCCCCCCTCCCTGCCGCCACTTTTCCATTCTTTACTCCTCCTCTTCCCTGACCCAAAGGCAGAGCCCCCATTGTCTCAGTGTTACAAGAATGAGGCAAAAGCATGCTGGCCTCAGGGTGGGAAATCCCAAGCTCTCAGAATCAGCCTGTGCTTCTAAGTCCCCAGTCCCTCTGGCCACAGCTGCCTCATTTGCAAAAGAGAGGGAAGTGTGCCACACAGGAAGCACAGGGCTGCTACGGGGGGTGGGGGTGGGGGGGTAACGGGAGCAGGTAGGTACCGAGCTGCACCTGTCCGTGCCGGCTCACCCCAGAGCTCCCCAGCACACTCTGGCCCAGCACCCACCCCCGAGCGAGGCACAACATCACCATTCCTCTCCAAACAGGGTCCATGTGGCCAAGCGACTTGAGACAGGGATGGCATGGGACATTTTAAAGCACTATTCTGGAATGTTCACTGTGCCCCGGGTCATCCTGTCACCTGCAGGAGGCCACACCCACAGAGGCTGAGGCTCCTCATCGAGGCTGGCACACTTGCTAAGACCATGAGGACAGGAAGAACAAGAGCAGAGCCAGGCACACATGTGGCTGCAAAGCCTGGGCCCTTATCCCCTGTCTCACATATGCACACGTGGGCTCAAGCAGGTGGCTATCTCGAGTGACAAGGTAAGGCTTTAAGGAACTCTTAAGACCTCCCAGGGAGCAGGAAGCTGGCCTCAGGATCCCTGGCGGCTGGGTCTACCACTGGGTAGAGCGCTGGCCACCCCTCTTTGTCACAATCCCCTCCACCGAGAGCCTCGGTGGCAGCAGCCCTGAGATTAACAGCCAGCTTTCCTCTTACTCTTGCCCCTCTGTTTACATGGCAGAGTTGCTACCGCTAATCCAGAGGAAAGGCGCGGTGTCTTGGGGATACAGTGCGTGCGTGTGTTCCCTGACGTTGCCAGGGCAACCCTGGGGTGGTACACACAGTCCTCCAGGCAGGGCAGGCTGCTTGCCAGACCAGTGCTGGAGGCAGAGCAGCGCCCTCATGACCACACCAAGGAGCATCGGACCCCAGGAAACCCGATCAGGAGCTGAGAGGGGACGGGGAGGAAGGGACCCCTTCTGGAACCTGAACTTGAATTTCACTGACTTCCCATCCCATGGACGACTATTCTGAAACGTCACCTATTAACTCAGCCTGATTTTTGCAAAGCTGCGCACAGGCCACATCTGGCCTGCTATTCTAAGTTCACTCCAGTGACTTGAGGTCTGTCTGCACAAAGTTCCTGAACACAGAAGGGACTCAATGAACAGGCTGTCCCCATAGCCGCCCTCCGTGGGAATGCTGTAGCCAGGGCTCACCCATGCTTTGCAGAATCCACACCTGCTGCCATCACCACCTTAACAGGGTGCTAGCCCTCACACGGTCTCCTGCTTCTACTGAGGCCGGAGTCGCTGAGTTGAGCCCGAAGGGAACCAGGGCTGCCCTGGGACGAGGCACTGAGATGAAGCGGCAGCCCAGCTCCCTGCCCGGCTCCACATTGCCTCCGCCTGGCTGGGGCTCTCTCTGCACACTCACTTCCCTTTGAGACTGGGGTCCTGCGGCAGGATGGAGCTGTCAGATGCCACAGGAAACCCCAAGCCGCCCCTCCTCCTGGTGTTCTCCACACCAAGCTTGGGGGTGGTAAGTGCTCAGATAATGCTGCAGACGTCTGGCTGGCCTTGGGCTGCTGCCTTCCCTCTCTGCTTCCTCCTTAGTTTTCTGTGTGTGTATCTGAGGTGAGTCCAGGGGTGAGGACCCACGATAGAGACCAAAGCCTCAATGAGTGCAGGAATCCAAGAGGAGGGGAGACACTGCCCCTAGCAAACACAGTGGGTGGTAGGTCACGACAGCGGCTCTGGTGAGAGTTCAGGGGGGCTGACCCCTGGCGGGGGGTGGGGAGCAGGGATAAGGGAGGTTCTACAAGGGGACAGCACGGTACATGGCATCCGGGTCACACAGGGTCCCCTTGCACAGATGGCAGGAGGCAGAGCTCACCCAGACCCCAGAAAAGACAGGAACCCCCAGGGAAAGAATGAGGCTCCTGGATTCACAGCACTGGTTCTGTGACCGCTCCCCACGATGACCCGAGCAGAAACTCCTCTCTGAGCCCCAGCGTCCTCGATAAATCCAGGGCAGATGCAGCAAACGCACAGTAACAGCAGCAGGAGAGGGGGCTCTTCGAACCTGCACCTAAGTAACGTCTCACCAAATGCTGCCTCCCCGTCAACACGGGAGGGCACGAGAGGGGCAGGCAAAGGCTGGACTTGACCAGAGACGGGAAGTCACCATTTGTATCCTGTGGCTCTGCGGAAGTTTCTCAGTCTCTCTGCCTGGACTCTGCTCCCATGTGGAGCTTTGTAGGGTGGCTCGCAGCTCCTCTGCCTGCCCCATCTGGCACTCTACAGAGAAGGCAGCCCCTGCCCTGGCCACAGAGCCCCTGGTTTACCTCCACAGTCAGCCCAGATCAGCATAATAAAGAAATAAGTAAGCAGCCAAGGAGCTCCACCACCCCCTGAACCATAACATCCAGGATGCACCTGTTGGGACCCCTCATTCCCCAAGTGAAGAAACCAGGGACAGACGCAGGTGCCTGGATGAAAGCCACGCCCTTAGCCAATGGCTGACTCCAGCCCCAGCCTGCCTTTCTTGCCACTGCTTGAAACATCATTGCCATCTCCATTCTGTATGTTTAAACTGCAGTTCCAGAATTCAAACCTGAGCAGCCTGCTCCGAGAATCTCCAAACATGTTTTGGAAAATGAGCCAGCAAGCCCCCAGCAGTGAGTGCCCACACAGCAGTGAGTGCCCACCGGGGATCTGGACCCAGTCCCCAGTCCTCACCTGCAAGTTCGCACAAGGTGGTAAGACGTGAGTGGGGATTTCGTTCTCAGACCCCGCTGGCCCCAGGGACTTGCTCTTGACTCTGAAGGCTGTGGTGGTGGTGGCCGTGGTGGTCTGTCCTGGGAGAGCCGGCTGCCACACAGTCACATCAGAGCCATTGCCAAAGGCTTGAATTGCATTTTCTGCAGTAAAACAAAAGGAAATCCGATTTCAAAGTCAAGCAGTGAATGACAGCCACAGCCAGGGAGTCACACTACAAATCCTGATGATAGCATTGGACTTCTCCGACCGAAACCCATCCATCCACCCACCCTACACGTACAGAGAGCCAGTGTTAGGGGTCAGGTGCTCCAAAAACCAATTCAATTATTAAACACAGAGCCGGACACTTAGCTGTACTCCAGATGCAACAGATATTTACTGTGTTCCCACGTACGTGCCTGGTGCCGACCAGGAGCCTTACTCTGAAGCACTCATTGCTCCAGCCCTTGGAGTACCCAGGCTCATAACTGCTGCATGAGACTATGACCATCTGTTTCTCAAGAAATTCCTTGTGCTCTGTCAAAATTCTATAGCAGAAGCAAACTAACTCATTGTTTTTTAAAAAAAGAAGTGCTTCCGTGATCCAGAGACCAAAGCAACTCTATGGTATTCATACTAATCTGGCAGGCAAAACATAGTTTCTTTTTCTTTCTTTTTTTTTTTTTTTTGACAGGCAGAGTGGACAGTGAGAGAGAGAGACAGAGAGAAAGGTCTTCCTTTGCCGTTGGTTCACCCTCCAATGGCTGCCGCGGACGGCGCGCTGCGGCCAGCGCACCGCGCTCATCCGATGGCAGGAGCCAGGTGCTAGGTGCTTCTCCTGGTCTCCCAATTGGGTGCAGGGCCCAAGCACTTGGGCCATCCTCCACTGCACTCCTGGGCTACAGCAGAGGGCTGGCCTGGAAGAGGGGCAACCGGGACAGAATCCGGCGCCCAGACCGGGACTAGAACCCGGTGTGCCGGCGCCGCAAGGCGGAGGATTAGCCTGTTGAGCCACGGCGCCGGCCAAACACAGTTTCTTTAAAAGAGAAACCTACCCAAACCATATGCAAGTCTAGTGAAAATTTAAGTAAGACTATTTTTTTTTTCACTTTCTGCTCCCAGTCTTCCAAACAGAATCTGCATAATTAGATAGGCGCAGCCCTGTTTAAATGAAAAGTTTAAAATGTAAAACTTTAAAAGCTTATTACAATTTCATAGGATTAGGTTGTTTTTATGGCAAGAGTAAATTGGTTGTGTGTTGTTCCCCTCCCCCAGATGAATAAAAAACAGTTTTTAATCAGGTCCTCGGGGGTTTGCCCTGGATTTAGGGATTTTTTTTATTTCATATTCATTGTATGAGAAATCAAACTCCTCCATTTGGGGCCTGAATGTGTAAATTGTTCGTGGAGGATCCTTCACTGACATTTTGCAACACACAAAACAGAATAATTTCAGGCTAATCTGCCTCTTGGAAGTGACATTTTGTTCTAAGATTGTAACACTTTAAGGTTTGCAAATGGGAGCTTGTTTTCAACACCTTCCCATTTTGGGGGGCTGTGAGCAGATTCCGGGGACTACAGACCGCGAGTCAGGCCCCTCCAGATGCCACAGGGCTTGATGCATCAGAGTGCACAGGGGCCAGTGACTTTAGGGGCCCCCGGGACCACAACAAGAAAACCTTCCTTTTCCTTGTTAAGGTGTAGACTCAAGAGAATCCTGTCGGCGACACTGGCACCCTTAGCAGAGCGCTGGCTGGAGTCTGTTTCTCTGCCTCCCAGCCAGCTCCCTGCTAATGCACCTGGGAGGGCAGTGGGTGACGGCCCAAGTACTAGGGCCCCTGCCACCCACGTGGGCGACCCAGATGAAGCTCCTGGATCTTGGTTTCAACCTGGCCCAATCCCAGCTGTTGCAGCCATGTGGGGGTGAACCAGAGGATGGAAGATCTGTCTCTCTCTAAGTCTGGCTTTTAAATAAATAAAAATTTTAGATAACAATAAACAAAAAAAGGAGTCTCCTGCCATTGGCTAAAACCAGCTGTGCTTGCCCAGTGTGTTGGCCTGGCCATGTAGGAGTTCAGTGGCCCCTGTCAGCATCAGTGGGATATGTGCCAAGTGCCCAGCACTGCTCTACAGGGCACTCACACAGCAGTGAATAGCAATGACAGCCACAAAAGGCCGGAATCCTGGGAGGAAGGGAAGTGAAGTACGCGAGACCTGAGGTGGTGAGAAAAGCTTGGAGACAAGGAAAGCAAGGTGGGGGGCACGGAGAAGTGGGTGACAGATGAGCCGTCAAAGGAGGCACCCTGGGGAAGGCCCTGAAATAGAGACACACATCAGAGCAGCTGGCATCTCTCCTCCACCTCCATTCCATCCCAGCTATGTCTGCAAAGCTCTTGGCTTAAGGACACCCCCAAACAGGAGATAAGCAATTGTTCCGAGGAGATGTGTCTGTGACAGCGGAACTGGGGAGTGGCACTGTGTTTCTCCACTTAGGTTGGAATTCACAAATTCCAAGTGCTTTTGATCTAGGGCCTTTGAGAAAGACTGAGTCTCAGGATCTGTGCCTCTGCTACGCACAGTGTAAATGGCATGACTGTGAAGACTCCGGCTGGCTCTGGCCCCGCTGCAGAACAAATGTGTTTACTTTTATTGAAAAATCGTTAGGAGTAAGATACCAGACTACTCGCCCCTTCACCAAAATGTCCTTATGCAGAGGCGACTTCCATTTCTCTGTTAGGGAAGAGGGTTACAGCCAGGGAGTGCAAGCTCCCCCGGTGATGGCCTGCGTGGTCGCTGCTTTTCCTGCGCTGTGCCAGTGAGGCACAGCACACGGAAAGGACAGATTGCTGATCTCCCCTCCTTCGTATAAACTCATGGGAAAATGCATATTATGAAAAATACTAGTATGGATGTCAAATAAAGTAAACATATCTACCCCAAAGTAAACTTATCTTTTTCTTTTTTTGAAAGAAGGCTGAAAGAGAGAAAGAGAGAAATAAACATCTTCCATCAGTGGTTACTCCACAAATGGCCACAATGGCCAGGGCTGGGCCAGGCTGAAGGCAGGAGCCGGGAGCTTCTTCTGGGCCTCCCACATGCATGCAGGGGCTCCAGGACTTGGGCCATTTTCTGCTGCTTTCCCATGCGCATCAGCAGGCAGCTGGGTTGGAAGTGGAGCAGCCAGGACTGGAGCCAGTGCCCATACGGTGTGCTGGTGCTGCAGCTTTACCTGCTACGCCACAGCGCAGGCCCTTAAACATAGCTTTCAATTCCACTTTTTCCCACTTTCTAAAGTAGCCTCATTACTTTCATAAACTCAAGACCAAGCAAGAGGTCCAAGTTCAATTCCTTGGTGTGCCCAAAGTCTTAGTGAATGCCTGCACACCAGACGCTAGTTTTGTGAATCTTTATTTCACTTAAAAACCCAAAAGCTCTTTTTATGTTTAAGAAGACCAAGGCGATTGATTTCGGTGATGTTACCTGAAGCACCCAGAGAGCAAACAGGACTTTGTTTTGTTTTTCACTCAAACAAAGAAATGATGATGAGATCCTAGGGTAAGGCTGAAAAGCTTTGTGTGTGCACAAGGGAAGTTGCTCATTCTTTAATGATCATTTTGTATGGCCTGCAAACAATGCAGGGGGAAAAAAATAAGCATGCCCACACCTGCCCCATAGGATGGATATGAACACATGGGACGCACCCATCATGAGGGTGGCCACAGAAGACAGAAATTCCCGAGTGTCTCAGCTGGGTCGCCACGTCCAGCAAGCCCGCAGGGGTGCATGTAAGAGGGGCGTGGCTTCTGGAGCTGATGAACACCCGTTGTTCATGGGGTGCATTTCTCTCTACCCTCATCCCTCTGGGAACCGGGCATCCAGACTGCCTTGGGACACCACAGTACCAAGCGAGATTCTGTGTCCACGCAGGGCCCCTGCCCCCGCAGTGCCTGCCTTTGGTGCCTGCAACCACCGGCCTCCTGAGCCCCTGGCTAGTGTGCCAGCTCCTCCAGGTGTGAGAGGTGCGGCTCCTGGGTGCCCACTCTGAACACCCAAGGGGCTACCGCTTGTCATGTTCTCATTTCCTCAGAGCCTGGGAGGCCGAGCCCCATCTCCTTCGCCTGAACTCCTCCCACAGTCTATTCCACCCAGGTTTCACGAACTTCCAGGATGGACTCCCCGCTGGCTGCCCAGGTCCCAACATGAGCCGTGGGCAGAACCATCTTCCCTATGGGATGCAACCCGGGTATGTACAGCCCTGGCATCCGAGCCATGGAAGCACCCAGTCCATCACTCGCTCGGTTCACCGCTGCATTTCAGTGTGGCCAAGAGGAACTAGGGGCAGGAAATGAGAGAATGATAGAAAGAGGGAGGGAGGGAGGGAGGGAGGGAAGGAGGGAAAGAAAACACGAGAACAGATGCAGCAGCAGGCAGAAACAGAGGTGCACGCCCTTTGAACTGACAAAGAAAATGCACGCGCGTGTGTGTCTTCTCTTTCTGAAACTCACTGAGGCACGTATTGTCCTTGAAGAAATTCAAAAACTTCCAGCACTCTTCCAGGCCGTTCCCGCTGTTGCTGCAGTCACACCACGGGGCCACGCTGAGGCTGCTGGAGTCGATGTAGTTAGGGGTCATGACTGTGCCTGTAAGCAAAACACATGCCACTTTATCCCCGTGTGCCAGTGTGGGCTCCTCTGAGCCTGAAAGGAACCAAACGTTCCTCTGGCCGCAGCGGATGCGCCGTGGAGAATGACACGCACTGACGGCCGAGTGGGAAATTATGCTAAGCGGTGCATTTTCTTGGCAATTTATCTTGAGCACATAAAATAATTTACACGTTTACTTTAAAAAATTACAACAGAACTCCTCAAGCTGAACCCAGGGTATTTTTTTTTCCCCTGCACAAATGGTATGGATGTCACGGAGTTAGGAGAGGATTAACTCAGACTGCGTGAGTTGCCAAATCCTTTGTGTTTTCATGAAAACACCATTAATCTTCATCAATGGGTAGAAATAGGTTTACATATCTTACAAACCCTCGTAGGACTGGAGTCCACTTCCCTCGAAAGAACTCACACAAGGAAGCTCAGATGCCTCCCCTGGGTAGCCCCACCACGTCCTGGAGGTGTACAAGTGGATACAGGTGGCACCTGGCCACTAGACTCTCAGCTGATTTCAAATAAACTTCAGAGTTGCAAAAGAACTAGAAGCCAACAGCGGAAATTCTCTAAGCCAGTGGCTCCTGGAGTTCTTGTCTGTGGACCCTCAAGAGTCCTCACCAAAATGCCGGGTGGTCCCTCCTGCCCCGATCTTGTGCTACTCATGGTTTTTCTGATGGGTCTGTGCCAGTGCAGAAACACAACACATTTATGCTTAATGCAACCCAAATGGCTTCCTGTGGGTGGCACACGCCAGACAATGCCTCCTCATTGCCAAGATGCCTTCTGAGATATTTTGTGGAACAAGTTACAGGTGGTCAGTAATCCACACAATGCATTGGGTTTGCAAGCCAAAAATGACCTTTTTGTGGTCAACTCCTGTGGATCAAGGGCATACTGTCCAGGCCCCGCATTCCTTACTGATTTTAAACTACATAATACCCTTGACACCTTGGGATGAGAGCATGAACCCACAGCCTTGCGGGGGCTCCTCACTTTGGTTGAGAAAGAAACAGGCGCTCCAGGGCCTGAGTGAGGGGGGCCACAGTGGATCCAACAGAGAGCAAAGGGATAGCAAGCGTGAGCTTGCCAGAGAAGCCGGGACCCAGCAACCCAGGAACTAGGGAGGAGGGGAGATCCAGTCCCAGGAGATAAATACAGTTTGGTCTGTGGAATGCACTCCCCTGCCAGTCCTTCCCTCCGTGGCCTCCATCCCTGGTGTGCAGGGTTTGCCAAGCCTCCTCCTGACCTCACAGCAGTGCAGGCAGACCGCGCCTCTGCAGCTCACGGGGGGTTAATGAACAGATGCCCCTGGAAGGCCACGGACTGCATGGAGTGCACACAGGCATCACAGCGAGGCAAGGGGCGGCTGATGTCTAACGTTTTCTTCTGCGGGCTTCTCTGTTCATTTTTCTTTTTGCCAATGAACAGGCCTTAGTTACTTTGGGCATTCCCACACTTTTGTGGCTGATAAGAATCCCTACTAGGGACAGATAACGTAGTTGGGGAGAGCAGAGACCGAGAGCAAATTTGGAGGACTGACTCGAGTTGGGGCCCTCACTGGTCGCGTGGATAGAACTGCTAAGTGCCTGGGGAAAGGTGTCACTCAGGACAGCTGGGAGGGACCAGTGCACCGGGGAGCAGCAGTGTGCCTGCATTACATATCGGCTCCAATTTTCCCAGACAGATCGGTGACAAGGAATTTAGTCTGCACTGTCATTCCTCCTCCTGCTGGCGACGTGTGTGACACCTCCTGCTGGTGAGGTGTTGACCCTGGTGCAGACACCTGGCAGGAAGGCGCTCTCCGGCTGAGCCCTCGGCTTCTGACAGCTGTGGCTTCCCTCACATGTTCCTTCCCAAACACCGACAACGACAAAGCCCCACGACCAAGCCTTCAGCTGCTCCGGGTACCTGGGACCCCACCGTTCCTCCCGCCGGCCCCATCTACCACGGGTACAAGCGTGCCTGGCTCTGGCTCTCTTCCACCTTGCTGACGCCTCGCTGTTTGCAGCATTCTCGAATGCCAAGAACATGCGTTCTTCTAAAGCCTCAGATCTCAAAAGACAGCAAACGCTGTTTCTGCTGCATCTGTCTTCGGGGGGGAACGTCTGGTCTGATTTGCAGCTTGTGCGTCGGGAGCTGAATTACCAAGAATAGCAATGACAAGAAAGAAAGGCCCCAGCATTTAGGGGTTTTCTTTCCAAAGGGCTATTTCTGGGAAACAGGCGTTTTGATTTGCCCAGACTGAATGTCTTCCAACTTCCCTTTCTTCAAAGTTCCCTAATTCAATTAGTGTTGTTCGACTTCTCTCGCCTTCCACAACACAGCTCTCTCCCCTGCGTCTGCTCTGCGTGGTCAGTTCCCCAACTGGGACGCCTCACTCGACTACGAACTTGCAGTCTTCCTGCTTCTTAATCATCCCCGCTTCCTGCCTTGGCCTTATGTACATCCATTATCCTCTCTCCCCCTCTCTCTCTTTTTCCTTTTTCTACAGGAGAGTCTTAAAGGGCCTAATGGCTAGCCCCAGTACAAAGGGTTACTGGGAGGCATTCAGTGCGTGGCTGTCTGCAGGCTGCCACGGAAAGAGCATGGGTATTTGTAAAGCAGACCCCTCCCCCTGCGCCCCCCCCCCCATCTCACCAATGAGCCCCGAGTAGGCGAGGAGGCAGTCGGCATAGTTCTCCTTCAGACAGCTGCTAACAGACCTTGACTCTGGCTGGCAGTTGGTAAAAAAATCTGCAAGGCGAGACCTACAATGGGGAGAAAAAGGGGAGATGTGCTTTACATCTGGGCAAGCCTGGGGGCTGGGGGCATGGCGGGAAGATGGTTGACAGGTACCGGGGTCAGCTGTGGAGCGAGAATAATGCCTCGTGCTTCGTAGCCCAGCGGGGTAACCATGGTTGACAACAATTGATTGTATCTTTCAAAGCAGCTCATGGAGAGGGTTTTCAATGTTCCCCACACAAATAAACGCCCAACGTTTGAGACAACAGCTATGCCGATGAATCAGGTCATCATTATGCATTGTCCACTTGTGCTGGAGCAACTCATCGTAGCCCATAAATGTGTTCTATGATTACATGTCAATTAAAAATGTGAAAACTGTATTATAAGGAGGAAGAATCCTAAGCCTCTGGACAGTTGGTAACTTTTCTTTATTCTTTTATTGCTTAGCTGTTTTGCACACACAGAGATACACAGAAAAACAATGAATTAGCAAACTGTTGGCATCCGTTAGCTTCCACAACCTCCCGAGTGCCCCCTCCCCCAGCCCTCATCCACCTGCGCGTCTGCTTATTTGGAGAGAAGTCTTCAGGGCCTCTAACTGGAGAAATCTGAAGGCTTTGAAGTTTCCATCCAATATTTATTTCTGACTAGACTTATTTGCATCTTTAGGAAATATGCTTCTCCACACACTCACCGGAGAGCCACACTGGGAAAATATTTACTTTATACAGAAGCAGTCCCTGGCATCCAAACGGGATCCTGCAGCCCATCTGCGCCTGGAATTCCTACTGCCTTAAAGGCGAATGCTCTTCTCTGTCTTGTGAGTCCTCGCTCACCCTCCAGCCTGGGGCCAGGGAGCTGCTCCAGCCTAGCCATACTGCTGAGGAGCTGGGGGGGGGGGGGGGGGAGAACAGGGACAGGTAGGAGAGGCAGGTGCGGACAGCCTGCGGTTGAAGGTCGCACCTGGAGGGGCCCTGAGCAACGGTGGCGTCTGTCTGCTCTTTGGGGACTTCACCCAGAAGCCCTCAGTGGCCGAGAGGTCATGGAGACCAGAAGTGGAGAGAAGCCGCATACAGGCTGGACCCGGGAGCCAGGGGTTCTCGCTGGCCAACTGGCTCCTTTTCAGTCTGAAGGGGACATTGTTAGAGGAATCCCGAAAGAGAAGTGGGCCACCCCTGAGGTCACTGCCACAGACAGCAGTTCTGCCTCTGTGGCAGAGCCCAAGGCACTTGAGGGAATTTAAATTCTCCAGCAATTAGGGGAGACCATGGGAGACCGCCTCCATTTTCCTCTGTGTTCAGCTCACCCTCAAGTTGGCTGCCAACATACCCAGTCCAGTCTTCATTCCCTTCCACCCAAGGAACTGCTATTTCCTTAGCATACTTCACGACACAAATGAGCTGAGCTTGGGGAGTGAGATCACGGAGGTTCACGAGCACCCGTGGGAAGCACATTACGCACCCCTTCGAGACAACTTTGAACCGGCAGGGGTATGAAAAGGCCTGATACAATGGTGTAAGTCCACAGCACGCTGCAGAGGCTGCAGGGTGCGTACAGGCCCAGCTTGCTCCTTGAGTGCTGGTCCCCAAGCCGCATCCCACCTCCGGATCGGAGCTGTTCTGTGGGTCTGGCTCCCCCACCCCAGTGACTCCTACGGAATGGCCCCTGCTGTGCCCGAGCAAGGCCCTCTGTAAGACGCCCCGAGTGGTGCCCAGTGCTGGACCACATCCTCCAAATGGAGCTCACGTGCGCACACGTGTGTGCCTTGCTGACTTCAGCTGCACACACAGAAGGATGTAAAAGCTGGCTATTTCCTGTAGTCCAGTAAAAGGATTATTTTTTTGGAGGCAGTCTCCAATGGTGGCTCAGGCCTACTCCATTGGCTTCCGATGGCATCCAGCTTGGAGTGAGTGCTAATTGCAAAAGAATTTTCCTGGTCATGAAAGTTAATGGTCTGGCGGTATTGGCTTCCTAACTTTGCAAGGGCCAACTGCAGGGCGGGCAGCTGGGGCTCCAGCTCTATACACAACCTGGCGACCGAGCAGCTCTCTGGCCTGGCAGCCCCATCCCCGGCCCCCAGAGACGCGTCTCCTGTTACTCCTGGTCTCTTGAGCGGACTATTAGCTGAACAACACTGCGATGCGGATTACAGTCCTTCAGCGCGAGGCTAATACCACCAGACTCATTTTGCTTAACAACCTCGGAATTGACTTGCAATTGGACTCTGGAATGAAGGGCTAATTGAGTCAGTCTGCTGCTGAGAGCATAGCCCCAGTTGGGAGGATAAAACCAAATAGACTGCTGGGAGCAGAACCCCGGGCAGGCTGCACCGTGAGCGCAGACCATGGGCACAGATCCCGGCCTCGGATGAGCGCAGACGGCGGACAGGGAGCTACAAGAGTGCTCACACGTGATGTTTCTTCTCTCTGGTCCCACTTATCTCCGGACACACGATGGTCACGTTGTGGGAATCCCACTTTATGGAAGGAAAAACTGAAGTAAGAAATTGACACAGGGGTGTGCTGGCTGGGCCAGCTCCTTAGTGGCTGTCGATCAATGTTGAGGAATTTTCTGAGGAACACCACAATGGCAGCTTGAGGGTGCCCATGGCGGGAGTATTCGCACCACGATAACCAGCAAACCCTACAAATCAGGGCTCAGCGTTGTTCTGCAGAACTGTTTACGAAACACTTACCAGCGCACGGCTAGTTAAGAGCCAATGTGATGGAACCAGTTTCAAGGGGGCAGGCACTATAGCACAGTGGGTTAAGCTGTTCCCTGCAGTGCCGGCATCCCATATGGGCACCGGTTTGAGTCCCAGCTGCTCCACTGCTAATGTGCCTGGGAAAGCAGTGGAAAATGGCCCAAGTACTTGGGCCCCTGAACCCACGTGGGAGACCTAGATAAAGCTCCTGGCTTTGGCCTGGCCCAGCTCTGGCCATTTGAGGAATGAACTAGCGGACAGAAGCGCTCTTATTCTCTCTCTCTCTCTTTCTCTCTCTTTCTCTCTGTAATTCTGACTTTCCAATAAAATAAATCTTTTAAAAAAATAAAAATGTAGCTTCATGTCTTGGGCATCAGGTCGAAAGCCTTCGGAGACAATCCTCCCCACCCCTACCCCATCACCCCTTGTTAAGTGCAATGTGCAGTACCAGCTCCCTCCAGTCTGCACCCCCTTCCAAAGAAAAGGGTCTCTCTCCAAGGACTGTTCTTCCCAGCATCTTCTTTCCCCAAGTCCCTAAAAATCTCCTAGAGCAATGTGGGACTATCGGCAAACCAGCGATTCCTGTCCCTCCTCTGACCAAAGGATGTGCTGCAATAAAATGAGGAAAAACCACTGTCCTTGAACTGCAATAACCTGGAGTTTAGATGTGGAGGGAAACACGTCAAAAACATGGTAATACGACAGTGGCTCGTGCTTGATAACAGAAAGGCTGCTAATAAAAACAAGGCCCCCTGTGAGGGACGTTTTCATAGACTTTAGGTACGTTTTACAAACTTGGGACTCTCATGAGGCAGGTACTATTATTTCATGATCTTAATTTTACAGATGGGGAAGGTAAGGCAGAGGGAGGTTAAACTAGAGGGAAATAGTCAACAGCAGAACCAGGATTTAAAACCACACAGTCTGCTTCCATAACTTAAGCTTTTACCCCGACGCACACAGCTACAGACGCTGGTGTCAGCAAGGCCGAGACACAGGGACTGAGCCTCAAAGGAGGGGCAGAACGTGTCGGATAAAGGCATGGGAGGGTATTTCTGGCAGAATGAAGTCACACATGATAATCATGCCCACCCCAAAGCCCAGGCATGACTGATGTACTTGACGTGCATTCACACACTCAATCCTCACAGCAAACTATCATCCCATTTTATTGATCAGGAAACCGAGGCATAGAGAGGGTCGTCAGTACCTCCCTCCAGGTGGAACTGGCATGTGACCACATTCCATCTGACTCCGGAGCTGGACACCATTCTCAGCCACTGCACTTCTCACAGGGGTGGTGCACAACACTGACAGATGCCCACTCAGGAGGGCCAGGCCACCGGTGAAGTGGGGACTGTGGGGGGTGATGTTGGTGAGATCTCTAAAGCCTGAATGATCTATGTGTTTGGGTTTTAACCTAAAATAAATGGAGTAACTGAAGGGCTTTTTTTTAAAGATCCATTTATTTGAAAGATATACAGAGATAGAAGGAAAGACAAAGAGAAAGAGGGATCTTCCATCCACGGGTTCATGGTTCACTCCCCAGATGGCCACATGGCAAGCAAGGAGCCAGAAGCTTCTTCCCGGTCTCCCAAGGACTTGGGTCACCTTCTGCTGCTTTTCCCAGGCTGATTAGCAGGGAGCTGGACCAGAAGTGGGGCAGCCAGGACTGGAACTAGTGCCCATTTGGGATGCCAGCATCACAGGCAGTGGCTTTACCCACTATGCTACAATGCTGGCCCCTTGTTGAAAGATTTTAAATCAAGTTAACATGATGAGATTTGCATATTAGGAAGGCTCTTGGATCTTAGTCATTCAGCAAAGATTTGCTTAAGAACTGCTCTATGCCCTCACTTTTCTAGCCACATTGGGGAGAGCTGGGAACTGGCCAAAGGCAGGAGAGATCATTACCCAGGAGACTGCAGCCATGAACTAGAGCAAAGAACTGAGGGCCAAGTGGGGAGAGAGACAGGAGGATGTACTGACAGGTGGGTATGGCTAGAATGGAAGGCAAACCCGTGGGAAGGAGCAGGCAGAGTCAGGGCATGGAGAACCCCGCAGACAGGGGTGCTGTGGCAGGAAAGACAGAGGGGAGAGAGGCACCAACATGGCAGAATATGGAGGCATCTTACTGCTCTAGTCTAGGGGAAGATAGAGAAAAATGTGGAGAGTGTGTAACCTCCAGGAAGAGTTAGGGGAAATACGGCAGAGGAAATTCCATGAGAATTGGAGGGACACTGTGGGTCTACGTGGAAGGTGTGGACGTGCACAACTCAGGACCCCAGCAGCCGAGAGCCTCAGCACCAGCTTTGGAGAGTGAGGTGATATCAGAAATAGCAGCCTAAGGCTCTGGCAACAAAGCTGCAGGACGAGCCTGGCATGAGCCTGGCTTGGAGCCCTGTGGGGGACAACCTAGAGGGAAGGGAGTACATTTCTCTCTCCCCAACTACCTGGCACCAGTGTCCTGTTATTAGCTGAGAACAGGCATGCACCACTTTGGACATGTGTAACAGCTGAGCCACCTTGTGTCCACATGCCCAGTCGCCAATAGAGAGGAGTTGCCTGAATCTAGCTGGGAGAATTGACAGAGGGCTGGCTGCTCGTGACTGTGGGAGGCTTGTGTGCTGGGACTATAAAAACACTGTGGCTGCCTGGGAGTGTGCAGGGTATGGCGGGGTCTTTGGGCAGTCACTCTGGGCAGCTCCACATGCTCGGGGCTCCCTGATTCCCTGGTGAGGGTCATTGCTGTGGGATCTGTGCTCACACTGAGGACTGCACAGATCCTTTGTGTGGTTCTTGTGGCAGTGTAGATTAATATTGTACCCACTGTGGCCAGGACCCAGGCACTAGTCTCAGAGGAAAGGAGGTGAACATGAGACTAAGCCAACAGAGCTGAATAATTTCCCCTCTGATTAAAAAAAAATTTACCATGCTCAACTTGGGTGTCACCTTGGACACTCCCCTCAGGTTATTCACAGAAAGAACAGACACTCCACTAATCCACAGAGTCATAGTCCAAAGATAAAAGCCATCACAGGAAAAAAAAATATAAACCAACATGTATCACTACAAATGCCTAAAAATAAAAGCAGCAATTCAAGAAACAAGAGTAAGGAAGACAAGATGATGCCCCCAAAGGAACACAACAACTAGCATGTGAAGATGAAGAGACTGAAGAAAAGCCAGAAAGGGAATTCAAAAACTTGATCATAGGATTACTTAGAAGTAATCAGAAGCAAATTCATAAATTAAAGAAATCTATACATGACATGAAAGAAATTTTTTCTCATGAAATTGAGATTTTAAAGAGAAATCAAAACGAAATACTGAAAATGAAGAATTCAATAGAACAAAAAAAAAAAATGCAGTGGAAAGCCTTAACAACAGACTCAGTGAAGAAGAAAGAATATCCAAGTTAGAAGACAAATCTCTGGGAATTTTACAGTCGGACCCCAAAAAAGAAGAAAATGAAAAAACCAGTATTGGAGATATATAGAATAATATCAAGCCACCCGGCTCCTGGCTTTGAATCAGTGCAGTTCGGCCATAGCAGCCTTTTTTTTTGGGGGGGGGGGGGGGCGGTGAACCAACAGAAGGAAGACCTTTCTCTCTCTCTCTCTCTGTAACTCTACCTCTCAAATAAACAAACGACCCAACACACAGGTCTTAGGAGTTCCTGAAGGCATAGAAAGAGAATGGATTAGAAAGCCTTTTCAGTGAAATACTTAGAGAAAACTTCCCTGATTTGGAGAAAGAATGGGACGTCCAAGTACAGGAAGCACATGGAACTCCTAATAGACATGACCAGAGAAGATCTCCACCACAACACACTGTCAAACTCTCCACAGTAAAACATAAAGAAAAGATTGTAAAATGTGCATGAGAGAAATGCCAGGTTACTTTCAGAAGATCTCCAATTAGACTCACAGTGGACTTCTCATCAGAAACCCTACAGGCTAGGAGAGAATACTGAGATATATTCCAAGTCTTAAGAGAAAAAAACTGGCAGCCGAGAATATTGTACTCTGAAAAACTCTCATTTATGTATGAAGGTAAAATAAAGACCTTCCATAACGAGCAGAAGTTTAAAGAATTTGTCACCACTCTTCCAGCCTTACAAAAGATGCTTAAGGATGTGCTACACACAGAAACACAGAAGCGTAGTCATCACTATGAAAAAAGGTGAAGGCAGAAAATCTCCCAGTAAAAGTACAGAGGAAATCCAAAGTAAATAATGGGGAATATTTATGGAAAAATGGCAGGGCAAAGTCACTACTTATCAATAGTCACCTTGAATGCAAAAAGACCTCAACTCTCCAGTTAAAAGACACAGACTGGCTGAATGGATTAAAAACAACACCCATCTCTGTGCTGCCTACAAGAAACACATCTCTCCAACAAAGATGCATGCAGACTGAAAGTAAAGGATGGAAAAGGATATCCCATGCTAACAGAACTAAAAACTAGCTGGTGTAGCCATCCTAATATCAGACAAAATAGACTTTAACACAAAAACTGTTAAAAGAGACAAAGAAGGGCACTGTGCAATGATTAAGAGATCAATTCAACAGGAAAATGTGACTATAATAAATGTATATGCATCTAATTACGGGGCGCCTGGCTATTTTAAAGAAATTTTAATGGATCTAAAGGGAGAAACAGACTCCCATACAATAGTAATAGGGGACTTCAATATCCCACTTTCATCAATGGACAGATCAACTAGACAGAAAATCAACAGGGAAAAAATAGCTAATTAACACAACAGACCAAATGGACTTAAAGGATATCTACAGAACTTTTTATCCTATAGTTGCAGAATACACATTCTTCTAGAGAAAGGATTGATCACAGGCCAGGCCATAAAGCAAGTCTCAGCAAAGTAAAAAAAAAAAAAAATCAAAATCATACCATGCATCTTCTCTGACCACAATGGAATGAAGCTAGAAATCAACAACTCAAGATTCTATAGAACATCTACAAACAAATGGAAACTGCACAACATGTTCTTGAATGAACAGTGGGTCACAGCAGAAATCAAAAAACTGTTGAGAAATAGTTTTTTCATACTATTTGTTGAACTTTTTACTTAATATAATCTTCTGTGTATAAAGTTAATTGAAAATAGATTTTAGTGAAAAATAAGAATGGGAATAGAAGAGGGAGAGGAAGAGCGGGGGTGGGAGGGCGGGTATGGTGGGAAGAATCATTATCACTATATTTCTAAAGTTGTATTTGTGAAATGCATGAAGTTTGTATACTTTAAATAAAAGGTTTCTGGAGGAAAAAAAAGACAGAGGGAGAGAGTTCTCCAAGGAAGACAGAGAAGCAGGCTGTGCCCATGCTGAGTCCAGGATACTGTGCGAAGCTGGAGGCCAGGCGGTAGTTGGGGCTGAGTTCTACCGTCTTCATCTGTCCAGCCAGCAGCCATGGCCAGCAGCACCCATAAGCACAGCACTGAGGTCAGCCCCTCAGGCACACACTTCCCCCTGCCCACCCTGGGCCGTGAATCACGCTATAATCCATTTCAATGGCCTCCCTGCCTGGGCCGCTGTGATCCAACACAAGGCAGCTTGGATGTCCAGCGTGGGATTAACAAAGCAACTCCACAATGGGATTTCTGCTGCAGACATGAAATCTCCATGACTACAGCAGCGATGGGCTCCGATTGTTTTTCTCGGAGAAAATGAAAAGGAAATGAATAGGCACTCATGTAGAGATGTGTCACCCTCAGTCAGAGAAAACCCCCCTCCAGGAGGAGGACCAGGCAGGCAAAAGCCAAGATGGCCTCGGGAAATCTGCAAAACAGTGGTTTAGGCAGAAAACATGCTATTAAAGGAAGCACGCTGCTAACCGGAAAGAGAAAAATGATTATAATGATAAAATCTAGGAGAGCCTTCTCAAACAGCAGATGGTCTTTTGACAGTAGGGGGTGGAGAGATCATCTCTGCACTTTTTCAGTAACAGTCTGCAGGAAAAATGTTGTAGAAAACAAGTAAAAAACAAACAAACAAACAAACAATCACATAATGCCCACTGTACCTCATCCGGGATGACCATAATCCCACGGATGCTTCTCTAGGACACAGCTCACCCTTGGACACGAGCCGCATGGTTGGTGGAACGGAGCCCTGGACTGAGACCTGGGAGCTCTGGAATGGGATCCAGGCTCAGACACTAAGCCGCCAGGGTTCTGAGTGTGTTACCTAATTCGCAGCTCTGGGATTTCCCTTCCACCTCAGAAGCCCCACCCAGGGGACCTGCAGGCTGGCTAGGGACAACAACACACAGGTGCTTGTCTTCCATGCACTATTATTCTTCCCCCATGGACACTATTATTCTTCTCCCATCCTGCCAGTACCCACAATTTGAATGCCAAGGTATCTGGGTTCCTTTGAGCCCAGAAAACAAGATTTGTAATAGTGGAGACCCTCATTTTATATACAAGGAAGCCAAGGCCCAAAGAGGGTAAGTACCTGCTCAGAGCCCCCTGGCAGGAGGCCATTCACGGCATCCACTGGGGGAGGAGCTCCCCAACTGCCTGGGGACGGGGGCAGGGTTGACTTCAGTTCCCCTGGGATTATTGTGAACGCATCAAGTGCACTTGTGCCTTCCCCTCTCACCTTGACCAGGCACTCCCTTTAGAGAGGTGCCAGGCACTAGGAATGCCAGGCAGCAGCACAGCAGGTGCACAGGGTGTAGAGCGGACTGCACAAGTTGCTGCTGAGTCTGTCCGTGAATTCTGCTCCCGTTTCTGAAGTGGTCCTCCTGACTCCACCAGTGCCTGGAAGGACTGAGCGAGTCCGCTGCTAGTATAAACCAGTATAAACCAGAATGCTGGCACAGGACCCCTTTACGGATCTACCTGCCTAAAAAGTCCCTGGAGTTTTCCTCAGAACCCAGTGTGAACATTAGGGCTTCTGCGCCTAGGATGTAGGTCTGAGGCATTTGGTTCCTGACAGCTTTCTCAAGGGTCTGGCAGAGGACAGGAGATGCGACAGAAGGCACACAGGCGCGGCAGGACAGGCACCTGTTTCTAAGCCCAGCTCCGTCTTTTTTCTCTCACACCAATACAAGTTACTTAATTTCTTCAAGCCTCAGTTTGTTCACCTGAAAAATGGGCCAGTGCCATGCACAGGCATCTCATATGGCTACTGTGGTACTTAAATGACCACTTACATAAAGCTCCTTATCCTGGATCGAGAATACATCAGCTGCCCAGTACAGTTCTACTTCACCCTTTCATCTTTTCTCCCCACTTCCCGGCCCATCCTAACGAGAAGCCCTTTCCTCAAACACATATAGCAAGGTCACAGAGGAACATTCAGTCTATCGTCCGCACGTCCTTACACTGCACACTTAGAACTGGCTACCTAGGCTGGTGCTGCGGCTCACTGGCTAATCCTCCGCCTGTGGCGCCGGCATCCTGGGCTCTAGTCCTGGTTGGGGTACCGGATTCTATCCCGGTTGCTCCTCTTCCAGTCCAGCTCTCAGCTGTGGCCAGGGAAGGCAGCGGAGGATGGCCCAGGTGCTTGGGCCCTGCACCTGCATGGGAGACCAGGAGGAAGCACTTGGCTCCTGGCTTCGGATCAGCACAGCGTGCCCGCTGTAGCGGCCATTTGGGGGGTGAACCAATGGAAGGAAGACCTTTCTCTCTGTCTCTCTCTCACTGTCTAACTCTTTGTGTCAAAAAACAAACAAACAAACAAAAAACAAAACTGGCTATAGCTATTTAACCAAAGGCCCCAACTTTGACCAAAACAAATCTGAGAAACCCAAAGGCAGGAATTCTCTGGTGACACCGCCCAGCTCTCAGCCACGTGCACTCTGAGAAATAAAGCAGGTTAGCAACAGCTACTTTTTGCCAGCGGCTTACGGAGAAAAGCATATTTTCTTTTTGAAAAGACTAAATATCAGTAAGTCTGCTAATACTGCTAATATCTGCTGCAGAATAAAAAACCAGCATGCACCACAGGCGGCTAATATTAGACCAGGGACGACAAAGCTGAACGTTGGGATGGGAACTGTCTGGTACGGTGACACGAACCAGATTTTTCCACTTTCTGTTTTTAGAAAATTACCTTAGCCCCGATTCTCCCACAGCCTCCTGGAGCCCACATCTGGAAAGCTGCCTCCAGGAAATGCAGCCCGTATTAAATACATTTTGCAGGGGGTGTGACTGCGTGTTGCTATTCTGTACTCTGTGCTGTGAATTCTGGCTTCCTGGCGCACAGGCCTAGCATCTGCATGGCTGTGGAGCTGTGGGGCTGGGCCTGGGCCCACCCCCGGCCAGGATGTGAGCGAGCCAGGGAAGCAAGGCAGGGTGGCCACGCTGGGGCAAAAGCCCTGGGGCAGAGCCACACGCCCAGGTGCAGTGCAGACGCACAAAGCTCCGCACATCTCGTGTCCATCAGCCCCCTCGCTCGGCTCCGCTCATGCTGGGACTTTGAAAGCCCAGCCAACTGATGCGCTCGCGGTCACTCGGCCAGACCACAACCACATGTTGCTGGGAAAGAGCTATGAGGTCCAAGAAGCCACTTAGACTTTCCTTTGTTTCCTGGGACAGGAAGGCCCCTGTGGCCAAGTAGAGATCAACACCTGTTCCCCCCCAGATCCCTGAGCAGCCTCATGCTGATGTTCAGGAGGCGCCAAGCCTTTCAGCAAAGCTCTGGAGAAACCCTAAGCAAGGCTGCTCCTCTGGCTCCTAGGTCAGGCTGCCTGGCAGCCCCTGCGTGCAGGAGTTCTTACAGTTGCCTTGCATGTGGGCCACAGGAGGCCGCCCTGCGGTGCTCCAAGCTTGACCCGCTGCCCCTCTCCCAAAGCCACACCCACTGAGGAGGGGGCTCGGGCAAGGCCCTGCTCCGGGCACTGCAGGTGGAGGGCTCAGGGCCAGCAGGCCGCAGGGCAGACAGCGACGCTCCCGTTGCCTTTCTGATCACATCCTACTGCAGCAGCTCCCTGGGGCAAGTCCAGGTCGGCATCTGACCACTTCCAGCATCCCTCCTGCCGCCCCCTCGCAGGAACACTGACAGCCATCAGTCAACGCCCACAGCGCGGCTGACCAGGCTCAACACCTCTTCTCCATCCAGCAAATGTGAAAGGCAAATTGTGGTAGTTGGCACAAGGGACTCCATGAGGAGCTAGAGGCCAGTTTGCCACTCTGATCGGATGCCCCAGGGCTACCCTTAGGCTGGGCTGGGACCTCCCTCCCTGCCTCCCTCCCCAGAGCTCTCAGCCAGGTTCTCTCAATGCACAAACTGCTGGTCACTGGATAAGCAGACTGTGAACAGAAATGAGAGCACAGAAAGACCACAGACAGCACTCTGCTGCATCTCCAAGTCAAATCAAGTTGTTTTGTATTACTCACGCTATGTTTTGTCCAATAGTGCAGAAAATCTAGCTTTGACGGTACTTGTTTTTAAGAGAAGAAACCAAAGGAGAAAAGAAATTGGCGACTTTCTGGTGATGAAATGATCACTGTGCTCTCAGATATCCGATAGCTGTCTGCTGCGATAACTACAGGGGACCAATATGTCAAGACTCTTTAAAAGAGTCCATCTTACCCCATAAGTCCTTTATATTTCTGCAGGAAATTTTTAGAAGTTTTGTGACTTTTGGCCACAAAGAAATAGAAATCTAGATGGTCCACCAGTCCTTCCCCAGTAGAACCACATGTTAAACTCCAGGTCGATGATGGCATGCATTTGTATCATGCAGAATTCAGCAGGTACCTCCACCTGCAGCAGCAAATCGGAACAGATGCCTCATCCTGGAATGCTAAGAAGCTCCACGTCAACTGCTCACGAACCCTGGAGAGCAAAGGTCACCTGCCAGGGCTTCATTCCCTGTGCCCACCCTCGCTTCACAAAGTATTTTGGGATGCATTCAGGTAGAGCTATAATGCAATGTGTCCAATGTAATACTAGCGAGGGAATCAGGGGCACAGAGATCAGATAGAGGTAGTGGTACAACCAGTACAATAGGCACACATATCCCTGGCTGCACGTGACACTTTTGGCTCTGAGTTGTCCAGCAGCCACTGGGAACAGGTTATAACTTTTGCCACAACTCATGATAGCCTCAAATTAAAAGTAAGATGGATGGGGCTGGCGCTGTGGCATAGCAGGTAAAGCCACTGCCTACGGTGCCAGCAGTTTGAGTGCCAGCTGCTCTACTTCCAATCCAGCTCCCTGCTAATGTGCCTGAGAAAGTAGTGGAAGATGGTGCAAGTGCTTGGGCCCCTGCACCCATGTGGGAGACCTGGATGAAGCTCCTGGCTCCAGCCTGGCCCTGTCCTGGCTGAACCAGCAGATGGAAAATCTCTCTTTCTCTCTGCCTCTCCCTCTCTGTAGCTCTGATTTTCAAATCAATCAATCAATCTTAAAAAAAAAAAAAAAACAGAAAAACAAGATAGATGCACAACAGGAAACCTATGTGTGATAGGAGTAATTTCAACCTCGGGGATCTCTGGCCCCCAGGGATGTCTCCACCCTCCTCTCTGGGACCTGCAAACCTGCCTCCTTGCAGGACTCCACGGAGGTGATGAAGGCCACAGAGGGAGGTTATCCTAGATTATGTTGGTGGACTCAGTGGAATTACAAACATCCTTAAAAGTGAAAAAGAGAGGCAGAGAACAAAGAGACCACATGAGAAAGACTCAACCAGCCTTGGCTGGTTTTGAAGATGGGGGAAGGGGCCACGAGTCAAGAATGAGGGTGAGAAAAGGCCAGGAAATGGGTTCTCCCCAGCGCCCCCAACAGGAACCCAGCAGTACCCACACCTTGGCTTCAGCCCAGTGAGACCCGTGTCGTACATCTGACCCATAGACGAGAAAAAATAAGCCACCACCAAGAGCAGCAACTGAAGACCAAACCTTACTGAGATGCAGTATACGATCTGAAGAGGGACTAGGCCTTACATTTCAACTCAATGTCACGGGCAAGAACCCTGTTCTCTGAAGCATTTTACTCGGGCTGAATGACAGCACACAGGGATTTTGAAAAAGTTCACAGAAAATTCATATATTGATGGAACTATACCTGGGTTTCAGATGTTTTTGCACTAAAATAAACTGCTATTTTAATTCTGTTTTTTCCCACAACCTTTCTGACACTCCTTTCTAAGTCCTTCGAGTTGTTAATGGTGGAAGGGCAAGTGTACCTGGTACTAGCACCTGTTCACGACATGAGAACAGCACCTCATCGGTGCTTTTACCTTCCGTCCTGGTCTGGACCCGCCCAGGCGGTCACACCGACTTTGAGGTCAAGTTCTAGGTCAAGCTGGCCACACCAGTTTTTCACTTAGAATTCATCTGCTCAGAGCCTGGCATTGGAAATACCTTTCCGTGAGGTCACAGATCCACTTGTTTGAGATCCGCAGGTGCTTAGTGCAGCTCTGCTTCCTCCTACCCTGAAGACAAAGGAGAGATTTCTCCTACAAACCCCCGACTCCTCCAAGTAGGGCACTGTCTCACAGGCAATTCTGTGTGTGGGCCCCCTACACTGCCCTCTGCTGGCCGGGCAAAGCATCTGGCCTATGTCCATTTAAGGAGGTGCTGTTGTGCCCCCAGAAGACAGTGACAAGGGAGGCCACTTAGTATCTTGATGTTTACCCTGGGAGGATCTGAACTGCAATTAGCTTGAGGAACACAGGTAAATTCTAGATACTATTCCAAAAATTGCCTGGCCTCCTTCAGCCACATGGTGCTTCTTCTAGGGGGTCCCAGACCATGACAAAATAAAAAGACATAGGCTCTCTTGACTTTAGTTGTCTGGAAACCCCTCCCCTTGCTCCCACGCACTAAATACCTGTGTGGTTCCTCCGCCCCCAGCTTTGCTCAGGGGAGTGTTAACTCGCCTTCCCCACAGTAAAGGAGGACCGTCAGAGAGCTCTGGGAGAAGGTGGGGGCGTGCGGGCCACGGGGTGGCTCAGTGGCTAACGACTCACACTTGCACAAACAAACTTTAAACAGAAACATATGAAAATAAGATCTCCTATTAATCTTTAATAGGCTTGCAGACTTCCTAAGGAAAATTACATTCAACAGCAAATAGACACCAGGTCATTTTTCTTCCAGGCAAGTTGCTTTAAAGTCAACAGACTTTGAGTTGAGCAAGTAACTAGTCCCTAATATCTCTCTTCCCAGAGAGGACACAGAATATCACTACGGCTCAGGAGACGGGGACTGTGGCTTCATACGTCAAAAGCACAAATCATCACTGCCATCAGATGATAACTCCCTCTCTTTTAGGAAAGTCTGTAACTCGTCTTAGTAACCCATGCTTCAGAGCCCCTGTCCACAGCACCCCACCCCCAGCCTTCTTTTAGGCGTTTTATCTGGAGCTCTCACAGCTGCGTTAAAACTACAGCTCCCTCCCTCACCCCTTCTGGACAAAGGAGCTGCTTCCCCTGGTTCGCATGAGCCATTTTCTAACCCACGACCCCCAACCTCTTTACAGAGAACGCTGATCCCCAGGCTTCTTTTGACCCCTTCAGAGAGCTCTCACCCACCTCTGGGCCCCCTGTGCAGTCCCCTCACTGGCTCCCAGCCCTGTGGAGGCTGCCGGCTTCAGTCTTCCTAACATCCTTTTCTCTTCTATGTCTCCACCTTGGGAATAGCCTTGGTGTCAGCGGGAGCAGGTACACACCTAGGGTCACACACAGCAGGTGCTCAGCAACCACGTGCTGAGTGAGTGAGCTGAAGAATGAATGAGTGGGTCCGAGTGCCACACACAGCCGCCCCAGTCACCTGCAGATCGCCATCCATCACTGATCCCACGGGACAGGCCTGACTGCTCTCACACGACTCACAGCCATGACACAGGGCCTGGTACTTCACAGTCAATGTGCTGTAACCTTCCTGACCAGGGCAGTCTTCTTGATAGCTGAGTACCCCGAGACCCAGAGCGGTACCCCCAGCCTACAGCTGTGGAGCTGGAGCCCCAGTGTGGGGAGAAGCCTGCGGGCTCTCCAGCCTGTTCACACCACTGCCCTGCTCGCTCCAGGGCGACTGTGGAAGTCAGGTCTATCCCACACACTCAGAAGTGGCAGGGGCCAACCTGGCCAGGGCCACTCCTTGGAGAGCCTTCCTGGAAGAGCAGACACACACGGAGATCTTCCCAGGACCCATGAGCACCGTGCACAGCAGGACAAGCATGAGCCCTCAAGTCAGCCAAACCCCAGCTGCCCTGCTGCTATGATCCATCTCACCCACGCATGAAACCCGGACCCTAATAGAACAGCACCTGCTCCACAGGGTGGGGCTGAGCGTCAACGCCCATACCAATATCAGAGTGCAATGCACTTTGGATGTACAATTTAAAAAAAAAAATTTACTTGAGAGAGAGAGAACGAGAGAGAAATTGTCTCTGCTAGTTCATTCCCCAGATGCCCACAGCTGGGCTGAGGCCGGAGACAGAAGCTTGGAACTCAATTTGGCCTCTGCTCTGAGAATGGGAGGAAGCTGGTTAGTCGAGTCATCAGCACTACCACCCAGGGTCTCCACTGGGGAGATGCTGGAGTGAGGAACAAGGAGTCAGAGCTCAAAGTCAAACTCAGGCTCTCTGATGTAGAGCAGAGACATCCTAACCACTGGGCCAAATGCCCATTCCTGGAGGTAAAAGTTATCGTTTCAAGGCAGACATATCTTCCAGCCTTGGTTCTGGGAGGCACCAATGCAGGTGTTACTCCTTCAATAAGGGGACAGGCGCAGAAGAATCAGGCAGGGTCCTCAGGATCCCCAGGCAGGGAGAGTGGACCAGGCTCCGGGAAGGAGGCTTCCTCTGGTTCTGGAGGGTCTGAAGGCCAGCACTCCCTGCTGGCTACATGAACAAGATGCACTTAGTGTGGCTCCCTCAGGAGGGCGCTGTCCCACAGGGGTTCCTAACAGAATCCTAGGACCATGGTACAAACAGCCCTGCTTCTTCTGCACCTGGGAATGCTGGGGAGTGGTGGAGTTGTGGGCAGGGCTTTCTAGATGATTCCAAGATGCCTTGGTATCTGGGCACCCAGGACAGGGATCCTTCGTGATAGCTCGGTGCCTAGTACAGGGCCTGGCACAAACTGCCCAGCGTTCAAGAATGGCAACACTGAGAGGCAACCAAGGTTTCCATGATCTCAGTTACTAAGCACCTACAATGCAAGATGCTGTGAATTTGGTAGTGGCCGTGGTGGGACAGGAACAAGGATGAAACAGACACAGTCCCTTTGGGATCTGGAGTTCGACCTCCTCTCACCTGCACCCACCCGCTTCCCCCGCCTAGCCCCAGCAGCGAACTGGGGAGGAGAACAGCACCATGGACACAGGACAAAGTTCATGCTGACCTTGACTCTCAGGCATGCATGTCTGAATAATCTGAACGGCAGCTCAGCGTGGGTGCTGTTTCTAGATCTGTACCACCACCCCCCCTCCCGGCAATGAAAGATGCTCCCAATGTGGGAAAAGTGACAGCACCATAGAAAGTGCCAGCTTTCTTTACTGGAAGATCTTGGGTTGAAGATCGCTCCAGGGGTCACCTTGGAAGGAAGATTTCTTTTCTAATGATGGCCTTCAAACTCTATGTTTTGCTTTGCATTTTCAGGCATAACTCAACTGAATGGATTGTGACCATAGTCCAAAGTCAGCCGATGCACAATGCACTGTCTTCTGTCCCAGGCACGATGAGGGTATGGTCCTGACTGGCTGTGGGGCTGACCTAGGCACCAGCTAAACAGATACACAGTCCTTTTGTATCTGAGGAGCTACTGGCAGGCATCAGAGCTGTCCACATGCTCCTCGCTCCTCACTGCTTTCCAGACAGACCCCGCCCAGTGGGAAGTAGAGACCTCCCCACTGTTGTCCCTGCCCATGGCTCCGACTTCCTGGGCTGCAACGTCCCCCTTGTCCCTAAACCCCTACTCTGGGCCGATAGCCCACACCCCGGCCACCATCTCTTTCATCCTGCCCCAGGTCTGAGCACCTGGCAATGCCCATCTGATGCCTACTCCTCATCTCAGCCTTGCAGACCTCTCTGAGAGCTGGGGAGGCCACCAGCCCAGCAGCTCTCCTGGTATGGACTCCAGACACCACCACCAGAAGCAGTGCCAGCACCAGGAATGCTCTAGAAATGCAAATGCTTGGGAAGTAGCCCAGACCTCATACACCAGACACTGATGCTGGGAACCATTGTCTCAGAGTGATGGCCCTCTAGGAAGTCAGAGCCCACGCCCCCTCCCAGGCCTGTTCCAGCACAGCACTGACCACTGCCCGCGCAGGTGCACCCAGTGGGGAGGCTGCGTCACTCTTTCCAGCCATCTAGTCCCGCCGAAACAGCCGTAGCAATGACACATCAGCCAGGACCACAAGCGAGAATGCGCAATGTTCTCCAGCTGTCCACTTTGTTTCTAGCCAATCCTGTCTCAGCTTGAACTTGTGAATATGGAAAGGGTCTCTCCCCATCAGCACGTGTCTTATCCCACAGACAGGTTTCCTAGGGCAGGGTCCAGATCCTTTGCTAGAGTGCACATTCTTGGAGAAAGGGCGTTTTCTGGCCCCAGTCTGGGAGCCAGCAACCCCTCCAGCAGGAATTCCAACTGCTGGTGCTCAGCGGGATCTGGAATGTCCCAAGGGTTACCCCAGGCCCAGGGTTCTCTCCGTGGTGAGGGATGACAGCAGGAGGGAACACGAGGGGTTGCTCTGGGATGGCCCACATTGAGGCACACCACGCAGCGGTGCTCTGGGCCCAGAGCCTGTGGCCTGCTCCCCAGTCCCTTCTCCAAGAAGGCTTCCGGACGCAAAACGCTTTACACATCAGCCTGGAGCTGCACCTGACTTAGCCGGACATCACAGCAAATCCTCTGCGGTGCTAGGAAAGAGAAGGGCCATCCGGAAGGTGCTGCCTGTCAGCAGTGTCTCTCGGAGTAAGAACCCAGGCTGAACCCGGCGCTCTAGCCCAACACGTGGCCCCACGCAACGCCACGGCTGACGGCAGCCTTCCTCTGCCCGACCTTTCTCCACCTGCCAGCTACATCATGATCCTTCCCCACCCCCTCGCTCCCCAGCCTCACCTCCCGGACCTGCTGTGGCCGAGCAGGCAGACACAGGCAGGTGCACACCACACTGCCTCAGTTCAAGGCCACCTCAGGTCTCCTGGCCCAAGATGATTCTGACCCATGTGACACAGCAGCGAGTGAGGTCCTGGGATCCCAGTGGTCTCAGACAGACTTGTAGGGGTGAGCAAGGCCAAAACAATTTTCTTGGTAACCCTAAGGCCTTCTATACCTTGTTCCCTGGGGAGCATTCTGGAGGCCACAAGGCAGAACAATCAACAGGGCCAGTGCAGAGGGAGAGAAAGAACCCAGCCGTCCGCCAGCCAGACGCTAGACCCATGAAGCTGCAAATGTCCTGTTTCTCCTGACGTTCGTTTGTTTGTTTTGCGGGAAACACAGTGATTTCTAATAAAAATAGGTTGTAACACCTAATCGATTTCCTGATGTTATTTTCAAATGAAGTAATAGACATGTGGACATTTCTTCAGCTTTGATCCAATATGGTAAGTATTAATAGCTTTAACCCACAAAACCAACAGCCTACAAGAGCCTCTCTCATTTGTAACACTTTAAGGGAACCCAGGAACCAAAGAGGTTAGAAGCAGCTGCTCTGATGAGACGCAATTTGTCTGTTGAGGAATCTTTCAGCCCTATCTGGATGAGATCCAAAGGTCCCTTGGTTTAACATTTTGGCTTTAAAATAAATAAGGAAGGGGTGGGTGTTTGCCTTAGTGGTTGGGACACTCGCATCCCGGACCACAGTGCGTGGGTTTGACACTCAGCCCCAGTTCTGACTCCGGCTTGCTGCCGAGGCACACGGGGGAGGCACCAGCTGATGGCTCAGGTAGTTGGGTCCCTGCCACCCACACGGGAGACCTGGAGTGAGTTCCAAGTTGCTGGCTTCAGCCTGACCCATCCCTAGAGGGCGTTTAGAGGGTGAACCAGCAAATTAGGAGGCTTCTCTTCCCCTCCTCTCTTTCCTTCTCCTCCTCTGCCTCTCAAATGAATTCATTAATTTAAAATGATAAGGTTGAGAAGAAAAACGTACAATCAAGGTCACTTCCAGCATCCAACTCCACTTACCCCTCAGGTCTCTGAAGTCACACAGGCAGAAATCCCAAGCAGGGCACGCTGGGTGTGACGTGGGCAGTGCGGTGTGGGAGAGCTGGCGCCCGCAGACCGCAGACCGCCTGCTCCACCCTCTGGTAGCACCGCTTGGTGACGCGGAAAGAGCTCCAGATCTCAGCACTCCCCCCATCCATGCAGGGGGAGCATGACGACAGCCCCCCACCTGGGGCGCTGGCATGCTCTAAATGCCAAAGAATGTCCTCCCAGCCGTCACCCTCACCCACCACCTTCGCCGTCATCCACACGCTCCTACGACAATGTCCCTGGCTCTGCGCTGCCAGCCGCTCTGCCCTGGGCTGTGGCTTGCTTCCTAAGTGGATGATTCACGACCCGGAGCTACGCAGAGGGAGGGCGGCTCGGGTGCAGTCTCACTGAGTCAGGCACTGCCCTTTGCCTGGTCCCACACGCCACTGACTCACACCCGGCATCCCTCAGAACCCCTTGTCGCGGCTGCGCTGGGCCACAGAGGCGGCATGGCGCGTGCCCACGGAGCTGCCAGTGCCCGCCTCGCTCTCCTATGCAGACCCACCAATAGCACATCCCACCACTCCAGGCTCAGCGGTCTCGTGGCCACCTCTGCTCACATGTCACTGTGCCTCTCTGAATGCGACCATTGTGTGGCCTGGCCACAGAGCTTGAGAAGACAGTAACACTTCTGGGCTTTGTCCACCCCACCTCTGCCTTCCTATCTCCCCCAGTGGTACAAAGAGGGTGACGTTCAAGTTCAGTGACAGTCTTACAAAGCGGCACTGGCATTTCCACGCGCCACTTACCACGATGGGGGCATGAAAACGTGAAGCATTAAAATCTGCCCACGCAGCACACCCTCCGGTAAAGGTCTCTGCCTGCTACTGGTGGGGGAAATGTTATGCTTCGATTCTTATGTCTTCCCTGCCATCTTTGATAAAGTTTAGGAGGAGGGGGCATATCCCAGAGTTCTCTGCAGTAGCAGGCACCTGCTGATGCACTTGTACCAATGCCTCCTTCAATCCGCACAGCAGCCCTGTTGCACTCCCATTTACAGAAGGGGAAACTGAGGCCTCGGCTGCCCGCACGCCATGGAAGTGGCAGAACCACGAGGTGGGCCAGGTCCACAGCACTCTAAACAACTTTAACTGACAGCATCTGGGGAAGGGAAAAAAAATCTCAGGACTCCAGCTTGGTGTGGTTCTTTTCACACCGAAGATTCTTTCAAATTGTTGTTTTTCTTGGATGCAAAATTTTCTGCATAATTAATTGCCTTTGGAAATTACCAAGCAATTTCCCATTCACTGAGTTGGAAATGCCCCGTGGAAATGAAAATGCCAATGTGACTGCAGGACACCTAGGCTAGGGCGATGCAGGGCGTGACTCCACTCCCGACTCCCAACTCCCAGCCCACTGAGGAGGGGCCAAGCAGGTGTCCAGGCCAGGGCCCAGACTGAGAGGCCCCATGCATGCCCAGGAGGAGGGGCCCTGGTCTCACACTGCCCAGCCCAGCCCTGCCCCACTCCCCAGGGAGACCCCCCCCCCCCATGATTTAAACCCAGGGCGTGCTCCCCTCCGTGAGAACATGATAGCCATTCATAATGGAGGGGGCAGCTTTTCCCTCATAAAAATGAGACTGCTCTGAGTCACAGGCTGTGGGTCCTGATGTCAACTGCAAAGCATGCGTGACCAAGAAAGGAAGTCCTGTGTGCAGTAGAGCCCAGGCAGAAAGAAATGGCCTTAGCTTAGCTTATGGGGCAGCATGCCAGCCACCATGGGATGCCCTTTGACCCTGCAGGTGCTGGTCTGGATGAGGGCAACCCCCTAGAAGGGCTGGGGTCTCCCTTCCTCTCAAACTGTTACACCCCATTCTTTGCTCCGTGGATGAACAGTTTGGAAGACAAAGGACACAGTGCTATATGAAATGGAAACAGCCTTGGAATCAGCTGGTGGGGAAAAGAGCATGAACTCTACCTTGCTGGGTTAGCTCTGTGCTGCAGGGATGGAGAAGCTAGCCTCCTATGCCTGTGACTGTCCCGCTGCTGCTAGCAGGTGAAGCGGCCACAGGGTAGAGCGGACATTTCTGCAGAGGAGCCAGCCGTGTGGGGCAGTAGAGGGGCTCAGTCTGTGGTCTTAGACAAGGTGCTCTAAAGTTCAGGGACCCCCAGGCTCCCCTCTTCAGCACCTCTGAGAAGGATCCCAAGGTCTGGCTCCCCACCATACTGTCCTCAAGACGCAATCCACAAGATGGAGGGGTTTTCTAATGACTGATGAAATGACCCCGGGGCAGAGAGAATGCGGGAAGGCAAACACCTGGATGACCCCACCTGGGGGACGGAACCCTGGCTTAGAGCTGGTGTCACTCTGTGACAGCCGAGCTTCCATCTATCCTAAGAGAGGCACGGCAGGTCCTTGATGTCCACCACCTTGGGCTGCGTGAGGGTCAAGACTCTGAACTCAAAGGACAGCTCAGCAGGGCGCTGGAGATCCAACCAGGTGGGCGAGAGCGCCTGCAAGATGAGCAGGTGACTCACACACCTAGGGCCTCACTGCCCAGCAGACTGGGCTCAGTAAGTGCACCTGCAGAGAGTAAATGGGTTAATAATAAAACCATTTTTACTATTTGCAGAAGCAACTCTTTCAAATCAGTCAGCTGTCACCAAGTACCCACTCTATAATAAGCAATGAGCACTCAAAAGGAAATTAGATAAAGCAAGATGGTAATGAGCACGTAATACCCGAGTTGCTTCTTTTTTTGTTGTTGTTAAAATGCTGCTGAGAGGCTCTGATGGACATTATGTTCCAGCTCTGTGCAAACCGTCTTTAAAATTGATGCTGTCTTAGTTACTGAGCCAGCAAGCGCATCTGGACTCGGGGACTGGCCGGGACATCACTCCGGCTGTCTGGAACTAAAGGCAGTAAGGCTGAACGGGCTGAGAACATTGCAGTCTCGTTGGGGAAGACAATCATGTGGAAACAGCGACATAAACCAGGCTTCAGAGTTAGCAAGGTGGGGCTGGTTCCCGACTCCTCCACTTGCGAGCTGGGTGCTCCCAACCCCAGCCAGTCACTCCTGCGGCCAGCCCCTTGCAGGGATGGGGGCTGATGAGAGATCACAGGGGTGGGGTGTGTGGCCCAGGGCTGTCTGCCGTGAACACCCAGTGAAAGGGTTGCTGTTTCAGCTCCAATGCCTTCCTCAGACCCACAGCCCGGGGCGACTGTGCCACCACGGCCGCCCTCTTCCAGGCCATGTGTCCTTGCAGCCAAGCTCAGGCGGAAGCTGCTCTGGGAAGCTTGGCTGACGGGCAGGCTAAGCTGGCTGTTCTCCTGTGGCACCTCGTGCCTTCCTGTCCAGGGACTGGCAAACCATGCCATAGGGACCATGTGGGCACGTGCACAGGCTCGCTTGCCTTCCTTACGCACCACAGGGGAGAAGCTAGGCCTTTGCTGCTGGCACTGCAAGTGCTGCTGGAGAGATGGATGCACGGATGGGGGGGGGGGGTGTATGGATGGGTGGGTGGATGGGTGGGCAGATGGATGGATGAGTGAGTGGATGGATGGGTGGGTGGGTGAGAGGATGGATGGGTGGATGGGTGGGTGGATGGGTGGGTGAGAGGATGGGTGGGTGGGTGGGCAGATGGATGGATGGGTGGGTGGGTGAGTGGAAGGATGAGAGGATGGGTGGATGCACGGATGAGTGGGTGTATGGGTGGGTGGGTGGGCAGATGGATAGGTGGATGAGTGGATGGTGGGTGGGTGGATGGATGGGTGGGTGGGTGGGTGGGGGTGTATGGATGGGCAGATGGATGGGTGGATGAGTGGATGGTGGGTGGATGGATGGGTGGATGAGTGGATGGGTGGGCAGATGGATGGGTAGATGAGTGGATGGGTGGGCAGATGGATGGGTGGATGAGTGGATGGTGGGTGGATGGATGGGTGAGTGAGTGGATGGATGGGTGGGTGGATGGGTGGGCAGGTGGATGGATAAACAGAAGGAGGAACAGATGGAAGGACGGACAGATGGAGGCACATTTGGTCCTCTGAGCACCCCCTGCCGCCGCCGCCATGTGAGTGACCGGCACTGGTCACGCCACGCTCACGCCTCCTCTCCCTCCGTTTTGCGGAGGCTCTTGCTTGGTTTGCTAACTCCATCCTCCCACCTCCAGGGCCTCCTCAGATACTTTCAACATAAACCTGATGGCCCAAGGGTCTCCAACTTTTTCTCTTCTCACCCACTTTTCCCAGCGAGCAAAACCCAACATCCATCTTCACCACCCTGTATCCCAGCCCCTTCTCTGAGACGCAGATTTGTTTTCAATTCACCTCTCACCTGGTCCACTGCAAGAACCTTCCAACTGGCCTCCGATGCCCCACGCACGGCTCCCCGGAGGTTCTGCTGGACCTTTATGAAATAAAAGCTACTCTTCGGTGTGGCCCTGGAGGTCCCAATGTGCTGCTTTCACAGAACGCTGCAATTTCCCCCTCTGCCTTTAGGAGGGCCCGCAGGACCCTATTCCCACCTCCAACACCACGAGACACCCCCCAAACTGATCTCTCCTCCTTCTGCTTTATGGTCCCTGCTTCTCAGCCACCCTGACCTGAATATGGCTTCTGAGATCCTCCATGACGACACCCCTACCCCAAAGAAAGACCATGAACAAGGTGTCTCCGGCATCCTGGGCAGATTCAATTCCATTCCTTTTCCATCCACTTCCACACCCAACGCCGAGGAGAGACAGCTCTGGTGCCAAGGCTCCATCTGTCCACATGGATCCAACAACCAACACGATATGCAAATGAGAGGAAATGAACTCCTAGTTCTTTCTGTCTTCAGGACAAGAGAGGCAGAAGTGACTCTGGAAGGTGAAGGAAGGGGCTAGGGAACGAGGCAGAGACCCGAGCGTGGGCAGGTGCAGGGCGGAGCTGGCTGGACAGAGAACAAGGGGTGACTCTCGACAGGTGTTCTAGGGACAGGCTCCAGGAGGAGTAGACAAGCGGCTCCGCAGGTGCTTCTGCCAGGGGAGTGATAAGGAGAGAGATACTAGATGGCAAGAGGGACCAGGAGCTGGGTCCCACCCAATGCACAGCTCAAGACACCCCTGCAGGCCGAGCTGACGGAGCTCGGGCCCTGGCGAGTGGGGTTGAACGGCCACACATCTCAGGGCCCAGTGTGGCGGCTGGAGGCCTGGAAGATGGAGTCAGGGAGGCCAAGGGTGACAGCAGGTGTCACGCACCCTTGCTGTTCTCTCAGGCCCACACAGGGGCCAGTGAGCCTCCCGCACAAATCGGGCAGGCAGCTTGCGTGGGGCTGGGGGCACATTTAATAGCTGTGCGGCGCTGAGGGCCCTTCCTAAGACACCCATGTGCTCATTTGAAATGAAAACTGCTCAAATGAACTGGAAAATGTTTGACTTGTATTTTCTCATATTCCCGAACCTTTCTTTCCACAGTTCAAAAGTTTGCATTGTCTAATTGCTGATTTCCATTTGTGAATGAATCAGCGTAAAATAAAATTAAGTGCCAAATTAATCTCCCCCATCTAGTTTTAGGCATTAATTATCCTGTGAGCCTTTTTCTCCTGCATTTGCAGCGTGTCAAGACAAGCCCAGATACAGTGAAGCAGAATCCAGGTTTTGATGGAGGAATTTAAGCCTGAGAAGTAAAAGATGTTCTTGCTAAGATCCACAGTTTACTGTGCAAAAGGGCCTGATTCCAAGCAAAGAGAACACATTTCTCACCTTTTAAGGGTACACAACACTGTCAGACTAAGTAAGTTCCTGGAGCGGACATTTGCTGCATAGTTTTGTGACATGTTTCCCCGGTTGACAAATGAACAACGATACATCTCCTTTATGTTTAACAGGGTCACCCCTTGTGTGGAAAATGTAGGGTTGGTTAGGGCAGAATTTTAGAAGCTGCAGGTGCAACTTTGGAGATCCTCCTAGCTCTGCTGAAATTCTCTCAGAACACATGTATGGGGTCCTCGGTCTCAGGAGAAAGGGAGAATTGTATACTCGGTGATCTGCTCAGAGCCCCTGCACTTGGAAGACTGGGTACACCTGGGAACGAGGATACATCAGACCTCCGGTAGGGCCAAGAAAGCCTTGGGGACAGAGGACATGGAGCCCTCATTTCCTGAGTTCTGCATTATGAGAACCTTTCTAAAAGGACTGAGACGGCCTTGCATCAGCACTGTTGACCAGTAAGGATGCCAACGCCACTTCCACCCAAGACACACGGCAAGGAAAGAGCTGAGACTGGTGGTGTGCAAAGGAGGAGACTCAGCACTGGCTGGAACCCCTCAGGACCCAGCTTTGGAAAGCAATGGCTGCGTGCATGGGTATGAACGAAGAGCTATTCATCTGCAGCCCGAGGGTCATCCCTGTTCACGTGCAGAGCAGCCAAGGCCATGGGCATCAAACCACCAAGCACGCAAAGCGCTGTTCACAACAGCGACACCATGTGGCAACGGCTAAAGCCGCAGGCAGGAGAGCCGCTAGGTGGCCTCAGGCCACCTGGCCTTGGAAGCAGAATGGATCCTGGAATCCACTTCTGCGGTTCTTGGATGAGAATGGGGGCCTTGGAGGGGGAGCATGGCACGCTGTAAGAGGGAGAAGCTAGACCTCCTGTAATTCCGAGGCACTGAAGTATTGATCAGAATTCATTAGAAGGAAGACGGTGTTTTGAAGAGCATATTTGCGGCAGCCCAAGTCAGTGCTCAGCGCAGAGCTTATGATGGAAGGCAGTTTGGGAGCAAGGAGGTAAGGGAAGTTCAAACAACGGAGGTGGGTCTGACTGTTTGCACTAGGGATAAAGGTGAGCCTCCGTTCCACCCGAACCAGACCCGACATCTCTCCAGGCACCTGGGAAAGCATCAGAGAGACGGGGCCAGGGGCCGCTGTGCTACCAGGGGCGGAACCTGAAGCTCTTCAACTTCCCCAACAGCTCTGACTGCTCTGCTGCAGACCTGCTCGGAGGCCCAGCCAAGCTCTCGCCTCTCCCCAAACACCCCACGAGGAAAGGAACTGTCAGCTTCCCTAAAAGGGAAAAGAAAAGAAAAACAAAGTCAAAGGAGCTGCTTCTCGTCTGTTTGAAGGTGCGAGGCAGAGGCGAGGCAGGTTCTGTGTAGCACACCGTGGGACCCTGGGGAAGAAGAGCTCAAGGCCACGAGTTGGCGGATATTAAGTTCAGGCAAGTCTTAATGAGCTTGAGCAGCTCTTTGATAGTGGCTGATGTGAGGATGGAAACGCGGCATTTGCAAGGGCGAGCCTTCCAAGAAGCTGGTCCTGAGGAAGCAGTCCCCCCACCCCTTGCCATCCCTTCCCTTCTCGGATATTCAAACAGGCCTGAAGTCATCGCACCAGGGCTGGGGGAAAGGTTGGAGCGGGGCCCCAGCTCCAGCCAATCATAGAGGCTGCTCACAGCAGGAGGAGGAGCAAAGGCCTCCTGGAGATGGATGGAGAGGGCATGGAGTAAAAGACGAGATTAATAAAATCTGATGAAAGAAAACACCACCGGCCAACCCAGCAGCTCAAATTGCATTCACTGTACCGGACAGGGAGGGGGGTCATCATGAGGAGTAAATCCAGGCTCTGGAAGAAATTCCCAGCTAAATAACCTAACAATGAGTAACACCACAGGAAGGCACTGATTCGCCTTCCCAGGGAAAACTCAAGGCAGGGCAGAGAACACATCACTCACAGGAGACACACTGCACTGGGTAGCGCCCCTGGGCAGCAGGGATCCGGAATCCCAGCAGCTTCTGCTTCCTACCCAGAGCCACAGACATGACCACGGTGCCGGTGCTGCCTGGTCCCGGGGAGCTCTGCCCCAGGACATGGGGGTGTTATGTAGTCCATCATGGCCTTGGTGGGATTGGGCATGAGCAGTCACCAGGCAGGGCCGCCCTGCCTCCAGTTGTACATTTCCGTCCCATCAGCTGAGTCCATTCCCTGCAGCTGATTGGGTCTCAGTTCCTGGAATCTGTCCTTCTCCAAGGCACCCCAACATCCTGTGTTCTACGGGTTCTGCCTGCCACTACCCACCCCCACCCCACCCCCAGCTCTCCCGCCTGCCAAGCCAGTCTATGCAGCTCAGCAGGAAAGCAAGTTGACTTACTGGACTCACACCAACCCTCTATGGATTCTCTCTTTAGAAGAACATGCAAGGGCTCAAGGTGGCCCTCAGGTGAGAAGAGGCTCCACCCCTGCTCCCTCCCAGCCTCTGCTCAGTAAACAGAGCAACTTAGCATCTTCCACCACTCCCATCACCAGGCAGGATGAAAAGCCCAGCCACTGGCCTGGACCCCTCAGTGCACAGGATAACATCCTACCGTGGAGTCAGGAAGAGTGTTTGCATTTAGCTGAGGAAGATTCTAGAAACCCAGCCCTGCTGCTCAACAGCTAAAGAGGCCCAGCGGCTGGAGTTCAGATCCAGGGGGTGCAAAGGAGGAGTCTTCAGAATCTACTCCCTCCCACCGCCCTGCTCCTCTGCCATGTTCATCCCTGCAAGGGGTAGTGGACCTCCTGGCTGATCAGCCTCCCCGGGATCCTGGCTTGGAACCCTTCTGGGACACCCAGCCCTGTTCCTAGTGCGCAGCCAAGAGGGGACTTGATGGGCAAGGGGCTGGGAAGTGAGAAGAGCCTTCACGGTCACATGTCCGCAATGCCCGACTCCTCCCTAGATGTTCTAGGACGTTTGGTCATCCATGTCCTTGCTCGGTTCACCTGCTTCCAACTTGCTCAGAGCAAAGTGGAGGAGCATAACTGCCAGAAAATCTTCAGCACAGAGAGTTTCCACCTGAGGACATTCTCTGTCCTTTGGTTCCTATTAGAGTTGGTTTAAGGAAAGAAGCGAACCCCATTCTACAGGAGCCAGACCTAAAGTGACCAGAAATCAGCTAACCAGATTCCTCCACATATCAGACTCTTTCCTGCTCTCTGCTCTTGAGAAAGGCAAACTCAAACAGGGAACAAGCAAACAGCCACACTCTCCCCAACTTGTGCACCTGCCTAAGACTATTGAGTAATGTGATTTGATCAGAGCTGGCATTGAGGGCTCTTGGCTTGAGACTGGGGACAAATACATGGGCCCAGTACAATGTCCTGTCTGGGATTCCACCTGCTCTTGTGGTCGAGGTGCAGCACAGCCTCCGTCTACAGAGACTCAGACTTCGCTTATGAGACTCTCCTTGGTGCATCAGCAACTAAATGCAGCCCCAGGTTCTAGAAGCACACAGGTGAAGCAGAGGTGGTCCCGGGCTGGGACAGGAACCAGTGGAGCAGAGTGGACGGCCACCTGCTCTTTCCACTCCACCTAATTCCATGTTCTCTTTTCCTCTGCAGAGAATGTGTCCTTGGACTCCATCAAACATTAAAATCAAGCAACAGGTGGCCAGAAAGAAGACAGGAGAGAATGTCTCCCACATGGTCCAGGCTTAGCAGCATTTCCAAGGGAGGCTGGGAGTGGGAAGGAAAGCTGAGCTGGGGAAGCCCATTCTCTGCTGCCACAGAAGGGCCCAGAGCTCTCTAAGCTCCACTCCCTGTGGCTGGACATGGGGTCATCCTTTGGGGGCAGCTTTCACCCTGGCAGGTTGGGAGCTGTCTCTGTATCTCCAGCTGATGCCTTTCCTGACTTACTGAGCCCCTGGCAACCACTGGCATCCCCCGCGACTCAAGAGGTGGGCACATGCATTTGCAGGTGCACCTCGTCCAGGTGACCCGCTCACCTGGGAGGCGCTCAGGCATTACAGGTGTTTTCCTGACTCCAGCTCCCTCAACTTGCCCTAGTTAAAGCAGGAAGCCTCTCAGCTGCTCTAGAGACCCGACGTCAGGACTTGGCCAATTCAGTGAGTGTGCCGGCCTGCCATCCCGCTCTGCCCAGCTAGGGCACAGGGAACAGGAGCGCTCCCAGCCATGGCTTCGCCCTGCCACCACCACCGCCAGCACCCTACCTGCAGATGTAATTCGTCTTGCAGGAATCCTGCAGATCCAAGCAGTTGGGCTTCTCCCTCTCCTCATAGGAGCACACGGGCACGATGGTCTGCCGCCTCCGCTCGGTGCAGGCGATGTCGCGGCAGGAGCAGAACAGCATCCCGTAGCTGTGCTTGGCGGGGACCTTGTCGAAAAACTGCCGGAGGGCCTTGTGGCACTTGCGGCGGTTGCACACTTCGTTGGACATGCTGGTGGTACACGGGGTGATGTACGCCGACCTGTACTTCTTGCAGGTGTCATCAAGGTTGCAGGCCTTGGCTGCATCCAGGCAGTTGTTCCCTTTGGGGACATGTTCCACTGCAAAGCAGAGAACAGAGAGGTGTGAGCAGAGCACGCGGCCGAGGGCTGCCCACACCCGCTCTGTCTGCACTGAGCTCCTGCCATTCGGTTGACTACACCGGCCCGGCAAGAACTCAATGAGCTTTGAAGCTAATGACTTCATGACTTCGTGACACTGGGAACCCAGGACACTGCATAAGCCCCGCGTAATTCCTTGTGTGTACAGGGAGGAGCTCTTGAGTGAAGTCAATGGAACTCAGGCCCGTGCCCGACTATGTGCAAACAATTCGACAGGAGAATAAATTTCCAGAGCCTGGTCAGTAAACTGAAATTAGGATCAAAGATAAAAGCAACAAATTATGTACTTGCTCATGATACAGTATGTAAAATGATATGCTAAATGCAAGTCTAATTGCCATGCAATCCTCCAGGAATATAATTATGTAATAAATGCATATAGTACATGCTAATTACTATATGATTATAGAGTAATTACATGCTTATTTGAGCCCAGAAGACAAAATACTATGCCAGGCTCGCTAAACAGAAAGAAGCAACTATAATGTAGTTAAGTTTCAACTCTCAGGCTATTGGAAGAAAACCAGAATAAATCACATAAAAATTTGCAAACCTCAATTGCCACTTAACCCACCACATATAATAATGTGGGCTCTGTGAGCATCGAAGTCACAGATTAGGAAAAGCCAGCTAGTATTTTGGACAGACCTCCAGTGGATTTACAAACCACGGGCGTTCGGAATCACAAGAAACATATGCTGCCTGCTGTGCACGCTGCCAGAGAAAGCAGCACTCTCCCTGCCGGGCGGTCCCTCTGCTGTCCCTCTGCTGTCCCCAGCAGCAGAGCTGGACCCTCTGGGTTTGTGGTGGGGCAGGGGTTGAAGGCGCTGGTCAGGGCCAAGCCCAATAGGCAAAGTTACAAGATGAGCAGACGGGGGGGAACCAAACTTAGTCCATGCTAAAGAGCTGTTTCTATAGGCAGAGGGAAGTGACAGAAAACCTCCCACAGACAGCTGATACGATGGTCCCTGGAGGAGGGAGGCAGCTGGGTAGCAGCAGAGAATTATAGCATTGGGCACCCCAGGGAGCTCCTGCCCAGGTCTCAGTCCCTCTGTGGACTCTGTTATTCTCCTTTATTCTCTGTATGTACCCCGGGTGAATAGGGGCCAGAGAGGCATCTGGAGGATTGCAAAGGGATAGAGAATGGACAGGAGGCTGAGGTGGGGTGGGAGGGGCTGAAAGATAGGGCAGCACACTTCCTGTATGGTGGTGGCCACGTGGAATATTACTCAGTCTTCAAAAGGACACCCTATAATGTGCGACACGGCTAAAACCTGAGGAAGTTGTGCTCAGTGACGTGAGCTGATCACAGCCAGACAAACACGGCATGTCCACTCAACACCAGGAATCCGAAATAGCCAAATGCACAGAGGCAGAGCGTGGAAGGCTGCTTGCCAGCAGCGGGGGCAGGGTTCACAGGGAAGTAAGTTACACAGCTGTGCAAGGTGAGCAAGTTCTAAAAGCTGCAGTGCAACATCTACACCACCCAGAGGACAGCGAGCCCGCTAACTGCTCTTAGCATGCACAGAGTATTTTAAACATAAATTAAAAGGGGCATGCAAAGCCAGTCCTACATTTCAGGGCAAAGAACGTGCAGCTGGCTCTAGGAAAATCCAGTATCCAAAAATCTGAAATCATAGCCTCACACCCTGGCACGGCAAGCTGTGTTCTCTGTGCTCCGGGTTCGTATTTCTGCCAATGGCATCTGAGCCCCACAAGTTTAATGTGGGAGACAACAAACAAGGTATTGAACCTTTCTTGGGTGAGCAGTGCAGGAAGCCAGCAGCTGCACACCCAGGCCTGCTGGTCAGCAAACACGCCTGGAGCCATCTCTCCATCGTGCCCCTCCCCAGCCTATTTCTATTTCCACTCTTGGGCTTCTCAGGACATGAGTGACAGTCGCCAAGTGCCCTGATGTGGTTACCAGGGCCTCCGGGCCTTGGTGACACGTCCAGCCTTCTCCTCTATGGAGACTTCTAATGTCCTGTTGTTGGGCCCTAGGCAGTGATTTATATTCTCGAAGGTCTCCAGTTGCCTAGATTGCTAACTTATGCATTTTTGATGATCATCTAAAATAAATTAATATGACCGTATCCTGCATCAACTGGATCAGACCCCGACAGCCGGATATGGGTATGGACACGGTTTTACTACCTGCATTTACAGAGACACTGGTGTCAGATGGCGCTTTACAATCTCCAGCTAAAAGGAAAAGACCAGACACCCAGAGGTAGATCAGCACTCAGATGATGCAGCCAGTGATAAACGGACAGACAGTTCATGTTCTTTCAAATGAGAAAAATGGCAGAAGAATGAGGTCATCACCTGGCACCCAGTAACACAGGCCTGACACCCTCAAAAGAATGCCGCTGTAACACACCACTACATTCAGACTGTAAACACCCATCCAGTTTCAGCAAAATAATGCTATCTCTTCCATTAAATTAATGCCATTAGCTTGCACTTCATTGTCTTCAAAGAGTGTTGTACATGTTTAATGTGTGTGCTGCTTTTACAGTCGTGCAAAAGCACAGAATGAGAGCTTTCTAAGTTTCCAATAACATTCTAAGAAATAATGTCAACCCAAGATATCTAGAGAATGTTCTTTTACTCTGTAAGTAGCCTACATAATAATACACGGACTTTCAAAAATTTGCCAGTGTACGCTTTGTTATAAAATGAGCTGCCTTTTTAACTGTTCCTTATTCATTTTTATTTATCTAAAAGGCAGAGAGAGGGGAGTGGGGAGGGAGAGGGAGGGAGAGAGAGAGAGAAACGAACTTCCATCTGCTAGTTTACTTCCCAATTGCCATCAATAGGTGGGACAGGGCCAGGCTGAAGCCAGGAGCTGAGAACTCAAGCAGATGTCCCAGCTGGGCGGCAGGGCCCCAACTACTTCAGCAACTCCTGCTGCCTCCCAGAGTGCAGTTAGCAGGAAACTGGAAGCAGCAGCAGAGTGGCCAGGACTTGCATCAGGGACTCCAATACGGGATGCAGGGATCCCCAGCAAGGGCTTAATTCATGGTGCCAACCATCCACCCCCATTAGTCGCTTTAAGTTAAAACTATATAAGAGATTAATTAAGTTTATCTTTTAATATTACAAAAAAGCAATAATTTAAAGGAAGAGCTTTGTAGAAAGTGGAAACAGGCTGAACCATTTTTTGTCTAAATCAATTGATCAAAGTTAACTTCAGTGGGTGTGACAGCCTCACTCTATTTGCATCAATACAGAACTCTTGCCAGAGCTCCAACTCCTTATCATGATTTTAGACCCTGTGACAAATTCCACAGTACATCACCTGGCACATTTACAGAGGCATAAACTTAATTCATTAACTCACAGGTCAATGTGACTTCTTGTTTCTTTCATCACACAAAATAAATTCATAACACTTCCCAACTTGATAGATGAGGTTAGCATTATCCAAATGCTAGAAACCAGCAAAATAGACTAATGTTCCTTACAAATAAAGATGGAAAAATATTTCCAAAATTTTGAGACTTGGGTTTAGCAATATGTTAAAATAATGCATCATGATTGATGAGGGGTTATCCAAAGAATGCAACGTTGGTTAGTAAACATTCACATTAATGGAATACAGGAGGAAAACCATGATTATTTTAATAAACAAAGAAAGATCAAGTAGTACATTTCAGTATTCAAGAATTGTTTAAAATGTCCAGCAGATTAAGAATAGAAAAAAAAAGATCTTGGATGGGTGTTTGACCTAGTGGTTACAAACACCATGAGGATGTCCACATCTCATATCAGAGTGCTAAGGTTCAGGATCCACCTCTGGTTCCTATCTCCAACTTCCTCCTAATGCAGACCCTGGGAGGCAGTGCAGATGGCTCAAGTAATTGGATCCTTGTCACTCACATGGGAAACCTGGATTGAGTGCCAGGCCTGTGGCTTCAGGTCCTGAGGTCATCTGGGGAGTGAACCAGCAGATGGGAGTGCTGTCTGTCTCTCTCTTTCTCTTCTTTCTCAAATATTTCAAATTTTAATTAAAAATAATTTTCTCTATTTGAGGAGCTATGAAAAAATAACATTAACAGCTATGAAAAACATGCAGCTAAATCATGTTTCATGATAAAATGTGGACAGCTTTTCTCTAAGACTTGAATAAAGGATACCCTTCTTATCATTAGAATCAGCAGCATGCAGGAGATCCCAGCCATCACAATAAAGCAATGGAAAAAAACAAAAGGTACAGAGATTGGGAAGACATTTCTATTCAAAGATGACTTAGAAAAGCCTAAAAAATCTGTAAAGCAACTACTAGAATTAATAAGTCAAAGAATATAAAGTTAATGTTAAAATTAACTGTAAATTATTTTGAGTTCATAGGTATATAGTATTTTATATTGACAAATAAGAATTGTATATATTCATGAGATACAGTGTGATGCCTTGATATCTATTTGACATGTAGGATGATTAAGCCAAGTTCTTTAAAGGTTCACTTTAACAAGTTATTTACGAAAACAGAGAAATCTTTTCTTGAGAGATAGGGGTGGGGGGTGTGGTCCCATCCTCTGGTTCATTCTAGAACTAGAACTCTGTCCAGGTCTCCTATACGGGTGGCAGGAGCCCAACTATTTGAGTCCCATTAGTGCCTTGCAGGTTCAATATAAGCAGGAAGTTGGAGTAAGGAGCCAAAGCTGGGTGTCAAACCCAGCACTCTCATATGGGACACGGGCATCCTAATCAGCACCTTCACTACTAGGCCAAAGGCCCAGTTTGAGAAATGAAATTCTAAAACATAATTCCATTTACAATATCACAAAAAATTGAAAAAGCACTTAGCAATGAATTTATCAAGACATGCAAAATCTCTACACTGAAAACTAAAATCACTGCTGATAAACAATTTTAAAAGACTTAATAAATGGAAATATATACTATGTTCATGGAGCAGAAGACTGCATACTGTTAACATGTCAATTATCTCCAAATCATGATACATTTGAAATTGGCAAACACATGCCAAAATTTATATGGAAATGCAAAGGACCCAGAATAGCAAAGGCAATTTGAACCAGAACAACAAAACTGGGGGACTTACACTGACTTCAAGATTTACTATGGGGACTGATGCCGTGGCAAAGAGGGTGAAGCCACTGCCTTCAGTGCTGGAATCCCATATGGACTTCAGATGGAGTTTCGGCTATTCCACTTCTGATCCAGCTCTCTGCTATGGCCTGCAATAGCAGTAGAAGATGGCCCAGGTCCTTGGGTCCCTTAACCTGCATGGGAGACCTGGAAGAAGCTCCTGACTCCTGGCTTTGGATCGGCCCAGCTCTGTCCATTGTGGCCATTTAGGGAGTGAACCAGCAGATGGAAGACCTCTCTCTCTGTCTCTCTGCCTCTGCCTCTCCTGCCTCTCTGTAACTCTTTCAAACAAATAAATAAATCTCAAAAAAAATGAAGACTTACTATAAAGCTACTGTTATCAAGACAGTGTAGTATGGGACAGGCATAGACAAATTGAACAGTGGAACAGAATTCAGAAATATACCCACATAACTACAGTCATTTGGTTTGTGACAATGATGGCAAAGAAATTCAATGGGAAAAGAAATTCTTTTCAAAAAATGGTACTAGAATAAGTAGCCATCAATGTTAACAGAGAGTTTCTACTTCATATAATACATAAAAATAAACACAAGACAGATCATAGACTTAAACATAAAAGTTAAAATGATAAATCTTTCAGAAGAAACAAAATAATTTTGAAGGTATGCAAACATTCCTTAGACAGGTAATAGCATGCAACAACCATAAGAGAAAATGCTGGTATGTAGTTTATAAAAATTTGAAATATCTGATCATGGTAAGACAATGTTGAGAAAATGAACAGACAAGACAACAAATAAGAGAGAAAAGGTTCATAGAACATCTGACAAAGGGCTAGTATTGGGCCGGTGCTGTGGCTCACTTGGCTAATCTTCTGCCTGCGGCACCAGCACCCCAGGTTCTAGTCCCAGTTGGGCTGCCGGATTCTGCCCCGGTTGTTCCTCTTCCAGTCCAGCTCTCTGCTGTGGCCCAGGAAGGCAGTGGAGGATGGCCCAAGTAGCTTAGGCCCTGCACCCACATGGGAGACCAGGGGGAAGTACCTGGCTCCTGGCTTCGGAGTGGCACAGCATGTCAGCCACATTGGTCATTTGGGGGGTGAACCAACGGAAAAAGGAAGACCTTTCTCTCTGTCTCTTTCTCTCATTGTCTAACTCTGCCTGCCCCCCCCCCCCAAAAAAGGACTAGCATCTAAGGTATAATAAGGATGCTTAAAATTCAGTAATAAAAGGAAAATAACCCAATTAAAAATGAGCTAAATATTTGAACATATCCTTCACAAAAGTAGACAAATAGATGTCTGATAAGCATATGAAAAGTATTCAGCATCATTGGTTATTCAAAAGTAAAGCACAATTTAGTTAAAATTAAAGGTTGACAACAGCAAATATTAGAAAAAAATGCAAAACTTCATAATGCTCATATGCTGTTTATGCGAGTACAAAAAGATCCATTCAGTGTGAAAAAGTGTGGGCAGTGTTTTATAAAACTAAACATATGGATGAAACACAGAAGACCTATGTGGAGGGTGAGGACAAACACAACGTAGGACGCCAGCAGCCAAGAACCTTTATACCAGCATTGGAGAATGAGGAGAGACCAAACTTCAGCAGCCCAAACCACTGATAAAAAAAAGCTGCAGGAAAAGCCTAGAGGGAATCCAGCTTGGAGCCCTGTGGAGATAGTGTACTCACCAAACTAGAGGAGAAAAAACAAGGGGGACACTTTTTCTTTCTCCCCAGTCATCCTGCAAAGGAGTCCTATAACAAGCTGACAGAGAGTGGGTACCAATTTGGACATATGTAACAGCTGCACCAGCTTGTGTCCATACCCACCAATGAGCCAAGTAGACACTCTTGAGTCTGGTGGGGAGAACAGAGGGCTGGGTGCTTGGGACTGTGGGAGGCTTGTAAAGTGGGACTGTGAAAATTCACTGCAGAATTCTACCAGACATTATTTATTTAAAGATTTTATTTATTTATTTGAGAGGTAGAGAAACAGACAGTGAGAGGGAGAGACAGAGAGAAAGGTCTTCCTTCCATTGGTTCACTCCCCAAATGGCCGCTACAGCCGGAGCTATGCCAATCAGAAGCCAGAGGAAGGTGCTTCTTCCTGGTCTCTGATGTGGGTGCAGGAGCCTAAGCACTTGGGTCATCTTCCTCTGCCTTCCCAGACCACAGCAGAGAACTGGATCGGAAGAGGAGCAGCAGGGACTAGAACTCACGCCCAAATGGGATGGCAGCACCATAGGCAGAGGATTAACCTACTGCACCATGGCGCCGGCCCCTCTACCAGACATTTAAAGAGAACTAACTCCAATTCTTCTTAAGTTTTTCAAAATAACTTGAAATGGAGGGAATCCTCCTGTATTCATTCTTTGAAGCCAGGATCACCTCAATTATTAAACTCAGAAAAGATGCAACAGAAAAAGAGAACTACAGACCAATTTCCCTGAGGAACATTGACACAAAAATCCTCAACAAAATTATGCCCAATCACATTCAACAAAACATCAGAAACACCATACACCTAGATAAGTGGGACTTATCCTTGGTATGCAGAGATGGTTCAACATTTGCAAATTAATCAATGTGATATATCACATTAACAAACTGAAGAACAAAAACCATATGGTTATCTCAATACATGCAGAGAAAGAATTTGAAAAATACAACACCCTTTCATAATGAAAACTCTAAGCAAATTGGGTATAGAAGGAACATTCCTCAATACAATCAACACAATTTATGACAAACCTATGGCCAGCATCCTATTGAACGGAGAAAAGTTGGAAGCATTCCCACTGAGATTCAGAACCAGATAAGGGTGTCCACTATCACCATTCCTATTCAATATTGTCCTGGAAGTTTTAGCCATAGCCATTAGGCAAGAAAAAGAAATCAAAGGTATTCAAATTGGGAAACAGGAAGTCAAACTATCCCTATTTGCAGATGGCATAATTCTATAAATAGGGGATCCAAAAGACTCAACCAAGAGACTATTGAAACACATAGAAGAGTTTGGTAAAGAAACAGGATATAAAATCAATACATAAAAATCAACAGCTTTTGAATACACAGATAATGCCATGGCTGAGAAAAAACTTCTAAGATCAATCACATTCACAATAGCTACAAAAAAAAAGAATACCTGGAAATAAATTCAACCAAGGATGTCTAAGATCTCTATGATGAGAATTATAAAACATTAAAGAAATAGAAGATACAAAAAAATGGAGAAACCTTGCATATTGATGGGTAGGAAAAATGAATATCATCAAAATGTACATTCTTCCGAAAGCAACTTACAGATTTGATGCGATACCAATCAAAATACCAAAGGCATTCTTCTCAAATCTAGAAAAAATGATGCTGAAATTCATATGGAAACACAGGAAACCTCAAATAGCTAAAACAGTCTTATACAATAAAAACAAAGCCAGAGGCATCACAATGACAGATTTCAAGACATACAAGGCAGTTATAATGAAAACAGCCTGTTACTGGTACAAACACAGATGGATAGACCAATGGCACAGAATAGAAATGCCAGAAATCAATTCAAGCATCTACAACTAACTTATATTTGACCAAGGAGCTAAAACCAATCCCTGGAGGAAGAGCAGTCTATTCAACAAATGGTGCTGAAAAAGCTGGATCTCTACATGCAGAAGTATGAAGCAGGATCCCTACCTTACACCTTTCACAAAAATCCATTCAAATTGGATTAAAACCTAAATCTATTACTTGATACCATCAAATTATTAGAGAACATTGGGGAAACCCTGCAAGACATTGGCACAAAGAGTTCTTGACAAAGATCCCAGAGGCACAGGCAATCAAAGCCAAAACCAACAAATGGGTTTACTCAAATTAAGAAGCTGCTGTACTGCAAAAGAAACACTCAGGAAAGTGAAGAGGTAACTGACATAATGGGAGAAATTATTTGCAAACTATGCAACTAATAAAAGATTAATAACCAGAATATATAGAGTTCAAGAAACTCCACACAACAAAACAACCCAGTGAAGAAAGGGCAAAGGACTTACACAGACATTTTTCAAGAGAGGAAATCCAAAAGATCAACAGACACATGAAAAAAAGTTCAGGATAACTAGCCATCAGGGAAATGCAAATCAACACCACAATGAGGTTCACCTCACCCCAGGTAGAATGGCAAGGATGTGGAGAAAAATGTACTCTAATCCACTGTTGGTGGGAATGTAAACTAGTAATACCACTATTTAAGACAGTTTGGAGGCTGGTACAGTGGCTCACTAGGCTAATCTTCTGCCTGTGGTACCAGCACCCCAGGTTCTAGTCCCGGTCGGGGTGCCGGATTCTGTCCCGGTTGCTCCTCTTCCAGTCTAGCTCTCTGCTGTGGCCCGGGAGTACAGCAGAGGATGGCCCAAGTCATTGGGATATGTACTCTGTAGAATACTACATAGTGATAAAAAAAAACGAAATCAGTCATTTGCAACAAAATGGATACATGCGGAAAACATCATACTTTGTGAAATAAACCAGTCCCAAAGGGACAAATATCATCATATCTTCTCCCTAATCTGATAACTAATAGAACACCTAAAAGGAAATATTTAGAAGTTAAATTGACACTTTGAGAGACAATGACTTGAACAGCCCTTGTCTTGACTGTACAGGAACAGGTGTTTTTCCTTAATAGAGAATGGGACTGGGAATGGGAGAGGGAGGAGGTGGTAGGGTGTGAAGGCAGGTATGGTGGAAAGAATCACTAAATTGCTATATTCCAAAAGCTGTACTTATGAAATTTTTACTCATTAAATAAAAGGTTTCTGTGGGAAAAAAAAACCTAATCATATGCTTACCCTACAACACAGCAATTCCACCTGTATATATTTATCCAACAAAAAATGAGAACTTAGTCCTAGGACCATAAAGAGGATTATAAAAGAATATTATGATGGTATACTGATATTAACCAAAAACTTTAAACAGCCCATATACCTGAATCTATCAACAGGAAAAGGATTTAATTGTGGAATAGCACTCAGAAAAAAAATGAACAGATGAACTACTGATACATAAAACATGAATGTAAAAAGCCTTACACAAAGATGACACATTTTATTCATATGACTCTATATACTCCTATCTGAAGTTGTAAAATAGGCAAAACTAACTTATGATGAAAAAAATAAAGGTTCCAAAATGGCAGAGCAGAGAGGGAACTTAATGCTCCAGCCCAGGAGAAGATAGTTTTAAAAAGTAGAGATAGTGTAATCTCAGGAAGAGTTAGGGGAAAATGGCAGAGGAAACTCTTGTGAAATTCGAGGAACACAGTGGACCTATGTGGAAGGTGTGGATGCCCAGGACTTGGGACCCCTACAGCTGAAAGCCTATACCAGTGTTGTAAGTGAGGTGAGACCAGACCGCATTGGGCCAAGCCACTGGTGAAAAGCTACAGGAGGAGACAAGAGGGAACTAGGCTTCAAGCCCCATGGGGGAAGTGTACCAGCCAAACTAGAGGAGAAAATAAAAATGACAGGACAGACATGTTTCTTTCTCTCCTATCACTTTACAAAGGTTTACTGTAACACGATAATAGAGCAGGCACAATTTTGGACATACGTAACAGCTGTGCCAGCTCATGTCTGCACTTGGTAACCGTACAGGCAGAGACTCCTGACTCTGGTGCAAAGAACTAACAGACGGCTAGAATCTTGTGACGGGGTGAAGCTTCTGAACCGGCACTGTGAAAAAAACTGAAGGTCTATGGGCGAACTCATGTTGTGGTTGGACTTTGAGCAGTCTCACTGAGAGATGCCACATCAGGGGTTCCTGGTTACCTGGTGAGAGACATTGCCAGGGAATCTGAACTTATACTGAGGACTGCACAGATCCTTTGTGTAGTCTTTGGGACAGAGCAGACAAATATTATACCCACTGGGACTAGAGTTCAAGCATTGTTCTGCATTGAGAAGAGCTCAGCTGGGAGAATAAACCTCCCTTATGATTAAAAAAGAGAGAGAGAGAGAGAGAGAGAAGATTTACCAGGCCAAACCTGGTTGAGTCACCTTCAGCACACCCTTAACCCTGGAGAACTGAACAGAACTCTCTGGCAACACTTATTACAAGCCTCTAGAGATTCATTGAAAGCATACATTCCACTTATCTACAGAGTCATAATACAATGATAAAACGTGCCACAGCAACAAAGAAGAAGGAGAAGAAGAAGAAAGAGGAGGTGAAGGAGAAGGGGAGGGGAGGGGAGGAGAGGAAGAAGAAGAAAACAGGTAGCTTTATAAATGCCAAGCAATGCACCAATCCAAGAAACAAGAATAAGAAAGGCAACATGACACTCCCAAAGGAACACAACACTACAATACTAGATTGTGAGAAGATGAGATAGAAGAAATGCAAGAAATGGAACTCAAAAAATTGAACATAAGATTGCATAGAAGTAATCAGAAGCAAACACATGAACTACTGAAATCGATGCAGGACATGAAAGAAAATTTCTCCCATGAAATTAAAATCTTAAAAAGAAATCAGGCCGGCGCTGCAGCTCAATAGGCTAATCCCCCGCCTGCGGCGCTGGCACACCAGGTTCTATCCTGGTCGGGGCGCCGGATTCTGTCCCGGTTGCTCCTCTTCCAGTCCAGCTCTCTGCTATGGCCTGTGAGTAACGTGGAGGATGCCCCAAGAGCTTGGGCCCTGCGCCCACATGAGAGACCAGGAGAAGCACCTGGTTTTGGATCAGTGTGGTGCACTGGCCACAGCACGCCAGCCGCAGCAGCCATTGGAAGGTGAACCAACGGTAAAGGAAAACCTTTCTCCCTGTCTCTCTCTCTCACTGTCCACTCTGCCTGTCAAAAAAAAAAAAAAAGAAAGAAATCAAAATGAAATAAAGAACTCAATAGAGCAAGTAAAAATGCAGAAGAGCCTTAAAAACAGAATTAGTGAAGCAGAGGAGGGAATATTGGACTTAGAAGACACAATACAGGAAAGCATACAGTCAAACCAAAGACAAGAAGAGGAAATTAGAAATCTAAAAAACACTGTTGGCAATCTATAAGGTACTATAAAAAAAACACTAACATTCGGGTTCTAGTAGTTCCTGACGGCGTGGAGAGAGAGAAAGAATTAGAAGGCTTTTTTAGTGAAATACTAGCAGAAAACTTCCGAGGTTTGGAGAAAGAAAGGGACATCCAAGTACAGGAAGCACAGAGAACTCCCAATAGACATGACCAGAAAAGATTCTCACCACAACACATTGTAATCAAACTCATCACAACGAGACATAAAGAGAAGATTCTAAAATGTTCACAGAGAAATCCTAGACTACTTTCACAGGATCTCCAATTAGACTCACAGCAGACTTCTCATCAGAAACCCTACAGGCTAGGAGAGAATGGCAAGATATAGTCCAAGTCTTAAGAGAAAAAAAAAAAAACTATCATCCTGCAGTTACACCCTGCAAAGCCCTCATTTGTGAATGAAGGTGAAATAAAGACCTTCCATAACAAATCGAAATTGGGAGGATTTGTCACCATCTGTCCAGTCCTACAAAAGATGCTTAAAGGGCTGGCGCCGTGGCTCAACAGGCTAATCCTCCGCCTTGCAGCGCCGGCACACCGGGTTCTAGTCCCGGTCGGGGCACCGGATTCTGTCCCGGTTGCCCCTCTTCCAGGCCAGCCCTCTGCTGTGGCCCAGGAGTGCAGTGGAGGATGGCCCAGGTGCTTGGGCCCTGCACCCCATGGGAGACCAGGAAAAAGCACCTAGCACCTGGCTCCTGCCATCGGATGAGCGTGGTGCGCTGGCCACAGCGCGCCGTCCGTGGCAGCCATTGGAGGGTGAACCAACGGCAAAGGAAGACCTTTCTCTCTGTCTCTCTCTCTCACTGTCCACTCTGCCTGTCAAAAAAAAAAAAAAAGATGCTTAAAAATATGTTACACACAACAACATGGTCATCAAAACCAAAGAGGGTAAAGGAAGAAAATCTCTCAGTAAAAGATCACAGGAAGTTCAAAGTGTAAATCAGGAATATCTTTGGAAAAATGGCAGGGCAAAGTAATTACTTATCAATAGTCACCTTGAATGTAAATGGCCTCAACTTCCCACTTAAAAGGCATAGACTGGCTGAATAGATTAAAGAACAAAGCCCATCCATTTGCTGCCTACCAGAAACACATCTCACTAACAAAGACACATGCAGACTGAAAGTGCAAGGATGGAAAAAGATATTCCATGCCAACAGAAACCTAAAAAGATCTGGTGTAGCCATCGTAATATCGGACAAAATAGACTTTAACACAAACACTGTAGAAAGAGACAAAGAAAGGCACTATATAATGATTAAGGGATCAATTCAACAGGAAGATGTAACTTATAAACTTATATGCACCTAATTACAGGGCACCTGGCTATTTAATAGAAATGTTAAGGGATTTAAAGGGAGATTTAGACTCCAATACATTACTATTTGGGGGCTTCAATACTCATCTTTCAGCAATGGATAGAAAACCAGAAAGAAACTCAACAAGGAAACAAAGCAGATTTAATCGACACTATAGACCAAAAAGATCTAACAGATAACTACAGAACTTTTCATCCTACAAAAGAATCGAAATCATAACATGGATATTCTCAAACCACAATGGAATGAAGCTGGAAATTAGCAACTCAGGAATCTCTAGAGCATATGAAAACACATGGGGACTGAACAATACACTACTGAATGAACAGTGGGTCATAGAAGAAATCAAGAGAGAAATCAAAATCTTTCTGGAAACAAATGAAGATAACAATACAACATATTAAAACATTGAAATTTATGAGCTACAGCAAAAGCAGAGTTAAGAGGGAAGCTTATAGCAATTGGTGTCTACATCAAGAAATTGGAAAGACACCAAATAAATGAGCTATCAATGCATCTCAAGGATCTAAAAAAACAACAGCAAACCAAACCCAAAACTAATAGGAGAAAAGAAATAATTAAAATTAGAGAAGAAATCAACAAAATTGAATCCCCCCCAAAATACAAAAGACCAGCAAAATGAAGAGCCTTTTTTTTTGAAAAAATAAACAAAATTGACACACCATTGGACCAAATAACCAAAAAAAGGAGAGAGAAGACCAAAATCAATAAAATTAGAGATGAAAAACAAAATGTAACAACAGACACCACTGAAATTAAAAGAATCAGAAATTACTACAATGAGTTGTATACCAACAAACTGGGAAACCTAGCAGGAATGGATAGATATTCTGGACATATATAACCTACCTAAATTGAGCCATGACGACACAGAAAACTTAAACCAACCCATAAACAAGACAGAAACTGAATAAGTAATAATGGCTCTCTAAACAAAGAAAAGCCGAAGACTGGATGGATTTGCTGCTGAATTCTATCAAACATTTAAAGAAGAACCAAATCCCAATTCTTCTCAAATTATTCAAAACAATTGAAAGGGAGGGAATCCTCCCAAATTCTTTCTACGAAGCCAGCATCACCTTAATTCATAAACCTGACAAAGATGCAACAGAGAAAGAAAATTAAAGACCAGTTTCCCTGATGAACATAGATGCAAAATTCCTCAACAAAATTCTAGCCAGTAGAATCCAAGAACAAATCAGAAAGATCATCCACCCAGTCCAAGTGGGATTTATTCTTGGTATGCAGGGATGATTCAACATTTGCAAATCACAGGAGACCTCGAATAGCTAAAGCAATCTTATACAACAAAAACAAAGCTGGAGGCATCACAATACCAGATTTCAATACATACTACAGGGCAGTTATAATGAAAACAGCCTGGTACAAAAACAGATGGATAGACCAATGGAACAGAATAAAATCACCAGAAAGCAATCCAAGCATCTACAACCAACTCATAATTTGATCAAGGAGCTAAAACCAATTCCTGGAACAAGTACAGTCTATTCATAAAAGGTGCTGGGAAAACTGATTTCCACATGCAGATATATGAAGCAAGACCCCTACCTTATACCTTACACAAAAATCCACTCAACATGGATTAAAGGTCTAAATCTAAGATTTGACACCATCAAACTATTAGAGAACATTGGAGAAACCCTGTAAGATATAGGAACAGGCAAAGACTTCTTTGAAAAGACCTCAGAGGCATAGGCAGCCAAACCCAAAATTAACAAATAAGATTACATCAAATTGAGAAGCTTCAGTATGGCAAAAAAGTGAAGAGGCAACCAAGAGAATGGGAGAAATTATTGGCAAACTATGCAACTGATAAAAGATTAATAAGCAGAATCTACAAAGAGATCAAGAGACTCCACAACAACAAAACAAACAATCCATTGAAGAAAATGGCAAAGGACATAAACAGACTTTTTCAAAAGAGGAAATCCAAATGGTCAACAGACACATGAAAAAAAGTTCACTATCACTAGCTATCAGGGAAATGCAAATCAAAATCACAATGAGGTTTCACCTCACCCTGGGTAGAAAGGCTCACATTCAGAAATCTACCAACAACAGGTGCTGGTGAGGATGTGGGGAGAAAGGGACACTAATCCACTGCTGGTGGGAATGCAAACTGGTAAAGCCACTATGGAAGAAAATTTGTAGATACCTCAGAAATATGAATACAGCCCTACCACATGACCCAGCCATCCCACTCCTCAGAATTTAACCAAGGGAAATGAAATCAGCAAATAAAAGAGCTATCCGCACCTCCACGTTTATTGTAGCTCAATTCACAATAGCTAAGACATGGAATCAACCTAAATGTCCCTCAACAGAATACTGGATAAAGAAATTATAGGATATGTACTCTATGGAATACTACACAGGATTAAAAGTTGAAATCCAATCAATTTCGACAAAATGAAGGAATCTGGAAAACACCATACTGAGTGAAATAAGCCAGTCCCAAAGGTCAAATAGAATATGTTCTCCCTGATCTGGGACAACTACCTGAGCACCTAAAAAGGAACCTGTAGAAGTGAAATTGACACTATGAGAAGAAGTGACTTGATCGGCCTTTTTACTGGCTGTCGAGGAACAGCTTACTATTTTATTTTTTACTATTTTCTTTTTCTACTTAATACCATTGGTTGAACTCCTTACTTAACACAGAATTATTCTTGATTCCTTTTTAAAATAAGAGTGGGAATAAGAGAGGGAGATGCACAGTTTGGCTCAGGTTCCCTTGCACTTACCCTAAGGGTAAAGCTAAAAACTTTCCATGGGACTCCAAATCCCACTAAGTTGGCAGGTACCAAAGCCATCTTACTAGTTAAAGTGATCATTTCAAGTGCATAACTGATAAGTTAGGAATGAGTGTCAAAGTGATCACATAAATAAGACCAAGTGTTTGCTAATAACAATAGATAGAATTAAAAAGGAGAGAATGATCCAACATGGCAAACAGACTCATAGAATGACAAATGGCCTAAATAGCACCCTGGCCTCAGAATCAGCTCCTTAAGGCATTCGGATCTGGCTAAAAAGCCCATGAGAGCATTTTAGGAATGGAAAGCCAAGACACTGTGGCAAAAAATGGCCTACATGAAAGATCTCTGTGAGTGAGATCCCAGCGAAAGAATGGGCCACCAGAGGAGGTACCTTTCTCTGAAGGGAGGAGAGAACTTTCACTTTGATTATGGCCCTGTCTAAATAATGTAAGAGTTTGCAGACTCAAAAGCTTCCATAGCCTTGGTAGCTCATGAATGGAGCCTCGAGTGATCACTTACATCATAAGTAAGAGTGTCAACTGTTCAATCAACAGGAGTCACTGTGCACTTAAAACCCATGTAGGATCTCTGTCCTTAATGTGTTGTACTATGAGAATTAATGGTAGAACCAGTCTTCAAACAGTATTTAATACTTTGTGTTTCTGTGTGGGTGCAAACTGTTGAAATCTTTATTTAGGATAGAGTTAATCTTCTGTATATAAAGATAATTAAAATGAGTCTTAATTAAGAATGGGATGGGAGAGGGAGCAGGAGGCGGGATAGGAGCAGAGGTGGGAGGGTGGGTATGAGGGGAAGAACCTCTATATTCCAAAAGATGTACCTATGAAATTTATATTTATTAAGTAAAAGCTTTCTTTTAAAAAAAGAAAACAAAGAAAAAAATCAAGAGTAATCCCAAAGGAAGTTCTCTATGCTGCCAGAGGTGTGAGTTATCTAGTTTGGTGAGAGAATAGTACATTTAAGGTTTGCCCATGTATAAACATTCTCTCAAAGGGACAAAAAAAAATCAAAGTGACCATTGAATCCCGGTGAATACACACACTGAAGCATGTAAGGAAGTACACTGGTATCTGCATTTTTAAAACCTCGAGGGCTGGGTACATGGGCATTGTTAAAGCAACCACAATCAAATGTTAACAGTACAGTCCAGGTGCTGGGGCTGTTATGGTAGCCTTTTTCCATTTTAGTGCATGTTTGAAAATGCTTACAACAAAATATTGGAACACAGGTGGGCATTTGGCCCAGCAGTCAGGACTCCACTTGGGATGCCTGCGTGCATTATCAAGTCTGGGACATTCTACTTCTGATTCCGGCTTCCTGCTGAGGCACACCCTGGGAGACAGCAGGGGACGGGGACGGCTGAAAGTAGTTGGATCCCCGCCACCCATATGAAGACCTGGACTGAGTTCCCAGCTCTTGGATTCAGGGGCATTGTGGGCTCCTGCTGTGGGCATTTGGGGAGTGAACCAGCAGGTGGAAAATCTGTCTTCTGTCTCTCTCTCTGCCCTTCAGATAAAAATTAATTTTAAGAATTTTTAAAAGTAGAAAAAAAATTTATGGATTCCATATTATTCTTTTGAAAAGTCTCACATAAGCAGTGGCTCAGAACACATAGAAGGCAGCTCCTAGCCCCTCCCTCCTCTCACCTCCTTTCTCAGTTCCTCACATAGCCACCTCCAACTCTGTCCCGCCCCAAAGGTACTTGTCCTGCTGCAATAAGTTCAAAACAGTGTAAAATCACAGGACACACAGCGCAGGCTGAGCCTCCACCTGGGAGGAAAACAGATCCCTCTCACCTATTACACATAGTCCCAGGACACAAAACTGCTCCCTCAATGATCCGAGAGCAGAGATAGGAGAGGGAAGAGTGATTGCACTCTCGGTGGAGTCCCCCGGGGCACTCTGTCACCTTGCACTGGCAGCGAGGGGGAACAGGGGCCTGCCCGGGTTCCACTTCAGAACAGACACCCCATAACTGCCCCCGCCCCAGCTCCTTTGAGAGCTCAGCACTAAATGGCTGCTCTCCCCCAGTCTGCTCTCTGACTTGGTAGATGTCTGCCATGCTGTCTGGACCGGAAGTACTCTCGGAACCCGGCTGTGTACTAGAAACCTGGGAGCGGTGGGGCTCAGCCCGGTGCTCCTCGGAGATGCCCTCTTACCAGCTTCTCCCTTCAACTCTCCACCACCCCGCGGTCACCTGGCATCACCTAAGTCACAGTGACTTCAGACCTCGCTGGCCGCTGACTGTGACGTTGTTTCCAGAGGGCCAGATACCAAAACAAGGAATTAAAAGGGCTAGGCACTGCTAAAATCCCAATGGATTAGGAGTCAGGAGGATTGGGGATTTAAACGTGGTCTGATCAAGTCAGCCTGTCCCCTGTGGGTCTCAGTTTCCCCATCTGTGGGCTAGGTCCCCTCCAAGCCTGAAGTTCTTTGATTTGCTGTTTATAGTTTGCTTTTGCTGACGATCACTTCAAATGTCTAGGATGTAAGTTTATGATCAGAAACAGAATGGAAAACCCTAGCCAGCGGTTCTGTGCACTCGAATGCACAGGCTCCTCAGCTGTTCGCTGCTCGGGAGAGCACAGGGATCAGCGGTTTCAACCCAGACCTGCAGCAGAGCAGTTGGGAGGCCCCTCCCACACGGGGAGGCGCGCAGGTGTCAGGGATGAATTATGCACTGGGAGAAGCGTTCAGCTTCTAAACTCCTCTGAAGCCAGAAACCGCCCTCGGCCTATCCACAATCCTCACACTGTCCCAAATCAAACAGGCTAATCACGGTGGCCGGCCGCCCCTGTGATTGGCAAACGCCGCGGCCAGCTACCCAGTGGAAACGATTCAGGATGAGACACAGATGCAGGCAACTAGAAATCCATTTCTCTCGATTATGAGGTAGGACAAAACAGTCAACGTATTAAAATCTACACGGCCTGCGTGTGATGTGATTTATTAAGCAGAAAGTTCCAAGACACAGAGAACGGCGTTGACAAAGAACTGCCCGCTTCCGGGTGTCTTTCTGCCTTTGTTCTTAGGGTCACAGAACCGGATTCACAACTTGTGTTCTGGCTTTCTGACTTAATTACCATGTTAACATAACTACTGCTCTTCTTCTAACAGGCTCCCTCTAAAGTGTTATCCCAGCAACTCAAAAATGACCAAGAAGTGCCCACATCCTCACAAGAAGCCTTTTCTGGAAGCTCACGGTGACATTCTTATCTTCCGACAGCCCCGTGGCTCAGATAGCAAATCTGATCAAACAGGTTGTGACCCTTCTAACTGATCCTCCAAGAGTGTGGCCTCTCCCAGCCAGGGTGCTGAAAATTACATTTAATAGGCACATGTTGGCTGGTGGGAGCCCATTTTGTCATTCATACAATGTTTCCGAAGCATTATGTTACACAGTGATGAATTTCCTCCTGCTTCTGTTTTTTTTCATACCTTACACAACAACATTAAGCCTCAAGCCATAACCAAGTTTCCTCTGGGGCTCACGGCGACTGAATCATTTTGAATGCCTACCTTGGGAACCAATCTTTTCACCTGCGAAGTCCGTTCCCAATGTTCACCTTCAAGGAGTCAGGGGCTAGCTCCTGTTTCCGTAACACACCTACTGTCGCCTGCTTGCACCCCACCACCCTCCCGCCACCCGCCATACCTTAAAAAATTAGATGTCTCCAGCAAGTGTGCGCAGGTCACATGCTCGCTGCCACACTGTGATTAATAGTGCTGTCTCAGCAAATGGGATCATTACATTTTTAATTAACCTTTCCAACCTCCTCCACCTTTTCCTGTGGTTATACATAGGATCTCTGAAGTTTTCTATTTGTTTACGTTCAACTAGGTTTGAAACAAAGGCACGAGAAAGATCAGAGGCAGTGCAGGAGTCAGTGGTCGGGGTGAGGCAGCCTGGTAAGGTGTGGGGCCTCACTGAACATCGGATGTGGAGACAGGCGCTTAGAACTTGGTGGCTGGGTTCCCACCTAATTTTTGTTTTGGCAGCTTAGCATTATTTAATGGCCTTGGCTACCAGGAAACTGGCTTTTTAAAGTCTCTTTCAACCTAATTATAATTACGGTGTATAAATCATACAATGATCAATTATAAAAATCTCGGGTTCATCAATATTTAACTTAGCATTTAAATCCACCCTGCAGGAGTGCATGAAATTTCTGAGCCCATCTCTTTGCAAATAACTGCTTTATTACGGTTCCAGAGCCAATTACTGAAAACCAAACTGAGTTTGTCTTGTAGCACACTCGGGCACATATTTGAGCACAATGCCTTTCCGTGTATTAAGATGGCACAATTTAGTTATTTCTAAAATATGCATGCCTCCCATTAACAAGATCTTTTGCAAAGACTTCCATTGTCATCTTTTAATTCCTCAAGTATGGAGAGGGATGATTACGACATTAGATATAAAAACATTCGTTAAACTATATTTTATCTAATGTAAGAATGATTCCAAGATAATTGAGGTTGGACTTGTTTGAAAAATGCATTGTGACCTGTGCAAATGCTGATGCAAAAAGGAAATGATCTTCTAGGACTCAAACAAAACGGCTAAATATTTTTCAGCAAAATCATAAAAGCATAATTGGATTTCAATTTAGTAATAGTCAGCCTAAGACAGGTCATTTTTAATAATCTAATTATGTGTTCAGGGCCTACCCCAGAACTCAACGACGGCTAACAGAACTATTAATTGTGCTCAATCCTGTAGCATCTTCAACCATGAAATTTGCTATTACATCTAGGACTGGCTCTCAGTTATGCGTATTTTTTTTTTCCAATCTCGGATCATCTTGGTAACATCCAAATATGTGCCTACTCCTTTAACTTTCTAAAAGCACAATCTTTTAATGACTTTCTCTGGACCAGAAAAGCAGCTCAGATTTGTGGTCCTTCTACAGAGAAAATTCGTAGTGAGATCTGCAAACATTTCCCTGATTTTCATGAAGATATAAACAGCATCCCTTGCTTTTGTCTAATTTTCATTAATTAAAGGTATTTAATTGCTTACATCTCATTAGCAGTAAAATTAATGAGTACTGCAACTACAGGAAAAGATCTGCATGATAATATAAACCTAATTCATTTTATGAGGTACAAACTAATATTTAGCCAGCCCAAGCTCCACTGATATTTAGCTACTTCAACAGTAAAAGGCCAAAAACATCTTCGAAACCAGTGCTGCCTCTCCCCCGGGAAAACTACAAACGTGGGCGAACTAAACAGCAAGGAATCTGGGTCTCCCTCACTCTCCACTAGGAGTATTGTGGATAGGACTAATTGGAACAGAAATATGAGTGGCTCCCTTTAATAATTTTCTATGCTACCATTAAATAAAAAAGTTATCCTTGTTAGAATGTGACTGGCCTTTTAAAATAGCATGCATAGGAATGTCGAAGTGTGGACCCTGCTGGGAAGCTGGACACACACCCCAAGGAGGCTGCCATCACTCTGCACGTTTCATGGGATGTCTTTCCTGGGAGTCTGAGGCAGGTTCTTTGGAATACCCTGAGCAGTACCCAAGTCTGTCCACTGGGGTAAATTTTAGAAGCCAAATACATCTAGCAGTCAAGTGTGGTAAATACAATAAGCGATGATGCTGAGCAAGACTTGAGGGGTTGAAAATAAGGGACAAATTCAAGAGTAACAGGGCAAGGACTTAGGTCTCAGCCATTTTGGCTCTTTGCCTGAGAGCAGACCCCCGCCCCCCATGGGACTCCCTAGCCCCTGCATTCTTAGGCTGGCTCAGTCCCATGCCCTATATTCTTCCCCATCCAACCACCAGGCAGAAAGGAAGGCCCATGAGTTTGTGAAGCTAGCTCAGCTCCGCTCCTCCTCCTGACCCTCACCTGGCCTCTGCTGCATCCCTGCCATCTGCCGCGTGCTCACTGTAGCATGCCAGCCGTTAGCTACCTCTGCGAACTTATTTTCCCCCTGAATAAACTCATTTTGGCTGTGCACGCATGTCCCGTCTCCTCTCTGTTCCTTCCCCCTTTCCCTACAAAGAATACTTCCAAAAGCTTGCAGAAAAATGGAATGACAAGGTAAGAGTATTTCGGTACAGAAAAATATTGAACTCCATGCATAGTTTTTTTAGGATATGCATTTTCCATGAACTTTTGGAAGGCCCCCTTATATACACTCAAACATTTCATTACATGGATGGCTTGTCAATCAGTCCTGAAGATAATCACGGATGCAACTTTCCTGAATGTACGCATCAGAAACCCCCGAGTGTTCACTCCCAAACACCCTCAGGGTGACCGGAAGGAGACCGTTTATGCGCACACAGCTCCTGGCAGGCTCACTGCCCATCCACGCACTGTACTTCCGCTGTGCTCTTCCAGCTGGCTGGGGTGAAGGAGGAAGCAACCAGCAGGCAGGCTAGCCGCCCAAACGTCACTTCTCCTACACAGCCTGCAGAAACTGTTCTGGCCACGAATGTACACAGACAGCAGCAAGAGTATGGCTTCCTAAATCCAAAGAACACGCTGAAACCATGACAAATGAAGAGGCTGAAGATCCTATTAAGTAGCATGGATGATGCTGAGATAATAATGAATCATTGATGATGTCGGCGGTTGTCAAGGCCCTCACACTGTGGATTTCAGCACAGATAAGCTAAATATCAGGTCTTTATTTTTAGTTAAAGAGCATAAAATTCAATGCCTTTCCTCCCAGGGGCCTATTTACATACCTGCTGTGCTACCTATTTGCCTTCACCTGCTTCCCAATTAATACCCCATTAAGCCACTCCACCTGCAGTGGCTTTTACCTCCACCACAGCCCTGCAACCATCACTCATCTGCCACAGCTCAATTGTTTCTTTGGGGAAGATAAACAAAAGCCGCATGAATAATAATGGCAGTGCTCCCTCTGTAACTACAGGGTGTGCTTTCCTAAAGGACCCTTGAAGGACCGGAGCCATGGCCAGGGCCACTCTGGGGGAGCGAAGCCTCTGGGGAGAAGGAAATCCGGGGTAAGCCTGGCTGCATCCCAGAAGTCTGGGGGAGCAGGAACACCCATTGCCTCTCACATGGAGAGATGAGGATTCCAGGTTAAACGTCCACGTTTTCAATGACCTCCAGTTTCTTAGAAGAAAGTGCTTCCTGCCCAGTTTGGTTAACAGTTTTTTAAGATCGTATTTTTCAAAGTTAATTTTGCTGCAGTGGCTTATTTTCATTTTATTCAAAGGCAGAGAAACACAGAGGCACATCTTCCATGTGCTGGTTCATTCCCCAGTGCCTGCCAGCATCAAGGCTGGGCCAGCCTGAAGCTGGGAGCCCAGGGCCCCGTCAGGTCCACCACAAGGCTGGCAGGGACCCCAAGGGTGAGCAGCTGCATTGGAAGTGGTGCTGAGACTCAACCTGGCACTCACGTAGGAGATGTGGGTGTCCAGGGGGCATCTTAACTGCTACATCATATGTCCACTCCTAGATTGCCTATTTGAACAACAATTAATACGGCATTCTCTTGTAGTTCCACAAGTTGACTCCTTCCAACAGTGCCCAAGCTTAGCTCTCTGAGAATTTGTCATGATACAACTCCCAGGTACAAGCCATGATCAAACTTGAAATTTGCTGGTCTTTAGGTCAAGCCTTTTCTTATTACCACCCACTGGCACCCCTATTAATTTTCTTAGTCAATCCTGGCTTTCCAGTTGGTTCTGATAACATTCCCAAACAGTTGGTCTGTAGGCGGTGACTTTTTTTTTTTTTTTTTGACAGGCAGAATGGACAGTGAGAGAGAGAGAGACAGAGAGAAAGGTCTTCCATTACCATTGGTTCACCCTCCAACGGCCGCTGCGGCCAGAGTACCACACTAATCAGAAGCCAGGAGCCAGGTGCTTCTTCTGGTCTCCCATGGGGTGCAGGGCCCAAGCACTTGGGCCACCCTCCACTGCACTCCCGGGCCACAGCAGAGAGCTGGACTGGAAAAAGGACAACCGGGACAGAAACCAGCACCCCGACCGGGACTAGAACCCGGGGTGTTGGTGCCAGAAGGCGGAGGATTAGCCTATTGATCCATGGCGCTGGCCAATGTAGGCGGTGTCTTTAGTGAACAGCCGATTTCTCTGCCCATGTGTCACTGTTGACTTCCTAATGAAGACGATACTGGATTTACCAGGTGGCCCTAGCATAGATATTCCCAAGGTGGGCGAAGGAAAAGCAGGACAGTAGGACCCCCCACCCCGAACACACACCCCGACTCCCCATGGCCTCCCAGGAGCAGCGGGGAAGAGGCCAGGAGAACAGGCAGCAGGCGTGTGTGCCCTCCCATCCTCAGAGAGCCTTTGTTTTATTTTAATAGAGTGCTGGCAACTCTTCCTGCTCATTTTGTTTTGAGCTTTAAATTGGTTCCAAATGCACTCACGCATTTGCCCTGCTGAGCCCTCTTGTGAGATTCCCCCATTTGAAGGACTTCACCAGTTGGCTCAAGGATTAAGCTTAAATCCTGGAATTTTTACATTAAAATTCCGCAGTTGAGACCTCCATGGTGTTTCTGCAACTTAATCTGCAGCTCTGTCTCCCACAGGAATCGCAGGGTAAATGCAGCTATATCCTCGTGGTATTGGGCACCAAGCCACCTCTCCCCGGGAGGTACTAGACCTGGCTTCTGTCCACGGGATGCTGAGAGTCTGCTAAGGCAGCTGGAGGCAGGTGTGTGACCCTGAACTTTCAGGCTGTCTGTAGAATCTGACTTGACTTGGTTCTCACACAAGTGTCTCAGTTATGGGTGCCACAAATATTCAGAACCCAGGGCTAAATCAGAACAATAGCGGCCCTTGGAAGCTGGTATTTCCACCTAGAGATGTGCCCAGGAAAAAGCAGGTATCATTCAGGTGAAATGCCTGTGTTCTGCCAGAAATTTCTCCAAGCTTCCAAAGATGCCTAAGAGAGATCTGGACTAGTGCATAGCTAGTTTTTATGAAAAGTGCCCACTTGAATAGCTGCGTTTAACCCTGGGCAAGGCAGAAGCGGACTGTGAGTGCTGGGGTCAAGACAATTCCATCAGCTCTGTGACTGGAGAGATCAGAATGACATGGGCACAGGCGGCAGGGATGAGGCCAGCCGCTAACGCACGCAGCACCCAGGGATGCGCAAGAGGTACAGGGTCGCCCCTCGGCGAGGGCATTCAGGGACGAGAGACAAGGAGGGGCCAGCCATGCTGCCCTTCATTGGGGAAGGAATGAAAGCGACAGAGGATTCCTGCCCTACAGGTGGACTGTGCTCTGAGGCACACAGCTCTGGACTGTAGGAAATGCTGTTTACAGACACAAGAAAAACCATACAGAGCCAGGTCTCGGTATCATGTTCCTGCCACATGCAGGTATTAATTAGCCTTTTATCCTTTGGCCTAAAAAACTGAATAGTGAACAGCCCCTGAGAAGGCCGCCTGATTTGTCTAGAGCTGCCTCCACTACCAGGAAAGCATTAGATCATGAACTCACCCAAGAGATCTGGAAAGTTCCTAAGGTTGAGAACGTGGTGGAAGATGGATTCCACAGCAGCATCGCAAAGGTGCAGGTGGGGACTGGTTTGATTCAGGAAGGCAGCCGGCACAGCCAGCAAGCACAGTGAGCCTTCCAAAAAGCTCTCGAATAAAACCAAACTGGGGCTGGTGCCGTGGCTCAACAGGCTAATCCTCCGCCTTGCGGCGCCGGCACACCGGGTTCTAGTCCCAGTCGGGAAGCCGGATTCTGTCCCGGTTGCCCCTCTTCCAGGCCAGCCCTCTGCTGTGGCCCAGGAGTGCAGTGGAGGATGGCCCAAGTGCTTGGGCCCTGCACCCCATGGGAGACCAGGAAAAGCACCTGGCACCTGGCTCCTGCCATCGGATGAGCGCGGTGCACCGGCCGCAGCGCGCCATCCGTGGCAGCCATTGGAGGGTGAACCAACGGCAAAGGAAGATCTTTCTCTCTGTCTCTCTCTCTCACTGTCCACTCTGCCTGTCAGAAAAAAAAAAAAAAAACCAAACTGGAAGTCCAAGTGGCTTTTTGGTGGGGAACAGGCTTTCTCATGCTTTCCAGTTGGTTTACTGTGAGGACAGATATCCTTCGAGCCAGATGTAAGAGCCATTGGTTTTATTTGAAAGAAAATCCATCTTTATTCTGTTCCACGCGCCCTTCAAGGATTTCACATGAGAAGTCCCGTTTACTATTTTTCATGGGACCACAGTTAGAGATGTGTTGGATTTGAAGTGGTGGATGATGAGGTATATGCTCTTTGGAGATTTGGCCTTAGAAATATCTTTGTAGACAACTGAAAAGCAGAGGTGGCTTTAGGAAAGATTGGCCAAGGAGCATAATATCAGAAAACCAAAGTTCTGGAAGTGCAACCTACACCTTGGCAATTCCCTTCCAGAATGGTGTCTACAAGTGTGTGTGTGTGTGTATGAGTGTGTGTGTGTGTGTGTGTGTGTGAGAGAGAGAGAGAGAGAGAGAGAGAGAGAAACGCAAGCGAAACACCAAAAGTCTAAATCTATTTCTTGACACCAACGAAAGGTCCTCTAGGCCATGAAGACTCCCTTCAAGCGTCAGGAGCTCAGGAGTGCATCTGCATTTGAGAGCGAGCCGAAAGCAAATTATAAATGTGATTACAAGGAAAAACGTCACAGTCACCTGCGAAGGCTGAACACCGCAGAGGGGGACAGGTATCTGCAGGAGATTAGTGTGTCAGTAAATACATAAAGTACAGAAGTCCCACATATTTGACATCTGAAGAACAAAGCTATCCATCAATGTCCTGGCACAGATCGATCAAACAGAATGCTACTGCTGCAAACCTAATAGTATCATGGTAATAATGGAGCAATAAAACCTCTAGTCTATAATTGACTGCTTCCATTGAAGCTAACGTGTCTGCAACAGTGACTAATGCTCACCTAAAGATTTCACTTGCATTGCATGACAATCAGTCACACCTCATGAGATTCTCACTGGATGGTTCATGCTGGAGACCAGCCCGGGGACAGAGCGAGACAATAGCTCAAAATGAGCAGTGCAGGTATGTGCTGTTTAACCATGGGTCTTGGCTATGTCTCCTCTTGGCTGCCTCCTTTAGATGTGATGAGGCCACCACTTCCTGACAAAGCACCTAGAGATGCAGGGGGCTATGTAGCACAGGGCGCACAGGACACAAGGGGCCAGGGATGCGGAGCAGAGCTCACGGGTCTTGGCCCCCTTTCCTCCTGTTTCTTTGTTAAGCTCCAGGGGTACCTGTGAATGCTGGCTGGACAGCCTGGTTTGCTGAATCTGCTTCGACAAGAGGTGTGTAGGAGGCTGGTCCCTGTGAGTACTGAAGCTTGTGAGAAAAGCGTATTGTTCCTGCTACATGACAAAACACGAAAGCTCTCGGCACAAAGTCAGAACTTTCTAGGAGTACAAATGGCTATGGAAAGGGCAGAGACCAAGCAGCACGGGATTATTCATTGTGGGTGTTTGCCACAACCGTCATGATCAAGTTCAAGGATGCCCACCGTGACTCAGGAGAAAGGGCAGTGCTACACGCACCTTGTCCGTCCCTTTGGTTGCATTTTTATCTGAAGCGCGGTTTTCCCTGCACTACCTGAGATCCACTTCTATTTTGGTCGTGGTGAACTTCAATATGAGAATTCCTCCCCTCCCTTCAAAACAGACGTCCTCAGCAAACCTTCAGCTCACTGTTCTGAGATAAAGCTTTCTACACACTGGATACAAGTACAGACGACTCCTCCCTGGGATTTTGTTATCACCGAAATCCCAAGACCCCTCTGTGGCCCCAAACAGATCTGCAAGTTCCTGCTTCCTGGTTAGCCAGCAGTTGTTTATTACCAAAAGCAGAAAATTCCATCATGGCATAAGGCTCATTGTAACTAAGAATTTTAATTAATATGTCTGGTGGCTCTAATGGACTTTGAGTGTATGTCAGATCGCTTGGTGCCCTTTGATATATACTTAAAGGTAATTGGCTAGTCTTACTGATGTATTTTTAAAGAGCACACTATTGATTAATAATGTTTCAGTATTAATATAACCACTTTGGGTGGATCAAGAAACATCAACAGTAGAAAACCCATATTTATCTACAAATTAACAACTCTATATAGATCTGTTACTTTAAGCTAAATGGGGTGCATCCACTCGGTACATTCCAGCAGAGACTAGGCTCTGCTTACTACAGATGAAAGGCAAAGTCGCCCTTATTTTTCCACCGCATGAAATGAATGCCGGCACCACGTCACGCCTTGGTGGAGCCGGAGACTAGTCACAGTGAAGCACAGGTCCGCTCCCCGCCCTGACAGCCTGGTATTTTTAATGCCTTCCTTGATGAAAAGGAGGCAGACTCGGGAGCTGTAATTGCTGCCAATATCAAACAGAATGAAATAATAAAAAAAAAAAAGAGTGAGCTGTCCACAATAGAGGTGGGCATGATCCCAGCTTTATCCCTGCTCAAAACCAGTTGTTCAGTTCACGGACTCCAAGTGCGTGTTCATTCAAATTGAATGACCGCACAGGGGAACAGCCGGGGTATCTTGGAGACTTGCGATGCACCAGTTCTTGAGGCTGGGTTTTAGGACACCGGGTGATGCACTTCTCAAACAAACCGGAACTGTCAGTTTTGTTTTGTTTTTTCCACACCCAGAAGGCATAATGACTCTACAAGAGGCTGGTTTGAATAACATCACTTGGTCGTCTTTAGCACAGGATGATGGGTCTGCTCACCCTCAGGCAGGCACTATGTGTAAACAATTGGTTGAGTGGCCAAGACAACCTCGGACCCCAGAGAGGACAGCTGTCTTTGCTAGGACCCCCAAGCCAGATTTCTGAAAGGGTCACTTTGCTCTGAGCTGATGACAAAAAACATCCAAACCCTGCAACTGCTACCTGAATGCTACTAGACTTATGGAAAGAAAAAGATACCAGCTGGCAGGGTGCCTTGTCCTAGTTTAATTCTTTCTACCTGCTACAACAAACATGGAAATGTTAACTCTCTCCAGCAAGCTAGAAGAGCCACAGATGGAGAAACGACTGTACAGGAACTAATAGTATGACTGAGTGAGTACATTTTGGGGTAACCTCTTGGAAAAAGAAAATTTTTATGGGCTAGCCTGACAGTAAACATCATAACTATTACAGGGAATACGATAAATAAATGAATCAATGTGTGACAACATGCTAGTCCCTTGGAAAAATATAACATTAGATTTCTAAGGCATTCACAGACAAAAAATTTTTAAATGGATGTGAAAATTAAAATATAAAAAACAAAACTTTAAAACTTTTAGAAGAGAACCTAGATTATGATGTGATGGAGAAAAAAGCTTTTAAAAGAATCACACTCTCCTTCATACAACAAAGAAAAGACTAACACCAAATTAATCACATTATAATCAAAACTTACTGACCCCAAAAACAATCCCAAAAAGCAAAGTAAAAGATCAGTTACAGACTGGGAAAGATCAGTTATCTCAGAAAATGATCCAAGAAGGACCCAGAAATCATACAGAACATCTATGAATCAACAGGAAAGAGGGGAGATGACCAGGTGATCAATAAAGAAGCCCGCCAGGCATAAACATACATGTCATTAAGATGAAATTCTGGGGCAAAAGAACAGAAGTTCAAATTTAAAGAGGGAAAGGACTGATATGAACTTTTTAACTATTAAGGAAAAACCTTCATAAAGTATTCTTTGAATGGATGCTAGGGAAGAGTCCAATTATTACATTATTTTTATTTCACTGGTTTCATTGAAGAAATGAGTGTTCTTTACTTTTAACTTTCATGTTTAAATACCTATGTTAAAATATTATGCAAATAATTACATCCTTTGCACCTACACAAACTCATGCTGATATATTTCAGATGTCCCCTTAAAGTGGAGGCACAGCTCGCCAAAACTCTTTCAGGACTCCTGAGCAAGGGTTTGGAGACCACGGCTAGAAAGAACATCTGAGTAAGGACAAGATTTTCAATTAGTCATTGTCAGCCCACTCACAAAAGACGAGATGAATAAATTATGGTATATTCACACAGCGAAATACGAGACCAGGTGGTGAAAATGAATGAACAAGTTATGCTATTTAAGATGGATAAATCTCAATGTTTGAAAAAGAGGCAAGTCAGAGAAGTACCTATAGGCACTGAATGCTAACATTTACATAAAGAATAAAACCTAGAAAACATGTACATGTACACATATACACACGTCAATACACCCACATATGAAGCAAGAGTATAGAAACACACAAGAGAATGATAAACACCAAATCAAGAGACAAACAAAATCCATTATGCCAGGTTTCATGAGGCCAGACGCCATCAGAATTTAGGGACCTGCCTCGAAGAAGAGTTTTGAAGAGAAGAACGTGATGTTTGTTATTGTATCGGCTCCATCATCAAGCGCACTCCGAACGGGGGAACACTTGCAGTGTGAACGGATCTCATGACCAGGGAACCCTCCGCTTACAACTGGAGGTGGTTCATGCCGTGAGGCATCTCCCGCAGGCCGCCTGTGGCTCTGGGCAATTCCAACCTTCCTTCTCCCAGAAGGCCACATTCAAGTCCCTACAGGACCCCTGACCCTGCACGCTCAGGTCACACTGCTCGCGAATCAGAACTGTGGCCCCAGGAGCGTCCCCTGTTCTTCCATGGGGACATCCTGCAATCCTTTAACAGGGAGAACCCTGGTAAATACTCTAAAACCAAACCAAACGTACCCCCACCCTCAGCTTCCCCTTGGACAGATGCTCCAACGTCTGAGCCCTGAGCAACCCTTCTGGACATGTAAGGGAGGCAAGGCCAAGGGGAGAGACAGCGGCTAAAATCTTGGATTTTCGCAAATTTTACAAAGTTTTAAAAAAATACACAATCACGTGGACACACGGCTAGAGCTTCTCCTAGGGCTTGTGGCATAAGGGCTGAATCATAAGCTTCATTGGCTTTGTGGGAAATCCACCCTGGAGACCTCGCGATGACAAAGAGACCTGTGATGATTTATTTGTGTGTGTGTGAGAGAGAGAGAGATCAGATGCACAGATGGTAAGATGTACAGCATGATAAAGCTGGGCTTGTGCATGTTTGTGTGTTTCTATATACTGTTGACACATGTGTGCATATCTGAAATATTCCACAGAGACACCGGGAACACACTGGGTGTGCTTGCACCCTGAAGTCTCCCGGGGACCAGCCAGGGGAGATTTCTGCAGAAATGGCTTGGAAAGAGCTGTTTGGCCCTGGGGGTGGGGGACACTGGTAGACACTGTGGCAGCTGTCAGTTGCCAGAGGCCAAGCTCTGTGGAACTGGCTGGAGCTGGTGGCTCCCAGCGCGCCATCACATCTGAAGACACGTGGGGTGGTGCATCCTTTCTTACCAGCTCATGCCCCCTGCTCCTGTCTCCCCGCAGAAGGGACTACCTGTTTTATCAAGACAAAAGAAATCGCTAGCGCCAAGCGTGACTCTGTCACCGCATGTCACTTCACATCGGCTGGCACATGTCAAAGAATGACACAAAAAGCTGCCACCTGCCATCCTCTCACAGTGCACATCAAACTTCTTTTTGTAAAACATTTCAGCAGCAGCCAAGAGGAAACTGCCTTTATGAACCACGAGGCTGTCTCAGCGAATGAGAGCCGGGTGGTCTCCTTTCCCAAGACTGGGGACAGGATCCAGCAGGAAGCGGTCTGCAAGGGTCTGCAGTTAAAAATAGACCCTCCACCTCCCCACCCACAGGCACTCCTCCCCCAGGTATCTGTTTCCCTGGAGGTGTCAAAAAACCACAGGTAGCCTTTTTTTTTGGGGGGGGGGGGGAGGATGTAACAATTTCTGCCTAAATGAAGACTGTGGTAAGACATGGGGCCTGGAGTGCTTTCTTTCTCCTGTGATAACAAAGAACAAGCCTTAACACCTGTATGGCCATGGCATATTTGATAATCCTGTCTTGTCTTCCTGTTTCACCTTAGAACATGTGAAACAATGACTTAGAACTACAAAATGTCAGGGCCAAAGTGCCCTCGGAGAGACCTGGTCCACTATTCTAATTGAACAGGGAAGGGAGCAGAGCAATGTGCCAGCAGCCACACGGTGAGGTGCTGGCAGAACCGGAAGATCCTGTGTCATCCCACAATGAGTACAGGTGAGTCGCGCACGTGGTTAGCGGCACAGATCCTCATCCAAGGCCTGGGCTGGCCCCCAAATCTGGTACCCAAAACCACATGACTATGGGCTTAGCCTCTGTGCCTCCACTTCCTCATCTGTTCAAGCGGAATAAACTGCTACACATAATTGTCTTTGGTCGTAAGAGAGTCATCAACCAAGAGAAGGAAGTTTATTCCAGGGCCTAGGAAGGCAAGGATGAGAGTGGGGAACGGGGAGAAGAAATGGAGCCAGTGAGAGAAAATGCATCTGCCTACTAACAATTTTTTAACTTGATTCAAATTCAATTTCAACCACTGTTTCTTTTCAGTAAAAAAAAAAAAAAAAAAAAAAAACCACGTTCTAATGACACAAGTACCCCGGATCTGAGGGCTGCTGCTGCACACATCCAGACAAGGGACTGGCGGGGGCTGTCAGCACCCCTGCACCCCGTCAGCAAAGTCCATGGATCAGTTGCTTCCAACACTAGGCACATCTTTAAACCCTGCTTCCAGGATGCTGCTGTAAAACAGAGCCACTGTCATGTAGGAGAAGTTACAGCCAATTAATGAAGATCTTGACATGCCTGAGAACATGTGGCTTCAGCGGTGAAGTCATCCCTCTTCATCTCCTGAATTCCAAGCAAGCAAGCAATAGCAGCACAATAAAAAAGCTTTCATAACGGCTGATTAGAAAATATGGCCTGCGGAAAATCAAGCTCTGCTCGCACCTTGCACATTAAAAACCCAAATATGTTAGAGAAAAAGGGAATTTTAGCCCCCACAGCTTTAACACAAAGGATTACATTAATAAGATGCAATTTAGATTTGCATATTTTAATAAGCTAGGGATCAAAGGGAATGCATAGCTGAAGGGATGTGAAACTGTGCACACACAAACTGCTTACCACTCACTGGAGGAGGAAGACACACTCCCCCCCTCCAAAAAGATATTCTTTCCTTGACATATCATTATTGCTTAATAATTCCCATGCACTTCAAATAGGTGATCTACTGAATGGACTCACTCTATCCTAACAATACAGATTCCAAGGGGTTAAATGGGGACATCCATGAAGGAATTAATGCAGGACTGTTCCTCTTGTGTAAAGACAAGTTTCAGTCCTTTAGTTCCTTGGGTAAGATATGAGTGTGGTTTACTACTTATCATAACTTTATCAACCCACACTGTTGCCCAGTGGGTTAAGCCATCATATGCAGTGTCAGCATCCCATAAGGGTGCTGGTACGAGTCCTGGCTATTCCACTTTGGAACCAGCTCCCTGCTAATGTGCATGGGAAAGCAGAGAAGATGGCTCAAGTGCTAGGACCCCTACACCCATGTAAGAGATCCATGGGACATGGAAAGGCCTCCGAGGAACTCCTTAAGGCACATCTCTCTGGATGCCTGCACAGCCCACTCCTTGGTAGGAACCTGTTTGAATCTGAAGAGCACCCTCAGGCCATCTGCCCAGTTGCCACGGATTAAACTGGGGGCCACTACCTGATCTGTTGACTGCTGCTTCCCAGAAAGCTGGTGCTGGGATTTCCTGCCAATTGCGTAAACACAGCCAAAACCAGGAGCCAATGCTGAGACAAAGAGGGTTAAGTTGCTGCCTACAACACCAGTATCCCATGTGGGTGCCGGTTCAAATCCTGACCGCTCCACTTCTGATCTAGCTCCCTGCTAATGCACCTAGGAAAGCAGCAGAAGATGGCCCAAGTGCCTGGGCCACCATATCCTCGGGGAGACCTGGAAGAAGCTTCTGGCTCCTGGCTTCATCCTGACCCAGCCCTGGTGGCTGTTGTCATTTGGGTAGTAAACCAGCAGAGGCTCTCTCTCTCTCTCTCGTTCTAACTCAGCATTTCAAATAAATAAATAAATCTTAAAAGAAAAAAAAAACATACCAAGGCAAAGTCTCTTACAAGTCCCAGATGTACTTTTTGCTCTTAAGTCTCTGTGGGCACACCTGGGTTCTTAGTCCTCTCTATGAATTAAGGAAACTGAGTCAGTTTCTGCTGTTCCACAATCAAGAGACCACTGACTATGAAACACTCCAAAGAGGAGCCCTGAGAGATTGCAATGGAACACACGATTCCTGTTAGGAACACTACACCTGCTGTGAGGCCGGATGAGGAGGGCACCCTCTGGGTCACACCTGACTCTTCTCTTGGGGGAGGTAGCCAATGATCTCCTATGAGACTGGAGTGGTTCCTTCTGTCACCAGAGCAAATGGGATTTAAGGAGAGATTCCAATGAAAACAATGGATTCACTAGAGAAGTGAGAGACTACAGCTGCTATGGTGAGATGGAGGAAAAAATGGCTGATGGCACCGAAAGGGGCAGAGACCAGGCACCGGTGGTTAGCGAGGAAAGGAGGCAGGAGGATGCCCACAAATGATGAAGACCCGGCACACAGACTACTGACCTTCAAATCCAGGGCGGGTTGAGACTAATAACAAATGATCAGCCCTTTATTTGTTCATTGAGCTTCTACTGTATTCCGAAGGAAAGCAAACAGCATAGAGTCCAGCAGGAGAGAGAAGCAAGACAAGTAATCAAGGAGATCAACGCAACTTGGGGTGTGGAGGGAGTCATATCTTAGGATGAGCAGTCGACTCTGTCATCCTACTTAAAGAGCACAGTCAGGGAAGAGCCTCCTGAAAAGGGGGTGGAGAGAGGCCTCGGGTGGGAGAAAGCATGGGGACTTGGAGACAGGAGGAGGAGATGAGTAAGTCCGGAGCAGAGTGTGAGGAGGAAGCCATAAGAAAGAGGTGAGAAAGGCTGGCCGGGCCAGATCACGCAGACTCATCAGCATGGAAATGACTTTGGGAAGAATTCTAAGTGCAACGGGATATCATTTCAGGGTTCCGAGCAGGCAAGTGTCACAATCTGATTCATGCGTTAGAGAGATCATTTTGTCTGCTGGGTGGGGAATGGGTAGGCGTGGTGGCATACGGTGGCCCAGGATGGTAGCAGGCACAGCAATCGGGAGGCTTTGCAGTAAGTCAGGACCCCACGCTGCACGATTACACAGACTCTCTCCACAAGCGTCGTTTCAAAAGGTTCCCCCAAAGGCACTTCTAACAGCACAGTCTGCTGTGCTCCAATTTCAACACTTTAAGTTGATGTCTTTAATTTCATGTTGGTGATTTTTACAAATCACGCCCATCTTCTACCATGATCATAAGGCAACGCTGCCCTGTGGACTTAGCAGTGTAATTTAGATTTATTTTAAAATCTGTTGCACTAGATTTGCCAAGCTGATGACATTCTGGTACTCGGCAATTATTATTTGTTGGGAAGAGAGTAGAAGACAAGTAACTTTAATTGAGCACTGAATTGTGTGTCAACACAGGACCAAGTGTTTTACAAGCTTGGTCGGAATGGCCACCACAACCATTCATGTAGTCATCCAACCATCCGCCCACCCATTTATCTGTCCGTCGATCTATCCATCCATTCATTCAACAAGTAAATAGTGGTCCTCTTTATTGTCACAACTTTATGAATCAAGAAACAGGCTTGGAACTGTTAAGAGACTAGGTTAGCAACACAAACCCAACCGTGCACAAAGTTCTAGAGCCCAGAGAGCAGGCTTAGAAGTTGGACACAAAGATTCTCAAAGGATTCGGAGATGGGGGAACAGAGAACTGCTAGACAAGGAAGTTGTCCTTTCTAGTGGCCTTGGGGCCACCACATCACCATCCTGCCTCCCTTAGCACATCTTTCTAGAATTCTAAGAGCAAGAGGAGATTTGTATAGATGGGGACTAGGACACATGTGGGAAGTGGGCAACCTATGAATGCCCGGTCAGAGGCAGACCTCTGCAGAGCAGCAGGCTTTCTCAAGCAGAGAAGTGCTTCAGAAAGTTCATGGTGGGGCCAGCGCTGTGGCGGAGCAGGTAAAGCTGCCAAATGCAGTGCTGGCATCCCATATGGGCGCTGGTTCGAGTCCCAGCTGCTCCACTTCTGACCCAGCTCTCTGCTATGGCCTGGGAAAGCAGAAGATGCTCCAAGTCCTTGGGCCCCTGCACCCACATCCTTGGGCCCCTGCACCCACGTAGAAGACCCAGAGGAAACTCCTGGCTCCTGCCTTCAGATGGGTGCAGCTCCAGCTGTTACAGCCAATGAGGGAGTGAGCCAGCAGATGGAAGACCTCTCTCTCTCTCTCTATCTCTGCCTTTCCTTCTCTCTCTGTGTAACTCTTTCAAATAAATAAATAATTTTTTTTAAAAAGTTCATGGTAAAATGGAATTAAAATACAAATGCACTGGGGCCGGCACTATGGCATAGTGGGTTGTCATTCTGGCATCGTATTTGGGCATTGATTCGTGCCCCAGCTGCTCCACTTCTGATCCAGCTCCCTGCTAATGCATCAGGGAAAGCAGAGGAAGATTACCAAAGTGCATGGGCCCCTGCACCCACATGGGAGACCTGGAAGAAGCTCTGGGCTCCTGGCTTCAGTATGGCACAGTCCCTACCATTGCAGCCATTTGGGGAGTGAACCAGCAGATAGAAGATTTCTCTCCCTCTGTCTTTTCCTCCCTCTAACTCTGCCTTTCAAATCCATACATAGTTTTTTCTTGCCTTAAAGATTTATTTTATTTATTTGAAAAGCCAAGTTACAGAGAAGCAGACAGAGACAGAGAGAGGTCTTCTATTTGCTGATTCGCTCCCCCAAATGACCACAAGAGCCAGGGCTGGGCCAGGCCAAGGTCAGGAACCAGGAGCTTCCTTCGGGTCTTCCACCTGGCTGCAGGGGCCCAAGTACCTGGGCCATCTTCCACGCTCTCCCAGGCACATTAGCAGGGAGCTGGATCAGAAGGGAAGCAGCCAGGACTTGAACTGATACCCATATGGGATATCAGCGATGCAGGCAGTGGCTTAACCTGCTACACCATAGCACCAGCCCCAATATATTTTTCATAATGCTATCTTCCACACACTTTTTTAAATACCCCCTTAACACTCCACTTAAACAACCCCCAAGTTTCTCACAGGCTATGTACTATTTATTACCTTGGAAGTTAAATCTCTATCACCTTAAAACATCACTTTTGGTAGCTTCCATGTATTTGAGAACTCTTAAAAAATAGTGACTTTACTGGCTGTGAAAACAAATAATACAGCTGATAGCAAATGGAAAACTCTGAATCCACAGGTGCTGCACTCGGTCTCCATCAACCTCAGACCAAAATACTCTGCAAGAAAGTGCACCTGTGCTGAACACGCAGCCTGTTTTTCTTGTCATTACTCCCTAAACAACACAGAGTAACAACTATTTGCATAATATTTACATTGTATTAGGTATTATAAGTAACCCAGCAATGATTTAAAGTATGGAGGAGGATGTGTGAAGTTTATATGCATACATGACCCCATTTTATATGAAGATCTTGAACATCCACAGCTTTTTTATTTTTAGGGGTTGGTGAAGCTGCCCCCCAAAGATGCTGAGAGATGCCTATATTAATGAACTAGAGTAGGCAAAGATTTCTCAAACAAAACACAGAGACTACTTAGCATAAGGGGAAACTGATAAGTTGGACTACATAAACTTCTGTTCACTAAAGGATGCCATTTAAATGGTGGAAGGCAAACTACAGAGTAGGTGGAGATATGGTAATACATTAATCTGACAAAGGGCTTGTATCTCGATTTTATAAGCACTCTACATATCAGTAGTAAGATAGGCAATCCAGTAGAAAAATAATCAAACATGCATTTCACAAAGGAGAAAATTCAAATGACCCACACAACACATGGAAAGGTGCTTGACATCTTTAGTCCTCAGGGCAAGGCAAAAGAAAACCATAATGAGATACTACTACCCGGCCACTCTGATGTCTAAAATGAAGAGACAAAATGAAAAGCAAACACAATTGAGAATATGGCACAGCCAGCACTCTTACTGTCTGTCATTGGGAGTGTCAATTGGTACAACCACTTCAGAAAACTCTACCAGGAATAATGAATAGTTGTAAGTGATCTCTTATGACCCTGCAATTTTATTGAACAGAAATGTGCACAAACAAGTATGTTCGCCAGAAGACGCATACAAGAATTTTCAGGGTTGCATTATTTGTTGTTCCCAACTAGATGGGACCAAATATCCAATGTCATTGATACAGTGGAAGAATACACAGCAGTGGGAATTAACAAACCATTGCTGCATGCAACCATGTGGATGTGTCCCATGAACATGACATTGAACATAAGAAGCCAGTTTCAAAGATATCTGTCATATGACTCCATGTACATAACATTCAAAGCAACAAACCCAACCCATGCTTTAGAAGGTGGAAAGGGGGCCTCTTTGGGGAGTAAAGGACTTACGGTAGCGGGAAGAGTCAGGAGGGGTCTTCCGGATCACATGACGTCTTAGTGCTATCTGAGGTGCCATCTTAAACCTTGGGCACCACTGTAGGCTCTGGCCCACTCGCCAATAATTTTGGTCTCTCCAGAATAAGTTTCAGTTCCTAAATCCAGCCTGGCTTACTAGAAGCCAGGTGACCAAATGGCCCAAACACAAGCATCCAATCTACCGCCACCCTAACGGAATTTGCTGCCCCCACTTCCTTATCTCTGCAAGGCCCTAATAAGACCTGTTTTCCAGCACAGACTCTCTCGCCCTCTTTCTCTCTGGCCTGTCATGCCCCCCCCGCCCCCCCCCCTCTGACAATAAAACCTTTCAACTCCGGTGTTTGGTATGCTTTGTGGTGGCCTTTCACTTAGATTTTGGGGGTTTTGTTCTGTTTTTTGGGCAAAGCAAAATTTATTTAAGTCAAAAATCTCCTGCTACAGCAGTCATAGGGGTCTCCAAGAGAGGAGGACTGGAGAAATTTGTCAAAGTGGAGTCTCTGGAGCACAACTCAGGAGCCAGCACTGTGGTGTAGCTGGTGGAGCCCTTGCCTGCGGTACTGTCATCCCATGTGGGTGCCTGTCCCTGTCCCAGCTGCACCACTTACGGTTCAGCTCCCTGCTGACAGCCTGGGAGAAGCAGCAGAGGATGGCCCGGGGGCTTGGGCCTCTGCATCCACAAGCTCCTGGCTCCTGGCTCTGGTCTGACCCAGCCCCAGCTGTTTCAGTCATCTGGGATGTGAACCAGCAGATGGAAGATTTCTGCCTCTCCTCTGCAACTCTGCCTTTAAACAGCATAAGTGAATCTTAGAGCACAATTTAGATGAGCCAAATAACTGCTAGTAATCAATCACAGGGTGGGGACAAAACCCATCAGAGGGCAGGAATTGTTATCTTGTCTAGCCTGCTCATGATAAAACAAAAAAGCCAACAGAAGGGTGGGATAGGTAACTTAGTCATTCTATTTTCATGATAAAACCAGAAACTCAGAATGGTGGGGTCACTAACTCCTTGCTATTCCCATGATAAAGCTAGACAGCCAGAGTGGAATTGGTATTTTGCCTTGCTAAGGGCAGCTTCTGGGCACAAACAGGCATCTGGTCCATTCTTAAAGGGAGTTCCTCCTTTCTCATTCCAACAGGGGCCTGACCTAACCGCCTACTAGCTCATCCACCTCTCACCCCCCCTCAGAAGAATGTGCCCTAACTGCTGTTAGGGATAAGAGGGTGATGACGGCTCTGGCTGCTTCTTACTGAAAGCAAGTGTCACTAAGGGACAGAACCAGGGCGTTCTTCGGCAGCTGCTCTGAGGGTCCCTGGTAGAATGCAGATTTCTTGGGGGTGTCATTAGGAGTACTACCTGGGGTTTGATGGCTTCTAGTTGTGTTCAGTCCTGGACAACACAAAGATGTCTTATTTCTTGATGAGAGCTGTTGACCTGGCTGGATCCACTTTGTAAAATTTTATCTGGCTGTATCATTATGATGTGTTCACTACTCTGTGAGCTTCAGTGAAAGTCTGGAAAAATAGTGAGTGCTAACCACTTTATGACAAGCACATATTAAGCATACCAGGTCCTGGACTAGGAGAGAGAAGAATGGGGATGTGTATGCACACAGGACCATGTCTCTGCCCAAGTGGACATCTTTGCTTTGAATTGCCTGAGCCTCTTTGCCCTGGGTTGCTGTGGACAAATCAATGGAGACCGGCCGGCGCTGTGGCTCAATCGGCTAATCCTCCGCCTTCCGGTGCCAGCACCCCGGGTTCTAGTCCCAGTCGGGGCGCCAGATTCTTTCCCAGTTGCCCCTTTTCCAGTCCAGCTCTCTGCTGTGGCCTGGGAAGGCAGTGGAGGATGGCCCAAGTGCTTGGGCCCTGCACCCGCCTGGGAGACCAGGAAAAGCACCTGGCTCCCAGCTTCAGATCAGTGCGATGCGCCGGCCACAGCACACTGGCTACAGCGGCCGTTGAAGGGTGAACCAATGGTAAAAGGAAGACCTTTCTCTGTCTCTCTGTCTACTCTGCCTGTCAAAAAAAAAAAAAAAAATCAATGGAGACCATGACATGTACAAAAAGCCTGACATGCAGTGGTCCTGCTGACGTTTCTTCAGGAAAGACAGCCAACTGCTGGACACCTTTCCTATTTTTGAGGGTGGGTATTTACATGCCAAATATAGTACACTTAAACACTCAGCACTTTTGAGCCCCAACTACAAGGAACGCAAGTGCATAGCTTCTCAGTACTTGAATGTGTCAAGACCTGTATCTCCTTTAATCTTCTAGGCATCCTATGAGAGACATGTTATTCTTTCCATATTGAAAATGGAAAAACAGATTGAAAACAGGGAAAATAACTTGTCCAAAGTCACAAAGCCTGTGACAGGCAGAACAAAATAGATTAAATCCAGGCCCGTGGGCTCCCATGCCTTTGAACAACTGGTAATACGGTTCTGTACACAGTGACAAGAACACTTACACTTTCCTTTTAGAACCTTCATTTTGTAAGTGGGGGGGGGGGGGGGGAGACAAGCAATAGGGCCCCTCCCTAGTAATCACACTGTCACTTGTTTTGTATCCTGGGAAGTTGACCAGCAGTCCCAAGTTGAGTGATTTGCTTAAAATCACCCGTAAACACCTAGAGAAGGTTCTAGTGAAAACAAAGGCCTATCTCTCAGAGCCCAGAAACTGATAAACAAGCATTGGAAAAAGACATTAGGAAATACAAGTTTATAGGTCCTTGTAATAGTCACTGATTGGCTCAGCACAGCCAGGTTCGGAAAACATGGTCCCAAAGGCAATGCCCAGAAAGCCACGTGCTGAGAAGATGAGGGACAGCGTAATTTCTCCCCTTAACACCTCATGAAAAATGGAAGGCTTGGCTGTCAGGTTAAAGAGCCCTGCTTCCGGCCGGCGCCGTGGCTCAACAGGCTAATCCTCCGCCTTGCGGCGCTGGCACACCGGGTTCTAGTCCCGGTCGGGGCGCCGGATTCTGTCCCGGTTGCCCCTCTTCCAGGCCAGCCCTCTGCTGTGGCCCAGGAGTGCAGTGGAGGATGGCCCAGGTGCTTGGGCCCTGCACCCCATGGGAGACCAGGAGAAGCACCTAGCACCTGGCTCCTGCCATCGGATGAGCGCGGTGCGCCGGCCGCAGCCCGCCGACCGCAGCAGCCATTGGAGGGTGAACCAACGGCAAAGGAAGACCTTTCTCTCTGTCTCTCTCTCTCACTGTCCACTCTGCCTGTCCAAAAAAAAAAAAAAAAAAAAAAAAAAAAAAAAAAAAAAAAAAAAAAAAAAGAGCCCTGCTTCCGTGCCATCAAGCCATCACACAGTGCGAGAGTCCTAGAGGTTTATGGACTTGGTAAAAAGTGGATGGTTGTGAAGATCAGCTCTGGTTTCAGAATCTGCCCAGCTGGGAAGGGAGAAGCACTCTGGGAACAGGTGCCCCAATGCCTGCTGAAAACAAACAAACAAACAAACAAACAAACTGCTAGAATACAAAGGCGGCCACCACGCTGCAGAGGCCCAACTGGCCCAGATGGCCCAGCCCCACCTGGAGCAGGTAACATTCCCATTTATAAATGGGCCTCTTAAGTTACCAAAGAAAACCACATGGAGCCCCAAGTCAGCCCACGTAGAACAAAGAATGTCACTACAACCAGGGAAGTGGGCCACAGCTTTCTGAACTATTCCTGGTTCAAGACTCTGGAAGGCAGACTGGTAAGGACAACAAAAGACGATTCCTTTTAATGAGAATGATCTATCACCACCACATCAATCTGATTAATGTAATGGGACCATTCCAAAAGGAGGAAATGACAAGTCATTAGGGGTAATTTCTAATGAAGTTATGGGTTTACATGATTTGCTTCAGTTTTCTGAAGAATTTACCCAGAATTTCATGCCGCATGTCTCATTCAGAGGACAAATAATATTCCTGTGCGTCTGCTCTTTCATGAGAAGGCCTGCGTGGAGGCTTCGGTGCTGGGATACAATGAAGACCCTTTCAATGCCTGTCCTGACCTTGCATCTCCCAGGCAATGCATTTCTGGTGCGATCGAATGAAAGCGGACTCCATCCCATCGCTTCATCCATTTCATTCAGTGATAAAACAAACACCTCAATTCCAGATTGTTTACAAAACAGTTTGATAATCTGATTCCAATTAAATGGCGAAGAACTACAATAAGAACAAAAATATAAATCATGTTAACCATCTGCTTTTGGCTGACAAAGGCGGTGAATGGAAAGGTTAAGTTGATGCTCTGCATTTAATCTGTGCTATTGTGGAAGGAAAACCCAATTAGAGATGATATTTCATTGCAGGCTTTCCACTGTTTCTCTTTTGTGCTTTAATTTGAGTTGTGCCATTGTGTTTCCAAACGAGGGGGTGGGTTCATTATCTCCTCCCCCAACGTGCTGCAAGGGGGTGCCCTCATTTATAAATTTAACACTGCTGGTGCCGGCTAGTTATAACCAGCCGCTCTCCCCTGCTCAATGACTCCTTCGCTTGGTTTAGCAGCAGAGCTGTCTTCAAAGGATCAGACCACAATGCATTCAATGGCCGCCTGCATTGCTCTCCCAGGTAGAATGAATAAGGTGAGACCTCAGTGGACTGGTGCTTTCAAACATTAAAAATGTAAAGGAAAGGTTAATCCAAACATTTCCGCTGGCTCGAGCTATTTAGGCAGCATTTGTGAGTGGTCAATGAAGTCTGGAAGTACAACATTTAGAAGTGGTTTATTGGGGAAACGCTGCAGGCTGACTTGAAATCAAATTGCCCCCAGTGTAGATTTCAAAAAAAGGTTTCAGCGATGTCTTCTTAGGGTCCAGTACTCACAAGCTGCTTGATCGAGGTGTCCATGTCCGATTGGGGCAGGCACGTGGTCATCATTGCACCTTTCAGAACTGGCTGCCTGGCAGTGTGAGCAAACACCCAGCTGCCCATGGACCCCTGCCTGGAAGCCCCTGGGAAAGTTCTTGAGTTATGCTCACATGCAGAACTAGTCCCTGTGCCTTGAATGTCTCCCTGCCCAGCCCCGTCCTCCAAAGAGGCTCCTCCCCGTCCTCCTCCTCCTCCTCAGGTCCTGCCAGTGCGGTGTGCACAGCACAGCACCAGCCGTACTTGTCACGTGCCTGTCTCTCCTGCTGAACCTGGAGTTCCTTGCTGCAGCACTAGCTCAGGGAGTGGATGGATGCAGTCGGTTTCTCGTTCTGAATCCCAGGGCTGGTGATGTAGGGGCGTCTCAGAGACCCTCCAACACCTGCTGGTTTTACACAGGCAGCGCAAGGTGAGCACACAAGAGCCCTCCGTGCCTCACCTGGGAAGCTTAGTGGGTAAAACCTTCCTTGATCTCTGATCTCTGCATTATCTCACCGTCCAGGCCTAGTGGTAGATGGCTTGGCACTGCCGGCCTGGAGTCATGATGTTGAATTCCCATCAGACCCATTCCCGCCGCTGGCAAAGCTGTTGGATGCACCTATCCTGCAGCCAGAAGGTAGAATCATTATTGCTCATCCACAGGCAGAACAGAGAGGAACTCAGTGTCAGATACCCCATGGCTGAAGGTCTTCCAGGATTCCAGGATCACCAGGTACATACAGAAAACATAATCCAACCAGACTGTAAGCTCCATGAGGCCTGGGACCCTGGATGGGCCTAGTACTCAGCTCAAAAGATCCCTGAGAGAATGGGTTAGTCAAGCAAAGACCTTGCAAGGTGGGTTTTTACTATTTTACTCACAAGAAAATTCTTTATGCTCAAAGAGGTTGCTCTCTGGTATGTGGAGATATGATCCAGGCCTCCATGGGCAAGGCAGGTGGATGGCCTACAGCACTGGGAAAGGCCTCCGAGCTGGAAGGCAGGCAGCTACTCCAAGGAAAAAGATCAGCCCACGACCTCTCAGCAGGATGCCAGAGGTCACCAAGACAAAGGAAGTAAGCGAGACCCTCCCCCTGCCAGCAAGTGGCCCTCAGAGCCAGTGCGGCAGGTGGTTTTTCTGTTCAGTGGGGGAGCCCAGGCAGAGGGAGCTCCCCTGGGGGCAAAGGCAGAGGATGCCGAGGGGTAACTCCCAAGCACGGTTTGTACATGGCCGATCCCTCCAAAGTCCTGTTGAGTTGAAGGCCCACTGGGAGGGATAAGAGGGTGGAAACTTAACCCAGCTGTGATGCTTACAGATGGCGTCCTTGGGGTTGATTAGGATCAGATAAAGAATACTTGTGGCTTCATAAGAGAGACCAGAAGCGCCACACATGCCCTGCACCACCATGCCAGCAAGAAGGCCGTCACCTGGGGCGGCGCTGGGGTGCAGCAGGTTAAGCCACAGCCTGCAGTGCCACCATCCCATATGGGCGCTGGTTCATGTCCTGGCTGCTCCTCTTTTTTATTTTTCTATTTATTTTTTTTTTTGACAGGCAGAGTGGACAGTGAGAGACAGAGAGACAGAGAGAAAGGTCTCCCTTTTTTCCATTGGTTCGCCCCAAAATGGCCGCTGCGGCTGGTGCGCTGCGACCGGCACACCATGCTGATCTGAAGCCAGGAGCCAGGTGCTTCTCCTGGTCTCCCATGTGGGTGCAGGGCCCAAGCACTTGGGCCATCCTCCACTGTACTCCCTGGCCACAGCAGAGAGCTGGCCTGGAAGAGGGGCAACCGGGACAGAATCTGGTGCCCCGACCGGGACTAGAACCCGGTGTGCCGGTGCCGCAAGGTGCAGGATTAGCCTAGTGAGCTGCGGCGCTGGCCTGCTCTTCTGATCCAGCTCTCTGCTTATGGCCTGGGAAAGCAACAGAAGATGGCCTAAGTATTTGGGCCCCTGTACTCACATGGGAGACCCACAGGAAGCCCCTGGTTTCAGATTAGCCCAGCTCCAGCCGTTGCAGCCATTTGGGGAGTGAACCAGTGGATGGAAGACCTTCCTCTCTGTCTCTCCCTTTCTCTATCAATCCACTTCTCAAATAAATACATCTTTAAAAAAGAAATAAGAAGGCTATCATCAGATGCAGGCCCTCATTTTGGATTTCTGACATCATGTGACACAATAAACCTCTTTCTGCAAAACTGAACTGATCTGCAGCATTTTGTCAATAGCAACAGACACGTAATACACACAGGAACCCAAGGATCCTGGGCCCCAACACAATGCACAGTCTCGGCCCTGGTAGGGAGGGGAGGCCCGGTCCTTCCAGCCAGGTCACCACACTGGACTCCTTCAATCCCACAAAGCACAGGGGCAAAGGCTGTGCACTTGACCGAAATGTGCACTGTCATACCAAGGCATTACCGAGCTCCATAAAAAATGCGGGCACGAATCGTAGCTACGTTCAACTATGGGCGGCCCAGCTACAGATCCAAAGCAGTGAGTATGGACCAAACTGGTAGAGAGAGCAAATCAGCTTCCAACACAATCTCAGTCACTAAGATCAGGCTCCCTAGGACGGGCTGGCATTGTGGTGCAGCAGGTTCAGCTGCCAGCATTTTGGTTTTTTTTTTTTAATTTTTTTAAAATTGTTTTAATGTTTTAAAATTTTTTGACAGGCAGAGTGGACAGTGAGAGAGAGAGACAGAGAGAAAGGTCTTTCTTTGCCGTTGGTTCACCCTCCAATGGCCGCCGCGCTGCAGCCGGCACACCACGCTGATCTGATGGCAGGAGCCAGGTGCTTCTCCTAGTCTCCCATGGAGTGCAGGGCCCAAGCACTTGGGCCATCCTCCACTGCACTCCCTGGCCACAGCAGAGGGCTGGCCTGGAAGAGGGGCAACCGGGACAGAATCCGGTGCCCCGACCGGGACTAGAACCCGGTGTGCCGGCGCCGCAAGGCAGAGGATTAGCCTGTTGAGCCACGGCTGCCAGCATTTTGTACTGGAGGCCCTGTTCAAGCTCTGGCTGCTCTGCTTCCAATCCACATCCCTGCTAATGTGTCCAGGAAGGCAGTGGAAGATGGCCTGAGTGCCTGCACCCCTGTCACCCACACGGGAGACCTGCACGGAATCCTGGAACCTGGCCTCAGCCTGGCTCAGCCCTGGCGACTGCAGCCATTTAGGGAATGAACCAGCACATGGAAGATCGATCGATCGATCTCTCTCTCTCCACATCCTCCAACCCCCAACACACACTCTCCTTCAAATAAATATATAAATCTTAAAAGTGCATTAATTAACTCCAGGTCCCTAGGAGGCAGCCTCAGTTCCCTGCTGACCCTGCCTCTCTGCAGAAGGCACAGGAGCCAGGACCCCACTGTGGCTGGGCTTATCCTGCTCCCATCTGCAGCTCGCAAGCCTGTCCTCAGAACTAAATGAAGGATCCCATGAAGGTTTCTTCACACACTCAGGCCGCCCCGATGTGAAGGAAGCCGAGCACATCTCCTCGCTGCAGAACTTGTTAGAGCCTTCAGATGCTACCTCGTGGAGAATCCCCAAGCAGGTGACACCACGCACTGTGCCGTATCCCCACCCCGCCTTCCTGGGACGAGTCAAGAATCAGGGAGGTGCTGTCCTGATTCCATGTGCAGTGATCCGTGTCTCAGAACCCGGCCCGCAGGAAGGAGCTCGTCTCAGAGTGTGTGCCCTGGGTCTGGCTGTGGACGCCAAGGGCTGACCGGAAGGGAGAGCTCTGACCTTGTACTCCACGCTGCTCTGCTTCAGCTGGGCTCACACCCTTCACGTGCAGAATGAGTGACCAGCCCCAGTGGACCCTGGGGCAGAAAACCTGCTTGTTGACCACCAGGGCCACAGGGGGACCCCACACACTGAGGGTCAGAGGGCGGGCACCTTCCCTTTCTTCTCCCACTCACCAGCGCTGCGCCTTTGGGTCAATTCAGAAAACAATAAGCGAAGACTCCCTACAATTTCACAAACGATAAATCATAAAACAGAGTAATTAATCCTACCTCCCACTGATAACTGAACCATAAAGACTCTAATATACACAACATTTTTTCTTTACTAAAATAAAAACACCTGATCCACACTTCCCAGTATATCGGCAGCAGTTACATGGCCAACACAGAGAACGGCCTCAACCGTGCAATCAACTCCATTCCACTCCCTCCGAAGAACTGTCACTCATTCTCCAACCCCCTGCAACTGGATATCAAAGGCCTTTGGTTTCTGTCTTTTGTTGTTACAAAAAACACTGCCGTCAATATTCTGGAATTTGTACTGCATTTCTAGACCCTAAATTCCTCGAAACAGGGTCATACAGTCAACGGAAAAGATTTTTTTTTTTTAATTTTAAACAACATTGCCAAATCACTCTGCAAGACTATTGTAACATTTTACATTCCCACCAACACCACAGAACAGTGCTGAGCGCTAGCTCATAATAGTTCTTCGGGTTTATGTCTTATTTCTGCCACCAGTTGGAAATGCCTTGAAGGCAGCAACCGTCACTTATTCATCCGTGTGTGTGCATGTCCTTGGCATTTCATCTCACAGCACATAGATGCTCTAGGAATATGCGGTGGATGAATGTCAGTAAGAAGTCATTAGACATCACTCAAGTGCCTGGGATGAAACCATAATCCACAAGCAATAAACCAAGATCCAGTGTTATACAACATGACAAAGGCATACAATTATCTGTAAGACTAACTGTCCTAAATGGGTTGGAAATCAATGACCAATTAATGGGCAATATAAGTTTCACAAAAGGATGTATTGCCTTTAACAAATCATGCATTCAGACAACCCCCAAGTGGCAGGGACCACCAGGCACACAGCCATGAATAGATCTGGGTATCTACTCACAATGCCACATTCAATTCTACGCAAGCCAGTGTGGGTTCCTGAACTACTTGGAAAGGAGGGCACCTGCCAATAACAACAATGAATTATTAATTCTTTAGTTACAGGATCTTAATTTACTGCTCAACTCCTCATAGGAAATCCATACAAGAATAGAAACAGAGATAAACGTGGCCCTGGATCTCCTTTCTAGGAGAATTATGGACAAGATGGCCCAGGGACAGACTTTCCAGGGTGGCAGATACACCTGGGAGACAGAACCCATGCGTAGGAAGAGAGCCATGGCGCTAACTGGGAGATGAGCCCCAGTGCCCCCGGCTTCATCGCAAGAGTGACTGGATGGAGGGGAGGGATAGGATATGCACTTAACTTCACCGCTATTTGTGCAAAATTAATTGTAGGTCAATCTGTAAATGGGCCGCATGGCCCTGCTCAAACAAAAAGCAGCATTTGGGGCTATTGGAAACATTAAGTATTATTTTAGACCACAACCTCAGAAAATAAACCTTCTGGCTGAGAAGGGGCTAATCTTCCAGATGGCTTTCTGTTGACTGACTCTTTTTTAACTCAAGGTTTCTGAGCAGGATTAGCTTTTTTGACTTTGTTCTCTGAGATTAACCCATGTGCTGCTCACACCGTGTTTTCTAAACTCTCCCAGAATCTACAAGACACCAAGACCCACTGCCCAGCAGAAGCCGGACCTGGAGTCAGTCCAGCCAGGACTGGTCATGGGTCTAAGCAGAGGTGGTTAAGCCAGGGAAGGGCCAGCACTGGAGTCTCAGCTGAGAGGGCAGCCTGAGATCGAGAGAACCCAGGAGAGCAGTTTTAACTCTGTCTCAGGGTGCAGGGCATGTGTTTCTCTACCTGCTTGAATGCTGTGTTCACAGTGGTCAGCAGGCGGCCGGCATAGAGAAAGGGGCAGCCCTGAGAGCCTCCTGCAGCACTCGCACCCTGGGGAAGACTTCTCCATCTCAGCTGGCTCTGGGGTCCCCTTCTGCCATGCTGCTACGGTCAGGGCCTGCAGCGCATTGCGAGGTTCACCTCCAGAGCCTCTGGAGAACACAAATGCACGTGAGAATGCACACACGCTTGCGTGCACCCATACATGCATGCGCGTTTAGCCGCTTCACTTCATGGAAAAGCTCATGGGCACAAAGCCCACGCTGGAAATGTTAATGTACTAAGTAGATTTTTAGGAAGGCAACCACACATTGTCTTGCCTTAAGAGCACACTGAAAACCACACGTTGTCTTGCAGGACCTTATGAACATACTAAAAACCACTTTAAGGAGTGAATTCTACGGTTCATGTTTCTATGCTTCATAAATTATATCTCATTTTTTTTGAGAAACTGCTTTGACTTAGGAAAGACATTCTTGGAAGGGAGTACCTGCCTTCAGTTCATGCAGAATATGACCAGATTCACAAAGACAGACTGGGGCTCTTATTCGCCTGTCTAGAGGTGGAACAGTGGGGGAAGTCAGCCACCTAACCCCTGGGCTGGTCATAAGGCTGCTGACCATCTTAATGTCACACAAAGCTGCTGGCAGGTGACCCCGGCCCACGGTGTGGGAAAGGCCATGTGCCCTGCTCTTAATCTCTCCAGCCTGGATGAGGAAAATCAATGTAATGACCCATAAGACGAATCTGTTCATAAAGAAGATCACTACACATCTCTGGGTCCTCACTGGCTCTTTAGGAAAGAAATACTATAAAAATCTATGAGTAGGGCACAACCCCCTGCGCCATTAACACCTGTGATTTGCAGAGGACAAAGACTCACAAGCACTCGTATCAATACTTTCTCATTCGTCTCCATCCATACCACCTGCCTTGGCACACATTAACCCGGCTCCCACTGAGTACCCACAGTCCAGACCCTTGCTTGAGAAACATCAGAGGACAGAGCACAGCCCGGCACTGCAGGCAAGCCTGTTTGTTCTTAGCACGTCGGAGGTGTTGTGGGAAGACCGTTAGCCCAAGAACCAGATTTTGAGTCTCGCTCTGGTGTCTTGCAAGCCTATTTCATCTTGGGCTGTCAGTTCCTAAGTGCAAGCTCTGAGCTGTGTCTTGAAAGCCATGCAAATTCATGAATAAGTACAATATGCACACTGGAAGCTCGCCTTTCTCCCAAGGTCTCTTCCCTCCAGGCTCTGTGGCCTGACTGCCCCTGCATCGATGGCCTGGGGCAAATCCACAGAACCCAAAGCATGTGCTGCGCAGTCCATTCAGCTTCATTCTCAGAGTGGGACTCACGTGGCGCGTCTGGGAGTCGCGGAGAGTGGGAGTGTGGCAGAGTGTAACATCACGCTCTTCTCAAAGACGGGCCTTAGACTTCCGCCACGCTGCCCCACTGGCTCACAGGTTCTAAGAAGCACAAAGCCCAGAGGGCATGTAGCCCAGGTGTCCCCTCTTTGTGCCAGTACCAGGGCAACAGCAGACATGGAATGCCCCCGGATCTTGTCCCACGTCATCAAGTCCTTGCTGCAGAAGCTGCCACGGAGCTCCTTGGAGCTTCCAGTGAGCTCACACCACTGGGTCAGGAAATCCCTGAGGGCACCCACGAGGGACGGCCACCCTCCTGAGCCCTTCCTCACATCACGCCAGCCCTGTCTGCCACAGACAGAAATCTGGCTAATGCAGGCAGCCAACCCCTGTGGCCGGACTCTGCGGAGCAGCCTGCCAAGCCTAACTGGCCACATCCCGGGCGCCTGTATGCGCTGTCATCAATAAACAGCAAGGACCACCCTGGGGCTTTGTGCTACTCACTGCACTTAAGAATCACCAGCACCTCCCTGAGTGCCACATTTGCCTTTAAAAGACATTCAATGGGGACCCCAAAAATCTCACATTTTGGTTCGTTTTTCAGCAGGTTTTGTGTAACCAATTAGTCTCTTTTGTGCTCCTGGTCCTGCTTTGCTTTGGGTAAGAGTGAACAGCATTTCAAATGAAGGCATTGTTTATTCACAAATCAAATAAGCTCCTGACAGCTGCCCCAGTGGCTTCCTCATTCCGTTAAATTAATGCCCACGGCCTCAGGGTGAATGGTCTTCTAGGGAGAATGTGGGCATTTATTTTCAGTTTCCCATTTGATGTTGGGTCTTTTAACGCCAGATCCTACTTAACACACTCGTGTTATGTTAAACTGTGTGCAAATGCATTCTAGGGACTACTCGGCCGTATGTATACCGCTAAAGTCACGTATGATTTGCACTTGATCAAATAAGGTCTTTACTTCACTTTCAAATAGCTGCAATCCAGGGATGCCCTTAGCAGAGTTTAAGCCCAAACAGGCCCCGCCTCCCTCCAAGACCAGCCCTCATTTTCGTCCCAGTCACCATGGTCAGAAAGGTCAGGTACAAGTACCACAGGCATTTTGTTCCTCACTCATGCAACCATTTCGTTTATACACAATTTTTACAAGTTGCTCATAAAGACTGTTGTTCTTCCTAGGCTATACCCAGCACAAAGACTAGGCTATCCCCAGCACTCCTTTCCAATACTGTGCTTTCTCCTCCTGCAGGGACAGACAGCCCTTACCAACACATTACTGAGTTTTGTGATTATCCTGCAGGCGCTGTATCTCTGGAAACATTGGGCTTCTACGAGCTTTGGGTACTGGAATCTCTAAGTCTTAGGCGAGTTTTGAACAAACTAGAGTCTTAGTCTCTTCACTGGTTCTCTCTTAAAACTTCATTCTGCCTTCAACCCATCCTGGTCCCCGCGAACATCTCAGGGATGCACAGATTGCAGACATATGGAGAGTTTGCTTTGCATTATGTTTTGTCTCTTTCAATTCCCCAATGGTGAATAAGAAGCCACTCGGATATGTTTGGAATGTTTGGTCCAGTTCTCTCCTTAGAACACTGAGGATGCCCCCCCCCCCAAAAAAAAAAGAAAAACCCTCACTTCAACCACAGGGCCAGGCTGTCACACCTATGAAATGAAACTTACTGCGTCCTCAGGTTGTGGGTCAGATCAGCTACGCCTCCACGACCATGCACAGCATTGCTGAACTCACTTCTAAGCAGGGCAAGCCTGGGGTACTGTTACACTCCCCAGATCACAAGACTCTGGGACTCACCATACACTTTCAAAATTTCTAGCTCCTGCCTTGGAGTCTCCTGGTATGTGTGCAGCTCGCTCACTCGCTCGCTCTCGCTCTCTCAGAACAGTGTATGGCAATGTAAGCCCTCTCAGCAACCGTCTCTGGATCTCTAACTATTCTGTGGGACTTTGCTTCTCTCTTGCATCTTCAGTAAATCCCTCTCTCTCTCCGCAAAGCCCTCTAATCATCATAAACACATCCAGAGCCCCTTCTCCGGAACACCTGCCAGCACTCTTGCTACCACACAAGGAGAGAGCACGGACGCCGTCCACACTTGAGTCTCCTCCCCTGCCCACCCTGCCTTCCCTTCCCTGACTCCAGTCAAAACCCGCCCTGGGATTTCCTCCCCTGAAGGCTCCCAACGATCTGCTTTCCCTGAAATCCAACTGCGAATCCTCAACCATATTTTCTTAAACCCGTAGCAGCAGTAGCCTGTCAGCAGCCAGTGTCTTCGTGGATTTTCCTCCTGACATCATTCTCGGGGTTTTCCTCATTTGCCAGCTGCTCCTGAAGACTTTCCCCATCACAGCTTTGGCCGATGAATCCCCAGGACTCGATTTTGTCTCGTGACTGCTTAGCTTGCACCCATCATGGCAGGTCAGGCCCCACGAGGCCTTCTCTTTGTCCCCCTTTTCTGGATACCACAACACGTGGTCTGGTTAGCACTCTCACTTCCTCCTCGACAGTTATCTTTATTCTCCTCTTGGCCAGATCCTAAGCTTATGTCGGGCTGAGGCGGTCTCAATCCTTTTAAAATCCCTATGGATTCAGCCCAATGCCTGGTACAAAACATCAACAGAATGCTGTAAGCGTTCATTTTCAAAATGAATTGAAACCAAAGTAATTTTTTCCCCTTTCCCAGTTTCCCCTTAGTCTTTCATTTGGCAGAACTGTAGGATCAAAGCTCTCAGTTTCCACCATGTGGAACATGAGATTCCCAGGCTCCACCCTCGGGTAACCTGAAGCAGGCATAGGGTAGATCCCAAGGAGAGGTGTTTTTTGTTTTTTTTTGTTGTTGTTGTTGTTTTTTTTTTTTTTTTTACAGGCAGAGTGGACAGTGAGAGAGAGAGACAGAGAGAAAGGTCTTCCTTTTTGCCGTTGGTTCACCCTCTAATGGCCACCGCGGCTGGCGCGCTGCGGCCGGCGCACCACGCTCGTCCGATGGCAGGAGCCAGGAGCCAGGTGCTTTTCCTGGTCTCCCATGGGGTGCAGGGCCCAAGCACCTGGGCCATCCTCCACTGCACTCCCGGGCCACAGCAGAGGGCTGGCCTGGAAGAGGGGCAACCGGGACAGAATCCGGTGCCCCGACCGGGACTAGAACCCGGTGTGCGGGCGCCGCAAGGCGGAGGATTAGCCTGTTGAGCCACGGCGCCGGCCAGGAGAGGTGTTTTTATCCAGCAACAAGACCATGACCTGAGGAACACTACTTTATATCCATGATCCTCACACAGCCAGCGCTGCGAAATACCCATGATATACCCATGAGCATTAACCTTCATGTCTGATGCAACACTCAGCCTTGATTCACGAAACTCTTAAATTGTTCAGAGCCAATGGTCCAAAATCTCATGGAAGTTTCTAGTTCACCCAGGTAAGTACACTTCTCATTCAACAATTCTTCATTAAAGGCAGACTAAGGCCAAGCCACTGTCCTATGCAGTTGGCATACGGCACTGAGTTAGAGCAGAACCTGCTGTCCTGGGCTGGACTTCCGGACTTCCGGAAGAGCTTGGCCAGTGTGCCCTGCACCATGCTACCATTTACACAGATTCGAGACAGCACTGAGGACGAGGCAGGGAAAAAATCAGATCCTGGGGTTTCCAAAGCAGTCTTAACACATGTGTTCACAGTTGCCACCCTGGGTGGCTGCTGTCCTCCTCGTCAGCCATTCCCTTCCCCAAATGACTACCTGCTGTTATATCATCCTGTGGCCCAGGCCTCCTACATTTGCTCTCCAAGCTTCAGAAGGAAAGGCATGGGAGCTGGCCTGTTGAAGTTAACGCTCCACTCCCCTTCGGGTCAACCACAACCCAGTGGGGAGGAAGGGCTAGCCTTGGGGGACTGAGGCAGGAATTCTACTGTCCCAGAGAGCTTCCCCTCCCGGCTGTCTGTCAGGCAGGGTCTGTGGGGCTAGCGCTCAATCTTTCCTGTGTATTGGCTGCTGCTAGGGTTGTTCTATCATCATTACTTTTATTTGATCCAACTGTTTCTCCATGCCATCACATCCAGCATGCGGCTTATGTGATACCAGATCCGCTTTCAAACATACAACCCACAACGACTGTGCTGTGTAAACAGTCTCATAGTACTTCAGATCACAGCCATGGCTTCCTTTGAAAAACAAAGTCCTCAGTGAAATTCAGACGTGGGCTCCAGATGGGGCAGTGAAGTAGCCCTGTCCCGGGAAAGTGAGCAGTTTCACCACGGCAAGTGCAGTGGCCTGGGCGCCAGGCTCTGGCTCTGCCTCCCTCTCTCCATCATCTCACACCAGTTGCCCCTGCCACCAACGTGAGGACACAGGATTAAATCCAAGGCCATTTCCCCAGATGGAGGCCACTATCTCAATGGGACAAGAACCTGAGGACTTTGTCCAGCACCCCTGAGACACTTCATGGAGATTCTCCTGATACAGTCCATATATTCCACGCTGTGTCACCCAATGGTTACATGGATCCTAAACTTAAAAAAGTCAATTAAAATGTTCCTTCTCCCAAAGCTGATCCTCCTCACCTGTCAATCAAAGGCTTCCAGTGAGCCCAATGCAATGGTTAGGATCAGACAGAAAGTCACCAGGCTTATCTACTCTGTGACACTAAGCCTCAGTCATGATACAGATCCCACTAAGTAGAGGACAAATCCAAGGAGAATCCTTAACTAGGCATTGGGAAGGAAAGATAAGGGTCAGTCTCATCCTTTCCCTGGGTTATGACACTGCTCACAAAAGTCTCACTCTTTGCATCCCAGCTCTCAGCTGAGACAATTCAGGTCAAATTGCTGGATTCTGACCTGGGCATTATGCCTACTCAACAGATGATCGCTCTATGCATCCTTCTAAACGCCTGTCTTTAAATCAAAGGAAACCTAGACCATACGGGCCACTGAGTGCACTAGCAGAAGTTTCTTGGCCCTTTCTCCCCACTTAGAAGTTTAAAATGCTGGCTCCCTCCTCTGACTTTTGGGTGCTCAATGAATATTTGATGTGGCAACTGATTTATGTTCATCAAAGCTTGGGGAAATTTAAGTTAAAGTCTCAAGGATGTTTAGAGTTCTATTCCCCAACAGGTCTTGCTTTCTCCAATCTGATCTTAATCAATCAAATGAAACAAACCAGACGGCATGAAATTTAAACCTATTGGTTCTTAAAAGTGGGATCAGATTAGACAAGGAAACCCCAGGAGTTTAGCAGAGAAGGCATCAGACAAAGAGCTTCCCTTGAAAGCTGATCCATTCTCCAGGGGCCTGGATTTTAACAGCTGCTGCAACCTTATGTCTACAAGTCCTGGAAGAACTCATTTGCAATTTTCAATATTCACAGGATGCTTTCTTTTGCTAACATACCCTGACCAAGGCCCCAAAGTCATCTTCACAGCATTTGCAGGCTAATCTTTCTCTGTTTACTGGTGAAAGCTGTCAATTAGGAAAACCTTTCTCTCTGAGAGGCAGGAACTGCATCTTATTTTCATGTACACAGACACACAATGAAGCCCAAGGTTTACTAATCCTTTAAGAGTGTCAGAGGTCCCATGAGACTGTTAGAATGAAGGCAACCCCTGTCCTGTATTATGCTATTTCCTACTAATCCTAGGAAAATGAATGTTAATTTATCATGAAAAAGGGTTAATTATGCATTTATTTCCGACGTAGGTACATGAGATCAGGCTCAGAAATAATTCTCAGTGTAATTCTCTTTTAAATGAGGATTCCATTTTAAGCATTTTTATCAAACAGACACCAAACTCAGAGCAACTGTACAGAAGAAAAAGTGGCCAGGGAATGACAAGACTCAACTATAATTTTAATTAACCTTCTGATCCTGCTTAAATATATTTTGCCTTGTAAAAATCTGTAATAACATCTATTTCAATCTCCTCTGCTATTAGTTATTAAATTGAAAATGGATGCCTAGACTGATTTGGCAGAGATATTCAAGAGATTTTTCTTTATTCTCTCTGGTTTATTAAAGTAATAATTTGTAGCATAGAAATTTCTCTGATTAAGTAATTTAGTGTAATTAAATCACCAGATTTATTAGGCTTCCTGGAACAGCACACACACAGCTGGAATGATGGCAATGGCTAGCAGATGTGAGCCGTACACACATCTTGGCGATGGCTTTCCTTGAAGTTTCCAGACCAAGGCTGCATCGTGTCACACGCTCCCTCCCCCAGACTCTGAGGTTCTGAAGGCATCTACCTACTGACTCACTTCCATGCACAATGAAAGAACAGGTGTGCACGAGGCATCAGCAGAGGCAGCAGAGAGCATGCTGGGAGTAGCCCGGATGTGAGTATTTCCTGCCCCAGACCGCAGTCCTCTTCCTTTCTGCCCTAACCGCCCGCATCCCCGACACCTCTATCTTGATGCCTCCCATGTCCCGAGAACACACTTCAAGCACTTTAGCTTCATCTCACCTCGGCCCCGAGAACTCCTTGGAAGATGGGACCAGGTTTCAACGTTCCTGAGCCGGATTCTATCATCTTTTAACAAAGCTTTTTGCAGGAAGCTCTGCAGGAAGAAGAGCCAGAGCCGGGATTACTCACAAACCTTACCAGGATATGCAATCTCTAATCCCTTTGGTTGCTGTTCACTCATGACAACGGACACTAGAAGTCAAAAGGCAAGACTTGGAAATGTACATGCATCCACCAATCCATGCACCTGCTCAATAGTCGTTACCAGGAGCCCCTGATCTGCTCCGTGGTGAAGCAATCTGGGGTGGGAGGAGATGGAGGCCCAGTAACCCCACTCTCGATGCCTGTGTGTTCAGACCCTGGCACAGAGACCAAACATTACAACAGAAGACAGCGAAGCTGTCAGTGGGAGACAGAGAAGAACATCCAGACTTGGATGGAAGACAATGGCACTTGGGTCCCTTTGTGAAGGAAGAATTAGCTGGAGAATACAGGGGTTCCGAGACGGCACGCCCAGCAGCAGGGCTGCAGGTGCGAAGGCGGGAGGCTGGGGAACGGCTGGCACGTGGGGGAGATTCAAGGAACTCCAGAGGGCCTGCAGGGCAGAGCGATAGGGAGAAGGCTGAGAGCAGACAGGAGTCGGAAAGCATAGGCCCATGTGTCCAGGCCACGGAGTGGGGACCTTCCCCTGACACGGTGGAACACGCGCCACCTGAGGGTCTCAATAACCCCCCCCCCCCACGCTGGCTGCTGCGGATTCACACACTCAGACCTGACTCTCGAATACTCCCCTGGCAAGCCGGAGAAGAGGGTTTCTGGCACAGGGAAGCCAAGGGTCCTCCAGGAAGCCACAGACCCCCATGGTGAGAGCACACAACACCACACAGGAAACAGCATCCCCAACAGGCAGCGACACTGTTCATGTACAAATTCCCTACTCTGTCTGGTGTTGCATGCAAATATTCACTTTTTAAACTGGAAACTGTTCCACACTAGGCTTCTTACATCTATGTAAGTTCAAAAGCCTGTTCACATAGATGATCCTACCTTGTCCTTACCCAAGCAACCCTGGGCCCTCAGCCTGCCTAGGGGCTGGGGACCAGCACCGTGGGCTAGTGCTTCCCACAGCTGCTGGGCTCGTCCTGTGGTCCCTGCAGAGGAGAGAAGACCCTGAGGACATATCTGGTGGAGGTTTGGTGTGGTGTTGTGGCTTTCCTTGTACAGATGAAGAAAACAAGGCACAGGGTGTGTGCAATCACGCTGGTGGAGGGATGGGGCGGAGACCTGATGCCCCTTCCTAATCTTCCAAGACCTGCAGTTTCTCCACTTTCTGGCATGAGGCCCATTGTATCTATTGGCCCGTACTGGAGGAAGAGTGCACGTGCGCTTCCACAGAAATGTCCTTCCAATAACTCTGCAGCTCCCTTCTTAATCAGGGCACGAGATAGACTCATCTTCCCAGAGATTCAGAAAGGCTTCCCCGTTCCAAACTGAGCCACAGAACCTGATTTCAAACAAAACACTGCATCCCAACTCACCCAAGCTAGAGAGCGCTTTCTGTAATATGTCTATTTCATTTGGACCATACAGGGATTTTTTTTTTCCTGGATGAAAAAAAGCTAGTCAGCAGCCAAATCTGCCAACCCTGATCTTTGGGACAAATTAGACTTCTCCAAAGGAGGAAAAAAAAAAAATTGTCCTTTCTTTGCAACCTCCCCGAAAAGTGATTGAATTTTGTCCTTGTGGGCTAAAATATGGCCCCAGTATATTTCTGATCAGTATAAATTTCTCACATACACCTTTCAGATTCAGATATATCTAGATTTCAGAAAAGAGAGCTAAGTGGATTCTAACGAACAAAATGAGCTAATTCTGTGAATCTTGCAACTCGCCTTTCCCCTGCATTCTTCTCTTTAATAACCTATAAATTTGAGTCATGAGAATCATTCTTCAGTGTCTGGGGCAGTAAAACTCCTGCTAGAAATCAATAGTCTGCCTACTTTTAAGACTCAGCGTGGTGTTAGGCAGCCGAGCCCTTTCTTTATAAAACTCCATAATGACTTAAAACAGATTTGATTCTTGAAATCAGAAGTCTCACACTAATAGACTTTCATTTAAGAAAGCTGTCTTGGTTGAGAACAGACTACCAAACAGGCTAGATTCTTCGGTTTTATACCTTAGTCCATAAATGCTAATTTCTCAGTGGAACAGTCAGATGATATACTACTAGAGATTACTGAAACCTCTAGTCACAGTTCTGAATTATTATTTTAAAAGGTTATGCACCAGTGCTAATATAAATTATCTCTAAAAACTATCTATATGGGTAACATTTTAATAAGCTTTAAAACATGATTTTCCTCTCTCAACACTGAAAGCAAAATATAATATATAATGGCTCTGTGTGAGCTATGGATTTATCATATTTTTTTCTGAAAGATCTGTGCGGTATTCCCCATAACCCATGAGAAAGGCCCAACCACGGATCCTGCCTGCAAGTGCACTGTGCTCATCGACTTAAGGTGGCAGGTGCACAGTCCTTGCTCTCTCTATCCTAACGCTCCAAATGAAATCTCACCAGGCACACCGTGTGGAGGGGGCTCTTTCATGCACAGCCTGTTAGAAAACCTGTATACAGCATTCAGGCATCATCTGAACACATCCTGGGGAGCAGGCAGGGTACAGTTAGGCTCCACGGGAGACAAACAAAACACCAATACTGTGGCAGCCTACAGAAATGTCAGCTTCCCTCCAGGTTAATCGTGTTGGTCCCGTGCCTCGTGCGTCATGTGTTCTGGGCTTCACCCTCAATGTAGACCATATCCTTGGGAAAGAGGACAACTTGGAGGAAATATGCGACTTCTTAGCTGTCTAGCTCCGTGCCAGTTCCCAAAGACGGCTTGACATTTATCAGGAAGCCCGAGCAAGCAGGAACACAGCAGGCTGCCTTCCACCAAGGACAGAAGAGGGAAAAACTATGATGCTAGATTACCAGGAACAGATCATTAAAGGGCGAGATTAATGCTCGTTGATTTTATGCTCATTATAATCCTCGCCTGGGAATCTCATCCAGAACTTTCCTGCTAGCTCTGCTTTGTGAACTAAATTTGAAGCTTCTGAAAAATCCGTGCAGCAGCTGGGCCAGACCTCCACCATCCTCAGGGTCCGTTTGCTTGGCAGTGGGGAAACATCTCCTTCGCATCCCTCACCAGGAACTGCTCCATTACCATAGCTACAAAATGTAAATGTCAATATGGTAATCAAAGGAAACAAAGAATTCGCTGCACTGCTTCTCAAATTCGAGCGGAAATGAAAGTTTCCTTTTTAGTTTTTTTCTAGGTGCAGTGCTTTATTTTCCGAAGGGATCTGCCCATTTCAACGTTGCAGGGCCAAAGCATTAAGTCAAAAAGCAGGCCCATATGGGAGACGGAGTTCCCAGCTGGCTACCAAATGGCCTTCCTTCAGCTTTTGCCTAAGTGGATGCTACAACAGAATAAATAAATAAATAATAAAATAAAATAGGGGTTAGTCTGATGCAGGCAGACTGTTTCCAACACAAATAACCCTGCAAGTGCCCCGATCTTTTTAAAAGATGACAAATAAAATCTTGAATTCATAAGCAGAGTATCAGAGTATGTGTTCCTTCAGACCAACAGACTTAAAGCCCACTGTTTTCAAAACGTATGTCAGTGCACAGATTCACCAGGAGTCTACTTGGTGGCAGCGCTCTAAAAAAGTCTACGACATCTTTAGGCACTGGGAAGGTGGACAGAGGGCAGAAGTGGAGGGTACTCGGGCACGCCAAACAGAAATCACTCACCCTTTCTTCCATCTGTCAGCCCTTTGCCCCCTCCCTTGTTTCCTTCCTTCTGTCTGTCTGTCCTTCCAGCCATCCTCACAGGGTTCTGGGCCCACCATGGACCAGACACTGGACTTACCAAGCAAAGACTCAGTGACAGTGCCCAGGAAGTTACCATCCAGGAGCAGATAAAGAAGCAAGCAGGAGACCACCATGCTATTGTGGTCATGGGCGGGGCGCTGCCATGGGCTCATGGGCTGATTCACGGCCTCACAGAGAAAGGACTTTTGAGCAGGGTCTTGGGTAGAGAACTGGCCTCACTAGGAAAATAAGGGGCATAAAAACAAAAGGGCAGCAGGAACCGAAGTGCAGAGGCTGCCACGCAGCTGGCTTGTCTGAGAGCAAGTGAAGAGTCAGCTGTGTAGAGAACACAGACGGTGGGGCAAAGAGGAGACTGGAAAGAAAGGTGAAGAGGCACGAGGAACAACACAGGCTCAGAAAAGAAAGGCAGACTTCCTACTTGCACGATGAGGGCTCACGAAGTGTCCCCAAATCAGACGCTTACCGGGGCACATCTACAAGTTAGCGATGTGATCCCAGGGACAGAGTGGAGGACAGGATGCCAGAGGCAGAGAGTGGCCCATCTAGAGGCCTGGGCAGAACTCGAGGGCCCAGGCCAAGACACTAACAGAGGAATGGGTGCGGGGCCAAGGTGCCATTGACATCTGTGATGGGAAAAGCAAGAGCGCAGGCCCAGGGCTGGGAGTAGTGATGAGCCCGGAGACTCACAAGCAGCATCAGGAGCGAGGATCTAGGGAGTGGGTTTACGCCTAGCAGTTGAGGTGCCATCGTCCCACTTCCGAGTGCCTTGGTCATTTCCTGCTTCCAGCTCCTCACTGCAGCTTCCTGCCCATGCAGACCCTGGGACGCAGTAGTGGTAGCTCAGGTCACTGCGTCACTGCCACCCACGTGGGAGACCCAGGTTGAGTTTCCAACTTCTGGCTCTGATCCTGACCATTGTGGGAATCTGGTGAGTAAACCACCAGCTGCTGGTTTGAAGGTCAGAGTTACACAGAGAGAGGAGAGACAGAGAGACAGAGAGACAGAGAGGGAGAGAGGTCCTCCATCCACTGGTGTACTCCCCAGTTGGCCACAACTATCTGAGCTGAGCTGATCCGAAGCCAGGAGCCAGGAGATTCCTCTGGGTCTCCCGTGTGAATGCAGGGGCCCAAGGACTAGGGCCACCTTCTACTACTTTCCCAGGCCATAGCAGAGAGCTGGATCCGAAGTGGAGCAGCCAGGACACGATAATAACGTTTTAAGAAATGGATCTGGAGCTTGGGAAGACAATCAGGATGGGTGGTTCACAAGGGGGCAACTGAAAAAACAGGAAATGCAAGTATGCAGAAGGGGGAAGAGCACACCAACCCCCTCCTCCCACCCTCCAAAGGACCAGGGAAACGAAACACAGAAGCGCTAGGAAAGCCCCTCCAGCACCTCAGTGACATTATCACAGCTCGGTAAGAAACTGCTTTGCCCTCCCCTGCACTATCTTCCCTCTCACCAACAGCTGTACAAACCCACATCATCTCGGCACGCTGAGGACCAAGCGTCCCGACTTCCCAACTAGAAACACACCATGAAACCGGGTCTGTGCAAAGTGTCCACCAGAGAGTCTAGGCTCACAGCAGAAGCTCAAGGCCAGAAGGGACCTTTGAGACCCAGGCCCCAGAATCCATCTCCCCAGCTCCGCTAACAAGGGCGTGCACTAGTTAACAGCACAATCGCATTTTCAAAAGCTGAACTCTGGCATCCCTTCACAAGGATGCACTTTAGATGCATCAAATGCATACTGTGGGAGACCCAGTGTACTGGTGTAGTGCAATATGTTTGAGGTTCACCCGCAGACAGCTCCTGTTTGAGCTCGGCCTCTTCCCAGATTGTAAGCTGGGAAGTTTCAAAGACAATTGAATTGTGAACATTTACTTCATCTCCCTGCAACTCAAGGTTCTTAGCTGTGCCAGGAGCCCTGCTCTGGAGTGTCCCAGGAATTATGGGGAAGGGGTTTCTGCAAACCCCAAGCCCCACTAGTTTGTACTGTCTGTACTGTCATTATTCATCAGCTTTGTCCTCAGTTTATGATAATGTGTCACTTGGCCAGATGTCTTCTTAAGCAGGGGCTGACTGACAGTTTCCGTGTGTCACAGGCAGGTGCTGAGGGAGGAACGGCACTACAAGAATCTAATTCAGTGGTATAGGGAAGTGGCCCAGGGTTTAGAAACTGAGTGTAGGAGACAGATTTGTACCCACCGAGTAGCTGCAGGGTGCAGTGGTCAGCCGGGAGGGGAAGAGAGGAAGCCCCACCCAGCACCTGATTAGGGCTGTAGCATGTGTCTCTGTAGGCATGGAATGCACGCAAACAATGGGGCCCTGGGGGACTGCAGGAAAGACAGAGTGGGACGCAAGCGCTCACCATCTGCTGCTTAGCAGATGGAGGGCCTGGCCCTCCACTTCTTTCCAAAGTCCTTTCCTGCGGGGGTCAGCCCCTCTGGGTCACCAAGTGTCACAGCCTGAAGCTGCCAGGGGCACTGGCCAGGCCCCTGCTCTGGCCTGGGTCCTCCCTTTCTTAGCGCTGGGGCCCAGGTAGAGAGCTCCGGGCAGAAGGAGGGTGGCAGAAGCAGAGGTTGACCATGTAAATGAAAGGACCGAAGACAGCCAGCAGATTAACCAGTCACACCCTCAATATCGAATGGCTACACAGCCTGGGTTCTGTTGAACACACTCAGCCTACTGGTTTGCAGGCAACAATCTAAGCACTGTACAAATAATCACTTATTAGCTCTTCCTAAAAACCCTCAGCTGAGGATTTCCATCATCCTTCTGTCTGGAGACTGAGTGGTCACACAGCAGAGCCAGAAGTTTTGATTTACTTGAAAGGCTGAGAGACAGGAGAGCCTCCATCAGCTGGTTCACTCCTCAAATGCCCACAATGGCCAGGGCAGGGCTGAGGTTGAAGCCAGGAACCAAGAGCTCAGTTCAAGGTCTCCCATGTCAGTGGCAGGAATCCAACCACTTGAGCCATCACTACCCCTCCCAGAGCCTCCATTAGCAGGAAGCTGGAGTCAGGAGGCAGAGCTGGGTATGGAACCCACACACCCCAAGGTGGAACACTGGTATCTGAAGGGCTAGGCCAAGACCCCGTCCCAGAGCCAGAATTTGTACCTGGGTGACTTGGTTCTAGCACTCATGCTCTTCGGTTAGGGAGACACCTGCACTGGGCACTGGAGACAGACCATAGGGTGGGCCATTTGGGTCAGGTGATCTGAGACAGAGGTGCCTCGGGTCTAGGAGGAGGAGTGGGATTTAGATAGGAAGAGTCAGGTGGGAGACATGTCAGAAAGGGGAATGAGAGGGCCTCCAAACGGTGCCCAGAGACAATGCTGCCACTTCTGAGAGCTGGCAAGACCACGGGAGGCTGGGCAGTGTGCAGACGCTGTGTGGACACTGCTCTGTGCCCAGCGGAAGGCAGGGTCCAGATGCCAGAGTTCCCAGGACTGCTGGCTCCTAGAGATGAGACAGAGGTGCCAGGGTCACCCCCCATGCAGACCTCGCAAAGGAGACACTTTGTTTCTTCCACTGAGCATCTTGTAACTCTGGCAATCCACAATCTGTCAGATGAGTTAGATTCCCTAATAATCATTATTCCAATCCACGCCACTCAGCAGATATTTCTTCCCGAACAAATCCATAATTAATTCAGACAATACTCTTCTGACGCAAAGGTTTGAAAGTGCCAGGCTGAGGTGAACATTCAGGAAAAATAATGGTATTTCTGAAAGCAAATTCATACATAGTTCAATTTACGATATTGTAATAAGACTCTGCAGCATAAATTCCAGCACAGTGGACAGAAAACCTATTTGTGCACCGTGTGAGGACATAAATAAAAGCCAAATACTTACACTGTCCTCACAAATATGAAATTTTCTTTTGTGAATCTATGCTCCCTGACACCTATTCCAAGAAAGTTGGGTCCTGTGACAGATACCGTGAGTTGAAAGTCTTCATCAATATCAACTTTCATTTTCATTATTCAGTTCCTAAACAAAAAGGGGTAGCAATAATAGGGTAACAAATAACAGAATGATAATTAAAGTTATGTATCAACCTTCATTCAATATTCAGTTGCTACAGATTTGGCCCCGGGTTTCTCCTCTCCTGACAAAACGAATGATCTCCTCCTTTGGATCTTAACTTCTGCACTGGCGACAGCCAGCCCCTGGCCTCTCCTGCCCTTTCCCTAGGCTCCTTCCCGGCTCTTCCTCGGTGGCTTCAAAGTTCCGAGTCTGGGTTTTGAATGCTGGGACTGGAGCGTCTCTTGTCCAGCTGTAAGTTCCCTCCTCTCTGGGCTTCCACAGCCCCACTCCAACCCCTCCAAGTAATGTCCCATCCACGGCAGGTGCAGTCTCTTTTTCTCAAAAGCATCCCTCTTCTGAAAGCTTAGTTCCATTGCTGAATAGTTTTTATAAGCCTTTTATGGAACCACAATTTTCCCAAGGAAGGGCGCTGGGTTCAGCAGCCCAATTTTTCTCCTCTTTCTAAATCATCACACCGAGTTACGCAAGTCCATAAATAATGTGTTGCCTGGTAGAGTCGATTTTGATGAAGCTCTTGAGGCAGATAATAGTAATGAACTGAAATAAGCTTATTGGAGTCCATTTGTGAGAACCTACAAGCAACGCCATGATTATCCTTATGCCTATAAGAATTTATTCTTATACCTATAGGAATAATGACAAGCTTGTGATATTGCTTTTTGCTGTAGTGTGTGGGAGGTACTGCTAGCTCTTGTGGAGTCACACAAAGCAGGAAATTCAAGTGAAGTGGTGTGTGAGCACAGCCGTATGTGCAGGAGAGCAGGGGGTGAGGAGAGACCCTCTGGTTGCCTTCGCTTTAAGGGGGCAATACAGATGCAGCCATCAAGGCCACTAAGGTCAGAGCCTTTTACAGGCACAAGGCACCATGGGACTTGGGAAAAACCAAGGCCACTAGCTTGCTCTTCGCAAGGGCACTGGACTGAGTGACAGGAGTAAAGCCTGGCGCTGCCATTCACCTGAACATGCATCCCTGCATGAGAGACCTTAGTTTAGTTGTCTGTAAAATGGCCACACAACACCACCTTGCTGAGCTACTCACTCACTGTCATCTTTTAAGAATTTATTTAAAACCTCCTGCAGCAGAGGCTAGAAACTAGCTGAAGAGATCAGCAAGAACACAGATTGATCTTTAAAAGATTTGAGTCAAAATGGAAGAAATCCACCAAGCTCTGCAGGATAGTATCATTTGCATTTTTCAATGGGCATATAAAGGATATCATGTGCAAAGACCCACACATACATATAAGAACAGATTCAATCCATGCGAATGGGAGCATGGTGGAGCCGGCAGGGACAGGTAAAACCCAGACAAAGCAAAGACAGGGCTGTCCCTTGCACAGGGCAATGATTAGCAGGGTGGCCTAAAGATGATGCTAATAGTCATGAAAACAGAAACCATCTTGCTGGCCCCGTATTTTATTTCAGAACCGTAAAATGTCCTCGGTGTTTATTAAAGAGTAAAATGCATTTTAAGTGGCCAAGTGTGGATTCAACATTGCTCCGTCTGCAAACTCCTTTCTCCCTTTTCCCCAGTCCCCAGAGTCAAAAGCTAAATAAACAACTCCTCTGGAAAGCTGCCGAATGAGATCTGGAGAACTCTTAATTCTGTGGCCAGCAGCACTCACTGAACTACATCCAGGAGCCCCCAGGTGCTAAGACTGGTTCCAAAGTAATCAAGCTGTTCCTCATCTTCTGATTCGGAGCTGACCCAGAAGCAACTCCACCACTCAGGAGCCAACAAATTGCCATTTGCCTCCTGTGAGACTTCTGAGAACATCAGAAACCCTGCTCACCCCAGGCCCAAGAATCACAAAAGCAAAGCCATGCAAAGGACCTGTCACTCTCAGTTCTGAGAGAGGCTCAGGCTGGTGCTTAGACTGACAGCAGGAAGCGAGCAAAGGCCAGGCCTGAAGGTTCAGTCCCCAGGTATGTGATAATGACAATGGCCTTCAAGGCTCACCTGGAGCTGAGCCCTCCAGGAATTCTTTTCACAGGAATCGTGCATGTTGGTTTCTCCCCGGGTGCAGCTGAACGCAGACCAGGGATTAGGCACAGCCCAATGCTGGGCACTTAGCTTTCATAATCAAGGCCACCCAAGGGTCTCCCCAGATGTCTGCTGAACATAATTTGCACTCTTGATTTTCCTGTACTTTTCTGATTTTTTTTCCCAAGTCTTCAGTCTTAAAGACAAATGCACCCTCTTTGACATTTGTTCATCCATTTGCTCTTCTTTCACCATTTCAAAACCATCTCTTCGGCAAACTGCCACTAGACCTGAGGTTCAAGGCTGGAGGACAAGGATGGCACCCACACTGGAAATTACCTTTCATCCTGGAGCTACTGCAATGGGTCCAACCCAACAGCTTACACTCAGCCATCACAGTCACGCGCGCCATCATGTAACTGCCTAACAGCCCAGGAGCTCCCCTCTGCTTTACCCATCCATGGAGAACCTCGCCCCAAATCAAGGTGAACGTGAACACTGGTCGGTCTGAAATCATGTTTTTCTGGCCCTACTCCCACCGTGACTTGTTTTCAGCATGGAGTGGGCTGAGCCCAGCGGATGGACAGCAACATGCTCCCACACCACCACCCGTATCCCGCTGAGGGCACGAGAGAGGGGAACGGTTCTGCCCAGGCTCTCCCTCTCTCCAGCCATCTCCTCGCCAGGAAGGCTCGGCAGGCTGGGAGGGGGTGGCCAGTGTTTGCTGCTCTCTCTCCTCGCACTCCCTCACCCTCACCCCGTCTCTGCTCACTCGCCTGTCTTCTCCACGTCCACAGCCACTGGGTCTCCTACTCAGAGAAGGCGACAGGTGCTGAAGCTACTTGACCTGCACTTTGCTCCCATGACACACCAGGGGGATTCATCTGAGCATCCCTGTCCAGCACAGGTCCTAGTTTCTGCTCAAGCTCCCGGAAGACCCGAAGTGTTTGCTCGCTCTCCGCACCACCAAGGACGTATTCCAACCTCACTTCAGGACCCGGGACAGGTCTCGGCTCCCCAGGTAAATGCTCTTCCCCTCACCCCTCTGCGTCCGGAGAAATGTTCTGGAGTAGTGGTCACAGCCTCAGGCAGCCAACTGCATACCTGTGTTTGGGTGCATTCCAGGCCCCTGGCTGCCAAAGGCTGCCCAAGGCTTCCTACAGCATTTCGATGTGGTGCCCACCCCTCCTGGATGACTTCTAAGACAGCCACCTGCTTTTGCCTTAGCCCAACTGTTCATGAAATGCACTGTTAACTGGCTTGTTAATTCTCCCGACTTGGTAAAGACTGGCCCACACGGGCAGCTTTCCTGACCTCCCATCACTGGTTCACAGGACCTCCAGGCCTATGGAGGACCCGCCTGCCAAGGCCCCAGATGGCATGGGAGAGCCCTCAAAAACCACGGGCTGCCCGGGCCAGCCACCTCCTGGCCAGCTGTCAGTGGAGTGGGCACACAGTTGCGAGGACGGATGGCAGCCTGCTCTCGGGGCACGTATGCCAGCAGCCTCCCCAGTTCTCGGAAATGCCCTCACTCTGCAAGCCCATGATATACAGCCACACTTCCCCAAGGAGCACTGTGTCTTCTGGCCCAGCCTGGCAGGGACCTGCAGCTCCTGGGTCCAGCCCCAGACCAAGCCCCAGACCGAGCCCCAGCAGGCTGAAGTGGCGCGTGGCCATCAGTGCAAGCTGCCTCACACACTTGCTTGCCAGACCCTCATCTCAAGAGGCGGCGGCACTGCAGCTGGGCCTCCGGCAGGCTGCTCCAGCTCTGATTGAAATGTCTCTGCAGAGGGTCACAGCGGAGACCAGGGCCCCCTCACTGCATCTGCCCTGCCCGGACATGAAGGCTGGCCCAGTTCTCAAAGCAGGAGGCCTGTGGAAAATGGGCTTCAGCACTCCCCCAGGTTTCTGGGGGCTTAACCAGCGTCTTGGTGCAACAGACGCAGGGAACTTCCCTCCCTTTAGGTCAAGAGCAGTAGAGAAGCTCCTGGGTGGGACACACCCATGACCGTGATCCTACACGTCCATCTGCAGGCCAGTACCACGGCCAGGCCAGCTTCCCAGGGTGCCGGGCAGTTCCAGAGCCGCATGTCAGTCCAGCACCTTCACACACATCATCCACAAGCTGTTTCCATGTTTTCCCCTTGGACGTGATTTTTTTTTTTTTTAGCTTTTAGTTGCTTTAACTGTAGGAAGAAACTTGGTTCTGAACAGGGCTGTCATTGTCACAATGTAACACATAGCATGAAGATCTGTGAATGAGTAGGCAAGGGGCAGAGAGAGACATAAAGAACTGAGAACACACCTGGGTCCAAATCCCAGCCCTGCCACTTCCCGGCTGTGGCGCTGGCACTCTGCCTAGCCTCTGGCAGCTTGTTTCCTTATCCGTGGGACAGGCTCCCAATAGCACTCTCGTCAATTCTGACAGTTCCCAAGGGCCACACCAGATCCTCACATATTTGCCACTTCCCGTCCCCTACCGAGGCTGGGTGCCCGTGACCAGTGACTGTTCACTATGGGGGGCCCGAAGCCCAGCTCCGAGCGGGACAAATGCAGGCATGCGCGTGAGCCTCACTTGGGATCAGACTGGATCGCATCTGTACCTGCTCCTTGCAGGGCCTCTCGCCCTTCCCTGCGGGGCATCCCACCCCACCCCACTCCCTCCTCAGCTTCTTCAGGCAACAACCTTCTGTTGATGGAGTTCTGAACACCAGCAGGACAGTATGGGCTGGGCACCGTTACTCCTGTTGCTCCCTTAAATGTCTTCACACCGTCTCGCCATGTCCCATGGGACTGCACTGCCTGAGCCGCTATCTAGGCTTGGGCTCTGGTGTACCTCCAGCTGCAATTTTTATCTATCAAATTTTACTTTATTTGGGGTGGCAGGGAAAGAGATAAATAAGGACAAAAGTGCCAAAGGGACATTCCCCATGGGACGTCGGAGCACAGACCGAGCCCACGGCACAGGACGCAGAAATGGCAGCAGAGGTCAGGGAGCGGGTGGCAGCGGCTGGCACTGTGCCACCACCTGTCCCTGGGAAAGTGATGTCACTTCTGATGGCTCAAATGTAGATAACACCATGCCTGGCCAACCGTGCCACTTCCAAATAGGCTTGTTGTCACCAGGGACAAGCAGCGACTCCCCCGCAACCCTCCAAGGAACTGACAAGAGAAAGAAGCCACATGGCTGCCCACAGAGGTGATGGCAGTTCCTAATTACTGATGCACCACTAAGCAACGGTTTGCCAACAACCAAATGAGCGGGCGCTCCTACACAATGAGGGCGTGGGGCACAAGCGACGGCTTACACATGAGTGTGTGACACTCCACAGCTCTGGATGGCTTCTCTTTACCTATGTAAGTCAAAAGGGAAAGGCTCTTAAAAACCCATCGTTAAATACCATATTGTTTCCCACCCAATTATCTCTGCATTCTGTACACAGAAGGAGGGGTGCTGAAAGTTCACTGTAACTGCAACCCATCATCCGCTTAATTAATCGCAAGTGAACTCCTATTTGCATTTCAGGTGAACAGAACATAAAAGAAATGAGAGTTTCCTGGCAAGTGAGAGTTCTGTGTTTCTAAGGACGACGACTCTCCCCGCAACAAAACCCAGCGCTTTGCTCTGCAGTCTTTTTAGTTGCTGTGAGGCTTAGGCAAACAGCAAGCGCTTCTTCCCTCCTACCCTCCAGTCCACAAGTTCATGTCCCTCTCCAAGCTGTTATACTGCAAGCTGGAGAGTGACCTGTTCACACAGGGTCACGTCCCGGTCGCTTTCTCAAAGCACCGCTGATGGTCCTGGAACTTTAGCGGTAAAACTCAACGAGGCAGTGACTGGAAGTTTCTCGCAGGTGCGTTCGGATAACTGTGCCATTAAGCGATCAAAGCTCTGCATCCAAATGCACGATGAAGCCTGAAAGGCAGCGAGGTATGAGCGCCGAGGACCGCAATTCTGGCGTTAGTTCATGCAAAAGCACCAAGTAGTCCAGAAAAGCACCTAGCGTTTCCTGAATGCAAATATCCTGTGAATACTCAGTGTTTGCATATTATCTTTGCCTTCCAAAATGTCCACTTAAGGCAACATGGCTGGGGCCCTGGCTCCAGTCTCCGCTCGGTCAGTACACCTGGAGGACCCTGGGCAGGCTTCCCCATCACCTGCCTGCAATCCCCCATCACCTGCCTGCAATGAGTTGAGTAAGCTGAGGGAGGTGCCAGGGAGGCCCCCTTGAGAACAAGCAGGCTAAGGCTTCAGCCCCACTCAAGGAGTTCTGTTCCAGTTCCCCTACGCACGAAAACTGCTACCTTATTCTCAGTATTAATAAAGTCTAATTAACATAATAATCTAGGAGTTAGTGGTGCAGATAATCCAATGAAGCTCATCCAAAAACTATTTTAGCTGGCACAAGAATGGAGGGATTGAGTTTTGTGTAGCAGGTTTTAGCATTTAATTGTGTTTTGTTTAGGTCGATATTAAAATCCTTTTACCTTCTCTGAGCACACAACCATGGAGGGACATGAGCAAAGCTTGTCAGGCTCCGAACGGGGAGCTGCTGAAACCTAACTGAGACCTCACATTTGCTGTGGATATTCTCGAGGAAGGCGGTGAAGACTGTGAGGATGGAGCATTAAGTCAGCCTTTATCTCAGGGGCACCCAAACCACAGCCACACGCAGGTCCCCACCACGGCCAGAGGCGGAGAGGAACTGCTCCATCCCTCCCTCCACCCCACAAGGGCTGGCAGAGTCCTGGCTGTGTGACAAGCCTGGGGCTACACCCCAGAGATAAATCTCAATGGAAGACATGGTAGACACCCCGGCCCTCTCAGATCATACCTTCCGGGGGACTGGTCCCCAGCGAGGACAAAACCATACACTTAACGTGGAACATGTACTGGGATGGAAGAGATGAATAGAAACAGGAAGGACGCAGGGCCCCAGAGAAAGCAAAGGAGCCCTCTTGAGGTAGGATGGTCAGCAATGGGCGATGGCAGCACCATTTAAGCTGAGACCTACAGATGTGGGGTTCTGCCCCCCCACAGGTGTCCCTAAGACATAGGGCTCAGCCACACCTGCAGGTGCCCGCAGAGCCGAGGCTCAGAGGAATGAACATCTGCTTCCCTTATACAAAGCTCCCATCCGTGATAAACCTGGCTTCGACAGATGAGCCACAGTGAAATAAGCCAGGCACAAAAGGAAAAACGCTGTATGAGTCCACTTAAATGAGGTACCTGGGACAGTCCAACTCGGAAGATAGAAGTAGAACACTGGGTGCCAGGGGCCGGAAGCAGGGGGGACTGGGGACAATGTTCAATGGGGACAGTTTCAGCTTGGGAGGAGGACAAAGCTCTGCTGATAGATGGTGGCGATGGCTGCGCAGCAGTGGGAGTGCGCGTAGGTGCCGCCAAACCGCTCGCTTACACGCGGATTTAAATTGTATGCCAAGTATGAGCAGTCTTCCAAAAGTTCATGGGAAATGAGTGCTTTGTATAAATATTAAAAAAAAAATTGGCCCCAAAATAAATTTGCTTTTTTAACTCCATTTTCCAAGAACTTTTTAAGGTATGCTCATATTACATAGTACCATAATTAAAGGGAAATAAAGGCTGGCAACTGGTGTTTTCAACACAGCTAAGCATGCCCCCGGGGCCAGCTAAGGGCTCTCTCTACCTGCAGGTAGACACGGCCCCACCTCTTCCCCCCTAAAGGTGGGGGAAGGTCCTTCCCTGCAAAGGGCAACTGCTGGAGGGGAGGGAACTTGTCGCAGGCCCCTGACACTCTGTTCAAGGAACGTGGCCACCTCCAGCGAATTTCTTGGATCAACAAGCCTCCTTCCCTCCTTTTTTGAGCCCCCTGTCCTGTTTTCTAACTCCAGCTACACTCCAAGCAGGCTTTAGCCTTTGGTGAACCATTTACATTTGTGACTTAGATAAATCAAGTCTCTTAACTTCTCCTTATGCATCCATCATAGCGGAATTATTACACGAACAGGTTCTGAAGTTCATTGGTCCATCCAATCACACTGACTGAAACTTCTCTTGGGCAACAGAAACAAGGGAAAGTACGTTGAAAACCACTGACTTCCACAGTTTTATTCAACACCCTGAGCTTGATTTTCTATTATAGTTTACATTTCCAATTTTATCTGGTACAATGCCTTTTTCCAAGGCACAGACAGACCTGTCTCTGAACCATGGATATATAATAGTTATCTATTTCTCCATTTATAGGACTCATTTCAGAAGGTCAAGGTAAATGCATTAGGCCAGAGGTTTTCTTAAGGTCTCCTTTCTTGATGGAGGTGAAGATGGGCACAGCTTTCTAGGAGAAGACAAATGCCCCCCAGGGAGGCATTTTGAGCCTGATGAGAGCCCCGGGCAAGGCAGAGCGGGACCAGCGCAGGAGAAAACCAAGACAGAGCAACTGGGATGAAGCTGGGAGATTCCACTGTGCGTCAAGGCCAGATGCACACAGACACAATGGCGTTCTCCACCCCACCCCACGCCCCACCCACCACCATGAGCAAAGGACCATTCCTTCAACTGCAGGCAGGGCTGCTCGTCCTTGAACACTGTGCCAACAGCTGGCGATACAATGGCACTCGCAGAGCTCAATCTTTTAAAGGTTCAGAGCCCAACATGACACAGAGCCAGTGGACTCGAAACTTGGTGGGTATTTGCAATCATCCTTCTAGAATTCTGTAGTCACCAGACTGCTCCTGTCTCTACATGACCACGACAACTGACCAGCGCATCCTTTCTTGCCAGAATTCAAAACGTGCAGTGCGGTCCCAGAAGCCAGCATCCACCCTGCACCGATGCTGCGGGGAAAGGAGAAGGAAGGACGCCTGGACTCAGTCCCCTCAGAGCTCCCACACAGGCGCAGGGATTGGGAACTGGAGTTCTTATAGAGGACTGACGGACGCCACCAGGATGCCACCTCTGCGCCACCTCCCAAGCAGGCACACGCACACCATCCACTTCATTCAGTTCTTCCCCCGCAATCTCCAGAAATCATCCCGCAATCCACAGAACCTTGATCCACCAATCCCCAAAAAGCCACTGACAAGATGTTCAGAAAGCGAAAGAAAAGGGAGTGAAGGAGGAAAAGGAAGCAAGTGGAATCTGTCTTTGCCGGAGGGGGAGGGACAAAACGACGCCTTTCCTTCTCCCTCTGTGCCACTGATATGCCTCCTTTATTTGTGACAAAGTCCCGGATGTTAATTGAAGGCATTAAAGGCAATAATAACACAATCCAGAGAATTATTCTGCTGCATTTTTAATCTTCCACTGTGCTTGGCTACCTATAGCTGAACAAGAACAGGTGAAAGATCTCCCTGAAATAAAACAAGGCAGTGTGAGGGGAGGGGAGCAGGGACCTACTTAAGAGTTCACCGGGGTCCCGTGGAGAAAAGGGCAAGTGCCTGGTGCCAGGCAGTTTGGTATCAATGCAATAATTTCTGGATAGCTGCCAATGCTAAGGTTAAAAAGCAATATTACAAGCCTTCTATGATGACAGCCTACTGGGAGACATTTGTTGAAAATTGCTTTGCCTATCATTTAGTCAGCAAAAAAAGCCCACAGTACTAGTTATGCTAGAACTCTGTGGAGTGTGCATCTATAAATGATTCAAATTGTAAGCACATAAAGCCCCCATACAGGTAGATGTAATCACCGTAAAAGCCCGGAGCCTCAGCTCTGTTCTTTCACATCGATAGGCCGCATAAATTTTCACCATATGTTGCCAAATAAGAAGCATAATTATAAAGAAAGTATATTCTGAGTTTTAAATTCAACTTTTGAAAATGAAATCTGAATGACTTTTTTTTTTGGCACCAAGCAATAAATTTTTTCGGCAGCCACATCATGGCAGAGCGAAGCTATCAACAGTGCAGCCCCACACAGACCAACTCGGTGTAACCGCACCTTTTCAGCCCGCAAGAAGGGGTAACTTACACATCCCGGGGGAAAATTACAAGGTCGTAAGGAGGCTGTCTCCTCGGGGCTCCAAATACAACACTCTATAGCGTGTAGAAGAAAAATCAAGGCCTGGACTTCTTAGTGATCAGGGCAGAATGAAGAAACAGGAGTTCGTTTTCAACGAACAGGATGTTAGGAATTGCGTGGCCAACACAACAAAGTCCGAAGGAAGTCTTTCTTTTCATTCCTTGTGGTGATTTAAGGAGTAATTTAATTTTTTTAGTGGTTTAGTGGTTTGAGCTTCTTGCCTGCATGGATATAAATGCTCTCATACTGATCTCTGGCCTTGTCCCCGGAGCTCAGGAGTACCTATCTTATCTCAAACAAATAAACATCCGTTCCCACCAGGGCCCAGGAGTTTGCGTGTGAAGGTTGGCTATCCACAAGTGTGCAGGCGAGGCCTCCAGCTGTAGAAAGGAGTGGGGTACCGTCTGCTTCTCCTCTTGCCGTCAGTCCCCAGGTGTGAGAGGCTCGCACAGACCCACCCTTAGCTTCATGAGCAGCCCCTGGAAATCCATCAGAGCCGGCTCCCCTGGGGAGCGCCCACTTGGTTCACCCAAAGCAAACACGCAGCTGGATTCGTTTGGAGGCTGAAACCATGAAGAGCCAAACCGCAGCACCCCTGAATTAGAAGGGGGCTCCTAGAGCACTTTCACCCCGGCAGGAAGCCCCTCTCTCAAAGCTGACTGGCTCCCATCCATCTACCTAGTGTCACCCTTCACACTTCCTCTCAGAAGCACGGTTCAAGGGCAGGCATTTGGTGTGGCAGTCAAGATGTCCATATTGCACATCAAAGGGCCAGGGCTGAGTCCTGGCTCCACTCCTGACTCCAGCATCCTGCTAATGAGCATCCTGGGAGGCAACAGGGGATGGCTCCAGTAGTTGGGTCTCTGCCACTCATGTGGGAGGTATGGACGGATTTCCAGGCTCCTGGCTTTGGCCTGCCTCAAATCTGCCTATTGCAGGCATCTGGGGAGTGGACCAGGGGATGGGAACTCACTCTCTATCCTTCCTTTAAATAAAATAAATGAATACATAGCCTAATATCCCAATGGATTGGCAGAGGAAGCAGTTATGGGAACCAAGAAAGATAAGGGATAAGGGATGCTCAACCAAGCCCAGGGAAGCAGAGGCAATTCTGGGCAGATGTTGGAAAGTGTGTTCTCTGTCTTCACGCTTTCTTTCAAAGAGTCAGAGCAAGAGAAACAGCTGTCATCTAGGAACCAAATCCCTACGGCCTACGCGTAGCTCCCACCCCCTCTGTCTCTCCAGGCCCTCGCCTCACACGCCCAACCCCTTGACAAACAGCCTTTCCTTGGTCAAGCTGGGAAACTCTGTCAGGCTAATTTGCAGAAGTTACTAAAGTGGTCCAGAAAAATGGAAGCTAAGGAGACTCGAGATTACAAAATAAAAATAGATTTTTTTTATTACTGAGGCATTTTAGGAGCAATTATGTTGGTGCAGTCATAACAGCCACTTGTGCAAACAGCAGGTTTAGAAAGTACAAAAGACGCCTGCCACCTCCACACCCACTCCGGGGGCTAGTAAAGTTTGGGGGAGGGAAAGGAAACAGAAAGGGTTTTAAGACTTGAGGTTTGAGTTGATTCTTAAAAAATCTATTAACATATTCTTTACCATTCAAAGGAAAATAAAACCAAACACACTTTGGGGAGATGAAGTGGGAAAAAAAAACAACACTCTGGAGAAAATGTAAAGGGTTTCATCAAATCCCAAGCTCACAGAAGCCTCATCAATCTCTCACCACCAATCACATCTGTTTTGTATTTTCTGGTGTAGCCAGCAAAGATGGAATGGTCTCCTAAGAGACACAAATCCTGCTTTGGTTGGGGAATTCTGTGCCCTGTTTCCTGAGAAGACAGGCAGAGGGATGTAGACAATCTGTGGTCCAACCCCAGTGGGATGCTCTTGCATTTGGACCCACTTCCACTTCCACACTACCCTGCCTCCCCCATTCTCCCGGGCCAGCCCTGTACCAAAGCCAGAGTCAACAATCTGTAAAAAGCAGGAAACTTGTTATAATGCCTTAAATGAAGAGACTTCGGTTGCCGTCCCTCCACCTGCTGTACGCATGGAAAGCAGTTTCTAAAAATTCCAAAGAATTGGTTTCACATTTACAAACTGGGTCTGGTGGGTAAATCGATCATGCCAAAGTTGACTGATAAATGAGAATAAAATATTTAAAAATAACCCCACAAATTCTTTCCCAACAGACAGTCAAGCAAACAAAGCCAATTCCAATGACTCACTCCTGACCCAGCTCACCTGGCTGGGTCAAATTTAAACTTCCCCTCAAGTGCAGATGAACCCAGTAGACACTCCATGTTTTCCAATTTATCCTCAAGAAATCGAAAGGGAGCTTGAAAGGTTAATTAAAATTTCTGCCATACTTCTTGTCGATATGGAGCTAAGCACACAATATTTAGCTGGAGCAAGGGCTAGGTTTCTGAAGAATTAAGTATTCTGATTGATAGTCCATGGATATCAAACTAATTCTCTATCAAGACTCAATAATTAGAATAGCAAAAAAAAGCCACGCTGCAACTTTAATTTCTTTATGACTCAATCTTTAGCCTACTGCTTCACACAGAGAAAGGCATCAATAACTGTTTGCTACATGCCTGAATGAAGAAGACACTTTAGCATGTGGGAGCACCTCTGGGCCACCAGCAGGCTCACTTCTTCTGTCAATATCTTCCTCTTACTTCCCATAAAGACAGAGAACCATTCCTGAAATTTCACATTCACTAGGGCTTTTAACCAAAAATCTGCTATGGAGACACAGGAAAGCAGGAGTCAGACAGGAATAGGGAACGCTCTCCCTGCTTCCTCTTGCAAAGGGGCCAAAAAATAAATAGTTCCACTAGGAAGCCATGCAACTCTGCAACCACCACACGAAAACAGCCACATCGATATGTAAATGAATGGGCGTGGCTATGTTGCAATAAAACTTTATTTATAAACGTAAATGGCCAGTCTGCACAGAATACCAACTCCTGCATCTTTTTCTTCACGGAAACCTTCTTTAGTACCTTCCTAAAGAACTTTTATTTAAAAATTTCTTTGTTTGATAAGAAGAGTACCAGAGAGGGAGGGAGAGAAGAGAGATCTTCCATCCACCGGTTCACTTTCCAAATGAGTGCAATAACCAGGTGGACTAGGCTGAAGCCAGGAGCCTGGAACTCCATCCAGGTCTCCCACATGGTGGCAGGGGCCGACAGTCTTCCTCTCTCTTCCCAGGTGCATTAACAGGAAGCTGGATTGGAAGCCGAGCAGTCAGAACTTGAACTGGTGCTCCAATATGGCACTGCCAGTGTTGCAAGCAGCAACCTAACTTGCTGCACCACAAGGTCGGCCCCAACCACTCTTGCTCTGCTTGCACTATTAATTTAGTTCCATATTTTCTGTTACACTTTCACAGCCAGACTGAGACACAGAATGCCAGGCTAACTGCTGATTCCCTGTCTTTATCTCTGATGGCCTTTAAATATTTGCATCACATTCTTATGGAGGACAGACTGAATGCTCTATCAGGGAGGCGTGGGACCCACTGGGGGACACTGATTCCCCTGCCTGGTTCCCAGTGATGTAGCTCAGGTCCAAACTTGCAAACTCTATTTAATGAAACCTGAGACAAGGGGCCTGTGTGGTGGCTTAGGGGGTAAAGCTCCCACCTGGAGCACTAGGATCCTACATGGGCTGCTCTATTTCCAATCCAGCTCCCTGCTACTGTGCCAGGAAAAATGGCAGAGGACAATCCAAGTACTTGGGCCCCTACACCCATGTGGGAGACCCAGAAGAAGCTCCTGGATTTGTTCTAGGCCAGCCCTGGCCATTGTAGCCATTTGGGGAGTGAACCTGTGGATGGAAGATCTCTCTCTCCCTCCATCCTTCCCTCCCTCTAACTCTGCCTTTCAAATAAATAAATAAATCCATATATATAGAAAAACAATCTAAGTCTCACAGAAGAAAACCATTCCCTGGGAGTTAACTTGCTACCCCTACCTGTTAATCAGACTGTATTTTCTGTATCTATCCCATACTCTTTCAAAAAGAGTTTTCTAAGCTACAGTCGATGGTGTTTGGGGGTCTCCTTGCAGATGCGCTGCTTGGCTGGCTTGTCCATCATTTGTACACTGTTTTCAGCCTTTTCATTTTATTCTTCTTGTTTTATCTCCGTTTTAGAACTGCCATCTCCTTGAGTGCCAGATCTATGTCTGATGTAAAAAAACAAACATACCCACTTCGTGCCTTGTTCCATGCCCAGTGCCTCACAGAGGCTGCATACATGCCAACCGAATGAACGCATCATCATCGTCTTCCCCAGGAAGCTCGCCTGCCCGTGGTATTTGGAAAGGCATAGTAAAGGCAGCCCTATCTGCATTAGGTTCCAAATGCTGCTGTGACAAGTTACCACAAGCTTTGCAGCTGAAATAATACCAGTTTACTATCTTATAGTTTGCAGCTCGGAAGTCCTAAGGCAAGGACCCAGCAGCATGCTCAGGGAGAGACCCCTTCCCTTGCCTTTCCCAGCATTAAAGACCTCCTGTATTTCTCGACTGTGGCCCTCTTCACGACACACCCCAGCCCCCCAACCTTGCTTCCACTCCACCATCGCACCTGCCACTCTGACTCTGATCCTTCTTGGAAAGGCCTTTGTGGTTCTCTGGGCTTTAGGGTCAGCCAGGAAGAAATCCTCCTCTCTGAATCTTTAATTTACATCCACAAAGTCTCTTTCCCTACAACAGGATATATTCACAAGTTTCAGAGATGAGGATGCAAACACCTTTAGGAAGCTGTTATTCTATCACACTCTCTCCAAACTTTAAACCTCTGGCAGGGGTGGAGGGGACAATGAAGAGGTGGACAGTGAAGTTTATGTCAGGGGGAACATGTCACCAGCTGGGCTTATTAGCACTGGGAGCCTCTGCAAGACTCGAAGAAGGGCATGCACAAGGATTCTTGGCTTGGAACTCCCTAGAAAGGCTACAAAAGCTCCTTTGAAAATTCTGCTTGACCTTGGAAGCCTGATCATCACTATGTCAAACAAGAAGCAAGTCCACGGAAATGACAGAGTTCTCAGCTATTCACAAACCACAGCAGTCTCAGGATCACTAACGCTTTATCCAGAATGAGGACGAATATACATGAAATTCTCAGCTAACCGGGCCATCACTGTCAAGTACTGAGCAGGAGGCAGCATACGGAAGCCCAAAGCTGAAGAGAGCTTTAAAATCTAGTGAAAAAGGAAAGATACAAATAAATGAAACACTTGAGTGTGTCCATTCCAGAGGCATTGGAAGTGATCCTCTCGGGAAATGCTAGACTGTGCAGATGAGTCTTCAGGAGGATGGCCACGGGGCCAGTGTGTGGCACAGCAGATTAAGCTGCTGCCTATAATGCTGGCATCCCACATGAGTGCCAGTTTGAGTCCTGGCAGCTCCACTTCCAATCCAGCTCCCTGCTGATCCACCTGGGAAAGCAGCAGCAGATTTTCCAAGTGCTTGGGCCCCTGCACCCACGTGAGAGACCCGGATGATGCTCCTGGCTTTAGCCTGGCCCAGCCCTGGTCATTGGGGCCATCTGGGGAGTGAACCAGTAGATGGAAGATGTCTCTCTCCATTTCTGTCTTTCTGCCTCTCTAACCCTGCCTTTCAAATAAATAAAATATTTAAAAACAAAAAAGGAGGAGGAGGTCCCTTTTGCAGGCGAGTACATCCAACCATTAAAGTCACTTTCCTATTTTCACAGGGTGGGGAGGTATGGCACACAACAGGATTGCGTTTTTACAGTGGGAACGCGGGAAGACTTCAGGTGTGATGGCCAGGAAAGACACCTCCCAGGAGGTGAGCAGTTAACAAGCAGCAGCCAGGTCTAGCCATGCAGCTGGTGTGAATTTTCTACTTTGTATCCATACTCTTTCTAAATCTCAGGACCAACACCGCAATGCCTTTGGAAAACACACTTCAAGGCTCTGCTAGGAAGGATTTAATATGCATCTGATCCACACAGAGAGGCAAGCTGTGGCTACACAGGGAGGGTGTGCCCGGAACACAGTAGAAACTTCAAAGTGGTCATCATTTTCTAAATTCTACAGCAAGTACTTTTTCGGAACTGCATCCACTGTCAGGGTATAAGCCAGCCAGCCATCTGTCCAGTAATTCATTCAACTATTCCTTAAATCTTTACAATACTCTAGGCCTTGCGGATAAGCAAATGAGTAAGATGATTCCTGCCCACAAGAGTAGGAAGTCTGGTGCAGTTAACATAGGAACCAAAAGTCTGCTAACTCTAAAGTTAAATCCTGGTCTCCATCTAAAAGCGCAGCACCATGCCCAATGACCCACCTGATTTAGCTAAGTCAGCTTTGAATGTCTTGATCTTACTACCAAAAGCCACATTCATCCTCATATCATCATGCTGTGCACCAGGAGAAGACACTAGAAAATGGAAACATGTACTAAACTAAGACTCATTTTAAAAAAATCTACTGCAAGGCATTGGGAAAAAGCTAAACCCGAGAGCCACGAAGCCCAGGTTTGAATTCTGACTCCGACGAGTGTGTGACTTTGGGCAATAAACCTTCGGTGTCTATGTCATCGATGAGGGACAGAAACAGCGATTCCCATCACAGGGTTCATTCCCTTGACAAATACAAGGATACTTCAGAAAGTTCGAGGAAAAGTGGAATCAAAAGCTATGTCTGGTGCAAATCCGAAACCCATCCAGAGTTTTCCTTATAACGTGCATTTCCATGCCCCTTTGGAAGTCGCCTCCCACTTCCTGAGCGCTTCCAAGACGCCTGGCCCTTTCTGGATGCTGGGATGTGGAGGGGATCAGCACAGCCAGGCCCCCTCCCTCACGCAGCTTCTCGAAGGTTGGACATGGGCAAGGAAAACAAAAGAGCTTCATTAGCTTTCAAGGGCCGCCAGGACAAATTCTCACAAATTTTATGGCTTAAATCCTTGCACACTTGGTGGCTTAACCCAACATAAAAGCTTGTTTGTCACATTTCTGGGGGCCAGACGATCAAAATTAAGGTGTCAGCAGGGCCCTGCTCCCCTGGAGGTTTCCAGGGAAGAATCTGCTGTGTGCCTGTCTCTGGATGGAATCCTGCATCCTCTCTTCCAGGACAATGAGTCTCTGGAGTCAGGGTCCAAGACCCTTAACCACTCTGGTGTGAATGCCTGGGCCCCACCCCCCAGCATCCACAGTCTGATGGCCACAGGAGCTGAGGTCTCTGGGCGGTGGTCAGGCCGTGAGGGCAGACTCCCAGGGCATTCCCTGGCCCTCTCACCCTGTGAGGACACAGCAGGAACAGCAATCAAGCCCTCACTTGACACCAAACCTGCCAGCGCTTGGATCCCGGCCTTCTCAGCCTCCAGACTCACTAGAAGTAAGTTCTGTAAGCCACTCAATTACAGCATTTTGCTACAGCAGCCCAAATAAACTAAGACATTGGCCAATCCTTTTTTCCAAATAAGGTCATGTTGGGAGATTCTGGGTGGGACATCAATTTTAGGGGAGAGTAACTATCAGTACTACAATGCCCTTAAAGGAGGAAACAGGATTGAGTTTTCACAGTGGGAATGAGGGGTAAGACTGTAGATGGGATGGGCAGGGCAGGCATCTCTGAGGAGCTGACCAGCTAATAAACAGCAGCCAGTAATGGGAGGGATGTTCTGAGGCCCTGGGGCATGGATAAGCTTGGAAAACAGATCCAAGGGCTCAAAGCGAGACCTAAGGAAGTGGCCAAGGAAGATGAGCTTGGGGACTCCAGACTGGCAGGAGTGGGAAACCTTTTTCCTGCCAAAGGCCATTTGGAGATGTATCACGTCCTCCATGGGCCATACAAAATTAGCAACTTAAAAACTTAGCCTTCTATGGATTTATTGGATTTCGAGCCCCACCTGTGGTTGCCTTAGCAGAGTCAAGCCAAAGGAGTTTGCTGGCCTTGTATGTACGGCCTGCAGATGTCCCCTGCCCCTGCACAAATGAGGGAGGCCAGGCCAGCATGAGCTGGGGCCAGAATCTTACAAGCTGATGTGAGAACTGAATGTGGTAAAAGGTCCCAGGAAGCATCATGCACGATCTCTCCCTTCCCAAGTGCTAAATGGGCTGACCTTGTAACCCACCCAACGGAGAGAGAGTGGGTGGTCCCAACCCAGGAAGCCCCAAACCACAGTGGCCTCGGATCAGAGCGTGGTGATTTATAGGCCTCTCCTCCCCTCTCCCGGCACCATGCAGGTGGTTTCCTGATGCAGGATATTAACTTTCAGCTGCTGGAGGTCCCTAACCTCCACACTGGCCTAAAAGGTTTCATCAGGTTTGGATAAGCCTCAGATAAGGACCTGAACTTTTGCAGGCTTATGAGAACCGCACCTGCAATCCTTCAGAGATTCGCTCATCACAAACTTTAATCCATCTCAAATAAAACCTGTGCATACAGACGTGGTTTCCCACCCTTGGCTGTTTAACAAGGAAGAGGAACAGCTTTGTCTGCTCTGCAAAAGCCTCTTCTGTTTACACTGTACCCAGGGATTTAATTTCCCAGATTTACATTTTAATTCTTTAAGATAGTTGGGAGACCAATGGATAGAGAGGGCTATGGTGGGAACAAGGCCCTTTCCTTACAAACCCACTTGCCTTGTCTTCCTTTCTCCCTAAACCTTCTTTCTCTGATTCCCTTCTTCATCTGACTGAGGACTGCCTTCCCATTTTCCAGCCACTGGCTTTTCTGCCCTGCTCCTAAATTAATGCTCTCTCCACATTTTGGGCCTCCTCGGTTGGACGGTCAGCTAGAGTAGCTGAATAGTGTTCCCCCAAAGTTCATGTCCATTCTGAACGTGGCATGTCCACTCAGAACGTGGCTTTACTTAGAAATGGTCTTTGCAGATGTAACTGCGTTGCGGTACGGCCCTGCAGAATCAGGGTGGGCCCTAAGTCCAATGACTGGTGTCCTCGTTCCCATGAAGAAGAGAGGACAAGGACGTACAGAGACATTGGTCCTGTGCTGAGGAAGGGCGACATGGGAACAATGCAGCCTCAAGCTCAGGAACCCCAAGGACAGCTGAGGACTGCTGGGTGCCAGGCTGGACAAGGACAGCCCCACCCCTGGAGCCTTCAGAGACAGTGTGGCCCTTCCCACGCCCCGGCTACAGGCTTCCAGCCTCCAGAATGGGACTAAATACATTTCTGTTATTTGAAGGCACCACGTGCATGGTGGTCTGTTGCAATGTCAGAGTCCAGAGCCCACTCTGCAAACACCACTCAGAATCTGGTCTCTAAGTCTCTCGCTGACCTGGAGTTTTGCAGCCAGGCCCAGGAGCCCTGGCTCTTCCTGGGGGAGCGGGATCAACCTCTGACTGGCTCTGCATGCCCATGGGGGCGGGGTCATCTGATCTCCAGCTATACTAAAGGTCCCACTGGGATCTCTCTCCTTTCTCAACATTTTATTTTCAAATACATAGGAAAATTGAGTGAATGTGGCAATGAACAATCCTATACACACCACCTAGACTGTACCATTAACACTGTAATTATACTTGCTTTATCACATATGTATCCATATGTCTACTGCAGTATCCACCAGCAGTAAATACATCCTATTTGTTTTTTGTATGCATTTCAAAATCAGTGGCAGGCACCAGTCCACTTGCCCTTAATACAGTAATGGCCACATTATTTGCCAGGATTCAGTGTTTGTTTATAGGTTTTTACCTATTTACACAGAAAATGCACAAATCTTAAGTGTATTATCTGAATTTGGCATTGTGTTACCCTTGTATAACCCCAATCCCAACAAGACAAAGCATTATCATCAGCCCACAGGGTTCCCCCTTGTCTCTTCCAAGTCAATCTCCACCCCCGTTTCCCCAGTAGCAACAAAGTGCTGAGTTTTTTCCACCATCATTTTAAGAATATCATACACATAGAACTGCACAGAGCATCTCCTGCCGTGAAGGGCTTCCCTCACTCAGCATGCTTTAAAACGTGCCACATTGACTTGTCTGTCGGTGCATGGCTCCTGTTTATCGCCGCGTGGGATTCCAACAGTACAGCACAGTCGTCCTCTCTCCTACTGATGGACACCTGGGCTCTGTCCATCTGGGGCTATTGCGAATAATGCCATGTTGAAGACTAATGTATGAGTCTTCTTGCTGGACACATGGCTTCATTTCTGTAGGGTTGGGGTGGGATGTCTTGCCTGCTCATGCCATCATCTATCCCAAAATCACCAAGAAGCCCAGCTCCATCTCCCAGACTCCCCAAGATGACACCGTAATGCAGCTGTCAAGAATTCAGACCAATTATCTGGGGTTAAACTCACACTACAGAAGACCTTCTGCAAAATAGAACTACCTAAGTTTTCTGACTCTACTTTAGCATCTGAAAAATGGGGATAAAAATGGAAAGAAATGAGTGTATGAATCTCACTGTGTTTCCCTGGGCCAGAGTAGCATAAACTGTGTAGCTTAAACAACAAGAATTTATTTCTCATGGTCCTGGATGCTTTAAGTCCAAGACCAGGCTGTCAGTAGGATCAGGTTCTTGGCGAGGGCCCACGTCCTGGTTTGCGGATAGGAGACTGCTTGTGTTCTCACGTGGCAGAGAACAGAACACGGAAGCTCTCACTTGGCTGCTTCTAAGGACTCCAGTCCTATCCAGGAGGGCTCCACCTAAAGGAACTTCCTCCAGATACACACGCTGGGTTTGCATTTCAATGTATGAATTTTGAGAGAACCCATTCAACCCACAACAGGGTTGTTCTGGGGAGGAAAGGAGTTCACGTGCCTGGAGCACTTGATGCCCAAGCCCATGCTAGGTGAACAAGGAGGCGGTCACACACGCAACGTAAGCAGTGTCTTGGCGTGCACATCACCTGCTATTTCCCTGCTGAAAAAGCCAGAGTGGCTTTCATGGACATCCCAGGATAAATCTAAACTCTGCCGCCTAGATTTTAAAATAACCAAGACAATCAGTGTTTGAGCTATCTAAAATAAAGCCCTTTATCATGGACTGGAGCTCCATCAGCTCAGGGTGTAACACTCACTCTGCTGATCGGAAAACTGAACAAGCTGATTGGTAATCCTTGAGAAACAAAAGGAGTAATAAAATGGAAAAGAAAGAATATGAAAATCTTTGCGGTCATCCTGGAGGGATGGAGGCCGTGAGAACACACAGAGGTTTTCTGGCCATACAAAGGCTGGGTGTGAAGCCTCCCTAAGGCCCCAGGGCCTGGCAGGTTCACTGCCTTCTAGCATCCCATCAACACAGCACCATCCTTGCCTCTGTCTCCACCTCCACTCAGACTGTCCTTCCCCGCCCCACCCACTCCCAGGCCTGCCCACCCAGAAGACTCTGCTGCTCTCAAAGCACTAGAATCCGCCTTTCAGAGCCTTGCAGCCCTGAGGACCTACCGTCCTCACCTCCTCCAGCGCTGGGGCAGGGCACCGACCCACGAGCCTGGGGTCTCTGTGGGAGGTCGAGGCAGTGTCAGCTACATCCCCCATGCCCCCTGCTCATCCTCAGCACAAGCCCGGACAGATAAATCCTTGCTTGTCCAAATACGCCCCCTCCCCACCACCAAAAAATAAACAAATAAATAAAATAAAACGCCAGTAGGCAAACAGGATGGAGAAAGAAATTTTGTCCTCAAAAGCAGGATACAATGTTGCTTGTCTGGCAACATGACCTTCTATTATTCACAAAATGATGCAAACTGTCCAACACAGATATGAAGCAAGTGTGTCCGTGCACAAGTGCCCACAGATACCCACCACAGCCACACACAAAGCACCAGTTCCCCTGAGCCCCCTTAGCCTTCCCACTGCCATTCAAACATCTACCAAGTACCTACTAGGCGCTATATACCAGGTGCCAGGGTTCAACATGAAAGCGCAGATCCATTCTCTCTAGGAGCTCAATCTGGTGTGAGGAGCCAGATAGTGGGAAGATCTTGGTAGGAGTGTGGGGGACAAGCACTGATGGAGTGTGGGAGGGGAAGGGCTGCCTGGTCCTTCCTCAATGATTCCAAGGGAAAACGTCCCAACAGCTGTGGATATGTGATAATGAGTCCCCAGAGGACCTTGTGAAAATGAGAGTCCACCTGTCCCACAGGCCCCAGAGCTGGGCCAGCTCCTTGGGGACTTGAAGGATGGGGTTCAGAATGTGGCAAGGGAGCGACTGAAATGAAATAAAGTAGTGTCCAGGCAGAGGAGTCAACAGATGCAAAGGCAGAGTTGTGGGTGAGCATTCTGGATAACCGAGATCAATCTCGCCAAGCATTACCGGGCTGACGCAGTGGAAGGGTGCCACAATTGAAGGCAGGTGCCATGGCCAGAGGAGGTCTGGCCCAGTGCCCCCACAACAGAGAAGTCCCCTCTTGTCCATAATGGCCTGCACTCAGCCAGCAGCAAGGAGATGTGGCATCAAACCCATCATCAAGCACAAAGAACCCATTTCTTCCCCGTGTGCTTCCCAAAGGTTTACTTTAGCTACAAACAATAAATTCGTATGAATCAACTACAGCTGTGATGCTGTGTGGCTCCCAGCAAGCCCAGCTCCAAAAGCAGTGGGAATGTGGCTCCCTGACAGGACAGCGTCAAGCTGCCTCCACTACTGCTGGGCCGTGGAGGTCAAGCACACCACAGGTAGCAGAAAGAATTATTAAACGGGCACCTCCATCTGCCAGCTGACAAATGCAGCTGTCGAGGTAGGTCTCCAAGTCTGAACACCTCCTCTGCTGGAGGGGGCTGTGCACCAGCCTGGGCATCTGGGAAGGGGCTGGCAGCCATGAGTACAGGCTGGGTCTGGTTTGGAAGCAGATGAGCACCCAATAAACTTGTCCTTTTGCATCCGAGCAGCCCCATTAGGCCCTGAAAGGGTCAAGGCTCTGTGACTTTGTCCCACAGGGGACAGATGAAAACCCTTCAACTAGGAGTCAGAACAACGTATTTCAGGATCTAAAGTCAGGTCTTGGCCCAGGTGTCTCACTGTGGAAGTGAAAAGGGAGAGATGTCTAGAATGATCCATGTAGCAATGGATCAGAGCCGGAGACATCAGTAAGAGCTCATGCGTAACTTAACACAGACACAGCTGCTGACATAAACAGCTACAGGTATGTATATATTCCCAGGCAAGTAGATGAACTCATGTGTTTCTCTGATCTGTCAGCTGAGAAGGCCAGAAAGAAACAATACCCCAGTGGCCTCAGCACCCAGATCTCAGCTCTAGTATTGGTACACAGATCTCAGCTCTAGTATTGGTACGCAGATCTCAGCTCTAGTATCATTATCCAGATCTCAGCTCCGGTATCATCAGCTCCAGTATCATTACCCAGATCTCAGCTCCAGCATCATTACCCACATCTCAGTTCCGGTGTCATCAGCTCTGGTATCATTACCCAGATCTCAGCTCTGGTATCATTACCCACATCTCAGCCCTGGCATCATTACCCACATCTCAGCTCCGGCATCGTTACCCACATCTCAGCTCCGGTATCATTACCCACATCTCAGTTCCGGTGTCATCAGCTCCAGTATCATTACCCAGATCTCAGCTCTGGCATCATTACCCACATCTCAGCCCTGGCATCATTACCCACATCTCAGCTCTGGCATCATTACCCACATCTCAGCTCCGGCATCGTTACCCATGTCTCAGCTCTGGTATCGTTACCCATGTCTCAGCTCCGGTATCATTACCCACATCTCAGTTCCAGTGTCATCAGCTCCAGTATCATTACCCAGATCTCAGCTCTGGCATCATTACCCAGATCTCAGCCCCGGTATCATTACCCACGTCTCAGCCCCGGTATCGTTACCCACGTCTCAGCCCCGGTATCGTTACCCATGTCTCAGCCCCGGTATCGTTACCCACGTCTCAGCTCCGGTATCGTTACCCACGTCTCAGCTCCGGTATCGTTACCCACGTCTCAGCTCCGGTATCGTTACCCACGTCTCAGCTCTGGTATCGTTACCCATGTCTCAGCTCCGGTATCATTACCCACATCTCAGTTCCAGTGTCATCAGCTCCAGTATCATTACCCAGATCTCAGCTCTGGCATCATTACCCAGATCTCAGCCCCGGTATCGTTACCCACGTCTCAGCTCCGGTATCGTTACCCAGATCTCAGCTCTGGTATCGTTACCCACGTCTCAGCTCCGGTATCATCAGCTCCAGTATCATTACCCAGATCTCAGCTCTGGCATCATTACCCAGATCTCAGCCCCGGTATCGTTACCCACGTCTCAGCTCCGGTATCGTTACCCAGATCTCAGCTCTGGTATCGTTACCCACGTCTCAGCTCCGGTATCATCAGCTCCAGTATCATTACCCAGATCTCAGCTCTGGCATCATTACCCAGATCTCAGCTCTAGTATTGTTGCTCAGATCTCAGCTCCGGTATCATTACCCACATCTCAGCTCTGGCATCATTACCCAGATCTCAGCCCCGGTATCGTTACCCACGTCTCAGCTCCGGTATCGTTACCCAGATCTCAGCTCCGGTATCGTTACCCACATCTCAGCTCTGGTATCATCAGCTCCAGTATCATTACCCACATCTCAGCTCTGGCATCATTACCCACATCTCAGCTCTGGCATCATTACCCACATCTCAGCTCTAGTATTGTTGCTCAGATCTCAGCTCCGGTATCATTACCCACATCTCAGCTCTGGCATCATTACCCAGATCTCAGCTCCAGTATCATTACCCAGATCTTTTTTCTAACATCAAGATTCAGGACTCCCTGGAGAAGTGACTGACTGCAGGATCAGGGTGGGGAATATACAAGTTGAGTCAGGAACACCTTGCAATATTATGAAGTATTACAGAGTGCTCACCAAAAAAAAAAAATATATATTTTTGACAGTCAATATGTCAAAGGGGCCCAGGAACCAACTGCAAGAGCTCCCAAAGGCCAGAGCTTGAAAAACCTGAGCAACAAAATAAATAAAACAGTATGTCATTATAACTCAAAACATAAAACAAATATCCATGAGTCCATATTGATATGCACGATTGAATAAATCAGTAACTGAGAGATAAAAAGCAAATCTCCAGTGCAGAAGAATAATTTACGTACACATTGCACTCTCAATGAGGTGGAATGTCACTCCCCACTCTTGAGGGAAGTTGTGCATAGATCTCCTTGCAAAGAGTACACTTGGGGGGGGGGGGTCACTTACAGAGGAGAACTTGACAAACGTGGCTCAGCCAAGGGATCATGCTCAATCACCATAAATCATGTTGCTAGTATGAGACCTTGATCTATGATATGACAAAAATGGTGCTTTCCCTCCATGATAACCCATAGCACCAGTCAAAGCAAAAGGAAATCGTAAGACAAATTCCAGGAGAGGGATATCCTAAAATACACCTGACCCGTACTCCTCAAGACGGTCGAAGTCATTCAGGAACAAGGGAAGTCTGACAAAGTGTCTGCTGCGGACTAAGCAGTCCTCTCCCCCAAGCACCCATGCTGAAATTTCACTCCCAGTGTGACAGTACCAAGACCTGGGGACCACAGAAGTCGGCCCTGCCCTCACACGTGTGGACACGCCTACGAGGCATTGCGAGTGCAGCCAGGAGCACGCCCTCACCACACGCCCAGTGTGCTGACGCCTTGAACGTGCACTGCCCAGTCCCAGAACTGTGAGCAACTTTCGTTGTCATAAATCACCCAGTACAGGGGCTTTGTTACAGTGTAGGAACAGATGAAGACCCTATCACAGCCGACAGGACCGTGGGGAGACGATGACAACCCAGTGCGATGGGCTAGGAAGGGGACCCAGCACAGGAAGGGTGTTAGGCAAAAACTAACGACTCAATGGGGACTTCAGTCAACCAAGTATCAAACAGACCACACTGCTGCTAACAGTGGGGGGCACAGGGGACAGGGCTATAGGAGAACTCTTTGTATGAATGCCAGAATTTTTCAAAAACCAAAAACTACTTTACCAAAGAAAGCTTATCCATTAAAAAGCAATCCTGGCTCTCTCACTCACCGGGTCAATCCCTCTGTGAGTCACTTTTTTCTCCCGAGACGATATTATTGGTCACAATCACCTTGAAAACTTTAGAGGAAGACTCGAGGAGACAACTGTGCAAAGTACTACAGCTACGCCTGGCATCCAGGAGGCGCACAAATACAACTACTATCATCCCAGGCAACACTCTAAATATATAAACTGCTCTTACTAGTGACCATCTCAACAGAGAATCTCAAAATCCCTCTCTCTATTGACACAATTTTTAAAAAGATTTTATTTATTTGAGAGGTAGAGTTACAGACAGTGAGAAGGAAGAGAGAGAGAGAAAGGTTCACTCCCCAGATGGCTGCAATGGCCAGAACTATGCCAATCTGAAGCCAGGAGCTTCTTCCTGGTCTCCCGTGTAGGTTCAGGAGCCCAGGGACTTGGGCCATCTTCTACTGCTTTCCCAGGTCATAGCAGAGAGCTGGATTGGAAGAAGGGCAGCTGGGACTAGAACCTGCACCCATATGGGATGCCGGCACGGCAGGTGGAGGATTAACCCACTGCACCACAGCGCTGGCCCCGACTCAATATTAAACGCAAGTTTGTTGGGGAAGAGTCTCTAAAGTCTCACCCCAGGGCCAGTGTTGTGGCATGGAGACGGTAAAGCTGCTTCCTACGATGCCAGCATCCCCTGCGGGCACCCAAACACATCCTGGCTGCTCCACTTCCCAGCCAGCTCCCTGCTAATGGCCTGGGAAAGCAGTGTAAGATGGCCCAAGTGTCGGACCCCTGCCACCCACGTAGCAGACCCAGAAGAAGCTCCTGGCTTCAGCCCGGCTCAGTTGAAGCCATTTGGGGAATGAAGATCTATCTCTCCTTCTCCCTCTGTAACTCTGACTTTCAAATAAATAAACAACTCTTTCAAAAATTAAAATTAAACAAAATTTCACCCCCAAACTCACGCCCTCCAACTGGAGCAGACACACATAGCATCTGCTGCAAAGGGAGAGAGACTCCATGAAGGTCACCTGGCGGAGAGCAGGCAGCCCTGTGGGGTCCACGTGGCATCCGATCAAACTCTAGGAATGTGATTACTGCAATCCAGTTATTGTTTTCCTCATACATCACACACACAGTGCACACACACCCACACCCACACCAAGTGAATCCATGCAAAATTAAATGGTATCATTGTGCTGCTTGCACTCAAAAGATGGATGTGTTTCCTGCATGACTCAGAATATTCTACTGATTCTGAGCAGGACAGAGGGGATGATATACAGACACAATAAACATTAGCACATAGGAAGCGTGACCGGGGAGCCTACCACCTCCCACCATAAAAGCACTAATGCATTTTTCTCATTCACTTACTTAACCTTCACAGAGCAACCTGGAATGTTTACCTGGCAATGGTACCAATAGATGCAATTCATTCACTGAGACCCCACACGCATAAAGGAAACAGTATCTCATAAGGTAAAGCATTATCGAGGGCACTGGAATGCACGGCTGAGCAGGCAGAGGTAACTGACGGCTCTTTGCAAGTGGCTGGGAAAACTCAAGCTCCCGCCCGGCAGTTGGAGCAACACGTTAGACACGTGCACGGGAGCTCATCCCAAGTGGCACGCCCCCCGCCACCGTCACCTCAGGCCCACCCCAACAATTAACAGGCCTGGCTCAGCTGTCAGAAACCAAGCTGTGATTTATCGTTGTCTTCAGGTTCATAAAAGCAATGCCATCCATCGTGAATGCCTGGCCTGGACCACACGAGGAAGAGTGGGTTTCCTGCGAGTTCCACTTCCGAAACCACATTCTCTAAGCCCCAGTTTTTAGCTTCTGCCCTCACCCATGTGCCCAGACAATGGCCAAAGCCTGGACAAGGGATGCATCTCTATCCACTCAAAAGCCATTCACAACTTCAAGATGGCGGACATGCAACGGGGTCACGGGTGTCCACAACTCTCTCCTTTTACCGATGAGAAAACTGAGGCCAAAGGGCACAGAGACTGCCCAGAGCTCCCTGCCAAAGGCAGAAACCTTGCTGGCAACGGAGCTGAGGTCTCCTAGGCACTGGCCACCAGACCAAGATCAGAAGTCCCTGGGGCCACAAGTCCGCAATTGGTTGGTTTGAGTTTCCATGAAAAGCTCAAAAATCATAAGGCTTGACTCACAGCCGCCACGTTCCTGGCTTCTCCTGGAAACCCTGGTTATCTGACAGTTGTGGGTCTACATTCCTGCCTGGCCTCAGTCTATGCAGCTAGGGAGTGGGTGCCATGGCAAACAGCCCTATAGGCTCCAGCATCCTCTGCCCTTGGTGACAGGAGCTCTGGATACTTTGTAACTAGCTCTTCTTCCTCTACATCACACTCAGCTGGGATTAAAAGAATATAGGTACGTGATACACATCATAAACAACACATATGACACACAAGTCACTTTAAGATTTATTTGAGCCGGCGCCGCGGCTCAACAGGCTAATCCTCCGCCTTGTGGCGCCAGCACACTGGGTTCTAGTCTTGGTCGGGGTGCCAGATTCTGTCCCGGTTGCCCCTCTTCCAGGCCAGCTCTCTGCTGTGGCCCCAGAGTGCAGTGGAGGATGGCCCAAGTGCTTGGGCCCTGAACCCAATGGGAGACCAGGATAAGCACCTGGCTCCTGCCATCGGATCAGCGTGATGCGCCAGCCACAGCACGCCGGCCGCAGTGGCCATTGGAGGGTGAACCAAGGGTAGAGGAAGACTTTTCTCTGTCTCTCTCTCTCTCTCTCACTGTCCACTCTGCCTGTCAAAAAAAAATTAATAATAAAAAAAAAAGATTTGAAAGTTGGAGTTAGAGAGAAACCTTTCATTTGCTGGTTCACTCCCTAGATGGCTGGAATGGCCAGGGCTGAGCTAGGCTGAAGCCAGGAGCCAGGAGCTTCTTCTGAGTCTCCCACATGGGTGGCAGAGTTCCAAGTACTCAGGCCAGCCTCCACTGCTTTCCCAGGCACATCAGCAGGGAGCTGGATTGGGAGTGGAGCAGGGACATGAACCGGCGCCCATATGAGATGCCTGCATTGCAGGTGGTAGCTTTACCTGCTACACCACAACACTGGCCACAAAAAGTGACTTTCTTTTCTTTTTTTTTTTTTTTACAGGCAGAGTGGACAGTGAGAGAGAGAGACAGAGAGAAAGGTCTTCCTTTGCCGTTGGTTCACCCTCCAATGGCCGCCGCGGTCGGCACGCTGCGGCCGGCGCACCGCGCTCGTCCGATGGCAGGAGCCAGGAGCCAGGTGCTTTTCCTGGTCTCCCCATGGGGTGCAGGGCCCAAGCACCTGGGCCATCCTCCACTGCACTCCTGGGCCACAGCAGAGGGCTGGCCTGGAAGAGGGGCAACCGGGACAGAATCCGGTGCCCCGACCGGGACTAGAACCCGGTGTGCTGGCGCCGCAAGGCAGAGGATTAGCCTGTTGAGCCACGGCGCCGGCCAAGTGACTTTCTTAAATTCAGAAGACACATGTGGGAATATTTTAATGAAGTATTGATGAGCACAACTGGCCACCTTTAAGATGATACGAGGTGCAAGCCGCCCATTCGAGATTCTCTGTGGGTAAAGCGAGCAGAACGCAGGCGCTCAGCAGAGCTGAGCCGACTAGCGTGGGGCACTGTTCCCACTTCCAGGAGAACAGAATTGCAAAGGGCAGCCGGTAGGGCCTGAGCCTACTCAGCACAAGCTCTGATCTTGGACATTTTCACAGCAACCAGGGCAGCTGTTTTTAAACGTAAATAAAACCATAGCACCTACCTCTCCACTTCCTTCCTCGTTCGTGTCACACAATCTTCCCTTTCACTAGCAACTCCCAGCCATGCCCGCTCCCTCCTGAGCCTGGGACCCTGGTATGTGATGAATGGCCCACAGGGACTTCCCTGACCATTCTAGCTAAAGACTTCCTGGCTCTAGCACATCACCCCAAGACACTGTCTTCATTTCTCCTCTCCAAATCTACCTTGTTTAATTCCTTTGCAGGCTTGGTTCCAGACATTCTACACTACTACACTGTAGATTCCATGAAACCAGGGGCCTTGGTTCTTGCTCATGCCCCATCCTCAAGGCCTAGAAAGTGCCTGGAGAACATATTTACCAGCTGCAGAGTAAACACGTCACATAGCGCGTTAGAGGTTTTGCAAAGTACTTGAGCTGGGAGAAAGCGTTCTCCACTAGCAAGACCCCAGCTCGGGTGAGAACCAGGGCAGAGGAACGGCTGGGAGTCTGGGCTCAGAGTTTTAAGGGATTTCAGCTGACCGCACAGACAGCATCACCTCCATGCTGAAATCGCTACACTGTGCCCACTTACACTCTCCAGCGCCAGGCTGAGTGGTGTTACTCTCGCTTGGTTTCTGTTCAATTTCAGGATCAACCTTGAGTCTTTGGATGAGCATTCACAAAGTGCTTCAGCAGCTTGGAATGAGGACTGTGAGTGAGTGTGTGTGTGTGTGTGTGTGTGTTCCCCACTTCACTGTGAAAGGACGGGTGTGAAAGTGCCCTAAAACTCGAGATTCTGCTCCCGGGTGCACGCACAGCGTTTCTATCGCATCTGATGTTGTGAAGAGCAGTTCTAGGGCTCTCGGGAATGTCTGAGAGCCACCTGATGGTGCAGAAGCTCTGGGGACAACAGAGAATGTGCTTCAATGAAGGCTCCTCGAGAACCTGTCCCTGTGGCCCTGGAACTCTCATTTAAAGTGGCCCAGCTGCAGGCCCACCAGTCCTCGACCATCCTCAGCCACCGTGCTCCGAGCTCCGCAGCAAGTGGCATTTATAGATGAAAGAACTGAATCCAGCGGGGAAATGGCCCAGGCGCAGGGTGGAGGCACACTCCCACGTGCCCGCGCCACGGATACAGCCGACAAAAACCCTGCAGGAGCTGCCGTGCTGTCACCTCCCGTAACAAGATTGATCTGTAGTGAAATAAAAGATAATGCAATCCAGAGGAAATAACTTCTGTTTCCTGCGAGAATGTCTGATGTTGTCAACTGCAAACCTGCTTTCCTCTTCCACCTGCCACGGCGCACAGCAGCCCGAGCAGGCAAGGACTCCTCTGGGCACAGAGGCCTCCCTCCCTCCGCTCCAGGCACACTCAGTGGCAAAGTGCCATCTCCCTGTCTTTGCCCGTGACTCCCTGGCCAGCCCCTGGGCAGGCAGGGCCTCGATGCCCACTGTGTGCTCAGGAAGGCAGGGCAGCTCTGAGTTGCCACCACGGATGTAGATGGCTTCAGAAGATGACCCAGTGGCATCTGCTCGTTGGAAGCCACGCAGCCTTCTACCTGTGTATTTCTTGCACCATTCCTCACGCACCCTGCCTGTGTTTCTAGTTAAAGGCACAATGCTGGCCCAGAGTCCCCAGCACGGAAGACGTCGTGGAGAGCAACCCAGACCATTCGGTCTTGATCTCATGTGACTGGCAGCAGCTGAACGTTTTCCTGAGCATTATTTTCAGAGGCGGAATGGCCAGGCACAAAGCTAAGGAGGGGGTCCCAGCTGGCGAGCTCTCCGCCGTCATTTCTGCCGTGTCTCCATCCACAATGATCCTACAAGACCGGTGCCGTGTAAATAATTCACAAAAGGGAGCTCAGCTCTCTCCGTCTGAAATCCTAGTAACATCTTAGAGGGGAGCTGCCGCCCACCGCCACACAGGGCACCGGGCAGCTAGCAGCTTCCGTCTCTGGCAGATGCTATTAAGTCTCAATAGCCAGTGATTTGTAGATGATTATAACTTTGGCTCTGCATATCATTGCTACTGACAGGCAAATCCCATCAATCGAATGGCATGACTGATTTAAAAAGGAGGCGAACTTGACATAGGCAGTCTGATAAGCCATTTTTTATGCCAATTACAACAACGAGAGTGCTCAAGCACTCTGTGTAGAAAGGCCAGATCTGATGCACGCCCCTTCTCTGTGAGCCTTGGAACACAGGTTCCAGAAAGATCTCCCAGACTGTGCGTCTGGGGTTTCAGGAGCAGACAGAGGGTGATGCTTGCCTCCTAGTCCAGCATCCCTAGGACCTCCAATTTGTCAAAGAAAACTCGCAGTAGCAACGGGCCCTGACAGCAGCACTTTCATTACGCCAAGTCACGGCACCTTTTCAGTTTTGCTCATCTCTTAGTCTCCAGCCAAATGGAACTTATTACTTATAGCTTGTTGGGATTTATGAATTATTTATCAAAGCAGGTCTATGACTCCAGACTCTTAGAAGACAACACAACAGAGCACGCATGGTTATCCACACCGCGCTTCAAGCAGAAAGCACATCCCCTGCAACACACACTGCACGTTTGGGTGAAATGACTGTTTTGAACATATCGAGTCTGTAAGATTACTTGGAAGCTATTTATGGAATGTCTGAATGTATTTTTAAAACAGTCTCTTGTATGCTAAGCCAGCCTTGGGTTCCAGAAAGATGCAGCAGACACGTGCTACAAACATCTTTCCCAGCCTGAATACAAACAGTGGGGCCCTGCCACTTTTACTCAAAAGTTTCAAGTCTCTTGTGTCCCCAACGTATCCCAACTGAGGACTAGAACATGGGCCAGACATGCCGCCATGTGGATCAGGAATACTTGACCTTGGCTGGTGAAAGAGGCGACACTCAGGCTCTCATTTGGCTCTGTCTCAGTCACAGACCCAGTTGGAGAGGTTGTGAGCTACAAAGTGGCCAGCCAGCTCTGGTCTTGTCCACACCTCCATGACAGCAGCGTGTCTGTTCGGCAAACAAACCTCCATTCTGGCAGTGGCATGGAGAGCCCTGACCACGCAGCCGCTGCCCCGGACACAGAAGTATTGAGGGTCAGAGACCTCCCTTCCCCCCCACCCAAAGAGACAGCTGTCCCTTACTAGTCTCACCAGCATCCTTGCCGCCTGCCAGGGCCCAATCACCCCTGCCCTGTCCAGTTCCCCTGCCACCCCCAAGCATGGTTCAGAAGCAACACCAGAGGCCAAACACCAGAGGCCCATGGCACTTCAGGCCACTGTCCACATCATGTCCCCTAAAGTCCACGTGACATAAAGCCTCATAATCCAAAAAACACAAATAGAAGAACAGGCAGGAGGCAGAGACTTACCTTGCTGAAAGACATCTGCCAGGAGAGAGGAAACATTGGGGAGGGGGTGGGGAGGAGAGAGAGAGAGGAGAAACACGTTATTAATAAGGGTGTTGCAGAGGACAACGCAGTATCACAGCTGATGTGCTGATATTTCTAAGCCGTCTTTATGCCCTATTTCCTTGGACTCCAGAGGCAGTGGTTAAGAGCGCAGGCTCTAGAACGAGACAGCCTGGGCTTGAATCTCAGCTCAGCACTTACTAACTCTTACGGATTATGGTTCCCTAAACCACACAGATAAAAGTGCTGGAAAGGTTAAATATATGGTGCCACATGCGCTTTACGGCTTAGAACAGTGCCTGGCACACAGCAAACACACAACCATCAGTGGTGACACTAACACTATTATGTTCATAATGGTACCATAAAGTAGGTATTAGTCTCATTCTATAGATGAGGGAATGGTCCCAGAAGCTTAAGTGACCCCAAGACCATGGAGGAGCAAACCTAGGCTCAGGACTGAACCCCAATCTGATTCCATAAACCATCTCCTTACCCGCTACTGACCTGCAGAACTAATTTATAAACTGCAGCAAAGCCAACAGTGGCAGGTAAGAGAATAAATAGCGAAAGGGCCTATGAACTAGTTCTATATCTAAATCGCATAAACAAAAACATGTCTATGAATTCTCTGCCTCATAACCCACAACTAATAATATTACTACTAATAATCCTAGGTCAAAATCTGTGATAAAGGTGAAAACCATTAATGTATTTTTTTCAGCAAATATTTGAGAGGCTGCTCTGTGCCAAACATTCTATCTGGCTCTAGGAAACACACATCTGGCCCAAACACAAGCAAGCAGTCACTAACGCTCCCCCTCGGGGTAATCACTAACTTGATTTCTAAGACCATTAACTCATTTTAACCTGTTCTTGATTTTGGTATAAATGGACTTCTAGGGCATGAATACTTTTTCTATTTCTGGCTCCTCTGTTCCGAGTGCTTGTGGGAGTCATCCACACTGCAGCACATGGTAGCTCACACCTTCTCACATTGCACAGCAATTCACTGTGTGATTAGACTATCATTTATGGTAGAGAGCTGGGTTATTTTCAATGTTTGGCAACACGGAACTGTGATACATATCTTTTGGGGAACACAGGTGCACAGGCCTGGGACTTTGACGTCTCCCCTGTGCATTCAGGTTCACTCTGCTTCTACCACCTTGCAGATACCCCCCAAGCACTCTCACCCAATCACGATCTCTCATCTAGTAATTTGGTTTTTTTTGTTTGTTTGTTTTTTAGTTTTTTGACAGGCAGAGTGGACAGTGAGAGAGACAGAGAGAAAGGTCTTCCTTATGCCATGGTTCACCCTCCATGGCCACCGCAGCTGGCGCGCTACGGCCAGCACACCGCGTTGATCCAAAGGCAGGAGCCAGGTGCTTCTCCTGGTCTCCCATGGGGTACAGGGCCCAAGCACTTGGGCCATCCTCCACTGCACTCCCTGGCCACAGCAGAGAGCTGCCTTGGAAGAGGGGCAACCGGGACAGAATCCGGCACCCCGACCGGGACTAGAACCCGGTGTGCTGGCACCGCAAGGCAGAGGATTAGCCTATTGAGCCGCGGCGCCGGCCTCATCTAGTAACTTGAAGGCAGAAAGCACCAGTGATGACAAGACAGCACCATTCATACTTGAGCCAGTTCCTGCACTGCCAGTGGGACTGTAGAAAGGTACAAAACTTCTAGAAAAAGGTTTGCTAGTACATGCGGAAATGTTAAACATACATTCTGTGACCCAGTACTACCACATTTGTGACTTTAACTTACTGAAATAATTAAAATTATAAAAGCAGCCTTCACGGATGTTCATCACAGTATTATTTATAATATTGGCCATTTAGTTGATAGGGAATCAAACCAAAAATGATATACACCATACAAGGGATTATTTATTGTGCAGCCATTTAAAGAATTATTTAAGACTCCAATCACTTTTTATTTTTAAAATTTTTATTTATTTATTTATCTGAAAGGCAGAGTTACAGAAAGGGGGAAGCAAAGAGAGAGGTCTTTCATCTGTTGGTTCACTCTCCAAATGGCTGCAACAGCTAAAGTTGGGTCGATCCAGAACCAGGAGCCAGGAAATTCATCACAGATCTGTCTTCATGCAGCTGCACACATGCCCACAGGTACATAAGCTGACTTGATTATATATTCCATTTTGCTCCATGATATTTTTATTTAAAAGCAATTGGAGGGGCCAGCGCTGTGGCGTAGTGAGTAAGGCCACCACCTGCAGTGCCAGCATCCGATATGAGCACCAGTTCAAGGCCCAGCTTCTCCACTTCTGATCCGGTTCTCTGCCGTGGCCTGGAAAAGCATAGCCCAAGTACTTGGGTCCCTGCACCCATATGAAAGATCCAGAGGAAGCTCCTGGATTTGGCCTGGCCCTGCCTTGGATGTTGTGGCCATCTGGGGAGTGAACCAGCAGATGGAAGATCTCTGTGTGTCTTCCTGTCTCTGTAACCCTGACTTTCAAATGAAATAAATAAACCTTTAAAAACAAAAACAGAGAGCTATGCATCAACTTTACTTGTGCTGTCAGTCATCACTTGAAATAGCAGCTCCAACAGGGTCACAACGAACGGAGGGCCCACGAGTGGCGAGGATGAAACAGCCAGCAAGAAGCAAAGGCCCGTGATGGGCGTTTCCATCCCGCCTGGGTACACAGGACCCCTGTGAGAGGTGTCACTCACATCACTACACAGACTCCCAGGGCACACCCCGGCCAGCGGCTACGGCACAGGCGAGACACATTGCAAGCTCACAATTCCAAGAGATTTGGCTAAAATATTACCCACTCACACACACGCAAGACAGCCAACCAGGCTGGGCAGGGGCCACACCGGTGCCATGACCCTACAGCCTTGACTGTCCTAAGGATACAGGATGTAGTGTACTAACTTATCATTCATACAAATTCTAATCCAGCAGCGTGTAGAACGCCACCGCACGGAGGCCGAGAGAAGGACCTTGTGCAGCTCCCAAAATACACCACTTTCACACCAGGAGGCTTCCTGGACCCCGTGGTGTGAGCCACCCACCCTCGGACCGGCCCCACACCTGGAGAAGCCTCCTACCCAGCCTTCAAATGTCACCGCTGCTGTGAAGTCTCTCCCCACAGAGAGGGAAGTCGCTGTTTCTGCTCTGTGCTCCTAAAGTAATTTGTGCATGCTGCAATTAGCGCTCATATTATAATTAGTTATTTATGTAGACCATGAGCTCCTGAGGACAAGAGCAAAGCATCTTAATCACCTCCATGGTCCTCACTGCCATGTAGGGTGCGGTCGCCCCAGGAGGCAGAGAACGGGGCTGGTCAGTCCCTGCACTCGCCTGGTCCTGACCCCTATTTGACAGATGAGGAAACTGAGTCCCAGCTAGTGAAGAGCTTTGTTATTTTCAAGGTCACACGTGAGATTCAAATCTGAGCCAGGATTACAGCAAAGTCACAGAACCCACAGGCAGCAAAAAAAGCTCATCGCTGTTATTAGCAGGTACACATTAGAGATTTATTGTTCCCCTCGGATGAACATGGACAAAAATTGCCAACCTTGAAAACATCAGTGAAATAAAATTAGTCTTTCCAGTACAGATCCAGTCTCGACATCGTCCAGGATCCTCCACCTTCTCTTCAGGGCTTTTGACAAGGGCCATTTCCTTCGAAATCCTGTTCTGATGTGAACCACAGGGAAGCATGGGTGGGCATGGAGGAAGGGACCTCGGGCAGGGATACAATGCCCTTACTCCTCACCACTTCCTTTGTGTGTTTCACACTGTAGCAGACAAGTCTGCAGAGAGCACTACTCATACCTTCTATTCCAAAAACTCATCCGCGAGTAAACGCTTTTAGATTTTTTTCAACTATTCCTTTTCAGCCTTATTTACATTTTGCACCTTTTTATTCAAATGTAAATTTTAATAAACATGAGTATAAATATTGCAACAATTTTGCACATGAGTTATCTTGTAATTTACACTCTGAATGTATATCCTTTGTGGTCTCTGGTATAAATCATTCTGCTCACAGCATCATTTAGCTTTTTGCTCCGTATAATAATGGCTTGCATAGCGTCTTTAAAATTTCACTTTTCCAGACAGAAAGAGCTACCCAGGCTCGGGTTCAAATACTTCATGGATGGCAGAATGAGAGTAAGGCAGAAACAAGTTGTTTCTGCATGCATGGCTACATTTTACCCTCCGCCCACCCCTCACAAATCGTGGATATCAGAGGATGTTATCCACAGAAATATTCTCAACACTCTTGCTCTGATGTTCATGCCCAACACGCATGTCCCAAACCAGGAGAAGCAGTCACCTGTAAAAATCAAAGGACCTTAATGTGAGTGGATACTCCCCTTCCGGTCTAACCAACCACGAAGAGCTCTGAACACCTGGGAACCAGCAACCTACACCCTGAGCTTGTCCTCCATGAGGAAGAACCGAGGCAGATCAGCACCCCGCCTGGTGTTGGCAAGGGGAAGCCGAGTCATTTGCAGGATCACTTTCCCACCTGTTGCTGTTGCAGAATCACTCCGGGAACAAGACTTGGTGCCCTCGTGTCTACAGGAATTGGAAAGCACTCAAACACAGAGTTGCCAGTTGCCAGTGGTCACTCCAGCTTCCATCAAGTTGAGCCCAAAGGACACCGGGGACACTCGTGCAGAGGAAATGAACTCCTTCAGACAAAGCTCTGCTCACGAGCACTTCCCCAGGGAGGAAACCACAGCCCTAATCATCCGTGTGAACAAAGCAAGCCTGTTCTCCAGCCCCACCCCCAGCCCCGGGAGCCATTCTGGTCCCAGAGATGGATGGATGGGCCTGTGTAGCAAGATGGTGACACAGATATGGGAAGCAGGAAGTCAGAAAGAATTCAGATTCGCCTCCCTGAGCCCCACGTCCAACGTCTTCCATTGGAAAGGAGCATCAGGATGTGTGCCCCTCCCCCACAGCTACAGGGATTCACATCGTAGAGATCCTTAATGCACTGCGTCCTCCAGAGACAGGGGCCATAAAAAGACCAGATTATTTATTAGTATTAATAAGTTATGGCAATTAAGCGAGGTGATTCCTAAACATGGCTGATTAAAAACTTTCCTGAGTGCTGCTCGTCCACATGGCTAGTGTTTACCACGATTAAAAATGATTTAACCGCACTCCGGGTGAACCCCTCTCTTGTGCCTGGGTTAATAATTAGCAGTGCTCAGAGCTGCGTAGGTTAAGTGAGTTGGTTCCCCTTTATTTATCTATCACTTTGTTTTACGAGCACTAGTGGATGGCAGTCTTATTGCCCATTCAGTCTGCTAGGAGCCATTTACTATTTCAATCCACAGTCCATAACTATGGTTAGAGAAACCCTCACTATTATTACAATATCACACTTAGCTCACACTCCACAGCATTAAAGATATGCCAAACAGGGCAAGTGTGCATGACTTCCTTACGACTGGGGGAGGTAAAGTTACCAGTTCTCAAACAATGTAATCACACTGCTCTCACCATTCTGCTTTCTTCTCCAGGTTAAATTATATATGAGGGGAGTTTAGTTTCTTGAAAATGCATGCACTTAACTCCCATTTAAGAAGTCTCACCTGGGGAGACAGCTGTCTTGCAAGTTCTCCTGTGGTTTGAGCTACAGAAAGAAATTTCTTTTTTTAAGTACAAGTGCTTTTACAGGAAAGCACTGTGAATATGACTGGGACTCAACTAACCAGGGCTAAGGATGGGAGCTAGGGAACAGCTGGAATGAATGCTGCTTCCTTGAATGGGGTCGGGTTCACCATTAAACAAAGTCAAATTCAAGATCAGTGGAGCTGCCCCACCACCATCAAATTTCAAACTCCAGTGAGCTCTGAACATGGACGTGAAGAGTAGCTAGAATTCCGCCTATATACTTCTGCAGTCCTCTGTGAGAAAATTCTTTCTCTCCTGTGCTGAAAAGGAAGGCCCACGCATGCCTCCCTTCTTGCTGAATGCCAGCCCTTTGGAATAGCCATGCTCTAAGGCGACAAAGCCCAGGTCCCAACAGGCAGGTGACTTTCCCAGGACAGGCAGTGTTACGCCCCTCTGTGCTCCCAAATATGCCAACATATGATGACGACCACTGGATCCCAGCGAGCTGGGATTCGGCTGGAGCCCCTTACTAAGTAGAAACTGAGGATAATCATTCAATCTCTCCTAGCCTATTTCGTCATCTATAAAATGGAGGTGGTGGGCTGGCACTGTGGTGTAGTGGGTTAAGCTGCCGCCTGCAAGGCCAGCATCCCATAGGGACACCAGTTCATTTCCCAGTTGCTCCACTTCCGATCTAGCTCCTTGCTAACGTGCCTGGGAAGGCAGCAGAGGATGTCCAAGCAATTGGGCCCCTGCACCCACATGAGGGGCCCGGATGAAGCTCCTGGTTCCTAGCTTTGGCCTGGCCCAGCCCAGGCCGTTGCTGCCATCTGGGGAGTGAATCAGTGGATGGAAGACCTCTCCCTCTCTCAGTAATTCTTTCAATTAAATAAATAAATCCTTTTTTAAATTTTTATTTATTTATTTATTTATTTTTTGACAGGCAGAGTGGACAATGAGAGAGAGAGAGACAGAGAGAAAGGTCTTCCTTTGCCGTTGGTTCACCCTCCAATGGCTGCCGCGGTCGGCGCGCTGCGGCCGGCGCACCGCGCTCATCCGATGGCAGGAGCCAGGTGCTAGGTGCTTTTTCCTGGTCTCCCATGGGGTGCAGGGCCCAAGCACCTGGGCCATCCTCCACTGCACTCCTGGGCCACAGCAGAGGGCTGGCCTGGAAGAGGGGCAACTGGGACAGAATCCGGCGCCCCGCCTGGGACTAGAACCCGGTGTGCCGGCGCCGCAAGGCGGAGGATTAGCCTGTTGAGCCACAGCAACGGCCAAAATCCTTTTTTAAAAAAAAATGGAGGCGGTAAGAATAAACGTTTTATCTACCACAAGGGATATCATGAGGGTCAAGTTGGATTTACTGAACATAAAGAACATGAAACACTCCAACACTCAAAAATTCAGTTCAATCCCAGCTAGGCTGCCATCCTACCTATCCTGGACTAGCTGGGGTCTCAGTGAAATGAGGACAAGAAAACTTGTCTTTCAGAACTCCTGTGAAGACAACCAAGGCCACAGACGTGATGCGGTCAGCACTCGGCTGGCTCACGGTGCACGCTCAATAAGCAGCAGTCAATACTCACAGTAACAAGCAACAGAACAGGGGAACGAAAGTTCTGAAGCCACCGCTCCTTCCACATCTGGCTGTGTGATCTTGGACAAGTGTTTTAATGTCCCCAGTCCTTGGTTTTCTCTTCACCAACATGCCAGAACAATAGTAATTTTTGTGCTTCCTCATAAGTTGCTATAGAGATCCAATCAAGTAATGCATAGAAGACCGCCCCATAGCTGGTCTGTAGGTCTTCTTCAAATTGTACGATTCCACAAACCTCTGTTGATTGCCTACTGCTTGCAAACCCTCTGTGACGCACACAGGACTATGCAAAGATCGTAAGAGGAAAATTCATTAAAATAAAATGTGTTAATTCTTCCCGGTCATCACGCAGCTGCCTGCCATTAAGAAAGCCCAAGGCAATTCAAGTCGTGCCTTAGGAATGAATTGTGTTGGAGCTTTGAGATCAGAGATCCGACAACATCCTACAAACACCAGGAACTCAGGAGGCGAGAGCAGAATCCAGAGGCTGCTGAAGCCCAGGGCCTGGTCCTTGCTTTACAGTACTCACCCGGCCCAGAGGGGGTGTCCCCCTGGCCCACCACTGTTTCTCAAGGCTACCACTGAAGCCGCTCAGCCAGCCTTGCCCTGAGACTCAGCACCACACCCCTCATGGCTAAAGATCCAAAGAGGTGGGGGCTGCAAGCGGGCAGCTGAATTGGCAGCCCATGCAAGGGCACAGCTCTGCTCCCTAGAAAGAACTTGCCTGAGAGGAGGTTCCACCATTTTATGGCATAAATCAAAGTCTGAGGACAAGAAACCACATAAGCAGATCCCCTTCCCGTCGGTGCCTCACCGGAGTCCAGGGCCCCTCCAGAACGCCCGGCCCGGCCTCAGTGGCACCACACAGGGCTGTGATTAGTTTTCTGTGTCTCCGAAGCCAGACAGCTCAGGCAGCCTGGTGGCCACATAGCCAATATCCATGACCCTCCCGCTTCCTCCAGGCACAGGCCGGCAGCTCTGGCCGAACAGACCCCCAGCAAGTCCCAGTAATCGCTTTAAGCACCGGCGGTGAAGCCTCGCGTCTCGGCTCCAGCCCTCCCTGCCAAAGACGACCCCGTCCGTGAAAGCCAGGTGGTCTGTGATCTCGCCCTTTTTCTTCTCTGCCTGGTTTTGGGTGCAGGCCAGGGAAAGGTCTCTCGCTTTCCTTGCTCCTGGCCTCCCCTCGCCTTTTATCAAGTCGGAAATGAAGACCAGCGCTTTGCCTGACGTTGTCGTACCTCCGCAGGCACACAGCGCTCAGGAAATGTCTTTTATTTGTGGGTAAGGGGAAAAAAGAGCCTGAGGTATCTTCCTGCTACACCGACTAGCGAATGTGCTGCTGACATCAATCGTGGGCTGTGTGCTTGTAACCCATCAGCCTACAATGACTTGGGAAGGCACAGCAAGGGACAGGAGCTAGTAAAAGTCCTGAACATTTTTATGACATTCTATCCCTAGTATATCTCACTCCTAGCACAGGGGGATAAAGCTCTTAACTACTGAAAGAACATAAAAAAATAGATTTAGGAATAATACTTTTTATGATTGCATTCTGTATACTATGAAAGATATGTTCAAGTCTGCTAGTACTTTATGGAGCTGATAAAATAGAACAGTATGGCTTCCCAGCTAACAGTGTATTTTATATCCATTTAAAATGTTTTCTCTTAAATTGAATTACTTTTTGAGTAATTATAATAAGACTAATCTGGGCTTAATGAATTCATGTACAAATACTTTAGACTGCATTATTAAAATCTCTATGATATGAAACTATATTAAACTCCGTCTCTCTGGCAACCAATGTTTTTCTTTGAGAAGAACAGCATACATGACTTTCTCTGAATTCTTTTGAATCCACTTAGAAATCAGAAGAAGTCACAGTAATAGCCCAAACAAAAAGAGGTCGACAAATAACACTCTCCTAATTTCCCTAAACTTACATAATTAAGTACTAATTAGTAGTCACCAGAAAGCATTTTTATTAAGCACCTAGTATGCAAAGGTCCATCCCATTGTAGCTCTGATTATGACATAAACCCACTATTGGCAAAACACTAAAAGCACACCCCTGGGGATCAAGCCTTATATTCTACAGTCTCTGAACACAGCAGTGTAAATATCTGGGTTCCAGTTGGCACCACAGGGAAAGCCACGCACAGTCCCTGGGATTCAGTTCCCCTTCTGCAAAACGATTTGTGCAAGATGATCTTGGAGGTCCCTGTGAGTTCTAAACCGCGCTGGTTTCGAGGCTAAAATTACACACATCATATCCAATGGGCTCCTATTGCATATAGCTTATTCATCATCTTAGCTATGCTAAATTACATTCACAGAAAAAAATCCATTCCCTGCAATTCACATGCATCCACAAACACATCCATAATACAGCCTGTGATTTCAAATTTACCCCAAGATGTTATCTCAGTGGTAAGGTATTTTTCCCATTACGGATAAATTACAAGCTATGTGAAACCCTTAAGGTTACAGTGCCTCCTTGAATCAATCTCTAAGTCTCCTACCCATCCTCCGAACACATACTTCCAGAAACATGCCCTTTCACCTCCACCTCCAAATCAACTGATTAATCTTATCACAGACCGAGTCCTCAACCAGGTCTTTGAGATCCAGGCTTTAATCAGATTGGTAACCCAGCCTCTTAGATCCAAACTGTGTATTTGCAACTGTCCAGCAGAATAAATCTCTCTCTTGGCTGGGTCATTATTATCAGGATGGACAACTTTAAAAGTCAACATAAGACAATGGCCATCATCATTATTCTGATGGCCTGGCACAAATTACTATCAGGAGAGCTTGCAGGAACCAGAGACAATTAAAGCTGACTTCTAAGCGGCTGCCCCAACATCAAGCATTGTTGATCCTCACGAAATGGACCCGAGTCTCACAGGAGGCGGTCTGGCGGTGGGATGTACTCTGGCCTGGCCTCCGCAGCAGGGGCTGTATGTTCTGGCCTGGCTCTGCTATAAATTGCCTTGGACAAATCATCTGAGCACGATGGCTCCCAAGCCACCTTCCCACTTCCTTGGTGCACTAACTCAGTTCAGACTGAGAAAACACAGTTGGCATTTTCTCTTTCTCTGCTTCTAACTAAATGCAAGGCGCCATGATGCCTGGAACGCTTTGTGCACTGCAGCTGCATGGTCCAGGTCTGGATATTAGACCATAGTAGGCACATGTCAATAATAACATATGTTTTCAAAGCTTTCCACTTACCAGAAGCTATGTTAAGTACTTGGCATAGATGGTTTTGATCTTAATCACCCAAAAAGGGAGCTATCATCCTCCTCCTCTTAAAAGTAAGGAGGCACAGCCCCAGAGAGATCAATGGTGGCTTTCAAGGGTCACAGGGCAGCAAGTGAGCTGGGATCTGACCCAAGCCCAAACTCTCAACCACTGTGCTACACTGTCTCTCAATGGATACATGGAAGGAGGCATGAACAAGTAAACTCATTCTCTAAGACGACCCAGAGAGAGAAGCTATATGTATAATACTTTTAATATTCTATGTCTGTCTCTAGACCCCCAAATACATTTTTCTGTAACATTACTATCAGTGGATTTCAGGTCCAATTAAAGAAGCCACCTAGCTGTATATCTGTTTTTGAACTTCACAAAAAGAAAAAAAAAAAAAAAAAAGAGAGAGAGAGTGAGCGAGCGAGCAAGAGCGAGAAGCAACTCTTGGACCAGGCTTGTGGTGTAGTGGGTAAAGCCACGGCCTGCAATGCCAGCATCCCATATGGGCACCAGTTTGGATCTTGGCTGCCCTACTTCCAATCCAGTTCTCTGTTAAAGGCCTGGGAACCCATGTGAGAGACCCAGATAAAGCTCCTGGCTCTGGCATCGCCCAGCACTGGCCGTTGTAGCCATCTGGGGAGTGGACCAGTAGATGGAAGATCTCTCTATAAATCTTAAAAAGAAAAAAAAAAGCTTAACTCTTCCTTCTAAAGAAAAAGCAAGGGAATAGAGCAGGATGAAAGCTGGATAAAAACTCCAAAAGAAATGCAGGAAAGATACGAAACAAGGAAATGTAATGGAGCAGCAAAGATTCAGGCGACTCACAAATGTTTAACACAGTGCCTGGCACAAGGAAGGTAGCTGATAGAAGCAGGTCACTTTTTATTCAAGAGGTGCAGGAAGATGGAGCTGGGGTGGGGGTGGGGACAAAGAGCAGGATCTCATCTGTTGGTTCACTCCCCAAATGCCGAGATGAAGCCAGGAGCCAAGAACTCAATTCAGACTCAACCATTTAGGACATCACTGTCATCTCCCAGGTCTGCACTAGCAGGAAGCCAGAGCCAGGGCTTGAACATGGGCACCCAACATGGGATTCAGGCATCCCAACCAGTGCTGCGTCCAGTAGGGCAAATGGCCACCTCAGAGGCGGGTAATATGGGCAGAGGTTAATAAGGAAATTAAATTTCAGGATATCTTTAAGGTCAACAGAATTCTTTGGCACTCTGGCAACTATACTGGTTGTGCTAAATAGAAGTACTTGCATGGATTCTAGAACTTGACCATGAGTGCCCAGTAAAACTAATCACGATCCACTTCCCAAGCCCAGCAGCCTCCAGCATGGAAGAGTGGAGCCCAAAGTAGAAAGATGAGGAAACACCTATAGCAACCCAGCAGTCACTTTCTCTTCCTTGTATCTGTTTCTTGGATAGCAGAACCAACGTTTTCTATGTAAACCAACGAAAGCCTGCAAGTGTTAACCCATACTCTTTATCCCCCAAGTGTTGGCATTTCTCCCAGGTAGACAGAAGCCAGGAATTAAATGTCAAAATGCCAACCACAGGTGCTCTGTGACTCTCTGGAAGCCAGCACATGTAGAGTGCAAACATCATTTTCATGAAGGATTTGTACAGCTGGTGTACCACAACCTCCTCGAGAAAAAGGGTGCCAGCCTGTTACACGGCTTAAAAAATTCTAAGCATGCCCAAGACTTGCACTGCTTCAGCCATCATGGTTGGCACAGCTTTCCTCCCTGGAGGAGGCAGCCACGAGGCGCCATGTTGGAAACAGAGAGCGGCCGTCACCACACAAGGCAACCTGGTACAGTCTTGCTCTCATACACCTCATACTCCAGGATCGGGAGAAAATTAATTCCCATTATTTATAAAATCACCCACTTTCAAGTATTTTGATATAGTAGCACAAACAGACTATGACAAGTGGCTAGAATGATTATTTCAAGGATAATAACAAGTATTAGTGTCTATGTGAAATAATTGGAACCCTCATACACTGCTGATAGGAATGTAAAGTACTGCAGCCACTTTTGAAGAGTCTGGCAAGGCCCTCAGGTGATTAAATACAGAGCTTACCATTTGATCAAACAATTCCACTCCCAGGTATGTATCCCAAAGAAAGGAAAATACACCCACACAAGAACTTGTACACAAATATTAATGACAGCATTATGCAAAATCGTGGAAATAATCCAAATGTCCATCATCTGATGAACGGATAAACTGTTGCATAACCATACAAAAGAATACTTGTCAAAAAAAAAAAAGAAAGAAACTAAGTACAAATACATGCTACAATACAGATGAACCCTGATAACATTTTGCCAAGTCAAAGAAGCCAGTGGCATACCAGATGTCTCCATTTATATGAGATGCCCAGGATGAACAAATCTAGAGGCAGAAAATAGGTTAATGATTCCTAAGGTTGGAGGATATGAGGGTGTCAGGGGAATGGGCAGATGCAGGTAAGGGGTACTTAATTCCTTTTTGGGGGATAAAAACATTCTTCTTTCAGTCACAAGCAAGGGGGAGGGTGGGCATGGTGGGAAGAATCACCATGTTCCTAAAGTTGTAATTATGAAGTGTATGATGTTTTGTAACTGAAAAGCTATATAGTTCTGCATACATTCCTATGGACTTACTTCTAAGTGTATAAAAACTTGCCATGAGATCCCAAATCCCCTTAAACTGGGTGGTAAAAATACCATCTCAAGTGTTAAAGTGATTATATGGATAGGATAAGGGTCTGGTAATAATAATAGAATTGAAAAGGAGTGAATGCTCCAACATGGGAAGCAGTCCATACAGCAGACTCATAGAATAACAAATGCTTTAAGTAGTACTCTGACCTCAGAATCAGCCCTTAAAGCATTCTGGTCTGGCTGAAAAGCCCACAAGAGTATTTCAGACATGGGAAGCCAAGACATTGTGGCAAAAAATGTCCTACATGAAGGACCTCAGTGGGTGAGACCCCAGGGAAAGAAGTTGTTGAAGAAGGATGTACTTTTCTCTGAAGGGAGGAGAGAAATTCCATTTTGCTTATGGCCATAAGCAAAAAATACTGATGAAGTTTTTTTTAATTCAAAAGGCTTCCACAGCCTAGGCAGCTCATGTCAAGAGCCTTGGGTGATCACGGACATCATTCATAAGAGTATTAATTGTTAAATTAATGGCAAGAGTCACTGCGCACTAACTTTCCATGCAAGACCTCTGTCCTCAAAGAGCTATATTATAATTATGTCTAAGGATTCCAAAAACTTGTATCATTCTTGGTTGCTTCCTTAAAGTTAATTCAGTTTCAAAAAAGATGCGATGACTTTGAACAACCCTTGTCTTGACTGTTGAGGGTTTTTTTTAAATACAAATTGTTGAACTCTTTATTTAGTATACAGTTGGTCTTCTGTGTATAAAGTTAATCAAAAATGTATCTTAGGGCCAGCAACGTGGCTCATTAGGCTAATCCTCTGCCTGCGGCGCCGGCACCCCGGGTTCTAGTCCTGGTTGGGGTGCCGGTTCTGTCCCGGTTGCTCCTCTTCCAGTCCAGCTCTCTGCTGTGGCCCAGGAGTGCAGTAGAGGATGGCCCAGGTCCTTGAGCCCTGCACCCACATGGGAGACCAGGAGAAGCACCTGGCTCCTGGCTTCAGATTGGCCCAGCACACCGGCCATAGTGGCCACTTGGGGGGTGAACCAACGGAAAAAGGAGGACCTTTCTCTCTGTCTCTCTCTCTAACTCTGTCCAAAAAAAAAAAAGTATCTAAGTGGAGAATGGGAGAGGGAGGAGCAAAAGGGGTGGGAAAGTGGGTGGGAGGGTGGGTATGGTAGGAAGAATTACTATGTTCCTAAGGTTGCACTTAAGAAATCTGTATTCCTTAAATAAAAGGATTCTTTGGGAAGAAAGTTTAAAAAATAATTTTCAAAAAATTAAAAAAACACTCTAACATTGATTCTATGACAGATGCAGAACTTAGCATTTACTAACAGCCACTGAACTGTACACCTTAAGCGGATGAATCATATGGTATGTGAATTATATCTCAATAAAGCTGTTTGACAAAAGAAAAGAGGTGTGGGTTACACAAACTTTTCTAATGACAGGCAGTGAGAAACTGCCTGTGAGCCACAGCAAGGCACCCAGACCCTCACAACTGCACCCCAGGTCTTTATCTTACAAATGCACCTGCAGGTGCTGGCAGCACACCGGGCACAGGGAAAGCTTTGCCAGATGAATGACAGCATCCCCTCTCCTCCCAAGGTCATAGCCCAGTGCCCCAGTCCACACCAATGCTGTCCAATATGGCAGCCCTTGGCCACACATGACTACTGAGGACTTGAGAATGAATTGGGATGAGCACTAACGAAAGAACAGTCACTGGACTGCACAGATGTGGTCAGCAAATAAAAGTGAAATAACTCAATCATCATTAGTGGGGCTGCGGGTGAAGCTGCCGCTTTCAACACTGGCATCACATTTCAGGGCACGAGTTCAAGTCCAGGCTGCTCCACTTCCAATCCAGCTTCTTGCTGATGCACCTGGGAAGGCAGTGCAGGACGGCCTAGGTACTTGGGCCCTGCACCCATGTAGGAGACCTGGAGGGAATTCTTGGCTCTTGGCTTTGGCTTGGCCCAAACCTAGCTGTCGCAGCCATCTGGGTTCTGAACCATCAGATGGAAGATCAAGCGATCGCTCCCTGCCTCTCTTTCACTCTGCCTTTCAAATAAGTTCATACATTAATCTTTAAAAAATCATTGTCCATATTAAATTACATGCTGAAATGATATATTGGCTGAGATTAAAGATTATCGCTAAAATTTTCACCTGGGCTTTTCTAAATCTTTTGAACAGGGGCTAGAAAATGTTAAATCACATTCTATTTCTACTGGAGAATACTAGCCTACTACTGATCTTGAAACTGCTTTAAGATCGAGCATTGATCTTCCCAAACAAATAAATCGTTGAGACTTTCCTGATCGCCGATGTTTGGGAGGATTATCTTTTTCAGAATTCTAAATGGTAATTAACTCTGAAGCCCACTCGGCAGTCATAAAGTGCCTGCTGCTCAGTAATTATGAGGCACAAACGGTTCCTTGTTTGCTGCCCGTGGCCATTTGGTTCTCTGCTCTGGGGTGGACGATGCTCGGGATGGCCTTTTAAATATTGGCGTGCCCGAGTCTTCACAAAGCACAAATGTTTCCCAAATAAGGCAGGCCCAGAAAACTTCGTCTGAACTCTTTAAGACTCACAATCAAAAGACTTGTCCTTTGAAAATGATTAAAAAAAAATCAGGCGGAGATAACAGACTACTATTCACAGAAAGGAGCCGTCTGCTCAAAGGGATTTTATCAGAAGGGGCTTTGCGTGTCATCTGGGAGGGCTTCCCCGCCACCCCACACTCGTGGACTGGGCTGTTTTGCTTCTCTTCCCTACGATGCGCATGCCCTGGGCACTGAGAACTGGGATCTGCAAGTCAGGAGCAAGCTCCCAACAAGTCACTGCTGGAGCTTTGTGAAGAATCCAGGGGCACAGCTGTGCTGCAGGAGAGGAAACAGACACAGCCCGGCTAGAGAAGGGGCTGGTGGTTCAAGATGTTATCACCGAGCAGCAGAGCCGAGACTCCTACGAACACAATGGGTGACCGCCCCTTTATCCAACCAATGCCCAAGGAACTGAGTCAGCGGATCCTACCACTCCCGTTCTTCCCAGTTCAGACTTGGAGTTGATGTCACAGAGCCAGAATCATGGTGCTAAGTAGCATGGCCATGATTCAAGGTGAGATCTACCCGACCCCAAGTTTAAGACCCTCCCTAAGCACCGAGCACTCCTTTCATTCTTTCACTCCGCAAATACTCCTCCTTGAGGCCTGCTGGGGGAATAGAGGCCAAGATCCATTTCCTAAAAAGATACGCAAACTAGAATCCTGTCTTCCCAGAGAGATTACCCCTCAGTTCCTGCATCTACTTTTGTTCAGAATTGCCAATAAGCTGAAACAGAAGACGGCAGCATCTGCTTAATTACCTGCCCCTTGCATTACAGACCCAGAGATACAATATCCTGGGGTCCTTCATCTCTGCTAGGCACACAATGGGTCCAGGGGGGAAACACAGTGCTTAATTCACAGCCTGTTCCACTAGGCCCATTTCCTCCACATGCTCAGAAAGACAGAGTACCATGGTCTAGCGCCTCATCCAGGTCATGCCCCGTGCCCAGTACCAAGCGTATACAAAGATAAATACACCACAGTCTGTCCTCTGGGATGGTCCTCTTTGAGAGCCTATCAAGTTATTTTAAAGGGCCTACGTTTGGGGCAAATTGTGCTGTAAAGAACAAAACCCATTTCTGGAGCCAGTTTGTGGCTTGAGACGTCTTCAAATTATAGCAGTTGTTACAAAATGTACCTGACTTCCAGTTTCAAAAGAACTGGCTGTAACATGGCTATTTCTAGGTGGGCTTTTTTCAGATCCTGGGTAATCAAAACCTTCATTTTCCACTATCCTCCCACTACTGCCATTATCTCACAGGCCTGGTAGTCAGTAAGCACTTGGCTGCCTTAGAAAGCCCTGGGTGGTGGGATTTGCAAAGGTAAGGGAATTATAATGGAAGTGTCATTGCAGGACATCAACATTCTGGAGGCCTCTGACAAAGAACTGAAAGGAGTCTTCCTCATCATTTACCAGCTAAGGACCCCAAGGAAGCCAGCTGGGGTGCTCCAGAGGCCAGCCAAGTGTTCTCACCCCTTCCCATCTCTGTCCTTGGCTACAGTGAGCAAAACTGTGTCCCCCAAAGCTGCTCACGTCGTCTAGGACCTGTGAACGTGTTGTCTTCCCTAATGATGGGGCTTTGCAGACATGCACCCCTAGCCAGCACTTTTCCCTACGTTTTCTTGGTTGTTCCTTGAACAAACTCAACTGGCTCTGTGACTTGTGATTTCCAAGGGGCTTCTTCTGGCCACTTCACAGCTGACCAAATCATCTGTCCAAGGCGAGTGATCACCGACCTATCTGATCACTTTCTAGAAGTCTTAACCAGTGTTTAATGTCAACCCTGCAAACCTGTGTAAGGTACGGTTCCTACGCAAACAGAGCCCTGAACCCTCAGGACGACTTTCGGCACCACCATTTTCTGAGTCCCGACTCCCCTCCATGCACACACGTATACCCTCTGATGCACTGCTCAAGGCATCTCTGAAATCAAAGCATTGTTCTCACTTTAGTATGTTCTAAGTACTTATTTATTTACTTGAAAGGCAGAGTGGAAAAGAGGGGTGGGGGGCTGGCGGGGAGAGAGAGAGAGAGAGAGAGAGAGAGAGAGAGAGAGAGAGAGAGAGAGAGAGAGAGAGAGAGAGAGAGAGGTCTTCCATCTAATGACTCACTACCCAAATGCCTGCAACAGAGCTTGGCCAGAACAAAGCCAGGAGCCTGGAACTCCATCCAAGTTTCCCACATGGGTGGCAGGAAACCAAGTACTTAGGCCATCATCTGCTCCCTCCCAGGTGCACTGGCAGGAAGTGGATCAGAAACACAGGTGGGATTAGATCCCAGGCACTCCAATATGTAATACGGCTTCCCACGCAGTGGCTTGACCCACTGCATCACGTTCCCACCACGTCTCTCAATCTGAAGTTGAGGAAACTGAGGCTGACAACCTGCTCAGAGCCACAGTGCAGAAGCTGGATTCAAGAATCAGATCGGCAGGCACCGTGGCTCACTAGGCTACTCCTCTGCCTGCGGCGCCGGCACCCCGGGTTCTAGTCCTGGTTGAGGTGCCGGATTCTGTCCCGGTTGCTCCTCTTCCAGTCCAGCTCTCTGCTGTGGCCCGGGAAGGCAGTGGAGGATGGCCCAGGTCCTTGGGCCCTGCACCCACATGGGAGACCAGGAGGAAGCACCTGGCTCCTGGCTTTGGATCGGCACAGCGTGCCAGCCATCGCAGCCATTTGGGGGGTGAACCAACAGAAGGAAGACCCCCCCACACCTCTAACTCTGCCTGTCAAAACAAAAAACAAAACAAACAAACAAAAAAAACAAAACCAAGTCTCTTGTATGCCAAAGTTCCAAGCTCTGCTCACTCTGCTGAGTGGCCTTCCTACATGGACACCACTGCTCCTCAGAAGTTTCTGGAAAAGTATTACAGTGAAGATGCGCATATCAAAGGCTGCTACACGTCAATTCTGGCTTCTCTACCAAGCAAGGGAAAAGGTTATTGTTGATGCACACAAGACTGGTTTCAACTCTTGAAACACTGAGTGACTATTGGAAGCTACCAATATAAATAGATCAGAGGTTCCTTCCTCTACTAAAAGAGCAAGGAGGGGCCAGCGCTGTGGCATGGCGAGTAGAACTGCCGTCTGCAGTGCTGGCATCCCATATGGATGCTGGTTCGAGTCCCAGCTGTTCCACTTCTGATCCAGCTCTCTGCCAAGGCCTGGGAAGGCAGAGTCCTTGGGCCCCTGCACCCACATGAGAGACCTGGAAGAAGCCCCTGGCTCCTGATGTTGGATTGGCACTGTTGCAGCAGTCTGGGAGTGAACCAGCAGATGGAACACCCCTCTCTCTGTGTCTGCCTCTGCCTCTCTGCTGTAACTCTGCCTTTCAAACAAATAAATGTTAAAAAAAAAAAGAGCAAGGAACTCAGGGGGACACACACATTAAAAAAAAAAAAAAAAACTTTGCAAGCAAAGTCTTACAGAAATAAAGCAACAGCCCCAGGCATTCAGGAAGCTTCAGAGACAAGGACACCCAGAGCAAAAGGCCGGGCTGCAGACAACAGAACATCTGGATGTGTGGAGCATCTGGGATGGAGAGGAAGCCAGACAGGTAGGAGAGCGCTAGATTACAGGCTGGGAAAGGCTTTGCATCGCGTGTCAGGAAAGCTTGGACTTTGTTTAAAATAACTACTCCTATCCAGTTTCGCTGTATGTCATGGGGATCCAGGGAGACTTCCAAACAGGGAGTAAAACGCTCACAGCGGCACTTCAAGGGCCTTTCTGAAAAAGGGTGAAGAGTGGCAACAGCAGGTGGGCCAGTGAGGAAGGGGCCGCTCCTCCCCTCTCCCGGCTGCCAGACACAAGACCTGTCCCTGTGACTGTGCCAAAGTCCCCAAGGCTGACCCACAGGATGGATGTCCAGCCCCAGCTCTGTTCTTTTGCTGGTTCTGAGACGCTGGTCCAGTTACAGACTTAAATGAGGAGGCTGAAATGAGGAAATATGACGGCGAACACGCTATCCCCCTCTAAAGCTTTACAGTTCAATGTCAGAACACAGGACACAAGTTTGTGCCTCTGCCTCACTTACGGCATGAGGCTAAGTAGGTCTTAGATTACTCGGGCCTCATCATGGATTCCGACTACATATCCATAACCGACAGAAAGCATTTTAAAAATGGGCGCACATTAGGCTAATCCACTTCCCAGGGCTACAGAGATTATAAAGGGCTTGCCTGCGGCCTGGTGTTGTGCCAGCAGGGTGAAGTCAGTGCTTGCAACGCAGGCATCCCATGCCCGAGTCCTGGCTTGAATCCTGGCTGCTCTGCCTCTGACACAGACTCCTGCTGCTGTGCCTGGGGAAAAAGAGAAAGATGGCCCCGGTGCCTGGGCGCTCGCCATACACCTGGGAACAAGGATGGAGTTCCGACTCCTGGCTTTGGTCTGGCCCAGCCCTGGCTATTGCAGCCATTTAGGGAATGAACCAGCAGATGGAAGACTATCACTTTTTTGTTCTTTCTCTCTCTCCCCAAATATAAATAAATCTTTTTTTTAAAAAGCAGGTTTTCCTTCCCCAATCTTAATAAGTATTTGCCTTTTTCCTCTCCCAGATTCTAGACCTTTCTCTGCTATCCTCACTTAACACAGCTGCCAGCCTTTTCCTAACTCACCTGCTTAGGGAAGAAAAATAATCTGTTGTAATACATCCATAAATTTAAATTCTAACTACAATATAAAAGCCAATGCCCTGTGACAGGCATCACTTCACAGTTTCACAACACCTAAATCAAGAGCTGAGCACGCAGCTCACTGCAAACCAATTCAACCAAGGTGTGCACCACAGTACTTCCTTCTGCAAACAGGACTGTTCCAGAACACCCTTCAAAAGTGGCCAGGAATGCAGTGGACAAGTAGATGGGATCACTGGGATCAGACTGGTAACCAGGATGGAGAGGGGAGGGAGGGGAGGAGAGGAAGGGAGGGCAGGGAGGAGGGAGGAAGAAAGGGAGGGGGGATGGAGAGACAGAGGGAAGGAGGGGAGGGAGAAGGCGAGGGTAGGAGGGGAGGGAGAAGGCGAGGGAGAAGGCGAGGGAGAAGGCGAGGGAGAAGGCGAGGGAGAAGGCGAGGGAGAAGGCGAGGGAGAAGGCGAGGGAGAAGGCGAGGGAGAAGGCGAGGGAGAAGGCGAGGGAGAAGGCGAGGGAGAAGGCGAGGGAGAAGGCGAGGGAGAAGGCGAGGGAGAAGGCGAGGGAGAAGGCGAGGGAGAAGGCGAGGGAGAAGGCGAGGGAGAAGGCGAGGGAGAAGGCGAGGGAGAAGGCGAGGGAGAAGGCGAGGGAGAAGGCGAGGGAGAAGGCGAGGGAGAAGGCGAGGGAGGGGAGAGAGGGAGGGAAGTAGGGGAGGGGGGAGAGGGGAAGAGGAGGGAGGGGGAGAGGAGAAAGGAGGGAGGGGGGAAAGGAGGGAGGAGAGAAAAGAGGGAGGAGAGAAAGGAGGGAGGGGAGAAAGGAGGGAGGGGAGAAAGGAGGGAGGGGAGAAAGGAGGGAGGGGAGAAAGGAGGGAGGGGAGAAAGGAGGGAGGGGAGAAAGGAGGGAGGGGAGAAAGGAGGGAGGGGAGAAAGGAGGGAGGGGAGAAAGGAGGGAGGGGAGAGGAAGAAAGGAGGGAGGAAGGGGAGAGGGAGAGGAGGGGGAGGGGGGAGAGGGGGAAAGACTAGGGAGGAGGGAGGGGAGGGGGAGGAGGGAGGGGGAGGAGAGAGAGGGAGGGAGGGGGAGAGAGAAAGAGAAAGCAGAGAGAGAAAAGGGGGGAGGAGGAAGGGGGAGAGGAAGGGGAGGAGAGAGAAACCTCTGTGATCCCCAGTGGTTTATACTCTCTGCCCGCCAACGAAGACTGATGATTGAAACCTGTGAGAGCTACAGGCAAGAAGGCTGCCCCCAGCGAAACTATGCAAACCTGGATGGAGAGCTGGACCCCTGGCATGTGCTAAAGTAACCACGTTAAAAATTAAACAGATCCCACAGGATTCAGAAAGAGCGCGAAGAGAAACGCCAGTGATTTCAACTTCTCGGGGAATACACAGTACGAAGTGTAATTTGGCACCCTTCCAGAATCTTGTCTTAAATAGCTGTTGGGTGATTTAAAGAGATGAGGATTTTAGTGGCTTGAATTCTCTTTAAATATACATTATTTGAATGAATCCATTTATTGTAAATATCAAGGCATTGTGTTTGAAATTTCATACCTAAAAAAGTGTTCTCTGCCATTTTTCTTCAAACCTTTTAAGATACTTAAATGATTCCTGATTTAAAAAAAACTACTAATCCTGGTGTTTAATGATGATAAAGGACTTGTCTATTTTTGTAACAAATCACCAGAACAGAAAGCTATTATGGAGTAATTAAACACCACATTCAGATATAGAGAAAAGGAGAATTGCAAATTACTTTTTACAGCTTGTTCTGAAGTTTTCTGAAGTGGAACCCGTTTTAATCATTAAACGCCTCAAAGGTGTTAGAAAGTAATCAGGAGGGTTCTGTGATACCCTGTGATTCCTGGGCCTGAAGCCTTGGATCTGCCGGGGTCTCCAGGAGCTGGCCCCAGCTTTGCTGAGCCCCTGCAGGCAGAACTGCTGTGGGAGCCCACCTTTCCGCTCTTCCCACGAAGGCTGTGACCCTGGATGAAGCATATTTGCTTCAAAGACCAAGTTTCCATGGGTTCCGGCCTGTATCAAGACTAACCACCTGTAGTTCTGTCTTGTTATTTTAAAGATATGATTGGTTTCGATTGAGTTAATCAGCTTTCTGAACATACTTGGCAGTGTGTAAGTGAATTAAAATATAAGGATTCCCTGCCTTTGGGCATTCCCAGGATTAATCACCAGCATCTCAGAGCTACCCAGTTAATGATTTTCCTACTCAGTCACCGGGGCAGGCACTGCTGCCGCCCAGCCTGGACCAGCCCAGATCCCGTAACCCTGCGCTTAGGCGCTCTCACCCTTTTATAAACCGAAGCACCGCTCCAGCATGCTCCCCATCTCCCCATCATCACCTGTCCCCTCTCCCCTCCCCCAAGACCAAGGCTCACCAGGCGCCCCCAGTCCGTCAGCAGCTCTCTCCTGCAGGGCATCCGCTCTGCCCGACTGGCCACCCCTTCCAAACCAGAGCAATCTCTTAACGTCTCACATTTTCCATTTTTTCCCCCAAACACAAATTACGCATAAAGGCCCATCTTACCTAAAAGGGCTCAGAAGGGGGCAATATTTTCCCTCACTGAGCGCGGCTTTGGGGAAGAGTCCGTCACTCACCGTGATCAATGGTCGCTGCTCTGTGTCCGGGCAGCTCTGCATCGGTTCCTTTTTGGTTTGGGCTCCTTTGCCTCTGTGCTCCACTGCCCCTCCCTCTTGCGAGATGGTCCAACTGTGCTTCCACTTATAGCCCTGAAGGATGCATGCTTTTTGTGCTAAACCCACAAAGAGTCCACAATTTCTTTGTTACCTTGGGAGGAAAACGCCTACAACCAAGTCGTCTCTCTCCTGCCCGCTTTCAGAGAAAATGTGAAGCCCCTGGAAGAAGTTTGAGCCATCAGAACCCATTCCATTCTCACCTGGTTCAGCTCAGGTCTACCTGTGACAGCCACGTGGGGCCGCAGCGAAACGAAGGAACACGTGCGAAGAAGAAACAGCTACAACAGGTGTGGGGAAACAGGACTTAAAATCCGAAGACGCGGCTGGTCTTTTTCACCTGGCACAGGTGTTTCCGAATTCTCCACGTTTGGCTTAAACTTAGGGTAGACAGCAGAAGACACCTCACTCAAGAGAAGTCCACCCTTGTGGCTCCAACTCAGCTCACTCCTCAGTGACCTGAGCCTGCAAACCTGGCGAGGCCTTGGGCTGGATCACTCAGCAGCCCCAGGGAAGGCATTTGGCTCCTGGATGTCTTTCTAGAATCTCCAAACACTCTGTAATGTAAATCACATATACACAGAAGTGTATTACCCAGGGCCACTGCACAGAGGCCTGGGGCAAAGCTAGGAAAAAAAACCTTGGTATTTGAGCTCCAGGTGCATGGAGTCAAGGTCAACCCCTCTGTGGGAGCAGACACCAAGCAAATGGCGCCCCTGGTGCAGGTTTGCCAAAGTCAAAGACACGTGGTACCAAAATGGCCGCTGCAGCTTGCCCAGAAACATTTGGTCAGCCAGAGCATCCCCAGGCTGTTATTAAAGGGCCATGTTCTGACCCACAAGCCTCTGGGTCATGAGAAATGAGTCTCGGGGTGTGTTCTCCCTCTGTCCCTAACAGAGGGTGAAACAGTGTCAACAACATCCCTGGCCCCCCAAATGCCCTGCCAACGCACTGCACCAAAAGCCGCTGTGCCATCTCCGTCACTGCCACCCCCAGCCCCACACTGGGTGGGACGCCGAGTCCCCCACAGGTCGGCCACAGTCACTGCCAGATCCCCAGCCCCCTTGCTATGGACTCAGTACCTGGGTGTCCCCCAGAGTCGTATGTTGCAACCCTAACCCCCAATATGAGGCGTATTTGGAGACGGAGCCTTGGGGAGGCGAGCAGGGTTATTGAGGTCCTGACAGTGGAGACTTTGCAATGGGCTCAGTGCCCTTGAAAGAAGAGAGAGCAGAGAACTTCCTTCTCTCTCGGTCCCAGAGCCCACACAAAGAGAAGGCTGCGTGAGTCCAGCCAAGAGACTTCCGAGTGAAACCCACCCCGCCAGCCCCTTGATCCTGGACTCCCAGGCCCCAGAGCTGCCAGAGGCAAACATCTGCTATTTAAGCCACCCCATGTATGGTACTTAGAATGCGCCAGGGCCCGTCCCTGGGAGCCTGGCCATTGCCCTTCAGGACAGGGACAGGAGAGGAGGCCAAGGCTGGGGAGCCACAGGGGTCCCCCAGGGGACCGGAGCTTCCCTGTGCCTTGGCATTTGTTGCAAGCACACCAAAAGCGGCCATGAACATGGGCACCCCCTAGTGCCCTCTGGACATTACAACTCCAGCCCAGGGGTCCAAGGACAGGACACCCCCCCCCCCCGAGGCCGGAGCAGCCCTTCCTCCCACCCTTGGCAGCTGCTCTGCCCAGTTCCCTCCTGAGAGACCCTCAGGTTAAGGCCTCCAACAGGAGCCACAGCACTGGCCACAACTCCCTTTCAGCAGAGAAAGGTAGAACATTCCCCGTCTACACCCAAAAAAGCAGACTGCCAGTGCCTTTTCCAGACACAAAAGAGGAAAAGCATGTGCTATTCGTATTTCAAAATTACCAAGGGCAAACAAATCACTGTGGAGAAAAGCCGAATTAAAATGGCCCCAACTTCCAGGAGGCGGGCAATGAGAAAAAAGACCGGGACCCTCCCCCCCCAAAAAAGGCTAAAAGCAGGCAACTGGTGAAAAATACTGAATAAATCCCATATATATGAATATACAAATTAAATGTACACAATGGGTGCCCCATGTAAGGGAAGGGGCAACTGTTAGGATAAAAGAGCAACTGTTAGGATTAAACACACACACACACACACACACACACTCTTCTGTAATCAAGAGAGGGACTGCCACAAGGTACAGTCTGGTCACCCTGGCCAGGAGGTTCCCTCTTCTCCCCCAAAACTCTGACATACAACCTTCCATGTTCTCCCATAGCATAGTTGAATGTTTGTTTCTTTATTTTTATCTGTTTGAAAGGCAAAGTGAAGGGGGGCATCTCCCATCCACAGGTTCACTTCCCAAATGCCCACGCCACCTAGGGCTGGGTCAGAGCAAAACCAAGAGCCCAGAACTCAACCCTGGTCTCCCACCTGGGAGGCAGTGGCCCAAGCACTTGAGCCATCTTCTGCTGTCTCCCAGGATGCATTAGCAGGGAGCCAAGGAACCAGGACTCGGACCAGGCCCCAGTCAGTGTGGGACGTAAGCGTTCCAAGTGGCGGCTTAACTGGACACAGCACAACACTCACCTGCCCACTGTGACCTATACCTTCCTCCCCTACCTCACTGGTTATATCCTGTTATCACCAGTCTTTCATTAAACAGGAAAAGTTCTGCTTACAGGCAACTATGTTTCCACACCACCACTACAACCAAGGGAGCAAACACACATATGTGGAGCGCCCCCTTTGACCCAGGCCTTGGGATAAGCACTTAAAGTGCATTAGTTCATCCAACCCTCACAAAGAACTTACAATGCTATATTATTATTATGTGATAAGAGGTAACATTTATAGAGTTGAAAATATAAAAACCTAGAAGAGTACACAGTGGAAAGCCTCCCACTTCTGCCCCCCTCTGCACCAGTTCCCACATCCTCTATGGCCGAATACAGTTTATTATTAGAGCCTCATGTATCCAGCCAGTTTCCTCCTGTCTAGAGACGCCTCTGGTCTCAGATACAGATACAAAAGGCACGTTTTGAGGCTGGCCTTGTGCTGCAGTGGGTTGAGCCACTGGCATCTCAAATCAGAGCACCGGTTGGGGCCTGGCTTCTCCGCTTGTGATCCAGCTTCCTGCTTGTGTGTGTGGGAAGGGAGCACTGCCACTCCTGTGGGAGACCAGCGTGGAGTTAGCTCCTGGCTCCTAGATTCAGCTTGGCCCAGCACTGGCTGTTGTGGCCATGCTAGGAATGACCCAGCAGAAGGAAGATCTTTCTCTTTCTCGGTCACTCTGCTTTCCAATAAACACATAAATCTTTTTTAAAAAGATATCATATTGTGCAAACTGATGTGCACTAAGGAACAAGTGCTTGTCTTGAAGACCTTTACATAGGGAGCCACCTCATTCTGGGGACAACTGTGTAGTGTTCTCGTCTGTGGCTGAAACACAGAGTACCTGACCACACGTCTACCGAAGGCAACCTGGACACTGCTGAGATTACATTTCACAGAAGAGAAAACCAGGGTTCAAGGAAGCCATGTGGCTGGGTCCAGAGTCACTTAGCCGGCTGGGCAAGGACTCAGGCTGAACACGGTCAGGCTCAGGCCCCTGCTCATCGGCAATCTGCTCCACTTACTGCCTGGCACAACGCCTGCCGTGTAGGAGAGAATAAGCACTTGAATAGATTCATGAGCCAACAAACCAGAGACACACACGCACATGCGCACACACAAGGAAGAGGAGCGACTTGGCCGCCTCTCTCTCCCCACTCTGCACCACCATCACGGTTCCCGTCCCATCTGTGTGCACCCACTCCTGTGCATCACCAAAGTGCCACAGCAAAGACGTCCTCAGCCTTCAATGTCCTGCCAAGTCCTGCCTGATCCCTACATACTGATCTCATGCTGTCAAGGCCTGGATAAAGGACAACCTAGAACGGACACAGGCTTTGCCTTGGCGGGCCAACAAACCAGAGCTGGGTGCAACAAGGGCCACAGAAGTGAGGGGCAAAGCGGGTTCTTGGGGTCAAACACCAGCTGTGCCTGCAGCCCCCGGGCGGCACACGGACACACCTGAGCGTCAGTGCAGATCAAACCGCCAACCTGCACTCCTCACGCTGGGGTCGAGTGCCGGCTTGCCTGGACGGGACAGACGTCCTGAAAACCTTCCGTTCCCTGCAAATGCGCCATAAAGCTGACACACGGAGCCTCGTTTTTACACTGTGTTTTACATTCGGCTCAGCCTTCCAATAAATTTAACACCGGAATTATATACAACGTTAAGTGCATGTAAACCCAGCTGATTTCTTCCCAGGCTCTTCGAGGAGCAGCTGCTGGGAAGGTGCAGCCTTTGACAACAGGAAAGCTGCCTCTTTCAACGCTACAGGCCTGCAGGGACCCGGGCCTGCAAGGTGACCTCCTGGTGACCCCACGAGGTATCAGAAAGGTTTACTTCATCTGACTTGTAAGTGCTAGCGCACTGCAAACTTCACCACGTGCACCCAGCCTTCAATTCGCTCCAGACACTGAATGCCTGCCTTTGCAGGGCCAATCTGCCTTGACTTTGAGTGTGCGTGTCATGGATGTTTACACGTGTGACACACACCATTCTCTGCCCACACTCTGTGCATGTTCCACATCCACTGGACATCTTCGGAGAGCAAGCAACTGATGGAAAAATACAATCCTTCTTTCCTCTGACACTTGGCTGTCATGATTGATAATAAGAGTTATTTATTTAACAAGGGCTCAGAATTACAACTTAATTGGTTGTAATCTGTTCAGTGAAGAAATAACATCTTCTGCAATTATTCTAATCTAATCCATTTAATCTAAAATCTATGGGACATTAAAGACTTTTCTGAGATGAAATATTTAAATCTCTTCCTCTACATGTTTAAGTTTCAACGATTGACATGCAAAATATGTGGCCACTAATTTTAAAGGCTAGCCGACAAAAACAAAATCATAGCCGACAAAAACAAAATCATTTTTGCCATGTCGAAGACTAGTTTCTTAGCTAAAATATTAGCATTTGTAATCGTCCTAAAGTAAGAAACTGCAAAAGTTGATAGGTTTGTTTTTCAGTCCCTACAACAATTGGGTTCACACCAAAATACATGGCACAGAAACCTCATAGCAAGAATATTGCCAGCCATGTCCAGCTATATTAGAAGCAAAAAGAAAAATGCATTTTGTCAAGGTGACCACAAGAAAAGAGAGGTCAGCTAGCCAATCAGTGAACCAACAGGGTCATCTTCATGTGTGGGTTTCCATTAAGAACATTTAGATTTGTATTTATGGTTCTTCCTATCATATCACGTTGATCAATTTTGTTGAAACAATGCGGTGTCTCAACACCGTTGGCTTCGCCTGCCTCCTACATCTCGGGGTTTGGAAATGAATATAGTCAAAATGCAGATCACGATGGAACAATTTCTTGACATTTTTGTTTTATAATTATTATTATCACAGCACAATTCTAGTGGGGCTTTGCCAGAAATATATCAGAGGTGAAAATCTTTTTAAAGTAAATCATTATAAAATCCCTTTCCTCTACACCACGCTGCAAGTGCAGTGTCGAAAGGTCTTTGGGGAAAATAAATAATGGAAATTTTGTTATTGATCTCATGCAGAGGCTCTGACTCTAATGAGTTATTGTTATTTTACCCACAGCAAATATTATGAGGCCCAAAATAATAACATTCAATTAAAAAAAGAAAGGCTGATAAAAGGGAGATAAAAATGCAACTTAACAATGAATTCTTTTCAGTACTTCCTAACCACTAATTTAGTCTGTCATGTATTTAGAATGAAATTCCTTCTAAAAAGGAGTTCCCTATGCCACAGTCATAATTAAAATTATTATTTATCTTGTGATAGACAAGTATCACCTTCAACAAAAGGAGGTTGCTGATCTTCATTAAAAGATAATTTCTACTTGGGTTTTTTTAAGCATCTAACAAAAGCCTAAAGCAGCCAGCCAGGTCTCCTAGGATTGGCTGAAATTCTGGAAGAGTTAGATTTGAGCCCAGTGCAGTTTTGGATGTGTTCTACAATAGAACCCTGCCCACCCGGAGACAAGGGTCATCAGCCTGAAAGGTCACAAGTCCCTCAGAGTTTAACTCCATCCAGGAAACCACAGCACATCAAGCAGGGGAAGAAAGTAGCTACAAGCTGGCGCTCACTCCATTTCCCTATGCGATGCTGGAGAAATCGGAAAACACCACATTTAAAAAATTCTGTATCTGCTGCATCAGGCCACCAAAAAAACCCAAGTGACTTACGAGTTTCAAAAGGAAGCAGCTGGTCTAATCCTAAGTCCCCTGACAAAGCTCCCCCTGTTTCTTCACAGGCTGACCTAATGCACCCGGCGCTTCTCACCCTCACCCTCTTGGCCCAGCCACCTCGCTTCTTGGGCTCTTTGGGTGTGAGGACCCCCAAGCACCAGACTCGATTACTCCCCCAGCACCCATGCATCACCCACCCATCTCCTCACCGAACAGGACAGTAGGACTGGACCCTCGGCACCCAGTGACTACTGTCTTTCTCCTAAACCCTACCTACCAAAACCACATTTACACAGAGGCACTTTCTAGAAATGGAATTGCCCTCCTCTCAAGGATCGGAGTCCTGCCACTTCTCAAACCCCAAAGAGTCTAAAGAAAAAATGAATCACACTGAACTTTTGTTCCTCGGAGCCACCCACTCCAACTCCTGGGCAGAATGAAAAGAAAGCCCTTAAATAGGAAACAACTGGAAAGGGTCGTGGGTGAAGACCCCTACTCCTTCTCCCCTGCCCTCACCACATGACATCACAGTTAACTTTCATTTGCTTTTCTTTTTCTTTTTTTAACATTTGTTTATTTTTTTTGGAGGCCAGAGTTGCAGAGACAGAGATTCTTCTACCACCTGCTGTTCACTCCCCAAGGGGCTACCATGGCCAGGGCTGAGCTAGGCTGAAGCAAGGAGCTTCATCTGTGTCTCCCACGTAGCTGCAGGTGCCCAGACACTTGGGCCATCCTCTGCTGCTTTCCCAAGGTTCGTTAGCAGGCAGCTGGATCAGAAGTGGAGCAGCTGGGACACAAATGGGTGCCTATATGGATGCCAGCATTGCAGCTGCTGGCTTAACTCACTACACCACAACACCAGCCCCTTCACTTGCTTTTCTAACCTATGAGCCCCTGACCTGCTTGCCGACAGAGTCATTAAACTTTACACACCTCTGCAGACTGGTATCCCAGGGGCCAGCGCTGAGGCTCAGCTGGGTAAAGCTGCAGCCTGCAGCACCGGCATCCCATATGGGTGCAGGTTTGAGTCCTGGCTGCTCCACGTCTGATCCAGCTCCCTGCTAATGCACCTGGGAAAGCAGCAGAGGATGGCCCATGTGCTTGGGCCCCTGCACTCACATGGGAGACCCGGAGGAAGCTCCTGCCTCCTGGCTCCTGGTTTTAGCCTGGCTTAGTCTTTGCTGTTGAGGCCATTTGGGAAATGAACCAACAGATGGAAGATCTCCCTCTTCCTCTCTCGCTCTCGTTCACTCTCTCTCACTCTGTAACTCTGCCTTGCAAATAAATAAATAAATCTTAAAAAAAAAAAAAAACCCTGGCATCCCATCCAGTAATGGCACATTAGGGTCTCAAGCAATGTCTGCAGAGTGAAAGGGACAACCGAATGACCGCAGCTAACTCACAGAGCAGGGCTCCACGTGAGGGACGATGCTGAGCACTCGCATCATCAGGACAATCCTACAGGTAGGCACAGTGAAGATCATCCCATTTTACAGATAATGCAACTGAGGCTCACAGAGGTTAAGATTACCCAAAAAACAGGCAAGCTTGGGATTTGAACCATCAGCACTAGACCTTACACTCTCAACCACTTTACTAAATAAAGGCTTCACACACTGATGAAATGTCTTGCGAACCACAGAAACAAGCCGTTACTTAAGGTACATCAATTTTCACATAGTGGATCATTGAGAACTTAATACATTCGATATCTAAACTGTAGGGTTTTATAACACTTTATTTATAATACTTTATAATATTGATGAGAGTGTGTCTTTTTGGGAGAACTTAAAGAACTTTCAAAACCAACAATGGAGACAACACCAATTCACACCTTTCCAAGAACCTGTCACCAAGAGGTTCATGGTCCCATTGCTTCCATCCAACTATCTTGTGAGCATTTCAAATTGCCTGGAAGAGTCTGGGAAAACAGACAGGCTTAGGAGAACCAAGCCTGTCAAAACAAATCTCTACCACACAATGTCACAGTTCCTACGTTGCTTTCATTCAGATGCAAAAATGTGGAGTCTCCATGGCTCCCAGTTGAGTGTCTGCATTGTCCCCTTCCCCAGGTTAGCATCCTCAGCTGATCTGAGCAGCACTTCAATGGGCATTAATACTTATTGCCACATGATGCAGATGAGACTGGGGACGGAATTAAAATGCATTGGCTGAGGTTCCACGTTGGCAGTAACAGAGGTTCATCACAAACAGGTACCATCTGGAACTGATGGGATGGCCAAATTGGGTATTTTTTTCTGAACAGAGCAGTATCTGGCACGCTACTTGTGATTTTTTTTTAGATACAGGTGGAGACAGATACTGTTGTTATGTTAAAAGATTGGGTACTTACTGGCTGGACTACTGCGTATTGTTCTAGAGGTTATAAAGAAATATCATTAGATCCAGAAAGAAGTTTCACTGACAGTAAGAACAGAAGAAACTATTTGATACCCAGCTATTCTCACTGGAAGGCAGCAAGAAATAACCAAGGATCTGAAAAGTGAGCTAAAGGACACAATCCACAAGCAACTATTGTGATCTTCAAAGCTGGTTACTGCCAAGGAGAAGATCTCAAAAACAAAAGCTGACATAGAGTGCAGAGGGAAACTCAGGCTCTTACCCAGATGATTTTAATCACAACATCCCCTCAACTGAAAAACCCAGAAAATTAAAGATACAATATAAGGGATTCTTATTTTTTGGCTTGAATTATCCAGATAATTGCTTCATCTCCCCCACTACTCTTGTTTAGACATAGCCTAAAACCCATCCTGCCTGTTGGCAATTCAAAGTCCAATTATTTGCAGATGCGCGTACTTAGGGCCGTGAGTGTCTATGGTTACAATTACGTGCAGATGGAGCTCAGCACAGACTAGAGTCAGGTCTAAAGTTTTGGGAAGCCTATTGTGAAAATGTGGCTATAAACAGAGATAATTCCTTTTAAACTCAACTCTCTATAAAAAGTCGCTCAAGCAGGTAATGGCAATTTTCTCCCCAAAATCTATACCATATACAGTAAAATATTTACTTAAAATTGCCCTACTTCGATTTTGAGCAGAGAGGACAGCCATGAAAAAACAGGTTTTTTTTTTTTTTTTTTTGACAGGCAGAGTGGACAGTGAGAGAGAGACAGAGAGAAAGGTCTTCCTTTGCCCTTGGTTCACCCTCCAATGGCTGCCGCGGTCGGCGTGCTGTGGCCGGCGCACCGCGCTGATCCGATGGCAGGAGCCAGGTGCCAGGTGCTTTTCCTGGTCTCCCATGGGGTGCAGGGCCCAAGCACTTGGGCCATCCTCCACTGCACTCCCTGGCCACAGCAGAGAGCTGGCCTGGAAGAGGGGCAACCGGGACAGAATCCGGTGCCCCGACCGGGACGAACCTGGTGTGCCGGCGCCGCAAGGCGGAGGATTAGCCTGTTGAGCCACGGCGCCCGCCGAAAAAACAGTTTTTAATGACAGAATCCCGTCAGAAACTCTTTGCTTTGGGTTCAGAAACCATATTTATAGGAAATACATTGTTTCTTTTTTATTATATATATTTAAGATGTGAGATATGACATTTGCATAAATATACAGTGAAATGATTACTGTAGTCAAACAAATTAACATATGTATCTAATATGTTTTCTTAAATCAATCAGAGAAACTACCTCCCTTCTAAATAATACAACTTCTCGCGCTGGTATTTGCCGGATCTATTTATCTCTCCCCAAATATTTCCATTCTTTCATGGCATTTAAAACCTTACTACACTTATGCACCCCAAATTTGACTTATTTAGGAATATATTCTTCAACTACAGAATATATTCAAATATTTGTATCACAAAGGAGAAGCAAAGAACGCCACTAACTCTGATTCAGTCAAACTATAAATTCATTTTAATTAAAGATATTTGATAAGCACCCATGCTGAAAGAAACGAAAGGGGGGGTGGCATGAGAGCAAAAAGAGTTATCTTTTGCAGAAAAATTAAAAATCACAGGAAGAATACAATAACCCAGGGAGGCCTCTGGAACATTCTATTTGAATCCCTTTTCTAAGTATAGTGGTTAAAATTTGGTACTTTTCCTATCCAGTCAGATGCAGGTATAAAAAGGAAAGAAAAAAAAAAAAAAACCCAGAAAGTACTAAATGCAATATAACAAAATAAGTTATTTTTTGAATTGAGAAAAGAGGCATATACCTATAAGGTAATAATTCTCAACCTGGCCTGCACATTGAAAATCATCCGGGAGCTTTAAAAAAAAAATCTAGGGCCGGCGCCGTGGCTCAACAGGCTAATCCTCCGCCTTGCGGCGCCGGCACACCGGGTTCTAGTCCCGGTCGGGGCACCGGATTCTGTCCCGGTTGCCCCTCTTCCAGGCCAGCCCTCTGCTGTGGCCCGGGAGTGCAGTGGAGGATGGCCCAGGTGCTTGGGCCCTGCACCCCATGGGAGACCAGGAAAAGCACCTAGCTCCTGGCTCCTGCCATCAGACGAGCGCGGTGCGCTGGCCGCAGCGCACCAGCCGCGGCGGCCATTGGAGGGTGAACCAAGGGCAAAGGAAGACCTTTCTCTCTGTCTCTCTCTCTCACTGTCCACTCTGCCTGTAAAAAAAAAAAAAAAAAGCTCAAAAAAAAAAAAAATCTAGGTGCCAGGATTCTAGAGCTCCCTGTTATTCCAGTGTACGGTTTGTCTTCAGAAACACTGTGACAGCGCACTAGAAGGCAGCTGCCATGGCCACAGGCCCTTGTCCAAGAATCCCTTGCAGAGCTCACAGGAACCCAGCATCCCAGAAGACACACATCTTGAAAACAGGCCCTCACCATCTCTGCTCACTCACCTGAGGACAAGACACAGAACAAACATGAATCTTGTAAGGGTGGAGTCCTCCGTGGTGTGAGGAGTTCATTTAAAAACAGCCCAGCACCCATGAAACTAGAAGGCCTAGCCAAGAAAAATATAGCTTAGTTCACAAATTTCCTTCAAGGCCCTACATAGGGGGCCAACACTGTGGCACAGCAGTTAAGTCACCAGCTGCAGTGTCAGCATTCAATATAGGCTCCAGCTTAAGTTCTGGCTGCTCTGCTTACGATCCAGCTCCCTGCTAATGCATCTGGGAAAGCAGAGGAAGATGGCCCAGGCTCTTGGTCCCTGTACACACACGGGAGACCCAGAAGAAGCTCCTGGCTCCTGGGTTCTGGCTCCTGGCTCCTGGCTTTAACTTGGCCCAGCCCCAGCCAGTGCAGCTGTTTGGGAAGTGAACCAGCAGGTGGAAGACTTTCTCTCTCTCTCTCTCTCTCTTGCTCTCTCTCTCTCGCTCACTCTCTCACTCTCCCCCTCCTCTGTCTCTCTGTACCTCTGGCTTTCAAATAAATAATTTTTAAAGAGACCCTATGTAGGCCGGTGCCATGGCTCAATAGGCTAAGCCTCCGCCTTGCAGCACGGGCACACCGGGTTCTAGTCCCGGTCGAGGCGCCAGATTCTGTCCCAGTTGCTCCTCTTCCAGGCCAGCTCTCTGCTGTGGCCCAGGAATGCAGTGGAGGATGGCCCAAGTCCTTGGGCCCTGCACCAGCATGGGAGACAAGGAGAAGCACCTGGCTCCTGGTTTCGGATCAGCGCGGTGCACTGGCCGCAGCGCGCCAGCCGCGGCCGCCATTGGAGGGTGAACCAACGGTAAAGGAAGACCTTTCTCTCTGTCTCTCTCTCACTGTCCACTCTGCCTGTCAAAAATAAATAAAAATAAATAAATTTTAAAAAAAGACCCTATGTAGGACTGTGTGGGAAAGCCACTGTCATCAAAGATGAACAGAGTTGAGATATTTAAATACACAATAAAACAAAAACAGCCATGACAGCCTGCACAAGCAGTTACTGACAGAATGTGATAATGCAGCAATCTGAAATGAGGCTTTGTAATAATTATGCTCCATGAGATAGAGGAAGAATAGAAGCCACGGGCTGGCACCACAGCTCACTAAGCTAATCCTCCGCCTTGCGGCACCAGCACACCAGGTTCTAGTCTCGGTCAGGGTGCCGGATTCTGTCCCAGTTGCCCCTCTTCCAGGCCAGCTCTCTGCTGTGGCCAGGGAGTACAGTGGAGGATGGCCCAAGTGCTTGGGCCCTGCACCCCACGGGAGACCAGGAGAAGCACTTGGCTCCTGCCATTGGATCAGCGCAGTGCGCCAGCTGCAGTGCGCCAGCTGCGGTGGCCATTGGAAGGTGAACCAACGACAAAAAGGAAGACCTTTCTCTCTGTCTCTCTCTCTCACTGTCCACTCTGCCTGTCCAAACAAAATTTTTTAAAAAACCACAATCTTCACCAAAAAGATTTTCTAAATTATTTAGAAATTCTAAATTTAAAATCCACAGTTGTGAAAATAAAAACATTCAATGTACAAATTCAATGAAACACAGAAGATAATTAATGACTAGGAAAGAGAGCCAGACACCTGACTCAGAAGGGATGTTAGAGAAATAAAGAAATGGAAAATAAGAATTCAGTGCCATGAGAAATGGAGGAAAGAATAAAATGCTCTATCTGATAGAAGTTCAAAAGGAAGAGAAATGAGGTCATGGAAAAGTACTGGAAGAGATACCCACAGTGAGTATTCACATAATAAAGAAAACACACCTCTCTTTCTAATGCCAGAGAAGAGAAATTTAAAACTATTCCATGACTAAATATCATTGAAATCAGTGAAGCAAAACAATAAGGAAACCTGACAATATGAGAAAGAAGAAAAATTAAAATATAGCTCAAAGTTACAATAGCTCATGAGAGTGACAACAGACATTGCACCAGCAGTAACACGTGCCACCTAGCAGTGGAATAACATTGCAAAAATGCCAAAAGAACTGCCAAACTAGAATATAAGATTATATTCAAGTAATTATTATTCAGGAAGAAAGAATAAATGAAGACATTTTTCAACATAAAAAGACACAATGAGACACATGTCTGAGAAAGAATTCTTATCCAAATTATACAGAAAAAAATATTCTTAAAACTTGACACTAGGAAAACAACTCCATTTTAAAAATGGGTAAAAGAACTGATCAGACATCTCACTGCAGAAGACACACAGATGGAAAACAAGCCTATGAAAATATGCTCAGCATGATGTGCTGTTAGGGTACTGCCAAGTAAAATTAAACAACACGAGAATGACTACACACCTAAGAGCATGGCTAAAACCCAAAAACCTGCCACTACCAAATGCTGGCGCGGACGCCAAACACGGAGCATTCTCATTCATAACTAGTGATGCTGCAAAACAGTACAGCTACTTTGGCAATTTCATAAGCTAAACATAGACTTAAAATGTGATCCAACAATCACACACCTAGGTATTTACCCAGCTCAGTTTTAAAACTTAGATCTATACAAAAAGATCTGAACAGAAATGTTTAGAACTTAATTCATAATCTTCCAAAACGAAAAGCAGCTGAGACTCCAAGGAACTTGTCCTGGAATAGTTGAATGGATAAACAAATGATGGTACAGCCATTCCATGCAATAGAATTATTCAGTGTTTGAAACAAGTGAATTATCAAGCCACAGAAAGACACAGAGGAACCATAAGTGCATAAGGGAAAGAAACCAGTCTGCAGCTGTAGGATTCCAATGTTAGGACGTTCTTGAAAAGGCAAAATTATGGGCACAGTATAGAAGTCGGGGTTGGCAGAAGCTCAGAGGAATAAGGTAGGACAGGGAGAAGCAGTAAACACGAGAAACACAAGACACTTTTAGGGCAGTGAAACTATCCCACATGATGCCATGAAGGATACACAGTATTGCACATTGGTGGAAATCTGTAGAACTGTGTAACACAAAGAGGAAATATTAATATAAAACCATGGACTTCAGTTAGCAATAATGTATCAGTGTTGACGCATTAATTGTAACAAACATACCTGCTACCGTTCGTCCCCCAGGGGTTCACGTGGGGGAGGCTTGGTTTCCAGCAGGGCAGTGTTAGGGTGGTGGGGCCTTGAAGGGGTAGGGCCTCGTGCAAGTTAAGTCCATCAGGCAGCACCACTTTCAGAAAGGTTTAGTGCATGTCTCCCGGGGCTGGATTGGTCTCTGGGAAAACCAGATGTTACAAGGGGGCCAGGTGCCTCCCTAAGTCCCTCCTCCTGCACCTGTTCCTGCCAGTGAGAGACCATCCATGCGCGGTCCTCACCAGAGCCACGCTTTCAGACCTCCAGAACCGCGGGTCACATAAACCTCTTTGCTTTGTAAGTTATCCAGTCTCGGTATTTTGTTATAGCAACACAATATACACCACAACAATACCACACTGAAACAAGATATTAATAATGGGGAAAACTGCCAGGGTGGAAAAGTATCTGAGAATTCTTTGTACTGCCTAATTTTTCTTTAAATCTAAGTTGTTCTAAAAAATATAGTCGTGGGGAGAGCACATTTAGTGCAGTAATTAAGACACTGTTTGTGGGGGTCAGCTTTGTGGTATAATAGGTTAAGCTTCTACCTGAGATGCTGGTTCACATCCCGGCTGCTCCTCTTCCGATCCAGTTGTCTGCTATGGCCTGGAGAAAGCAATAGCAGATGGCCCAAGTGCTAGGGCTCTGCATCCACATAGGAGACCCAGAAGCAGCTCCTGGCTCCTGGCTTCAGATTGGCCCATCTCCGGCTATTGCAGCCATTTGGGGAGTAAGCCAGAGGACAGAAGACTTTTCTTCCTCTCTCTGTAACTCTACCTCTCAAATAAATAAATAAATAAATAAATCCCTTTATAAAAAAAAAAAAAGATACTGCTTGGGATGCGTACATTTCAGCCTCCTGGAAATCTGCACGTCTGGAGACAGCAGGTGACGCCGGCAATGGGTGGGTCCCTTCAACCCACATGGGAGACCCTGACATTGGACAGGCCCAGCCCTAGCTGTTGTAGGCATTTGAGGGAGGGAACAAGTGCATGAGATCTGTTTTTTTCTCTCTCTCAAATAAACACATACATAGTCTATTATTAATTAGAAAAAAAGTGATTACCATGTATAAACTCTTGATGAAATAACTATTTTTCACAAGATAGACACCAGCAAAAACACACTCAACCTAGAGTGGTAAGCCAAGAAATGGGTTAATATGTTAATAAGTGCAGTGACCAATCAAAAGCAAAAACTAATTCTTAAGAATGTTAAAACATGGAAACAGTGTGTATCTCCTTGTACAAGACATGAATTGTAGCTCAATAAAGCTGTTACCAAAAATAAAAGTGCATGCCTCACAACCCAGTCATTCCCTCTACACGCAGAGAGACCAGAGTAGGAGCACCACTGTGGCATTATTTGGAATTTCAAAGGCAAGGGAAGGAGCTAAATGTTCTTCAAGAGTGGAGGATCATTCACGGAAGGGTTTAGGTGACAAAGCTTCCACCCGCGGCCAGGACGAACAGCAGCTCCGTGAAACCTGGGGTTGGAGAAGCAGATATGCTCAGAGGAGCGGCCCTTTGGAGCCATCTGTCCCGAATGGAAGTCTGTAAGTCTCCACCTCCATTGCAAAGATGGCATTCATTCCCACCCCTCTCCCAACTCACAAAACGGCACCAGAATTCATCCAGGTGAGTGACAGCACCAAAAGTTCTCTCACCCCCTTCCCTAATCCATCCCCGTCCACCCCTAACCAAGCGTGTGCCCACATCAGCCGTGAGCTATACCGGAGCAACCTTCCTCCTCAACTTCTCCTCTTGCCCATCAACAGTATGAAATTCCTCTAAAACATAAACAAAATCACAACACCATCCTCTCCCAAGCCCTCCAGCCCCTCCGAGAGCTCTCGTCACACATGGGACCAAATCCAAAGTCTTTATCGTGGGCTCAAAGGCCCCAGAACCACGAGATTGGCCGCTGGCTGGCTCTGCCACTGCTCAGTTGGCTGCCATCGTCTTGTCCCTTGAGCCCAGCAACCCCTTTCCACATGCAAGCCTGGGCCCTGGCTGGCTGCTCACTCCCACTGGCTGCCACTTCACTGTCACACAACCTACAGGGCTTCCTCTAAAAGCATGCCACCCCCCTCTCTCCTCCTGTGCTCCTCTGGTTGTCTTCCCTGCATATTCATTTACCATCCGCCTCCCCCTGGACAGAGCCAGGTCTCCAAAAGGCAAGGACTTTCTGGCTTGTTCCCCAGAGCCCTAGCATACCCAAGCTAGGCATTCACAAAATACTCGTAGAATGAAGTAGTATTGGGTGATCCTCTTATCTGACTTTAACCGCACCAGTAATAGCTCCTTTTGCAAAAAGTCATGAGGTTAATTGCTATGCTGGTAACTTCCGGGTGATGCTAGGGGCAACTCTCTCACGTTTGAGGGTCGCTGACATGAGACCATAATTCCCAGCCGACTGTGTGTTCCACAGATTGACTCCAACCAGATCTGTGGTCCTGAACTTGTTCCAGAACGTGGTTGGGTGGCACGAGGGGAAGGCAGACAGCGGGGAGCAGCCACGGAGAGGGAGCAGGAGGCTGCCTAGGCTAAGCCTTCCACTTGGCGTGAATTCACTTCGCTTTCCAGTTTAAGAGCTCGGCCTCTGTCTCAAGCTGTGTTGCATCTTGAAGGAAAAGCAGAACAACCAGAAGCGGGCTGCTTTTGACCGGTGGTACTTGCCAGGCCTTTTACCACGTCACCTCCTGCAAGCCGGCCCGCAAGCAGACAAAATACCTACGGCAGACAGGACCGGAACCCCAGGTCCCACTGAGGCTTGAGGAGCTAAGGGGCCAGCCTAAGAGAACGAGACTCTCTCAGAAGGGCCTGCCAGCGCCTGCACCCTTCCCAGATGGGTGCAGTGGGTCCTGCACAAATGTGACAGTGACGACAGTGGGCTGAGAGGACCCTGCAGGCCAGCTCCACGGATGCCAGGTGCGCTGCCACCCCCCTACCCCCCACCCCCCGCTGGCTCCAACCAGTCCAAGGTGACTTCTCCAGCCTCATCTCACACCGGCCTCTCGTGCCTGCTCCCTCACACACCCTCTGCCCCTTGCCTCTCTCTTTCTGGAACATTCTTCCAGTTCTGACCAAGCCTGCTCCTGTCACAGGCTCTCCTAGCACCATCTGCCTATCCCGGCCAGCACTCCTGATGCTTGGACCTCTTGTTGTATTTGTGTCTCTGTCACCTACTAGGCTATAAACCTCCCTGAGGGCAGGGACTAAGCCCACCTTTGGTCCCTGCTCTGTCTGCTACAGCTGAGTACCCAGCTGGGGATGGCGTGAGGCTCGCTTGTGACCACAAGGAAGGCAAGCAGAGGAAGCTGCTGGGAGATGTCACTCATCTCCTCTGATAAGATGTCCAACACCAGGGGAGGAGTCAAGGCCTGGGAGTTAAGAAGTCATGTTCTCAACGGCAGCGTCTGCCAGAAACCTGCCCTGTCTCAGGACCTCTTAAGTTCTAAGAATTAACAAGCTCCGTTTATCATCTAAGCCTCTTTGAGGAGAGTTTTCTGTCATCCATACAAGAAACAGCACTCCCCAGCGAGATGTGAGGTAGCGAACAGCCAGGCTAGGCCACTTCTGTCTCAGTTCACCACCAGGCACCACCAGGTGCTTCTCAGTCTGCACCTTCCCGGTCCTCCCCACTGCACAGTCCTTCATTCCCGAACTCTCGACGCATTTCTACTCAGTGCCTACGACATGGCTTTCTCAGATTAGATGCAGAGACATGGACAAGCCAGGTAAGGTTCTGACTTGTAGGCACTCTAACATCCTAGTGAGAAAGACAGGCAAACAAGTAAATCAGCAAGACTGTTGGCTAGTGGAAGGTCCTGTGGACATCACAGAATGGGAAAATATAAGAATGGAGGAGTTAACCGAGGGAAGATGATGGAGAAGAATATTCTAGACAAGGGGGAGAAGCAAGCGCAAAGCCTTGGAGATAGGACAAGCATGACGTGTTTGAGGAGGAGAAAAAGCATTGTGGATGAAGAGTCTGCTATGTGGACAGGAGTTTGGCACAGCAGTTTAAGCTGCCATGCGGGATGCCCACATCCCATCTCAGAGTGTCTGGCTTACGTCCCAGCCACTCCACTTCCAATCCAGCCTCCTGCTAATGCATCCTGGGGTGGGGGTGGAGGCAGAAGATGATGGGTCATGTACCTGGGCCCGGCCACCCATACGGGAGATCAGATGGAGCTCCTTACTCTTGGCCTTGGCTGGGCCAGCTCTGGCTGTTGAGGCTATTTGTGGAGTGAACCCGCAGATGAAAGATTCTCTCTTTACCCTGTCCCTGTCCCTCTCCTTCTTCCTCCCCCTTCCCTTGATCTCTGTCACTCTGCCATTCAATTATACGGAAATAAATAAATTGGGGCCCATACTATGCCATACCAGGTTAAGACATCACCTGTGATAATGGCATCCCATATGGGCACCAGTTCAAGTCCCAACTGCTCCATTTCCAATCCAGCTCCCCGCTGATGGCTTGGGAAAGTAGTGGAAGGTGGCCCAAGTGTTTCAGCCCCTGCACACATGTGAGAGGCCTGGAAGAAGTTCCTGGCTCCTGGCTTCAGTCCGGCCCAGTCCTGGCCATTTTGGGAGTGAACCAGCAGATGGAAGACCTTTCTCTCCTCTCTCTCTCTCTCCCTCCCTCCCTCCCTCTCTGTACCTTTGCATTTCAAATAAATAAATAAATCTTTTTTTAAAAAAGAAAATAAGTAAAGGGGGGGGGGGGGGGGGACTATGTCCTTCAGGGAAAGAGAGTGCCACAATTGGGGCCAGGATTCTAGAATCCTCCTGAGGAGAACACAGGTGTCTTCAGGACAGAATCTGCACCCCCCGGACAGCCACCATCCTCAGGCCTGATGAGGACAGAACTGTGTTAGCCAGCAGAGGAGAGGGAGAGCTGGGGCCCTGGCCCGGGACCTCCTAGCAAGCGCCCTAACCATTCTGGTTGCCAAGATGCTATCCAACATCCACCCACCAAGGAAAAGCCTGGACGTGATGATCACAGAAGATTCCTTCAACACCGATACCCTATTATTTTCTTCCTTTAGGTTATTTTTTTAATGAGACAAATCAATAGAAAAACATGAACACTCAGAGGGAATGATCATTTAAGACTTATATTTTCAAAGCCTGTATGCTGGTGCAGGGGGCCACGTTGGAAACTCTGAGTCACAAACACAAAGTGTCCGACTCAGCCTGCTGTTTTACTGCTACCTTAGAATTCCAGAGTGGCAACACACAACCATGGACGCTTCGTGTGGGTGAGGTACATGAGCGCCCAGCCCTTTCCCACGTACAGGTGCCACAGGCTTGAAGGCCCCTGGTGCCCCCATGACCCCCAGCCATAGTGCCCTCCTGAGCCCTGGTGATCACCTGGCCTCCACCCCTGGCAGACAGGAGCCAGGCCCCAGCCACACTGGCCCCTGTTTCTGGGTAGTGCACCAGGGTTTTGCCCACCTTGGGCCTCTGAGCTCTGCAAACAGTGCTCTTTGGCTGGTGTTTGAATGGCTAATTCCTCCTTGTCATTTAAGTCTCAGCCCAAAGTCACCTCCTCAAAGGGTTCAGGCCCTTTTTGACTTCAGTGCATAACCAAGGTTCCCTTCCCCTTCTAGTCACCATCAGACAGGTCTGTTCTCCTCTCTGGGGCACGCACTGACTGCCATCCAAAAGTCACTTAACGCCTCCCGTCATCGCTACCAGACTTCACAAGTGCAGGGGCCTCATCTGTCTCGTCCATGCCAATGTCCCTTGGACCAGCACAATGCCCAGCTCACAAGCAGCTGGCATGGAAAGTATCTGTTGATGCACTGAAGGAAGACGTCATCCGAGGACCCTTGACAAAGCACAGGAGAGCACACGGCAGTCCAGGACCAGGAAGTTCCCAGGGAAACCATCAAGGTGCAGCACAACCACTTCCAACCAAGACAGGACAACTGGGACGGCGGGGGCTGGGGGCCCCTGAGAAAGGCACGCACCTCCCCCACGGGACCCTGACTGCACAAATGCCTGATGAGTGGGACAGAGCTGCTAGGGTGGCCCCCAAACACGCTGCTTTCCCAGAGAGGAACAGAAGGGCCTGGCAAAAAAAATTAACTTACGTCGCGGGACACTCTAAGACTGGAACGCAATCATCCAGTGTATATCCATGCACAGCATTTTCATATATGAATTCTCATGAAATTTCTGAAACTCTCTCTGATGCATGGACTTCAAAGCTTCTTTGCACCAAACTTTTAATTCCATTTTCCATGAACTTTTTGAGGTGCCCTCATAGAAAGAATGTGTCAAGGCGAACGCCAGTCCCCTGGGAGTTTAAACACTTTGGTCAGCAGAATTGCTTTACTCCTAGCAGCTGGTGGGGAGGCCAGCATCCCATGCTCCATACCTGGTGATGCACGAGGTCAAGCAGGTGGTGCAAAGCCCATGGGCAAGGCAAAAGCACCAGAGACCCTTGGACAAGAGAGAAGGTACAAGTATGAGAAGGGGACTGAGTGAGGGGGAAGGGCAGGAAGGAACAGGCAGGCAGGGGCCCCCTGCTCTGCCCCCCCCACCTGTGCTGGAGAGGCCGCTCCCACAATGTGGACAACAAAAGCGAGCCTTTCTCTTTCCTGCACAGTTACCAAACATAAAACCCTGCGTGTAAAATCTTCTATTTCAGGATTTTCTAAGCAACATTTGTGAGTGTTTTACACCCAGGGTAAATATTTGCTGGGCATTTAAGACCCACATCAGAGTGCTTATCTAAAAAGCGGTTTTGTTCTGCTCTTAAGAGGAAAATTCTGCATGCGGCTCAGGCTTCGCACCCTGCCACAAGCCCCGCCCCCTCCGGCCAAGGTCTGCCCCCCGACAGGAGCAGCAGGCCGGATCAGCACACAGCCATGGCTGCAAGGCTCCTTCCGTCTGCGTCGCCAGCACTTTCTCCTAATGAAGGGTGAGGGCGTGGAGGAACAGGTCAGCGCCTTCCCTCGCTCCAGGTGCCACCACAGCAGCTCTGCCAGGCCACAGGAATGTTCAGGAAAATTCCGGAAACAGAAGGCAAGGCTGCAGATGATAACAAGTGAGGAGGTAGACAGCAGCTGGGGTCCCTTTGTTATACAGGGAACCCAGGGGGTTGTTTGCTGTGCATCTCAGGATGGCAAGTTCCAACACCCTCAGAGGTCTCCAGAGAGCTGCCACTAAGTGGGAGATTCACTTCGCCACGTCTCCCCTGGACTGAAGGACGCACACCTCCAGCCCTCCCTGGATGCTGGGCAGTGTCTTTTTTTTAGTAAGCTTTTTTTTTTTTTTTTTGGTGGGAGAGGGAGTTAAAAAGATTTATCTGTTTGTTTATTTGAAAGGCAGAGTTACTGAGAGAGGAAGAAACAGGATTAACATCAGTTGGTTCACTCCCCAAGTGGCTGCAACAGCCAAGTCTGGACCAGGCTAAAGCCAGGAGCCAGAAAGTCCATCTCCCACACGGTGCCAGGGACCCAAGACTTGGGCCATCTGCCAGGACTTTCCCAGGCACATTAGCAGGGAGCTGGATCACAAGAGTAGCCAGAACTCAAACCAGCGCTCGGATACGGGATGCCTGAGTCACAAGAGAAAGTTTAAACCAAGGCACAATGCTGGCCCCTAGTTTTTGATTTTTAGGAAGAACGCCTAGCCCTTCCGGGCCCCTCCAGAACACATCAACACATCTCACAACACAGAGCCCGTCCTGCACTCTCACGGTAGGCGTTATCCTCATTTACAGATGAAGAACTGGGACTCACGCTCGGGAACCACCTGCCTATATCATAAAATGATGATGCCGCAGTGCAAACCCAGAGCTGACTCCAAATCCACCTCCTTCCCACTACAGCACTGCGACCCCTAAACATAGAACATTTCTGTAAGATTCTGTTGATGCCACCGCCTCGTTCCCCAGGCGTGTGAGAGAAGGCAGGCTCTCAACAGGGAGCACGTTTGGGTTGCAGCCAGCTGGAACTAGCCAGCAGGCAGCCAGGTGGACATAGCCTAACGGAGGGCTCCTCAGCGCCAAGGGAGCCGAGACTTCGGGGATTGCAGAATCCCCAGGGGTGCAGATCTTCATGGAGTAAAGACCTTTCAGGCGCTCAGCTCAGTTCAGCCAGCCAGGGCAGGGCATGGACAAACTAACCCAGGGCCAGAGACTTCCCAGGAAAAGGTCTAGGATCACTGCCGACCGGGTCCAGGGCTTCCTTCCTAAACCTCTCGAAAACAACAGAGATGTAATATTTGGCTGTTTAGATGAAAAATCTCTGGGGTCAGTGTTGGGGCACACTGGGTTAAGCCCCTGCCTGCAATGCCAGGATCCCATGAGAGCACTAGGTCAAGCCCCGGCTGCTCCACTTCCAATCCAGCTCCCTGCTGATGGGCCTGGGAAAGCAACAGAAGATGGCTGCGGAAGTTCACGGGCCACCACGTGAGAGACCCGGATGGAGCCCTGGGCTTCCGGCTTCAGCCTGGCCCAGCGCCAGCCTTGCAGCCCTCTGGGGAGTGAATCAGAGGATGGAAAACTCTCTCTCTCTCTTACTCCCCCCCACCTTTCTCTCTGTAACTCCTTCAAATAAATTAATCTTAAAAACACACAAAATGATGCTTAGACCAAAGGTTGCTGAGAATCCATCCTTGATTTAGTTGCTTTTGTTCTTGACCCACTCACCAAAAAGGCAACAAGCTAGACAGCATGCAAGAAGCTAAGCCTTTGCAACTGAACACACCTGGCTCAAACCCAGGTTCTGTCCCCCACCACTGTGTGGCTTCAGGTAGGTCGCTTGACTTCTCTGTTGGTTTCCTCTTACGTAAAATGTGAATAATGCCCCTCACCTCCATGGCAGGCACAACCAGGCCTTTTGGGAGCATTTGATACAACAGTCTAGGAGCGCATCCTGTGTCCTCTTGATGAGCAGGTAGTGGGAGACAATTAATGTCACGACAAATGCTCTTTCACAGCTGCATTCGCAACCACAACCGACTCTGCCTCTGAGCCCAGGCTAGGCCTGGAGGCAGAGCCGTCCTGCAGACGCTTCGGGAAAATCAGCGCAGCTAAGCCTTCAAGCCTGAGGATTTCCGTGGAGTCTTCAAGCCTGAGGATTTCCGTGGAGTCCGTGCTCTTGGCTCGCCATGGCTATGTTCCCAAGAAGGAAGGGTAGCAGCAGAAGGGCAGGCCAGGGGCAGATCCTTAGAAAGCACCCCTACCCCCAGCCAGCCAGGCTTCAAGGAATGGCCGCCACTAAACCCAAAGGGCAGTGTCCTGCGAGGAGGGGATGCTGGAAGGATCTCCCAGACCCAGACAAAGGGGACTGAGAGAAACAGGCGACTCCCAAGAAGTCTGACCCTCGCGTGACCCCATGCACAATACAGCGGCAGTCAGCTCACTTTCTGGGCCAAGTGACATAGCCACCAACAGCTGTGCAATGTCAAGAGCAAGGCATTGGACCTAGGCTGCCCCTCCTCCACAGGAGAAGGAAGAAAACACACTCTGGGTCTCTGCCTCTTTGTGCCTTGCTTGCGACGAATGAGTGTCGACAAGATCTAGGGGACACTGCTCTGTTTGCCACCAGAGTGCATGGAACATAATTTTAGATGAAGCTGCACCCGCCTAATTGTGATGCATTAAGTATTATGTTCATTGTTTCTGAAACTGGATAGAAATGAATAATTTATTTCAGTCAAAGGAAACTCTTGAATATGAAATACCTCATCTTTTAAAATTACAATTTGGAAGACAAGAATGAAAAAAATACCCGTAGCCAGTGAACCTCATACGCCTAATAGAAAACAATGCTGCGACTGCTTTTACTCTGTTTGCAAACACCACATTTTTTAAGCGTGCTTGAGAATAATCAGGGAGAGACAGCCATAAGTTTTCACAGAGCCCACATCCGCTCAGTGCAGGGCCAACGTTAATTTTCTGTGCTCTTTCTTTTCCCATCCACATACCTTGGCTCCCTCGAACCTACTCCCCACATCCCTGCGCTCCCGTCTCTGCCATTTCCTTCCAGAACTTTCTTTCCTGCACCATCTTTCTCTCCCTCGCAGCCACTTCACTGGGCCGTGCACACTCCTGGTTCGCCACTGGCTCCCACAAGCAGCAGAGTGAGTGTGACACTTGGGCAGCCTGGAACCCATGGCGCCGGCGACTGGCATTCCAGGCATGGCCACTGCTACTGCTGCTTTCCTTTCCTTTTTTCCAGAGCGGAAGGGATCTGCCTCCACCGACACGGGCTCCTCTTCCTGCTACACACTAAAAGCCAAGGGAGGAGGCGAAGGGAGAGAGATGGAAGGTCTATATAAAAGGCAGGTGCCTCCCATGTGGGTGCAGGGCCCAAGGACCTGGGCCATCCTCTACTGCACGCCTGGGCCCCAGCAGAGAGCTGGCCTGGAAGAGGAGCAACCGGGACAGAATCCAGTGCTCTGACCGGCACCCGCATGGAAGACCAGGAGAAGCACCTGGCTCCTGGCTTCGGATCAACTCCTGGCTTCGAATCAGTACGGTGCGCCGGCCGCAGCAGCCATTGGGGGGTGAACCAACGGAAAAAAAGGAAGACCTTTCTCTCTGTCTCTCTCTTTCACTATCCACTCTGCCTGTCAAAAAAAAAAAAAAAAAGGCAGGTGCCTGCCAAACTCACCTCCCACTTCCCCTTCCCGGAGCAGGTCAGGAGAGCCGCGACCGGCTACAGATTGCATAAATGTTACCTCCACCAACCCCTCGGAGTGGATACTGTTATTATTCCATTTATACACAGAGCACTAGCACACTGGGGCTACTTCACAGTGGCCCTGCGGCTAGTGAGTGTCCAACTCCAGAACTTTCCTTCGTGACCACTGAGCTGTCCTGGGATCATCTGGGACCTCATCCCCTGCCCCTCCCTGTCCTACTTCAAGCTCTGGCACAAACCCGGGTGCCGCCTGGTGGTCATCAGGTCCGGAGGTGCGCACGGGCTTGGGGTGTCTTCCTCCCAGCCAAAAAGGGCAGCACCACCTCTGCCCAGCCCACCCCCGACCAAGGCCGGGAAAACAATGTCACAAGCACCCGGAAGGCCAGGCCGAGAGGGCTGGGCAGCTCTGAGGAAGCAGCTCTGTGCAGAGTGGTAATTACTGGCTGCAGTCCCAGGAGCCCTCCCTCCTCATCCTGCCCTCACCAGGCGTGCCCTGGGGTGAGCGGGCATCGCTTTCAATTAAGACAACTCCCCGCACTGAGAACCTGCGCGTTTGTGTGCAGACACCCTTGCGAAATGTTCTCAATCAAGTGCAGAATTTGGCGCAGACAATAGCCAAGGGAGACGGAAGAGTGGGGAGCCAGCTGAAGAAAACAGTAAACAGAAAAATAAGTGGAAAAACAAGCCCGCGTGTGGAGGCCTGCACGCAGGTGCTGGCCTTTGGGCCTCCAGGGGTAGCCGAGAGGCCAGGCAGCAGGACAGTAAGGAAACAGAAGCCCACCCCGAGCCCAGGACAAGAGCGGAATGGTGGGCGGGAAGCCTGCTGTCCACCTCTTCACCGGCCCCAGTGACCTCCCTGCCCGAAACGCCTCCTGCATCCCAGGCCTGCCTGGAGGCGGCCCCAGAGCACTCCGCGTCCTGCAAGTGCACCCCCCCCCTCCCTGCCACCTTCCCAGAAGCACCCAGGGAGGTCAGGCAGCCCCAAGGACACCCGAACCCTGGGCCCTCTTCTCCCAGCGGAGCTGCGCCTGGGAGAGGGGAGCGGTGGCTCACAGCAGAGGTTCCTGGCCTGGGCTTCCTGCAGCAGCCCCGTTGCATGCTGGGGGAGGTCTGATGTGGTCCTCAAGTCTAGAAGCCTCTGTGTGTGTTTTCACGACACAAATCGAGTCAGGTGAACCATCTGGCATTTTTGCTGCTCTGTGGTGTTGCCCTACAACATGGCAATTTGAGAGAATTTGACCCAAAAATCCCAGCAGCGCTGGAGTAATCAATCAGTCATCCCTCTTCCCTGGTTTTACTAAGATGCCAAACCCAGGTGTGGCAAATCTGCCTCTCCCCCAGCTCCTCACCAGACCTCTTCACATCTGGTACTCAGGGCCCACATCCTATAATTAGAATCTCGGATACCCCATACGCCTGCATATGCTGTTGCCTCAAAACACCCTCCCCAACCACCTCTGCTTACCAAACTACTATTCATTCCACAAAACCCAGCTCAAAAGTTCCCTTCTGCAAGCCTTCTCCAACCCACAACTCCCTCTGGTCAGCTACTCCCTTCTTAGACCCACAGCTGAGCTTTGTGCAGAGTTCTATTCATTCACCATAACGTCTCGTTTCTATCCCTAAACCAAGAAAGAGCACTGTTAGAAGGCACCGCCAGGGTCCTGTTTCCCTCTGAACCGCCCAGCCCTCCCACTGTGCTCACAGAGCATTCTCGGGCAATATCGGATGAAAGAACTTGCCAAGAATGAAATTCTGTCACACAGAAACAGTCCAACTGAGAGAGATCACAGAAATTGATCAACTGTTCTCTTCATTCTAAAATAAATATACATAAGGCATATTTAATATGTAACGTTATACACTGCATGTATTATATCTATCACATATATACATGATATCATCAATTAAATGTATACCAAGCCTTTATGCCGATTGTGCACCTGACGTAAATGGAGTATGTCTCCAGTGATATCCGAGGACATGCCAAGGGGCGTACGGCGTGCATTCTGGAGCCACACCTGCAGCTGAGAATGCTGGGTCTCCCCCTTCCCAGGCGGGCGCCCTCACACAAGTTTCTGACTACAGCCTGGGCTCCTTACCACCAAGCAGGGCTAAGGGTGCCGGGAGAGGAACAGCCACACAGCGCCTCTCACAGCTGTTGCAGTTACGATTCTTCTTTCTCCTGAGGTACCATGGTGAGGGCAGGCATTACCAATCGCACATATGTCCACAATGACAGGTGGCTCCTGCTCATTGCCATGCAAGCGCCACTTGTCATTCCCAAGTTTATGAGACAACAGTGTCTCCACTGGGGACCCTGGAAGTCGGCGATCTCCTGGAATCTTCCTCGTCAAGAGTTTATTTGAAACTCAGAGTAGCAGGGATCAATGAAACATTTTATAAACATGGGCTTCAAGAAGCCTGCTGGCCTATTCCTACAAAGCATGCAATCAATACTGATTTTCATACATTATTAACTGTACACGAAACGATAACGCACAGAGAGCAACAGAAATCGCAGTTAGCCTGGTGCTTCGTAGACAATTCAAGAGACGTACAGAGAGGCAGCGCCAGGCTGGTGGAAGACAAATGAATAGCATATTAGGTCACCTTAAAGTGGGACTAAACTATGTATTCCTTTCTTTACCACTGTGTAAATGCTATTTATATGACAACATGACAAAAAAAAATGGCCCTAGGCATTCTGCTCTACTTTAGAAGCCCTTCCATCTCACATTGAAATGAAAAAAGATACAGAAATTGCTTCTTTGGTTAATATTTCTGCAGTTCCGCAGGAATGGTTTTAACAGTGTGCGTGTTCTGGATTTTGGTTGTCAATTAAGAAGCCATCAGCAGGCAGGGCTAAATATTAAAATAACAGGTACTGGTTTACATTGCAGCTCTAAAGAGCCACAGTCAAACAAGCATTTTAAAGTGGGAGACCCAGGGGGAGATGCTGTAAACAGGCAGAGAGAAGGTTCAAACGTCTCGGTCTGGGTAAAGGACCCAGGTCTGTGTATGTGACAGTAAAAATGGCACAGCCTCTGGAGTCACAGGAACGACACGGGCAGCTGAGCTCTCCCAGGGACCAGCTGTGTGGTTCAGAGAAAGCTACTCTGCCTCTCTGAAATCAGAAGGCTCAAGACTTCCCTCCAGCATGGCGGGGGAGCAGCAGGAAATGACGCCTGTGACCAGTGGGGACAAGCAGAAGGGGAGGGGACACACAGCAGGGGCTCCCCAGAGTGACTCTTGCACCCCACCAGCCTCCCCTTTAAAGAGACTGCAAGATTGGAGAATACCCACTGTGTCTGACCAAAAATAGGCCATTTGACCAAATGATTAAAAGTCTGTCGTATGCTAATGATTGGACTGGGCGGACCTTCGGCCAATTTAGTAGGAGTAAATTGCAATTGATTTTCGAAGAAATTGCTTGTTCCCTTGCCTTTCCTCAGCTGTGTCACACTCGCTCACACACAGCTGCCTTTGTCACAGCCAGGACCAACTGAAACACGTGTCAAGGAAGAGCTTTGGAGGCAGAATGTTTGATGACACAGCCATCCACGCTCACACACACTACGAATACACGCGTGCCTAAGCAGGTAGCCACACCGCATGGCCACGTCGGGGCGTGTGTGGATGCACGTTGATATAGATGTTCGACAGGATCTGTATTTAGAAACAATCCTGGCTCCGCAGCCGGATCCTTCTGTATGCTTTGCAAATCCGTGCGTGGTGGGAAAGCTACCCTGAGTCACTTTTATTTTTCCAACAACTACTATTTGAAGAAAGATCATAAAAGAGCACACCCCTAAAGTCATCTCTACAAACACAGCAGCCCTAAGCATGTAAATCCTGGATATGAAAAGAAAATGGTTAAAAGATCACAGAAGATAAAAATCCCTAATAATAAAGGTTAACAATGGCTGCTTTCACCCCTAATTTCTGATATGGTGAGAGACCCTCTTAGAACATTAATTAGAATGGGAGCAGAGATGAAAGCAATGCCTGGGGGGACATAATAAATTAGCCCCTTATGCAAATCACCCATTCATTTTCATCACTGACCCAGCTAGTTGAGTCTCTAAATTACAGGAAGTGGTTAGCTTCTTTAACCAAAAAAAAAAAAAATCCAGATCAAAGATTAATTTTATTTTTAATCTGAGGGCTGCGAGGCTTACAGCAACAAATAATTTCTCATTTTTCCTTGCAGACAACTCTGAAGGGGACCAGAAGAATACGAGAATCAATGTTTCAGTCGCTGGTCTCTGTTGCCAGAGACCGATTAATTAACCCTTGTTCCAAGACAATGGACAACTGCCTGCTGAACTGAAGCTGACCGTGCTTCTCCCCCGAACTGCAGAGAACGCAAGGGTGGTAGCCCCAAGCGCATCCAGATGTGAACGGGCCAGCGCCAGGACACGCAGTTTCAGATATCAATTTAAAAACAAACACTCACCTAATTTCACTTGTCATCACTGTCCTAGACAATTTATGTGCTGCTGGCCTATAAATTTATAGAACTCAGTTTTCTTATCAGTAAAATAAGGGGATTGGAGAATGACCTCCAAAAGTCCTATTGCTTCTACAATCCAGTGATTTTATTTATTCCTCTAAAACAAACACAGTACCTCAATCATTCAATTTATTTAAATATAATTTTACAGCATGCAGTCTGTCCACTGCACTCACTTGAGACTTCACTCTTCCCTATTCTCAGTTTCCCTTTTTCTCTTTTCTCCCTTCATTTTTTATTTTATCTTCTTCCATGTATTCAAATAAGATACTTAAATGCATTCTAGTTCAAAGTAAGGTATACACTGAATAAATCATGCTTTATGAATGTTATTAATATGAGAAACATACATGCCCAGATCACAAGTTTTCTTAGTATGAAGGAAGTACCAGAAAGAAAAACAATAAGTCTCAGGTTAACACAAGATTCACTATACGGAACCTTCGAGAAGGAAGGAAAACGTGTCCAAGATGATCCCAGTCCAATGCCTTCATACAATGAAAAGGAGCAGATGACTCCCGGGTGGAGCAGACACCAGCACAAGGTCACCCAACTGGTTTGTGACAAAGCTCGAAGCACAACACAGGACTTCTGACACCTGGGCTGGGACTGCTCTGACCAACCCCTGAGAATTTGCTGCTGTGTCCCAGAGAACAAAAACAGGACCACTTCTGAAAAGAACAAGCTTCGACAGCAGAAAAATTAAGAGACAGCAGAAAGAAATACTTTAGAGGAGTTAGGGGAAAGAATGAGGACAGACATACTGGCTACAAATAATTTTGCACCTTGTAACAATCTTCAGTTCATGCAATTACCTGTCACTCACTGATGTTTTATCTCCCTTCTTCTGGGAACAGGCCCTACAGTGACTCCAAGTAAAAGCAGTCCTCTCTGCTGGCACACTCAGGCCTTGGCCAAAAGCATTCAGATACAAGAATGTCCCACACTACTCTATTCCTGAAAGTTTTTGAGGTCGACATTTAATCTAAATGACAAAATGTCATCTTCAGGAGGAAGTGGTCAGTGACACAGAAACTCAGGTGATTCGAGTCAACAGGTATAAAGAGTATGTAAGCACTATGACCCCATTTAAAAAATATGCAAGTAGGTAAATATATACGTACATACATACGCACATACAAATCAAAAAAAAATCTGAAAAGGCTATGATAGGAGTATGTGTGTGTGGTTATCTTTGGGTGGTAGGGGCCTGAGCGAGTGAAATTTCTTGGCCTTTTTTGTTTGTTTGTAATTTCATATTGCTCTGCAATAAAAATGGACTGCTGGGGGCCAGGGGAGAGAGAATAAAAAGCCAAAGTAGCCAAAGTAGTGGTGTGTGAAAGTGACATGTAAGTGTACTTAGCAGAGCCTTTGGAGACGGAAGCATCTCCCAGGTTTAAGGCATGCCCTTCGCAGCGAGCAGTAATTCTTCCCGCTATGAGGGGCGTCACAGAGAAGATGTATGGGGAGAGGTTAGAGGAACGGGGATCAGTCAAGCTGAGAAGGGAAGGCTGCTCACATGAATCCTTAAGCACCAGAAGAGCCATCACCAGCTGCAGCAAACTTACCTCAGATCCCAGAGCAGGACAGAGGCCCACAAGCACCGAGGGGTCTCAGGGAATGAGGGACAAAGGCCTTCCCCAAAGGGCAGTTAAGCCTCAAGCTGGGTTATTAAGAGGCAGGACTTGCCTCCAGAGCCTGTTGCACAGGACAGATGTTTTCAAGGTGGTTATGAGGAGCCTTTCCAAGATGTACATTGTTCCATGATCAAGGAGTGTGGTCTGCTGACTTGGGAGTCAGGAGCCAGCCAACAGTCAGCATGGCCTTAGCATGGCCTTAAAAGTGGCTGAGATCTGGCACGCACTAGGCATGTTTCAGGCATCATGCTAAATACTTTATATATCGCACCTTTAACCCACAAGAACCTTTTATGTAGGCATTTTCATCATCCTATTTTACGTCCAAGGCACAGTAAGTTCAAACAACTTGACCAAGGCAAAGAGCAACAGGGCTGGGTACCGCCCAGCTGGTGGACTCCAGAACTTGTGTCCTTTCTCCAGTGCCAGCATGGGCATAAAGCCAGAACAGCAACTGGTCAACCTGGAAGCCACCTAGGTACAAAGACAGGACCGGGCAATGAAGAGGCCAGGTAGGACAAGGAGGAAAAAGACACAGCTGAGGCCAGTAAGAAGGCCCATGCAAAGCACAAGTGGGAGCCATGGTGGATGCACAGAGGGAATGGGGAGAGGGTAGCCATTCTGAAGACAGCGCCTACCTGTGGCAGACCTGGGGATGGGGCCAGCAGAGGGAAGGAGGGAGGGAGGGTGACCCCACAGCTTCCTGCTTAGATGAGTAGGGAGCCGGCAGATGTGAGTGCTGATAGATAAGACGAGAGACTGGGGAAGAGAGGGTGCAGGGAGAAGGGGAAAGATGATGAGATCCATGTGGTATAGGCTGAGTTTGAGGTAACTGGGACACAGCCAGGTGGGGTCATCCAGGACTCAGCTGGAAACAGTGGTTTCAAGCCGATAAGGGGCCAGAGTAGGAGAGAGGCTTTGAGTCATCAGTGAAAATGGTAGCTGAGGTCCCAGGAACAGATCGAGTTTGCCCGGAGAACGTGTAGACAGAAGGGTCAACACTGGCCTGACTCTGGCCAAACTGCCCCTCTGTCTGAGCTTTGCGTCCGTAACAGCAGAAGGCTGGACCCCGTCCCTGCCGGCCCTTCTGCTCTGACGTTAAAGAACTGATGGGACACCTGTGTGGGAACAAGCAGCATGGCAGGTGCTGCGCAGACACACACCATCACAAGCAAGCACGTGACTTTCCAGTGGGAGACAGATGCATAAATAGGTCTCTCCACGAGCTGGGATCGATGGTCACAGCAGGTGCAGCCTGAGGGAGCCCTGACCAGAAGCGTTTCACTCAGAGGTCAAACTTGATCTTGATCTCCAAGAACGGACAGAAGATTCCCAAGCAAAGGCAAGGAAAGATAATGTGCAAGAAATATATGGGGGGATGATTTAGCTCAGGGAGCTTGGGGGGGGGGGGCTTCAAGAAGGAGGGTGAGGTGGGGCCGTGACTCATCATGACTTGAGAACACAGCACACGATAGCATATGTCTCTTCTCTGATAAGCAAAATTTATTCTGTTAAAGATTTATATATTTCTTTGAAAGGCAGAGTGACAGAGGGATAGAAAGAGAGAGATCATCCATCTGCTGGTGCACTCTCCAAACAGCTACAGCAGGGCCAGGTTGAAGCCAGGAGCCAGGAATTCCATCTGGGTCTCCCATGTGGGTGGCAGAGGCCTAGTACTCGGGCTGCCATCCACTGCTTTCCCAGGTGCATTAGCAGGAAGCTGGACCAGAAGCAGAGTAGCCAGAAGTGGTGGCTCAACCTGCTGCACCTCAGAGCTGGCCCCTAGATTTGTGTTGCATAAAGCTTTTCAAAAGTAGCAACATGAATATGACACATTAACTAATTACTGAGCACATCTTTCAGAAAAATTGCACAGAATGAAGAGTTTAGGTACATCTCACCCTAGAGCAAGCCTTTGGCAATTACTTGGGTGCCAATCTCAAGATTCTAAAACTTCCGTGAAAGTCTGAATGTTGGTAGGGAGATGATGAGGCTGGGACTTCATCTGTCCCCAGATCAGATCTGGTGTGTTCAAATTCTTTTTTTTTTTTTAAGACTGATTTATTTATTTGAGAAGCAGAGTTACAGAGAGGTCGACCATCCACAGACTGGTTCACTCCTCAAATGGCCACAACTGCCACTAGGAAGTAGGACAATCCAAAGCCAAGAGCCAGGAGCTTCTTCCTGGTCTCCCGCATGGGTGCAGGGGCCCCAGCACTTGCGCCATCATCTGCTGCTTTCCTAGGCCATTAGCAGGGGGCTGAATCAGAAGAAGAGCAGCCAGGACATGAACCAGCGCCCACACGGGATGCTGGCATCGCAGGTGGAGGTCTAACCTACTATACCACAGCACCAGCCCCTAGTATGTTCAAATTCTAACATTGCTCTCCCCCTACAATCTCTCCCCTTGATTCCTGTGTGCAATACAATTAAGTCTGATTCCACTGGAGAGAGGCCTGGCACCTCTTGATTCCGCTCTGCAAAATTCAATCTCCCAATCAATACTTTGGTACCTTGGAGCCCTCTCTGTCTCCTGCTGCCCAGGAAGTGCTCATGTCTTCCCTTGGATCCTCCATCCTCAGGCTTTCCTGGCATCTACTACACTTACAAAATCCCTGTCTGATTTGTTCTAGCCCCCAGAGAGTCAAAAAAAAAACTGCCAGCAGCTCCATCAGCCTTTCAGATCACTGGTTACTTCTTGCCATTTCCTAAACTTTGGGGAAGAAAAAAAAAAAGAGAGGCAGAACCAAAGTTAAAAAGCAGAGTGATTGGAGAGACACAGATGTTTAACATACAGTGTGGCTTCTGGCCTTGGAACCTTCTAGAGCCCACACTGCTCAGCCTTTGATTCCTCCTCCACCCCTGCTGGTCTTGCACTGGTGCACTTTTTCCTTTGTGCATTCTCACTCACTCCTCACATTCCAGTTTCCTAAAAAGCATACTGGGTTAAGCTGGCTTCACAGGTGGCTGCCCAGATGGGCACCAGTTTGAATCCCACTTGCTCCACTTCCCATCTAGCACGCTGCTGATGCACCTGGGAAAGCAACAGAGGATGGTCCCAGTGCTTGGGCCCCTGCCACCCACAGGGGAGACCCGTATGGGGTTCCACATTCCTTGGTTCAGCCTGGCCCAGCCCTGGCCATTGAGGCCACTTGGGGAATGAATCAGCTATCTCTGTCTCCCTCTCTCTCCATGACTCTGACTTTCAAATACAAAAAATAAAAAAATGAAACCACACTGCTGCCAACTTGCTGGAAACTCACCTCCCAGGTCCTTCAATGGGTATTTTGCTAGCAAGTTTCCACGAGAGGGGGCCCCCAACCTCCCACCTAAGTCCTCATCTCACTTGGACCCCGAGTTCCCTTCAGAACAGGATGACGGCTTTTAGATGCTGCCTTATTTCTCCCTTCCTTGTTCCTGCCCAACCCCTGACAGTCCTTCAACAGAGCCTTGCAGCTGGTTAACAAGTCAGCAATGGCAAAGATGGCTGAGGGCCCAAGTGAGAGTGCCGAGCACAGCCTGTTCAGAGGAGGACTCGGCTCCCCCGGCTGCGTGGGTGAACGCACTCTTCACATGGGGCACAAAATCCCAATGTGGACACTGACTGCTCCCTCACCTCTAAGAGGCAAAGACCCTGCTTTGTCTTGATTTCCTCAGAAGATTTTCAAGACAGAGAGATGTTCCGGAAACTCAGTTTCAAGCCATGAAAAGCACCACTTGTCATCCTGCTTCTCTGTCCTGCATTCCACAGAGGCCCCACTGAAAAATGTGCATCATTCGATGACTTACAGCCTCTCCCGGCTCCATGTGGCTGTACCATACGCACTTAAGGAACACAGCCACTGACAGAGGTCAAAGCTCATTAGTGCTGGAGCCTGAATTCAATGCCCTTGAGACGGAAAATGGAGCTCCAGCCAAGGCCTTCCTGGCTCTGGTTAGTTCATCATGACTTCTGGGTTCTCGGCAGAACAGGTCCCACAAACTCAGGATCACGTCTGCTATGGAAAGAAAGCCAGCTGAGGCCTCCAATCAATGAACCAGTGAAATGTGGTCCATGCAGAAGAATTTCCAGTGCTTATCAAAGACCTTCTGGCAAACCGGGGGTGTCCGAGGACGACCACACCTCAACTGCACAGATGAATGCAAGGGTTGAAGCACAACACAGGGGCACAGTGGAGGGATTCTAGAGGAGACCTCAGTCCTCCCTCAGCATCACAGACCACTGAGACTGGATACTTCTTACTCCAGTCGCCCCATTACCCACAGGGAAAAGAGCAGCTCACAGAGGGTAATGAGTTTGTTAAAGACCCCACAGCTCCCAGCAATTCTGGAATTCAAACCCAAATAGCCCTTCTTCCTTTCCCACTTCCTGTCCTCTCACTGTCTACTGGAGGTCACAGCCTTCCAGGCAGGAACAAAGACTGAGGAGTAGAGGCAGGCGGCAGGCAAGAGGCTCTGCCCCTCAAAGCACCAGGAAGGTCAAGGTCACCTCTGGCACCCCTGGGCCATCTCCCATCCTAGTTCCTATACACATGCTCTCAGAAAACCCACAGGGTCGCACACCCTAGTGAGTGTACCCCTCCTCCCCTGTTTCAGCCATTCTGCTGGCTGAGCCAAGGGGACAGGACACATTAACAGGGATTTGGAGTGGAAGTTCTGGCCATTATTCAGGATGACATATAAATGCCTCTGATATTAAACTTGAACTCCTATGTCTCATCCCAAAACACACACACTCGCACACACACACACACACACAAACACACTTTTCCTCTGGACCAAAAGACAGAACAACCTAAAGGAGCGCTTCTCAAGTTTCAGGTTCCTACCAAGGTCCCTGCCCAGGGCTCCTGTTGAGATGCAGGTTCTGACTCAGTAGGTCTGGGAGGGTGCCTGACCTTCTGCACCGCTACTGAACTCCCAGGCAAAGCTAGGCTGCCTCTCTGAGGACCGCAGGCCCAGTAGCATTGGGTGGATGTTACAAGAGCCTAGGATCAAACAAATCAAGGTTTAGATTCTCATTCTCCCATTTAGGAGCTTTGTGATCGTGGGCTGGTTTCCTAGCATCACTACGCCTCAATCTCGCCGTCTCTAAAATGGAAATAATAATTATGTAAAAAGCACTTGATGATGATTGTATAAGGTAATGATGCAAAGCTCTTAACACAGTGCCTGGCATATAATAAGGGCTTAATAAATGTCAGTTGCTGGCTGCTTGTAAGATTCATGGGCAGGGAAGTAACTGGCTCACTGCCCAAACCACAACAGCCAGGACGTAGTAGGTGCTCAGTGGATATTCGGTACATGAATGTGCATATATCACAGCTACATACGATATCAGCATACACCTACTCCCTGGGCTCTGTGGCTTTTCTGCAGGCGAACACAAAAATATTTTGAACACCAGAAGACTCTCACCAGGGACAAGGTATCTTCATATAGAACCAAATTCAACATTAACCACCATACTGACCCACCAAGAGATATGTAATTTGTAGCAGCTATATATACTCAAGAAAACGTCTCAACTGTAAATAAACAGACAACATCAGCCTACAATCCGTGTGTCATTAAGAGAAATCACTGGCTGTGTTCATTATTTATGAGCTGTCTGAATACAGATGGTATGAAAAACTTAATTCTAGAACAAAATTCACTTCCAAACCCAAAGGACACCACAAAGAGAAACAGAACAAACCACCCCGGGGGGTTAAAGGGCCACCTGGGCAGACGCGCATTCTCTTGCAAATGTACTTCCTTGCTCAGGAAAAATCAGAAACAGGAGAACTGTTAACAAATGATAGGGCTTAATCTTTCAAATCAGAGGCAGAGAAGAGAATCTATCCGAAATTCTTCAATAATCCAAGATTATCTGCAGGCGTCTCACAGAGTGAGTGACACCATTTGAACAGACGCCCGTTCCAGGGAGGCACTGTGCAGGGTGTGCAGTGAGAAGAGAATACGCTTGCCACCTACAGACAGCAGTGGCACGCCCTGGGCAAGAGCTGGCCAATCATATTTCAATGTGAAAAAAAAAAATGCAACCAAGTCCCCTCCCTCCAACTCCTTCCAAACCACTATACCACATTACTTCATTTAGAATTACTCTTAAGTCATACAATCAACTCCAGGCATTCTGCCTCTTCATTATCATCCTCTCTCTAATTTCCCAGAAACACTGCGCCATTCAACTACCTACTTATTTAGAGCCAAAGAGAACGCAAGCCAATGGACTTCAAGCAGGCAAAAAGGCATCAGAGTGGAAGCATAAATCTGCTTACCTGATATGAAAGGAACCACCCGGAATATATCTGACAATCTGCTGTTAACTGGTTCATACGGGGAATCTTCAAGCAGATCATTTCCTAAAAACCACAGAAAGACGGGGCTCAAATGAAAACCAAACCAACAGACATAGCTCAGGCAGTTCTCTGCTCCTGAATCTGAATTCTAATTATGTTATGATTGTGTAACAGAAAGATGCGGAAACTCTCAAAGATTTCAGATTCATCTACTTGGCTCTGCTTATGTCTTTTTCGTTCCCTCTGCCTTTGTTGTCCTTGTTCTCCCCAGAGCGCCATGAAAACATTGGAGAGCAACCCAGCTTGATCTTGCCAAAAACTCTCCCACTCTTTGCAAAGGAATGAAATCAGAGCCAGTGACGTCACAAGCCCTGCTCGCCTCCAGGAGCCAATGGAAGAAAGGTGACCCAGGGAGGCCCGGTTGCTGTTTGCTCCCCCGAAGCAGGACCTGTGATTGGGAAGCAGGTATCCTGGCCACTAAAGAGTCCACCTGAAAGAGGTTTTCATTGACAGATCTGGAGGCGGCAGCTGCTGACAGGTCAGCCTCGCATTCTGCACGTGTGCGTCTCCATCAGGGGATAGATGCACGGCGTGTTTAGGACCACACAACTCCTGCTGGGCTGTCTCCTGGTGGCAGGTGGATCTTTCTCTGCCTGAGCCTCTTGTGTTAATCAAGGTTGAACCACACCAGCTGGTTCAAGACTGGGCTAATCTCAGATGATGAATGGTTTTTCACACACCTGCCTTAGATCACATTTGAGCGGGGTTAAAGAGAGAATGGGTTCCACCGGACCTTTTATACCCTATCTTATGTCAGAAGAGGCTGAAAGAAGGAAACAGAGAAACTCCAGGCAAGATTCAAGGCCAGCCTCTGCCTGATTATTCTATGAAACCACTCAAAGCCCCAGGCCCACCTCCTTGGAGAAAAGTTGTGGGTTCCTTGTTGGGGAGAGGGGTCTTTACTGGGTTCGTACTCAGATGCTCTGCTCAGGCTTCAGAGAGGCCAGCGAGCTTCCCGGGGTGCTCCCCCCCCCCCCACCTCATGGGTTTTCCAAGGATCTGGCCCAACAAAGCTGCCTGACCGAAGCAAACACCAGCTGCCGCTGTCCCTGGAGGCCAATGAAAGGGCCTCATTCCGCAGCTGGGGAGAAGCAAGCGCAGGCTGAGCTCGGCGGGCCGGGGCTGGGGGAGGGCCGGGAGGGGCGGTGGGCGCGTACCCTGCAGGCTCTGGTACATGCTCCAGTAGATGCGCAGGCAGTTCTTCTCCTTCTTCATGCCCCGCTTGCAGCGGCAGTTGTACAGCGACTTCTGCTTCAGGGCCTCCATGGCGCTGCGGCACTCGTCCTTGGCCTCGAGACCCGACGCCAGGCTGAAGTTGGTCTCCTTGCCCGCCACGCACTGCCTCAGCGTGCGGTACTTGCTGCTGCAGCTCTGCTCCTTGAGGCACTGGTCGCTGGCTTTCACGCAGTCCAGGCGGTCCCCGCCGCTCACTTCCGCGGACAGGAGCAAGTCTGCGGGGTGGAGGAGAGGGAATGAGTGCGGCGGGCCAGGCGGCGACCCCGGCGGCGCCAGGGCCCCGGGAGGGGAGGGCGTGTGCCTGGGGCCGGGATGCTTGGCCAGCCTTCTGGGGCTCCCGGAGCTGGGAGCAGGTCCACAGGCACCCCCGACCCAGACCCAAGGGTCCATTTCCCAGGCCCTGGAGCTCGGCCGCCAGATCCTCCTCCCTACCCAGCAGAGCCGAGGAGGGCGGTGCAGGCTCAGCCCGCAGGCTGTAAGCGGTCCGCCGCGGAGCCGGCGCTGCCCACCGCGCACCCGGGGCCCTGCCGACCCGGGACAGCCCAGGCAACCCCGGCCTCCCCAGGCGGCGGCGCTCGCTCGGCCCGGCCCGGGGGCGCTGGGCGGAGGAGCGCGAGCTAGGCTCAGGGCGGACCAGCCCGAGCCGCCGGCTGCCTGGCGGGGAGCGCCGAGACGTTATTCTGGGTGGGGAAAAGTTTTCCCTTCGAAGTTTGCTCTCCCAGCCCGGGGCTCGCCCACACTCCACCTGCCCGCCGCGCCTCCTCCGGCTCCGCGGGACTCGCTGGGGGCGCGCGGCTCGGGGCTGGAGGTCTCGCGCCCCTTTAGTGCCCCCTCTCCCAGGCTGGGTCATGAAAAAACACGGAAAATGCAATCCAAGCACGAAAAACCACAAGCAGTGCCGGGCCGCCCCCGCTTCCCAAACCCAAGGACTCAAGGTCCCCTTGCCCAAAACGAAACTTCTTCCTTCCACCTCCAGCGTCCCCGCGCCCCAGTTTTGGAGGGGCCGCCGCGAGCGACCCACGGGAGGACTCCGTGAGTAGGAAAGCCGGCAGCAGCCTCGACTTACCCAGGAGCGGCAAGGCGAAGTAGAGGGTCGCCAGGAACATGGTGCCGGCGCGCAGCTGGTCCCCGCCCCCCCAAAATATCTCCAGCCGCCGCTGAGTCTCTCCGAGGGCGCTCAGCACGCAGCGATCCCCGGACGGTTGCGCTTCTCGGGCCACCCAAAGTTCAGCTCCATCCAGCGCGAGAGGAAACTCCCGCTCCGTCAGCCGCCACCGCCGCCAGCGACTCAGCTGCGGGCGGGCGGCGGGAGCGAGGGCGGGAGGTGGTTCCGCTTTTAGGGGTTCAGGTCCGACCCAACCTGGAAGGGAGAGCGCGCTTTGAAACGAGAGCCCGGAGCGCGGAGCCTCCCCCCGCCCGCCTCTGGCCCTCCCCCGCCGCCGCCCTGGGGGACTTTCCGACCCCCCGGGTGACCCACCCCCCACCCGGGACCCGGGCGGCTGGGGGCATGTGCATATTTTCCGGGGGACCGCCGGAGCGAGCGGGAGAGGGCCCCCAAAGTCCAAGAGGGTGTCTTTAGGGTGCAACCCCAGGGGCTGAAGGCGAGCAAATTAATAAATAAACGTTACTTTCCGCGCGCCGCGAGCCCAGCGGCCGCTGCCTGGAGTCTGAGCCCTCGGCGGCGGCGGCGGCTCCCCAGCCAGCCCCGGCGCCGAGCGAGCCCCTTCTCCCGGGAAGTTGGCCGCCCCCTCCTCGCGCCCGCCCGCTCTGCCGCCAGCCCTCCCCACTCAAGCCACCAATCGCTACCCACGTCGCCGTCCCCCCCTCCCGGGGTCTCGCCTCCTTTCGGAGAAAGCAGGGCTGGCCGGAACCTGCGTCCCGGCTGCGGCCGAAACCCGGCTCGTGCGCCCCTACCCGGGCGCCGGCGCCTCGTGCGTCCTCGCCCAGCGGCCGGGACTCGGGCGCATCCACACCACTGCCCCCGAGCGCGCACGCCGACCCGCAGCCCCCGAGTCCCGGGGCAGGTGCAGCCCGGCGCCGCGAGCGCTCCCGCGGCCCGAAAGTTGGGGGAGGTTTGCAGGACGGGAAGAGGTCGTGGAAGGGAGGGAGGGGCCGCGATGGGATCCCTGCCCGACGAAAGGAGAAAACTCTCCAAATGCCACCAACCTGGACTCAACGGACCGCGTCCAGTTGCGGCGACCAGCCAGTTTATTTATTTATTTATTTATTCCGGGGGGGGGTGCTGTCCCCGCCCCCTCCTTCCCTTTCCGGGCTCACTTTCTCTGCGCTCAGACAAAAAGATGCAGTAATCTCCAGGAGCTCAGGACGGCTTCCGAGCACAGCCCCGGACTCGCTTGCCCGTTAGGGATGTTAGTGGTTATTCCAAGCGGCGCGGGGGATGGCGGGTTCCGAGGACCATTGGCCCGCCCCGCTCCCGCAGCCCCGCAGCGCTCGGCCAGCGCTCTCGGGGGCCCCCGCGGCCGCCGCAGCTGCACTCACTCGGCGGCGGGGGGACCAGGACCCGGGCCGGGACCCGCACGCTGGCGCGCGGAGCACGTAGCGCTGTGCAGCCAGCCGTGGGCGCTGCCAGACTCTCTCTCTCTCTCTCTCTCTCTCTCTCTCTCTCTCTCTCTCTCTCTCTCTCACACACACACACACACACACACACACACACACGGGCACACTGCACAAGGGTTCTTTCTCCGTGCAATCGAGCCAGACCCTTCTTCCCAACACAAAGTTTTTCTCCCACGTCAATCGCGCGGTGACTCAAGACTTGGCGCGTTGGAGACGCTCAGACCCGGGCAGCCAGGGCGCCGACCGCGGAGCCGCCCACCGGTTAGTCCAGGCCAGCGTGCCGCGCACACACGCGCTTACACACTGACACGCGCGCACACGCGCATTCACGCGCAGTCTCTACCTGTGTGCTTGAGCTTGGGCGACCAGACAAAAGCGGAGACCCCAGCCCAATGCATTTAACCCCGAGCAGACCTGCCTTGGGGAAATTTGAAAGCTGACCTCCATCTTGGCTGTTTTAAGAGTAAATTTTTCTTTTTTTAAAGAAAGAAAAATCCCAACACACGCACAGGAGTTCACCTCAGCCTAGGGGGAGGCTCCTTCTTGGTGGCGCTGCGGTGCCCGGTGCCCCGCTCCGGACACTGGCTCCTTCCCCAGCGTCGGGGGTCTAACGGGCCCAGGGACCCCGGGCGGAGGACAGCCCCCGCGGAGATGGGGGCCAGTCTTTGGGATCTGTGCTGACGCCCAAGTTCGTCTCTCGGGGAAACGGAGTTTGCACCAAGACTGTGTGAGCCCAGCTGTCAAATCTGCAAACCCATCACTCCAGACAAAGGTTCGCCTCGGAGGACCGAGAAGAAGCGCTGGTTTTGATCGAGGGAGGTTAATTGAAAGGCCAGGGGCTTTGGTGGAAGTTGGAGGCCCGGGTTGTCAGGGCCAAGGGAAGCGGCAGGGAGGGCGGAGGGCTGGGCTGCTCTCCATTCTACTACAAGGCGGCCCGGCGCGCCCCTGGCTGCGGCGGCGGCCGGCGTGCGCGCTGCGCATTGTGTGCAGTCGCCAACGCCTGTCTGCGCCTCGGGGCGAGCCCCGCACCGCGGGGACGTCCCACCCATCCGCGCTCCCCGCTCGCTGGGCACGTGTGCCTGGGGGCAGGTCTGCGGGGACCGACTCCCTCGTGGGGCAGCCCTCCCCCGGCTTGCTCGCTCTCTCTCTCGCTCTCTGACACCATGCAGGGATTTCTAGTTCGGTGTATCGGTTTACACTTGGTTGTTGAGTAAACAAAGCAAGCATATGTCACATTTTCGCGACAGATGGTCCAAAACAAGGGCTACTGAGGCTCCCTTTCTCTAGCAGTGGCAACAGTCTACGTAAGAGCGTGGTCTCACCAGAAATGTCATTAAGTCTTCGGACTTAAGTTTCCTCGCCTCAAAGCTCATGCCCATATCTTCACACAGAGAACGCAGAATGGCTTTCCTGGGAAAAGAGGTGGATACGAATTGTGTGTTTCTCCATGGACATCCCAAACCCTCTTCCATGGTCCAGTTTTAGAAGTGAAAGCGAAGGTCTTCCTTTGGGAAATCAGTCATTAGAATTCCAGTTTTCAATAGATAGCCCAATGACCTCTTGGGACCGCAGGGTGACAATGGAGATAGCACCCTCACGTTTTCGAAGTATCCTTTGTTTAGAAATAACTCCGAGTTTCCCTATGTACTCCACACAAATCTTTTTTTTTTTAAGATTATTTATTTGAAAGCAAGTTACAGAGAGGCATAGGCAGAGAGAGAGGTCTTCCATCTGCTCCTTCACTCCCCAGTTGGCCACAATGGCCAGAGCTGCGCCTATCCAGATCCTAGCCAGGGGCTTCTTCCAGGTCTCCCATGTGGGTGCAGGGACCCAAGGACTTGGGCCATCTTCCACGGCTTTCCTAGGCCATAGCAGAGAGCTGGATGAGTAGTGGAGTAGCCGAACTCGAACTGGCACCCATATGGGATGCCGGCACTGCAGGTGGCAGCTACACCCGGTACACAACAGCACCGGCCCCCTCACAAATCTTTTAAACCAAATTTTAGCAGGGAGAATTGATGAGCTAGAAGATCCCCAAACATAGAGATATCTTTTTAAAATGTTTATAGCCACAAGAATATTTCAGAACTATTCATTATTAAGTTCTACTGATGATGAAATCAGAGCTTGGCTTTAAAAACTAATAATAATAAAGCACCAGCTGTGTTGTCCAAAATAATAGTCATCGGTCACATGGCTATTTCAGTGGGTTAGCTAAAATTAAGTAAAAGAAAAATGCAATTTCTCCATAGGGCTAACCACATTTGAAGTGCTCAGTGGCCACATATGGCAAGTGGCTACCATATTGGGAAGTATAGGTATGGAATCTTTCCAGCATCAAAGAAAGTTCTAGTGGACAGCATTACCCTACAATGTTGGTGTGAAGTTGGTTAATATGGTGTGCATACATAGGGAGTTCTTAGACTATAGAACAGTACAGGTATGAAGTGGGTGCTTTACAAGTGACAGTGATTCTGAGAGTTGTGAGGATAATGATGACAAAGATGCTGATCATGATGATGATATTTGTTACTCTCTGGAGGAAGCTGAAGAATCCGTGAAGACACAGCTAACTGTGGTTGTGTCGTCCATTCAGGATGAGATCAGTAGGGAATGTGTATATCCAGAGCTTGTGGGCAGGCATTTGGTGTACTGGTTAAGACACCCCCATCCCCGGGGAGTGCTCTGCTCCCAATTCTAGCTTCCTGTTAATGGCTCAAGTAGTTAGGCTCCTGCCACCCATGTGGGAGACCTGGATTGAGTTCCAGGCTCCTGCCTTTGACCTGTCACGTGCATTTGCTGGAGAGTAAAGCAACAGATGCAAGGTCTCTCACCGTCTCTCTGTCCCTGTCTCTTTCTCTGCCTGTTTGACCTTTAACTAAACAAAATTTTAAAATATTAAAAAAAAAAACTTAAAAGCTAATCTTCCAGGAGGATTGTAAACTGTAAGATATGGCCCACTCTGAAGCCCAAGACGTCTCATAATAGGAGTCAGTTTAAAAAAACAACAACAGAAAAAAACCCACTGTTTTACAACCGTATCCACTAACTGCAAAAGGTGAGAGAAACATACAGCCAGAAAGCGCTGAGAATATGGAAGATAGAAAAGCATTGTGACTTACTGTATTAATATGATCTCTGTTTCCTTGGAGCTTATCTGTTCCCATGTGTACAGGACTGATTTCAGGATAAAAGGTGACATCGAAATATAAAACATTAATAATTTTAAAGGTCCATGCAATCCTCTGTGACATGTTTTCTCAGCAGAAAATTGGTTTTAATGCTGCAAAATTAGGTTCAATCCACCCTGAAGCACGTGAAGTGAGCAATGTTCGTCTGTTTCTTGATGAAAGTGTATTTTCATAAGTTAACAGACCCGTCGTGGTGGGAATGTCAATTTCATTCCAGGCAGCATTCTGTCTCTCACTCTCATTGACTTGGCCTATAGCTGATCATGTAAAATACATTCATTTTGTAAAATTACACTGCTCAAAAATCATTCAAGTTTCTTTAACTTAAACTCGTCCATCAAAATCCATCATTTGACATCAGACAATCGGCGAAGCTTACGTCTGTTGCTGCATAAAACTACTCACCAGTTCCTAATGTGTCATTTTTTTTCCCTATTATACCTCTTTGCCCATTCTATTCCATCTGCCTAAAATGTGCTTTCTCCTGGTAGTTTATTTAAAACTCAGTTTTTATCTCAAACACTAAGGATAGCAAGGACCCCTCTGGTCAGAATTAACATTCCATGTAGCATATTTCATGGTCACATTGGAATCTCTACCATAACTGTTGGGACATTGTACCAGAGTGAGTTGCTACATCTCTCTCTTCAACTGGAATGTGAGCTTCTTGAAGGCAAAAAGATGTTCTAGTCATCTTGTTGCATCCTCAGCATTTAGACCGATGACTGACACACAGTCACTCCCAATACATATTGATTACATGCATATTGATTGTATGAATAAATGAGCAAAGCTGTTTCTCATTTTCCTCTGACACAATAATTTTACTGAAAGGTTGATATAAAATCCCCTTACTATAGGAACAATCCTAAGTATAAGGACTTCATGCAATTACTGGTATTGCTGTTCCAATAATAGTATCAAATATGTTTTATTCCTTTGGGGATTTGACATTTAAATTTTTTTAAAACAAAACCCATTATTGTAATAGAATGCTCTTTTTCTGGTTCACTTTAATAGTAACATATGACATATTTCATTTCTGGGAAATGGTAGCTTGCCTTAGGTCATATTTTAAGGCATAAAGCCAGAAGCAGAGTAACGTTTCCACCTGAAGTTCTCTAATCATCTAGAAATGTGTGTCTCTGGGACAAGGGCCAGATTACCACTACCCTGGGGCCTTCATCCTCAAAGGCAAATTTTTAAAAGCCGAATTGGCCCGAAAGTATAAAAAAAAATTCTTCTTTGAAAACACAAGGCCCCCTGTAATCTTTCAGGGAAAATGAGAAGTGGTCATTATTCCAACGGGAAGCATGGTAGAAGGGTCCACTCGCTGAGCCAGAGCTCAGCCTCTGATACTGGACTTTGACTCTTGCTCTCAGCCAGTCAGGGAGAGCCAGCTGTTCCCAGATTTCACGGCGCCTTCCCAGGCCCACTAGATCACGCCGTGTCTGTCGAACATTATTCGAAAATGGAAGTTTCTTATTAGCTATCAGGGTCCTGACCCCCTAGGAACCTAGCTGAGGAAATCTCTCTCCCCACTTAGTTTTCAACTATTTTTCATTTCTTAGTACTGAGAAGTCAGGGCAAGGATTTTAATGCGTTTGTGGAAGACTCTCCGTAAGAGTTGAAGTCATTTGTACCTTGGCCTTATGCCACAAAATGCATTCAAGGTGTGCAGCCCTGATGAAATAAAGTGCCTGTCATGTCTTATTGCCTGAATATATGGCCAAAGGGTCCTTATCTTGGGGGACTTGCAAGGGTTTTTTTTAGGGATTGCCAAAGGTGTGGGATTAAAAGCCCTGTAAGTCTCAGGCCTCTTTATCCAGGAAAGACGGGGAAGGCCTACCCAGAAGAAACACCTTTTCTCTCGGCCCCTCTCCATTCCAGTGGGACTGGTCCTCCATAAGGGCCAGAGGGAAGCTTAATCCCCAGCTTTGTCCAGTAATTAGCCTCTCTCCAGAGGCAGCAAACACAGATGCCGATCCGGATGAGCTTTGGGATGTGGAATGAAAACACTGACTCATTGCTTCAGAAGCCTTTTAGTAGCCTTTAAGACAGTGAAAAGTTCCCATTTCTACTGATGCTCGCTAGGTCTGAAGGGGTGGGATGGGGCTTCAGCCACCAGTGAGGAAGCAGGAGAGGCAGCAGAGGCAGCCGGGGACGTGGGGGTGAGCGGATGAGAGGCCCTGTGGCAACAATGAGGGCTCTGTAATGGAACCCTGCTCTTGTCCTGCCACTTTCCCAGGCGACGTTCAATAAGTGCCATGGAAATGAACTGTTTACCACAACCCAGATCTCTGGAAGCGCTATCGCAGGAGCCCACTAACACGATTAGGCTGCAATTAATGATGATGCCCTCATCAGGACTAATTAAGCCAACAGTGATTGTAGATTAGGGGCCTGTTTTAAAGTGTCTATTGTGACATCATTTAGAAGTCATTTCAAACTCCTCTAAAACTGTTGCTCTGAAAACAAATGCAGTGTCATGTTCTGAGAGTTGTTGGTTTCATTTTCCCCTGTCAAAAATCTGACAAAAGTCAGTTGAAACTGTCAAGGAAAAAACATCATGCAACATGAGGTTTTTCTTCGAATCTGAAGTCCATGGAAGGAATGACAAATCTGTTCTATAGATTATCTGGCACAAAAGTGAATTAGCAATTCCAGGAGTTACACTATCACAAGGACTAGATGAGGTTGCCCTTGACATAGCTCATAAATTTAAGCCTATGACAAAGAATTAAAATGAGATCCATTTGGATCTGATCTGAATGATGTTAAACTTAAAGTAAAAATGGATCAATGGAATGGATAGTTCTGTGTATATTTTTGCTATGTACAACCCACATTAAGGAAGAAAGAATTTTTTCTCTTCCCGTCTCGGGAACACTGCTTGGTAAAGTCTCCTCTAGCCTTCAACTTTTTCTCTCAACTGTCAATAGCAACTTCCCCTTTACTCTGTGATATCTCATTGTGTTGGTTGATTTATTTGTTTGTTTTACTCCATCCAGTGGCTAGTCTCTTGATGTGTGCTGCAAGAGAGGTCTGACCTGACTCCTCTTTCCCCACAGTGGAGACCTCTGGCTATGCCCTAGGAGTCTTCTCTCTCTTTTTCTATAGCAGTTCCTTTCAAAGTGCAGGTCCTGGCTCATTCGTGAGTCACAGACAACATTTAGTTTATAAAACCCACAATATGAAAAGGCATCATGGGGGCCAGCGTGGTGACAAAGCAGGTTAAGCCAACACCTGCGATGCTGGCATCCCATATAGAGTGCTGATTGGCGTCCCAGCTGTTCCACTCATGATCCAGATTCCTGCTAATGAACCTGGAAAAGCAGCAGAAAATGGCCCAAGTGTTTGGACCACTGCTGCCCACATGGGAGACCTGGATGGAGTTCCAGGCTCCTATCTTGGGCCTGGACCAGGCCTGTCTCTGTTGTGGCCATATGGGGAGTGAACCAGTGGATGGAAGATCGATCTCTCCCTGTATTTCTTTTTCTCCCCCTGCAATTCTGCCTTTCAAACAAATAAATATATTGAAAATTAATTTTAGAAAGTATCATAGAAAACAGGGATAAGTCATTTCATCAAACCATTTTTAATATCTATGTATAGATGGTGCCTGTATTGGATTGTCATATAAAAAGTATTTCTTATTGTGAATCATGTTTTTGAAAATGTGAAGGTTACTGCATTATATCAATATAATTAGTATATATTAATACATTGATGTTTTGTTTGGACATTAACCACCCTGAATAAAGGCCATATTTCCCATTCTCCCTTGCATGAGATGCTATGGCTTGGATAAGGGTCAAGTATGTCTCCAAGGGTTCGTGTGATGGAGTGTTGGTCCCTACTTTGGTAATGTTGAGAGATGATGTGGATCGCTAAGGGGTGGGGCCTAAGGGAAGACCCGTAGATCAATGAGGGCGTTGTCCTCTCTCCCGAGATTCCTGAGTTAGTCCTACAAGAGGACTGTCACACAAGGAGCAAGTTTGGCATCACCAGTGCTCTGGCCTCCTGTCTGGTGATGTGCTCCCTTCTTAATGCTGTCTACCACTGAGCTCTCACCAGAGACCACATCTACAGGCCTGGCTGATCTGAGACTCCCACCCTCTCAAACTGTGAGCTGAACGAGCCTCTTTGCTTGACAAAGTAGCTTGCCTCAGGTATTTTGTTATAGCAACAAAAACTGACCACTCCGTGGGCCCAGGATCTGATGAATAGAATCTGGCAGAAACGATGTGAAGAACCTCTGAGGAAGTGTCCTTGCTCTGCATGTTTCCGTAGTCTCCATCCTGCTGCTTGGGGCCATGGACAACCCCAGGTGTGTGGGAACATACAGGATGGGTAGCAAAGACACAGAACAGAAGGGGTCCTGGGTCCTAGCATGGCTTCCTGGAGTCCAGCCTTCCCTGGACTTCCAACCCCATACCATTATGTACGAGATAACCTCACTCACATTCAAATCACTATTCTATTGGGTCTCCAGTACATACAGCAAATGTTGTCAAACTGGTGCATCCACAATTCCCAATGGAATAGCTATAAAGGGAAATCAGTTCAATTAGAAATTATTTGCTGAGTATACTTGTCATAGACTAACCCTCTGCCAGGCTGCTTCAAGAAATATAGAAGAATGTTGGTTTTGAAGGAAGTACAATCTCACTGGGGAGAGGAACTGCATATCTGAAACAGCTAACTACCATTGTAAAAAGAATAGAGGGAATTGTCAACAGTAGTGGAGCTAAACATAAGGCTCTGGGGATAGCGTTTGGTATAGTGGTTAAGATGCTACGTGAGATGCCTGTGTCACATACTGGAGTCCCTGGGTTCAAGTCTTGGCTCTGCTTCTGATGCAGTCTCTTGCTGATGTGCAATCTGGAAATTAGCAGGTAATGTCTCAAGTTCTTGGGTCTCTGACATCCACATGCAAGACTTTGATTGAGTTCCTGGCTCCCAGCTTTGGATCGGTCCAGCTCTGACCATTGTAGCCATTTTGGAAGTGAATCAGTGGGTGGAAGACTGTTTCTCTATCTCTTTCTCTCTCTCTCCCTTTCAAACACATTAATAAATACTATCAAATAATAAGGCTGTGTGTATTCAGAAAAAATAGCTAGAAAGGTAGAAGATTAAGTGGATCCACAGAAACGAGAGAAGGGGTAAAAAAAGGTAATAGGTGGAAGATCACGTCAACTACTCTAAAGCATCAAAATGAGGGCAAAGAACTCCAAAATAGAAGGGATATGACCCTTTATTCTAGGCGTCTCCTTTCCAGCTCTAAATGGCACTCAACAAAGGTGATCAGCAGGAGCCGATGCTCTGGCAAAGCTGCCAATCTATAGACTTGCTTCTCATCTAGATACAGAATCATCCCCATTTGCCAAAAATAGCTGTTGTCATCATGACAGATCAAAGAGACAAAGATGCTGTCCTTGGGGGATGTCATCCTCTGGATTGGATGAGAATGACTTCCTTATGGGGTTGTCTCATCCTACCCAGACACACCTCCACTTCAGGATGCATTGGTCTTTGCCCTAGTCTGCGAGATTCCAGTGAAATTTCATATATCTCTCTAGGTGATTTAAGCTGCCAGTGATGTGGATATTCTGGAATTCTACTTCTGCGTATCAGATAAAAGCCATTTAACACTCGGGCCTCCCTACTTGGAAGATGCATGACTTGGAGATGCCTGGCTGGCAAGGCAGGGCTATGTTAAAAGGAAAAGTGTTATTTCAGCAGACTCACCGCAGAGGTATGTGTTAATTAAGTTAATTGTGCCATCAGTGATGCAGACGATGACAGTAACTGCTCCCCGTAATGGGGCTGGGTTATTGCCATCATTTATTAAATGTGCTGTTTTTCTTCAATGCAGTCACTTTCCCCTATTTTTTAAACACACACCACACATGCACACACACACATGCACATACACACGCACATGTACACACGATTTATGCTCTACTAATCACTTTCACATGAATTCAGTTACATGATTTTTTCTTCATGTCTACCCTGTGGTGGAGAGAATGTATTTTCTGCATTGAGCAGATGAGGAAACTGACGCTCAAACTTGTCTACTCACTTGCCCAGGGCCACCCAGCTTCTGTGTCAAGGAGCCAGATTCCAAGCCCAGTGTCCTTTCTCAAGTGCCATGCTCTGTAGCCAAGATTCAGGGCGTCCTGAAGGGCAGAAACCAAATTTTTGTATTCTGTATCCACTGATACATTGAATGAACAAGTATTAAATAATAACGTAACCTTGAAAAGTATTGAATTGTCTACTACTCCATTTATGAAATAAGTTAATAGCTTCATACATATAAATTAACCACAATTTGGATAAATAGAAATCTGGATAATTTGGAGAGTTATCCCAGACCACTTTCCTACTTGCCTCTCCAAAACATTAGAGGATATTTGGCTTAAACTGAGTTATTCTCACTGGAATTACTGTGCAGATTAAGAAATGATGAAGAAGCCAAATAAGAACAGTATTTCGCTGGACTTAACTCATCCCCCTGTTGAATGCTTCAGTTCCATAGTGAATGTCCATTCAGGGGCTTACCAAATGATTGTCCTACCAAAAGGATTCCCGCATTTGAGGATCAAGGGTTCATCTTTAAAGCTTTGAAATACTTAATGTACCCTGTAAAAACATAAACATCCTTGGGAGAGGTAATTCAGAAGCATAGAAGGCCAACTGCACTCTGGTGAGACTGAGTTTTAGCTCCCTGTTTGGAAGGTCAAAGGGCCACAACATCATCGTACATGGTGATCTGGAGTGGATTTGCACTGAACTCCCAAAGAGACTCATTTCTGGAAACTAATGGTCAGACCTGGGTTGCTGTGCTGGGGGAGGGCCTCTGTCATGTCTACCAACACCCACCTGCTTGAGGATAATGTCAGGGTCCCCACTCAGCCTGAGGAAGAGACAGGGTCAGAGAAACAGATTTTGTTTTTACCTGAACTTGCTATTTCCTGCTATGACAGATAGAACACTTCCGAAAACTAGTTGGAGCAATTGAACCCCCAAAACTGGACCCACTGACTGGCACAGTGAGCCAACTACTGACACCAGGGAAAAAGTAGGTGTTTATTGCAAAGCGCAGAGCAAGGAACTGGGCAGGTATCACTTAATTCCCACGCTTGCTGGAGAGTTAGGGGTAAAGCCGCTTGTAGACTGAAGTTGAGGCCGAGAGGTATGTGTTCAACTCGTGTCCAAGTTCCTGGGTTGTCTGTAGTGCTCGTAGCCCTCCTTTGATGGTCTGCGATTTCATATTCTTTTTTTTTTTTTTTTTTTTTGACAGGCAGAGTGGACAGTGAGAGAGAGAGACAGAGAGAAAGGTCTTCCTTTGCCGTTGGTTCACCCTCCAATGGCTGCCGCGGTCGGCGCGCTGCGGCCGGTGCACCGCGCTCATCCGATGGCAGGAGCCAGGTGCTAGGTGCTTTTTCCTGGTCTCCCATGGGGTGCAGGGCCCAAGCACTTGGGCCATCCTCCACTGCACTCCGGGGCCACAGCAGAGGGCTGGCCTGGAAGAGGGGCAACCGGGACAGAATCCGGCACCCCGACCGGGACTAGAACCCGGTATGCCGGCGCCGCAAGGCGGAGGATTAGCCTGTTGAGCCACGGCGCCGGCCATGATTTCATATTCTTTAGTACATTTTGGTGATAGCAAAGTGAGATTGAGTCAGCTGGAAGCCATGTGCAAGTGGCAGTTACTTTTTTGCTTGGGGCTTGGGGTTCCTGGAAGAGAAACCCCTCTAGACAAGATGGAACATCAAGATGTCACCAATAGGGGAGGTGAGTGACCTTGTGAGTCTAGTGTTCAGGGACCCCGTAAGGCCAACCACACACTTCCTCAATTCAGTGAGCTACTTTTAGTAAGAGGTGATCTGCCATCATAAAAGCAGGTAAGCAGGCTTTATGCTAAGGGAGGGAGGATGGGAGACCATGGGAGCCAAGGACCTGATGGTCCAAGGCACTGGTGAGGGGCTCAGTTTCCCTGTCAGTGAAAACACTCAACAGCAAACTGGAATCCCTGGTGCACACCAGGCACAGCATGCCTATATAACCATCTCCCAGTAGAAACCACGGGCACTGAATCTCCAAGGAGCTTCCTGGGCAGGTGAAATCTCACACGTTGTCACAACTGTGGGGGGACCCCTTGGAGAGAGCTCTGGGAAGCGAGTGCCTGCCTGTGTCCTCTAGACCTCGCTCTATGTGTCTTTCCTCTGCGGCTCTCGCTTTTGCCTCTGTAACACATCACAGCCACAAAGACAACTCCATGCTGAATCCTGAGTCTTCCCATGGACTCGTCTCACCTAGGGTAGGTCTTGGGGACCCCTGACTCAGAAATACTCTAGATGCAATGTATATACAGTGGTATAAGGTTGAACTGGTCCAGCCATGACTGGCTTTATCAGGATGAGACCTGTGCAGTCACATAGGCTCCCATGCTGACAAGGGACCTGAGTCCGATTTCAAGTGTTGTTGAAACTCTTAATTATGTATGCATATAGGGCCCTGCATTTTCACTTTGCAATGGGTCCTACAAATTGAAACTGATCCCGAGTCAAGATGATGCTTAGAGATTAAAGACTAGAACATCTGTTTGCTGCCAATGCTTACTCTCTCACCCCTGAGAATTTCTCACTCAGCTTTCCACAGGGCCTCAAAGTCTGCCGGGTGTTGATTGGCCTTGCGAGGAGGCCACTCCAGGAATGCTGAATAGCTGTTGGTGGGTCACAGCTAAGGGTGAACTTGGTTACTCTGTGCCTCACTGCATAATCTCCTCTTCCACCCTTCACTGGGTTTGTGATGCTGGGTCAGCATCCCAGAGTCAGGTGTTCAGAAAACTGGTCCCAGTAAGAGGTGCTCACTCCCTTCTCCTGGAGATTTCTGGTGTGCACTAGCACGGACAGGGCACTGAGAAGTCTTGCTGATAGAAGTTGTTTTATGGTGTGTTAGGGCCCCGGGGCTGCCCCACGTGTAGTGCCCTAGTCTGAGTGATTTACACAAAAAGATATTGTCTCATCTCTCAGACCAGGAGTCTACAGGGGTGGTGTCTTCTGAGGCTGGCAAGGGAGACTGTCCCTGCCTCTCTTCTGGTGCTTTGCTAGCCATTCTTGTCTTCCTTTGCTTAGTAGATTGATCACTTTGATTTCCATCTTCTTGCTCAAATGGCATTCTCCGTGTGTGTGTGTGTGTGTGTGTGTGTGTGTGTAGGCCTCCACATTTCTCCTTTTTATAAGGACACCTGTAATACTGGATTAGAATATTAAAGTATCTCATTTTAACTTGATCATCTCTGTAAAAACCCTTTTTCCAAATAAGGACTCATTCGGAGGTACTGAGGTTTAGGATTTCAATACATGAAATTGGGTGTGTTGGGGGGTGATAAACAATTCTTTGTCTCTTTTTTTCTTAAGGCAGAGCTGCAGAGAGTGGGGAGAGAGAGAGAGAGAGAGAGAGAGATCTTCCATCCTCTGGTTCACTTTCCAGAAGGCCACAGCTGCCAGGGCTGAGCCAGGCTGAAGACAGGAGCTTCAGCCAAGTCCCCCACATGGCTACAGGTGCACAGGAACTTGGGACATCTTCTGATGTTTTCCCAGGTGTGTTAGCATGGAGCTGGATTGGGAGTGGAGCAGCCAGACAAGAGCTGACGCCATACGGGATGCCAGCATCATAGGCAGCAGCTTAACATTCTGCATCACAACACCAGCAACCTGGTGCACAATTCAGCCCGTAACAAATTATCATATTTTCCCAAACACTTGGCTCTTTGGGACCTAGTGCACAGAGCTGGTGTTTCCTGCACAGATGGAGAGATGCTGAGTTTATGAGATGAAGAGGGGAAAGCATGTGGCCAGACGGCCACAGCACAGTGGGGTGGGGAGGGGCATCACAGGCCACCAAGGCAGGTTGGGGCCAGAAACTGCTCTGTGTCCTGCACTCTGGCAAAGCAGAGTGCTCATAGGTTCACTGCTCAGGGCTTTTTCCCTGATGTGGGCAATGAATGTACCCGTTTTTGATGCAGGTTCTGGCCTCCTCTAAGATAGAAACACGAAGCAGAGACTGCTACTGTGTGAAAATAGGAACAGAGTCTATATGGCAGTGAGGGAATAAATTATGTGCACATGTGAGTGTGGGCTGCCTCACACAGAAATACCCAACACGAGTGGGCCACAGGAGTGCCTATAAACTAAGGAGAAAAGAAAAACCTATAACTGAGAAGGTGTGTCGGAGCTCCATGGTGATAGTGTACACACAAATGCAAGGTGTCCAAGAGTACTCTGTGATAGAAAGAGGAAAACGAGAGCAGACTGCCAGGTGAGGTCCATGGGGGAAAAAGAGAACTCCCCCCGCCTTCCACCTCTTTTTTACAAGGAAAGGGTGACACCCCAATTGGGTATACAAATGGGGTGGGGTCTTAGCATGTATCCTGGTCCTAAGTGCAACAGGTGCATTGTGGGAAGGTGGGCGTATCAAATCCACAGTTAAAGAAATAGCACTGCATTGGAAGGGTACAAGAATTCCAGCTCAGCTAAACTAATTTCCTGCATTTTTTTTTTTTAAATTTTTGACAGGCAGAGCGGACAGTGAGAGAGAGAGACAGAGAGAAAGGTCTTCCTTTGCCGTTGGTTCACCCTCCAATGGCCGCTGCGGCCGGCGCACCGTGCCAATCCGATGGCAGGAGCCAGGTGCTTCTCCTGGTCTCCCATGGGGTGCAGGGCCCAAGCACTTGGGCCATCCCCCACTGCACTCCCTGGCCACAGCAGAGAGCTGGCCTGGAAGAGGAGCAACAGGGACAGAATCCGGCGCCCCAACCGGGACTAGAACCTGGTGTGGCGGCGCTGCAAGGCGGAGGATTAGCCTGTGGAGCCACGGCGCCGGCTAGTTTCCTGCATATTTATTCCACATCATAACCAGGGAAGTAATGTTATGAAGCCTGGCAACAGTTTGGAGATTTGAAAGGCGAGAGGCTGGGAACAAGGAGACTGAAGAGGCTGTTTTGAAGGCCAGAGGCACAAAGAGAAAAGAGCCCAACCCAAAGTGACGGTGGCCAAGGGCTCATCTCAAAAGAAGCAAAATGTCAAAGTTACACACACATTCCTCCATGTGCATGTGACACACAAACACACACACACATACACACATATGCATGCACCTAACCATGAATTAAAGAATTGTTAAGGAGAGACCTTAGACTTGCCTCACAGGTAGCATTCAGGTGGAAAGCTCTCTGAAGGCTAGTCAGGGAAAGTGTCAGTCTTGATCACTATCAATAGTAAGGCTCTGGTACGAATTTTATTTTTTTAAAGATTTATTTTATTTATTTGAAAGGCAGGGTTAGAGAAAGAGAGAGAGAGAGAGAGAGAGAGAGAGAGAGAGAGAGAGAGAGAGAGATCTTCCATCTGCTGATTCACTCCCAAATGACTGCAATGGCCAGGGTGGGACTGGACTGAATTCAGGAGTCAGGTGCTTCTCCCAGGTCTCACACAAGGGTGGCAGGAGGACAAGGACTTGGGCCATCCTCCCCTGCTTTCCCAGGCACATTAGCAGGGAACTGGATCAGAAGGGGAGCAGCCAGGACTCACACTGGCACCCATACAGGATGCTGGCATCCCAGGCAGAGGCTTTACCTGCTTTGCCCCAGTGCCAGCCCCATTCAATTTCTAAGAGGCAGTGGGCAACCAAGGCCTTGCGTGATCAGCAGCCCTCGCTCTGGAAGGCTTCTTTGCTGTTCTCTGGCATTCTTTCATCAGACCTGTACGCCCTTGTCCAGGGTTCCTGCTTCTCTGCTGAATTCTGAGCTGCATGAGGACACAAACCATGTCTGCTTGATTCTTGCCGCATCCCCAGCATGTGTGCAAGCCTGACACAAGTGCCACGTTCAATGTGAGCTGAATGAATGATTCATTATAGAAAAACAAGTTGAAACAATGGAATAAAGGAAATGATAAAAAGAGGTGAGCGACTAGACAATGGGATGTGTTTAGAATTGAGTTTAGCAGTTGAGACACTGCGTGGGATGCCCCATCCCATATCTGAGTGCCTGGGGTTGAGCGCCGGCTGCACTCCTGATTCCAGCTTCCTGAGAATGCTAACCCGATGACTCGGATGGCTGTCGCTGCCACCCACATGTGAGACCTGGACTGTAGTCTCCCGGCTTCAACCCGGACCAGCCTCATCCCAGCTGTTGCAGGCATTTGGGGAATGAATTAGCAGATAGATCTTTCTTTCTGTATCTGTATGTCTTACATGCATACATACATACATACGTATATTAATACTATTTAAGAATGGAGTTTAGAACTCACTCTTGCTGAACTGACTTTTAAAATTAAAGCCAAAGTCTAAAGGTTTATATTATTTAATCTTAGCAAACTTTTTAGTTTCACTTTTTAGTAAAAAAGAAACTAGGCCTAACTGAGATTTATTTTAAAAGCCTCATAGACATCCTATCAGTTTAATAAAAGAAAAACAATTTGAGATGAGTGCATTTGAGTAGAAATGGTCAGAAACATGTGGATTGCATTTCCCTTAAACTCTCTTGGGTTTGCAAATTGGAAAGAAGGGTCTGGAATAAAATGTATTTTCTATTTTCCAGAAGTGAGTATTTTGGGGAAATAGTGATGTTTGAGATATTCAGGAAACTGAAAATATGTGTGAGTACTTGTTTAAGTACTGTTATTTCCAGTATTACACTAAAGTGGCTGATAAGAAAGAGGAAGTGGGCATTTAGCATCTGAAAAGAACCAATTCAAAAATTTTTTTTTTCTGTGTAGCTTTCACACAAGAGAAATCTGCTCTGCCTCCCCCTTGACCACAATCAATATTTTTAGGGGATGAAGGCAGGAGGAGGAAAGAGTTTATTCAGTCTTTTGTATGCGACTGAGCTGTGAAAACAGGATGAAGATTTTGCTAAATCTGTCCATTAAGTGCCTCTAAGTGCTTTTAAAACATGTCCTAGAGCCGAATGGAGGGCACAAGAAGGAGAAACTGGGAATTAAGGCTAAATTAGTACATTTCAGTGTCTTGATAGTTAGAAATGTCAGAAAAAATAGCAGGAGTGACAAGCAACTAAAACTTCGGATGCCCCACTTAAATCTGTGTCTGTTGAGCGGCCCTAAAAGCTGAAAAGTTGTTTTGGGTTTATTCTGGTCAAATTAGACAATTTTTGTAGACTGAGAATTTATTTTTCTTGTTACCTGTCAGTATCAATATGCAGCATTTCCTTAGATATGCTAGATAAGAATTGGGCTAAAATACCCCAGTGTAAATGCATGATATGAAGAACAGGCATGCTCACAATTTACCACATAAGTAGAAATTTGCATATTTAGAAGAACATTTTCAACATAAAATCAAGAAGCTTAATTACATACAGAAAAACTACATAGAAAGATGAAAAAAGTGAAGTAAAAGAATTTTTATAAGGAATATCAATATTTTTGTATATGAATTAAAATGTTTAGATTATAGTCATCTATTAATAGAGATAACAATGAAAAGAGTCATCCATTCTTAAAGTCACAAATTATAGCAAATCCATTTGTGTCTGAAATGTGGACTGCTAGAGCCCCCTAGCTGTTGGAAATAATTCTGTCCTCCTGGGTGTAGATAAATAGAAACTAACTGTGAAGGCAGTAAATAGTTCCCCAGGAAACCTACTGGACAGCAACGAAATAAGAGCATGCAACATGCTCTCCACCACTTCCTGCCATTTGGATTGGTGGCACTGTGAACACCAACAGGTAGCTCTCTTGACTCTCCATACGTTGGAACTTCTCAACAGGTCAATTATAAGGACACTGGCCTCACTCTTCTCCCTGTTGTTTTAGTTGGTTTCAACCAGATGGTCTCCCAAACTCAGAAGGACAGAAAGTCTGATTAAGTAGATGAGTCAAAGATGAGGGTCTCTCCCAGATCAGGGGCTCCCTGGGTGACTCAGAGGATACAAACTCCTAACCCGTGGAAAATGTGCTTTGTTTGGTTTGCACAGGACTTTTAAAACCTTTAGGTAGCCAGGAAACTTAGGTAAATTAGAGCATTTCAGATGAATATCCATATTTCTAGCCTCTCTTGGAAACTCAAATGATCCAGTAAGCTGGGTCTGAGTGCCCTTACAGCACCAATAGCTAAGAGCTCAGTCAGAGTAACCTCATTTATCTGGTGAGTACAAACCCAGCCGCCACAGCTCACACCTGTATCAGATAACAGGAAACCAGCATGGTGAATGCAGTTCCATTACCTGCATGCAACCTGTGGGCGTCTGAGTTTGTGACTCCCGGTGTAATCCCTGAATAATTATACTCTGCCTTCTCCTCCTATAAATAAAACTTCTGGTGACTGAACATTTTCTATGCATGAGGCAAGGTGCAAAGTCCTTTACATGCAGTATCTCAAATCTTCATATCAAATTCAAGACAATTACTGCACTTATTTTACAAACAAGGAATATGAGAATCATACTCAAATCAAGTAATTCAATAACTATATAATGAGTGCCACCTGAGCCAGGACATAGGGCTGAAAAGATGGTCATTGCCCTCATGGGGTTTACAGTCAAACATAATGCATGATTACAAAGCAGAAGTGCAGTTTGCCATGGAAGTATAAGGCAGGAGGCATTTAACATGGTTTGCATCTGTGTCTCACATTCTTATCACAGTCACTTGGAAAGCTCCCGGGGTCCCTGCTGCACCCTAACCACTCTGTCCCCTCCCCTACTCTTGGTCTTCTGGTTTAATAGGCCTGGATGGAGAGCAGGAATTTTCCCCTTTTAAAATTGTGCTAAAGTATAGATGAAAAAAATTGCCGCTTAGCATTTTTTTAGTGTTCAACTCAATAGCATTAAGAATATTCACATTGTTGTGTAAACACTGGCATCATCCATCTCCAGAAACATTTTCATCTTTCCCAATCTGAAACGCCATGTAACTCCCCACCCCACTTCCCTAGTAATGTGTCTTCCAGGCTTAACTGTGTGGTTGCGTGGTATGTATCAGAATTGCCTTCCTTTTAAAGGCTGATTACTATTCTATTGTATATATGTGATACATTTTGTTTCTCCATTGACCTGTGGTGGACACTTGGGTTGTTCCCACCTTCTGGCTATTGGGAATAGTGCTGCTACGAACATGAGTGTATTGATATCAGTTCAAGAAGGATCATTTTACAAACAACCCAGGTGGATCTGATACTGGAGTGCTGTAAGCCAGACTTTGAAAAATGATGGTTGAGGGGCCGGCACCATGGCTCACTTCGTTAATCCTCTGCCTGCAGCACCGGCATCCCATACGGGCTCTGGGTTCTTGTCCCGGTTGCTCCTCTTCCAGGCCAGCTCTCTGCTGTGGCCCAGGAGGGCAGTGGAAGATGGCCCAAGTGCTTGGGCTCCTGCACCTGCATGGGAGACTAGGAAGAAGCACCTGGCTCCTGGCTTCAGATCAGCACAGCACCGGCCAAAGCAGCCATTTGGGGAGTGAACCAAAGGAAGGAAGACTTTTCTATCTCTCTCTCTGTCTATAACTCTGCCTGTCAAATAAAAAACATAAAAATGATGGTTGAAGGGTCAGAAAAAGGTTCTCCAAGAAACTGACAATTGAAACTGAGTCTTAGAGCAGGAGTAGGAGTTGACCAGCTGAAGGAAGGCAACGGTGGTGATCCTGGACTCCCGGAAGTGTGGACTCCGACCTGCTGTGGTCTGGGTGTGGCTCGCCACTAAGGATTCATGTGGTGCTGTTCAGAGGAAGTGGGACCTTTAACAGATGGGATCCAGTTGGGAGATGATTAAGTTCTTGAAGGAATTAATGTAGTTCTTAGAGGACCCTGTTTAGTTCTCGGGCATTTTATTATAACATTTTGTTGTAACAACGGAAACCCTCGGGGCCACAGTGAATGTTGGACTTATCATAAGAACTTTCCCCAGCACAGAGGGTTGTAAATGGATGTTGTAATGTTGTGACTTAGTTGAGTAGCTAAAACAAGAGTTATTCATCCACCATTCCTTTAACAAGGATGTGCCAAGTGCCTTCTATATACCAGTTACTTTACTAGGTATAAAAAACCATATATTCATTCACTTATAATGAACCAGGGATTGTGCTAGGTGCTGAGAAGTTACAAGAAATTTTGCACTATATGATTTCCAATTGTTTCACAAAATCCACATATATCACTCATCACTATTCAGAATTTCTCCTTATGATTATCTCTGGGGATGCTGACGAATTGTTTAATACACACCTCTATGTAGGCAACTGAGCTGATAAAATCAGACTTTTTTTCTTAGCTGTAAGTGATGACTTTTGAGTTCTTCTAGGCTTTGTTTATTTCCTTAATTAATCCATTCTTTTGTTGTCTATGAAAAACTGGCACTGGTCTCTTGGTTTCCACATTGAAGAATGAGTCCCATGTTTACCAGAATTTACCAATGCTATAAAGGTTACCTTGACACATTGATGAGAAAGTTGTGGTTCTTTCAGAGAGAAAATAGAGGAAATGTTTCATGACTAAATTACCTTTTAAAGGTCTGATATTATGGGGGAAAATGCCTGGAGATTCATGATTTTAAAATGCTCAAGCAAGAGATAAACATGTTTGATTAAAGGAGTCTCAAAGAATTTTAGGAGAATGCTTTCCTGAATACTTATATCATTCAAATTATGTGATATTTATCATAGTCTAACTATATGATTGATTATTATTTCATTTTGCCTGATGGCCAATTTCGTGACGATAGAAACTATTTCTTTTTCTTTTAAAGATTTATTTACTTATTTACTTGAAAGGCAGAGCAACAAAGAAATAGGAAGAGGTAGAGATAGAGAGACATCTTCCCTCTGCTGGTTCACTCTTAAAATGCTGGCAACCGTCAGAGCTGAGCTAGGCAGAAGCCAGTAGCCAAGAGCATCACTGGGTCTCTGACACGGGTGGCAGTGGCCCAAATACTTGGGTCATCATCCACTTTCCAGGCGTATTAGCAGAAAGCTGGTTTGGAAGTGCAGTAGCCAGGACTTGAACTGACTTAACCTATTGTGCCACAACACCAGCCCCAGTAAGAACTATTTCTTAACCATCTTTGAATGGCTCTGAGCAGCCACACTGAATAACTCAAGCACCAAATAACTCACAGCATATGAATATTGTGTGCTGGACACTTCTATAATAAAATCAAGAACCAACAAAAAAATTCAGTGATTGGACAAAAGTGAATGTAATTCACAGAAGAGCCATTGGGAGAGAAGTAAAATTGGGTTACAATGTGTTTAAATTGAGCACATTTCTATGTTAGAGAAGTTGGGCAGCAAAATAATGATTTTTTACATGAAAACAAAATGTTGCAAATAAAACCACTTCCAAGAATGAGAAGTAATTCAAGAAGCTGGTGGCTCAACCCTCGGAAGGAGCCCTCCTCAGAAGTGAGGGTGCTCCTTCTCCAAGGGCAAATGAGAGCAGATCAGGGTGAGGGAAGCTGATTATAGGTTGCCCTGTACCGCCTGGAACCAAGGTCTGGAGTGAGCTGCAGAAGCCATGACAGCGAGCACACACTGTGTGGTCTGCTTATCTCCCCTTCGCTGGTTCTGAGAGTTTAATTGTATCCCAATGACTGCTTCACTGGTTTTCATGGAGATTCAAGACCATTTTTCTAACTTTATTTCTATAGATTCTTCGTAACTGACTTTCTGGTTCTTTTTTCCTATGTCCTATAATTCCAGATTTTTGACCGATATTTGGCCAGAGAACTCACTTTTGGAGAAACTTCGGCTGAGACTAAATTCTTGGTAAACTAGGGGAGGCTGAATTAGCAAAATGAGGAGACAATCCAAGAAGTCCAACAAGAGGACTTGGAAAGACAGAACGAAGAGTTTGCTAATTCCTTCAGTTCTCTCCAAATGCAAAAATGAAAAGGTCATGTTGGCTGACATACTGTAACTTAAACCATATTGTTTCTGGAGAGTACAATGCCTAGAAGTATGTAAAATCTGTCTTCATGTGGGGATGACTTGGGGAAAGTAGACAGAAGAGTTCTGCAGTATATGTCAGCAAGTCAAAATCAAGTGCAAAGGCTTGTTCTGGGCTGCATCTTATGGAACCAGGAATAAAGCCAGAAAAGCAACAGTGTCCCTCCACTGTCTGACTCCATCTCATACTTCATTCCCAGTGCATCACTGGCTCTGCTGGAAAATGGAATGCTTTTTCTGCAGATCTGGGAATTATCCACACAGGGAAATGACTATGTGCACTCATGCACTTTGTATAATTTCCAGTTTCTAAAAGGATACAACCTGTGCTACAATCTCAGTCACCAACCATGTGTTCTGGAGAAAACCCACATGCTTGCAGACATCCGGTCCTTTATTCATGTCTCATACCTGATGCATCAGTGAAACTGCCTAGGTTTGTGTGGAATGGAGGGGATGTAATGCAACGATGCTCTGTAGGTCACTGTGCATCAGAGTCAGGAAGAATCTTCCAATTTGTAAAGCAAGTGATTGCTCATGCAAAGTGATTACCCAATATAATAATTGCTAATTTCTCAGCCCTGTGCATTAAATCAGTGCCGCCAACAGCATACTGTTTTTTTATTGAGTTGGGCCATACGAAATGACCAACACATGATCAGTTTTGATCTCCTAAATGACATTTTCATATTGGTCAATCTAATATTGTAATAATCATATTAGCAGTAGCAGATTGAATCATAGGAGATTTTTATTTTATAGGTCAAACCAGCTATCACTGTCTATTGAGTTTGTAATATATCCACACACTTTGCTAAGTAGTTTGTCTATTATGTCATTTAATCTTATGAGGTAATTTCCAATACGAGCCCTCAAATTATGCAAATACTCAGGAAATAGTAAGACATTAAGGTGTTCATCACTTGTATCTCAGAAAGTCAACTTATCATTGGGCCTAGTGGCATGTGTGTACAGGGATATAAGGAGGGAAGGTTAAGGCCAGAGTCTCAAAGGGGAATAACTTCAGTAAGGCAGGATCTTTTTTTTTTTCTTTTTTGAACAGGCAGAGTGGACAGTGAGAGAGAGAGATAGAAAGAAAGGTCTTCCTTTTCTGTTGGTTCACCCCCCAATTGCCGCTGCAGCCGGCACACCGCGCTGATCCGAAGCCAGGAGCCAGGTGCTTCTCCTGGTCTCCCATGGGGTGCAGGGCCCAAGCACTTGAGCCATCGTCCATTGCACTCCTGGGCCACAGCAGAGAGCTGGACTGGAAGAGGAGCAACCGGGACAGAATCCGGCGCCCCGACCGGGACTAGAACCGGGGGTGCAGAGGATTAGCCTAGTGAGCCGCGGCGCCGGCCAGGGCAGGGTCTTGAGGCCTACATCCAGTTCCATGTGCCCTTCTGTGGGACACACCCTAGATTTCATAAATGGTTCCTGATTGGTTCAGAGAGAAAAGCTATGCTCTAGGAAAGGTAGCAATTATGTGAGTGGGAGACAAGTCAGTCTCTCTCTCTCTCTCTCTCTCTCTTTCTCTCTCTCTCTCTCTCTCACACACACACACACACACACACACACTTGGAACTAGAGAGGTGCTGTACAGATGGTGCACTGAAAGCTAGGGGATTAGATATCCCATTATATACAGAAAAGTATGGATCCATGCCTGGTCTTCCAATGTTAATTACTACAAATTTCCCATATCATCCTCAACAGCAGGCTAGAACTAGGGGAACGAGATAGGCAAGGCACTTGCCTTGGATGTAAAATTCAATGGGCACCCAAAAAAAAAAAAATAACTCAGTCACCAAAATGAATCACACTTTAAGGCAAGGTTTAAGAAATCAAAATGAATTTAAAAAAATACATGATTAAGAAAATAACCAACATTTTAAATAAAAGAAAAATCAATATACCTGATTTTTCTTTTTGCCCCAGGCTCCCATATGGCTGTACATGGTGCGGATCCAAAGTGTCCCAGGTCAAACAATCAATTGTATAGCCATCCTAATGGAAAGCCCTTCATAAAGTCACAGCAACTGCTTATGTAGGGGTTCCCAGACGCCAAGTACTGAGTGCTTTGCACAGGTGAGGTAAAGGTTGTCATTAGCCCCATTTACAGCTGAGAAAACTGAGGCTTGCCAAGTGTAAGCAGTTCGTTGAAAGTCATACATCCAGGGATTAGAAGGGCCAAGATTTGAGTCCAGACAGTCTGACTCCCAGTCCTCACCCACTATGCCACGTCTCTGAGAAAGAGTTCAACAAATGTCACCCCCATCAATGTTATAAATAATAAAGAGAGAGAGGACAAGTCCAGGAAAGGAAGTGGGGGGAGAGGGAACGGCTTTACCTACTTTGCAATTTGGACTAAGTACAGCCCAGAATACAGCTGTTAGCCGGCTGTAATTTAACCTTTGTTGAGCCTCTGCTTCCTGTCAAATTAAAAGATTGGATCTGCTGATTTCTAAGGTCTCTTTTCAGCTCCAAAATAATAGTACTTATTCCATGAATCCTCATTACTGTATGGCATTTCTCTGGCACTGTCTGATCTTCCACGGTACTTCTTTTTTTTCTCAACATTCTCATCCCCCATCCTTCCTCCATATGGTTTTTCCTCTGTGATCTCATCCATTCATGCGCCCTCAACTCTCACCTCTCCATGGCTGACTCCCAAGCCTTTATCTTAGCTCTGTCCTCTCTACCAAGGTCTAGACCTGCATTTCCAGCTGTCTGCTGCTCTCTTCTAAGTCTCACACCGGAAACTTTATGTCAACATGTCCAGAATTAAAGTCATCATCTCCCACCAGCCTTCATTACCCTGGCTCAACCCCAACCCCTTGTCTCTCGCACCCCACTCACGCACTGGCTGGAATCTGACACATCCCTGATAGTGCACCCCCTTCTTTCCATTACAGCTACTCCTTCCTTCCCGGCACCTCACTGCCTTCCTCCTGGACTTCTCCCTCCAGTCTACTCCCATACCCATTCCTGGAATGAGCTTCTGCACTATACCTAGGATCCTGGCTCTCCTACTCAGGAGCACTTAGTGGCTCCCCAGTGTCTACAAAGAACATCTAAATTCTGTTCAGCTCCAACCTGCTTTTCCCATTCTATTTCCCTCTTCCCTGCTCCACAGATCTTACATTCCACACATGCTGGTCTGCTCCAATGCTTCCTGAATATGTACATGTTTTCCTGCTTTGGGCTTTGTTAGTCTCCTTGCTCACTGCTCTTCCCTCCATCCCTCCTCACCCATCCTTCAAGATCCAACTCAAATGCCCCTCTCTGTCATGAAGTCACCTCAGATTCCCTGAGATCATCTTCCCTTCTTGTAATTATTTATAGCACTTTATGTCTACATCTCTGCCAGCAATATGTCTTCCACATTGTCTTGTGGTTACGTATATTTACCTCTTAGCCCACCATGTTGGATCTCATATGTCCAGCCCTCCAGGGTCTATCTCAGTGACTATTAGTCTACCCAGTGACTAACAGTAGGTGCTTATAAAAATGTGATCATTTAAAAAACTACCATACCTGGGGCCAGCACGGTGGCATAGCAGGTAAAGCCGCCGACTGTAGTGCTGGCATCCCATATGTGTGCTGGTTCTAGTCCTGGATGCTCCACTTCCAATCTAGCTCTCTGCTGTGGCCTGGGAAAGCAGAAGGTGGCCCGAATCCTTGGGCCCCTGCACCCAGATGGGAGACCCGGAGGAGGTTCCTGGTTCCTGGCTCCTGGCTTTGGATTGGTGCAGCTCTGGCTGGTGCTGTCAGCTGGGGAGTGAACCAGTAGATGGACGACCTCTCTTTCTGCCTCTCCTACTCTCTCTGTGTAACTCTTTCAAGTACATAAACAAAATATTTTTTAAAAAGCTACCATACAAAATATAGCACATAACCATACTTTTAAAACTTTTCATTTATTTTATTTGAAAGCAGAAAGATCTCTCATTTGTAGGGTCACTCCCCAAATGCCCACCATGGCCCCTAGTTGGAGCCAAAGCCAGGAGACAGAAACACAATCCAGGTCTCCCACCTAGGGGACAGGAATCCAATCACTTGGACCGTAGCCTGCCTTCTCCCAGGGTGCACATTAGCAGGAAGCTGGACTCAGAAGCAGAGCCAGGCACTCTGATATCTCGAAAGTGACTTAACCACTGCACCACACGTCCTCCCCTGATGACCGCTGTCCACCAGGGTGGTCCCCCTCTCTGAAAAGCACTCCTCTGTTGCTGGCTGCATCCTTCCATGGCACACTTGCATGCCCAGTCTAATTCCTACTTCCTTTTAAACACCCTGGGAGCATCTCACCCCTTGTGAGGCATCTGAAGTCTGCCTTCCTCCCGTGGAAGAAGTTGTCAAGACTCTTGGGCGACAAATTTTTGACTTTCCTTCTCCTGTGGGTGTGCTGATCTCAGGTTCCTTGTAAGGGCTCAGTACTCAGACTACTCAGTTGTTTCAAACTCCAAAGTTGAAGGGAAGTTTTTTTTTTTTTTTTTTTAAATTCTTCCCTGTGTGTTTGCATGGAGGGTGGTGTTACCGGTGGAAGACAGAAGTTGCTGTTAAGATTACTGACAAAACACTGGTGATACTGGTGAGACCAGAAAAGAGTTAGCTGCAAAGACGTGTGCAGAGGAACTGTTCAGGAAGGGTCATTCATTTGTTCTCAGACTAACAGCTCAGAGGCAGCCTGTTTTTAACAAATGCATTTCCTGATGCTGTTTGTCCTTGGACTAACAACTGGTTATGGAATTTTAATTTAATATTACAGCATGTGATGCCTTTCTGAATTAAAAAAAAAAAAAAACATGACTTGACTCCATACCTTTTCAAGTTCTGCAGACGAATAGTCTCACCAAAATAAGGTCATCAGCAGCGGTATTTATAATAAATTTACAATTTCTGAAAAAAATAGAATCAATATGTACAATTAATATTGCAAATAAACGTCAAAATGATATAGTTTTTACCATATACACGAACCCTGTTTCACACATAAATGTGCTTTGTGGCAATGGTTCAAAATCCTTTTTCTTCAACAGTAAGCAGATTGAATGAAATAAAAAATGATGTGCCAGGACTTAAAGGTACAAATGGTACAAATTTCAAATTATTGATTGCTGACTGCGCTTACAGACATCAAACAATACTTTTTCAAGCAGCTATAATAGTCCACTTCAATGAAGACGTGATATATTACAGGAAAATTGAAAATGTGAGGACTATTTGACCGGTCAGTGGTCCTTTTAAATTATTAAGGTTTTGAGGGTTTTTTAGGTTGTAGGGGGAGGAAAAAAAAACAATGCAAACTAAATGGAATCTCATTAACTTCAAACCTTTCTTACCAAGCCCTTTACTGCAGTTTGAAGGTATCAAGATGATCCGTCAGAATATAAGCTCACTTTATGTTAGAAGAAGTGCACATTTGGGCCGAATCCATAGGCAGTGACATCTCTTAATGGAAATCCTAGCAGGCCAAAGCAATCACTCTTGAACGACCCAGAATGTATTTATGTAGGCAAGAAATTTTCTCGAGGACTAACTTCTGATTTATAGTGGAAATGTGCTTTAATAGCGTGCGAAGTTGAGATCTCTCAACCTTTAAAATTATTGTTGGGTAACATCTCTCCCGACATAATGGTCAAGTGCAGCATCAACATGGAGTCAGTGATCCCGCATCATTGCACTTGAAGTGCTCTTTCCCGTACCTGGAAATGGGGAGCAGATTTGTGTATTAAAAAAAAATCTATTACTCGGAACTCTTTCAGTTGCAGGTGACAGAAACCAAATTCAAAACCAGCTTATGCCAAGAAGATTCTTTATTGTCACAGGTTATTGGAAAGTTCAAGTAAGGCTGGACGGGGAATCAGATGATGTCATCAGCAATGTGTGTGCTTCTCTCCAGTTCTCAGCTGTGCTTCCTTTGCAATGGATTCCTTTCCAAACCGGCTGTAGCCATGTGGAAGAATCCTGACAGTCAGAGCTGCGTGGAGCCAGTGCAGACCGGGCAGAAAATTTTTGTCAAACATTCCCTGCAAGAGTTAATTTGGGAGAAAAAAAAAAGACAAACTTCACAATTGACTTTGTATTGATCTGTACACTGGATCTACAGCAGTCTTTTGGACTTCTTGCTTAGTGGTGTGCACTGGATCCCTGCCCACCTGCCACCTCCCAAAAAGCTTGCCCCCAACTGTCCCCTCATTGGCCCAGCTCCTAGGCTTCCCTGATTCAGCACTTATGACTTCAACAAGGCATCAGTCTCTGTCTCTGTCGGTCTCAGTCTCTCTCTCCTTTCTTCTTCCAATCTAAATAAATTTTGAAGTAGGACACTCATTAGACAACCCCCAACTCTGGTCACTCACCATGCCCAGTGAGACTGGAATATTCCCATGGGCCTAGGGCACGCCTACCCCCAGGAGAAGAAGAGCCTATTTTGACGGGCAACCCCACCCATTAAATGTACAACTGCAGGGAGAGGCAGAGGGAGGCTGTCCCCATAAAAACGTGTTCAACCATTCACAAATAAGAGGCAGAGTCCCCCTCTATTGCTAAAATTATACTGAAGATTCAGGGTTTGTTATTTTATGTCATTTTTCCTGCACCCAGCTATCTGGCAGGTGAGAGCTGAGATAGGTCAAGTCTGGAAACTCTTTCTAAGAGCTCAGTGAAGGCTTGTTTCTTCCCCAGGATGTGTCACTTGCTCCATTCTCACCCAAAACCTGTGTGCATACACCTAGGTGTCAACATGTGGATATGGTGCTAGGCTTTCGGAAAGGGAAACTGATGGATATGGCAGAAGAGGGGAGGCATGGACATAGGGGGCATTTTCTTGCCTTGAAATTTGCCAAAGGATGAACATCCCGTTTCTGGTGCAAATCTGCTAACAAAACAAAAAAGCATACTGAGCACCTCTTAGTTCTGGGCATTGTGGAGAAAAATCAGGGAATTTTCAGAAAATTCATAGCCTTTGGGGGAGCCCCAAAAGCAAACAGCTAACCATAACACAATGGAGTTGTTGCTTCAAGGATGGTACAGCAAAGTGCTAAAGGAGCAAAGAGGAAGGGATGATCAATGTTGCTGGCGATGGAGGGAAGGAGCAGTAAGCAGGAAGTGGGGACAGAGAGAAGTCCGGATAGGCTTCCCAGGGGAGGTGACATCTGACCTGAAGAATGAGAGGGAGTGTGATAACTTGAGGGAGAGCAGAATTTCAGGCAGAGGAAACAGTAACAGAAGGGAGGAGGAGAAATCAACCCCACACCTCTTTAATAGTTGCTGGCCAAGTTTCCAAGGCCAGTGCAAGGGGGAGGGTTGAAGCAATTATTGAGAAAACGGTCTCAATCTTTCCTTTTCTCCAGGCTGAGGAAATCTGGCTATGGCTACATTTTTGTAAGAGAAAGAATCTGATTCCAGAGACCACACATCGTTAAGTGATGGAAAAATTATTTTTAGACAGAACAGAGAAAAACCACAACACCTGAATTCAACTGGGGAAAACTAGATTTTGCAAGAAGAGAAAATGAAAACCTTTCTTCTCTTTCTCTTTGTCTCTGTCTCAATATTCTCTTCCCCTTTCCTCTTTTTTTTTTTTTTTTTTGGAGGGGGCTGTGTAGGAGGGGGAAGAGAATTTCGCATTAGATAGCAAATCCTTGGAGCAAGAGCCATATGTGCATATGCATTTGATGCCTTGTGAGAGCTTAATGCTTGTAGTAGGACGATGGTAATTATTCAAGTAAATTTCAAGAATTTACTAACAAAATAAAATGAGCTCCAAGAATTGATTCTCATGCCCTCTCCTCCATTATCCTATCTCCCCAAATGTCTGGGTAGCTTGTTAGCATTCAATGTTTCCTTTGAAGATTAAGTAGCATTAAATTTTTGCCTTGCAAGGAAAGGGATTATGAATTTATGTGAAAGCAAGACTTTGGTATAAATGCATGGAGAAATCTAAAGGGAGAGAAATGTTGGCCCAAAGTCCACAAAATACCCTGCACATAAACAGAAAATGAATGGACTCCATTTGAGTGCCTGCACCGTCATTCACGAACTGAGTTTGGACAAGCTTCTTCATCTTCTAAACCTCAGTTTTAAGATGGGGATAATGACAATACCTAGAGTATAAAGTTATCTGGAGCACTAGAAAGTGCCAAAGAGGTAACATGGTGCTTGGCAAACAGCATTATCTTGAAATAAACAACAATGTAATTACAACAAAATGTCCCCAGCACTGGTACCAACCACAGAGCAGTCATTAGACCAAGATTGTAATCTGGTACCATCAATCTCTTCTGCTTGTCCTTTCATCAACATGTGACATTAACGTGGTTTGGGAACTGTTGTGCTGGCATTGATTCATGGTGTATACCAGCGTACACCAAGGGACCACTTCCGGTGTTTTCTACCCTTCTGCTACTTGCAAACAGGAAAAAGGCTTTTCAACTCCCATCTCCGAAAACCTTGGCCATTTGGACCACAAGAGTTTCACTTTAAAGAGAAAAGGAGGAAATCCTAAAATGATGTTAGCACTGGACCAAAAGGCCATGACATAAGCCTTGTCCTTTACCGGTGGCACAATTGTTGCTACCTGAAAATACACTTAAATTCCACATATCTCTTTCTGGCATCAAGTCAGAATTTGCTAGCCCTTAACATTTGCCTTGAGTTGAATATTCCCTTTATAAGATAGAAGAAAATATACATTTCCTGAAATGCAGAGTAGGTAACAGTGGAGTTGTCTGTAGTTCAAAAATAAATGTGAACATTCCCTTTATGTTACACACAAGTAGTAGGTACATTACTCAGTGCTGCATGTCTTTAAAATATATCTGCCTATTGGGCTCTCAACTTGGAACTGATGTCTTACAAAGGAGCTAAAATATGGATTTATGTGAAAACAGAAGTCATGACAGAATTTTTGGCCAGCTACACAATAAATAAACCTTTTTGCATCTTATTTTTATAGTTAACTGTTTCAAACTATTACTAATTTATCTCATATGCAAGGGATAAACTATGACTGATTACAGTTATAAAATTGAAAACAAACACTTGGAAGGGAGCAGTCAGGGCTTACACATTGTGGGCACAATTTCCCAGGCCTAGTTCACATCTCGGCTATTTAAATTCATAGTGAGTTGTGTAGATATGCCAACCAACAGTTGCAAGATATGGGTCCTTGTGGTCATCTCTCATTCTAAATGATGATTAAGCACAAAAGAGAAGTACAGTTCAGAAAAGCAACATGAAGTTGGAATACAAGAGTGAACCATGACTTGTGTTCAAAAAGAAATTTGAGAAAAAAAATTTAACCAGAAAATCATAATAAAAATAAATACATTACATTTTGCAAAAGCAAATAAACATGACTGTGCATAAAGGATAAAAACCATGATTCCTCTTCATAATTAAATAATGATTTCTTAGCTCAATTTTCATTTGACAATATAGTGGTTTTGACCACGTGCACACCAAGTTCTAACCTTATAAAATGTGAAGTTGAGTGATTTTTTTTTTTTGAACAATGAAGCTGTGTATTTTCAGGCTTCTCAGTTCAGAAAAAGTCAATCAAAAGTGAGGGCTTTTGAGTCCAGAACCAGCTCTGTCACTTATGTATTTAAGCAAATCAAAGCCTCAGTTTCCTGATATGCAAAATAGTGACAACCACTCACGCCCTATCCCCTGGTGACCAACAGCTTACATGGGGCTAGCCTAGACCAGGATCACAAATTTTGTAGCTCTTGGCTAGAGGGAAACTGAATGGCCTGTGACCAAAGCCCCAGTAGCTGCCTAAACAGAAATCAATACCAGGGTTTGAACCACAAATTGTATTTTGCCAGCTATCATTGACCCCAACATGGTTTAGGATGCCTAGTGAAAAAAAGGGCTTCATGGTCAAATAAATTTGGGAACATTGCATTCAACTAAATGAATCAAGTTTCTTGATTGCAGGATGTCACGGACTCTTAACCAACTAATCTGCATTATGAATCTCCAGGGAACTAGAGAATTCAGTTTTCCAGCTGATTTTCAGATGGAACAATTGTTTTGGTCTTTTAAAGAAAGCATGTGAAAATCTTGAGGAAAATAAGGAGCTCCATAAAGCACAGTCTGGAAACTACTCCTTCCTGTGATTTGTTATCAACTTTGGATAGGTTAGGCTGCTGTAATGTTAGTACCAGAATGGTAAAGAAACACAGGTACTAATAAAATGCCTTTCTGGGGAGGTGTCTTGGAATTCTACATCCTCCACTCAAGGTCTTGGTGTTGCCTTTGTGTGAGTTAACTATGGCTTGTCAGTGATTTTATTTTCTTTATTTTAAAGATTTGTTCATCTGAAATACAGAGTTACAGAGAGGCAGTGGCAGAGAGAGAGAGAGAGAGAGAGAAAGAGAGGTCTTCCATCTACTGGTTCACTCCCCCAGATGGCCACAATGGCTGGAGCTGAGCTGATCTGAAGCTAGGAGCCAGGAGCTCCCTCCAGGTCTCCCAGGTGGGTGCAGGGGCCCAAAGACTTGGGCCATCTTCTATTGTTTTCCCAGGCCATAGCAGAGAGCTGGATCGGAAGTGGAGCAGCCAGGACTTGAATGCCGGCACTGCAGGTGGCCGCTTTACCCACTATGTCACAGCGCCATCCCCTTACCAGTGATTTAAAAAAAAACAAAAACAAAAACAAAACACTTCCCAAGCTCTAGCTATTGCTGTAGCACACAGAACAACACACAAAAACTCGATGTAAGTGTGATCTTTAGGGAATCTGTTTGCACAACTTAGAGATGATGGGAATTTCTTTTTTCATGGATTAAAACAAAATTGTTAACTGCAGAGCAGAAGTTGCGTCAGACAGATATATTGCTCCGAAGAATGTGCTGATTACAATTTGTATTTTATGGTAGCTGAAGAGTTTGGGCTGCTTCTAATGAGATCAAGCACCATTACATATATTACGGGCAGCATCAGCTGCTGCAGGTCTATTTTGAAACATCTTCATGCAACATTTGCTCAAAGCATTGTCTATCTGTTAAAAGAATTCACTTGCAAATCAAATCTTCTCTATAAATACTACTGAGAGTCTCAGGAATATTCATATGCATCTCTTTGTCTGAATTTGGAAGTCATGCATTTTCTTTGAGTTTCATTTCTTCCAAAAACTAGTTGTTGACAAATACAACTGTCACAATGATTATGAGACTGAATTACCCTGTTGATTTCCTAATTTGTTGCATGAATTGTATTGCCTCAAAATAAGTGCAGTCTCTACAAAATATTTTGTCATCTTACACTGTTTGAAAGATAAATGGTCTTAAACAGAATAGTTGCTGAAATGCTGAAATTCTTCACTAGAATTAAAGTTGTAAGATCTAGCCTAGCCTGCCTCAGCGCCTGTGGCGGCCATTGGAGGGTGAACCAACGGCAAAGGAAGACCTTTCTCTCTGTCTCTCTCTCTCACTATCCACTCTGCCTGTCAAAAAAATAAAAAAAATAAATAAAATGAAGGAAATAGACTGTGGTCATATGGAGGAGACAACATGCGCATTAGCAATTTGGTAGGAAAGGGCAAATAAAAAAAGAAAAATGTGGAGAACAGAAACAACAGAATTCTTTCCACATGTTAAACATGAGAAAAAAAAGATCAAACTATTTAGATTCAATCTTTCTGCATCCTTTGGCCACCATTTTGCATGTAGATCAGTAATAGCTACTACTTTATGGGGGATAACATCTGAAAATCTGATGCAGTTTTCTACCTAAAATTTTGTATATTGCTCTCTGCCTGGGATAATGTTTTCACTTTGGGTTTGCTTTTTTATTTATTTATTTATTTTTGCCACTTCTCTTCTGAAAAATTTTCACTTCCTATGCCTATAAGCTATGACATTAAGGCTCAATGCCAGTAAAGTTTCAGGCGAAGAGTGAGAAAATTATTTAAAAGGACTAGTTTTTGATAATGGCAGTGTTTTGACAGTTTGTGACAGGCAATTTGGAATAATGCAACCTCCTGGCTTACAGCCAACCTCTGAAATGGGCTGTAATTTAGAACGGTGGCAGCCTCAATGACCTCGGTATTGGAGAATCACTGGAATTAAAAAAAAGAAAAAAAATTCTCCCAACAGTTTAGGTGTATATTTGAAAATCTGGTTTAAATGTCCTGAGATGTAGTCATTTTATTTAATGGCAGATTCTCTTGTCTAAGAGCAACTCCAAATACTTACCTTAAAGATGGGAAGATTTTTCTGCCCTTTTGTATATGGCAAAAAGGCAGAAAACTCTTCTCATATTCCACTTCCACCCTGATTATGGACATTCTAATGAGCTGGTTGTGGGTATGCCTGCCTCCTCTCTCCACTGGATGAAGTTAGATCCACTAGGGTACTGTTATCCCACAGAGGATGGACGCCCTGGGCTCTTGTAGTCTCCAACTTTCTCTTTTTATAGAAATAAAACTCACGTTCTGAGTTTGGTCCTTCAGCGCCTTTAAAAAATAGATTGTGTTACTCCTTTAATTCTGAGAGTTAAATGCTTTTAAAAGAGTTATGCAACTTAAATATGAGCTGCGTATGCGGCGTAGGATTCTTAACTGAACCGCAGTTCGCCAAACATACCAATATATTCCAAAATTGCCAGTTGCAGGCCATAAAATATTTACATTACAGAGTTAATAATGTATGTATAGTAAGAAATGATGAAATATTTACAGTTTTTCTAAAGATACTGTGTGGGTTTTTCCCTGTGCCATAGCCATTTTTCTTGAAGTAGGCAAAATAGGCAACTTCAAGGGCTGTGAGAGCAACTGGAAGCGTCTATGAAAGAGAAGAATGTTGTGAGGCAGGAAGTGGAAAAGACCCTTTAAGGAAAAGAAGCACCAGCTGATCCCAGAAATCACAATGCATATTTCATAGGGCTAAAGGCCTAGGGAGGCATTAGCAAACCATTTTGGTGTCCTAACCATTAAATGGACAAGCTGCTGGGCCAAAGCTATTCTGTGCGAGTGTTGTGAACCTCAGCGGATGCTATGACCTTCCAAGTTTCCAAACAAACACATCTCCCTCCACACCCTCACTGACCCTGGATCTCATCCAGGAAATCCAACCACCGTGTTACCAAGTCATCACGGCACACGTTTAAAAAAGCCTGGAAAAACTTCTAGCAGAGCTTGTCAGTGGAGCCACTTGAGAGTGTTAGAGACAGGGCATCCCAGGCCCCTTCACTAAGACAAGCTTGATAGGATCAGCCTCATGCAGAGCCTGAAAATCCTCATTTTTGATAAGCTTTCTGGGCCTGGGCGCTGAGGCAGGCTAACTGATGCCCCTTCCCCCAAATACTCATATCCTGATCCCTGGAACTTGTGAATGGTGAAACACCTTATATGGCAAGAGGGAGGTGGCAGAGGTGATGATAAGATCAAGATGCTTGGGGTGGGGGATTATCTGGGATTACCTGTGTGGGTGGCCTTGAATGAGATCAAAGTGCGTTTAGAAGATGGAGGCAGGGGCATGTCTGACACAGAGGAGGAGGCCAAGAGACGACAGGGAGAAGAGGGAACACTGCCACCCTTAAAGATGGAAGAACGAGTTGTGACCCAGTAGGCGAGGGAGGCTCTTGAGGTGGGGGAAGGTGAGGAAAGAGAGGAACCAGACCTGCTCACCTGCTCGCATCTTGACTTTACTCCAGTGAAACTGATTTTGGGCTTCTGACCCCCGGGACTCCAGGGGAATAAACGTGTACCACTCGATGTGTGGTAGTTTGTGACAGCAGCAAAAGGAAACTAACACAGGAACCCTGCCCCAGACCACTTCCATTTCAACAGCAACTCTTCAAGCCAGAGCTTTAAGGCATAGGATTTAACCTGTGTCCAACTGAGGAACGTGCAAGCAGCCTTGCCTCAGGAGAACAGCACTGCCTCCTCCTCCCACCTGCGCTGAGCACTTCCCTCACAGGCCCGTTCCCTGGAGGATCCCATTACTGCCAGAGAGGCGAGGCGGAAGCTAGGGCCCATAGCCAATGACGGCATCCCTCAAGTTTGGACATGGAGCACAAGAATCCATCCTGCCCCTTCCGGGTGCTCAGCATCCTGCTCGCCACGGTGTGAAATTTGGGGTCTCGTTCGGGGTCTCGCAGATCACTTCTCACCCTCCTGCTGAACACAGACATTGCACAGTGACTACAACACTTAGGTGCCTTTCCAGGAAAGGCAAAGCTGGCGCTTCCCTGGCTGGAAGGAATGTTGTCTCATCTGGGGACAGCACAAATGCATCACCACCATTTAAGGGAAGAAGATGATGTCAAAGCATGGGCTTACCAGTAGTGCTCCGATGAGAAGACCCAGAAATTAAGTCATTTTTTTTCATGGCTGTCAGTACATAGAGGGACGTATTAGTAATGGGTACATTCCAAGGTGGGTGACTGTGTGGGCAGGTATCTATATTTTGTCAGTATTTGTTCCTATCAGAATTCCTCTCAGTAAAAGGAAAAAAGAAAGAAAAATATGGCAGCTGCATAGAGCTGGGATAGCATCTCGTTTCTATGACAACAGTGTCTGCTTTGCTCCCAAGCTCCATCTGGTATTTTCAGGCCTAACAACCAGGTAGCATGAAAATGCCTGATGGAAAAAAGGCATCAGTAGAAATTCTTCGGATCAGTCACAAATGAACACGGGAACAGCGTACCCTGTCTAAGACAAACAGTGAATTACCTCGCCAGCAATGAGGCACGAGAGAGACAGAACACCAAGGACTAGATCATGCTCAAGCCGGTTTTCTGTACCAAGCAAGCACAGCATGCGCATAAAATTAAAGTGGCTGGGATGGGGGGCTTTTTCCTTAAGGCGATCTGATAATGCTCTCCTGGGACCACCCTTGCCCTCCCCCGGGGCTCCCTTTCTGGGCCCCCACGGGGGACTGTGTGTGCTTTGGGTAATACGGATGCAGTAGCTCTTACCTGCTTCACTGACCTCCCCTTCAGATTTTATCCTTGCTGACTGCTGCTCCCTGGTAGCTCTGCAGAATTCATGAGAAGCCAAGTCTCAGTCCTACTCCACGGGTTCTGGCTCACAGAAAAGCAAGCTTTCAAACCACACAGCTAGTCTCCACCATCTACTACCCCCATCTGAACACAGTCTGGCAGAAGCACCTCCTTTTTCCTCTTCAATAATACCATCGTTTGAAACATAGTATCTTTACAAACTTATAATTGACATGCAATACAATACAGCATTACTTTATAGACAGGTGGCCATGAAATATTTGGGATGCCCTTATACTAAAAAGCTATTCATTGTTTATTTGACATTCACATCTCACTGGACATCCTTTATATTTACTTGCTAAATCTATATTTACCTGCTAAATTATAGACAGGAACATAGGCCTTTAAATTCATTGGCTCACTCAGGCTTTGATACAGCACATCAAAATGCCAATACCCAGGGCCAGCGTTGTGGTGTAGCAATTAAGCCATGATGCCAGCATCCCATATGGGTGCCAGTTTAAGACCTGGCTGCCCCACTTCTGATCCAGCTCCCTGCTATTGTGCCTGGGAGAGCAGCAGAAGATGGCCCAAATGCATGGACCCGTGCACCCATGTGGGAGACCTGGAAGAAGCTCTGGGTTCCTGGTTTTGGCCTGGCAAAGCCCTGGTCATTGTGGCCATTTGAGGAGTGAACCACCAGATAAAAGATCTCTCTCTCTCTTTCTCTCTAACTCTGCCTTTAAAATAAAATATAAAAAAGTCCAATACCCTTAAATGAGAATAAGTTTCCAGCATTTTGTAGTTATTAAAATGTTCATTTTATACTAAATACTTGTATAAAGCAAACTTTTGCATATATTCACTTTATTTATTCACTGAACACAGAGTTCTTGGGCATCTGCTATTTGCCTGCTTCTTCCAGGGGCTGGGAATTGGTGGTGTGCACAAGATCACTGGGCATTCCATTACGGAACTAGCATTTGACTGTGGCTCCCTGTTTTTTTTGTTTTTGTTTTTGTTTTTTTGACAGGCAGAGTTAGACATTGAGAGAGAGACAGAGAGAAAGGTCTTCCTTTTTCCCTTGGTTCACTCCCCAAGTGGCCGCTATGGCTGGCGCGTTGCGGCCGGCGCACTGCGCGCACTGCGCTGATCTGAAGCCAGGAGCCAGGTGCTTCTCCTGGCCTCCCATGCAGGTGCAGGGCCCAAGCACTTGGGCCATCCTCCACTGCACTCCCAGGCCACAGCAGAGAGCTAGACTGGAAGAAGAGCAACCGAGACAGAATCTGGCTCCCCAACCGGGACTAGAACCCAGGGTGCCTTTGCCGCAGGCAGAGGATTAACCTAGTGAGCCGTGGCCCTGGCAGTTCCTGGGTTTTACTTTGGAACATTGGCTCCCATTGCACACAAGCCACTGTTTCATATGGGAAGACCCATTGGATATGGCTCCTACTTTCCAAGAGCACATTAAACGGTACTAGATTAGCTGTTCCTAACACATCTCGAAATTCCCCCGAGTGAGCAAGTGTTTAGCCCAGCAGTTAAGACTCCTGCACCCCACATCTGAGTTCTGGGTTCAAAACCAGCTCCAGCTCCTGACTCCAGCTTCCTGCTAATGCAGACCCTTGGAGACAGTAGTGCTGCCTTCCACCCACATGGGAGACCAAGACTGAATTCCTGCCTCTCGGTTTCCAGCCCCTGCCCACACCCTGCCACTGTGGGCCTTTGGGGAAATGAACCAGCAAATGGGAACTCACTCTCTGTCTTCCCGTCTCTCAGTATCTCTCAAATTAAAAAAAAAAAAATCCCCAACCTCTTCAAATCAAACCCATAGATATTGACAAGTTTTCAATTGCAGAGGAATTTCACATTGCTGTTTTCTCCCTTTGTCTAATTTTCCCCAATAGCTCACACTGGGTGATGACTGGCCTGGAAGTGTCATCTGCTACGATCTCACCATCAGTGTCTGGAGTCTCCTGTTGTCCTTGCTGGGATTTATCTGCCTGGGCTCTTCCTCTACCCTCTGTTTGGACTTGCACCTGACATGTGCATTCTTTCTCCGTTAAGCTATTTCATCTATTTGATACTGGTAGCTACTATAGCAGAGGAGGAAATTAAAGGTTTGCAGTGTTCCAGAAAGTTCTTAAGACAAGGATCTAGGTTATGTTTTTTTTTCCCTATGACTCATATTCTTTCCTCTAATATCTCATCTTTTACCTGTGACCTATTTTTATGAGAATTTTATGTAGCTTATTATATATACTCAGATACACTATTAAAACAGGAGTATACGACCACCTTGGTAGACAGAACAATGGTCCCAAGATATCTGCATCTTTTTTTTTTTTTTTTGACAGGCAGAGTGGACAGTGAGAGAGAGACAGAGAGAAAGGTCTTCCTTTGCCGTTGGTTTACCCTCCAATGGCTGCCGCGGATGGCGCGCTGCGGCTGGCGCACCGCGCTGATCCGATGGCAGAAGCCAGGTGCTAGGTGCTTTTTCCTGGTCTCCCATGGGGTGCAGGGCCCAAGCACTTGGCCATCCTCCACTGCACTCCCTGGCCACAGCAGAGGGCTGGCCTGGAAGAGGGGCAACCGGGACAGAATCCGGCGCCCCGACTGGGACTAGAACCTGGTGTGCCGGCGCCGCAAGGCGGAGGATTAGCCTGTTGAACCACGGCGCCGGCCGATATCTGCATCTTAATCCCTGACCCGTGAACATGTTACCCTACATGGGGCAAAAGGAACTTCGAAACATGATTAAATTAAGGGTCCGAGGTGGGGAGGTTATCATGCAATGTGTGAATGGGGCCCAACGGAAACACGAGGGTCTTTATAAGAGGGAGGCAGGAGTGGCAGAGCAGGAGAAAGATCTCAGGAAACTACACTGATGCTGAAAGAGGCAGGAGACCAGGAGCCAGGGGCTGCAGGAGACCCGGAACCAGGGGCTGCAGGAGACCAGGAGCCAGGGGCTGCAGGAGACCAGGAACCAGGGGCTGCAGGAGACCAGGAGCCAGGGTCTGCAGGCGGCTCTTATAACCTGGAAAAGGCAGGACAGACATGGTCTCCTACAGCTGCCAGAAGGAATATGAACACCTTGATTTTAACCCACTAAAGCCTATTTTAGACTTCTGGCCTCCAGGACCAGAAGATCACAAATCTGAATTATTTTAAGCCTCTGGTGGTTTCCTATGAGCTATCAGAAATGGCACTGAACAGGATCCTTGAGGCCTGCTAAGCCAAGTGTTAACCAGGCAGATGCCTGACTATGGGTGGATCTGCATGGCCATGGGTGTGGACAGCCAGTGTGAGTGGCAGCTGGCACTGGAGGGCGGGGGCAGTGAATATTTGCCGACCAGTGTGGGAATACACATTTCATTGTATTCACAGTCAGAATGGGTGTAGCAATGAATTTCTACCATGTACAGATGTAGGTAAAACTAAATCTAAAGGATGTAGAGCAGATTCTGACATGTTTCTTGAATTTTTCTTCCTAGAGGCTCTGGGATTAATTCTTAACCAAAGTTGCCAAAGCAACAATTCTAATAAGTTTCTGAATTCTTTCCTCTGTATACTACATGAGGCTTTTCCAGAGAGTGGGCTGGGATTACTCCTTGCTTAAGAGTTTTATTATTAAACCCAAAAGATTTTTTTAAATTTACTATCTGAAAATTCCATCTGTTTAAGTATTTAGTCTATTTTTCTTTCATCTACCCCATTTTCTCATTTTTGAAAAACTCTGCCTCTCTTATCCACATTTTAAATAACAGGAGACAAGAGGCCGGCGCTGTGGCACAGCGATTAAAGCCCTGGCCTGAAGTGCCGCATCTCATGTGGGCGTCAGTTCTAATCCCGACTGCTCCTCTTCCAATCCAGCTCTCTGCTATAGCCTGGGAAAACAGTAGAAGATGGCCCAACCAGCGCCGCGGCTCAATAGGCTAATCCTCCATCTTCCGGTGCCAGCACACCGGGTTCTAGTACCCACTGGGGTGCCGTATTCTGTCCCGGTTGCCCCTCTTCCAGGCCAGCTCTCTGCTGTGGCCAGGGAGTGCAGTGGAGGATGGCCCAAGTGCTTGGGCCCTGCACCCCATGGGAGACCAGGAGAAGCACCTGGCTCCTGCCATTGGATCAGTGTGGTGCGCCGGCTGCGGCGGCCATTGGAGGGTGAACCAACAGCAAAAAGGAAGACCTTTCTCTCTGTCTCTCTCTCTCTCATTGTCCACTCTGCCTGTCAAAAAAAAAAAAAAAAAAAAAAAGAAGAAGAAGATGGCCCAAGTCCTTGGGTCCCTGCACCCACGTGGGAAACACAGAGGAAGCTCTTGGCTCCTGGCTTGGATTGGTGTAGCTCCAGCCATTGCAGCCATCTAGGGAGTGAACCAGCGCAGATGCAAGCTCACTCTCTCTCTCTCTCTCTCTCTCTCTCTCTACCTCTCTGTAACTCTTTCAAATAAATAAAATAAACCTTTAAATAAATAAATAACAGGAGACAAGTGAAACAAAGGGGGAAAGGTATCAATGACTTGTTTAAATTCACACAGCCGGGCATCAGCTGCCCGCCCGGGCAGCCCTGGACCAGGCTCAGCACACTCCATCCCGTCCATGGTGATGTGGTCACTCCTCCACTCCACGCAAGCAGAGCTCCGTTGTCATCTTCTTATTCTTGAAGTGCAATCCCTCGCCATATAACCCTTCCACGGCCTTCCCCTGTAATTTGAATAAAGTCCAATTCCTTCCATTGCTTCCAAGACCCTGCATGACTGGGCTCTGAGCCTTCTGACAACCCCATCTGTGCACCCATCCCACTGGCTTCCTCTCTGTTCTGCAGATGCCAAGTTCTGTCCAGTGTGAGGACTCTTGGGTCATAAATGTGCGGTCCACTCTGCCTACAGCTGGTCCCTATCCTATGCTTACTGTGTTTGAATTGCATTAATGAATGTGTGTACTTTGTTTGTTGCCCCTATAGGCTCCAGGAGTGCAAAGAGCTCATTTATCTTGTTCACTCTTGTGGTGTAGAACCTGGTATACAGTAGGGTTTCAATAAATACCTACTGAATGATGCTTGTGGTTATTCCACACAGATTTACCCTACAGTTGTAACACCACTCTCAAGACATAGAATTTCTCCTCCGTCTTGTAAACCCTTGAGACAGGCTGCCAATCAGACACCGGGACTGAACAAAAGAAAGCTTTAGATGTTTGGTGAGTTATGTAGCACAGCATAGCTGGGGCTTAAGGAAGTGGAAACTAGCTTTCTGACCCCTGCAGTAATCAGCTTACACTGTGGAACAGGAGATCTGAATCTCCTTATTTACTCCTCCATGAGAATATTATGTTTCATTTACACTCACAGCCTTCTGGACTGAAATATCATGTTTTATGAGTAATAGTATCTGTAAGTAAGATAAAAGACATCACAAAAGAGAATGAAAGCATTTAAAATACAACAATTACTGAAATAAAATCATCTTTAGGACATTGTTCTGACAAGTTCTCTTTGGTTTTATTAATTTCTTCTAAGAACATCATCATGAATCTTCTTTACGAGTGTTTAGATCCTGTGTGCACAATCCTTGCATTTATTCACTGGAGGCTAAGGCACAATGCAGTGTGGAATCTCAGCTGTTTTCCTGCCTTTCTCCATAGTAATGCCTTGAGAAAGGAAATGGTAGAATTTAGATGATCAAATGCCTCAGGAAAACTGTGCATGTACACATTTTATAAGTAGAATGATGAGATATAACAAGCACAGAATAATAAATGTCAAATGATGACATATATACAACTTCTTTAGCAATTCTAATATTTTGCAAGATTTCTTTATATGTCTTCAGATATTTAAATTCTTTTCACTCGTTATTCATTCCATTCTATTCTAGAAATTCTTACTATTACCTGTGAAAAAATCAGCTTATTCTGTTGTTAAAATGTTTCTCAATGAGCTCTTTTGTTTAAATGCTAACTAATTGTTTCCTTTAGCAACTTTACAGGGATTTCTATATTCTGGTATCAACACACCTGCAATGTCAAATAAAAGATGAGGTTTATGAGCTATATAAACTACAATAAAAATTTCGAACTATTTATGGCATTGTGGAGGGAAAATAAGGGCAGTGTCTGATTTTTATAACATTGTACTATTGTACTAAGGCCACTAAAGTCTTTTTAAACATTGAAAGCATCATGTGATTTAATCCTGATAAACGAGCAATTTAACAAGGTACTTTCAGAAGAAACAGAATTTATGGTCCATGATACCCAAATTCATATATGTATATATGTATATTAATTTTTATACAAATTTTCCAAGAATCACAATGAATAATTCAGAGAAAGTCACAGAAATATTAAAATCCACCCTAAATGTCCAAATAGTTACTATGACCAATTCACATAAATTAATAGAAATCTTAATTCATAGGCATTATAAGAGACTAGATAGAGTGGACAGCATTGTAGAGCAGCAGGTTAAACTGCTGCTTGCAGGCCTAGCATCCCATCTCAGAGAAGGCTTGAGCCCTAGTAGTTTATTTCCAACCCAGTTCCCTGCTAATGTGTCTGGGAAAGTAGCAAAAGATGACCAAGTAATTGGGCCCCTGTTACTCATGTGAGGGACCCAGATGGAGTTCCTGGCTCTGGCCTTTGGCCTGGCTGTTGCAGCCATTTGGGGAGTGAACCAGTTTATGTCTTTCTCTCTCTCCCCTTCTCTCTCTTTCTCATTTCTCTCTCTCTCTGCCTTTTAAACAAAGAAATACATATTTTAATAAAGAGAGACTATATAGAATAGAATACACTAATTGTTGGTTTCAGCTTACAATCCCTCAACTAAGAGCCAGTTATTGGTGGGTCAGTATAAACTTGTTAGGTAGGCAAAGAGTATATTAATGACTAAAATAAGTAGCTGATAATAAAAAAAAAAAAGTCTTACATTTCTCTCTCAATTCTTTCTATGTAATTCCAAGCCACTTAGATTTATTGTCATGGAAACTATAACTTGATATGTCAGATTTCAAGCCTCTTCTCTTGCTCATGTTTGTAAAGACAAATTCTTACTTCCCTTACGTATATACTATGAATAGATATCCAACAAAATACTTACTGGATAAGTAACTGAATTCACATTGTGGAGAACAGTGGTTTCCAAGTCCTGTTTTTTGTTTTCTGGGGCTGTCAGGCTACTTTCTTGGGGAGGCACTGGGACAGTCTTCCTGGATCCTGTGCTGGGCCCTGGGCTCTGACAATACTAAGAATCCAAATTCACCAGCCACACTACAGAATGTTTTCCTTCAAGTATTCTTCATTTAATATCTCTTAAAGTGTTAATGGAATTTCTTTACATAATATATTTCATGGCCAATAAAAGGTGGCTTTGCTTAATCAGTGATTAAGAGTAGACAGTTCTCTTTCTGTTATAAAAGTAGAAGACTGAAAATAAAATTCAGGGATGGGCATTTGGACTAAAGGCTAAAACACCCACCTCCCACATAAGAGTGCCTGGGTTCAATCCCCACCTTGGCTCCTAGCTTCAGCTTCCTACCAATGCAAATCCTGGGAGGCAGAAGTTGATGGCTCAAATAATTGGGATCCTGCTACTCACATTGGAGACCTGTTTGAATTCATAGCTCCTGGCTTTGGCCCCTTGGTCAATAAGGACTTTTGGGGAAGTAAGCCAACAGAAGGAAGCTCCCTGTCTGTCACTCTGTCTCTCAAATGAATAAATAAATAAAAGGAAATTGTTGCATTTAAGAAATTATGCTGGGGGCTGGCACTATGACATAGACAGTTAAGCCTCCATCTGCAGCACTGACATCTCATATGGGCACTGGTTGCAGTCCCGCTGCTTCACTTCTGATCCAGCTCCCTGCGGATGCGCCTTGGATGGCAGTGTAGGATGGCTCAGGTGCTTGGGCCTCTGCACCCATGTAGCAGACCTGGATGAGGCTCTTGGCTCATGACTTTGGCCTGGTCCAGCCCCAGGGCTGTTGCAGCCATTTGGAGAGTGCCAATGGGTGGAAGACTTCTCTCTCTCTCCCCCACCCCCCGTGTGTGTGTGTATGTGTGTGTGTGTATGTGTGTGTGTGTAACTCTGCCTTTCAAGTGAATAAACGAATCTTGAAAAAAAAAAAGAATTTATGCTGGAGCGGGCATTATGGTGTAGAGAGCAAAGCCACCATCCTTGATGCCAGCATTCCATACAGTGCCAGGTTTGAGTCCTAGATGCTCTACTTCGGATCCAGCTCCCTGTGTGTGTGTGTGTGTGTGTGTGTTTTAAATTTATTTGACAGGTAGAGTTATAGACAGTGAGAAAGAGAGAGACAGAGAGAAAGGTCTTCCTTCTGCTGGTTCACTCCCCAAATGGCTGCCACGGCCTGCGCTATGCCAATCTGAAGCCAGGAGCCAGGTACTTCTCCCTAGTCTCCCACATGGGTGCAGGGACCCAAGCACTTGAGCCATCCTCCACTGCCCTCCTGCACTACATCAGAGAGCCAGATGGGAAGAAGAGCAACCAGGACTAGAACCTGGCACCCACATGGGATGCCGACGTCGCAAGTGGAGGATTAACCAAGTGAACCACAGGGCTGGCCCTCCAGGTCCCTGTTAATGGCCTAAGAAAAGCAGCAGAAGATTGGCCAAGTGTTTTGGTCCCTATTACTCATGTGGAAAATCTGGATGAAGCTCCTGGCTTCTGGCTTCGGCTTTCTTCAGCCCTTGCCATCTGAGGAACGAACCAGAAGATAGCTCTCTCTCCCTCTCTCTCTCTCTCTTTCTTTCTCTCTCTCTGCCTTTCTTTCTGTCTCTTCCTCTCTCTCTCTCTCTAACTCTTTCAAATAAATAAATCTTTTTCAAAAAGAGAGTTTATGCTTACCTCATTTTGTCATGCATGTGTGTATATTATGCTTTCATGTGTGTTTTGTCATCTACCTATTTATCATCTATCTAATCTCCTTAATGGGAAGTGTCCCTGAACTGAATGAATTGCTGCTGGCGGGCTCTGCAGTCTGCATATCGCATGGGTCTCCTTGCTTTGGAAGTTCAACATAGGAACTAGATAAAACAGGAGTTGCTTTAATTAAAGTGGTTCAAAGCCACTAGTGACTGAAAGAGATTTTGTATTAGAACAGCAGAAATTAGGGAAAGGTTCTAGACTTATGACTGGTATTAACTACACATGTATCATAAGGAAATTCGTCAACTTACCCGACCCCAAGACTCACACCCATAAAATAAAAGGATTGAACGAAATGTTTCCCAAAGCCCGTTAAAGCACTAAAAATATTTTGACTACAATAAAAATAAATCTATCTTATTTAATTTGTTTAGTAGAAATCATAATTATTTCCTACAATTTAATCTTTAAATTAAACCTTATGGCTTGAATTATACCTTCAAAAATATATGCTGAGATTCTAACTTTCAATACCTCAGAACATTACCTTGGAAATAAAGTCATTTGTAGATGTAATTAGTTAAGACAAGGTCCTACTGGAGTAATATACAGCTTTTATACAATGTGTTTACCTTTGCAAGGAGAAGAGAAAAGATAAAGAGACAGAGACCAAGTGGTAGCAAAGACAGAGATTGGAATATGTGCCTATAAGCCAAGAATATCAGCAAGGACCGAAAGCTTGGGAAAGACAAGAATCAGATTCTCCCTAAGAACACCCAGAAGGAATCAACTGGGCCAATAGCTTGATATTGGAGAGAATAAATTTTTATTCTAAAACACTCAGTTGTAGTACTTTGTCACAGCAGCTCTGGAAAGTAGTTAGAAAATTTATATAATATTTTGTATATGAATTTCATTTTCAGTTTTACATATAAGATATGCAGCTGGTTAAATAAACATTTTCAATGAGGCATGATTCATCCTCAATTATTTTTCCTTAAGTCACATTTTATTTTAATTCATTACAGATGCACTGCATTCTGAAAAAATATTAATTTACTGGCAATAAGCAGACTTTAGAAAACTTATCTGCCTTGAAACGAAACACAGCCACTGAAATAGTCTCATTGTCTCGAACCTGTAGTGTGTAGACAGCAAAGTGAAGTGGCTGAGAGACCATCAGTGTTCAAATCTTGATTCTAATATTTTCTTTTTTTTTTTAAGATATTATTTATTTATTTGAAAGGTAGAGTTACAGACAATGAGAGGGAGAGACAGAGAGAAAGGTCTTCCTTCCACTGGTTCACTCCCCAAATGGCTACAACGGCCAGAGCTGCGTCGATCCAAAGCCAGGAGACAGGTGCTTCTTCCCGGTCTCCCATGTGGTTGCAGGGGCCCAAGGACTTGGGCCATCTTTTACTGCCTTCCCAGGCCACAGCAGAGAGCTGGATTGGGAGAGGAGCAGCTGGGACTAGAACCGGCGCCCATATGGGAAGCCGGCGCCACAGGCGGAGGATTAACCTACTGCACCGATTCTGGCCCCGATTCTGCTATTTTCTAGCTTCTATATGTGACCTTAGTCGTGTCTCTTACCTTCTCCGCCTCAGTCCCCCAAAGAACAAAAGCTTTCATCTCAAAGGATTGTTGGGTTGATCAGAAGAATTAACATATGTGAAGGTCTCTGTAAAAAATTGCACACAATGAATGCTATTGCTTGAGTATCTGTGTGTGTCCACTTCAACTCCTATGTTGAAATCCTAGCCCCTAAAGTGATGGAATAGAGAGCTGGGGCTTTGGGGATGCAATTAAGGCATAAGGGCAGGGCTTTCATGAGTGGGATTGTGTCCTTTGCAGATGGACTGCAGAATGCTAGCTCATCCCTTCTACCATGTCAGGATGAAGCAAGAAGATGCCTCCCATGGACCAGAAGAGGGTCCACACCCAACACAGAATCTGCTGGCGTCTTGTTCTTGGACTTCCCAGCCACCAGAACCTCGAGAAACACATTTGCATCATGGTATTTTGTTACAGCAATCCAAACAGATAAGACAGCAAGCTGTTCAATACATGGAATGCTTCTAACCCACTGCCAGAAACAACTGCTCAAAGCACTCTGACGTGTCAGTCACCTGCTCAACACCACATAGTTCTCCATGTTATCTGTGAAAATGTTCAACGCCATCCAAATTTTTTTTTTTTTTTTTTTTTTTTTTTTTTACAGGCAGAGTGGAGAGAGAGACAGAGAGAAAGGTCTTCCTTTTTTGCCGTTGGTTCACCCTCCAATGGCCGCCGCGGCCGGCGCGCTGCGGCCGGCGCACCGCGCTCGTCCGATGGCAGGAGCCAGGAGCCAGGTGCTTTTCCTGGTCTCCCCATGGGGTGCAGGGCCCAAGCACCTGGGCCATCCTCCACTGCACTCCCGGGCCACAGCAGAGGGCTGGCCTGGAAGAGGGGCAACCGGGACAGAATCCGGCGCCCCGACCGGGACTAGAACCCGGTGTGCCGGCGCCGCAAGGTGGAGGATTAGTCTGTTGAGCCATGGCGCCGGCCTGAAGTTATCTTTTAAAAGGCGTAATGACCCCATCTAACTTCCTGGTTTTTTTCTTCCCTTATGCTTTGTGTACTGAAGTTCCACTCTCCTTTAAAATCTAACTCATACTCTTATCCTCTACTGATAAGTCTTCCACATCACCTCTGCCAAACTTAATCATTATTCCTCTGCCTTATTCTCAATGTGCAGATCCTGCCCAGGGGTTATTTGTGCATGCTATGTCCCACTTCATAGATTACAAACTCCAGGAGGGCAGGATCTATAAATTTGTGATTTTGTATGCTCTGTTCTACTCAGAATTTTATACTTAGTAGCTACTCAATAAATGGTTGTTAAACTTGGTTGAACCCATTCATTTTTTTTTTCCTTTGTGGTAGATGCCCTAAGCAAAACATAAAGTAAATGGATTACTTTTCTTCTTTCCATTGCATATGCCCTGAGCTAGTGGGTATTTGCAAGCCTAGTTTAGAATTTAGGGAAGTCATCAATCTTAGAAAGGAGATGAGATGTATTTTAAATCACAAGAGCGATATAGCCTTATATAAGGACTTCCAGCAAAGCAATTATCTATGGCTCAATAACCCAGGTGCTGGTATTATTATGAACAAAAATCTGAGGTTGAGAGACAACGAGTGATCTCAATTTTTATATTCCATAGGTATGCAATTCAATGAAATATGTACAGATGGAAAGTCTGGATCTGAGAATCATATGTGGGTATCATAATGCAAATAATTGGCTTTCTTTCTAAGGAACATCTGTTGAAACATCTGAAAGCAGTTGTTTATTCTGCTGCCAAAATGCTGAAAAATACAATAATTCTCCAATGAGGTAGAAATATCCAGGGGAAGAAAAATGTTTTCTATGTAGTTCTGTTTTTATTAAATCTTATTGTTGTTGCTCTAATATGGCACATAAGAGATGTTCAATAATATTTGTTGAATGAATGTTGAATGAAAAGCAGAAACTCATTAAACAGTTGTTGAATGAATCATTTCTTTTTTTTCAGACTTGTAAGATACATTTTCTGAAAATAGTTCGCCCACGTTTTATCATGTCGTATAACATTTTTATCTGGCATAAATTTCAGCAATGCAACTCTTGCTCTGAATATTATAGGATGTCATCAGCATATACAGCTGTAAGAAAAAAAATCTTAACACTCCAGAAAATGTATGAATAAAGCTAGATGTATGATAGTAGCATTTTACTATCTTAATGTGTTACTTTTATTTATTAGCATAAAACCTAAAATATGAACTATGGGCTTGCATAATCGTGTTTGCTTCAACAACAACAGAAAGAATTTAAATTCGGCTAGTGTCTCTAGTTGTGGTACTTCCAAGAAGATTCTAACTTGAAATGTGAAATCACCAAAATATTCTGGGATGTGAACCAGACAACTGCAGAAGGTGAAGAAGCTGTTTCTCTCCATAACCCCTTTCCTGACCTTCCAGCAGTTCCCTCTCCATGTTCCTGTGTGAGTGAGGCCACTGGGCTCCCCATAGGCTGCCCAAATTTCCCTCTGCCAAGTGTCAGTTCAGAAAGAGCATGTTAAATAATAAATGTGAGTCTGAATGTAACTAATAAAGCTGGAATGTTAAATAGCAGCACACTTTTGAAAGGCAGCCTCCTTGTGAAGATGCTTCCTGTGCAAGTCCATGGGAAATAATTCTGAAGGCAGTCATATTAATTAGTAATGTAATTTATCTTCTGGAAGCTCTTTTCTTTGATAGCCTTCACGGCACCATTCATAAATCTCCAGATGAGTGCTCAAACAAAAGGTTTCGATTCATGATTTCAGCTTTGTTTTCCATCCACGAACGGATGAAATAGTTAAATTGATTTCTGTATATCTGAATTTTACACATGCATCTGGATGACAGAGGATAACCAAATTATAAATTATAAAAATGTATTTATGAAGAGTTTTCAATGCAACAGTAAAACACTTAGGATGTAATAAGAGAAAATAATAGCAGAATCCAAAATTAAATTCATGGCTTCTGATATCAGATTTCTTGGTTTCAGTTCTCAGTCTGCCATATACTAGGTCTACAACTTTGACAAGATACTTGTTTTGTGTTTCAGTTTCCTCAGTTATTCTATGAAGGTGATCACAAAAGCTATTGTATATAACAGATATAATGCTTCAAATGTTACATGACAAATGTGCAACAATGAATAATAATAATAAGAAGAATTTATTCACAATCTTTTCAAGTTAGTAAAAAAAAAAAAAAAGTGCTAGTTGAGGAGGGTTACCTGGAAGGCAACAGCCAACATTTCAGTAATATTGGCTTATGAATAATATGCTCATGGGTAATTCTTTCCTGTTTCATTATACTTTAAAAAAAAAAGATTTATTTATTTGAAAGACAGAGTGATAGAGAGGCAGAGAGATAGAAGTATTTCATCACTGGTTACTCCCCAAATGGCTACAATGACCAGAGTTAGGCCAATTTGAAGTCAGAAGCCAGGAGCTTCTTCCGGGTCTCCCAAGTTTGTACAGGGGTCCAAGGACTTGGGCTATTTTCCACTGCTTTCCCAGGCCATAAGAGAGCTGGATTGGAAGTGGAGCAGCCAGGACACCAACAGGCATCCATATGGGATACTGGCCCGCAGGCAACAGCGTTACCTACTATGTCACAGTGTTGGCCCCTACATGTTTCAATAAGTATTTTTAAAAAAATTTTAAATAAATTGTTTGAAAGGCAGGCTATTCCAAGGTGGGGAAATAGGGAGGGAGCTTAATGCTCTAGTCTAGGGGAAGATAGTTTAAAAAAAAGGAGGATAGAGTGCAACCTCAGGGAAGAGTTAGAGAAAAAACTGCAGAGGAAATTCAATGCAAATTGAGGAACACTATGGACCCATGCTGAGGGTGTGGATACCCACAACATAGGACTCCAGCATCTGAGAGCCTCAGCACCAGCTTTGGAGAGGGAGGTGAGACCAGAGTGCTACAGCCCAAGCCACTGGTGATAAACCCATGTGAAGAGCCTGGCATGAGTCCAGCTTGGAGTCCAGTGGGGGACAGTGACCTGTCAACCTAGAGGGGAAAAAAGAAAAAGGGACACGTTTCTCTTTCCTTGGCCAGCCAGCAGTCATCCTGTAAATAGTGGAGCTGGTGGGCACCATTTTGAACATAGGTAACAGCTGCACCAGCTTGGGTCCATGTACCCAGCAACCAGCTGAGAGGAGAAGCCTGAGTCTGGCTGGGAGAATTGACAGGGAGCTGGGTGCTTGTGACTGCGGGAGCCTTGTGTGCAGGGAGGGACTGTGACAACACTGTGTTGGGTGAAGGGTGTGGCTGGGTCTTCGTGCAGTTGCTGTGGGTGGCTCCACACACTCAGGTCTCCCTGATCGCCTGGTGAAAGTCATTGCTGCAGGATCCATGCTCACATTGAGGACAGCATGGATCCTTTGTGGGGTTCTTATGGCAGTGCAGATAAATATTGCACCCACGCAGGCACTGGTCTCCTTGGAAGAGAGGAGGTGAGCCTGAGACTTTGTCAACAGAGTTGATCAACCCTCCTCTCTGATTAAAAAAAAAAAAAAAGAGGAGATTTAACATGCCTAACTTGGGTGTCTCCTTGGACACTTCCCTCACCCTGGAGCACTAAACAGAGCTCCTGGCCACACCTAGCAAATGCCTCTGGGTATTCCCTGAAGGAGCAGACATTCCACCAAACCACAGAGGCATAGTCCAAAAATAAAAGCCATCACAGGGGGAAAAAATAAGCATCTCCACAAATGCCTAAAAATAAATGAAGAGATTCAAGAAACAAGTATAAGGAATAAAACACAATACCCTGAAAGGAACACAAAACCACTTCAATATTAGAATGTGAAGATTGAAGAAGTGCTGAAATAGAATCCAAGAAATTGATTGTGGGAATACTTAGATATAACTAGAAGCAAATCCATGAATTAAAGAAATCAATACATGACATGAATGAAATTTTTTCTCACAAAATTGAGATTTTCAGAGAGAATTCAAAATGAAATATTATAAATGAAGAATTCAATACAAGAATAAAAAAAATGAAGTGGAAAGCCTTAACAACAGACTCAGTGAGGCAGAAGAAAGAATATTTGAGTTAGAAGACAAATCTCTGGAAATTTTATAGTCAGAACAAAAATAAAAAAGAAAAAATTATAAAACTGAAAAACAGTGTTGGAGATTTATGGTATACTATCAAATGATCCAACATACAGGTCTTAGGAGCTCCTGAAGGTATAGAAAGAGAGGATGGATTAGAAGGCCTTTGAGCAAAAGAATTACAGAAAAATTCCCTAATTTGGAAAAAGAAAGGGATGTCCAAGTAGAGAAAGCATATAGAACTCCTAATAGACATGACCAGAAAAAATCTTCATCATGACACATTGTAATTAAACTCTCCACATTAAAACAAATAAAAGATTCTAAAATGTGCATGAGAGAAATGCCAAATAAATTTCAGAGGATCTTCAATTAGACTCACAGCTGACTTCTCATCAGAAATCCTACAGGTGGCCGGTGCCATGGCTCAATAGGCTAATCCTCCACCTGTGGTGCCGGTACCCCTGGTTCTAGTCCCGGTCAGGGCGCTGGATTCTGTCCTGGTTGCTCCTCTTCTTGTTCAGCTCTCTGCTATGGTCCAGGAGTGCAGTGGAGTGGTTGGGCCCTGCACCCCATGAGAGACCAGGAGAAGCACCTGGCTCCTGGCAGTGTGCCGGTCACCATTGGGGGATGAACCAAGGAAAAAGGAAGACCTTTCTCTCTGTCTCTCTCTCTCTCTCACTGTCCACTCTGCCTGTCAAAAAAAAAAAAAATCCTAACTCCTACAGGCTAGGAGAGAATGGTGAGATATATTCTAAGTCTTAAGAGAAAAAAAACTATAAACCCAGAATATGGTACCCTGCAAAGCTCTCATTTGTGAATGAAGGTGAAATAAAGACCTTCCATAACTAACAGAAATTGAATTTGTCACCACTTACCCAGCTTTACAAAAAGATGCTTAAAAGTCTTAAGAGAAAAAAAACTATAAACCCAGAATATGGTACCCTGCAAAGCTCTCATTTGTGAATGAAGGTGAAATAAAGACCTTCCATAACTAACAGAAATTGAATTTGTCACCACTTATCCAGCTTTACAAAAAGATGCTTAAAGATGTGCTACACACAGAAACACAAAAGCAACTATGAAAGATGGTGAAGGCAGAAAATCTCCCAGTAAAAGTACAAAGGAAATCCAAATAAATAATGGGAATATTTACAGAAAAATGGCAGGGCCAAGTCATTACTTATCAATAGTCATCTTGAATGTAAATGACTCAACTCTCCAGTTAAAAGAAACAGCTTGCTGAATGGATTAAAAAACAAAACCCAACTATTTGCTGCCTACAAGAAACACATCTCACCAACAAATATTCATGCAGACTGAAATTGAAAGAATGGAAAAAGATATTCCATGCTAACAGAAACTAAAAAAGAGCTGGTGTAGCTATCCTAATATCAGACAAAATAGACTTTAACACAAAACTGTTAAAAGAGACAAAGAAAGGCATTATATAATTATTAAGGGATCAATTTGACTGGAAGATGTAACTATAATAAACATATGCACCTACTTACAGGGCACAACAGACACACAGAAAAATGCTCTGGATCATTAGCCATTAGGGAAATGCAAATCAAAACCATAATAGGGTTTCACCTCACCCTGGTAAGAATGGCTTTCATACAGAAATCAACAAACAACAAATGCTGGCTGTAGTCCACTGTTGGTGGGAATGTAAAATGGTACAGTCACTGAGAAAGACAGTAAGGAGATACCTCAGAAATCTGAATATAGACCTACCATATGACCTATCCATCCCATTCCTGGGAATTTACCCAAACAAAATGAAATCAGCATAGGAAAGAGTTATCTGTACCTCCATTCACAAAAGCTAAGACATGGAATCAGCCCAAATGTCTGTCACCTGAAAACAGGACAAAGAAATTATGGGATATGTACACCATATAATACTATACAATGGTAAAAAAAAAAGAAATCCTGTTGTTTGTAACAAAATGGATGAAACCAGAAAACATTATACTTAGTCAAATAAACCAGTCCCCAAAGGACAAATACCAAATGTCTCACTGATCTTTGGTAACAAATAGAGCACCTAAAAGGTAATCTATAGAATTGAAATTGACACTTTGAGATGTGATGACTTTGAGCAGCCTTTGTCTTGACTATTGAGAAATGGTATTTTTTTTCCTTACTATTTGTTGAACTCCTAGTACAAAGCTAATCTTACATGTACAAAGTTAACTGAAAATAGATCTTAGTGAAAAATAAGAATGGGAATAAGGGAGGGAGGAGGAAGTGGAGTGGGAGTGCAGATATGGTGGGAAGAATCAGTATGTTCCTGAAGTTGTATTTATGTAATGCATGAAGTTTGTATACCTTAAATAAAGTTTTCTTGGCATGGGATAGGGGCAGGGAACAAAGGAAAAGACAGAGACAGAGAGAGATGTAGGGAGAGACGAGAATCTTCTATCTTCTGGTTCACTCCCCAAATGGCCACAACAGCAGGGGCTGGGCCTTGCCAAGCCAAGAGCCTGGAACTCCATCCAGGTATCCCACAAGTATGGCAGGGGCCCAAGTACTTGGACCACCTTTCCCAGCATTCCCAGGCACATTAGCAGGTTGGCAGATAGGATGCAGAACAGCCAAAACTCCAACTGGCACCCTAATATAAGATGCCAGTGTTGTGAGTGGCAGGTTAACTCGCTGTGCCACAATGCCAACGTCCAGTATGTATTGTTTCATAATCATGTTAAAAATAAGTTTTATAGAGTGGGTGTTGTGGCTCAGCAGGTTAAGCTACCACTTGCGATGCCCTTATCCTATATCAAAGTGCCTGGTTCAGGCCCTAGTTACTCAAGCTTCTGATCCAGCTCCCTGTTAATGCACCTAGGAAAATAAGCAGAGGGGGGCCCAGATGGAGTTCCTGGCTCCTGACTTTAGCCCTAGCTTTTTGGCCATTTTGGAAGGGAGCCAGCCGATGGAAGTTTTCTGACTCTCTCTCTCTTTCTCTCTTTTTCACATAATGAAAGAGAGAGAAGGAACGAAAGAAAGAATTAAGTTTTATGCCTGCATGATAATGGAATTAAGTTGGAAAACTGAATTAGGACTAGGTTGAAATTTAAATTATACTATAGTATTAAAGAGATAGTAACTAACTCTGATGGGATGTGATAACTTACATCTACCTTATTTTACATATATAAGATGACATGACACTTTAGTTTTACATTATTTTCCTCAATTATAAATACATTCTAACTAGAAATTACTTTTTAAAGTTTAACCAATGTCTATTTTACATTCAGAAATAAATTCACATGTTTATTATAATATCAATATTTTGACCTACGGAAACTAGAAATATCTTATTTTTTAATTTAAAAAACCCCATGCAGAAGTCCCAAAGGTGCCTTTCATGTTTAAGCTTTAATTAGTAACCACTTTGGTCTCTGACACATTGCACAGATTTTGAGGTGTTAATAATACCGCAGCTTGATTACAAAAGGCAATGATTAATTGTAAAGGAGACAAAAAGATATGCCCTGATTACAAAGGAATGATTAAGGCGGAACGTCAGACGTCGCGCATTTATAGCAGTCTTTGCTATCGTCGAGGGTAAGTCTTAAAGTCTATATTTAGAATCACGGATTCTTCTTACTTTACATGCCGAGTGTTTCTGCCTTGGAGACTGAGCACCCCAAGTCCAGTAACGCCCCCGGGGGCCCCAAGGTCCTTAGCAAACCCCGCGAGCTCCACACCAAAGGCCGACACCGCCTCAGAGCGAAGGCGGGCAGGTCGGGTTTGCGCGGGAACTAGGTCGGGTTTGCGCGGGAAGTTCGTCTACGGCGGCTCGTTGGGTCCATTCGGAGTTCGCAGAGCGAGAAGGAAACCCGGGAGGGGCCCGGCATCCTGCCAGGGAAGAAGGCAGCGAGGGAAACTCTAGGTTCAGGGCGAGGGGGAGGAAGCCTGGGTATGTGAAGTGTAACAGGGGAGACAAGGAGCGGGCGGGCAGGGGGTCCCGGGCCCACCGCCCCGCGTGGCCTGACGCCCGTCTGGGTGGGAAGAGCCCCGCAGGGTCCCCTGTTGTACTTTCCAGGACCCTCAGACCCCGTTAGAACATATTTAACGCCGGAAAAGGGGTCCGCAGGAGCCGGAGAGATGAGCTTGGAGTCCTTGTTCCAGCACATTCTCTGCAGCGAGAACCAGGCCGAGCAGAGCCGCCGCGCGCTGCGAGAAGGTCGGGCCCTCCTCCTCCCCCTCCGCCGGGGGCCTCCGGGCTGGGGCTGGGGGCCGGGGCTGGGGGCCGGGGCTGGGGCTGGGGCTGGGGCCGGGGGCCTCTGGGCTGGGGGCCTCCGGGCTGGGGCTGGGGGCCGGGGCTGGGGGCCGGGGGCTGGGGGCCGGGGGCTGGGGCTGGGGCCGGGGGCCTCTGGGCTGGGGGCCTCCTGGCTGGGGGCCTCTGGGCTGGGGGCTGGGGCTGGGGGCCGGGGCCTCTGGGCTGGGGCTGGGGGCCAGGGCTGGGGCTGGGGCTGGGGGCCGGGGGCTGGGGCTGGGGCTGGGGCGGGGGGCCGGGGCCTGGGCGACCAGGCAGTGGTCGGTGCAGTGGGGGGGGGGGGGGGTGCTTTCCGCGTGCAGGTGTCTTACCACCTGATCAGAAAGACTGATGTTGTCTAAATGTTTAATTTTCCTGACAGTGCGGTCGGACATAACCAGGTGCCGTGAAAAAATGAAGCAAGCAGCCGAGGAGTTGAAGGAAGAGCAGGTCAAGTTGGAATCTAAGGTGCTCACCTGTAGAGCATGCTAGTAATTAGGGCTTGAAAAAGCCTGTCTTGCCCTTTTGGGACTGTTTCACTAACGAGTTGTCCTGCGAGAGGGAAGCACACTGCTTGTGTGCTGGTTCATGGGGTTCCATGTTGCCTGGTAGCATTTAGGGATCTAATCCAGTGACACCTACTGTTTTAGATGAACTTGCCCTGAAGAAACCATTTTTAGTAATGAAGAATTCTTTGTCCGTTTTGCAGGATGGTTAAGATTTTAATAGAGCACAGTGCCATTGGAAGAGTAATTGCTCAATAAGGAGTTGGTGCGCTGTATAAATTTTGAGTAATAAATAATTTAAGTGTGCTGTGTTGATACAATGGCTTGGTTGTAGCTTTCAAATGACTGCCTTTTTCTGTTCTCTACCCCGCGTTGAACGTGTCTCTCATCCAGCAGTATATACTTTTTCCACTAGCATTTTCTCTTTTCTTCAGCATCTGTAAAGTTCTGTAATTTTAAGTAGAAGCAGGGGAGTCTGATACTTTCTTGTAGGAGAGTTTTGGAGGGAAAATGTGAATTTGGAGAAGCAAAGAAAACTATATGAAGGGTCTTCAAAATGGCTGTGGAAAATGCCCAAGCTGTGAGTACATTCCAAAAGGTTCTTTTTGCACCAAAGCAAATATATACCTTTTAGTTCAGTTTTCCTATGAACTTTTTGGAGTACCCTCATAGTAGCAGAAAAGCATTTGGGACACAGGATGGAAGCAGATTTGCCCCGGATATATTGGAAGAGGGACCTGGCCAAGGCAGAGGACTGATGTCTGGGACTAGAAGGCAACCACTGCCTATTTTTGACCAGGGAACAGTGTGGTGAAAGTAGTTTTAGGAAGATGTCTGGGCTGTGCCTAGGAAAATGGAAACAATTAGTGAGGAAGCTGAAAACACCATGCCAGGATGTCACAAGGAGGCCCTCACTGTGGGTGGGAATAGACAATTGCTGAAAAATATTTATTCAACTCCCAACAATGAACTAAGAAGCTGTGTGCAATGGGAAGTCTGATTGAAGGAGTCTGTTTACTTCAAATGTGTCTATTTTAACTTGCCACTGTGAGGAATTTTCAGTTTCCTTTGTGAATAAGATAATCAAAGAACCTTTAATCAAAGAACCTTTATTTGCCTATTGAGCTTCAGCTCCTCTTTCCTGGTCTTGCTCAAATGCCACCCTTAAAGCTCTCCTGTGGACATCTTGTTAGAAAAATTTTATTAACTAAATAGTTATTGTTTGTGTTTGTATCCTCTGCTATTTTGTTAGCAACATATCTGGAATCTTTCTTGCCTTTTTCCTCCACTGCCTGTATGTAGTGAGTGCCTAGCCTGTGGTGTATGTTAATGTGTTGAAAGAATCAGTGGATACTAAAAGTGTGGTAGATATGAGGGAGAATGCTTGTCTCTTAACTGACACAAAAATGTGTATATTTTGGGGGCACCATGTGATGTTTTGATACTTACATATATATGTTGTGTGATGGTCAAATCAGGTTAAGCATGTCTGCCTGCTCATTTATCATATCTTTGTAGTGAAACAGTCAGAACTTTTTCTTCTGGCTTTTTTGAAGTTTGCAGTACCCTGCCATTGTCTGTAGTCAACTTACTGTGCAGTAGAACACCAGGACTTTTCTCTCCTCTATCTGACTGTAACTTAGTTGACTAGCCTTTCTGTGTCTCCAGCCCGTGTGTGGGAGAATGCTATAGATTTTGAAACCATAATTTTGGTGAGACCCTGGCTGCTGTTGTGCCTGTAAATAGCAGATACACTAGCTGCTACCAGCAATACTAGATGTTGGTGGGATCGGCAAAACATCAAGAATGTCAGGATGGGGGCCAGCATTGTGGTGCAGCAAGTTAAACCACCTCTTGTCTGGCATCCCATATCAGAGCAGCACTTGGGGTCCCACTCCTTTGCTTCTCATCTAGCTTCCTGCTAATGTGCTTGGGAAGGCAGCAGAAGATGGCTCAAGTGCTTGGAGCCTCTGCGCCCATAAAGGAGACCTAGATGGACTTCCTGGCTTCTGGCTTTGGCATAGCCCAGACCTAACTCTTGTGGCCATTTGGGGAGTGAAGCAGTAGATGGATACTTTCTTTCTCTCTGTGTCTCTCTCTGTCTCTTCTCTCTGCCTTTCAAATAAATATCTTTTTTTTTTAAAGTCAGGATATAGCTTCTTTTTATTTGAAAATGAATTAAGATACTTTCAAGATTGACAACTAGAAGCTCATAGAAATAATAGGTTGAGGCTGGTGCTTTGGTGCAGTGGGCTGAGCCTCTGCCTGCAGTGCCAGCATCCCATATGGGTGCTGGTTCTAGTCCTGGCTACTCTACTTCTGACCCAACTCTCTGTTATGGCCTGGGAAAGCAGAATATGGTCCAAGTGCTTGGGAAACTATATGGGAGACCTGGAAGAAGCTCCTGGCTGCTGGCTTTGGATCAGCTCAGCTCCAGCCATTGCGGCCATCTGTGGAATGAACCAGCTGATAAAGACCTCTCTCTATTTCTGCCTCTGCCGCTCTGTAACTCTGCCTTTCACATAAATAAATCTTCAAAAAAAAAAAAAAAAGAATAGGCACAATATGTGTAACTAAGAAGTGCATACTTAACACTTGGTGACTACTTACAAACTTACATGCTAGGCACTGTTCTAAATTCTTTACTTGTGTTAACTACTTTAATCTTAACAAGAATGCTGTGATAATGCACCAGCATTATTTCCATTTTATAAGTGAGGAGACAGGTTAAGCAACTTGTTCATGAACATAATTTAAAAACAAACTACCATAATGAAACAATTGAGTAATGACAGCATATTTTATTAAAACATATTTCCTAAGCTTATCACAAACTTTTTTCATCATGAAATTCTCATATATCTGAAACTTTGCATCTAGGGAAATATTTTTAAAAGGTCACTTATATAAGTTTTTATATAAAATGCATTTCTTCTGGATTGGTGATGCTATTGACTTGACAGATAATAAATGTCATTTAAAAAAATATTTACTCTTTGTAATAATTTCTTTGTTAAAAAAAGTTTCATTCTTTATATTTTCTTTGTTAGCAGACTGTTTTGCCCAAATGTGGAAATGTAATTTGTTGATATATCCACATAAATAAACAAAATGTTGATTCAAATGTTTGTATTAGAAGACAGAGCAAATCCCTAACATTGTTTAGAAACATGTGTTGAATTACTAATTAATATAGGCTCATAAATGTGCATTGCTTTTTAATCAGCTCATATATGCAGTTAATAATACACTTGTATCTTACTAATAAAATTAACATAAGGTTCACAGTTCGTACAATACTAATTTGTAATTGAACTAATTTGATTTATAATTATAGTCAGGATGGGTCGTGCTTGTGTGTATGTGTGTGTTTAAAGACTTTTAAAGCGGAACTACAATTATAATATAAATGACTAATGAGAAGAACTGAAGAAGTAATCATAATTGATTTCTTGTATCTTTTATTTTCAGAGTTAATTATATGTCTGCCAATAACAATGAAAGTATATTTACTTGAATATTTGACTTGGCATCTATTGATTCATTTATCAAGTAGTAGCAGCATACAGAGAAACTAGAACGTAATTGAATAGGACAGTGCCTGAACTATTACGCAATGATACATTCAGGAAGTATTTGGGGCATTTATACATTTTTGGAGGTTGTTTGTGGCCCAAAAATATATTTAGGAAGTATAGTTTCATTTTCTTTTTCAGTTCTGTAAAACTCAGGTAGCATGTAATTAGAACTTGAATGACAGTATTTGCCTTTCAGGGCTCAATGAGTCCTTTAAAATATATGGCTGTGATGGCCTCCGATGCTATAGTATGCGTATTTTGTGAATTGGACAGCTATACTATGCCTGGTTAGGTTTGCTAATATGAAAACAGAAAGATGAGAACAAAGGCTGAGTTTGCTTTAATGTTTACCAGTGTACTTAGAGCTGCTGATAGTCAAGGAAAAGTGTGATAGTCTTGATGATAGAGTAAGCCAAAGTCAGGGATTCACAGAACAATTGTAATCTCTTAAGTTTCTAAAACATGTTCTTCTGTTTTAAAAAATGGCTTAAAAGAAAAATTTGTACATTTAATTTTTGTAAGTAATATTACATAAAGTCCAATATAATGCCATACTCCCTTGAGAGGGAGTAAGTGGAGGGGAATTTGAAGTTATTTTGTGAATATATTATTTATATTTTCTTCCAGTTTTAACTTATTGCATAAATATCATGAACTTTCAAAGGAAAATTATATTGAAATTAAAAAGTAGCTTAAGGTAGCTTTGTTTTATTTCAAAATCTACATATTTCTTTTTTTAATTGACAAAAATAAGAACCTCACTGTACAGCAGGCAAAGTCTGTCATTTAATACTATATTATATAAGTGGGAAAAACCAAATCACAGATTATTATTATTTATAATATTGAAATAGAATTTTATAATTGAAGTTTTTTGCTTTCTTTACCTTTAATCAAAGGAAAATTTAGATCTGCTTAAATTTAATTTTATCGATTAAAAGTTGTTTAAAATGAATTAAAAATAGATGAATGATGGGATATTTCTCTTCTGTAATGAACATGTATTTTAAAAGCTTATGAATTATTTAATCACAATTTTAGAAAATAAAGTGGAAATTACGCTTATAAAAATTTATGCATTTCCATTCATTTTAAGTAGACAGTTGAGTGAGAGGGAGAGAGAGATCAATCTTTATCTGCTGCTTCATTCTCCATATGGCTTTAGCCTGAAGCCAAGATTCCAGAACTCCATCTTGGTCTTCCATGTGGGTGTCAGCTGCTCAAGTACTTCGGCCATCTTCTGTTGCTTTCCCAGGAGCATTAGCAGAGAACTGGATTGGAAATGGAGTAGCCAGGTCCTGAAATAGCACTATGATATGGGATGCTGGTGTTCCAAATGGTAGCTTAACCCAGTGTGCCATGACACTAGCCCTGGTAGTTATACTTTAATGCTTACATTTTCTTTGTCTTCTTGGCATGAAGTTTCTTTAAGCTAGTTAAAAAAAAAAGTCCCTGAGAAGTAAAAGGGGATTGGGATCCAGAGCATAAGGTAAAAGGAGGGATACCTCTTGTGTTGTAATACTAAAATAGGTAACATCCAGTAAACAACTATATATTGGATCTAATATTGAGCATATTACACATTAAAGTTATCTCAGTTAATTCTCACAAGAATCCTATGGGGTTAGTATTATTGTTATCCCTACTATACACTTGAGAAAATCAAGACTAGGAAAAATTCAGTAACTTTCATGAGGTTATATAATTAGTAAATAACCAGTCTAAAATTTAAATCTGTATCAGTTGGCTATAGAACGTTGACTCATCACCACTATTCTGTAGTGTAAAAAGAAGGAAGATGGAAAGGATAAGAGTAGCTGCAGGAAAGTTTGAAGACTCAGTGGCAGAAGAGTGAAGGCATTGATAAGTACGTGTCATGTATGTTTAAAGAAGTTACCTATAAGAACGTATTATTTCTTTGTTGCTCTGCTTTATCAGTTGAGTAGCCTTATGCAAGCAAGGTAATATCTTTAATTTGGAAAGATTTTTCTGTAATCATGTGGATGCTGATTACTAAGGATGCGTATCAATTAGGCAGCAAGTTAGGATAAATAGTATGTGATCCTTCCCTTGAGGAACTTACAATGAGAGGTATTACCCCTTCTTTAGAAGCAAAACTCTGTCAGCTTAGTATGTTCTTGTTTGCAGGTAATAGAAATTCAGTTTGAAAATGATTTAAACAATATTGAGAAATTATTGACTTATGTAACTGAAAATTCAACATTTGATTAGGAAGTTAAATCTATAAGAGTTGTATCAGGTTACTTACATGAAAAATCTAGACATGATGGCTTTGCCAGATGGGGTTAATTTTTTTCTCATATAATAGGAAATCTAGGGGTGAGCAGTCCAGGGCTGTTTACTAAAGCCGCTCAAAGAAATCTAAAAGACCCAGCACACTCTATCTTTTGTTCTACTGTCCTTAACATTAGGCTTTCATCCTCTTAGGCACAGTACTATCGCATCCCCAGACATTTCTGAATTCCAACTGGCAAAAGAGGAAAGGATGAAGATCCCAAGGCTTCTCCACATGTGACTTTGTGTTGTTACAGAGGAAGGGCAGTCCTCTCCAAGAACTTAGGTCTGCATCTCTAGGATTAGGATTTTATCACATGGATAATGTTGGCACAAGGCTCTGGGAAATGTGGATACTTTTAACTGGGTACATTGTGCTCTGAACAAAGTTGGAATTTTATTAGTCAAGTTGAATTGTATAATGGCTGATTGCCCTTATGTTCCCCAAAGAGTTACTAAAAATCCCTGGATTCATATGCTTTATTTTTTAAAATCAGAGGAAGAGAAAGAGAAAGAGAGAGAGAGAGAGAGAGAGAGAGAGAGAAATGTTTTCAGAAATTGTCTCTGAAAATCAGGGAAGTTTGTTTCCCAGACTTTCTAGATAATTTCTCCTATTTCATTTCAACAAATTGTGGTGTATGACTACCTATTTACCAATAATTGTAGTCAAAGAGTAGTAACTTCTCCATTCAGTGAGCTGTCTGGGATTATGCAGGCTTCCACAAGATATTAACTAGTTCCCAGGAAAAGGAGGAATGCATGTTAGGGCAGCCATTGTGTCTGAAACAAAAGCTTCAGTGATTAAGATCAGAATGGTCATACAGAAAGTCCCTGTAGTTGGTTGAAATATTTCAGGTTAATTATTGATTATGTTTATCATTTACTTATAGTATAATTTATCATATGTGTTATAATATGTGAGATTTCCCCCTCTAAATTATCTCTCAGTTAAGATGGAGTTGTTTTATGTTGGAGTCCTTAAAAAGCCTTTTATATTATGAAATGCACTTTTATTTTGAACAGGAACTCAAATTAATGGTAGTTTGAAATGCTTGCAAAAATGACCTGATTGAATTGATTAAAAAGGAGGCAAAATTATTTCTGGTGTTGTGGGAATCAGGACTTCCAGCTGAGCTCTGAGAGACCCTGGGCTAGATTTAGTCCAGTTCTTGTCTTCCGGGGTGTAGGAATACAACGGGGAGACATAGATGAGCAGGAAATCAGGATTTATTGACAAGCAAAGGGATAGTACACACCCAGACGTGAGTGTGGGCGAACTCATGAGGAAGAATTGTCTCCTTCCAGGCTGTGGTGGTCATTTCTAATAGGATAAGGGATGGTGCTTGGAGAGGGGCCTTAGTGAATGGTCAGAGGTGGCAGGGTGATCTCCAGGAAGGTGTCTTGACATCTGGTGTAGGATGGAAAGCGAGATTTAACTGCATAATGGGGAAGGGGTGTGCTGAGCCTTTGGCCATGATGAGTGAGTATGGAAGGTGACAGGATTTGGGCAGTGCACGTGGCAGTCCTTAGCTCCTTGCCTCTCGCTAGCTACCTACTTACCCGTTATCACTGGAAGTATGACCTGAGAATTTCAAGTACTAGATGTTATAAAAAATGCCACTTAATTATGACTTAAAAATAATTAATAGGGTAGGCATTTGGTGTAATGGTTACGATGCTCTTTGGGATGCCCAAATCCCACATGGAAGTGCCTGATTTCAAGCCCTGGCTCCACTTCAGATTCTAACTTCTTGCTGTTGCAGGAAGCAGCAAATGAAAGCCCACGTAATTGGGTTCCTGCAATCCATGTGGGAGACTTGGATTGAATTCCAGGCTCCTGGCTTCAGCCAAATTTGGCATTTGGGGGGTGAGCCAGTAGATGGGAAATCTCTGTCTACCTCTTTCCCCCTTTTCTCTGCCCCAACCTCTAAAATAAAATAAATAAATATTTGCAAAATAATAAATCTCTAATATGATTTTATAAAGCAACCTCTCCCTCTATGTGTGTGTGTATGTGTGTATGTACAAGTATGATACTAGGCCGGCGCCGTGGCTCAACAGGCTAATCCTCTGCCTTGCGGCGCCGGCACACCGGGTTCTAGTCCCGGTCGGGGCGCCGGATTCTGTCCCTGTTGCCCCTCTTCCAGGCCAGCCCTCTGCTGTGGCCCGGAGTGCAGTGGAGGATGGCCCAAGTGCTTGGGCCCTGCACCCCATGGGAGACCAGGAGAAGCACCTAGCACCTGGCTCCTGCCATCGGATCAGCGCGGTGCGCCGGCCGCAGCGCGCTTTCCGCGGCAGCCATTGGAGGGTGAACCAACGGCAAAAGGAAGACCTTTCTCTCTGTCTCTCTCTCTCCCTGTCCACTCTGCCTGTCAAAAAAAAAAAAAAAAAAAAGTATGATACTATTTAAAAATGTGTGAAACAGAAAAATAGCTTTGAAAGATATATAATTATATAGTAAAAGTAAAATGACATCATGGAGGTGATAAATAGCTTGTGAAGATAGTGATTATCTCTGTTGGGGTAGACGATAACTATAATCAAGAAGGGTATATAGTCCACTTTAAGCTACATATAATGCTTTATTTCTTAGGCTGAAGTAGGAGATTTTGCTGTTAAGTCACTTTAAAATAAAAAAGTATATTTCAAAAGTTACCAGGTAGTGATTTTTTTCTTTCTACAAGATTGTGTAACTATCCCTAATACCAGAACATTTTCATCACCCCTAAAATAAACCTTACATACCCGCTAGCATTAACACTCACATCCCTCTCTAAACTCCACCAGTCCTGGGACCCAGTTAATCTATGGACATTTCATATAAATAAAATCATACACCGTGTGGCCTTTTGTGACTGGCTTTTTTCACTTTGCATATTTTCAAGGTCCAATCATGTTTTAGCATGGGTCAATACTTTCTTCCTTTTTAAGGCTGAATAGTATTTCATTGTGTGTGTATATGTATGTATATGTTGTATAGTTATTCATCAGTTGACCACCTGTGTTTCCATCTTTTAGTTGTACATAATGCTGCTATGAACATTTGTGTAAATATGTTTATCTGAATATACTTTTTTGAATCTCTGGGTATTCCACCTAGGAGTGGAATTTCTGGGTCATATGGCAACTACAGGATTAATTTTTTGAGGAAATGCTTTGGTGTTTCCACAGTGTCTGCACCACCTTACATTCCTACTAGCAGTGTATCAAGGTTTCAGAGTCTCTAAACCCTTGCCAATACTTGTTATTTTCTGTTTATTTTATTTTATTTTTAATGATTTATTTATTTATTTTAAAGTCAGAGTTACACACAGAGAGAAGAGGCAGAGAGAAAGAGAGATTCTTCATCTGCTGGGTCGCTCCCCAATTGGCCTCAACACCCGGAGCTGCACTGATCCAGATCCAGGAGCCAGGAGCTTCTTCCTGCTCTCCCACGCAGGTGCAGCGGCCCAGGGACTTGGCCATCTTCTACTGCTTTCCCAGGCCATAGCAGAGAGCTGGATTGGAAGTGGAGCAGCCAGGTCTCAAACTTGCACCCACATAGGATGCTGGCACTTCAGGCCAGGGTGTTAACCCACTGCCACAGCACCGGCCTCTAGATCCTTGCCAATACTTGTAATTTTCTGTTTTGTTTTATTTTAAAAAGCAATTTTAATGGGTGTAAAGTGGCATCATTGTTTGTATCTTCAGTTCCCTGCTGACATTGATAATTAACATCTTTTCAGGTGCTTCTTGGCCACTTGGCACATTTATTCTTAACATGAGCTCCTTGACTAATGATCATGTTTATGCTTATAATTCTTTTATGAGGAGACTTGGCCTCTGAATAGTGACCTCTCTTCATATTAATAGAATTGAAATATATAACACTCATCGGACTCTTTTTTCTCAACTTTGTTTTCATGATCATAAGATCCAAAGAGTATTTCATGGTAATAGCAGTTTACAGCAAACTCTAACAATATACCAGATAGCCATTCTGTTTGCAGGCATTCATAAATCACAAAAGTTGCATACTTCCTGGCTGCAATCCACGAAGTGGAAAATCCCCTGTACTGTTTCTAGTTGTAAATTCTGTCAGTGCTTCTGTTTCTATTTTTTTTTAAGACCTACTCTAAATAAATTGTTTAGCCTGAAATGTTAGTAATTGGCAAATAAATTATATAACACTTTCCTTCCTTAGAGAATTGACATCAAACAAGTTCAACTGTGTAAACCTAACTGTAAACTTAAGCTTTTGATATTCTCTTTTTTAAAATATTTTATTTATTTATTTGAGAGGCAGAGTTACAGACAGAGGGAGAAACAAAAAACAAACAAAAAAGCTCTTTCATCCAATGGTTCACTCCCCAAATGGCCTCAACGGTTGGAGTTGTACCAGGAGCCAGGAGCCAGGAGCATCTTGTGGGTCTCCCACATGGATGCAGGGGTCCAAGCACTTGGGCCATCTTCTACTGTTTTCCCAGGACATAACAGAGAGTTGGATTGGAAGAGGAATAGCTGGGACTAGAACCAGTGCCCATATGGGATGCCAGCTCCACAGGTGGAAGCTTAGCTCACTATGTCATAGCGCCGGCCCCAACATTTTGAAATTCTCATAAAAAGTTTGTAATTGGTTTTAATTTTCTCTGTGTAATTCTATAAAGAAAGTCTTACTTCATTTGTCATTAATAGTTATATAAAACTTGGAAATAGGCAAAAAGTGGCACAGAGTGTCATGTTGGACGTTGTCCAGTAGCCCATCTGCCTGGGAGTGATCTGAGTTTCTAGGAGTATGTGTCTTTGAAATGGATTATTTGTTCTTGAATTCTTCTTCTGTCAGCTATTGAGCACTCACTTCATTTAGGTCTCTCCTGGAAGGGTGACAATCCAGTCTACTGAGATTCAGGGCTTTCAGTACTAACATCAATAAGTCCCATGCAAATCTTGATGGGTAATTACTGTAGGTTTCTGCACAGTTGGCATCTTAGAGAATGGGTTCTCCACGTATGATCTGAGGAGTCCTAGGAATCTTCAGTATTCTTTCAAGGAATCTGTGAAGTCCCACTATTTTTGTAGTAATATTAATGTGTTCACCATTTTTACTGTGCTAATATGTGCATCAGTGGTGCAAAAGCATCAGTGAATAAAATTATTAGGACCTTAGCACAAATCGTGGTCATAGCACTGGACTGTTCTAGTAGTCATTGTATTCTTCACTGCCATGCACTCATAGTAAGAAAACAAAACCACCAGTTTCACTTGATGATTAAAGTATATATTTAAAAATCTTATTGACTCTTACCATTGACTATATGCATTTTTAATATTTTATGAGAAGAAATGGGAAGTTCACCTAAAGTACTTCTTTATTCCAAAGTACAATGGTTGTCTCAGGGGGAAACAGACATGAGAATTGGTTGGAGTGTGAATTAGCTATTTTTCTGGGACAGTGTTTTTACATGGATAATTGATAATCAGATGGTAGTGAGCTAGGCTTAGGAATTTGGCAAAATTTTCTTGAAAATGAACGTGGTTTAAAATTTCAAGGCAAATACCTGGCCACTATAGGTCTGATGGCTTCCCAGTACTTCAAGGTTTTTTTGAGGAAGCTTTTTATCAATATTAATTAATATGGATATTTTTGATACCTTATCAAATGTGTTGTCATTTGGAAGATTTGTATAATGAAGTAATATTTTTCAAATGACTTGCATAACGTTACAAAGTTGGAAAGATAGAAAATACCCTCAAAGTGTGAGATAGACCAATGGATATTATTGTAACTGTTCATTGAAATTTCGGATTCCACATTGTGATTAACCTTTAAGGAACAATAACTGTTGAATTTTGGTATATTACCAAAGCAAAATATGCGTAATTGTTTGAAAATAATACAAGAACAGTCCTCTTCTTTCCAACTACATACCTGTGTATTCCATACACTGTGCCCCTCAAAAAAATTGCAAAATATTAAATAGAAATGGTTAGGAGAATCTAGCTGTCTTCAGTTAAACCAGACCTTAAAAATATTTGTAAACAATGTTCATGTAACTTTCTAATGTTTTTGTTTCAGAAATATTTTTTCATAAATATACTATATTTACTTTAACCTGCAATGATTTTATTGTTATTTTTAAATGAATTAGATAGATATTTTAGCATTTCCCAGTTTTAATATTTGGTATAGAAAATAACATGTATAGCACCACAATGTTTTTAAAATCCCCAATAATTTTTTTTAGAACACAAGGGAGTAGTAGTGAAAGCGCTGAATCCTAGCCACTAGACAACCAGGGACACACTAATGAGGGAGGTAGTAGTAAGACCAAAAAGCTTGGGAATAGCTTCTGTAGAGAACCCATCCCTGACTTCCCTATGTAAAGTAGCATCAATTCATTCTATCTCTTTTTTTCTCTGCTTTATTTTCTTTGTATCACTTATCACTTCTTGACATATTTTATGTAGATCTGTTTGTTTATCTCCTCTCAGTAGAATGTAAACTATTAAGGAATAGAAATTCATTTATTTTTAAAGAAATGTTTAAGGAGATGGGAATGATTTGATCATACATTGAATACACGTAACAAATAATGTACATGTATCACACTGTATCCTATAAATATGTATAATTAAAGTAATAATAAATATTTTAAAAAGGGAAATTCATCTATTGTGTTTTCTTCTCTTACTCCCAGCATCTAGAATAGTGCCTGAATAATATTTATTAAGTGGATAAATTAATTTAGAATTTTTCATAGAAATCTCTTGTGAATTTTTTTCTTTTATCAATTCTTGTTTCTTTTGATGCCTTTCTTACATGATGGTAGGTTTTCTTCCAAACTTTTAATTTCATTTTACTATAAACTTGGCATTAGCAGAGCTTATGTTTCCTGAAAGTACCACCCTTGACAAAAAATGTACCCCTAAGAAGTAGTTGTATCCTTGTTGCCCAGACTTGTAGGTTTTACCTGTTTAGAACCAGTTTTTAATGTGGGTTTCTGAGGTCAGGATTTCTGCACTGCATAGATAGAAATATGAATCTCAGATCCATGAATGGTTCAGGCTTGGGGTTAAAGTTTATTGGATATGACCCCTCTTCAACTCATGGCTCTATGGGATATGGCTTAATTATATGTTGCAGCTCTAGGCCAAAGGTGGAGTTTTGTTACTCTCATAGCTATTTTAGTTCTGTTTGTACCAGTAATCAAATAGTTCCTGACTATTCAATGAACCCAATTCTGGTTACCTTTGGCCTTGACTTTTGGTCTTCCTCAGCTTCTAATGCCCAAATCTATTCTGAAAGATACCCCTGTTGGCTTGAGTTTTAATATACCATTCTTATTTGTAATAGCTGTTTCAGTTATAAAGATTTGCCTTCAGGCCGGTGCCAAGGCTCAATAGGCTAATCCTCCACCTGTAGCACCAGCACCCCGGATTCTAGTCCCGGTTGGGGCGCCGGATTCTGTCCTTGTTGCCCCCTTTCCAGTCCAGCTCTCTGCTGTGGCCAGGAGTGCAGTGGAGAATGGCCCAAGTGCTTGGGCCCTGCACCCTCATGGGAGACCAGGAGAAGCACCTGGCTCCTGCCATCGGATCAGTGTGGTGCGCCTGCCGCAGCGCGCCAGCTGCGGAGGCCATTGGAGGGTGAACCAATGGCAAAAGGAAGACCTTTCTCTGTGTCTCTCACTGTCCACTCTGCCTGTCCAAAAAAAAAAAAAAAACAAAACAAAAAAAACAACACAACAACAACAAAAAAACTTGCCTGCATCCTTTCTTTTTTCTTTTTTAAAAAAGATTTATTTATTTATTTACTTGAAAGTCAGAGTTACAGAGAGAGGTAGAGACAGAGAGAGAGGTCTTCCATCCGCTGGTTCACTCCCCAATTGGCTGCAATGGCCGGAGCTGCACTGACCAGAAGCCAGGAGCCAGGAGCCAGGAGCCTCTTCTAGGTCTCCCATGTGGGTGCAGGGGCCCAAAGACTTGGGCCATCCTCCACTGCTATCTCAGGCCATAGCAGAGAGCTAGATCGGAAGTGGAGCAGCCGGGACTAGAACTGGCGGCCATATGAGATGCCAGTGCTTCAGGCCAGGGCATTAACCTGCCACAGCACGGACCCCTATCCTTTCAAGTTCAGTGTGTAAACAATATATACTTAAAATGTAATTGTATTTTATCCAGTATTTCTCTGTTTGGAGTAGAAAGAGGATTCTTTCCACATTTGCTTTTGCTGCCCTATTAGTTAGATTTCTTTATCATAAAACTCTCTAATGCCTCAAATTCCACATCTTGAATTTGTTTTTTCCCTAATATGTATTTTTTGAAAGATAAAGTGATAGAGAAAGAGGTAGGGAGAAAAGGGGAAGGAGAGAAAGAGAGAGATTGTGAACTTCCATCTGCTGGCTAGTTTCCCAAATGCCCACAACAGCTAGGACCCAGGAATTCCATCTAGGTTTCCATGTGGATGGCAGGGTCCCAAATACTTGAGCTGCCCCCTACTGCTTCTTAGGAAGCTGGATCGAAAGTTGAGGTGAGACTCTATCCCAGGCAGTCTGGTATGGGATACAGGCATCCGAAATGACAGTTTATCCTGTACTAAAACACCTGCCACTTGAGTTCTAATTTTTCTTATTTGTTTTTAAAGATTTATTTATTTATTTTGAAAGTCAGAGTTACACAGAGAGAGGAGAGGCAGAGAGAGGTCTTCCATCCGATGGTTCACTCCCTAATTGGCCGCAGCGGCTGGAGCTGCGTGGATCCAACTCCAGGAGCCAGGAGCTTCCCCTGGGTCTCCTAAGTGGGTTCAGGGGCCCAAGGACTTGGGCTGTCTTCTGCTGCTATCCCAGGCCATAGCAGAGAGCTGGATCAGAAGAGGAGCAGTCGGGACTAGAACCAGTGCCCATATGGGATGCTGGTGCTTCAGGCCAGGGCATTAACCCACTGCGCCACAGCACCGACCCCTAATTTTTCTTAATTTATTATAGACCTATCACTATCATCTTTTGAAATTTATTAATGGAGAAGAGAAGGATTTAAGTCAGCTTGACTTTTAAAATCCTTTTTAGATATATTGCTTTATATATTTCTTCCCTGAATGCTTTTATAATTCCTTTTATATTTATAATTCTATATTCACAGATGTCATTCATTAACTTTGTCTGAATTAGAGTGAGTCTCCCATTTTAACTTTTATTATATTTTGGTTTCTTTTTCAAGTGCCCCTATTTCTTACAGTTTACATCTATGTTCCCTATTTGAATCTCTTATTCTCTTAATTAATTTCAGTAGGTTGAGAGAATTTTTTAAAAAGATTTTGTTTATTTATTTGAGAGGTAGAGTTACAGAGAGAGGCAGAAAAAGAGAGAAAGGCCTTCCATATGCTGGTTCACTTCCCAGATGGTCGCAATGCTGGAACTGAGCTGATCCAAAACCAAGACCCAGCTGCTTCTGGGTCTGCCACATGAGTGCAGGGGCCCAGGCCCTTGGGCCATCTTCTACTGCTTTCTCAGGCCGTAGCAGAGAGCTGGATTGGAATAGGAGCAGCCGGGACTAGAACTGGTGCCCATAGGGGATTCTGGGGCTGGGGGTGCAGGCTTAGTCCACTATGCCACAGCGCTGGCCCTGAAAGAATTTTTTTTGACTTTACATTACTGACTCCATCTTCTACATTCTTAGTTGTTATTTAGTGCTCCATACAAATTAAATTCTGCATTGACTTTTTTTCACATTTTAGAATTTTTCTACCTTTCTTTTAAAGCACTTTTAGTTGTATTTTTATCTTATTCTTTTATATCTGTACTTTCTCTGGTTTTTAGTGAACATATCTTTATATCTTATTGAATATATCAAGTAACCAATTAATACATTTTTGTGTATCCTGTAGTAAAATATAGAGATATACTGTGCTCCTTGTAATCTGTTGGATACATCCCTGTAGTTTCACAGGGTTCACGTTGAAACCTGCTCAGATCTGCCATTTTCCATCAGATATAATATAAAAATCATTCTTTGTCCTGTTCGATAGTGGTATCCTTAACCCAATTTCTAGTACTTTTGTGGAATAGCCTTACTTGACTAAAGTTTGATCTTTGCTTGCTTGTGTGCCAAGTTTTCTTATTATGAGCAGGAAAATGTATATTTTAAAGGATCTGTGACATTTTATAGTTCTTCCATTAAAGCAGTACATAAAAAATCACTACCTCAGCATTCCATTGTTTTATATCCTGACAGAATAGGAAGACGTTGTGATGGTAAGGGACTGCTACTTGAGTTGTCAAATAGCACAAAGTCACCTTATTTCAGAGTATCTCTTCAGTAAGAGCCTTTCAGATTAAGAAGTATCATCACAAAATCAATATTTGTGCTTTACTGCCCTTTCCCTAATCTGATTAATATCTAGCTGAGATCAGCAGCTTTTGGAGAGTGGGGGTTTTATTTGAAGAAAAGGAGAGGAATAATTTTGTAGTGCAGGGGTTATTTTAAAAAGGATTTTGGTTGGAATGAACTTTGGAATACCAGATGAGTTCAGGAAAGGTGAATGAAAGAGAGCAAAGGACAATTGGCTCCTTACAGCTGTGCCTGTGATCCCAGTGCTGTTAATGTTTCTCATACAGGCCTTGGTGCTTATACAGTCTTATGAATTGTTACTGCATGGATTAATACTTCAACATAAGCTGAAAGACTGCGTACCCTAGCTGCTTTGGTTCAGATTAGTTCCAATGCTTCCAAGATAGTCTAGTTTTTTCTACTCAAAATTCTGAAGAGAACAAGGGAAAAAGGAAGGAAAGGGAGATATATGACCATATAATTGAGGAAGTAGGTCAAATTGTGTTCTTTTCATTATGAACATCTGTTCTTTGACATCTTTGCAAGGAATACTTACTGATATTAAGAATGGGTTATATTCTTGGAAAGTTCCAGGGACTATCTACTATTGTATTTGGTAGGGATGCAGAATTTTTTTTTGTTTCAAAATTAAAATGGCTTTATTGTTTAACTACTCATAAAATAATGCATGTTTATTTCAAATCATTCCAAAAATACTAACAAAAGGACAATCACTCATAATTTCACCATGCAGTTAGTTTTCAACATTGTTTAAATGTATATACATTTTTCTTAAATAATTTGCTTTTTTCTAGTTATTGTACCTTGGATATCTCAGTAAACATATATCTAAAACAATTTTAATAACTGTATGGTGTTACATCAAATGCACTATATAATGTTTTAGTTAACCAGTTTCCTATTGATAAATATTTAATATTATTTAAGTACTGTTATTAAAATCGTTTTGGTGAAAATCTTACAGAAAAATCATACATCTTTGTGCACTTACCAAATTTTTTAAGGATATGGTCCTAGAAATCAAAGTGCTCTGTCAGTGTATACATAATTTTTAAGGCTTTTGATAATTTCTGAATTATTTTCCAGAAATGTTGTTATAGTTTATGTTTCCCCAGTTTCCTGACTTGTTTATCAGAAATTACATTTGCAAATTCAAAACCGATATTATTAGGTATCCTGATAACCCATAATGATAAGGCAAGAGATGAGTGAAGGTGTGACCAAGGCAAAGGAATGAACCATGAGGAATCTGAGCAAAGAGATTTTCATGGAAAGAAAACAGCCTGGGCAAAGTGCCTAGTGTGTTCCTGGCACAACAAAGAAGTCAATGGAAGACAGTGAGTGAGGAGGGGGAGGTTGAGTAGGACATATGATTACAGAGGAATGAGTGGGGGCATTGTAAGTCTTGTAAGCCATTTTAAGGATTGGTATTTCCTAATGTTGAACCTTGCTTGCTTATCATTTTAGGATTATTGTGTCATTGTGAGTTATTCTTTAAATAGTTCATCTGAGGTTTTGAAACATTTATAAAAATCTATTTAAAAAATAACATGCAATTAATACAATATTCATTAATGTACTGTTTAAAATGTCTTTTATCATAACAACCACATTCCTTTCTTCAATTTTTATGATTTTAGTAATATGAAGTTTTCTACATAAATCTCCTTATGTTTTCTTATGTAAAATTGACTATTATGCTATTGGGCAGAGCATTTAATCAGCAAAATGTCAGTTCCTCAAGGCTGAGATTATTTTTAACAACACCAGCCAAAAAGAAAAGTAGCTCTATATTTTGTTTGCTTGGACTCAAACATTAAAATATTCAGCCATTTAGGCTAATTCTCCGCCTTGCGGCACTGGCACACCGGGTTCTAGTCCCGGTCGGGGCGCCAGATTCTGTCCCGGTTGCCCCTCTTCCAGGCCAGCTCTCTGCTGTGGCCAGGGAGTGCAGTGGAGGATGGCCCAAGTGCTTGGGCTCTGCACCCCATGGGAGACCAGGAGAAGCACCTGGCTCCAGCCTTCGGATCAGGGCGGTGTGCTGGCCACTGCGACCATTGGAGGGTGAACCATCGGCAAAGGAAGACTTTCTCTCTGTCTCTCTCTCTCTCACTGTCCACTCTGCCTGTGAAAAAAAAAATATTCAGTCATTTTTAATTCTCAAGTTCTTCTGGTAGAATATACCTAAAAGCATTCAGGCAGCATATGTAGTAAAGAGTCACAAATTATGGCTTTGTTGAACACTGACCTAGTTGACCAGATAAGTCAACTCACTGGGGAAATCGTAAGCTCTGTTAAAAAATCAAATATCCGAAGAGGAATAAAAAAGGGAAAGGAAAAATGATCTTTATTGCTGAGAGAAGCAGAATTAACCAGGGAGTTGGAACTGCTATAAATTAAAAATTTCCAAAACAGCAATATTGTCTGACAAAGCTTGGCCGTTGAATTCCAGAATGTGACATTAAGGCTCCATGCAAATGTTTGCTCTACATTTCTGATTAGAAGATGGAGAAAGATGAGAAAGAGAAATTTGTATTCCTGCCATTAGGAACTTTCCACTGATTTAAAAATATTGTTGTAACCTCTTGGGACTTTTGGAGAACTTAGGGGACAATCAATAGTTTCTTAAGTTTTTTTTTTTATCATAAAATAAATGGTTCAGGCCACCATGAGTATAAAGTTGTACCTCAATTCAAATCTGACTCAGATCTATTTAGTAATTTTTTATGTCATGATTTTATATCTCTTATAGTATTCTCCAAATTTTATCATCACTCATAATTTTATAACAAAGGAAAAGTGAGAAAATTTTCTGATAATTTATTTTGTGAAATGACCCCATCTTTTGATCCCATCAATATCTTGAGGGTTTTTGGAATATTTACTTAAATTTTACACATCAGTGGACTTGGTTTCAAATACAGGAATGTGAAAAATAATGTAAGAAATTAGTTGGGACAACAGAAAAAACAAAGGGAACAATCTGAAATATGCTACAAATAGGTGGCTATGAGAAGCTCTTTTATTTCTGAGGAGTTAATAATTTACACTTGACAGAGAAGAAACAGGCAGATCCAAATATTTTGGTCCCTTGAGTCCCATTAAATTAAGAAGGCTCTGTATTAATATTAGGCCTCATCTGCCCAAGTTCCTGCAGCGTTAACCTATTGATGTCCTCAACAAAGTGAATCAGCATATTGTAGGCATCTATTCTTATTTGCCCTTTGTAACTTTAGCCTTCCTCAACTCCTGCCACTTTCTTTATTATGCTGTTTCCCCTACTTATGGAGACTTTTTTTGTATCTTTTTTTTGTATCTTTTTTGTAGTTATCTTAAATCTTATATTAGTCAACTTTTTTGTTACTTTAACTAAAATATTTGAGAGGGACAGTTTAGTAGGGAAGATTATTTTGACCAACAATGTGGAGGTTCCCAGTCCAAGATCAGGTGACCCCATTAGTCTGCGAGCTGGTGAAGGTGGCAGTGGCAGAGGTGTGGAGAGACACTCAGATGGCACATGGTGAGGCAGGAAGCAGAGATGGACAGGGAATACACTTTTTCTCTACTATGTGATTTGTCTTTATAAAGCCATCATGATTTGATCATGGGGCTCTACCCTAACAACCTAATGCACTACAATCATTCCCAAAAGCCTCATCTTTTTTGTTGTTGTTGTTGAAGATTCATTTATTTATTCGAAAGGCAGAGTTAGAGAGAGAGAGATTGATCTCGATCTACCATATGCTCGTTCACTCCCCAACTGGCCACAATGGCCAAGGCTGAGCCAGGCCGAAGCCAGGAGCCTGGAATGACATCTGAGTCTCCCACAAGGGTGGCAGGGGTCCAAGTACTTGGGCCACCATCTCCTGCTTTCCCAGAATGTTAGTTAGCAGGGAGCTGGATCAGAAGTAGAAAGGCCAGGACTTGAACTGGGATGCTATACATGCTGCCTGGGTGTTTTTAGGCACCACAATGTAGGACCCCATCCCACCTTCTTATTTTATAATTGGATGAAGCCTCCACCAAAATCTATCAAATATTATCATTAATCCATTAGTGATTAATACAGACTTTGGGCTTTTTTTCCCAAAGAAACCTTTTATTTGGTGAGTACAAATTTCATAAGTACAACTTTAGGAATATAGTGATTCTTACCCCCATACCCACCCTCCCACCTATACCTCTCACCCACCGCCTCCTCCCTCTCCCATTCCCAGTCCAAGTCTCCATTAAGATTCATTTTCAATTCACTTTATACACAGAAGAACAACCCTATACTAAGTAAAAATTTCAACAATTTGGATACATACACAAAATATAAAAACTGAGAACAAGTTTTACAGTTACTTCTTACAGTACAACTCATTAAAGACAGAGGTCCTGCATGGGGAGAAAGTGCACAGTGACTGCTATTATTAATTTAACAATAATAATCTTATATATGATGTCATTGATCACCTGAGGCTTTTGACATGAGCTCCCAAGGCTATGGAAGCATTTGGAGTCCACAATCTCCATCAGTGTTTAGATAAAGCCATAAGCAAAGTGGGAGTTCTCTCCTCCCTTCATAGAAAAGTACATCCTTCTTTGGTGGTACCTTCTTTCCACTGGGGTCTCACTCACAGAGAACCTTGATGTAGGACATTTTTTTAAAGATTTTAAAAATTTATTTGAAAGTAAGAGTTACATGGAGAAAGAAGGAGAGGCAGAGAGAGAGAGGTCTTCCATCCGCTGGTTCACCCCCCAATTAGCCACAATGTCCGAAGCTGTGCTGATCCGAAGCCAGAAGCCAGGAGCTTCTTCCAGGTCTCTCACATGGGTACAGAAGCCCAAGTACTTGGGCCATCTTGTTCTGCTTTCCCAGGCCATAGCAGAGAGCTGGATCGAAAGTAGAGCAGTGGTGACTCAAATTGGCACCTATATGGGATGCCGTCACTGTAGGCGGTGACATTTTTCATTGCCACAAAGTCTTGGCTTTCCATGCTTGAAATACTTTCATGGGCTTTTTAGCCAGACCAGAATGCCTTAAGGGCTGATTCTGAGGGCACAGTGCATTTAGAGCAATTGTCAGATTCTGAGTCTGCTGTGTGGACTGCTTCCCATGTTGGAACATTCTCTCCTTTTAAATTGTATCTGTTATTACCAGACACTTGATCTTATTTATCTGATCACTTTAACACTTAATCCTATATATATGATCGATTTAACACTTAATATGATCACTTTAACACTTAAGATGGCGTTATTACCACCCAGCTTAATGGGATTTGGAGTCTCATGGCAAGTTTTTAGCTATACCCTTAGAATTAAGTCTGTAGGGATGTATGCAGAACTATACAGTTCCTCCCTCTCTTATTTGCACTCTTATTTTTTTACTGGGATCTATTTTCCATTGACTTTATACAAATATAAATTCTGTGTTAAGTAAAGAGTTCAACCAATGGTATTAAGAAGGAAAAAACAAAAACAACAACAAAAAACTGTTCCTTGATAGTCGAGACAAAGGGTGTTCAAGTCATTGCATCTCAAAGTGTCAATTTCACTTCAACAGGTTTCCTTTTAGGTGCTCTGTTATCACAGATCAGAGAGAACATATTGTATTTTTCCCTTTGGGACTGGCTTATTTCACTAAGTATGATGCTTTCCAGATTCATCCACTTTGTTGCAAATGACCAGATTTCATTTATTTTTTTTTTAACCACAGTGTAGTATATTCAATAGAGTACGTATCCCATAATTTCTTTATCCAGTCTTCAGTTGATGGGCATTTAGGTTGTTTCCATGTCTTAGTTATTGTGAATTGAGCTGCAATAAACAAAGGGTTGCAAATAACTCTTTTTTTTTTTTTGACAGGCAGAGTGGACAGTGAGAGAGAGAGACAGAGAGAAAGGTCTTCCTTTGCCCTTGATTCACCCTCCAATGGCCGCCGTGGCTGGTGCACCGCGATGATCCCAAGGCAGGAGCCAGGTGCTTCTCCTGGTCTCCCATGCGGGTGCAGGGCCCAAGCACTTGGGCCATCCTCCACTGCACTCCCTGGCCACAGCAGAGAGCTGGCCTGGAAGAGGGGCAACCGGGAGAGAATCCGGCGCCCTGACCGGGACTAGAACCCGGTCTGCCAGCACCGCAAGGCAGAGGATTAGCCAAGTGAGCCACGGTGCCGGCACAAATAACTCTTTTATTTGATGATTTCATTTCCCTTGGGTAAATTCCAAGGAGTGGAATGGCTGGGTCATATGGTAGGACTATATTCACATTTCTGAGATATCTACAAACTATCTTAAATAGTGGTTTTACTAGTTTACATTCCCACCAACAGTGGATTAGGGCACCTTTTTCTGCACTTCCTTGCCAGCATTTATTGTTTGTCAATTTCTGTAGGAAAGCCATTCTAACCGGGGTTAGATTGTGGTTTTGATTCGCATTTTCCTGGTGGCTAGTGATCCTGAATATTTTTTCATGTGTCTGTTGTCCGTTTGGATTTCCTCTTTTGAAAAACGTCTGTTTAGGTCCTTGGTCCATCTCTTAAGTGGGTTGTTTGTTTTGTTGTGGTAGAGTTTCTTGATCTCTTTGTAGATTCTGGTTGTTAATCCTTTATCAATTTTTCTAGATCCTTGAGGTGCACTGATAGTTCATTTATTTGATGCCTTTTCAATTTCTTGATGTAGGTACCAATTGATAAAAACTTTCCTCTTAACACTGTTTTTGCTGTATCTCATAAGTTTTGACATGTTGTATTATATTTACTTGTTTTCAGAAATTTTTTTATTTCTCTTTTGATTTCTTCTATGACCCAGTGTTCATTCAGGAGCATGTTGTTCAGTCTCCATATATTTGCGTATGTTCTAGAGATTCCTGAGTTGCTAATTCCCAGCTTCATTGCATTGTGTTCCAAGAAGATGCATGGTATGATTTCAGTTTGTTTTTTTTTTTTTTTAATTTGCTGAGACTTAATTTATGGCCTAGCATGTGGTCTTTCCTAGAGAAAGTTCCATGGCCTGGTGAGAAAAATGTATGTTGTTTGGTTGTAGGGTGGAAGGCTCTGTATATGTCTACTAGGTCTATTTGGTCGATAGTGTTGATTAACTCTGCTGTTTCCTTGCTGATTTTCTGTCTGGTGAATCTGTCCATTGCTGAAAGTGGGGTATTGAAGTCCCCCATTACTATTGTATTGAGTCTGTTTCTCCCTTTAAATCCATTAACATATCTTTTAGCTAGTCAGGTGCCCTGTAATTTGGTGCATACACATTTATATTAGTCACATCTTCCCATTGAATTGATCCTTTAGTCATATATAGTGTCCTTCTTTTTCTCTTTTAATAGTTTTTGTGATAAAGTCTATTTTGTTTCATGTTAGGATGGCTACACCAGCTCTTTTTTTGGTTTCTGTTAGCATGGATTAGCTTTTTCCATCTTTTCACTTTCATTCTGTGTGCATATTTGTTGGTAAGATGTGTTTTATTTTTTAATCCATTCAGCTAGTCTGTGTCTTTTTACTGGGAAGTTGAGACCCTTACATTCAGGGTAACTATTGTTAAGTATCAACTTTGCCCTGCCATGTTTCTATAAGTAGTCCTAATTTTGTATTTTGGTTTTCCTTTGTACTTTTACTGGGTTATTTTCTGTGTTCATCTTCTTTTGTAGTGATGATTCTGTTTCTGTGTTTCTATGTGCACCCATGAACATCTTTTGTAGGGCTAGGCGAGTAGTTACAAACTTTTTGAATTTCTGTTTGATGTGGAAAGTCTTTATTTCCCCTTAATTCATAAATGAGAGCTTTGCAGGGTACAATATTCTGGGTTGAACATTTTTTTCCCTTAAGACTTGGAATATATCTTGCCTTTCTCTCCTTACCTATAGGGTTTCTGATGAGAAGTCTGAAGTGAGTCTAACTGGGTTTCCTCTGAATGTGATTTGGCATTTCTCTCATGTACATTTTAAGATCTTTTCTTTATGCTTTACTATGGACAGTTTTTCTAGTGTGTCATGGTGAAGATCTTTTTTGGTTGTGTCTATTGGGAGTTCTGTGTACTTCCTACAATTGGATGTCTCTTTCTCCTGATTGGGAAAGTTTTCTGTTATTATTTCAATAAAAAGGCCTTCAATCCTTTCTCTATTTCCAAACCTTCCAGAACTCCTAGGATCCATATGTTGGGTCATTTGATGGTATCTTATACATCCCAAACCATGTTTTTTAGTTTTCTGATTTCTTCTTCTTCCTTTTTATTTATTTATTTATTTATTTTTGGTTTGGCTGTAATATTTCCAGCAATTTATCTTCTAGTTCTGATATTCTTTCTTTTATCTCACCTATTCTTTTGTTAAGGCTTTCTACTGCATTTTTTATTTGACCTATTGAATTTTTCATTTTTAGTATTTCATTCTGATTTCTCTTTAATATCTCAATTTCTTGGGTATGCTTTTCATTTAGATTGTGAATTTGCTTCTGATTTTTTCTAAGTAATCTGATGATTGATTTTCTGAATTCCCTTTCTGGCGTATCCTCGATTTCTTCATCTTCACCTTCTATTATTGAAGAGTTGTAGTGTTCCTTTGAGGGACTCATAGTGTCTTCCTTATTCTTACTTAGAGTTGTTCCTTTTTCCTTTGTTTTTGGGCATTTGTGCACTTATTCTTTTTGTTTTTCCTAGTTGCTTTTCTCTTTTATTCTTGTCTTGGTGATTTAGTGGGACATCTGTACTTTTAGTGAGTTCCAAGAGGTGTGTTGTTGGCTGTGGCCTGGGTGCTCTGTTCAGTATTCTGGGGCTGGAGGAGGTATCCAGTGTAAGGCCCCCATGAGGCTTTGTAGCTTTACTCTGGTTTTTTGGTCAGAGGAGGTTGTTCACTTCTGTTGATATGACCTGCACTTTTTGTCACAGTTGTGGGACGCCTCCGTGTTAGTCTCTGGTGTATTTTGGGATATATCGCCTTGCTTAACGAACTGCACCGCTAATCTGTGGAGATTTTCTTGTGGTGTGATTTCCCTCTGTTATGAGCTGCTATGTGTCTGTGCACTGCAAGTGGAAGCATGCAGCCCTGCCTGCTAGAGCCCAGCTCACTTCTCAATCGTAGTGGAGGTGGGCACAAGCTACTGAGTCCTGGCTCACTTCTCATTGGTGGTTGGAATGGCTCGAGTTTTCAATATTCAGGACTTCTCCTTCTTATACAGCTTGCGTGGTGGGGAAGAAATGCTTCTGAAATGTTGTGGTCCTCATTCCTGGGTGGGGAGTGTGGTGAGGTGGCCCCGGCAATTGATGGGGCGTGCACAGGAGGCAAAAGCTGGAGTCCTCTACTTACCTTTGAAAATATAAATAAACAATATGGCTTCTCCCAGCTAGCTTCAGGTCTGGTGAGGAAGGCAGGGCACAGAGATGGGCGGGGTGCCTGACATCTCTGTTTGTTCCTCTATACACCTTTCTTATTTTCCAGCATGGAACTTCACTAGCAGTTCACCAAGATCCCCATCCTACTGCTGCTTGCAGCTGCATGGATTCAACAATTTCCCATCTAACCTGGGCTGCTCTGGGGTGGCACCAGCCTCCCTGCTCTGTGCCTCTGCCACTTCCCTTTCTTATTTGCTGTTTCAGTATGGGCCTGCCCAGTCTCTGTTGGTCTCATGGGCTTCCTGTCACCAATTTCCCATGGCTCTGTCTCCAGAGTGTATCTTTCCTTTTTTTTTTTTTTTTTTTTTTTTTTTTTGACAGGCAGAGTTAGACAGTAAGAGGTGAGAGAGAGAGAGACAGAGAGAAAGGTCTTCCTTTTTCCTGTTGGTTCACCCCCCAGATGGCCGCTAGGGCTGGCACGCTATAGCCGCCACTGCGCCAATCCGAAGCCAGGAGCCAGGTGCTTCCTCCTGGTCTCCCATGCAGGTGCAGGGCCCAAGCACTTGGGCCATCCTCCACTGCCTTCCCCGGGTCACAGCAGAGAGCTGGACTGCAAGAGGAGCAACTGGGACAGAATCCGGCGCCCCAACCAGGACTAGAACCTGGTGCCGGCGCCACAGGCAGAGGATTAGCCAAGTGAGCTGCAGCACCAGCTGGCCGTATCCTTTTTTTTTTCCCTGTGTGACTCAGCTCGTTCTGCTACTATACTGCCATCTTGGGACAACAACCCCCCTCCCCGCCCTGTGCCTAGACTTTGGGCTTTAAACATCTGCTTGAGTTTGGGTGTGCAAATCCTGTTCACTCTATAACAGATCCTAAGTAAAATTTAAAATTAATGTTACTGTTATCTGAGTCTCTCAGACATTTTTAGAGACTAAAAATAGAAACAGAGAAGATCACAAAATGGATAATTTACATAGGATTTTAGGGGAGAGGAAAATGATAGGCATGTCCTTTTTATAAATCTTTTGAATAGTTGTCTACTTTTTAATTTTTGGTATATAGGTTTTATTTTTCAACTTATGATAAAATATTTTATTTAAATGCCATTTATGACATTTGGCTCTCTTGGATATTTGTTATTTTAACTCACTGTAATTTTAGCTCTGAGTTAGTGATAGCTGAAACAAGTACCTTAATTTCTGAGTCCTTAGCAGAAGATTTTTCTGAATTTTATTAATAAATTTGTCTCAGTTAAAATTTTGTTTATTTGATAGGTAATATTTTCTTCACTTTTGGAATTTTTTTTTAAAGATTGATTTATTTGAAAGGCAGAGTTTCAGAGAGAGGGAGAAGGAGAGATAGATCTTGCATCCTCTGGTTCACTCTCCAAATGGACATAATAGCTGTCTTCTACTGTTTTCCCAGGCGCATTAGCAGGGAGCTGGTTTGGAAGTGGAGCAGCTAGGACTGGAATCAGCACCAATAAGGGATGTTGGTGCAGCAGGTAGTGGTTTTACTCACTAAGCCACAGCACTGGCCCCCACTTTTAGATTTTGACAAAGATCTTTCATAAAAAATCAGTGGCAGAAAGAGAATTAGAATTCAGGAAGTTTGTTCTGAAGGGCAGGATACTTGAAATGCCTTAGTAGGTTAAACTAAAGTTTTTTCATCCCAATATTTGATCTCTGAAGCATTTTTGTGGGCATTAATGGTTTCTAAATGTTTCTTAAGCTTATGTACTTTCAAATACTATTTTCAGAGGCTGAAGTCCCTTTTAGGATCTAGAATTACCTTTTTTTTTTTTTAACTTTGAAATCATTCTAATATTTCCATATAATCTCATGGCTTAGAAGAAAGGAAGACAGAAGCCCTGGATTTTATTTCTGGGTTTGCTGCTAATCAGTTTGTTACCTTTGTTGAAGTATTTAACTTCTCTGGACTTCATTTTATTCTTATTTATATAATAAACACTAAGTAGTCCTAAAGAGTTTTCTTATTCTAAATAAATACAATAGAATTTGTGATCATACTCTTTCTGCCCTTGTCAATTTCTATATGATTTTATAGAGTTAGCCATATGTTTTATAATTTGTTCCTTACTACACAGTAAAATACTGACTAATCCATCTTTTCTTCCCCCAGTTTGTCTCAGTTCCTTTGGTCTTGTAAATTGTACCTCTCTAATCTTTATCTGTTGATGTCTTTCTTAAAATTGGGCTGGTAAGAACAGCACTGAAGGTGTGTGCAGATGTGCTATGATCTTATATAAATCTAATATCATATTTTCTGCTTTATTTTGGCTCCTTTTTTAATGCCAATATTTCTAGAATTTTTCAGCTATAATATTTCAAAATGTCTTTTCAGCCAACTCTTTGCCTCTGGACTAGACTATTCCTGAGCTCTTTACTATTCAATATCTTCTGGGACAGAGATTTCACAACCTGTTTCTCACCTTGAGGAAGTTCTTATAACCAACATAAATCTTGCTTTCTGCAATTTAAGTTGAATTTATATCCTTTTTCTTTTCTCTGTAGAGATGGGAACAGCCCCAACTAGAAGTGATGCTTTTTTTTTTTTTTTTTTTTGAGGGATAGTACTGAATGTAGTAGAAAGATTACCTGTCCAACATAATTTTTGGTTTTTATCTTTTCAAGCTTCCTGGCTTATGTTTCAATTTTTATGTTTCAGGAGATACTATATTTTACAGAGCAAATGAAATAATATTATATATATATTTATTTACTATATACTTTGTTATTTTGTATTGGAAGGCATTAACAGATTTATATTTTATTTGATGTAATCATGTGGCTGATTTTTTTTTGCCTGTAGTTTGTAGGTTTTATCTCATGAACTTACTAATCATATTGTGTAAATGACTTATTTGTCCATGTCTTCCTTATAAGTAATATGAATAGAAGCTTATTTTTTAGAACAAACTATCTTGAAGTAGATTTCAGTGTGCTTAGTCTAATAGCTTAGTTCCTAAGCTAAGAACTGTGCTGGGTGTGGAGAAACATGGTCTTTGCCCTTGAGGAGCTGATAGTCTTCCCAAGGGGAGAGATTATAAAATTGTAATAATAAGGCATTTATAAAATATTATATGATACTGCATATAAAATAAGCTATTTAATGTGAATGTTATTTTATAGCTTAAAATTAATACTGAAAGTATTTTATAAATCTGCTCTATTGACTAAGACACTCTAAAATGTCTAATTGTTTCATTCTGCTTTCTGTTTCTTTTTACTTGAAGGTTCAGCAGTTTTCTGAAAAATCTTTCCTCTTACAGCTTTTGAAAACTCATAAAAATGCTTTAGAAAGACAATGCAGTGAAATTACAAACCAAAGGAGTATGCTTCTCCAAACCTTTGTAAGTCTCCAGCCACTTAGAAAAATCCATTTAATAACTGTGTTTAAAAGTATTTTAATATAGTTAGGTGTACTTTCAGAAAATTATCCATATGCATATTGACAGATAGTACTGTTCAGTATCTACAGAAAAGTATTAAGTGCTATTTAAAATCAATTGACAAAGTAATATAGTTTGAGAGAATTCTATTGGCAAGGATGCGATGTAGGAATTATTTGCAATTGTAATAAGCATTTAAAAACAGTGAAGCTGATTTTGAAATTTTCTGGCTTTTAGAACTTGGTTTGTTTTAATGCTTTTCACACTTTACGCGTATTTATGAATGTGGGAAAATAATGGATTTTGTTTATTCTTTTTTCTTGAGTCAGAGCCAGCAAACTGAGCAGTAGTTTTGACTGACAAAACCAGATTAGAAATATGACATGATTAATCGACATTTAAAGAAAATATATTTAAAGATATTAAATATACATGTTGAAAATCAAAATCAATAAGCTTGATTTTGAATGACATGGCTAGTTTCTGAATGTGGCTCATGATTAGTTGACATCTTTTAGGAAAAATGGAAAAAATATGATAATATTTAGATTCTAGCTTTGTGAAAAAAATTTAGGTTTTTGCATTATCCAGAATTTGTTTGGAAATTCTTATTGCCATGCCTTATTGATATTTAATAAAATGTAAACTATTATTTGTAAGTGATTTTGAAATGGATCCATAATTTTGCCTTCATTATCTACATCTTCAAAGGTTTCCTTGGGGTATGGGCATTTGGGGTAGTGGCTAAGATGGTGCTTGGGTTTCCCACATTCTGCATCAGAGTGTCTGGGTTTAAGTCCCAACTGCTCCTGCTCCCAGCTCCTGGCTTGGCCCATTCCTGGCTGTTACAGGCACTTGGGGAATAAACCAGTGGTTAGGAGATCTCTGTCTGTCTGCCTCCCTCTTCTCATCCCCTGCCACTGGTGTATGTCTCTCCTCTTTTCAAATAACTACAATAAATAAATTTAAAGTTTACCTTAGATACCTGACTTTGTTTTTCCTATAAAGCAGTAATTCCCTTGAGCATAGATTTTGATTTTCCAGTGTGATCATTTAATTACTTTAACACCCAGTTTTATATTGTAATGACAAAATGGCATATATGAGTTTTAATATGCAAATATGTGGCTAATAATGAGTGATATGATTTTTTTAATATAGTGGCTGCTAATTTCAGTTGGTTGTTGCTGTCCTTTATTTTTTTTTTAAAGAAAGATTTTATTTTATTTATTTGAAAGTCGGAGTTACAGAGAGAGGAGAGACAGAGAGAGAGAGCCGCAACGGCTGGAGCTGTGCCGATCCGAAGCCAGGACTCAAGAGCTTCTTCCGGGTCTCCCACATGGGTGCAGGGGCCCAAGGACTTGGGCCATCTTCTACTGCTTTCCCAGGCCATAGCAGAGAGCTGGATTGGAAGAGGAGTAGTTGGGATTAGAACCCGCACCCATATGGGATGCCGGCGCCTCAGGCCAGGGTGTTAACCCACTGCACCACTGTGCTGGTCCCAATTTTTTTTTTTAAAGATTTATTTATTTATTTGAAAGACAGAGTTACACAGGGAGAGGAGAGGCAGAGAGAGAGAAGGGGAGGGGGTTGGAGAAAGGGAGTGGTTCATTTCCCAATTGGCCGCAATGGCCAGAGCTGTTCCAGTCCAAAGCGAGGAACCAGAAGATTCTTCAGTGTCTCCCATGTGGGTGCAGGGGCCCAAAGACCTGGGCCATCTTCTAATGCTTTCCCAGGTCACAGCAGAGAGCTGGAGAGTGTTATGAATTCTTCCTTAGTAATTCTCTAAAAACTTTTAGCATAAATCTTTAAAGATAGTTGATTGTCTTGTTTCAGTTTTTTGTTAATATTAATGGAAAGGTAATGTTAAGAAATAAAATTTTATACTTCGTTTTTAATAATTCTAAATTATTATATTTTAAATCATTAAAGAAAAATATTATTGTAACTAGCACCTACATTTGATCTTTTATTTCTGTTTTTCAGGAGAGTACAAAAAAAAAAGTGACAGAGGAGGAGGATAAATTTCTTAAGGAAATTACAGATTTTAATAATGAATATGAAATAACAAAGAAAAGAGAGCTTTTGATGAAAGAAAACGTCAGGATTGAAATATCTGTCTTAGAAAACCAAGCAAACATTTTGAAAAGGGGTATGAACCACATAGTAGCACTTCTTTTGTCTGATATTAACTAAAGTAACTGACTTTGGATGAATGAATTTTTCAATAATTTTAACTTTTTCATAAGCAGGTTGGGTTATTGTATAGCTGTTATTTCACTTTTATCTTAATTGTCCGAATGTATGTATTTCTTTTATTGTAAACACTCTCAAATTCTTTAGAACTACATGTGACATCAGCATTTGGTTATTCATTCAATAAGTTGAGAGCTGTTTACTACCTGTTATGAGGTTGGCACTGTTTTAGGTCCTTGGGATGTGAAACTAAAAAGTGGAGGAAGCAAGTATGTAAGCAGACATTTACAGTATGATGTCATGGAATCTACCATAAGGGTCAGGACAGTTGCTGTGAACCTCTTTTTATCATCAATCCAGTATAAGCTGAGGAAATAAGGTTACACAGTCAGGTGGGGAGAGTTTCATTTCAGAAATACTAATGTGCAGGTAATTGCAGTCTATAACAAGATACTAAATTAAAGCAGTTACCAAAGAGAGGAGGGAATAACTTACAGAGATATTTAGGGAGAATAACAGGTTTTTGTGATTGATTAATGACTATAGAAATAGGGAAAATCAAAGATAAACCACATTTTCTGTTATACATTAAGATTCTATTATAGCATTAGCTTATAGTATCTTCTCATCTAAATCAGGTTCAGTTGCAAATAAGCCTTCTTGAATGTAGTTCCTTATGTAACTCTGAGTATATTTCCTCTTGACCTGAAGACCTCTAAATAAACTAGTTATTTTTCATCTAACAACATACTATGTTAAGATAGGCATATATTACAAAGAGGAACAACAGGATAAACACAGGGGTCATTTATCCATAGCAGTTCTGAAATCCAGCCAGGCAGAAATGGAAATGTCTTGATTAGTACTGGTTATCCTCCTGCCTGGGATGATTTTCAAATGCTCTTGGCTCCACCTTCTTGCTTTTGTTTCCATTTGTGAGCCATTCCGTATAAAAATAAAGGTATATGTTTTCCACTGCTCCTTTCCTCAGCCTGCTCCTGTCTTGAAGAAGTTTGAATATTCAAGGGCTCCTTTTTCATGTTGTACTGTTTGTACTCATTTCAATCCAAGTTTACTATGGTTATGCAAATACAGGTCTCTTAAAGACTTTGTGGGTTTCATATGAATCTTACTATGGTTGATTCTGTTAAAGCAAAAACTGCATCTCCAGATCTTTTTGAGATTAAAGGGTCTTCAGAAAGTTCTGTTAAATGTGTGTAAACTATACAATATTTTCAATATTTTTTACACTAAAGTAAACTTTTAATTCCATTTTTCCACAAGCATTTTGAGTACTCTTATAAGATTTTTCTTCTTTGGGCTTCTGTTGAAACTGCTGAGTCAGTATCCCTAAGTTTGTTAAGATCTGTAGTTTGACTTAATGGCTCTCAGGCTTTACTTTGCATTTTTCTGAAGTCTTTGTAAAAGGTCCTAGGTTTTTTAGATCATGATTTCCTAAGAATACTGTGGATCTCAAGTCATTTCTTACTGGTAAGACTCATGGGGGGAAGATACCTTGTAGAAAAGCTACCACAAATGTTTATTCTAATTTCTGGAGCAACCATTAAGAAAAAAAGTATAGATACATAGCAAAAATAACAAAATATAAATTGAAGAGTAATCTTTTTTTTTTTTTTTTTGACAGGCAGAGTGGACAGTGAGAGAGAGAGACAGACAGAGAGAGAGAGAGACAGAGAGAGAAAGGTCTTCCTTTACTGTTGGTCTGTTGGTTCACCCTCCATTGGCCGCTGCGGCCGGCGCACTGCTGCTGGCACACCAAGCTGATCCAAAGCCAGGAGCCAGGTGCTTCTCCTGGTCTCCCATGCGGGTGCAGGGCCCAAGCACTTGGGCCATCCTCCACTGTACTCCCAGGCCACAGCAGAGAGCTGGCCTGGAAGAGGGGCAACTGGGACAGAATCCAGCACCCTGACTGGGACTAGAACCCAGTGTGCTGGTGCCACAGGCAGAAGATTAGCCTATTGATCTGTGGCGCCGGTTGAAGAGTAATCTTAAAAAATGTTTATATAATCTGAATGAAAGTAGAAGAAGGGGAATAGAGGAACAAAAGTCACAGAGAAAAGATAGAAACAGGTAATAAAATAGTAGCCCTGAATCCACCTATATCAATAATTTCATTAATTGTTATTGAGTTAATCCTAATTTAAGGCACAGATTACCAGAATGACTCAAATGTATACCTTCACGAAGAGAGTCTAAAGAGACTTAAAGTTACAATGTTGAGGGGCCAGCGCTGAGGTATAGTGGGTAAAACCGCTGCCTGCAGTGCCAGCATCCCATATGGGCACCGGTTCGAGTCCCACTGCTCCACTTCCAGTCCAGCTCTCTGCTATGGCCTGGAAGAGCAGTGGAAGTTGGTCCATGTCCTTGGGCCTCTGCACCTGCTAGAGAGACTCAGAAGAAGCACCTGGCTCCTGGCTTCAGATTGGTGTAGCTCTAGCCATTGCAGCCATCTGGGGAATGAACCAGCAGATGGAAGACTCTCTCTCTCTCCCCCCTCTCTCTCTGCCTCTGCCTTTCTGTAACTTTGCCCTTCAAATAAATAAATAAATCTTAAAAAAAAGTTACAAAAATGTTGAAAAAAATGGATGAAAAAAGATATTCCAAGTAAACAGTAACCACAGAAAGGCTAAAGGGGCTATGTTAATTCCAGATATAACTGAGTTTAAAAATAAATAATATTACCACTGATAAATGGGAAATTTATAATGAAGAAATGTCAATTCACAATAAGTTAGGATTAAACTCATATATAATAGTTCTCTAACCAGAAGGGGAATAAATTGAAATTCAGTAATAAATTTCCAACAAAACCCTAAATATTTGGAAATTAAGCAACACAATTGTAAATAATTCATGGACCAGAAGTGAAATAGAAAATTTAGAAAATATTTGTAACTGAGTGGTAGTGTAAAAATCAGCATATCAATTTGAAGGATATAGTTAAAAAAGTGCTTTGATGTTCATGGGTAGTTTTAAATGCTTATACTAGTAAAAAAAAAAAAAAAAACACGCCAAGATCATTGATAAGACATTTTACATGATGAAGCTACAATAATAAGAGCAAATAAATCTAAACAGAGAAGTAAATTTAAAAAATAAAACAAATATGAACATGAAAAAAAAGAAAAAATATATAAAGCCAAAACTTCGTTTAAGCAATCAATGGAATTAACAGATTCCTAACTATAAGGTTCAAGAAAAAAAGAAATGTAAATCACTTATACCACCATTGAAAGAGAATATAGTTACTAATCCCTAAAGACATTACAAAGATAACAAGATACTGTTGAACTACTTTGTGTTCACAAATTTGACAGCCTCAATAGAATGGATAAATTCCTTGAAATACCAAGCTATTGAAAGTTCAGACAAAAAGAAAAAGATATCCCCATACTTATTTAAAAATTGAATTCATAGCTAAACATATTCCCTCAAAGAAATTATGCAAAGAACGTCACTAGTGTATTCTAAAAATCAGTCAACACAAACCCATTTAGAAAATAGAAGATGACTGTTACAGTTAATGTTATATAATAACCTCAGTGACCCATGAGGTCCTCAGTACTTGTTCAGATATTTTTCTAGGTGTGTGTGTGAGGGAGTTTTTAAATGAAATTAACATTTGAATCAGTAGACTGAGTAAAGCTCATTAGGGTGGGTTACCCTCAGCTTAATCAGTTGATGCTTTGAATAGAACTTAAAGGCTGACCCTTCTGTGAACAGGAGACAGCTCCTCTGGCCTGATTACTTTTGCTAAGACATTGGTCTTTTTCTGATTTAGGATAAAACTGAAACTGGCTCTTTTTGGATCTTAAGCCTGCTGGCTTTTGAACTGAATTTACACCATTGGCCTTTCTGATTCCCAGGCCTTCACACTCAGTATCAGCTCTCCTGGGCCTCTAGTCAGCTGCAGATTTGAGAAGTGGCAGTCTCCATATTTGCTTGAGCCCATTCCTTATAATAAATCTATATGTGTACTTTTATACATACAGAGATACATGTGGTTAGTTTGGCTTCCCTGGAGAAGCCTGACTACAATGAGAACCCTTCTCATTTTATGAAACCAGAATTACCTTAATGTAAAACCAGATAGACATTCTGAGAAAATTATAGACATACATCCTTTATGAATATATACATAAAAACCCTGATGGTATGTTAGCGGATAAAATTCAACAAAAATTCTAAAATGATAATATATATATAGTGACCAAGTAGATTTCAGTTCAGGAATACAAAGTTCATTTAACATTTAAAATTGGTTTGACATTTAAACATAGAGAGCAAAATACATTTCTATTTAAATAAATGTAGGAAAAGTATTTTGAAAAATCCAACACCCATATGACTAAAACTCTTAGATGTGGGCTTTGGCCTAGAAGTTAAGACACTGCATGGGATGCAAACATCCCATACTGGGGTGCTTGAGTTCAAGTTCCGGCTCTGCTTCAGTTTCAGTTTCCTGTTAATGTATACCACAGCAGGCTGCCGGTGATGGGAACAAGTATTTGGGTCGCTGGCACCCGTGTGGGAGATCCTGACTGAGTCCCTGGCTTCATCCTAGCGAAGCCCCAGCTATTGCGGCATTTGGAGAGTGAACCAGCAGATGTGCTACCTCTGTGTGTCTCTGTGTGCATCGATCGCTCTTTCAGTTAAAACAAAAATAAATCAAAATTGACCAAAAAATCTCAGTAAACTAGAAATAGAAGGACATTTCTTCAGTCTGATAATGACCCTATGTGAAAAACCTTTGCCGGCGCCGTGGCTCAACAGGCTAATCCTCCACCTTGCGGCGCCGGCACACCGGGTTCTAGTCCCGGTCGGGGCGCCGGATTCTGTCCCGGTTGCCCCTCTTCCAGGCTAGCCCTCTGCTGTGGCCCGGGAGTGCAGTGGAGGATGGCCCAGGTGCTTGGGCCTGCACCCCATGGGAGACCAGGGAAAAGCACCTAGCACCTGGCTCCTGCCATCGGATCAGCGCGGTGCGCCGGCCGCAGCGCGCCATCCGCTGCAGCCATTGGAGGGTGAACCAACGGCAAAGGAAGACCTTTCTCTCTGTCTCTCTCTCTCTCTCACTGTCCACTCTGCCTGTCACAAAAAAAAAAAAAAAAAAAAAAAAAGAAAAACCTTTAGTTAACATTATACTTACTTGTGATACACTGAATATCATCGTTCATAACGTTGAAATATTAAATACTCTCCCACAAAGATTGGTACTAAAGTAGGGAAGCCCATTCTTAGTACTTCTGTTTGTTATAGTTCTGAATGTCCTAGCCATTATAATAAGCAAGGGAGGAAAAGGCTTTAAGACTAGAAAGGCTGGGCCAACGCTGTGGTGCAGCGGGTTAACGCCCTGGCCTGAGGTGCCAGTATTCCTTGTGGGTACTGGTTCTAGTCCCTGCTATTCCTTTTCTGGTCCAGCTCTCTGCTATGGCCTGGGACGGCAGTGGAGGATGGCCTGGGTCCCTGGGCCCCTGCACCCAAGTGGAAGACCTGGAGGAAGCTCCTGGCTCCAGGCTTTGGATCAGCACAGCTCCGGTCGTTGTGGCCATTTGGGGAGTGAACCAGCAGATGGAAGACCCCTCTCTCTGTCTCTACCTCTCTCTATAACTCTGTCTTTCAAATAAATAAAATGAATATTTTTTAAAAAAGTAGAAAATTGTTGTAAATTCTTTATCCAGAGCGATCAATATCCAGAATAAATGAGAACTTGAGAACTAGAAGAATTCACTAACAACAGTAATTACCCAATTGAAAAATGGGAAGGACGGATATTGTGGTACAGTGGGGAAGAGATTAATAGCAGATAAACACAGCGAAGAAAATATCAGTAACCATTAAAAGACAACATTAAAAATTAATACTGAAGGATATAAAAGACTTCAAAGAAACTAAAATCTCCTCAGGGTTGAACATTTAACCTAGCAGTTAAAATACCAGCAAAGATGTCTGCATCCTATGTTGGAGTCTGTGTGTTTGATAACCTGCCCCACCTCCTGACTCCTGTTTTCTGCTAATGCAGACCCTGAGAGGCAGCAGGGATAGCTCAAGGAGTTGGATTCCTACCACCTCCATGGAGGACTTGGATTGAGCTGTGGCTGTGGGCTTCATCCAGCCCTGTCCTAGCCACTGCAGGAATTTGGAAAGTGAATCAACAGATGGGAGCATTCTCCCTCTTTCTCCCTCTCTGCCTCTCAAGTAAATGCATAAATAAATAGATTTCTTTAAAGAAATCAGAGACCTCTGGCAAAATATCACGCACTCTAACACATGTAATTGAAGTTACAGAAGTTGTGGTTGAAGACAAAAAATATTTTAAAAAATAGGAGATGAATCTTAAAGAACAAATTAGAGTTAATTGTGGAAATAAAGGGAGAAAGGACATTTTAGGCTGAAGAAACAGTATTATCAATATTGTGAAAGCTTAGAGCCATGTAATGAGAACCATGCAATGCCATTTAAAATGTGCTATGGTTTTAAAGAATAGAGTTTCCTTATCTCATTGGGAAGTTTATTTTTTTTAGTGATAGCATGTTTTGAATTCTCTTTTGGAAGCCTAACCTCAATTAACTTTCCTTTTTGTATCTAGTTGGTGAGTAACAAGTTCTGGGCAGTTTATTAATATCAGTTCCTAGGTGATCAACGGATGCCAATGGGGCTAAAAATTGACCATATACTGCTTAAATCTTTACTACATGAGAAAAGGGTAATGATTGCTAACATATGTAAGGCAAAGAAAAAATACTTACAATACTGTCTTCTTTGTTTCTAGGTTTTTAGGTTTTTTCCCCCTTATTTCTGTGAAGAAAGCCATTGGAATTTTGATGGGCATTGAGATGAATCTGTGTATTGGTTTGGGTGGTATAGGCATTTTAACAGTATTAAATCTTCCAACCCATGAACAAGGGATATCTTTTCATTTGTTTGTGTCTTCTTTGATTTCATCAATGTCTTACAGTTTTTAGTGTACAAATCTTTCACCTCTTTTATTAAATTTATTCGTATATTTTTATGCTATCAAATTTGTTTCTAGAAATGGAGTCAGTGGAACGTGACAGTGGCCAGTTAAATGAACTTCAGAAACAAAAGAGGGAATTGATTGAAGAATTATTTACTCTTCAGAGAAAACTTAAAGGTTTTGTTTTCATGAATTAGTTTATTTTACTGATATAGTTATATGCACATGATAGGATCATATTCTTTCAAAATGTGTTAACCCAATGGGATGTCAGATTACTATTGATATAAGAAAGGAATAGATAAAACACACAGAATCAGTGCTAGAGCTGATTTTTTTTGAGCTGGTATTCTTAATACCAGAAATTTTTAGAATGTTTTGTGTCTTTAATTGCTATATTAAAGTAGAAAAGAGAAATCATTAGTATGTACATTTTACATAGAAGCACGAAAAATTAAGAGTGTTGTTCTGAGTGAATAAGTATTTGTTTAATTTTCTAAGAACTTTCTTAATTGTTTAGGTTTTGAAGATGAAGAGAATGAAGCCATCCATACTACTAAATACCTAGAGGCTGAAAAGATAAAAATCAATGAAAAGCCCCAAAATGATGCTGAATGCCTGAGGTAAATTTCTTATTATATGTTGGTATAAAATCTGGTAATTTTTTCAAGCTAAGTAGGTGGCATAATAAAAATAACAACACAGATATATTTTTTAAAAAGTTCCAAATGAAGACATGATTTCCTTTACTCTGAAAGATGCTTATAAGCAAACACTTCACTGGCTAGAAACTGAAGATCATAATGCATTGAGTTGATAATGGTGAAATCATTTTTGTCTTGTCTTGTATTTCAAGAACTCAGTGTTAATCAAATTCCAATAGATAAGACAACTCTCCTTTGTGTCATTCCTAATTGGTGGGGGGGATGATTGAAATTATTTTTAATATTTTTAGATTCCCAGGAAAAAAATCACACTCTAATATTTTATTCATAATTTGTTATTATGATTTTATTCCTAAAGAATGCAAATATATTTTCTGTATGGAATATTTAGCTGCTTTATATGCATTTGAGTAATGAAATAATAACTGCTGTTTGAAATTACATAGTGATAAATGTAACAAGAAAAGACTGCAAGTTTTTAAATTTGACTTATTTATCAGTAATTTAGTACTATATTTGTTCCTTCCTTTTAAAGAAGTTCTTATACTTTCTAGGCATGAGTATAAGAAAAGGAATATCATTACCAAATCTGTGAGGAAGCAAATGAAGCCTTCTTTCCTATAAATCATATAGTAAATATGTCCACTAGAGCTGAACAAATGCTGCATATTAGCAGTGTATTACCTTAGCCCAAAATTTTCATAGATTGTCAGGCAAAATTTTCAATTTAATTTTATGTTAGGTTTTATAAGCATAAAATATCAATCTCTTGGATGATGTGTGTGAATTAGAATGAGTTTCAATAATGATAATCGTTCATTGATTTTTTTTTACACTTTTTAAAATGGTAATGTCTATTGGTATCATTATGCTATACCATAAAGGATTCCAGTGGGAACTCTAGATTTTGTGAGTTTATTAGTCAGGTCTGAGTTAAAGTTTATTGAGGTATGCTTTTTCCTTCGCCCATGGTGACACTGGAAATTTGCGTGGAAAGAACCATCAGTTGTGTACTTAGTTTGCATTTTAGCAGTTTAATTAAATGAAATGTCAATATTTATCAGTTCCCACTCTTTTAATATGTGCACTTTCTCTATTCTTATGTTTCATAAAGGTTTTTCCTAAATGTGAAGAGTGAAATTATTGAGTGTAAATATTTTAGGGAAGAATATAATCAACCTTATAATTAGTGTGATAACGAGAAGCTAAGGATGGCAAGAAATGATATAACTTTTATTCAACTTCATCATGAAGGCCAAAAATTAAGTTGTTTTTATTTTTAAAATTTGGAATATAAATAGTCTTTTAAAATGTATGTATTTAAATTTATAGTGAATTCTATATTAGTTTCATTTTTCTTAATTTTCAGGTTTAACTTGTACTACAGTAGGTATTATTTTTATTGCAGGATTCTTAAAATTTGGTACTGTTGACATTTTAGGCCCGATTTTTCTTTATTGTGAGGGGCTGACCTCTGCACTGTAATGTTTAGTAGCATCCTTAGCTTCTACCCAGATGACAGTAGCACCTCCACCCCTAAGTTGTGACAACCAGAAATATCTCCAGACATTGCCAAATGTCTCCAGGGACAGGGGTAGGGGCATGACAAAATTTCTCCCTGGGAAGAACCAGTTTTATTTTTGAGGATATCATAATTCTCATTAAACTTTAACCAGGTATAAAACAATTACAAAAGAAACCTTGACATCGTTCACTCTGTGAGCTTGTGGTTTCTACAGTCGGACCCACTTAGCTGAGGCTAGGCTTTCTGCAGTTCCAGTTATCCGCGGTCAGCCGGAGCCAAAAATATTCATGTTTCTCTTGACTCTTTCTAGAGAGTGAGACCAGGTTCACATGACTTTATTACAGTTTATGGTTATAATTGTTCTATTTTGTTATTAACAGTTGATAAATTCCTACTATGCCTAATTTATGAATTAGACTTTATCATAGGTGGGTGTGTATAGGAAAAACAGTGCAGTAGTCCCCTTTATCCACAACAAATATTTCCAAGACCACCATATCTGAATACAGCAGATAGTACTGAGCTCCTCACACTCTTGTGTCCTTGTCTCTTTGATCTCCTTCAGCCAAAACTCAGCTTATCTTCAAGGACCAGCACTCTAGTCATTTTTTCTGGGTATTGCATGTCTTATCTATAACAGACATTTTTGACATATCACAAATCCCATCATTATTGCTCTACCCCCAGTTCATCACTACGATTTGTTGCTTCTGTCTCCAAAATATTTCTTGGATCTTTGTACTTCTTTATGTCCATTGCTTCAGTCAGGTTCTAGCCACCATCCTCTTTCACCTGGACCTCAGTAACAGTCTCATTTCTTCTCTCTCATCATCCAATACATTGTAAAGTGAATTGTGTTATCTTCCTTGATAAAGTTGTGGCTTTGCTAAACATAGAAGAACCTGACGTTTTCAATGTAGACTACACAACTGTTCAAAGTGTGGCATCTGGACAGCTTCCTGATGTTGTCTTAAACCACGGTTTCCTTCTTGCTCTGTTCCTCCAATTAACCAAGTTTTATTTTACCTAAATACCTTTGTACAGGCCTTCCCTCACCCTGAATTATCTGTTTACCTATCTCCAACCTAGCGGGACATACCCGGTCTTTAAGCCTTAGCTGAATTTTTTCTCAGAGAAGTCTCCCCTTTCCCTGTGATCTAAATTATGTACTATTTATTATTTTCCCTAATAGCACATATTCCATTTGTAACTATATACTTACATGCTTATTTTGTTAATGCATATCTCTACAAAGTGCTCAATAAGAAGGATGTTGTCTATTTTGTTCATCATTGTATATTTATAATTTGGTACAGAGCTTGGTATACAGTAGGTGTTGAATAAATACAAGTATAAATAAATGTAATAAATTATTATTTTTTAAAGATTTATTTATTTATTTGAAGGGCAGAGTTACACAGAGAGAGGAGAGGCAAAGAGAGAGAGGTCTTTCATCCACTGGTTCACTCCCCAGTTGGCCGCAATGGTGGGAGCTGAACTGATTTGAAGCCAGGAGCCAGGAGCTTCTTCCTGGTCTACCACGCGGGTACATGGGCCTAAGGATTTGGGCCATCTTCTACTGCTTTCCCAGGCCATAGTGGAGAGCTGGATTGTAAGTAGAGCAGCTGAGACTCAAACCAGTGCCCATAAGGGATGCTGGCACTGCAGGCAGAAGCTTTACCCGCGAAGCCACAGCGCCGACCCCAATGTAATAAATTATTAACATGCCTCTCCTGATTGATTTTCTGTGCTACAGAGAACGTTTTACAGTTTGGTTGCATCATGAATCATGCTCTATGATAGCTATGTAACCAGCCTGTCTCACCAGAGTGGGAACTCCCTCCACTTCTTGTTGTCTTTCTTTGAGTATCTATATCTAGTGCAGTCAAGGGCATATGATTTTCAATGTGTGTATGCTCCAGTTATTAAGCCTACTTGTAATTGAATTTTTATGATAAAAAAGATAAATATTCCTCAGCTATTCTCAAAGACATGATGTATTCAGACCATTATGATAGCTTCACTTTGGAATGAAATTCTTTTCACTCCTGATTTTTTTTCTTCAATGTGGAAAAAATAATTTTTTAAAAAAATTTTATTTATTTATTTGAGAGGAGAGTTACAGACAGAGAGCAGGAGGAACAGAGAGAAAGGTCTTCCATCCACTCGTTCACTCCCTAGATGGCTGCAGTGGCTAGAGCTGAGCTGATCCAAAGCCGGGAGCCAGGCGCTTCTTCTGGGTCTCCCATGTGGGTGCAAGGGCACAAGCACTTGGGTCATCTTCTACTGCCTTCCCAGGCCAAGGCAGAGTGCTGGATCAGAAGAGGAGAAGCTGGGATATGAACTGGTGCCCATATGGAATTCTGGTGCTGCAGGCAGGGGCTTAGCCCACTATGCCACAGTCCCAGCCCTAATAATTTTTAGTCTAACCTTAATAATTCTTGGTTTAACCCTTATGGCCTCTTCCAGCCCCCCCCAGCGTGTGGAGGAATGGCTTAATCTGTGAGTTTGGAAGGCTAAAGAGGGTAATTTGGAGCCATCCCATCCTTTTCTTGTCTTTTTTGGAGTATGAATTCTGTTCTGTTCCTCCATCCCTAAAATTTTATGGTGGCAACATTGCACGAGAGAAGCATGTGTGAGCCCAGTGCTACCTTTCATGATGTGAGTTAAATTAGCCTAAATCTGGGTTTCAAGATCAGAAAACCTGCAGATACAAGCTACACTATCCAGTTCGCTGTGTCTGTAGCAAATCTGTTGTTTCCGCCTCCTCTTTTTTTTTTTTTTTTTAAGATTTGTTTTATCTATTTGAAAGTCAGAATTACAGAGAGAGGGGTTCACACCCACAGAGAAAAACAGATATTTTCCATCTACTGGTTCACTTCACCAATGGCTGCAACAGCCAGGGCTGGGCCAGGCTGAAGAGAGGAACCAGGAGATTCATCTAGGTCTCCCATCTGGGTGCAGAAGCCCAAGTAATTGGACCATCTTTTTTTGCTTTCTCAGGTACATTAGCAGGGAGCTGAATCTGCAATAGAGCAGCCGGAACTTGAGCTGGCACCCATGTGGGATGCTGGCCTTTCAGGTAGTGATTTAGCTTGCTGTGCCACAATGCTTTCCCCAACCTCCCTTATTTTTGAAGTGGGCATATTTCAGACAGAAAACAATGGTGTTGTATCTTGAACCCCTTTAAATAGCACAAACCTTTTATTTTTATTTTTGCCCAATACCGGGGTTACCAAAATATAGTTCTTTATAATAATTTTTTATTTATTCCACACAGTAACATAGGTAGCAATTTAAAGCAGTTTTTTTTTTCTTCCTCTAAAACTTGTCTCTGGAATAGCAAATATTTGTACTTGTTTAATGCAACAGGAATGCCTGTTTCAGAAACAAATCTACAAAGTCAATAGCATGAGATTTTCTTTCTGAACACTTTAAAGATTGTGTGGTTTTTGAAGTGTGTGTTTGCAATGGAGACTGCACAAAAGTTAATCTACATCTGCTACTCAGGGACTCTAAATGAATTTGTGGGACATCATAAAATAGCCTTGTTGCCTTTTCAGTGAAGAAGTCATCCAGTTAAATTGGTCATAGGGGTCTGATTTATGGTCCTTAATTTATAAGAAAGCGTGAATATATTATGATTTTAAAGCATTTTTAACCTCTCTATGAGATACTATACAGATAAATATACCTTTACACATGTACATGTTTTTGTTTTTCCAAATATATATATTTGTGTATATTTAAATTATGAGAGTGAGTTACATTGATTGAATAAAAAATTCAAATGCCACAAAGATGTAAAGTCGAAGTCTCCCCTCTCATCAGCTTGTTCTGATGTTTGAAGTGTGACCATTATTAAAAGTTCGGCATATATCCTATCAGATTATACTTATTCTCCACGTCTAAGTGTGCCCATGGGCAGGTGTGTGTGTCTGTGTGTTTTTAGTACAAAGGGATCAGAGAGTCAAATAACTGGTCTGCAGTTTGCTTTGCAAACTATTATTTTGCTCTTTTTCAACAGAATCTAATTCCAGACAAGTTTAACAAAATCTCAGCTCTAAGCTATCTGTAAAATGCTAGTCAAATAGTTATATATCTGCAGCCAAACCCATATTCCCTCTCTTTTAAAAACATTTACAAACTATGGAAATCATCATTGAATTCCAGGATCATTCTTAGCTGTATATTTTGTGAAATATTTCTGTTGACTTCGCATCTTTTCTGGTAAAGCCTCATCATTTATTCACTAACAGAAGTGTCTTTACAGCATTGATTATGTAGCCTTCGAGCTAATAGAGATCCTCTGTTTTGTAATTCTTGGCACATGCTATAGTTATTAAGCTTCTAAGTAAACAGAGGGGACATTTTGATGGTAGATTTAATTGATTATTTTTAAAGTTATATTCTGCTGTAAGTATACCCACATTTTAAAACAATTTTGTTTATTATATAAATGATACATAGAAGCAACTGTTTTTAAATTCATTGGTATCTTTAATATCAAAATATATTTTTTTCATTTTCATATGTTGACCTTTATAAACCAATTTGGTAGTGAAGGGGGGAATATGGAAGATGGCAGAAAATATGTGGTAAAAGGAGATGCCTGATCCAACAACACACGATGTGGAATAACAGATACTCTAAGGACCCTTTCCTCTTGCAGCATCTTCCTAGCTGCTCCCTCTGGTTCAGACCTACACGTCTCTGAAGGTTCTTAGCTGCCTTCTGGAGGGCTGGGGTGAGGGCAGCATAATTAGGAAATTGAAATTCTGCTTTCACACATTCAGCTTTTAAACCCACTTCCAGAAATTATTTATGAAAGAGGGCCCCCTGTATAACTTTTAAAAAAGTAATTTTGTGATTAAATGGAAATTAAATAATTTTCACATGAATTAATATAAATAATGTTAAAGAATGTCAAGCCATTCAAAACTAGTGGAAATTAGAAAGGACTACTTATTAAGTCATTGGTTTGACTAAGGAAACCAAAGAGGACAAGATTAATAGATTTAACTGGGGCCAGTGTTGTGGCATAGTGTGGTAAGCTTCTGCCTGCAACGCGGGCATAACATATAGGCAAGCTGTTCGAGCCCTGGCTGCCCCACTTCCGATCTACTTGCTGCTGATGTGCCTGGGAAAGTAGCAGAGGATAGCCTGAGTCCTTGGTCACCTGCACTCATATCTGTCTGAACTGTGCCCCTCAAAAAAAAAAATAAATAAATCTTTAAAAGATTAATTTGGTGCCAAAAATTTTGAAATCCATACATAGTTTCTTAACACGATGCATTTTCCATGAATTGTATGGAGTGCTTTCAGATGTGTTTGTTGGACAAATGTGTGAATGGAAAACTATTTGATTATTAATTAAACAATTATCCCTTTTTATAGTAAGTATTAATTTTCTCTCAGTTTACCATTCCATATTGATGATTTTTAATACATGGAACCTTAATTTTGTATGTTAAATCTATTTTTAAAGATTTATTTATTTATTTGAAAGCGTTAGAGAAAGAGCGAGCTTTGATTGCTGGTTCTCTCCCCAAATGGCCACAATGGCTGGAGCTGGGACAATCTGAAGCCAGGAGCCAGGAGCTTCTTCCAGATCTCCCATATGAGTGCAGGGGCTCAAGCACTTGGACCATCTTCCACTGCTTTCTCAGGCCATTAGCAGGGAGCTGGATCAGAAGTGGAGCAGCAAAGACTCCAACTGGCATCCATATGGGATGCTAGCACTGCTGGCAGAGGCTTAACCTACTAGCTATAGCACTGGCCCCTAAACTTACCTTTTTTTTAAAAAAAAAAGATTTTATTTATTTTAGAGGTAGAGTTACAGACAGGGAGAGGGAGATGGAGAGGGAGAGAGAAGGGTCTTCTACCACTGGTTCACTCCCCAAATAGTCACAATGGCCAGAGCTGGGCTGATCAGAGGCCAGGAACCAGGAGCTTCTTCTGGGTTTCCCATGTGGGTACAGGGGCCCAAGCATATGGGCCATCTTCTACTGATTTCCCAGGCCATAGCAGAGAGCTGGATTGGAAGTAGAACAGCCAAGACTCAAACTGGTGCCCATATGGAATGTCAGCATGACAGGTGGAGGCTTAGCTTACTTCATCACAGCAACAGCCCCCCTAATCTTATCTTTTATTTCCATTTGTCTATGAAATTTATCAAGTAACCTCATATTAAACACTTACTTTGTAGCAAACACTATGCCAGGTGTTGTGTTACTAAGATGAATAAAACAAGGTAATTTAGTTATACTGCTCATCAGTGCAAGACAAACTAAAACTACTACAATTTTAATATCAGATTTTGAAAATATTTTTAAATGACTATAATCCAAATTGACAAAGGTGTGGTACAAAGATAGCTCAGATATTACTGATATATATTTGGAGTATAATTTAACAGATATAAATTATTACAAGCATCATTGAAATGTTAATGCAGTTTGTCCCAGTAATTCCACTTATGAGCTTTAGCCCAAGGAAAGCAATTCTAAGTATAGAAGAACTTTGATTCACAGAGATGTTCATTGTAATGTTATTTGTGATAAAAAAAAATGAACAACTAAAATGCCCTACCATAAAAGAATAAGATAACTGGTGTGGCCACTTGGAATGCTACATATTTATCTTAAATGTTATTAATTGGTGCATGTAGTTTACTGGAGGAAATGGGTATGGTAGCATTAAACAAGAGAACAAACTAAGAGGCCAAACTGTGTAATCATTCTTATATGGAAATTAAATAATGAAATGAAATATCCTACATTTTACAGTATTTGAGTTTGGTATTAAGGCTTTGGGTAAGTTTGTATTTCTTTATACTTAAATAGTATTTGTGTGTAATCCTATAGCTAAGGAGGGTACTATTATTTCTACTGTTATTTCAGGCTTTTCTATGTCTCTGAGAAACAACTGAAAAAATTTTGGAGTGGTACAGGAAATCTTTAAAATACAGGGAACATATGTTATGCCAAACTAGCAATATTGACCCATTCGATCGTTATTTGATAATTCATAGAAAGGTGACAATAGCCTGTTCAGACTGACCTTAGTTATTGTGCAATGGGTGAGGGAAGTCCTTCTTGACTCTTGTAAGTAATCAGTCTATGCACTGAAGCATGAGATGTGCTTACCATTATATTGCTTTGGCTAGCTGCAAATGTATTAATATTCATACCATTATCATCTAGCCTGTTTTAAAGCTAGCAACAGCAATCTTTTCTTTAAGTGCAGATCTAAATTCTACAGCTTGATTATATGCTGAATAGAGAAATACTTCGTATAATTCGTTCTCAATGCCCTCCTTAATTTTGGAAGTCTCTCATTCTTATTATTAGGTATCTAAAAAAGATAGTGATCGCCACCCAATTCTGATGGGCATGGAAGATCGTAAAGAGTCTGCAGTCCATTTGAATTGAAAAAGGAGATGAGCAAGTGTTGATGGTATAGTGGGAAGAAAGATATGTATCATTCTATTTGAAATCATAAATATATTAAAATGAAGCCTTACTTACATTATAATAACTGTGTCCTTGGTATGTCATACCATACATGGTACATTGTAATTCTCCATTTGACCTTCTACCTACTCTTTAAAAATATAGATTATAAGAGGTTTTTTTTTAAAGATTTATTTAATTTATATGAAAGACAGAGTTACAGAGAGGAAGATACAGAGAGAGAGGTCTTCCATTCGTTGCTTCACTCCCCAGATGGCCACAAGGGCCAGAGCTGCACTGATCCGAAGCCAGGAGTTTCTTCCGGGTCTCCCACATGGATGCAGGGGCCAAAGACTGGGCCATCTTCTCCTGTTATCCCAGGCCATAGAAGAGAGATGGATTGGAAGAGGAGCAGCCAGGACTAGAACCGGTGCCCATATGGGATGCCAGTGCTTCAGGCCAGGGCCTTAACCTGCTGTGCCACAGTGCCAGCCCCTATAAGAGTGTTTATGCTTGTGTAAACATTAATGCTAAAAATTAGTAAATTATCATTCCTAATTAAGCATTACTTTAAGATTCCTATTTGCTATAAATTCTTTTTTTTCTATAAATTCTTTTTTCTTTTCAACTTTTATTTAATAAATATAAATTTCCAAAGTACAACTTTTGAATTATAGCAGCTTTCCCCCCATAACCTCCCTCCCACCCGCAACCATCCCATCTCCCATACCCTCTCCCATCCCATTCTTCATCATGATTCATTTTCAATTATCTTTATATACAGAAGATCAACCTAGTATATACTAAGTAAAGATTTCAACAGACTGCACCCACAAAGACACACAACGTATAGAGTACTGTATGAGTAATAGTTTTACCATTAATTCGCATAGTGCAACACATTAAGGGCAGAGGTCCTACATGAGGAGCAGGTGCACAGTGACTCCTGTTGTCGATTTAACAATTGACACTCTTATTTATGACATCAGTAATCACCTGAGGCTCTCGTCATGAGTTGCCAAGGCTATGGAAGCCTCTTGAGTTCACCAACTCTGATCTTTTTTAGACAAGACCATAGAAAAAGTGGAAGTTCTCTCCTACCTTCAGGGAAAGGTACCTCCTTCTTTGATGGCCCGTTCTTTCTGCTGGGATTTCACTCACAGAGATCTTTCATTTAGGTTTTTTTTTTTTTTTTTTTTTTTTTTTTTGCCACAGTGTCATGGCTTTCCATGCGCGAAACTCTCATGGGCTTTTTAGCCAGATCCGAATGCCTAAAGGGCTGATTCTGAGGCCAGAGTGCTATTGATGGCTTTTGCCATTCTATAAGTCTGCTGAGTATCCTACTTCCCATGTAGAGGCATTCTATCCTTTTTAATTCTATCAATTTTTTGCAGACACTGGTCTTATTTATGCAATCCTTTTGACACTTAATCCTATTTTTGATCAATTATGAACTTAACAAGTAAGATGGCATTGGTACATGCCACCTTGATGGTATTGAATTGGAATCCCCTGGCATGTTTCTAGCTCTACCATTAGGGGTAAGTCTGATTGAGCATGTGCCGAACTGTATATCTCCTCCCTCTCTTTTTCCCACTATTATGTTTAACAGAGATCACTTTTCAGGTAAATTTAAATGACTAAGATTTAAATGACTAAGAATAATTGTGTGTTAAAGAGTTCAACCAATGGTATTAAGTAGAACAAAAAAAAAACACTGAAAAGAATAAAATAGTAAGTTGTTCCTTGACATTCAGGACAAGGGCTGATCAAGTCACCATTTCTCATAGTGTCCATTTCACTTCAACAGGTTTCCCCTTTGGTGCTCAGTTAGTTGTCACTGATCAGGGAGAACATATGAAATTTGTCCCTCTGGGCCTGGCTTATTTCACTCAGCATGATTTTTTCAGATTCCTCCATTTTGTTGCAAATGACCGGATTTCACTTTTTTTTTTTTTTTTTACTGCTGTATAGAATTCTATAGAGTACATATCCCATAATTTCTTTATGCAGTCTCCTGTTGATGGGCATTTAGGTTGATTCCAGGTCTTACCTATTGTGAATTGAGCTGCAATACACATTGAGGTACAGACAGCTCTTTTATTTGGCAATACACATTGAGGTACAGACAGCTCTTTTATTTGCCAATTTAATTTCCTTTGGGTAAATTCCAAGGAGTGGGATGGCTGGGTTGAATGGTAGGGCTATATTCAGGTTTCTGAGAAATCTCCAAACTGACTTTCATAGTGGCTTTGCCAGTTTGCATTCCCACCAACAGTGGATTAGTGTCCCTTTTTCCCCACATTCTCGCCAGCGTCTGTTAGTTGATTTCTGTATGTGAGCCATTCTAACCGGGGTGAGGTGAAACCTCATTGTGGTTTTGATTTACGTTTCCCTGACCACTAGTGATCCTGAGCATTTTTTCATGTGTCTGTTGGCCATTTGGATTTTCTCTTTTGAAAAATGTCTATTGAGGTCCTTGGCCCATCTCTTAAGTAGGTTGTTTGTCTTGTTGTTGTGGAGTTTCTTGATCTCTTTGTAGATTCTGGTTATTAATCCTTTGTTGGTTGCATAATATGCAAGTATTTTTTCCCATTCTGTAGGTTGCCTCTTCACTTTCCTGTTTCTTTTGCAGTAGAGAACCTGCTCAACTGATATAATCCCAGTTGTTAATTTTGGCTTTGACTGCCTGTGCCTCCGGGGTTTTTTCTAAGAAGTCTTTGCCAGTGCCAATATCTTGCAGGGTTTCTCCAATGTTCTCTAATAATTTGATGGTGTAGGGTCGTAGATTTAGATCTTTAATCCATGTTGAGTGAATTTTTGTGTAAGGTGTAAGGTAGGGGTCTTGCTTCAAGCTTCTGCATGTGGAAATCCAGTTTTCCCAGCACCATTTGTTGAATAGACTGTCCTTGCTCCAGGAATGGATTTTAGATCCTTGATCAAATATAAGTTGGTTGTAGATATTTGGGTTGATTTATGGTGTTTCTATTCTGTTCCATTGGTCTATCCATCTGTTTCTGTACCAGTACCATGCTGTTTTGATTATAACTGCCTTATAGTATGTCCTAAAATCTGGTTTTGTGATGCCTCTGGCTTTGTTTTTGTTGTACAAGATTACAAGGTCTCCTGTGCCTCCATATGAATCTCAGCATCATTTTTTCCCTGATCTGAGAAGAATATCTTTGGTATTTTGATTGGTATTGCATTGAATCTATAAATTGCTTTTGGAAGAAAGGACATTTTGATGATATTGATTCTTCCAATCCATGAGCATGGAAGATTTTTCCATTTTTTGGTATCCTATTTCTTTCTTTAAGATTTTGTAATTCTCATCGTAGAGATCTTTGACAACCTTGGTTAAGTTTACTCCAAGGTATTTGATTGTTTTTGTAGCTATTGTGAATGGGATTGATCTTAGAAGTTCTTTTTTAGCCGTGGCATTGCCAGTGTATACAAAGGCTGTTGATTTTTATGCATTGATTTTATATCCTGTTAATTTGCCAAACACTTCTATGAGTTCCAATAGTCTCTTAGTATAGTTCTTTGATCTCCTAGATAAAGAATCATATCATCATCAAAGAGGAATAGTTTGACTTCTTCCTTCCCAATTTGTATCCCTTTAATTTCTTTTTCTTGCCTAATGGCTGTGGCTAAAACTTTCACTAATATATTGAATAGCAGTGGTGATAATGGGCATCCATGTCTGGTACCAGACCACAGTGGAAATGCTTGCAACTTTTCAACATTCAGTAGGATGCTGGCCATGGGTTTTTCATAAATTGCTTTCATTGTATTTAGGAATGTTCCTTCTATACCTAATTTGCTTAGAGTTTTCATCATGAAGGGTGTTGTATTTTATCAAATGCTTTTTCTGCATCTATTGAGATAATCATATGGTTTTTCTTCTGCAGTTTGTTAATGTGGTGTATAACATTGATTTGCGATTGTTGAAGCATCCCTGCATACCAGGGATAAATCCCACTTCGTCTGGGTGGATGATCTTTCTGATGCGTTGCATTCTATTGGTCAGAATTTTATTGAGGATTTTTTCGTCTATGTTTATCAGGGAAATTCGTCTACAATTCTCTTTCTCTGCTGCATCTTTTTTAGGTTTAGGAATTAAGGTGATGCTGGCTTCATAGAAAGAATTTGGGATGATTCCCTCTTTTTCAGTTGTTCTGAATAGTTTGAGAAGAATTGGAATTAGTTCTTCTTTAAAAATTAGGTATAATTCAGCAGTGAATCCATCTGGTCCTGACTTTTCTTTGTTGGGAAGGCCTTTATTACTGATTCAATTTCTGTCTCAGTTATGGGTCTGTTTAGGTTTTCTGTTTCTTCATGGTTCAATTTAGGTAGGTTGTATGTGTCCAGCAATCTATTTATTTCTGATAGATTTCCCTGTTTGCTGGCATACTATTCTTTTTAGTAATTTATGATGACTATTTTTATTTCTGTGGTGTCTGTTGATACATTCCCTTTTTATCTCAGATTTTATTGATTTGGGTATTTTCTTTTTTTAGTTAGTTGGGCCAATGCTGTGTTAATTTTGTTTATTTTTTCAAAGAACCAGCTCTTGGTTTTGCTGATCTTTTATAATGTTTTTTGGGATTTAATTCTGTTGATTTCTCCTCTAATTTTCATTATTTCTCTTCTTCTACTAGTTTTGACTCTGGTTTGCTGCAGTTTTTCTAGATCCTTAAGATGCACTGATAGCTCATTTGTTTGGTGCATTTCCAATTTCTTGATGTAAGCACCTATTGATATAAACTTTACTCTTAGCACTGCTTTTTCTGTATCCCATAAGTTTTGATATGTTGTGTTGTTATCCTCATTTACCTCCAGAAAGTCTTTGATTTCCTTTAAATTTCTTCTATGACCCAGTGTTCATTCAGGAGCATGTTATTCAGTCTCCATGTGTTTGCATATGCTCTAGGGATTCCTGAGTTGCTAATATCCAGCTTCATTCCATTGTGGTCTGAGAAGATGCATAGTATGATTTCAGTTCTTTTGAATTTGCTGAGACTTGCTTTATGGCCTAGTATATGGTCAATCCTAGTAGGTTCCATGTACTGCTGAGAAGAATGTGTATTCTTTAAGTGTAGAATGAAAAGTTCTGTAGATATCTGTTAGATCCATTTGGGCTATAATGGCAATTAAATCTGCTGTTTCCTTGTTGATCTTCTATCTGGTTGATCTGTCTGTGCTGAAAGTGGAGTATTGAAGCCCCCCAATACTATTGTATTGGAGTCTAAGTCTTCCTTTAAATTCCGTAATATATCTTTTAAATAACCCAGTGCCCTGTATTAAGTATGTATACATTTATAAAAGTTACAGCTTTCTGTTGAATTGATCCCTTAATCATTATATAGTGCCTCTCTTTGTCTCTCTCAACAGTTTTAGTGTTAAAGGTTATTTTTTCTGATATTAAGATGGCTACACCAGCTCCTTTTTGGTTTCTGTTGGCATGGAATATCATTTTCCAGTCTTTCACTTTCAGTCTGCAGGCATCTGTCTTGGAAAGATGTGTTTCTTGTAAGCAGCAAATAGGTGGGTTTTGTTTTTTAATCCATTCAGCTAGTCTGTGTCTTTTAATTTGAGTGTTGAGGCCATTTACATTCAATGTGACTATTGATAAGTAGTGACTTTGCCCTGCCATTTTTCCAAAGATATTTCTAATATATATTTGAATTTCCTGTGATCTTTTACTGAGAGAGATTCTTCCTTTACTTTCTTTCATATTGATGGCCATGTTTCTGTGTTTATGTATGTAGCACATCTTTAAGCATTTTTTGCAGGGCTGTACGAGTGGTGACAAATTCTTTCAATTTCTGTTTGCTATGAAAAGTCTTTATTTCACCTTCATTCACAAATGAGAGCTTTGAAGGATATAATATTCTAGGCTGTCAGTTTTTTTCTGTTAGTACTTGGGCTATATCTTGCCATTCCCCCCTAGCCTGTAGGGTTTCTGATGAGAAATAGGCTGTGAATCTGATTGGAGATCCTCTGAGAGTAATCTGACTTTTCTCTCTTGCACATTTTAGAATCTTTTATTTATGTTTCACTGTGGTGAGTTCGATTACAATGTGTCGTGGTGAGGATCTCTTTTGGTCATGTTAATTGGGAGTTCTATGTGCTTCCTGTACTTGGATGTCTCTTTCCTTCTCCAAACCTGGGAAGTTTTCTTCTAGTATCTCACTAAAAAGGCCTTCTAATCCTTTTCTTTCTCTCTATTCCTTCAGGAACTCCCAGAACCTGAATGTTGGTTTTTTTTTTTTTTAAATAGTATTCCATAGATTCCCAACAATATTTTTTAGATTTCTAATTTCCTCCTTTTCTTTGGTTTGACTATATACTTTCCTGTGCTCTGTCTTCTAAGTCCAATATTCTCTTCTGCCTCACTGATTCTGTTTTTAAGGCTCTTAACTGTGTTCTTAATTTGTTCTATTGAATTCTTCATTTCATTTTGGTTTCTCTTCAATATCTCAAATTCATGTTCTACTAAATTTCTCATTTCATTTTGATTCCTCCTTAAGATTTCATTTTCACAAGAGAGATTTTCTGTCCTGTCTTTTCTGGATTTCTGTAGTTCATGCATTTTTGGATAACTTGTAGATGTTTTTATCATAATTTTTTGAAATCTGTATCTTGCATTTCTTCTATCTCATCATCTTCATACTCTTGTATTGGAGTGTCATGTTCATTTAGGGGTGTCATAATGACTTCCTTGTTCTTGTTTCCTTGGTTTCTGCATTTGTTGTTTGGCATTGTGGAGATATTGTTTGGTTTCTTCTTTTTTTTTTTTTTTCTGCTGTGGTAGCTTTTCTCGTCATACTATGACTGTAGATTAAGTGGATTGTCTGCTTTTGGTGAATCTCTAGAGGCTTGTGATGAGTGTGGCCAGAAAGCTCTGTTCAGTTCATCAGGGTTAAGGGTGTGCCAAAGGTGACACTCCCAGGTTTGCTGTGGTAAATCTTCTCTCTCTAACTTTTGTTATTTTTTATTCACAGGGGAATTAATTCCACTCAGCTGAGCTCTTTTCCTTGCTGGCAGTCAGTGCCTGAGTGCTAGCCCCAGTGGGTATAATATTCGTCTGTTTTGTCCCAAGGATCTGTGCAGTCCTCAGTGTAAGCTCAGATTCCCCTGCAATGTCTCTCACCAGGTAGCCAAGGCCACCTGAAGTTGTGGTGTTCCCACTATGACTACTCACATCTCAGCCACACTGTGAGTTCTCCCACACACCCTCAGTATTTTTTTTCATAGTCTCAGTTCATAAGCTCCACACATTCACTAGCTCTTAGTCTCCTGTTATTTCTTCCCACTGGAGTCAGGTTTTTCTGGTTTGCTGAGGGTGAGCGTCACCCTAAGCTGGCGCAGCTGTTACATATGTCCAAAATGGCGCCTGCTCTGTTGTCTCACTTGCCTTTGTAAGGTGAGTGGAGAGAGAGAATTGTGTCCATACTGGTCCCTTTTTTTTTTCTCTCCTTTAGTTAGGTTGGTATACTTTCCCCCATGGGGCTTCAAGCCTCATTTCCTCTAGGCTCTTCCTTCTGCTTTTCTTTCAGTGTCTCAGGCTACTTTGGTTTCACCTCACTTCCCTTTCCAGTGCTGGAGTGGAGACTCTCTCAGCAGCTGGGCTCCCAAGCTGTGGGCGCCTGTGCCCTCCATGTAGGTCCACCGTGTCCCTCTAATTCTGGAAGAGATTCATCTGCAGTTTTTTCCTTAACTCTTCCCTGAGACTACAGTATCTCCACTTTTATTAAACTGTCTTTTCCTGGACTATCATTGAGCTCCCTCCCTATTCTGCCATCTTGGAGCCCTATATCTATAAATTCTTAAAAGTTCATAACACAATGGTTCACATATTTAGGGCATTATTTTCACTATTCATTCCTATTATAAATAATGTTTTTCTTCCCTAATAGTATGTAGAGTATAAGAAATCTCTAAAGTATAATAAGATAATTTACATCTGTGAACTAATTAGAATATTACCAATAACATATATTAGCTATGGCAACTCCTTTATCTATATTCCCCTCCTTACCTCAGGTATAATTAATGTCTTGTGTTGTATTTCATTTTCTAACTAATATACCAAAATGTATTATAGTGCTAATTTTCCCCAAAAAAACTTTTATTTAAGGTATACAAACTTCATGCATTTCATAAATACAACGTGAGGATCATAGTGATTCTTCCCACTGTACCTGCCCTCCCACCCACACTCCCACCTTTCTTCCTCCTCCCTCTCCTATACCCATTATTATTTTTACCAAGATCTATTTTCAATTAATTTTAAACACATAAGATTAACTCTATTCTAAGTAAAGAGTTTAATAAATAGTATGGGGGAAAAAAAAAAACTTGTTCCTCAACAGTCAAGACAAGGGCGATTCAAAGTCATCACATCTCAAAGTGTCAATTTCACTTCTATAGATTATCTTTTAGATGATCTATTAGTTATCACAGATCAGGGAGAGCGTATGGTATTTGTCCTTTTGGGACTGGCTTATTTGACTAAGTATAATGTTTTCCATTTTCATCCATTTTATTGCAAGTGACAGGATTTGTTTTTTTTTTAACTGCTGTGTACTATTCCATGGTGTACATACACCATAATTTCTTTGTCCAGTTTTCAATGACAGACATAGCTATATCTTAGCTATTATAAATTGAGCTACAATAAACATGGGGGTACAGATAACTCTTTCTGATGCTGATTTCATTTCGTTTGGGTAAATTCCCAGGAGTGGGATGGATAGGTCATATGGTAGGTCTAAGTCCATTTTGGAGGTATTTCCATACTGTCTTCCAGTTTACATTCCCACCAACAGTGGGTTAGGGTACCTTTTTCTCCACGTCCTTACCAGCATTTGTTGTTTGTTGATTTCTCTATGAGAGCCATTCTAACTGGGTGAGGTGAAACCTCATTGTGGTTTTGATTTACATTTCCCTGACAGCTAGTGATCCTGAGCATTTTTTCATGTGTCTGTTGGCCATTTAGATTTCCTCTTTTGAAAAATGCCTGTTTAAGTCCTTTACCCATTTCTTAACTGGAGTGTTTGTTTTGTTGTGGAATTTGTTGATCACTTTATATATTCTGGTTATTAATCCTTTATCAGTTGTGTAGTTGCAAATTATTTCTCTCATTCTGTTGGTTGCCTTTCCAATTTGCTGAATGTTTCTTTTGCAGTGCAGAAGCTTCTCAATTTGATGTAATCCTATTTGTCAGTTTTGGCTTTGATGAGTGGTGCCTCTGGGGTCTTTTCCAAGAACTCTGCCTATACCAATGTCTTTCAGGGTTTCCCCATGTGTAGATTTAGGTCTTTAATTCATTTTGAGTGGATTTTTATGTAAGATGTAAGGGAGGGGTCTTGCTTCATACTTGCATGTGGAAATCCAGTTTTCCCAGCACCATGTGTTGAAGAAACTGTCCTTGCTCCAGGGATTGTTTTAGCTACTCTATCAAAGATAAGTTGGTGGTAGATGTAAGGGTTCATTTCTGGAGTTTCTATTCTGTTCCATTTGTCGATCCATTTTTTTTTTTTTTTACCAGTACCAGACTTTTGATTATAATTGCTCTGTTGTAACGCTTGAAATTTGGTATTGTGATGCCTCTAGCTTTGTTTTTGTTGTATAATATTGCTTTAGCTATTAAGGGTCTCTCATGTGTTTCCATACAATTTTCAGCATCATTTGTCTATATCTGAGAATAATGTCTTTGGTATTTAATTTCTATTGTGTTGAATCTGTAAAATGCTTTTGGTAGTATAAAGATTTTGATGATATTGATTCTTTCAAGAACATGGAAGATTTTTCTATTTTTGGTGTCTTCTTCTGTTTGTTTCTTTAATGTTTTGTAATTATCATTGTAGAGATCTTTGATATCTTTGCTTAAATTTATTGTAAGGTGTTTAATTTTATTTTGACAGAGTGGACAGTGAGAGAGAGAGAGAGACAGAGAGAAAGGTCTTCCTTTGCCGTTGGTTAACCCTCCAATGGCCGCCGCGGCTGGCGCGCTGCGGCAGGCGCACCACACTGATCCGAAGGCAGGAGCCAGGTGCTTTTCCTGGTGTCCCATGGGGTGCAGGGCCCAAGCACTTGGGCCATCCTCCACTGCATTCCCGGGCCACAGCAGAGAGCTGGCCTGGAAGAGGGGCAACCGGGACAGAATCCGGCGCCCCGACCGGGACTAGAACCCCGTGTGCTGGCGCTGCAAGGCAGAGGATTAGCCTATTGAGCTGTGGCGCCAGCCTAATTTTTTTTTAGCTATTGTGAATAGGATTAATCTTCAAAGTTCTTTCTCAGTGGTGCCATTGTCTGTGGATACAAAGGCTATTGATTTTTCTGTGTTGATTTCATATCCTGAAATTTATTAAACTCTTTTATGAATTCCAATAGTCTCTCTGTGGAGTCTCTTGAATCCCCTATATATATAGAATCATGTCATGTGCAAATAGGGGGTGTTTGACTTCCTCCTTCCCAATTTGTATTCCTTTTATTTATTTTTCTTGCCTAATGGCTCTGCCTAAAACTTCCAGGATTATATTGAAAACCAATCATGGGGGTGGGCATCCTTGCCTGGTTCTGGATCTCAGTTGGAATGCTTCCAAATTTTTCCCATTCAATAGGATGCTGGCCATGGATTTGTCATAAATCTTATTGATTGTGTTCAGGAATGTTCCATCTATACCAACTTTGATTAAAGTTTTTATCATGAAAAGATGCTGTATTTTATCAAATGCTTTCTCTGCATATATTGAGATAATCATATGCTTTTTGTTCTTCAGTTTGTTAATGTGATGTATCACATTGATTGATTTGCAAACGTTGAACTATCCATGCCTACCAGGGATAAATCCCATTTGCTCCAGGTGAATGATCTTTCTGATGTGTTGTTTTGTGTATTTTTTTATGTATTTTGTTGAGGATTTTTACAACTATGTTCATCAGGGAAACTGGTCTTTAGTTTGCTTCCTCTTATAACTTTTTCTGGTGTAGGAATTTAGGTGATATTGGCTTCAAAGAAGGAATTTGTTAGGATTCCTTCACTTTCAACTGTTTGGAATAGTTTGAGAAGAATTGGAGTAAGTTCTTCTTTAAACATTAGGTAGAATTCAACAGTAAAGCCATCCGGTCCTGAACTTTTCTTTCTTGGGAGGATCTTTATTACTGATTGCATTTTCATCCTGGTCATTGGTCTGTTTAGGTTTTCTATGTCCTTATGGCTCAAACTAGGTAGGTTGTATGTGTCCAGAAATCTATCCATTTCTTCAAAATTTCCAGATTTGTTGGCATATTGCTCTTTGTAGTAATTTTTGATGATTCTTTTTATTTTTGTGGTATCTGTTGTTACCTTTACTTTTTCATCTCTATTTTAGTTGATTTGTGTCTTCTCACTTTATTGGGGGGTAGGGTTAGTTAGGCCAATGGTATGTCACTTTGTCAATTTTGTTTATTTTTTCAGAAGACCAGCTCTTTGTTTCACTAATCTTTTGTGTTGTTGTTTTTTTTTTTTTTGCTTTCAGTTTTGTTTATTTCTTCTCTAATTTTAATTATTTATTTCCTCCTACTAATTTTGGTTTTGGATTGCTATTGTTTTTCTAGGTCTTGAGATGTATTGCTAGCTCATTTATTTGGTTACATTCCAATTTTTGATGTGGGCACTAATTGTTATAAAGTTTTCTCTTAACACTGCTTTTGCTGTATCCCATAAATATTGATATGTTGTGTTGTCATCTTCTTTTGTTTCCAGAAATTTTTTGATTTCTCTTATAATTTCTTCTGTATCCCACTGTTCATTCAGGATCATGCTGTTCAGTTTCCATGTGTTTGCATATGTTGTAGAGATTCTTGAGTTGTGGATTCCAAGCTTCATTCCATTGTGGTCAGAGAAGATTCCTGATATGATTTTAACTTTTTTGAATATACCGAAATTTGCTTGATGGCCTAGCATGTGGTCTCTCCTAGAGAAAGCTCCATGCATTGGTAAGAAGAATGTGTATTCTTTAGCTGTAGGATGAAAAGTTCTGTAGATATCTGTTAGGTCCATGTGGTCTATAGTGTCAGTTAACTGTTGTTTCCATGATTATTTTCTTTTTGGTTGATCTGTCCATTGCTGAAAGTGGGATATTGAAGTCTCCCATTACTATTGTATTGGAGTCCATGTCTCCCTTTAGATCAATTAACATTTCTTTTAAATAGCCAAGTGTCCTGTAATTAGGTGCGTATATGTTTATTATATTTGCATCTTCCTGTAAAATTGATCTCTTAATAATTAAATAATGTCTTTCTTTGTCTCTTTTAACAGTTTTTATGTTAAAGTCTATTTTGTCTTATATTAGGATGGCTACCCAAGCTCTTTTTTGGTTTCTGTTAGCATGGAATATCTGTTTCCACACTTTTACTTTCAGTCTGTGTGCATCTTTGTTGGTGAAATGTGTTTCTTGTAGGCAACAAATAGATAAGTTTTGTTTTTTAATCCATTCAGCAATCTGTGTCTTTTAACTGGAGATGAGGTCATTTATATTCAATGTGACTATTAATAAGTAATGACTTAGTTCTGCTGTTTTTCCATATATATTCCCATTATTTACTTTGGATTTCCTTTGTACTTTTACTGGAAGATTTTCTGCCTTCACCTTCTTTGATAGTGGTGACCATGTTTCTGTGTTTCCATGTGTAGCACATCCTTAAGCATCTTTTGTAAGGCTGGATGAATGATGACAAATTCTTTCAATTTCTGTATGTTATGGAAGGTCTTTTTTTTTTAATGGAAGGTATTTATTTCACCTTCATTCATAAATGAGAGCTTTGCCGGGTACAGTGTTCTAAGTTGACAGGTTTTTTTTTTTTCCTCTTAGGACTTGGAATATATCTCGTCATTCTCTCCTAGTCTGTAGGATTTCTGATGAGAAGTCAGCTGTGAGTCCAATTGGAGATCCTCTGAAAGTAATCTGGCACTACTCTTGTGCACATTTCAGAATCTTTTCTTTATGTTTTACCGTGGAGAGTTTGACTACAATGTGTCATGAAGATCTTTTCTGATCTTGTCTGTTAGGAGTTCTGTGTGCTTCATGGTCCCTTTCTTTCTCCAAATTAGGGAAGTTTTCTGTAATTATTTCACTAAAAAGGTCTTCTAATCCATTCTTTCTTTCCATACATTCAGGAACTCCTATGACCCATGTTAGGTCATTGATAATATCTCATAAATTTCCAGCACTGTTTTTTAGTTTTCTAATTTCTTCTTTTTTTAGTCTGACTGTAAAATTTGCAGAGATTTGTCTTCTAACTCTGATACACTTTCTTCTGCCTCACTAAGTCTGTTGTTAAGGCTTTCCACCACATTTTTTATTTGTTCTCTTGAATTTTTCATTTCTAATATTTCATTTTGATTTGTCTTTAACATCTCAATTTCATGAGAAAAGTTTTCATTCATGTCATGTGTGGATTTCTTTAATTCATGGATTTGCTTCTGATTACATCTAAGTAATCCTATGATCAAATTTTTGAATTCCTTTTCTGTCATTACTTCAATCTCTTCATCTTCACATTCTAGTATTGAAGTGTTGTTGTCTTCCTTTGGGGGCATGAAGTTGTCTTCCTTATTCTTTTTTCTTGAATTTCTGCATTTATTTATTTATTTATTTATTTTTTGACAGGCAGAGTGGACAGTGAGAGAGAGAGACAGAGAGAAAGGTCTTCCTTTGCCATTGGTTCACCCTCCAATGGCTGCCGCGGACGGCACGCTGCGGCCGGTACACCACACTCATCCGATGGCAGGAGCCAGGTACTAGGTGCTTTTTCCTGGTCTCCCATGGGGTGCAGGGCCCAAGCACTTGGGCCATCCTCCACTGCACTCCCAGACCATAGCAGAGGACTGGCCTGGAAGAGGGGCAACCAGGACAGAATCCGGCGCCCTGACCGGGACTAGAACCCAGTGTGCCGGTGCCGTAAGGCAGAGGATTAGCCTGTTGAGCCACGGCGCCGGCCTGCATTTATTTTTATACATTTATGGAGATACTTGTTAGTTTTTTTCCCCCCTATGATGTCTTTTATCTTTGGACTATGCCTCTGTGGTTTAGTAGAATGTCTGCTCTTTCAGTGATTAATCAGAGGCATGTGCTAGGTTTGGCCAGGGAGCTCTGTTCAGTGCTCCAGGGTGATTGTAGTGTTCAAGCTGACACCCAAGTAGGATGTGGTAAACCTCTTTTTACACTAGATCTTAGCCAAAAGGCCGAGAAGCAATGGTAAACTTCTCTCCTCCAAGGAGACCAATGCCTGGGCAGTAGACCCAGTGGGTACAATATTCTTCTACTTTGCCACAAGAACCAGTCAAAGGATTGTGCAGTTCTTGGTGTGATCACAGATCCTATAGCAATTGCCCTCATAAGGGAATCAGGGGGTCCTGAGTGTGTGGAACCACCCACAGTGACTACCCAAAGCCCCAGCCATGCCCTGCACACTCTGACACAGTCAAAGTGTTTTCAACAGTCCCAGCACAAAAGTCTCCCACAGTCACGAATACCCAGCCCCCTCTCAGTTTTCCCAGCCAGACTCCAGGCTATCCTGTTGACTGGTTGCTTGGTGCATGGACTCAAGGTGGTATAGCTTTACATATATCCAAAATGGTGCCCACCCTCTCTCAGCTCCTTATGGGATGCAGGTTTTGAGTGGTCAGGAAGAGAGAAACATGCCACCTTTTTTCCCTCTCGGTTGGCGGGTATGCTGTCCCCTACAGGGCTCCAAGCCCGACTCTTGCCAGGCTCTTCCCACAGCTTTATTGCCAGAGTCTTGGGCTGCTTCAGTCTGGTCTCACCTCACTCTCCAAAGCTGGTGCTGAGACTCTTGGCTGCTGGGGTCCTGAGTTGTGTGCATCCATACCCTCCAAGTAGATCCCCAGTGTCCTTCTAATTTGTGTGGAATTTCCTCTACAATTCTCTCCCTAACTCTGAGATTGCACCCTCTACCTTTTTTTGTTTTAATTATCTTCCCCTAGGCTAGAGCAGTAAGCTCCCTATGTATTCCACCATCTTATAATCTTTCTATAATGCTTATTTGATTCATTTTGTTTTATTTAGTTTTATTTGTTGTACTATATCATGTATTTAAATTTATGCCATGTATTTATGTATAATCCATTTATAATATATATGTATGGCCAAACAGTCTCTTGGTTGCTTTTGAATTATGTAAAACTGATGTTGTGCTGAGACTTTTAAATTCAACATTGTTGAATTTAACCATGTTGGTGAATATACCACTATCTTTTTTTCTATTTTTAATGGACAGTTGGGTCATTTCCAAGTTTTTTTCTATCACAAAAAGTGCTGATGTTTCCAAGCTGGTACACATATACAGGAATTTCTCTAAGACACATGCCTGTTGAAATTGCTGAGTATTGGACAGGTAAATGTTGAAATTCATAAAATAATGACAGCTTTCCAAAGTTATTAAACCAACTTATATTTCTGTTAACAATTTTAATTGATTTATATTTCCAAAAATAAATTAATTTTCAAACTTATTAACTTTTGCCAATCTTATGTACATGATATTTTATAGTCTTAACCTGCATTGCCCTGCATTGCCTCAATTATCTGTGTGATTTAACATCTTTTTATGTCCTGTGAACTCTTTCCCTACCAAAGTTCAAAAGGTTATTCTCCTATATTTTTCTCCTAATCGTTCATAACGTTTGCCTTTCACATTTGAGTCCTTAGTTTATCTGGAATTGCATTTTGTTCAGTGGTTTGGTAAGATCAATTTTCCCTGGTATGGATATCCAGTTCTCCTAGCAGTATTATTTTCAATTTCCTCTACAGATCTACATTTATTTTTTCAAAAATCAAACATACATATATAGTGTATATTGTATTCCTTTGGTCAATTAGTTTATCCATATTCAGAAGTATCTTAATTACTATTAAATGCATACTATTCAATTTTAACTACTTAATTACTGTTACTTTAAACCATTTTCTAAAAAGATTTTTATTTACTTATTTGAGAGGTTGAATTATAGACAGAGAGAGGGAGAAACAGAAAGCTCTTCCATCCACTGGTTTACTTCCCAGATGGCCGCAATGGCTGGAGCTGAGCCAATCCAAAACTAATAGCAGAAGCTTCTTCTGGGTCTGCCATGCAGGTGCAGGGGCCAAAGCACCTGGGCCATCTTCTACTGCTGCTTTCCCAGGCCATAGCACAGAGCTGGATTGGAAGAGGAATAGCCAGGACATGAACTGGCACCCAAATGGGATTCTGGCACTGCAGATGGAGGCTTAGCCCCCTACCCCATAGTGCCGACCCCTAATTACTCTTACTTTGTAATTAATTTTGATATAGGTAGGATATCTTCTGCACTAATTTTGTGTATTGATTGGGAATGTCTTGGTTATCCTTTGCTTTTTAATGTAATTTCTGAATCAACTTATCATATCCATGAAAATATTTTAGGATTTTGATTATAGTTATATTCATTTTATTGTCACTTTTGGGACAATTACTGAGAATTGCTGTCTATGAGCTTAGGATGTTTCTATCTATTCAAGTCTTAATTAATAACTTTTAATAGAAGTTTATACTTATCAATGTGGAACGTATTTTGTGAGTTTTACTGTTAGGTAACTTGTAGTTTTAAATACTGTTAGAAATAGTGCTTTAGTTATTATGGGTGACAGTGAAGCCTATTGTTTGTTTTTTTTCCTGCTACCTTACTAAATTATCTTATTGTGTTTTCTCATTAATTCTCTTGAGTTTTCTGGGTATGTTGTCATATCACCTGAAAACCAAAGTAGCTTTATTTCTTTCTTTTTTTCTTTTTTCTTAAATTTCTTTGACAGGCAGAGTGGACAGTGAGAGAGAGAGACAGAGAAAAAGGTCTTCCTTTGCCGTTGGTTCACCCTCCAATGGCCGCTGCGGCCGGCGCACTGCGCTGATCTGAAGCCAGGAGCCAGGTGCTTTTCCTGGTCTCCCATGGGGTGCAGGACCCAAGCCCCTGGGCCATCCTCCACTGCACTCCTGGGCCACAGCAGAGAGCTGGACTGGAAGAGGGGCAACCGGGACAGAATCCGGTGCCCCGACCGGGACTAGAACCTGGTGTGCCAGTGCCGCAAGCAGAGGATTAGCCTATTGAGCCGTGGCACCAGCCAGTAGCTTTATTTCTTCTTTATGTTTTTTAGTTCTTTTCTTTTTTCTTTCTTTCTTTTTTTCTTTTTTTTTTCTGGTTCACTCTCCAAATGGCCGGATGGCCATAGCTGGGCCAATCTGAAACCAGGAGCCAGGAGGTTCTTCTGGGTCTCCTACATCGGTGCAGGGGCCCTAGCACTTGGGCCATATTCTACTGCTTTCCCCGGCCACAGCAAAGAACTAGATCCAAAGAGGAGAAGCTGGGATTTGAACCATGCCCATATGGGATGCTGACACTGCAGGCGATGGCTTTACCCACTAAGCCACAGTGCCAGCCCCTTAGCTATTTTCTATAGACTGATTTAAGTGGCTAGTTCCTCTAACAAGGTATTAGAAAATAACAGAGACAGTGGTATTTCTAGATCCCAACTTTAAGGAGATTGACCACAGTGGTTTTTTTTTTTAATTTTTATTTAATGAATATAAATTTCCAAAGTACAGCTTATGGATTACAATGGCTTTTTCCCCCCATAACTTCCCTCCCACCCACAACCCTCCCCTCTCCCGACCCCTCTCCCCTTCCATTCACAACAAGATTCATTTTCAATTATCTTTAGACACAGAAGATCAATTTAGCATATATTAAGTAAAGCTTTCAACAGTTTGCACCCACACAGAAACACCAAGTGTAAAATAATGTGTTTTGCCAGGAAATGAAGTGCTTACTTGAGAACCATCATAAATAATACTGTTTTTTTCCTTGGAGATATTAGTACGGGTCAGTTATATTAATAAATTTCTAATAGGAACTGACAATAATTCCTTGAATAAATCCAAATTGATCATAGTATGCTAGTTAATGTGGTACTGGATTCTTTTTGCTGATATTTGAATTTCTACATCAGTATTCACAGATGTGTATATAGGAACTATATTTTAAAAATTGCCTTTTCTTTTTATTTGAGAGGAGAGAGACAGATGGAGAGAGAGACAGAGAGAGAGAGAGACAGACAGACAGAGAGAGCCCCCATGAGCTGATTCACTCCTGGAACTGCTGCAATGGCTGGGACTGGGTCATGCCACAGATGGGAGTTGGAAACTCAGTTTAGGTCTGCCATGTGGATGACAGGTACCCAACTATTGAGTTATCAGCTGCTACCTCCCAGGGTCTATTTTAGCAAAAAGCTAAAGTGGAATGGAAGTGGAATTGGGACATGGACCTACGTACTTTGATAGGACATTTGGGTATTTTAAAGAACATCTTTACCACTGGGTCAAATGCCCACCCCTGTGTAATATCTTTATTGGATTTAGGTATCAATGTTATACTTGCTTCAGGAAAAGAAGTTGACAGTTTTCCTTATTTTTTTATATACTATGGACCAATTTATGTAATTGTGTGATCATTATGGTCTCTTAAAGTGTTTTGCTTCATATGTTCATAATCTAGTTCTTTGAAAAACATCTTCTGTAACAAAATGAAAGAAAATTTTTCTCCCTTTCGGCTATGGTTATTGGCTGAGAAATAGACAATTTGGAAGACAAACTTCTTTAAAGACAAGAAGGAAGCAAATGTAAATTAAGTACCCAGGAAGAATAAAAGTTATGAAGTCAAAAACCAAAAGGCCTTTCCCATGCACAAGATGAGAACCATTAATTTTAAAAACTTCCTTCAGTCACAGAAGCCAGTACTTGAGTGTTCAGACCTGTTCTCGGTATTTTCTCTACCAAGGCCAGAATTTCACTTTTTTAGGGTCACTAAATCTCTGTTTCATCCCCTCTAGGCTTCCTTTTCCTTTATCCTCTCTTCCATATAATTGCTACTTACCTGTCTCCCATTGGTGTAGGCTTCAGAGTGGGTTCCCCAGGATTTAGATGTTTACTTCACTACTACATGTAATTTCAAGTTTGTTATGCCTTTTCTTTGCTAGCTAGCTTATATGGCTTTTTGGTCATTTTATTTGATTTTCTTTTTCAGATTTTTAAAAAAATTTACATGACTTGTATTCCTATAGTACCTGAACTCTTACGTTTTTGTTGTTGTTTAGATATATTTATTTTATTTGAAAGGCAGAGTTAGAGAGAAAGAAAGAGAAAGGGAGAGAGAATCTCATATCTGCTGGTTCACTCCTCAAATGGCTGCAACAGCCCGAGCTGGGTTGATGTGAAGCCAGGAGCCAGGATCTTCTGGGTCTCCCATGTGGGTACAGGTGCCCAAAGCACTTGGGCCATTTTCCACTGCTTTCCTAGGTGCATTAGCAGGGAACTGGATGGGAAGTAGAGCAGTTAGGAATTGAAATGATGTCCATGTGGGACGTGGGTGTTAGAGGCAGAGGCTTAACCCACTATGCCATAGCAACTGGACTCTTGTTATTACCTTTCTTAAAAGACAGTCTCGTTAATATAATTTACACACAGTAAATTCACCTTTTTAGTGTACAGTTCCAAGTTGGCAAACTCTTCAGTCATGCAACTTCTGTCACAATCGTGATATAGATTACTTCAGGTATGCCAGAATGTGTCCTCTTGCTCTTTTGTAATAATTGCCTGCAATCCACTCCTGGCCCTAATTTATTTTCTTTTCCTAATCTTCTCCTTTCCAATTTGTACCATAAATGGAATGATATGCAATGTAGCCTCTTAAGTCTGGCCTTTTAAAATTTAGTATATTGCATTTGAGATTCACGCATACTGTTCTGTATGTCAGAGATAATGGCAGAAAACTTTATAGAAGTAAAGAAATACTTTACTTCACAAATATAAAAATCTCAAAGATCCCCAAGTACTATAAAAAAATCTATACACATTTGAACACCTTAAAAAGAGGGGTCATGGCACTGTGGCATAATTGGTTAAACCTCCATCTGCAACGCCAGTATCACAAATGGGTGCCAATTCCTGTCCTGGCTGCTCCACTTCCAATCCAACATCCTGTTAATGGCCTGGGAAATCAGTGGAAAATGGCCCAAATGCTTGGGCCCCTGCACCCATGGGAGAGACTTGGAAGAAACTCCTGGCTCCTGGCTTCAGATTAGCTCAGCTCCATTCATTGTGGCCCTTTGTAGAGTGAAACAGTGGATGGAGGACCTCTCCCTCTCTCTGTCTCTGTCTCTATCTAACTCTGCCTCTCAAATAAATAAGTATATAAATCTTTTAAGAAAAGAAAGAAAAAAATTCATCTGGCAACCTTCCTGAATTCTTATAAATTCCAACAATTTATAGAGTTTATGGAATTAAAAAAAAGGTAAAAGGGAAATCATGATGCAGGTGAAGAAAGAAGACACACTTCATACAAGGGAAGGAAAGTGAGGATTTTGGTGGACTGGCGGCTGGCTTACTGGCATTTGCAATGCCAGCATCCCATACTGGAGTTCAAATCCCAACTGCTCTGCTCCTGATCCAGCTTCCTGCTAATGAGCCTAGAAAGGCAGCAAAAAGTGGCCAAAGTTCTTGGGCTTCTGAAATCCAGATAGGAGACCCAGATGGAGTTTCTAGGTCCTGGCTTTGGCCTGGCCTAGACCTTGCTGTTGCAGCTTCCTTGGGAGGGAATCAGTGGGTGAGATATCTCTCTCTTTCTCTTTGTGTCTCTCTTTGCCCCACCCCCCATTACTTTCCTTTCAAATAACATCTTAAAAAAACAAAGAATTATAGTAGATTCTGATTAGAAGTCATGCAAATCAGAAGAAAAGGGACTAACATCTTAATCCAATTAAGAGCTACAATTCAGAACTCTCAGTGAAAATACCTTTCAGAAATGAAGGCAATTAATATATTTTTAGACAAATACATGTTGATTTAATTGCTTGCCAACAGATTGTCCTACAAATATAAGCTATGGCAAAAATTTCAGGAAGAGTTAATATGATGTCAGATAGAAACTCAGAGCTATACAAAGCAGCAAACTTCAGGAAGGGTTAAGATGAAGGAAAGCATAAATAGCCCCTTTTCATTTTTAATTGCTCTAAAAGATAAATGACTAAAGCCAAGATAGTATCAACATTTTAGGTTTATAGCATATGTAAAAGAAAATATATGATGATAATAGAAAAAAATGGAAAGATGGAATTGGAAATGTAATGTTATAAGGTTCTTATCATGTAAGTGTAGCTGTATTTTACTAGTTGAGAGTACACAGTAATAAACTGAAGTTACATATTGAGCTTTTAAAAAAAGGAATTATTTATTTGAAAGAGCAACACAGAGAGAGCGAGAGACAGAGATCTTCTGTCCACTGGTTCTCTCCTGAAATATTCCCAACGCTCAGGTCTCATTCAGGAAGAAGCTAGGAGCCAGGAACTCCATCTGGGTCTCCCACAGAGGTGGAAGGGTTCCAAGTCCTTGGGCCATCTTCCACTGCCTTCCCAGGTGCATTAGTAGGGAGCAGCATCAGAAGCAGAGCAGCCAAGACTCAAACTAGCACTCTGATACAGCATGCAGGCGTTGCAAGTGGCAGCTTGATTCTGTGCCATAACAGCAGTCCAAGCTCTATGAAATTTTAAAAATAGCTATAAATAATGGGGAATATAAAAATACAATAATGAGAAAATATTATTCCAAATGGAAGCAGAATGAAAGGGAAAACAAAAAGGAAGGACAGATGGAACAAATTGAAGACAGTTAGATAAGTGCTATATTTTATTCCAGTCATATAACCATACTAAATATAAATCATATGGACTTGCCCACTAAAAGACAGAAATTATCATGTTAGATAAAGGAGTAAGACACAACTATATGATTTCCATTAGAAATCTATTTTAAATATGATATAAATCGGTTAAACAGAATGGAAAGTATCATTCTGTGTCAGTTTTGAAAGTTCTAGTTTCTTCATACCCTTGTCAGCACTTACTATTGCCAATTTTTCATTTTAGCTCTTCTGGTGAATATTTAGGAATATTTCATTGTATTTTTCATTGTATTTCTCTGATCATTAATGAAGTTGAGCATTAATTCATATTTTTATTAGCCATAAAATATATTTTTATGAATGATCTGTTAAAAACTTAGTTTTTTGTTCGTTTAGTGAACATTTCCAATGGTGTTCTCTTCATCTGAAGGGTTTTTAGTTATTCATATGTGATAGGTATTATGTGGTACCTCCTGTCGTTGCTGATTTTACTCATAGTGGTTTTTAGGTGGTTAATATTTTTTATTGTATGCTCATTATTTGTTTTCAATCTGTGGGAGATGCATTGGTCTAATTTTTAAAAAAAGTTTCCTTTGGAGAGGCTCCTATTTTGCTTTGGCTTGTCTCTAGGGAATACTGCTGGTCTAGGATCCCTTCAGTTTCCCCTGAGAGCTGTGGTTCAGCCAAGGTTCAAGTTGTTCTGTGCTTCTCACCATGCTGCTGGCCCAAGAGCTGCTTAGATTTGTGAGCTAGAGCTGCTCTTACTCTCTGCGCTCGGGGGCAGCTTCGAACGCCCAGATTCCTGGTTTCAGTCTCCAGCCACAGCTCTTAGATTTGATTTGTAATTTTATTTTTGGAAGAAATGTTAAATGCTACAATAAAAAACTTCTCACATTAAATACAAACATAAAATGACTTAAACATCTGAATATTTAAAGGATTAAAGATAATTGGGTAAAAGGAACATTGATGTTGTTTTCTCAGTCTCAGATTAAAATACATTTTAATTATATATTCATTATAAACTTGTCATTTAGTGTTAGAGCAAGAAATTATCTCAGAAATAATTTTCTTTCCATACTTAAAAATTTTCAGGTGAGGTTCAGAGAAACTCAATAATTTCAGCGTGTTAATTTATTAATGGCCAGAACTAAAATAGAGGTCTTCAGATATAGTACTATATTTTTCCTATTAAACAGCAGTGCTTCTTTAATTATGTTAAAATATAAAATGCTTATTTTCTATTCAGTATTCCTTTTTTATTTTAAAAACATTTAGTTTAGAGGAAGAGAAAGAGAGGGGGAGAGAGAGAGAAAGATAGAGATCTCATATACACTGGTTTACTCCTCAGATGGCCACAACTGAGACTATACCAAACCAAAACCAGGAACCAGGACCTCCAGTCACATCTCCCACACAGCTGGGAAATTCAAGCACTTGAGTCCTCATCTGCTTCCACCATGGGTGCAGCATGAATGAGACTTTAGAATTGGGAGCAGAGCTCAGACTTGAACCTAGGGACTCCAACATGGAATACAGGTTTCTTAAACAGCATCCTAACTGTGGTACCAAATGCCTTTCCCTAGTTTATTTTTCTTATAAATAGTTTCCCCCCCAATTTTGTGTGAGCCTTATGGTGTTACAGAGAATTAAAATTTCCAAGTTCTTTAGTTTTACCTTGAATTCTGATATATATATATATATATATATATATATATATATATATAACAACTTTCTATTGAACTAATAGGGCATATTTTCTTTTAAAACAGACTTAAAAAAGAATTAGAACTTTATAAGGAAGATGACTTGGAAAGTATTTATGAAGCTCTCCAAACAGAAATAGAATTTTTGGAGTTGGTAAGCTATCATTGACTGTTTAACTTCTATTAAGCATTATTTTGCCTACTGGTAAGAATGGTTTTATTGATGTACATATTCTTATATTGGTATTTTGCTCCTCTGCAGAAAAAACAAAAATGTAACTGAAAAACAAAAAACCTGAGGTCAAGATATAATTAATTCCAGGAAGTGTTTTTAGTTCCTGATAGTTAATGTTCTACATAAAGCAAGTTACAGTCAAAGAGAATATGTACAGTTTCAAACTAAGTTGAAAAAAATTCAAATCTGACCTCACATTTCCTTGACTGAAGCTACTATTAGAGGATTAATGCACTAAAGGAGTTTAACTACCATAATGCTTAAAAGCTTTTTGTTTTTGATAGGCATAAATTATACTTTTATTATATTTGATCTTAAAACTTTGTCATTGCAGATTTCTATTTTTTATATGTTTTTTTTAAAGATTTATTTATTTATTAGAAAGGCAGTTACAGAGAGGCAGAAGCACAGAGAGAGAAAGAGAGGGGTCTTCCATCCGCTGATTCACTCTCCAAATGGCTGCAATGGCTGCTGCTGGAGTGATCTAAAGCCAGGAGCCAAGAGCTTTTTCAGGGACTCCCACATGAGTGCAGGGGCCCAAGGGCTTAGACCATCCTCCGCTGCTTTCCCAGGAACATCAGCAGGGAGCTGGGTTGGAAGTGGAGCATCCAGGGCTTGAATCGATGGCCATGTGGGATGGTGGCATTGTAGGCAGTGGCTTTACCTGCTATGCCACAGTGCCAGTCCTAGTACAGATTTCTATGATGTCAAAAACTTTGGATTCAGTTATTGAACACTTATTTTCACATTGTGTTGGAGACTTTATTTGCTTTCAACTATTTGGCTATTGATAAAATGAACATAGTGTTTGCCATGCTCTGTGTTAACAGAGGACATACATAGCTTTCAAGTATGATCAAATATAATTTTAATTTGATATTTTAAATTTTGCTTCGTGTTTATTTCCTGTAAACATTTTCTTGTTCAAATATGTTCAAACAGGTTATGTTTGGATTTGTATTTTCTATAAAAACTTTTAAAACTATAATTCATTTGAGTTTAGGTGTGGGCATTGTGGCACAGTAGGTTAAACCATCTCTTGCTATGCCTGCATCCCATATCAAAGTGCTGGTTCAAGTCTCACTTCCAATCTGGCATCCTGCTAATGCGTCCTAGGAGGCAGCAGGTGATGGCTCAAGTGCTTGGGCCCCTACCAAGGCAGAAGACTCAGATGGAGTTCCTGGCTCCTGGCTTCAGCCTGACCCAGCCCTCACTTACAAGCATCTGGGGAGTGAAATAGCTGATGTGAGATCTCTCCTTTTGTCTCCCTCCTTTTCTCTCCCTCCCTTCCTCTCCCTCCCTTTTCTCTACCTTTCTGTCATTCTGCCTTTCAAATAGATGAAAAGAAACAAATATTTAGAAAAAAAGAGATGTTTAGAGTTATTGTGCTGTATTTAGGCAAATTTTATATAATTCCTATATTAGAATTTAGTTTTCCTTATAAATAATAATTTTTTTTCAGACATTGGCACAGAAAGGTCTTCAGGAAGATGAATAACTTAGAGAATCAGTCACCTGAATTTGGATGAAAGCATTATAGAATCAAATCTTGTAATAGTACATGATTGGCACCCATTATAAAGGATTCTTGGGAAAAACTTGAGTTCTAGAATGCTCAAAGTTGTTAATATATAGAATTAATTTACTAGTATATTAAAACAATTTTTGTCTTGTTACTCACCGGAACTTTATGGGTTCTTGTATATGATTTTGTTTCTAAAGGAAGAGAAAGGAGAAATAGATTTTGTGTTCCCAGGCTTATTGGAGTTCCCTGACCCTGAAGCTTATCTGTGTTTTCTCATCTGTAGTTTTCATTCTTGGTTGTAGCTTACCTTGGGTCCAGTTGAACATACATAGGAAAAAACACTCGATTATTGACCCGATTTTGTTGGAGCTGTTTCCATCAGCAGTGGTGCTTAGTTTCATTCTAATCCTTCATTAAACATAAAATATGTGTTGATAAGTTCCTCTGAGGCTCTTCATCTGCAAAAGCAAAAAAGTTTTCTCCATTTTCTGTGGCATCTGTAAGGTCTAAGGCAGCTACAGCTGTTTTCTAGCACTCTTTGCCTGTTGCTTTTCTTCCTAGCGCCAGTGTTGGTTAGAATAAAATAAATTATCCACTTGCAGAAGAACATCATCTCTGGGGCCAGAGCTGTGGCTCACTTGGTTAATCCTCCGCCTGTGGCACCAGCATCCCATATGGGCACTGGGTTCTAGTCCCGGTTGCTCCTCTTCCAGTCCAGCTCTCTGCTGTGGCCCAGGAGGGCAATGGAGGATGACCCAAGTGCTTGGGCCCTGTATCCGCATGGGAGACCAGGAGGAAACACCTGGCTCCTGGCTTCGGATTGGTGCAGCGCCAGCTGTAGTGGCCATTTGGGGAGTAAACCAACGGAAGGAAGACTTTTCTCTCTGTCTCTCTCTCTCACTGTCTATAACTCTACCTGTCATATAAATAAACAAATCAAAATAAAAAATAATAAAAAAATAAATAAAACACTTTAAAAAAAGATAATCTCCTATGGCTACCAGAACTCATCCTTGCTTGTGGCCTGAACATTGTGACTGAAAACAGGGGACTCATGATTGGATTCAACATGATAGTACCACCAAATTTTCAATGTCCCTTGTCTTTCTGCTGGTACCACTCCTGACTAGGCAGAAAAGTATATTTTCACCAGTGTTTAAAAGTGTGTTGAAACTGTTCAAAAAGACCTTTGGCTTTGCTGTTGTGGCACAGTGGGTAAAGCTGCTGCCTGAGATGCCAGCATCCTGTATGGGTGCTCATTTGTGTCCAGACTGGTCTACTTCTCATCCAGTTCCCTGCTAATGTGCCTGAGAAAGCAGCAGAGAATGGTCTGAGTGATTAGCCACATGGAAGACCTGGAAGAACCTGGCTTTTGGCTTTGGTTTGGCTGGGCCCAGCCCCAGCCGTTGCAGACATTTGGGGAGTTAACCAGCAAAGAGACAATATCTCTTTGTCTCTTTCTTTCCCCCATAAGTCTGCATTTCAAATAAATAAATAAATAAATATTTTAATGACCTTAAATTGGAATAGGTGAGATGGGGGAAAAACTTACTTGGGAAGAACATTTTAAAGTACTAAGTGCTAATGTTAGAAACGTGTTCTCTTTTGTAGTTGGAGTTGAATTAATTTACTGTCAAATATGACATTTTTACAAATGTCTTGTATCTACTGACATTCAGATAAAGTGCTTAGGTCTAATTTCACAGCAATTCTTACTTTGACACAACTTTTGTGTATATGTTCTATATTCTTTTTAAAAAATTAGCTAACTTAAAATACTGTCCTTTGAGATGTGCAAAAACTAATTTCTGATTAAATCATTTCAGAACTGATTTCTATTTTTATTTTTAAAGAATTAAATTAATAATAAATTATTTTTGCTTAAGAAAAAAATTAATGGTTCCAGTGAATTACAACCTATTTTGTATGCAAAGTGTGGGAAATTGTTATTGCGATTAATCACAACTTCAGTTGTCTTATTTTAGTCCATTTGCCAATCCACATTCTAATTTTTTGTAAATATCTACTACTATATGTATATCATATTGTTAATATGCAGCATGGATTTTCACTTACCAATAATTTTTGTTCATTATTGGTTTTGTAACTAAAATATTGATATGAACTAGAGATCTGCCACCTATTTATATAGCTAGCACACAATGGCATATATGCAGAATACATATTCAGAATACTATATTACTGATACACTGTTCTTTCACATGTCTGATATATAAAATATCTAAGTTAAGTATTCAATAGTAGAATAAGACTTCATATGAATTAAATTTGAGAAAAGACTGAGCTCAATATTTTCATAAATGCTTGAAATGCATCCTTTAATATTTAAACTAATTTTATATATGCAAATGAATAATGATTTTAGTACCAGGTGACAGAATAATACAAAGCACTGCCCATATGATGTCAGTCAAAATAACTGGAACTTTTTGAATCAATGTAATCAAAAGAACAAGTTCTCTGAAGCAAAGAAAATACAACGATCAATAGAAATCAGTGCACAAAGCTAAACTGCGCCATCAATATAAAATAGCAGCAGTGGAGTAGGTCTGTTTTTAGTTTTTTAAAGAACTAGTAAGTCATAAAACTCTTGTGTAGGAAAATTAATTGAAATTATCTTAGTAAAAATATGGCTCAGGCTGAATTTAATTATTCTGGAAGGGAGACTTTGTGTAGAAAGGCAGTTTTCAAATGAATGCCCATTCATTAAGTAAATTCGTAACATTTGCCATGTACTTAGTTATAACCAAAGTGTAAACTAACCCAAAGTAACTCTGATACTGCTCTGAAGTTCCTGCCATGTCAAAATAGTTCTTTAATGTAACAGTTCTTTCACAAGCAACTTCAATTTTCAGTTCTCCATTGGGGATAATATTAAAATGTATAGATAGATAGTTTGCCGCATATTTTTTCCTGCTGATTAATGGAGCTATTTGGCTAGGAAGAAAACAACAGTAAAATTACAGGATGTGGAGCATGACCACTGGACTGGAAATTTCTTTCTTCTTTTCTTGGCCTAATTATTGAAATGGGAAGAAAAAGCAAAGCAAAGAAATAGCTTTAAGGTATGAACAATCAGGAAGATGTCTTACACTATCATTGTTTTGTCAACAGTAGTGTTTTCTCCTATTTAAAAAAAATAGGAACCAAGGAGCATTTTGCCTGCCTGCTTGTTTCTTCTTGGAATTTAAAAATCGTGATGAGATTGCGAAAAGTCTGGTAAGGTTGAGGTCACTGTATTGTTTTGAATGGAATCTAAAAAGAACAGAATCAATTGGGATTGGTAATTTACTGTAGAGTGGGAATTGTGCTGAGAAAAATCTTTTGAGTCTCTTACCAAAAGGGCAAGCAGTCATTCATCTGGCTAGCTGCAGATGGACAGACAGTGTACATAGGACAGGCCCAGTTCCTAGCTTTGGCTGAGGACAAAGTCCCTTTCTATTTCATACCAATCAATCATATATAATTGTGTCATACTACTGTGAATAAATCATTTACTTTCAGTCCAGAAAACAGTAGCAATACAGTGACATGATTAGAAATAAATATGAGATGATTTTAATCCTAGTTGTACCAGGGTAAGGTGTTCTGTTCTAATATTTTTATAGCATAAATTTTGAAATTTAAAGTTGTTCAATTTACTAAAAATTATTTTAGTATTTGAAGTTGATGTATTTTAGGAAAATTGTTATTTTTCTTTTTTGACCCCGCCCCTTTTCCCCTTAGTCATTCTGAAAAACTTAAAATAACCTAATACATTTAACTCTCAGAATCTAGTTCAGAACATTTTCTGTCAAGGAAATTTTTTTAGCATATGAACTAAAAATGAAAAGAAAAATTTTTGTCATTAGCTGAAGCAAGGATTAAGTCTTGGAGTTTTTGTGGCCCTTTTATCTTAAGGTAACAATTTTTTTTTTTTAAATGAAGAACGGTAAGGATGAAGTTGTCTATGAAATGATTTGAGACAGGAGTGAATATTAGTTGAATTTGTGCTTTCTAAACACTATATTTTCAAGTTAAGTAGGTAATTGTCTTGGTGTGATGATTTCAAATCATTATATCAGTGAAGAAGCTTTATTTTCTTATTGATTTTCATGCCTTTTGACAAAAGAGTAATATTGAGACAGTATTGACTGATACATGAAGGCAATAATCTAAGACCTTTGTCCTGCTCAGTAAGGGAGAATCGGGATTCTGTCTGTTTGCTGCTCATTGTTTGGAAGGTCACATTTACCAAACAGGAGGACGAATTTTGCAGGGGAGTGCTTGTGTTCTTATTTGCTTCAATCAGAGGAAGAAGGAGAGCGTGACCACGAGAGCCACAGCTGGTGGTAGAGCTCTCCTTGCTGCTGCTGGGAGGGCATCAAGAGCAAGTCTGTCAGAGCTGAGTGCTGTTTAAACCACTCCTTCTGATACGTGGCGAAGTTATCTTTTAAAAGGCGTAATGAAATCAACCGTACCAGAATTTGAATGTCTGGGAAAATAGAGAGTAAATAAAAATGTGAAATTAATAACAATGCCTGATACAAATATCTGTTGTGAACAAGGCCCTTGGAGAGAAGATGATTTTCTTTTTTTCTTACAAGCAGAAGTTACACTACTCTAGTAATTCTAAATTAATTATTTTTATACTTATAGTAAATTATTCTAATTAGTTGGTAAATAAAATCTTGTTAAAATAAAATCCTCTTAATCTATGTTTAATAGATGCAAATATAATTACTAATGAATATTCCTGAATGTGACTTTGTGATTACTAGAGAAAGTATTTGCAAATTCAAGTCATCATTAAGTAATGTGGTTGTTGAAAGAGTTTTTGTGGACTTTGACAAAGAAGCTCCTGATTAGGATTGGGTGACATAGGGGTAGTTAAAAGGTCAATGCAGGGTCAGCTATAAAATCTGGTGCCAATTAAAATTTGGTGCTAAAATCTGGTACCAAGTAAAATACCAATGTTATATTTATAAAAACAGTTTTATCCAATAACATCAAAACTCTTTGTTGAGTCTATGGAGACCTAGCATATAGCCAAGTTTTTACAGAAGGAACTGAGGTTTGGATTGATGATCTAATTTGTGCGAGGTCACAGAGAGCAGTGGGCCTCTATTTACAGATGAGTTGTTTGGGCTTCAGTTTTATGTACCTTAAAAATACTTCTTTTGGGGCCGGCGCTGTGGCTCACTTGATTAATCCTCTGCCTGTGGCACTGTCCTCTCATATGGGCACATGGTTCTAGTCCCGGTTATTCCTCTTCCAGTCCAGCTCTCTGCTGTGGCCCGGGAAGACACTGGAGGGTGGCCCAAGTGCTTGGGCCCCTGCACCCGCATGGGAGACCAGGGAAAGGGAGGCACCTGGCACCTGGCTTTGGATCGGCATAGCTCCAGCTGTGGCGGCCATTTGGGGGGTGAACCAGTGGACGGAGGACCTTTCTCTGTGTCTCTTCTCTCACTGTCTAACTATCTGTCAAATAAATAAAAAAAAAATACTGCTTTTTAGAATTTGTGTATGCTAAAATCTCACACAACTGATAAGTATGAGAAGATAAATCTGAGAATTATTTAAATCACCCTTTGGTCCCCAGAAAGCATTGATTAATCAGAATCAGTGAATATAAATCTTTCATTAGCTAAGAATGTCCTTCTACACTCAAGAAGAAAGGGGCAAATCAGAACAAAACAGACTCAAGTATTACTGAAAATGCACCTCCTCAGCATTTCCTGAATGTCTACATCATCACACTTTATGTTCTACAGATGTATTTTTCTTTTCTTTTCTTTTTTATTTTTTGACAGGCAGAGTGGACAGTGAGAGAGAGAGAGAGAGAAAGGTCTTCCTTTGCCGTTGGTTCACCCTCCAATGGCCACTGCGGCTGGCACGCTGCAGCCGGTGCACCGAGCTGATCCGAAGCCGGGAGCCAGGTGCTTCTGGTTTCCCATGGGGTGCAGGGCCCAAGCACTTGGACCATCCTCCACTGCCCTCCCAGGCCACAGCAGAGAGCTGGACTGGAAGAGGGGCAACCGGGACAGAATCTGGCACTCTGACCAGGACTAGAACCTGGTGTGCCAGCGCGGCAGGCGGAGGATTAGCCTGTTGAGCCGCGGTGCTGGCCTACAGATGTATTTTTCCAGTGCCATCCTGTGGTCATTCGTTTTTAAGGTGCTGGCTCAAGGGGACTTGCTTAAAATATCAGATCGCAAGAGTTATTTTCATTCTTCGGTTCTCACTAGTGCAGAATAGGAACTCCCAGAAAGATAAATATGTGGAAGAATCTCTGATTAACCTGAATCTTGCCCTCCTGTTCTGTTCTTTCTAGCTTCATTCACCTGTCCTGTCTCCCATCTCTCTCTCAGAAGTCATGCCATTCATTCTTTTCCTTGCACACTCCTCTTCTGCCTCACAGGCCTACCTTCTTCCCTCCAAAATGCTTAACTTGTCCTGGTCTTCAGATCGTCTCATGAGCTGTGTGCTCTCTGCCGAGGTGCTCCTCCCACTGGGTTCTCCATGGCTGGCTGCTTGTGTCACTCACCTCCTCAGAGAAGTGATTCTAAACAGTCTGAAGAAGTCACACAGTCTCACTGTCTCACACCCTAGTTATATTCTCTTCATGCTTCTCACGCTTCCTGACATCCTTCTTGTTTATTTTCTTCTTTATTTACCACCATTAAAATACAGGATCCATGAGAGCACAAGAATTCTTTGTATCACACACTGCTTTTCCCTCAAAGCTGGACTACTGTCTGCAATATAGAAAGTGTTGGAATATGGCTTGAATTAGCTTGTGTATAATTAAGCCATCTTAATCAAGGTTTTAAGTACAAATTATTGATTTTTTAAAGAAACTGATTAATTTATAGTTGATTGTCTTTCTTGATTGGGTTAATTGATCTCGTTCCTCACTTTTTCTGAGCCTCTGTTTACCTGGCTGAAAAATTGGTGGAGGTTATTTTTGCTAATTTCAGAATCTATGTATGTAGAAAAACCAATAAAAACATCCAAATAAAGTAGAAGAAAATAATAATCCCACATCCCATCAAGGGAAAAGTTTGTAGGTCTCTCAGTGGTCACTATGGCTTTCTATTATCAAGCTGTTGATTGGCAGATAATGGTTATGAACATTTACTTTCCACCAGCTGCTAGAATAGGAAGTGAAAATTGTACTCTGCTTGCAAGCTATGAATGTGCATTAGAGTACTTTAAGAGCATTATTTCTCCATGGTAATAGAAAATTGTGAAATGGGTTTCCTTCTATGATTTATTCAGTCTTTCTGGTCTGAAATGAGAGTACAAAGCTTAAGCAATCCTGCTTTTAATTCAGCACCATATTTAGAAAAATATGAGTGCCATCTGCTGGATTTGTCTGGTACCACAATGAACAAGATTTAACAAATACGTGGATTTTTTTTGGTACTCAAGTTTGGGGAAGACCAACCTACCTTCCTTCTTTCCTCTGTCCCTCTCTCCTTTCCTCTCTCCCTCCTTTTTCCTTTCCTATCCTTTCCTTTATTTCTGTAAATATACATTTTAAATCTCTTTATATAAAATTTTAATTGCTGAAACATATATAATTTCCAGTATATGTTTGATAACTAAGTTTCAGATTTTTATCACATTTTTAAAGAGATGAGAAAAATCACTGAAAACAGTTTTTATATGCCAAGAAAAAAAATTAGTATCACATAACCACTAGAGAAAATGTAGTCTAAATAACCTAAAAGTGACATTTTAGTTATATCACAACACTGTTTCTACTTTCTCCAACCTTAGTTGATTTAATCAATGCATTTCCCCCCTTATATTTAAAATTAAAATGTAAGTAACAAGTTTTCAATCTCCTTTTAAGTGCTTGTCTTTAGTTTTCAGATTCACTCATGAATTATGGGCATGTCGATATAGTGAAGTCACTTTACTTAGAATCAGATGATTGACCTGCCAGTCAGCTTTATCACGAGATATTTGTTTTCTTTAAAACTTTTTCTTTTTTAATTCTCAACTCAGTGTGGTCATTTGGACTAGTGGTTAAGATGCTGTTTGGGATGCCCACATCTGATATAGGAGTGCCTGGGTTCCAGCCCTGGCTCTGTTCCCACTTCAGCTTCCTGCTAATGCATACCTTGGGAGGCAGCAGGCAATGGCTCAAGTAGTTGATTCCTGCCACCCACGTAGGAGTCCTGGATTGAGTTCCTGGCTCCCAGTGTATGCCTGGCCCAGCCCTGGGTGTTGCAGGCATTTGGGGCATGAGCCAGTGGATGAGAGCTCTCATATCTTTGCCTCTCAAATTAAAAAGTTTGCTTTATTTTACTGAGTGGTGTCAGTTAAACTTGACAATGATTCTCAAGTTCCATATGTTTCCTGAGCCCATGAACACTAATCAAACATGCATACATGTATGCATATATATTTATTTATGAGGGTACTTCAAAAACTTGTGTGGAAAAAATGGAATTAAAATATAAGTTTATGTTGGTGCAAAAAAGTTTCAAATCCATACATATAGAAAATTTTCAAGACGTTTGTGGAAAATAAAAAAACTTTCAGAATTTACTGTACTGAAGCAAACTTTTGTTTTTGTTTTTGTTTTTATTTATTTGAAAAGCAGAGAGACAGAGAAAGAAAGAGAAAGATATCTTTCATCATCTGGTTCACTCCCCCAAATGCTTACAACACCTGGGGATGGACCAGGCCAAAGCCAAGATGCTAGAATTCCATCCAGATCTCCCCCATGAGTGACAGAGACTCAACCACTTGAGTCATCACCTGCTGCCTCTCAGGGTACACACCAACAGGAAGCTAAAGTCAAACAAAGGCAGGACTCGAACCCAGGCACTCCAAAGAAGAAGAATGCAGTTACCCTAACCAGTGCACCAAATGCTCACTTGGCCCCCACAGACTTTTTGAAGTACTTTAGAAACACACACACACACAGAGTGTGTTGGAGAGCCTAATGTCAGAATTTTATCCCTGACCTCTCATGATCTGGCTTTAAATAAATCAACTCTGGTCTTCATCATTAACCTAAAGGATAAGAATATTAATGAATTTTATAGCCAAGGAAACAGATACTGCAAAGCTAAAAAATTGCCAAGATAACACACTGTCACTTTCAAAGTAGACCTGAATCCAGGACTACCTTAACTCAATCCTCTCTAATAAATGCTGTATTTCTTACCCCAGAGTACCTGGGGGCTGATTTTGCATGGATTTAGAAATGCAGCAGTTTCACAGTTGCAGAGAGCGGTTTTCTATGCACCAGAGATGTGAAAACGTTCTCTTTCTGAATGAAGGCCATTGGTTACTCCTTCCAACCAAGTGTGGAAGTAGTTGGAATGGAAATACTGGTTCCTTTGCTATTTTACACACGTGTTCCTTCTACCAAGCACTTCCCAGGACCACCAGACAAGCTGAGCATGCCCTCCGCCCCACAGAACTTTTTCTGAATGTACATTGGAAATGATATAATGAGGGCCAGACTTTTCATTTATTTATCTTTATGTTTGCCATAAAACTATATAGCAGGTGCTAAGTGTGGAAGACTGCCCATATGATTAACTTCATAGACTGAAAGGATTGATTAGGTTTTCTAGACTGGCCTAGAAACTAGTTATTTTTAATGCCCTTGGTGTGGGGAAGTATGCTCAAAGATTTAAGTAACCAAATTAACAACTTTGAAGATTAGGGGGTTGCCTTCATTTCTTTCTCAAGTGCTTGTTCTGGTGATTTTTTTTTTTCCTTTAAAACTCAGATTTGTACTCAGTGCAGTCAGTTGCCGTTTGCCATTCCTAGTAACTCCTTGAGAATGTTAAAAAGGAAAGAGTCACTGGTCTGGGAGCATCTCTGTACATGAACAGAAGCAGCAGCTAGGAGTGGCTGATGACAGACTGCCAGAGTTAAATAATTAATTCACGCACAGAGATCAGTGAGAGAAGTTCACCTTAGGAAAGGTAGTTTGGTTAACTCTATTTTGCAAGTGTGGAAGTAGGCACACTTAGCTAAAATAATACTGTATTTTGCAATGATGATGATGTACTGAATGGTTATATCAATATTTAGTTCAGTTCTGATTTGCCTTTTCATAAATCTTCAGTAATTAGGTTTAACTGGGAATATACTTATTTGAAACAGTAGAAAACTGAATATTTCTTCTAAGAAAAAGTTTTATTTACTTATTTTTAAAGATTTATTTTATTTATTTGAAAGGCAGAGTTACAGAGAGGCAGAAGCAGAGAGAGAGGGAGAGAAAGATCTTCCATCCGCTGGTTCAACCCCCAGGTGGTTGCAACCAGCAGAGCTGTGCCAATCTGAAGCCAGGAGTCAAGAGATTCCTCCAGGTCTCCCCCACAGGTGCAGGGGCCCAAGAACTTGGGCTAACTTCTACTGCTTTTCCAGGCCATAGCAGAGAGCTGGATCAGAAGAGGAGGAGCCAGTACTTGAACTGGTGCCCATATGCAGCAACTGCAGACTGGGGCTTTAACCTGCTGCGCCACAGTGCTGGCCCCTGTAATTTTATTTTTATTTATTTATTTAATTTATTATTTATTATTTATTTGAACACTTAAGTAAGGATCTTTTTACATTTTTTCTTAAGGAATAAGATAAGACAGAAAGTCTCCTGTTGGTTCTGTGTCAAATTAACATAGCTTCAATGACTCAAAACAGTATATGGGTATTACAGTCTGGAAGTCAGAAATCTCACTGGACTAAAATCCAGGTGTAATCAGGGCCACTTTACTTCTGGAGCTCTGGAAGACAATATAAGTTCTTGGCTTTTCCAGTGTCCGGAGGCTGCTTGCCCTCTCTAATATGAGTCCCCTGTCCCTCCATCTTCAAAGTTGCATTTCCCTGGTTCTTCCGCCTGCCTCTTCCACTGGCAAGGACCCTTAGGATTCTTGAGCCTGTCTGGATTAATCCAGGATAACCCCCTCATCCCAGAATCTGCTGTTTAGCAACAGCAATGATATTTGCAACTTGATTTCTGATTGCTGGGCGACAGAACATAGTCATAGGTTTTGGAGATGAGGAGGTGGACATCTTTGGAGGGAGCCATAATTCTGCATATCATATCAATGACCTGTCTCTACTCTTTAAAATAGGTTAAATTATGGCCGGCGCCGTGGCTCAACAGGCTAATCCTCCGCCTTGCGGCGCCGGCACACCGGGTTCTAGTCCCGGTCGGGGCACCGGATTCTGTCCCGGTTGCCCCTCTTCCAGGCCAGCCCTCTGCTGTGGCCCGGGAATGCAGTGGAGGATGGCCCAGGTGCTTGGGCCCTGCACCCCATGGGGAGACCAGGAAAAGCACCTAGCTCCTGGCTCCTGCCATCGGACGAGCGCGGTGCGCCGGCCGCAGCGCGCCGACCGCGGCGGCCATTGGAGGGTGAACCAACGGCAAAGGAAGACCTTTCTCTCTGTCTCTCTCTCTCACTGTCCACTCTGCCTGTCAAAAAATAAAAAAAAAAAAAATAGGTTAAATTATGTAATGTATTTTGTATGATTTTTTCTTTTAAAGAAAAGAAAAATTATGTAATGTATTTTCTGTAATATCAGTCCTTTGAAACTGAGAGGAAAAAAAATCAGTATCAGTTAATGATATTTTAGCTTTTATAATTCTGGTGTGCAGTAAAGCAAAAACATGATACAGTTGAGTGGGTTTCCTGCCCCTAGAGAATAGGGTCGTGCCATTTTCTAACAGATATTTTATAGGTGTGTTAAGCTAGCGTTTTTCCCACCTCTTTCCTCCTTCTCCTCCTAATTGTTAAAATCTCAGCTTTTCCCGGTGCCACGGCTCAACAGGCTAATCCTCCGCCTTGCGGCGCCGGCACACCGGGTTCTAGTCCCGGTCGGGGCACCGGATTCTGTCCCGGTTGCCCCTCTTCCAGGCCAGCCCTCTGCTGTGGCCCGGGAATGCAGTGGAGGATGGCCCAGGTGCTTGGGCCCTGCACCCCATGGGGAGACCAGGAAAAGCACCTAGCTCCTGGCTCCTGCCATCGGACGAGCGCGGTGCGCCGGCCGCAGCGCGCCGACCGCGGCGGCCATTGGAGGGTGAACCAACGGCAAAGGAAGACCTTTCTCTCTGTCTCTCTCTCTCACTGTCCACTCTGCCTGTCAAAAAATAAAAAAAAAAAAATAGGTTAAATTATGTAATGTATTTTGTATGATTTTTTCTTTTAAAGAAAAGAAAAATTATGTAATGTATTTTCTGTAATATCAGTCCTTTGAAACTGAGAGGAAAAAAAATCAGTATCAGTTAATGATATTTTAGCTTTTATAATTCTGGTGTGCAGTAAAGCAAAAACATGATACAGTTGAGTGGGTTTCCTGCCCCTAGAGAATAGGGTCGTGCCATTTTCTAACAGATATTTTATAGGTGTGTTAAGCTAGCGTTTTTCCCACCTCTTTCCTCCTTCTCCTCCTAATTGTTAAAATCTCAGCTTTTCCCGGTGCCACGGCTCAACAGGCTAATCCTCTGCCTTGCGGCGCCAGCACACCAGGTTCTAGTCCCAGTTGGGGGCGCCGGATTCTGTCCTGGTTGCCCCTCTTCCAGGCTAGCTCTCTGCTGTGGCCCGGGAGTGCAGTGGAGGATGGCCCAAGTGCTTGGGCCCTGCACCCCATGGGAGACCAGGAGAAGCACCTGGCTCCTGGCTTTGGATCAGCGCGGTGTGCCGGCTGCAGCGCGCCGGCTGCGGTGGCCATTGGAGGGTGAACCAATGGCAAAGGAAGACCTTTCCCTCTGTCTTGCTCTCTCACTCTCTCACTGTCCACTCTGCCTGTCAAAAAAAAAAAAAAAATCTCAGCTTTTCCTTTCTGTGCTGTTCCCAAATACACTTTCATAATTAAAAATACATTTTTTGTCTTCACTCTTTCTGACTACACTTAGCTGGTTTATATATTTTACTGGGTAACTTGTATTTTTGGATAGTAAATAAAGCTATGTTCCCTTCAGTTTTTTAGATTTTAAAATATGAAGATTACTTCCTACTAGAATCTCTTCTTTTTGATAAAAAGCTTCATTTGGAAGTCTCCCAAAATAACGTAAAAGAGTGATCTATATAAATTAAAAACTACCTTATTGGTCCAGATATGTGGACTCTGTTCTTAGCTGAATACGGAGGATGTTGCAGAGTGATGCTCACAAAGTCTGTGCTTCTGAAGGGTTCTCCTTGGTGCTGGTACTCTTGGCAGAAATGCACACAGTGACTCACCATACGATCAATAGTAATCTTGGATGAACTTGTTCTTTATGCAAACTTAGAAAGCTATTAAATATATTTTAATAGTCTTCAACATAATGAATAATTTTTAAAGCTTTGTTCTGACATTTTTTATGGAACACAAATAATAAAAATAATAGAGATAAAATAAAATAGTGAAAGTAGTAGTAGTGGCCCAAATTTGTAAAAAGTTTGAATTTAAGTAGACTATGGTATATTACAAAATCAGCTTGGGTTTTATATTCAAAATAAGTATATCAATTTGCTTTTTCCTCATTTGACTTAAAATGGCCTTATAATGAGGCAGGCTAACAGTTCTATTCTGGCTCAGCCCTTCCTATGTGGTCTTGGTTTAGTTACTCAACTTTTCAGGATTTCAGTCTTCTAATTGGTCATAATAAAAGTAAATAATATCCATTTTGTTTGGTTGTTTGAAAGATTATGTGAGAAGTATCTATACAGGCTGTAGCATGATTCTGAAGCTCAGTATGTGCTCAGTTAATCAGTCATTTTAATTGTTGGGCAGAAGACAGTATGGAATAGGATACCTTAGCATGGCATTAATGTTTTCAGTATTACTCTTTATATATAAAATGGACTTATTGGTTCATACACTTTGAAATCGCTTGCTTGGAGTCACGTGGCTTGTGTCTAAGACCCATGGTACACTTGGCTGTGACAGAAATGTGTCTGAAGCTGTGAAGCAGACTGCCTTATGTCAACATAATTGGCATCGTTTGTGAAGTGAAACAACTGGCTGACCAACATAGAGGCACTCTTGCAGTTGGATCAGTTTACTTTTTTTAAAAGATTTTATTTATTTTTTTGAGAGATAGAGTTACAGACAGTGAGGAGAGACAGAAAGGTCTTCCATCCACTGATTCACTCCCCAAGTGGCTGCAACGGCCAGAGCTGCGCTGATCCGAAGCCAGGAGCCAAGAGCTTCTTCCGGGTCTCCCACGTGGGTGCAGGGGCCCAAGACTGCTTTCCCAGGCCATAGCAGAGAGTGGGATCAGAAGAGGAGCAACTGGGACTAGAATCAGCACCCATATGGGATTCCAGCGCCACAGGTGGAGAATTAACCTACTGAGCCACATCGCCAGCTTCCTCAATTTACTTTTAAGAAAATTCCATTTGTTGTGTACTAGAGATATAATTGGAGTCTGGAAACACAGGTGTTTTTGCACACTGAAGACTCCTCTAAATTTCAGTCGACAGTGACAGATTGAACACAACCTTTCCCCTGCTCTTTCCCCTGAAGTCCACTTATACAATAGTGTAGCAGGACTCGGGTACAGAGAGGACACCAAGGCCTTTTAACAGGAAGTAGCCTTTTATTATTTATGCTGGCATAAGGCCCAGGTGGAATTTCTTATCCAAAAGCTTGAGCCTGTACCAAAGAGGGTATATTTCCTTAAATGTGAGTTTAGCTTCATTGTCCCCCTTATGTGGCCACATGCATATATTTGATTGGATATGTTAATTTTACATGGCAGCCACAGGAACTGACACAATACTGTGCATGTGTACATAGTTGCTGATGATGTTTGTTCCACACACATACTGAACTGTACCCTGTCTGGCAAGGGTTAACATCATTGCTCTGTACTACCAAGCGGAACCTGAAATGGTTACATAGGAGCAGATAATAACTATAGCTGAAGCATTCATAGGCAAGCAGATAATTCCATTCCATTTCCAGGGTAAGTTTGTTGTTTTTCTGCTTGACCTTGGGGTAGGGGGTCTCTACCACAACTTTACTAATTAAAAGACAAAGGCCTCTACCACAATAGTAAATTTATTTTCCTTAGAGACCTAAGGTGAAAGAGAAGATGGTGTTGAAGAGTTGATAGGAATACAACTTTAGAAAGCTAAAAGCAGAGGCTTGAGTGGAGAAGGACTTAGCAAACTTGATGGCTGGTGCCATGGCTCAACAGGCTAATCCTCTGCCTTGCGGCGCCGGCACACCGGGTTCTAGTCCCAGTTGGGGCGCCAGATTCTGTCCTGGTTGCCCCTCTTCCAGGCCAGCTCTCTGCTGTGGCCCGGGAGTGCAGTGGAGGATGGCCCAAGTGCTTGGGCCCTGCACCCCATGGGAGACCAGGAGAAGCACCTGGCTCCTGGCTTTGGATCAGCGCGGTGTGCCGGCTGCAGCGCGCCGGCCGTGATGGCCATTGGAGGGTGAACCAATGGCAAAAGGAAGACCTTTCTCTCTGCTCACTGTCCACTCTGCCTGTCCAGAAAAAACCAAAAAAGTGGATTCCTGACCATCAGAGGAAAACTATGTTGATTGACCCCTATGGTACCCTCAAAACACTCAGGAAGTAGGAGTACTGAGTACCTATAGTGGGGGAGAAGAAGATGGGACTGAAAACGAAAGCATTGGTGGAATATGTGTTTAAGAAACTGGATCCTCAGGTCTCATGACAGCTCACTCTGGCTGAGGAACTGCATCTCCCCAGCCCAGACAGAAGATTTCAGGTTTATTTTCTGGAGAATATAAGGTTCTCTGGGCAAGGACATCAGGTGTTGTTGAGGATAGAAGGAGTAAGAAAAAGTTACATTTTGAATGTTGTAATCCCCAACCCTTTTATCTCAATTTAAGTCTCATTTTGGGCAATCACATTTTTATCCTCTAGACCAGTGTTCTCAAAGTGTGGTTCTCAACCCAGCAACAGTGCTAGCACATTGTAGGGCTCTACCCCAGACCCACTGAAGGAGGAACTGGAGGTAGGGCCTGACAATCTCTGTTCTAACGAGTCCTCCAGGGGATGAAGAGGCATACTCCAGTTTGTAAACCACTGCTTCAACTGAAATATCCTTCTCTGAGGAATCTCACGAGCCCAAAAGACAAGGCCTAAGAAAGGATTTTTTTCAAAGAAACAGTCCAGCCTGATGACCCTGGAGTGAAGCCCGGAGTGGTCAGGTGCCACCACGTGACTAGGACTCTCAGTAAATCTGAAATGTAATGACTGAGTCTCTGAAGCTGATTCGAACCATCTTAAAATAACTCCAACGAAGTTACAAAATACTACTTTTTTTAAGTTACAAGAGTCCTCTCAGGCTTGCATAAAAAGCTAAACATTGCCATGTAAACACAGTTCCTTATTTTTTCTTTATTGCTTTTTTTCCTTTAAATAATTTGTCTTGAGCTGTAAATTACATACAATAAAATACACAGAACTGAAGCAGACAGTTTAATAAGCATTGACAAAGGTGTGCACTCATGTAGCCACACAGACCAGGGGATAGAATGCTCACATCTCTACAGCACACTCCCATGCCTCCTTGCTGTCGACCCTGCTCCTGCCCCTGCCTCAGGGAACCATTGTTTTGGTTTTTTTCACTGTAGAGTAGTTTTGTCTGTACTTGAACTTTATGTAAGAAAGGTATAAACAATGTACACTCACTTGAATCTGATTTCTTTTAGCTAAACTATTCATCCATTTTCTTTTATTTATCCTATGGGACAATGTGAATGAGGATCAAAAAATGTAATGCTTTAATATTTTTTAAAGTTTTTTTAGCATATTTAATATTCACTCAGTTATTTGGTCATTCATTCACTTAAATAATTATTCATTGACAGTTAACATAGTACTGGGTCCATATCAAATCCCTGGAATGAAAAAAAAAAAAAAAAACGGTCGAGGCATCATTTCTCCATCTAGGACCTCAGTTTCCATTTGAAGGTTCTTCTACAAAGACATAATGAAAGGAAGCGAGTATGTGTCTTTTCATTCATTTTTTGTTTTATCCAAGTTATAACTTAAGGAGTCAAATAATTGTGTATGCCTTGGCTTCCCTGTCATGTGAATAATTGAGATTGGACTTGTCCTCATACTGAAAACAAGAAAATGAGACTAATGTCTAAGGCAACTGTTTTTGGGCACTGAAATCAGGTAGAGTCATGACTCCCAGGAGATAGAAAGCATGTGAGGTGAGCCTGGGGCTGTTTTTTCCCTTGCGTTTCATGGAGAGGGGGCCCCAAGTAGAAATAGGTGAGATAGGTGGTGGTCTTGATTTGAGAAGGCAGAGACCCACATTCCTGGCATCCTGAGTTTTAGAGAAGCATTCAGTTAAGCTGTATAAAATTTACTATTCCTTTGCTTATGCTTTTATTCCTTTAACTGGAATCACATTTCATTATTTTTACCCATTAATACATATCCTTTTTGATACTTATTGAGTCTTGAATAAGTTGGGGCACTTTGGTTTGCATCTCCATACAACTGAAACTCATATGACTACATACCCAACTTGAACTAGTTTAAAAAAATTATACTATCTCACTTACCTAAGGAGTCCTTGGGATGCAGCCTGACCTTAACCATAGCTGCATCCAAGAGCTCAAAGTTGTCTCTCCCTCTATCCAAGGCTAGCTTCATCTCCAGGCAAATGCTACACACATGGTGGCAAAGATGGTTACTGGTAGCTCCAGGCCTTTCTTATATCCCCATGGAAAGAAGCACCTTTGTCTCCTAGTTCTAGCAAGTCTCTGAACTGCTGGCCTGCTCTGAACTAGGTGCTGGTGCTTGAACCAATCTCTGTGATTCTGATCAGTCAGGCAAGGTTAAGTAGTGAGGCAAGGGGTAAGATCAGCTTCATGCAAACATATCTCATGCACTAAGAAAGGGGAAGCATATTTCTCCATATTTCTGTTACCACAAGAAGGAAGAATGAATGTTGGGTACTAGCAGCAAAATTATTTAATATATTCCAAGTACTCTGAATGCCTGCTTCAAAGTTTTGTTCAGGTATCATTTTCTCCATAAAGCCCTTTTTGTGTCTTGTTCAACTATAGACATTAATCAACTCTTTGATTTCTTTGTAACTTTTGTATATATATCTATGTTATGACACATCATTTGCGTTTGACTATGATCAATATTTTTGTCTTTCTGTGGCCAGCAGGGTCCTTGAGGGCAAAGACTATTTTATTTTTGTTTGAATTCCATTTATTCATTCATTTAGTCAATAAATATTTATTGTGTGGCTACCGTGTACCAGACATAGTGCTAATGCTAGAAGGAAAATTGGATTCTAATATACACGTTGTTCCTGCGTTAATAAAGCTTGTTTTCAGTGGAGAAGATGAATTAATAAAGAAGAAAATATATATGGTGCATGTTTTAAAATGGCACTGTGAGAGCAGACGGGGGATGAGGGAATGACTCCTGGAGAGAGTGATGTTTAAACAGACACTTGAGGAGTCAGTGAGTTAGCATAATGAAGGGTGGAGTAGAAGTGGGTGGGAGGCTGTTTCAGGAAGAGGAGAGGGCTTCTGTGAAGGATCTGAATCCCATGTAGTACAGGAATCAGTATCCATAAGCCAGATCTCGGGTTGCATTATAAACGGACCAATTGGATGTTTCCTTAGGGATGATGGACAAAAAAATGTAATAAGGGAGTTACACGATACTATTTCCTTCTAGATTATTTTGACCACAGCATGAGAAAGAAATTGAAGAGGAGAAAGACTAAAGGCAGGGAGGTCAGAGGCTATTACAGTGTAAGAGGTGAAACTTGAGAACAGCTTGGACCAAGAACACGTGGCGACTGGCTGGAGGAGACAGAAAACCTTAAAGTTTGAGAAAAATGTAAGCCCCACAGTGAGGAGAGCTTCATGATTGATTGGAGGGAAGAAAGTGGGATTGAGAGACGGAGGAAACAGAACTACCCATGACTTCCAAGTTTCTGGCTTGAACACTAGTTTGCATAGACATTCCATTTGTTGAGATAGGTGCGATGGAGTAATGGGGATTGAAAGAAGGTAGAGGTGAAGGTGGGGTGGGATGGAAGATGGTGAATTCCAGTGAGGTATCTGCAAGACATGCAATTGGAGAAACCGAAAAGCGATTGGGTAGGATCTGTTAGGAGAGAGACTTAAATTAGAAATAAAGATTTGTTGTCAATTACAGTTATTCAAGACATGGTTTGGAAATAGCCTGGTTTGAATGAGTGGCTCAAAAGAAGGCCTAAGGGGCTGGTGTTGTGGCAAAGCAAGTAAAGCCCACCACCTGCAAAGCCAGCATCTGATAAGGGTGACAGATCACTTCTGACCCACTAATGACCCACTTCTGACCTGGCTCCCTGTTAATGGGCTGGGAAAAGCAGTGGAGGATGGCCCAAGTGTTTGGGCCTCTGCCACGCTTGTGGTAGACCCGGATGAGGTTCTTGGCTTAGGCCTGGCCCAGCCCTGGTCATTACAAGCATCTGGGGAGTGAACTAGTGGATGGAAGGGCTGTTTGTCTCTCCCTCTCTCTCTCTGTTTCAGAATAAATAGGTAATTCTTTAAAACAAACAAACAAACAGGCCCCAGAGGAACTACCAAAATTTCAGGGTCAAGTAGATGAGGAGGAGCAGTAAGGTAAGGCTTGCCCTAAGAGGAAGGAGAAAAACAAAGTGAGGGTGACATTGACAAAATCAAGGAATCCAACTTTCAAGAAGGAAGGAATGAGGGGCCGGCGCTGTAAAGCCGTTTCCTGCACTGCTGGTATCCCATGTGGGCGCCTATTCAAGTCCTGGCTGCTCCACTCCTGATCCAGCTCTCTGCTATGGCCTGGGAAAGCAGTGGAAAATGGCCTGAGTGCTTGGGCCCCTGCACCTGTGTGGGAGACCAGGAAGAAGCTCCTGGCTCATGGCTTCGGGTCAGTGTAGCTCTGGCCATTGCAGCCATCTGGGGAGTGAACCAACAGATGGAAGACTGTCTCCCTCTGCCTCTGCCTCTGCCTCTGCCTCTCTGTAACTCTGCCTTTCAAATAATAAATAAATAAATCTTTTAGAAAAAAGAAAGAAGGAAGGGGCAGCTGTTTCTAGTACTATGAGGAGAGGTAAGGCCTAAAACCTGACCAACCCAGCACAGCATACAGCTCCACAGATCTATTTGTTTCTCATTTTGTTAAATAAATGCTTAGTAAACATCAACGGTTGTGCCAGGCTCAGTGCAAGGATAAAAACCTTTAGTAAGTAGTTCATAGATGTTTGTTGAGTGAATGAGTGGCTTTAAAACTGATCGAGGATGATAAGATGGTATAAAACTAAGAGGAGGCGCATCATTTGGAATGTTAATGTTCCCCCAGCTTTCTATGTCTGTCAGTACCTGAACAATTTCACTGAAAGATCTATTTGGTTTTAATTAATCCAGGCCAGAAGACGGTGCTTTGTAGGTGAAGGACTTGTTAGTAGAGCACTAGCAGTAATCAGGACCTCTGACTTGAAAGGTCTTCCTGCCTCAGATCTCTCACTCTCCGTAATTCTTCATGACAGTTCTGCCACGTCTTGCATTTAGGTTAACACTGAGCCTATGGTTTTTAAAAAAGTACTCATCTAATAGCACTTGCAGAAATTATTTATATCATTGAATGAAGCCTAATATATGAAGCCTAGTAATATAGTCCACTAAAATGTTTTCCTTGTGGAAGAAGGTATGCACTGTGAATACAGAAATGATACTAACACTCTTCGTTTCTTAGCCACAGTATATTAGTTCCTGTCTGGGGAGCATGAGACAGTGTCTACAAGGCTCTCCAATATCTGTTATGCCTTTGTTCCACTGTCTGAGGACATTTTGCTGTCAAGGATGAGTCATTTGATTATTTTATGCCAATAATAGTGTAATGTTTGAGGGTAAATTATTTTAGATTAATTAAAACTCAGCTTTGGGTTTGGTGCTATGCTAATGCAGGTGAAACTGTCACCTGCAACCTCAGCATCTCATATAGGAGCCCCAGTTAGAGTCCTGGCTGTTACGCTTCCAGTCTGTCTCCCTGCTAATGCAGTGGAAAAGTGGCCCAAGTACATGGGCCCCTGCCTTCTGGCTTGTGTCTGGCCCAGCCCCAGTCATTGTGGCCTTCTGGGGAGTGAACCAGCAGATGGAAGTTCTCTTTCTAGCTCTCCCTCTCTATCACCCTGCCTTTTAATTAAGTAAATAAATCTTAAAAAAAAAAACCCTCAATTTAAAAAGTGTCAGTTTAACCATTTTATTAACAGAATGTGAAAGTAAAAAGTCGATCTCTAGGACTGAGTGCTAGGAGTATCATGTAAGTGAGAAGTGTATAGAAAATGAAGCATTTCATTTCCTCAAAGACGTGTACAAGTATACGAGATGCTTATAATATCAGCCATCTCCTCCATTCACAGAACAAGAATAATAATAATAACTCCACGTGTTGAATGTCTTCTGTGGGCTGCATGCTGTGCCAGAGACTTCATCAACATTGATCTAATTCTAATACTTCAGACCAAGGGCATCCAACACTACACACATGCACACAGGAAAAACTGGGAAAATATATATGCAACAAGTAATAAATGAAGGCTAACATTAATAATTTAGAGATTTTCAAATATAATAAAGAGGAAATAATAGAAAAATACATGAGAGATATCAATAATTAATAGGAAAAGATACAAAGGCTAATATTCATATGAAAAGATGCTCAAACTCATTTATAATTAAAATATACAAATAAAACAAGATATAGTTTTTCTTGTAAACTGGCAAATATTAAACTGAGAGATTATACCAATATTGGTGAAATTAGGGGAAATAGACAAGCTCTTTGTGATAGTATTTGTAGAGTAGCAAAATTCATAACTGATAACCAAAATTAATAACATAATTCATTAATTATAGGTAGTGTGAATGTTTTTTTTTTTTAATTTTTTTTTTTTGACAGGCAGAGTGGACAGTGAGAGAGAGAGACAGAGAGAAAGGCCTTCCGTTGCCGTTGGTTCACCCTCCAATGGCCGCCGCAGACGCGTGCGCTGCGGCCGGCGCACCGCGCTCGTCCGATGGCAGGAGCCAGGAGCCAGGTGCTTTTCCTGGTCTCCCCATGGGGTGCAGGGCCCAAGCACCTGGGCCATCCTCCACTGCACTCCCGGGCCACAGCAGAGGGCTGGCCTGGAAGAGGGGCAACCGGGACAGAATCCGGAGCCCCGACCGGGACTAGAACCCGGTGTGCCGGCACCGCAAGGCGGAGGATTAGCCTGTTGAGCCACGGCGCCGGCCGTGAATGTTTTTAAATAAGAATGCAACATCATCTGTAGTTAAAAATTTTGAAAATGAGTTAAATGTGGCATCAAGGTCATATTATACTACTATTAAAAATCGAGGAATATCTGTTACTAGTTTGGGGAAATATCCATGATATATTTTTAAGTGTAAAAGTCAATTTAGAAAATACAATTTGTATTTTAAATAACAATGTACTTCACACCTATAATGTGTAAACTATACATACATGTATGTAGATATCAGATATAGGTAAATAGATGGTGACATATTTTACGGGCTTCCTATTAATAGCTGCTCTGACAATCATATTTAATGGCATAAAACAACACAAAGTATTTTATAGCTTTAGAGGTTGAAAATTAGCATTGTTTTTCACTGGGTTAGAATCAAGACATCAGCAGGGCTGCATTCCTTCTAGAGGGTCTTGGAGAGAATCCGCTTCTGTGTCGTTTTCAGCTTGTAGGGGTGCTTGTACCTCGTAGCTTGTGGCTCCATTCCATCTTGAAGGCAAGCAGTACCAAGCTTAGTCTTAAGCTGCATTTCTGTTTCTTCTTCTTTCGTTTATACGGACCCTTGTGATTGTACTGAGCTTACAGAGAGACCCAGGATAATCTCCCCATCTCAAGAGCAGATGGTTAGCAAACTTAATTCTACCTTCAGCCTTAATTCCAGTTTGCTGTGTAATATATCAAAGAATTGAAACAATAAATAAAACGTTTTCTAATCACAATAGTATTAAATTAGAAATCAATAACAATAAAATATTTAGGGAATCCTGCAAGTATTTAAAAGTTAAATAATACTAAATCACAAAAAAAGGAAATAATTTTAACTGGGTGATAATGATAGCACAACATATTAAAATTTGAGAACAGTGAAAGCAGTGTTTAGAGAAGAATGTATAGCTTTAAATGCTTATATTAGAAAAGAAGAAAGGGAAAAAATTAAATTCCTAACTTAAAGAGTTAAAAAAGATAAAGAATAAATTAAAATAGGAAGGAATAAGATAATATACATTGGAATGGGAACCAATTAAATAGAAAAAGATCAACATAGTCAAAAGTTATCTTTTGAAAAGTTAATAGTATTGATACATCCTTAACAAATTTGATCAAGAAAAAAGAAAACACAAGTTGCCGATATCTGGAATGAAAAAATGGACTCTACCATAGATTCCACAGGCATTCTAAGAATGTCAGTATCACAGATATCTGTATGCCAATCAGTTTGGCGGCATGAATAAAACCAACCTGCTTCCTTAGCGCAGTAGGCAGCACATCAATCTTATAAATAAAAATCAAAACGTTTCTTAAAGTACCAAAGGTTAATATAACAAAACATCTAAATAGCCACCTATTAAAGAATTATAATTAGGAACTTTCCTACACAGAAAACTACAGTCTCAGGTAGCTTCATTAGTGAATTCTACCACACATTGAAGGAAGACATAAAGCCAATAATACACAAACTCTCAGATAAAATATAATAGGAGGGAACAATGCTCAACTTGTTTTATAAGGTTAGAATAACCCTGATACCTAACAAAGATTGTACCAGGAGAGTACAGGTTTTTTGCCTATTAAAAAAATAACTTGTCCAAATCTTTTGCCTATTAAAATCATATTCAATTTTAAATGCTAATTTATAGGATTGCTTTTTTATTTCTGGAAGTCTATAGTACCTACAAGAGCTAGGAATATTTGGTTTTTCATTTTTAAAATAACTGTTGAGAAACAAATTTTAAATTTTGGTGAAAACAATTTATCAGTGTCCTTTTTTGGTTAGTGCTTTCTGTGTGTTGTTCAAAAATTCCATTTACCCAAAAGCTGCTAAGCTGTTCTGTGATTTCTTTTTTAAAGGTCTTAAATTCTGGATTTTACAGTTAGGTTTATAATCCACCTCAGATAAACTTTCGTGTGTGTGGTAATAATAGGATTTAGGTCCATTATTCTTTTTCATATGGAAATCCAAGGTGTTTTTTTTGTTTTTTTTTTAGCAATATTTAAAAAGACTTATTAGCCGGTGCCATAGCTCACTTGGCTAATCCTCTGCCTGCAGCACCAGTACTCCAGGTTCTAGGCCCAGTTGGGGCACTGGATTCTGTCCCAGTTGCCCCTCTTCCAGTCCAGCTCTCTGCTATGGCCCGGGAGGGCAGTGGAGGATGGCTCAAGTGCTTGGGCCCTGCACCCACAAGGGAGACCAGGAGGAAGCACCTGGCTCCTAGCTTCAGATCAGCACAGCGAGCCTGCTATAACAACCATTTGGGGGTGAACCAACGGAAAAGGAAGAACTTTCTCTCTGTCTCTCTGTCTCTCTCTCTCTCACTGTCTAACTCTGCCTGTCAAAAAAAAAAAAAAAAAAAAAAGACATATCCCCATTGGATCGCTTGGCTGCCTTAGTCAAAAAATCAATTGATCATGTATGAGTAAGTCTATTTCCAGCTTCTATTTTGTGCCATAGATCTATATGTCTCTCTCTCTCTCTTTTTTTTTTTTTTTTTTGTGACAGGGAGAGTGGACAGTGAGAGAGAGAGAGAGACAGAGAGAAAGGTCTTCTTTTTCCATTGGTTCACCCTACAATGGCCGCTGCGGCCGGTGGGCTGTGGCTGGCGCACCATGCTGCACCCGCATGGGAGACCAGAAGAAGCACCTGGCTCCTGGCTTCGGATCTATATATCTCTTTATGTCAATACCAAACTGTCTTGATTATAGTAGCTTTAGCACGTCTTAAAACCAGACAGTACAATCCACCAACTCTACTGCTTTTCAAAGTTGCTTTGAATCCTCTATATCCTTTGTATTTCCATATGAATTTTAAAAACCAATATGGGGACTGGCGCTGTGGCATAGCAGGCAAAGCTGCCACCTGCAGTGCCAGCAGCCCTTACAGAGACCTGGTTACTCCACGTCCAATCCAGCTCTCTACAATGGCCTGGGAAAGCAGTAGAAAATGGCCCAAGTCCTTGGGCCCCTGCACTCACATGGGAGACCTGGAAGAAGCTCTTGGCTCCTGGCTTTGGATTGGTCCTTGTAGCCATTTGGGGAATGAACCAGTGGATGGAAGACCTCTCTCTCTCTTTCTCACACTCTCTGCCTCTGCCTTTCAAAATAGATAAATAATAATTCTTTTTGAAAAAAATATGAATTTTAAAAAGCATTCCATATGAATTTCAAAAGTCTGCTGATTTTTTTTTTTTTGACAGGCAGAGTGGACAGTGAGAGAGAGAGAGAGAGAGACAGAGAGAAAGGTCTTCCTTTTGCTATTGGTTCACCCTCCAATGGCCGCCGCGGCCAGCGCGCTGCAGCCGGTGCATCTCGCTGATCTGAAGCAAGGAGCCAGGTGCTTCTCTTGGTCTCCCATGCGGGTGCAGGGCCCAAGCACTTGAGCCATCCTCCACTGCACTCCCGGGCCACAGCAGAGAACTGGCCTGGAAGAGGGGCAACTGGGACAGAATCTGGCGCCCCGACTGGGACTAGAACCTGGTGTGCCGGCGCCGCAAGGCGGAGGATTAGCCTGTTGAGCCACGGCGCCGGCCTAGTCTGCTGATATTTTAATAGGAATCTCAATGAGTATATAGACTAAATTAGAGAGAACTGATATTCAAATAATACAAAGCCTTCCAATCCATGAACATAATTATATCCCTCCATTTATTTAGATGTTGATAATTTGGGTATTCTTTCAACTTTTCAGTATAGAAGTCTTGTCCATCTGGTGTGAGATATATGAAGGATATTTTCCAAAGTATTTTATATTAAAATTAATTTTTATTATAATTTTTCATTGCTAGTATTAGAATACAGTTCCTTTTTGATATTACCTGCGTATCTTGTGATCTCTAAGTTCACTTGTTAGTTCTATGGGATTCCTTAGGATTTCTCACATATTCACTGATGTCATCTGACAATGATGACAGTTTGACAACTTCTTTTCCAATATAGATGTCTTTTTTCTGTTTTTTAAGATTTATTTATTTATTTGAGAGGTAGAGTTACAAAGAGAGGTCCTCTATCCACTGGTTCACTCTCCAAATGGCTGCAATGGCCAGAGCTGTGCTGATCTGAAGCCAGGAACCAGGAGCTGCTTCTGGGGCTCTCACAGGGGTTCATAGCTCCAAGTACCTGAGCCATCCTCTGGTGCTTTCCCAGGCCATAGCAGAGAACTGGATTGGAAGTAGCGTAGCAGGGACTAGAGCCAGCACCCATATGGGATGCCAGCACCACCAGCAAGGCTGAGCCCACTATGCCACAGTCAGGCCCCAGCCAATATAGGTGCCTTTGTTTCTTCTTTGTGTCTTAATGTACCAGCAAGAACGTCTAGTACACTGTTGAATACAAATGATGGCAGCAAAAATCCTTGTCCTATTTCCCACCTAGGGGAAAGGGATTTATTGTTTCACCATTCAATATGTTAACAGTAGTTTCTTGTGTAACACCCTTTATCAAACTGAGGAAACTCTTGTCTACTCCTACTTTGCTAAATGTTAGCATTTTAATGGTGTGTATACTTACATGTTTTATTCCATCTTCAAGCAACTACAGCTAAATTTTTAACAATAGAACAAATCAAACAGGCAAACAAAAACTGAGGCCAAAATTTTAAAGCTCCCTGAGTAATTCTAATATTCAGCTGAGGCTGAGAAGTATTGTTAATGGCTCTGATAGGAATGAGGAAAACATTTTTCAGTTGGTCATTCTGGAGCTGTGGGCTCATCTGCAGATTATACTGTTTATTTCAAAATTGGATCTCCTAGTATTCATGGCAGAAAACAACCCTGGTTCAACTCCAGGTTCTTTCCAAAGCCAAATTTGTTAAAAATGAGTAAATGATAGATGCAGGCAGAGCAGCCTTTGAGAGCAGTCTTGTGAATTCTCTAATCTGAATTTATAGATGATGGGCTAGTTTATTTGGTAGAGAAGATTTTAGGGTGGGGATATCCAAGCCCTTGGGAGCCCATCCCCAGTTAACAGTGTGCCTTGGATGCCAAACAGGGAGGTTTACGATTTAATGTTTGCCTCACTGAGTTTTGGGTGTGCTTTGAGCTGATTATTCCTCTTTCCCCCTTTTAGAATGGAAATAAATAACCTGTGCCTCTCCCACCATTGTATCTTGGAAATATGTGACTTGTTTTGATTGTTTAGAGGCTCACAGCTGGAAGAGTTTGCTTTGAGTCTTAGATGAGACTTTGAACTTTTAAATTAATGTGAGATTGGGTTAGGATTTTGGAACTATTGGGGATGGAATGTGTGTTGTATGTGAAAAGGATATGAGTGTTACGAAGGAGGCAAGGGAAGAGTGCTCTGGTTTGGATATTTGTCTCTTAGAACTCAGGAGTTCAGTCCCCAAAGTCTTATGTTAATGCTGCTAAAAAGGTGGAAATGTAGTCCAATCATGATAATTAGAAGTAGGCTCTTTGGGAAGTGATTAGATTGAATAGGGTCATTGGAGTGGAGCCCCTATGATTGAATCCTAGTGGTTTTGAAAGGATACAGACAGATACATATATAGACTTGCACTCCCTGTCTGTTGCCATGTGATACACACCCTACCAGCAAGAATGTCATCACCAGAGTCTAAACCAATGGGGAATGTGCAGTCTTGAACTTGAACCTCCAGAACTGTGAGCCAAAATAAACCACTTTTCTTTATAGAGTTAGACTGCCTCAAGTATTTGGTTTTAGTAAAGAAAAGTTGGCTAACATATTATTAAGACAGCTCAAGCAAGGATGAGGTACCATCCCACTTGGCTTTCACTGGACTGACTCTGATTTTTAATATAGTACATGTGAGCCTATAGAGTGATGAGAAACCTGGTAAATCTTGACCATAATCTCCTTCAATATGACAATCTTTGTTACTGTTTCTGTCATTCTTTCACCTCTACTATCGGCTGCAGGCTATGAGCCTAGTTCAAATAAATTCCTTTGTTTATTGCCTGCCTAGTATCAGTATAGGCAAACTGATTCATTCACTCAGACTCAACATCAGAAACTGTTTAATCTAGTGATCTATACATCACTTTCAAGTAATTGCAGTACAACTATGATTGTGACATAAAGGCCTAATTTATTGCTGGATTATTTTCCACACTTTTGGATTGTACTCCTGTAGGCTATTGTGGAAACTGGGGAGGTATGGGTTTTATTGATGCAGCTCACTTTTTTTTTTTCTTTCTGTTTTTTGGTTTCTTATTGTTTTTCTATAAATCTCTAGTGCTTAATTCTTTTACCTCTTCCTGTTCCCTGTGCATTCCACCAGTCAATCCCCTATGTTCATCTGACATTGAACAAGGCTGAGGTTTTGTTTTTTTTTGTTTTGTTTTGCCAATAAAGTCTTATTTATTCAAGCACCCTTTTCCTTCTATCCACCCAGCTTAACTATTTACATTAAACTATGTCTTTTCTCTGCCCACAAGTCCAAAACATACATATACTTGCAGAAAAGAAAGAAAGCATCTTTGAATCGATGTAAATCATATGGACATAATTGCAGACATAATTCTAGAACTCTTTTACTCCGAAACAGAATCAAGAGCTTTCTCTATTTGGTTCTATTTTGTGGATGACATTGTCCTTTAAGAATGAGCATTTGCTGTCTCAGCACTGTCTGATTTCTTAATGTGAAGCAGAAGAAATTGTGGTCTGTGTTTGTAATCTTCTGGCACAATTTCAGAATTCAGTACCTGTTTGATATTCCAGGAAGCATCTCTGTGCTGGTGAATTTAATATCATGGAGCAACATTTTTATAGTGGGCTCTAAAATAATTCAACAGTAGTTCACCTTTATTGAACAAAAGTATGGTATAAAAACCAAGTAGTGTAAGGAACAAGTATGAGGCTTAGGTTCCTATTGGATGAGTCACCAGTAGCCTCCCGAATATTCCTGTGGTTTTAGGTTTGGGACCTTTTGAAGGGATTGAGTGTAGACCACTGGGGTTGCACCACTACTGTGAAGTCTTCTTATTTTCATTAACTTAGTTGTTTTTCAGCTTTTCCCCTTATAACAGGAAATATACTTTTTATCTTTCAAGTAAGTTGGTTTAATGGCTAAACCCAAATGGAATTGTACTGGTTTCTGTGTATAAACAACAGTTCTTTGTTTATATTTTAGGAAATCTGTTGACAACTTACTGAGTTCATTTATCAATGTACTGAATTTAGATTCTTGATGGTATGAATCACTTCTTTCCCAAGATACTTTTCTAATCTGCCCCCATGCCCACTTTTCCTCTCTTCACCATTTCTTGCTGTGTCAGCTATGGTGCTAATGAATGCAACAGACCAGGTGAGGAAATGTTCATAGTTGACTGACTCTCAAGAACTGTAACAGATATAGGTCAGTCATGGTCGTTTCTGAGGGCTGATGCTGATGTCTCTGCCCTCAGTTGGGGCTGGGCCAAGATGAAGCCAGGAGCCAGGAACTCAATCCATGCCTCCCATGTGGGTGGCAGGAATCCAACCACTTGAGCCACACCTGCTGCCTCCCAGGGTCTGAACCAGTAGGAAACTGTAATCAGAATCAGAGATTAGATCCAGAGATTGAACACAGTTCTCTGATATGGGACGTGAACATCTCAACCAGTGTCTTAACTGCTAGGCCATACATTAGTCTCTATCCCGCAATTTAAAAACCATACATCTGGGGCAGACATTTGGCCTAGCAGTTAAGCTGCCAAACTGGTGATTAGAACGCCACCTCCTACACCAGAGCATTTGGGTTTGATACTCACCTCTGCCTCCTGATTCCTGCCTCCCACCAGGGCAGGCCCTGGGAGGCAGTAGTGATGATGCAAGCTGCTAAGTCTCCCCACCTATGAGGAGATCTTGATTTTACCCTACCTCTCAGCTTTGGCCCTGGTCTACTCCTACCCAGCATGGGCATTTGAGGAGTGAACCAGGAGAGGATAGCATTCTCTCCCCCAACTCCCCAGCTTCCCTCTCCCTCCCTTCTGTCTCAAATGAATGAAATATTTAATGTAATAATAAAAAGATTATTTTATCTTAGAAGTAAAAGTCCTACATACTTTGATGAACTGAAGACGAAAGAAATTCAGAATAACTGGTAGCCATCTCCAGTCTTTCGGAGTTCTGTCTTTTGGAGGTCAGCTGTGGTGCACAGAACATGCCTTAGCACCTCTGCAAAACGTAAATGGATGAAATGGGTCTTGTTGTTCGCCATCTCTTATTCCCTTAAAAAGGCTCCCTTTGCTCTCCTAAACAGGCTTCCATCCTACCTATCTCCTATAAAAGATTCTTTCACACCATCTAATCTGACAAATATGAAGATACTTCTAGGGCAATGGGGGAGGATATTTGATATCATGACTAATCCAGAAAACTGGATACATAACAGCTAGATTGACTGTCTACCGTGCACACTGGATCAACCTATAGGCAATGTACATGTGGAACAGGTATCCCAGCTGCACTGTGTTGATATAAAGTGCTGAGTAAGACACTTATATCAAGTTCATGAGAATATAGTCATGAACATTATAATATTGCAAGGTGTTCAGACTAATGGCAGATGCGTGCAAAGTAGCATTTCCTGAGTCAGTGTGCATACTTTATCCTTAAATTAGTGAATACAGGTTTAGAAATTATAGAGCCAGATCCAGATTTGGTTTATCTCCTTGGATTCTGATGCATGCATTTCCTGTGTTCTGCTGACTCGGGACAGTTGTGCCCTGCCAGTGTAGTATAGACAACATTAGTATTAGAATGAATGTTCTTTAGTTATTGTGATGTTTGGTTGGGTGATATCACTGGCTGGGTACTTTACTTGGATTGCATTTTGTCAGGAAGATTTTATTGGAAATATCACATTAGGTTTTGCCCTATGTCATCCTTTTTTTAAAAAGATTTTATTTATTTATTTGAGAGGCAGAGTTACAGAGAGAAAGGTCTTCCATCTGCTGGTGACTCCCCAAATGGCCACAATGGCTGGAGGTGGGCCAGTCTGAAGCCAGGAACCAGGAGCTTCTTTCGGGTCTCCCACGTGGGTGCAGGGGCCCAAGCACTTGGGCCATCTTCTATTGCTTTCCCAGGTTGTAGCAGAGAGCTGGAATGGAAGAAGGGCAGCCGGGACTAGAACCGGCACCTATATGGGATGCCAGCACCTCAGACGGAGGATTAACCTACTTAATGTCCTTACCATCCACATGGAAGAGGCTAAGGGAGTTCATGGCTCCTGGCTGTTGCAGGCACCTGGATAATGAATTAGCAAATGGAAGATCTCTCCTGCTCTTGCTCTTGCTCTTGCTCTCCTTCCTTCTCTGTGGTATTCTTTCGCTTTTTTTTTTTTTTTTACAGGCAGAGTGGACAGTGAGAGAGAGACAGAGAGAAAGATCTTCCTTCGCCTTTGGTTCACCCTCCAATGGTCGCCGCGGCCGGTGCACCGCGCTGATCCAATGGCAGGAGCCAGGTGCTTCTCCTGGTCTCCCATGCAGGTGCAGGGCCCAAGCACTTGGGCCATCCTCCACTGCACTCCCGGGCCACAACAGAGAGCTGGCCTGGAAGAGGGGCAATCGGGACAGAATCTGGTGCCCCGACTGGGACTAGAACCCGGTGTGCCGGCGCCTCAAGGCGGAGGATTAGCCTGTTGAGCCACGGCGCCAGCCCTGTGGTACTCTTTCAAATAAATAAATCCTTTGAGAGAGAGAGAAAGAGAGAGAGAGAGAGAGAGAGAGAGAGAGAGAGAGAGAGAGGGAGAGAGAATGAGAGAGAGAGAGAGAGAGAGAGAGAGAGAGAGAGAGAATCTCTCTTTTAACTGTTGAGAATGAAACATAAGGAGAGTTTTGATTGGCCTGACTTGGGTCATGTACCCATCCATAAATCCCAGATTTGTGGCTAGGCTGCATAATATGACATCAACTCTGGGATAGTAGATGTAGGGCTATGCAACTGACATCTCTACTAGTTGCTAAAACATGATGGGAATAACAAAAAATAAGAGATTCACACTATACCAATAAGAGTTTTTGAAAATACTTGAGATATTGGGAATATATAGCATCTATTCATGGTGATTGGTGTAGTTGCAGAAAAGCAAAACTCTATGAAAATATCAAACACTTTAATATAGGCATTGCATACTGATCGTCTATGAAGCTATCAACATATACTGGGTTTTGTTTTAATTGAACTAACAATTTCCCAGCTTCCTTAAGAATTCCTTAAGAATTCTGACAATATTGGACCTGTGTTCCTGCATGGAAACAATTGATTTTTTTTTATTTTTATAATTTATTTGAAAGAGTTACAGAGAGAGAGAAGGAGAGAGAGAAAGGGAGAGAGAGAGAGAGAGAAAGAGAGAGAGAGAGATCTTCCATGAGCTGGTCCACTCCCCAAATGGCCACAATAACCGGGGCAGGGCCAGGCCAAAGCCAGGAGCCAGGAACACCATGCAGGTCTCCCACGTGAGTAGCAGGGTCCCAGGCATTTGGGCCCTCTTCCACTGCTTTCCCAGGAGCATTAGCAGAGAGCTGGAGTGGAAGTGGAATATCCTGGACTTGAATCAGTGTCCATATGGGATGCCGCATTGCAAGCCACAACACCGGCCCCAGCCACTTGTTTTATACAGCAACCCTTCCTTTAAATGGAGCCCTCACTCTCTTGTTAACCATAAGCACCATCACTTCCTTTGTGTCTAACACAGCCTGACTTCAATTGCCATTTGCATTAGTTTCTCCTAGAACAGAGAATATTTTTTGTAGCCATGTCCCCACTGAATGTGGAGTAAAGAAGTTTGATTCAGGCACAATGGAAGAGACCATCTTTCTTTGTTGAAGTGAAGAATAGTATTTTATGTGTAGCAAGTAAATAAAAGATGACTGTGTTGAAATAAAACCAGATGTTAGAGGCCATTATGAAATAAACCATAATAAGTTCTATAACTGGTACATGGAGAAGGTAAGAGATGAAAAGTGTAAGTGGAAAAAAAAAACCTGAATTTTCAGCAAGCAACTATTTCTGATTATGAATGAAATATCTGATATACTTGAAATGAGGTTATGCATCAAGAGAAAAAAATTGCTCATACATCAAAAACTTACAAATGGCAAGTATAAAAAGCATCATAGAAAGCAGTAGAAATTATGTACATCTCACACCGAGACAGCATTTGTAAATTTAAGTCTTACTGGAAATACTATTGACCAGTGTATTGAAGTAATGTCTGAGCACCACAGAAAAGATGTATGAAAACAGTTAAATTGTTTGCAGTATTTCTACTACAGATGGTGTGAGCACGGATGTAAATAATAGTATCTAGTTACTGTGATATTGGCACTTTTTTTTGCATATCAGATGAGAAACCCTGATTCGAACTCAGCAATTGATTTATCTTTGTCAATAAGAATGTGTTACAAACTGTAATGCAGTTGGTCAGAATCAGTTAATGTGACCCAGTTCCATTAATGAACAAAGTTAAAGTGAAAACTTAGACTCAAAAAGGAAAGATTTTACAAGAGACATAGAATATAGGTCTCCTATTACATCATTAGGAATTGCTTGTACCAAAGAATTTAAATTGTAATATATATTATTACTGCATAGTAATTGACACTGTGACCACATTACTAAAACTGCATAGTTGAAAATGGCATTCCAAAAAAGGTTCTCTAATTTTAAACTTTATGAAAATATGCTGTTACTTAAGTTTCCCTTTCTACTTTGATGTTGACAATATAAACAAAGAGCTACAAGTGGAAGATTTTAACCTTCAAAGCAGTGAATAACTGAAAACAAAAAACAGTGATGTTGCAGTGCCAGAACTGAACACACATCTTTTAGATAACAATCATTGTATAAAGAGACTCTGCATGTGTTATGTAGCAGCAATGACTATAAGCTTTGCTTTTGCTTATCAAACCAGGAAAATCAAATTATTGCCCCAGTCGAAGAACTTCTGGCTTTGGCTTTATGGCTGTTGGTAATACCTTCTGTTAGATTATAATGATAAGTCAAGAGTAATAATTTATGAAATAAAATCTCAATAATGAAATATATATTCTGTGTAAAATTTTAAATATTTCTAATGTTGTACATACTGGTTTGTACTGTGTTATATTCTTAAATCATTGTTGAGAAAATGTAATTTTGGTTGTGTTTCTGCCACTTGGCTGAACTGGCACCGCATCTTCTCCACTTGTTTACATGACTTGCTGGCCCTGTTGACATTTGAACTGATGACCTCTTCCTTAACCTAAGCCTCCAGCTGCTGTTATATCATCCTTTGATAAAAGACCATATTAAAGAAAATAATCTGTATGATGTTTACAGAGAATCCAACAGGCAGGAAGAGTGATAGTGTCTATAGCACTGTGAAGGGGAAAATGTACTCAGACAAGTGAATTCAAGTACGTTAATGTGGAGCTAGATGTAGCATGTTTCTCCAGATTGACAAAATTAGCCATAAATATCACTCAACAAGCTAACCTTGATTAGATCAGATATGACACTCACCAAGCAACAGAAACATATTGATCTGACTTGGGGGGAGACCATCATTACTGGGTACCACAGTATCTTGTCTTCTCAAAAATGAGGTTTTTTTCCTTATACATTGATTTTTTTGTTTTCCAGTTTACATTTCAGCTTCTTGTCAGTTTGGGCACCTAAATCAGTTATTAGAACCTTATCCCCTGACAGAGTATCTTGAACTTCAAGCAGTGAACCAGATCTGACTGCTTTATAACTCCCTGTTCTAAAAATGGGCACATGCTACACATCACTGTTCAATTGGATGTACAAGGTCTTGGCAATAATAATGAGAGGCAGCATTGCCTCATAAGTTAAAAGTATAATTATCATGACTTTTATTTTGAAAGCCTGTAAGAAATAGATAAACTTGGGAGATACTTTGGGAGAATTTTTGGTACTCTTTGAAGTGCTAATCAAAGTTGCTAGTTGGCCAGTTCCGTGGCTCACTTGGCTAATCTTCCGACTGTGGCGCCGGTGCTCCGGGTTCTAGTCCCGGTTGGGGTGCCAGATTCTGTCCTGGTTGCTCCTCTTCCAGTCCAGCTCTCTGCTGTGGCCTAGGAGGGCAGTGGAGGAAGGCCCAAGTCCTTGGGCCCTGCACCTGCATGGGAGATCAGGAAGAAGCACCTGGCTCCTGGCTTCAGATTGGCACAGCGCGCCAGCTGTGGCAGCCATTTGGGGGGTGAACCAACGAAAGGAAGACCTTTCTCTCTGTCTCTGTCTCTCTCTCTCTGTCTAACTCTACCTGTCAAAAAAAAAAAAAAAACAGTTGCTAGTCGATAATTCCAAGAAAAGGTGTTTCTACTGATGCTGTTGTTTTGATCTAACTCATTGACTTTACATGTTGAACAATTAGTAGGTTAGTTGAATGTGAGTTTACTGTTAACAGAATCACATGAAAGTGCAGTTGGCTGAGCCTCCAGGGCTCTTACCCATAGGCTGTAGCTGCCAGCATCTTACTAAGTAAACAAAGTCAAGGTGGGGAATTCCCCCATAGACTTTCCACAATGAATTAGTTAGTGTGGGTTTACATTCTTCTCGAGGCAAACAGGCGTTCCCTGACACACATCCACTAATGTAACTTATCAGACCAAGTGTTCTAATTACATATCATGCCACACAAGACTTTATAACATGTAGCAAGTCTGTCAATATTGAAGGCAATAAAAGTTGAGTGGCTGTGAAATAATATTCTGAACAGTTAATCTCAAAGCTAAAATAGTATGAAAAGTGAATGGAAGTTATAGATATAAGCTTATTCATTGCATTTTTCTACTTTTTATTAAATAAAATAGTTATTTTACTTTATAAAAATTATCATGATTATACTTTTTTAAAAGTTTACATTTTTAGAAATAGTTTTAAAAACAATATTGGCTTTTTCTAATTTATTAAATTCTGACATGTAAGTAAATTAATTAACTGTTTTTTTCTGAGAACTAGTGTTGGAAATTAGTAGTATAAAGTAGAGATATATTTCTGCAAGAAAAATCAATATCTGAGATGTGAGTGGAACAGAAAATCAGACAGTTTTTAAAAAGGCCTTACTACAGTGATACGCTTAATAAAACTGCAAAGTGTTTTTTGGAGAGGATCTTGAAAGTCATGCTTTTTAAAACTTCCTACCCCAGTCATGCAGCCTCTCCTTGAACATCACCAATGATGTTTGATTTATTGCCTTTCTACTTAGTCCTTTTTTTTTAATTTCAGGAAGATATAACTTAGTTCTTAATTTTACCTTCTATCTGAATTTAGAGTTCTTTATGCATATGCCTTGCAAATTCTCCTAGAAATAGTCTTTCTCAGGTGTCTCCCAACCCAAGGGTGGGACTTATCTTCTAAGGCTCTAGGTGGAGCTTAAAGAAATTTAATTCCTTGTTATTTTCATTAGCCCTTCCATAAGGGGGAAAAAGTGAATCTCAGTTTCTGATTTTATTCTTAAATAACAGTGATATTCATGCCACTGTGAAGTCTCAGATGTGACTGGGCATACACCAGTCCCTTTACTCTCCAAGAAAAATTGATCATTTGTTTATTTTAGTTGGAATTGAAGTCTTTCTTCTTTCCTAAAATTGTGTAATGATATCTATCAAGAGAGACCCTTCTTTCTTTATGGTGACCACCTAACTGTGATAAACACTGAGACGGCACAGGTAGTAAGAAGTAATGACACATTAGGATAATTTTATGGTTACAGCACAGCATCCTCATGAGACAGGAGGAAACATTGGTTATTTTCTTTCTTAGAAGAGCTTACTCAAGTATCTTTGAAAGTGATCCTTAAAATTTAAAGCATAGGCTGTCTTAAAACCATGAAGAATATTTTATTACAAAGTTCAACTTCCTCACTTTGTAAACAAAAGAGTCAAGACTCAGAGTATATGATCCTAGGTAATTTCTGGGTAGGATAAGTATCAGAAGTAGAGACCAAGACCCTATGTTTCTATTTATCTCTATCTCTAGAGAGCCTTTTTCATACTACTCTCTTTGATGTCAGATTGGTTTGTCTTTTCTACAGCATGCCCTGTCATGTAAAATTTAAATATAAAATCTGCCAGAGGGAAGTAAGTGCTTTTATTAAAATATTTTGTGATTTATCATATAGAGAGTTTAAAGATATGTATTTAATAAACCCAAAATAGAACAATCTCATTCTGTGTATAACAGTTGAATTACTGAAAAGAATTACTGAATTACTGTGAAAAGAGAAAGCCCATTTGTCTCCAAAATACCCCAAGTCATCTTTGTCTCAGGAAGTTTAAATTCAGAGTGGGCGTTGGTGCAGCAGCTAACACGGTGCTTGGGACGGCTGGATCATGTGCTGGAGTACCCAAGTTGGAGTCCTGGTCCCACTTCTGACTCCATCTTCCTGCTAATGTACATTTTGAGAGGTAGCAAGTGCTTGGGTCCCTGCCATCCATGTGGGAAACCTAGATTAAATTCTGGACTTCTAGCTTTAGCCTGGCCCAGCGATGACTGTTGTGGGCTTCTGGGGGAGTGAAACAGCAGTTGGAAAATCTTTGTCTTTTAAATAAAATGAAAATTGATAATAAAAATTTTAATTCATCAAAACTAAACCTTTCTGGAAATATGGAAGCTTAAATGAATACTATGAAAGTAGTTGAAAGTTAACTTCAGGGAGGTGGTCAGATGGGACAGTCCAACTTGAGTCTGATTATAATGTAGTAGCATCAGAGTTAGAGCGATGTCTACTGTGCAGAGGAGCACAGAGTATATAATAACTGCCGAGTCAGAGAGTGGGGATGGCTTCACAGTGTAGGTAACATGTAGGCTGCATGTGACCCAGTGCAGGAGGAGGCGGAGGGAATCGTGAGCACAACCAGCTGGTTTTCAGGGTTCTTAGGGGTTTAGTTTGAAGGATGTATAAAGTGGGAAACAGTGGGAAAGTGCATGGAGGTCCATTGTGAAAGCCATACATGAATGCTGATGAGATCTGTTTTACAAAAACCTGTGCGCGTGCGCATGCACACACCCCCACACACACTAGGCCTTCGAACTTACAATTTAGTAATGGGAATGAGCAAATAAGCAATCTAAGATTTTCTTAAGTTAGAAAAGAATTAATAATACAAAACCCAGTATTCAGAAACTGAAGAAATCTCATATGTTAGAGGGAAATCAGAAAAAATATTCATGGGCACTGCATTGAACAGATTCCTGAACTATGAGGAAGATTCAGGAATCCTGTGGAGATGGATCGTGAAGGTGGAAGGAGCAGAATGAGCAAGCAGCTCAGAAGGTAGACAGGTGCCACATGTGAAGGATCATGGCCTCTGAGCAAGATGGAGAGGCGGACAGAGGAGTTCTTGGTCTATGACATACAGTAGTTGGAGCTTCATTTGGTAGGGCATTTGAGGAGTCTGTGGTCAGAGATGTGACTCAGATGTTTTTTCTGTAAGTAAGGCCTAAAATGCATGGCTGGGGAGACAGAAGCCTGGGGTGGCAGCGATATTCCACACCAGAGATGAAGTTCCGAATGAGGATTGTGACAGTGAGTGTGACAGGAGGAACTGAATGAGGGAGAGAGCATCAAGGGAGAACTAAAAAGACCCACACAACTCACTACTCTTGGGAGGCAGGGACTGGGGGCGTATCAGTGCTGAGGTGGACATTGGGAGCTTGCAACTCAAAGAATAGCAGTTCCAGTAACAGGATCCGATAAGGCATGAGGAAGAGCCCTTTGGAAAGAACAGAGTTTCTTGGGCTTATATGTAAGATAAAACACCCAGTTAGAAAGGTCACAAGACAGTTGGCAATGCTGGGCTGCAGATTTTGAAAAGAGGATGGGTTTTGTGACAGATTTTTAAAGCTATTGTTAACTCCTCTACATGACATTTTTCAGGCAGAACGGCCATGATTTCAGTGAGCATTTATGGATTCACCAGCATCTGATCATAGTTGAATACAATTGTTAAAGTGTAATGAGCCTTCATTTCTCAGAATGATAATCTGTCTAGAGTAAGAATGTCCTTGGGTGATGTAAAATCAATGAAATCTAATGCTATTTTTTTCATTTAACAAACATTTGTATGATAGATCTATTTATTGCTAAGTGCTGGGGGACCCGAAATGAACAAAAACCAGTCCTTGTCCAGAACAGTTCAGTCCATGGGAGGAGATGAATAGGTCAGTGCCTAACAATTCTGTGACATGCTAAGTGCTATAGCAGTTTCATTAAAAGTGCTGTGAAAGCTTGCAAGAGAAGATAAAATTTAAGTTAAATACCTACTGAGGTGCAAACTCTATCCTTGTCACTTGGGATACAGATATGGATAAAGTACAGTCTCTGAGAGCAGCTATGAATGAATATATTATTCATACTTATCCTACAGTATTGTTGAAAACATTGATTCTTGATGTGCCACTTGGAAAAAACAACCAGTTGAAAATGAAGATTTTAGAGAACACCTTTTCCATGGCACGAGCCTCCTTGACATACCAGTTCCATGCTGTGGAATAGTCACTTGTCTAATTATTGTGTGTCTGCACTTTAGTGAGGACAGGCTGTGTGAGTGCCAGAAACTGTTTCAAACAAGTAAAGCACCTGGGACTTGGAACTACTCTTGTTCATTATCGCCTCATTGTCTGATTCTTGTATAATGTGACAAGGTTTGTATAAAAGGACTGAGTGCCTCATAAATTGTAATATGATTAATGCTATTATAGTGAGAAGCACAAAAGTTAAGCAAAGCAAGGAACATTTCCAGTGATTTTCTATGAGCATTTAAAAATTGAGAAACTATCCATGGATTGAATTGCTCATTACATTAAGTTAATGAAATAGTCAAAAAGGCAAGTTTGCATTATATTAAAGCATATAATAAAGCCAATATACAATCCTGCAGAGGTGTGTTTATCTGTCTGTGAACATAAATTAGCCCATACAAGCTCTAAGAGAATTGAAAATGCAGCAGGAGTGCGAGTTAACAGTAGAGTACTGACTCTGCACCAGGCACGACTCATACAATAAATCATTCAGTCACCTCAATGACCCTATGAGTTAGCAACCGTGATTATTTCCATAGTATTGGTGAGGAAAGGAACAGTGAGGCTTTCTAGCCCAAAATCTCATTGTTAATAAATGGCACAGCCAGAATTTGGACCTGAGGATTGCGTTCTAGAGTCAATGATTATGACCACTATGTTACATTGCTACACAGGTAAGATGGGCAGATTAGCTGTGTGCATTATTGAACTCAGAAAAGCTGTTTATATTACGTGAATGCTTACACTCAGAAATATGTTATGAAAAACATATTGAAATTGTCTAATTCTAGTTTAGCCAGAGACATTAGGCAAGAAAAAGAAATCAAAGGGATACAAATTGAAAAGGAGGAAGTCAAATTATCCCAATTGGCAGATGACATGATTTTATATTGGGGAAACCAAAAGACTCCACTAAGAGTCTATTGGAACTCATAAAAGTAAAGTATCAGGATGTAAAATTTACTCACAAGGGGCTGGATCTGTGGTGTAGCAGGTAAAGTCGCCACCTGCAGTGCTGGCATCCCATATGGGCACCAGTTCAAGTCCCAGCTGCTCCAGTTCCAATCCAGCTCTCTGCTATGACCTGGGAAAGTAGTAGAAGATGGCCCAGATCCTTGGGCCCCTGCATCTGTGTTGGAGATCAGGAAGAAGCTCCTGGCTCCTAGCTTCGGATCAGCACAGCTGGCCATTGCAGCCATTTGGGGAGTGAACCAGTGGATAGAAGACCTCTCTTTCTTTTCTCTCTCTCTCTCTCTCTCTCTCTCTCTCTCTCTCTGTATCTCTGTCTCCCTCCCTCTCTCTCTCTCTCTGCCTTTTCCTCTCTGTAACTCTGCCTTTCAAATAAATAAATAAATCTTAAAAAAATTTGACACACAGAAATCAATAGGCTTCGTATATACATACAGTACCATGGCTGGGAAAGAACTTTTAAGATAATCCCACTCATAATAGCTACAGAAAAAATTAAATACCTTGGAATACATTTAACCAAGGAGATGAAAGATATCTATGATGAAAATTACAGAACATTAAAGAAATAAATAGAAGAGGACACACACACAAATAAATGAAAATATCTTTGATGAAATGTTCTTTGATGAACTGTTCTTTCCACTGGGATCTCACTCACAGAGATCTTTCATTTAGGTCATTTTTTTTTTTTTTGCCACAATGTCTTCGCTTTCCACCTGAAACACTCTCATGGGCTTTTCACCCAGATCCAAATGCCTTAAGGGCTGATTCTGAGGCCAGAGTGCTGTTTAGGACATCTGCCATTCTATGAGTCTGCTGTGTATCCTGCTTCCCAAGTTGGGTCATTCTCTCCCTTTTTTATACTATCATTTAGTATTTGCAGACACTGGTCTTGTTTATGTGATCCCTTTGACCCTTAGTCCTATCATTATGATCAATTGTGAACAGAAATTGATCACTTGGACTAGTGAGATGGCATTGGTACATGCCACCTTGATGGGATTGAATTGGAATCCCCTGGTACGTTTCTAACTCTACCATTTGGGGCAAGTCCGACTGAGCATGTCCCAAATTATACATCTCTTCCCTCTCTTATTCCCACTCTTATATTTAACAGGGATCACTTTTCAGTTAAGTTTCAACACTTAAGGATAATTATGTATTAAATACAGAGTTCAACCAATAGTATTAAGTAGAACAAAAAATACTAAAAGGGATAAAGTATTAAGTTGTTCATCAACAGTCAGGGCAAGGGCTGATCAAGTCACCATTTCTCATAGTGTCCATTTCACTTCAACAGGTTTTCTTTTTGGTGCTCAGTTAGTTGTCACCGATCAGGGAGAACATATGAAATTTGTCCCTCTGGGACTGGCTTATTTCACTCAGCATGATGTTTTCCAGATTCCCCCATTTTGTTGCAAATGACCGGATTTCATTGTTTTTTACTGCTGTATAGTATTCTATAGAGTACATATCCCATAATTTCTTCATCCAGTCTACTGTTGGTGGGCATTTAGGGTGATTCCAGGTCTTACCTATTGTGAATTGAGCTGCAATAAACATTGAGGTCAGACCGCTTTTTTGTTTACCAATTTAATTTGGGTAAATTCCAAGGAGTGGGATGGCTGGGTTTTATAGTAGGGTTATATTCAGGTTTCTGAGGAATCTCCAGACTGACTTCCACAGTGGCTTAACCAGTTTGCATTCCCACCAACAGCGGGTTAGTGTCCCTTTTTCCTCACATCCTCTCAAGCATCTATTGTTGGTAGATTTCTGAATGTGAGCCATTCTGCAGGGGTTGAATGCTGGAAGCAGTTAGAGTGGGGAGGCAGAATAATGAAATGGGCAAAGTCTGTCCTTGTCTGCTATGAGGTGGCTTTAAAGCCATGAACAGAGATGAGATCACCCAGGGAATGACTTCAGGTAGAGAGGAAAGTCCAAGTCACTCCCTCACTACGAAATCAGGAAGATGGAGGTGTGGAGGCTAGCAAAGAAAACTGCCCAGAAACACTCGTGGAGCGTGAGGAGGCTCCGGACAGGGTGGCCAGGAGGGTGAAGCTGCGTGAAGGTAAGAGAAGTCAGTCCCTGGGAGTGGGAGGTGGGGAGAGGTATATGAGAGCTTGCTTGTGTGCGAGGGCACTGACTGCAGACAGGAGGAAACCATGCAGCAGAGTGGAGGACGGTTCTGTGGAGCGTTCACTTTCAGTAGGTGAGAGGAGAAGGGGCCTTATGCGTGGGAGACAGTGCTGGCCTTTGTCGGGGACAAGGACAGATCATCTCTTGTGACAAAGAGAAGGCAGAGTAGATGGGCAGGTATTTGGGGATAGCTGGATTAATGTGGTGCTGTGAGCCTGTGGAAATTCTCCTCTCTTTGTTTCTATTTTTTAATTGAAGAAGGAAACAAGGTCGTGAGCCAAGATGGTTGGAAGACTGGGAAGTAATGGGTTTCAGTGGGCTGGAGAAGAATGAAAGAACCTGGAAAAATCAATGGCCGAGGAAAACATAAAATGATGCTGGGTAGCTTTAGGATCTAGTTCAGTTTAATAAACATGAATCCAGTGTGAGACAGGCAGCATGGGTGATTTTCTCCAGGAAAAATCAGCCGCACAGGTACAGGCAGGAAGTAGGTGAAGTGCTGAATTTGTCTACAGTTCTGATGAAGCCAAGTGGAGCCAAAGCAGCAGAGAGGCCCAAGGTCTACACATAGGAGTGATTGTAATTGACTGTGGAACCAAACTGCATAGGGAGGGACTTGAGGAGAGATATCTGCCAAATAAAAAAAAAATAGACATTTATAGGAAATGTGGATAATATGTAATTTCTATAGTACTCAACATATCTGTATGCAGCTGCCTGGAAATAAATACTTATGTCTTCATCACATTTGTAACACCCTTAGCACATCTACTGAATTTTTAATAAGATGTAAGTGTTTACTCAAATAGTAGAGTGACAGAGAAGAGCGTGAGCAAGTGAGCTAGCTTTTGCATCCACTGCCTCACTCCCCAGATTGCTGCAATAGCCAGGTCTGGACAGGGCAGAAGCAGGAACCAGGAACTCCATCCCGATCTCCCACATGGGTGGCAGGACACCCATTATCTGGTGCTTTCTCGGGCTCATTAGCCGAGAGCTGCATGAGAAGAGTAGTAGCTGGGACTCAGCACTCTGATATGGGATGCCTGTGTTGCAAGTGACGGCTTAACCTGCTGAGCCACAATGCTGGGCCCCATCTTTAATTTTTTTATAGTGTACCTTTGTATTCAGTCTTCTGGTACCTAAAATTTATGACTTTCAAATTCAGTATCTGCAGCTTAACTTCTCCTTTGAAGTCTGTCTTCTTTGGTATCTAATTCATGTTGAATCTGCATATCCCCAACTGATCTCAACATCTGTTCCCAAATCTGTTTGTCCCAAAGTTTTCTCCATGTCAGTTGTAGGTAATTCCAGTCTTCAGATGCTCCAGCTTCAAACCTTGGTAGCTTCCTTGATTTTCCTTTCTGTTATACCTTCTGCCAACACATCCTTTTGGATTATCCTTCAAAACATGTGCAGAACCTGAGGGTTTCCAACAACTCCCCTGCGGCCGCTCTGATCTTAGCCAGCATTGTCTCCTGGCTGTGTATTACAGTCGCCCTCTCAGCTGGTCTCTGCATGCACCCTCACCCTACTCCAGTCTATTCTCAACATAAAAGCCTTCTGAAGTTACACCATGTCACGGTTCTGGTTAGAACCCTCCAGTGGCTTCCCACCTTATTTCAGAGTAAAAGCCAAAGCCCTTCCAGTGATCTACCAGGCACCACATCTTCAGCCTCATTGCCTTCCCAATATCATCCCTTTCTACTTCTCCACTAGCCCTTATCCATCTCCTTAGGGTCAGACGCATTCCAAAACTCAGGTTCTTTTTTTTATTATTATTATTTTAGTTAGGCAGCACACACAGTGTAGAATACATAACCCTACAAGAATTTGGGACAGCTCCCAGTAAACAACCACATGAATAGTTCTGGAGTAAAATGTGTAGCTTTTCACATTAAGTAGGGTAAGACTATAAATAGTCTTATATCAAGTTTTGCTGCTAAATGAGAGGTATTACAAGCTAAAACAAAAAAAGAAAATAAAGGAGAAGAGAAGAGGAGAGGAAAGAAGAGAGGAGAGGAGAGGAAGAGGAAAAGGAAGAGGAGAGGAGAGGAGAGGAGAGGAGAGGAGGAGGAAGAGGAACAGGAAGAGGAAGAGGAAAGGAAAGGAAAGAAGGAATTAACAGCAACCACAACAATAGTTAAGTGTCTCCCACAGATTCTTAGATTTTGAAATCCAGAGTGCGGATTTGCTTACCGGGTTTTGTACTTTCTCTTCCCTCTGCTGAATGCTGTTCTCAGCCATCCATATGGTTTGCTCCTCCTGTCTTCAGGTCTTGATTCAAATGCTACCTTTTAGTGCTGCCATCCCTGGCCACATTCATTTGAATTGCAAGCCCCTCCTTATTCTAAACACACATCCCCTCCATGCTTTGTGTTTCTCCTGGAGAAGTCACTATTTAAAATACATCACATTTTATTTCTTTATGCTGACGTATTGTCTGTCTCTGAAATATGCTCTACTGAAATGTGCACTCCTTGAGGGCGAGGGTTATTTTTCCACTACTGAACCCCAGTGCTAACAGGATCTAACAAATTATAAGCACTCATATTTCTTGAGTAAATTAATAAGTCTATTTCCCAGCCTTTTGATGTGATTGCAAAAGGCTGCTCACAGTGAGATAGAGAAATGGCTCATTTAGAAAGTGGAAATAAGGGAGATATGAAATAATAAGGCAATTTATATGACTTTTTAACCAATTAAAACTAGTTTCATATAACAGAATATATTTTGAATATTCCTTTAAAGAATTCTTGGGTCACGGAAGAAATAAAACATTTTAATGGCAGAATACATTAAAATACAATGAATTAGAGTTGAAGAAATTTAAAAAAGAACAAGTTAAGTTGGAGGAAGAATGTAATTGATAAAAATAAAAGGCAACATGCTATAAAACAGCAAGGCATTGTGGTGCAGCTGGTTAAGCCGTTGCCTCTTGGGATGTACACATCTCATATTGATGTTCCTAATGTGCCTGAGAAGCAGTGGATGATGGCCCATGTACTTGGGTTCCTGCCACCTATGTGAGAGACCCAGAGAGACTGATGGAACTCTTGGCTCCTGGCTTCTGCTTGGCCCAGCCCTGCATGTTGTTGGATATTTGGGAGGTGAGTCAGCAGATATAAGGTCTCTGAGTGTGTCTCTCCCTCTCTCTTTGTCATTCTGCCTTTCAAATAAATAAATAAATCTCAAAAATAAAAGATACAACCAAAAGAAGAATTGACAAAACTATGTGAGAGTTGCTTAATAAAACGCAAAATAGAAAACCATGGGGACAAATTTAAATAAACAAAGGGAAATAACTTTACATATGGAGGAAGTTGAAATGGCTATATTTTACATAAATTCATACTAAGAGAATTAAAATTATAGATGAAAATCTTACCTTTTATACCAGAATAAAATCCATATGAGTGAACATTTGAAAACAAAAAATGAAACACTAGAAGTTTGAAAAGAATATAGTGAAATTGTTAATAACCTTATAGTGACAGACTTTTCTAAATAGGACCAAACTCCGAAGCTATTAAGAAAAATTAATAATTTTTTGCATAAAATACAAAACCTCTATATGGCAAAAGTGAAATAAATCAAATAAAAGCATAAGCAACAATGTAGAACATATTTGCCAGGTATCTGCCTAAAACAGAACCAATTTCTCTACTATTCAAAGAGTTTTTACAAATAAATAAGAGACAAACTTCAGAAAAGTGCATTAAGGATCTGAAAATCGTATTTACAGATGTACACATGACCACAAATGCAAAAAAGAATATTCAACCGTTCTGGTAATTAAATAAAGAATATTCAAATTTTCTTGTAATTAAAGCAAATTAACTTCTTGGTAATTAAAGATATAGGAAAGTTTTCCATTCTAGTGGTTCAAATATGGTGCTTATTCTGGTGTTGTATAGAAAAACAGAAAAACAGAAGGCGTGGTGTTTGTGATGCAGTAGGTTAAACCTCCCTGAGTGCAGGTTGTAGTCCTGCCTCCTCTGTGCTTCCAGTTCAACTTCCTGCTGTTGTGCTTGGAAGGAAGCAGGGGATTGCCCTAGTGTTTGGGCTCGTGCCACTCATATGGGAAACAGATGTTTCTGGCTCCTGGCTTCCATCCTGCCCCTGCCCCTGCCCCTGCCCCCCACACTGGCTGTTGCAAGCATTTGGGGTGAAACTGTGATGGAAAATTTCTCTCTCTCTCTCTCTCTCTCTCTCCCTCTCTCTCTCTCTCTGCCACTCTGCCTTTCAAATTAATTAATTAATACATATTTAAAGAAAAGTGGGCCGGCACCGCAGCTCAATAGGCTAATCCTCCGCCTGCGGCACCAGCACCCCAGGTTCTAGTTCCAGTTGGGGTGCTGGATTCTGTCCCGGTTGCTCCTCTTCCAGTCCAGCTCTCTGCTGTGGCCCAGGAGTGCATTGGAGGATAGTCCAAGTGCTTGGGCCCTGCACCCACATGGGAGACCAGGAGGAGGCGCGCCGGCTGGAGTGGCCATTGTGGGGTGAACCAACGGGAAAGGAAGACCTCTCTCTCTCTCTCTCTCTCTCACTGTCCACTCTGCCTGTCAAAAAAAAAAAAAAAAGTGAAAAATCATGTGTAGCTTTCCATGTTTTATGATTGCTCTCCATTATTTGTTCTCCCTGCCTGTAAGATCATTATGGATGCCCACCTTGGCCATGTAATATGGGGGAGAGTATGCCAAGTTTTAACACCTTTCTCCTTGCATGTTTCTATCATTGCATCTTTTTACTCTGCCCCAAGAGTAATGTGTTTAGAACAGGGCCTAGCTTGGATCCCACAATGAAAAAGAGTTGTAGATCAGAGCCAGAACCAGCCTAAAACCATTGCAGCCAAAATATAACAGGAGTAAGAAATAAACCTTAATTTTTGTAAGCCAATAATATTGGAATGCTATGTGTTACCACACATATCCTAGTAAAAACTGATGGATACACCTCCCAGTTTGCATTAGTGATAGAATGACTTGCATAATGGCTCATTTCCTCTGCTGATTAATAGCAGTGCAACGTTTCTCTTAGATCATCATTTTTTTAAGTCTTTAAATTCTGTCATATATGTGACATTTAGGGCTCAATCTGCTTTTGCTATTTTAATAATCAATAACATAAAGCAACCAGACTGGGTATTGTTTGGTTAAGAAGTACCCTTTCTTTTTCCTTTGTGACTTTTTTATTATTAAGGTGATTTCATACGCATTATTAAAAATTTTGAGAACATAGATAAGTATAAAAAGAAGATAAAAACCACTTGTGATCTTGCCATTATTAATATTTTTGGTATACTTCTTTGAATTTTACTTTTTCTCCATTACAAATATCTTTACAAATTCTCCATGAACATTTCAGTGAGTGCAAAATGTTCTTCAATATCATAATTTTAAAGCATATCCTTTATTAATGCTCACTTAAGTTATTGGCCCAATTTCAAATTATTAATTTTACAACAAGCATGTTGCTTTTAGAGAACTATTAATCCTTTATTTTCTAAATGGCCTTAATACCTTATGATAATGCTTAATTTGCTTTATCACATTTAGTTTCCTTTGATTTTATGCTTTTTTATGAGTATTTCCTTATGGATAAGAGCAGAGCCGCAAATAATTCTGATGTTATAAACATAGCAGAAAAGGAACAGTTATAAAGATCTTCATTTCAGGAGCCAGTGTTGTGGTATATAGCAACTTAAGCCACTGCTTGGGATGCCAACATTCCATATCAGAATGTCAGTTCAAGTCTTGGTTACACTCCACTTCAGATCCAGCTCCCTGTTAATGTACTTAGGAAGCAGCATATAATGGCCCAAGTGCTTGAGTCCCTGCTATCCATGTGGGAGACCCAAGTGGAGTTCTGGGCTTTTGACCTCTGCCTGGCCCAGCCCCAGTTGTTGCAGCCATCTGGGAGGTGAACCAGAGGATAAAAGAGATTTTGTTCCTTCTCTCTGTTACTCTGCCTTTCAAATACATAAATAAACCTTTAGAATTTATTTCATAATCCAGATGTTTTTTCATAAACTGAATAATATAGTTGAGAACTAGATGGGGAAAAGCTACAAATTACAAAAAAATGAAGGCAAGTGGATGTTCCATTAAAAATAGAAGACTGTACTAGAAAATCGTGATCCACATATGAAATCGCCAAACCACTGGATATGTGTGTGCTTCAAGAGGGAAAACAGAATGGATCCCAGGCAGGAGAAGCATTAAGATGCTGCAATATACTAGAAATAGGTCGAAGAAGGTGTGTGTTAATACTTGCAAAGAGGAAAATAAAAGGCAACTAGAGAATACAGGGGAAGAAAAACAGCACAGAAAGGCATGGTCCAAGTTTGGAGTAAACTAAAGTGACATTGATCTTGAGCAATTCAAATATTAGGAAAGAATTCATTTAAATACTCACTTGAAAGGAATGGGTATCTGAACAATGTAATATCAGAGAAGGAAATGTCATTACAGCATGCTGGTTGGCTCTGAAAGCAAAAATATTTATCTAGTCATAATAACTTAATTTCTGTTTATTGATTTTCAACTTTTTGGAGTCAGCCTCCAGACAAAAAACGGACGACTTCATTATAATTATAGAACAAATCTGAGTGTTATGAATCTTGACAGTCTGAGTATGAAAGCACAGTTGACAGACCTCAAAAGTGGAAGGAAGAAAGGGAGAGCCAGCATCCCTGGGAACCTCCTTCTACAAAGGTGAGGGGTCAACCTATAAGGAATGCGAGGTATTGATCAAAAGGAAAAGATTGCTCCTGAAATTTATAGTGGAAGCTAATCAGTAAGCTAAAGATGTTGTTGTCTGCACTGGAGGTAAAGTTGAGACCAAGTGGAGAGTAAGACATGCTGGACTATGGAGTTGTTAGCTCTTAGCTCCAAAACCAGCCTCTCAGCTCAGCTCTCCTAGGGCCAGGAGGCAGTCAATGCCCTCCTAACAAGTTGGACGCTATCTCACAGTTCTATAAGAAGAAGAGAAGGTGGGGGGGAGAGACAGAGAGAGAATCAGTCTTCCATCTGCTGGTTCCTTCCCCAAACGAGTTAAGTTTGGGGCAGGTGAGTTTGGCCCAGCTGTTGGAGATTTGAGTTTAATAGTTTATCAAGCAGAACAGAACCAGAGAGATTCAAAAGTCTTTTACTTGGAGTTGAAAGTTGAAACCCAGAGAGTGCACAAGGTATCAGGAGCAGAAAAGCAAGCAGCAAGCTGGGCCCAGGTGGAGACGCTATTTTTAGGAAGGAGAGAAAAGGGGTCAGAGAATGCAATTTCCGGTCCTTACCTACACCTGGAACCTTGGGGCTTGCTCTCCCTCAGACCCATCACGTGCTGGTGCTGGTGGGCCTTGCCAGCCGAGAAGGCCTCCACTGTGCCTGCACACCATACTCACTTGTAGCTGTTTCCTCACCAGACACGCACACACACACACACAGAGCCTCCACTGTGCCTGCACACCATACAGAGACTCACACACACACACACACACACACACACAGCCTCCGCTGTGCCTGCACACCATACTCACTTGTAGCTGTTTCCTCACCAGACACGCGCGCACACACACACACACACACACAGCCTCCGGTGTGCCTGCACACCATACAGAGACTCACACACACACACACAGCCTCCGCTGTGCCTGCACACCATACTCACTTGTAGCTGTTTCCTCACCAGACACGCACACACACACACACAGAGCCTCCACTGTGTCTGCACACCATACAGAGACTCACTTGTAGCTGTTTCCTCACCAGACACGCACACACACACACACACACACAGCCTCCGCTGTGCCTGCACACCATACAGAGACTCACTTGTAGCTGTTTCCTCACCAGACACGCACACACACACACACACACACAGCCTCCGCTGTGCCTGCACACCATACAGAGACTCACTTGTAGCTGTTTCCTCACCAGACACGCACACACACACACACACACACACACACGGCCTCCGCTGTGCCTGCACACCATACTCACTTGTAGCTGTTTCCTCACCAGACATGCACACACACATTCACCCAACTCTTTACTGAAGTCCACCGTTCCTTTTGCAAATGATAATTATACCTAGAGCAAAGAGAAACTGACAAAGTGCCCCCAAGAGTTTGATTGTTAAAGCCATCAAAAAGTAGAGAGAAATATTACTTAGCTTTATAAATTCTGATGCATAATTCAGCATGAATGAACTTTGAAAACATTTTGCTGAGTTTCATAAATAAACTATTCCGTATATAGGAGGTACCTAGAATAGGTAATGGAGGATTATTGTTTAATGGTAACAGAATTTCAGTTTGACATATTGAAAAAGTTCTGGGGAAGAATGGTGGCGATGGTTGTACAACAGTGTGAAGAACTTAATGCACTGAATTTTCAACTAAAAATGGGGGAAATGGTCATTTTCATGTTAGGTATATTTTGGTACAATTTTTTAAGACGTGAAGCACATTGATGTTGAGTACAGGGTTCGGGAGCACCGTGTTTGCCTGTAAGAACTTCAGGGTGCACTCAGGATTAACTCCATCCCCTGGGCTTAACTTCCGGTGCTCAGTGAGACACTTTCCAGGGCTCGCTCATCCTTTCAGCCTTCCGAATGAGTGGCCATGCACTTGAAGCTTGCGGCGCTGTTCATAATGCAGAAGGGTGAAGACCAGTCTTTAGGTAAGGCTGAGCCCTAAAGCCTAGAATACCAACTACTTCCCAATAAAGGGACCATGAAAACGATGTTCTTCACACCAGCCCACACCCCTCCACTTTGAAAGAAGCGTATGTCACTACACCAGATCTGGGCGTGAATTTTGTGATGAGTGGAAGCTTAATGGTGTGATGGTAAAAGGATTTTTTTTAAAACAACTGAGATAAGGGTGAACCAAGGCGTTTACTTAAGACAGGGATTTACCCAGACCTGAGCTATGTGCCATACAAATTTGCCTCTTTTTTTTTTTTAAAGAAAGAAGTAAACTTTGTGAAATTAGCAAACAAGGAAGGGATTGTCAGAGGCATACAGTAAGGTGCAATAAACTTGGTCTTCTACAAGTCATAGGTCTTCACAGCTACCTCTCTGTAAGAAAAACAAAACAAAACCTACACTTCCCCCATGAATCCTTTGCCTGGAATGTTCACGCAGTCCATGTATGGTTTTCATACCTCTATCTTCATTCAAGTCTAGAGCGTACCTAGTTGGTGACTGTTTTTGACTCACTATGGATGAGATTACCCGGTGAAAGTCGTCATCAGAACACGCTGATCCAGCACAATTATGATCCCTATCAGTCAAAAGGGTAAAGAGAAAAGTCCTGGCTGAACACTGACCTGTTCCGTATGATGCTGACATCAGTTTTGGCTTCTACACTTGTGGCAGCCCAGTCTAAGTTGTCAGCTTTGGATTCCATGGTGCTGTATGGAATTTCCCACGTTGTAATGCTGAAAGCCACTTCAGAGGGATGTACTAGATTGAATGAGAAGGGAACAAGCTTGTTTTTCTGCCTTTTCCACTTTAGGAGACTCTTCAGTAGTTTTTGTGGCAATGGAGGGTGTTGGGATCCCACATCACTTATCGGATTGCTACTTTCAGGTTTGCTCAAGGCTTCTCTTCTTCAGACTCTTCTCATGATAAAAAAAAATAAACAAGCTTTTTCTAGTACATTCTCTCTCCAAATAGGCTTTTCTGATATGGAGACAGGAATATACTCATGGCAGGTATTTATGGGTCTCCAGCTGTGTCCAAAAGATGTAGAGTGAGTATCAGGATCCATTTAGGTACTGAGATGGGACGATGCTTTTGCATGTGGGTTGTGTTATTTAGCAGAGAAATACTTCCTAAAAAGCCTGCATACAATTGCTGTTATCACTTGCCTCAGCACATCCCACAGCTGGTTTGGACCCTCTCAGTAGAGAATGTTGTGATCATAACACTACTTGGTAGCCCAGTGATGTCGCGTAGAACTTCAAAGACCATGGAAGGCCAGTGCCGTGGCTCAATAGGCTAATCCTCTGCCTGCGGCGCTGGCACACCGGGTTCTAGTCCTGGTTGGGGCGCCGGATTCTGTCCCGGTTGCCCCTCTTCCAGGCCAGCTCTCTGCTGTGGCCAGGGAGTGCAGTGGAGGATGGTCCAAGTGCTTGGGCCCTGCACCCCATGGGAGACCAGGAGAAGCACCTGGCACCTGGCTCCTGCCATCGGATGAGCGCGGTGCGCCGGCCGCAGCGCGCCGGCCGCGGCAGCCATTGGAGGGTGAACCAATGGCAAAGGAAGACCTTTCTCTCTGTCTCTCTCTCTCTCACTGTCCACTCTGTCAAAAAAAAAAAAAGACCATGGAGGACCAAGGCTGAAACTTAGCTCCAGGACTGCTTAGCTACAGTACTTTGGGCAAGTTATTTGACCTCTCAGTGTCCCACCTGCCTAATTTGTACAGTTAGTACCTGCCACACAGTGTTGTGCGGGTTACAGGAGCTTAGATCAATGCCTGGCACATAGATTATAATAGGAGCAGATTATTATGGGTAAATATTCACCTTTAACGAAAGATTGGATGGCATGATCAATTTCTCATTTAATTGAAGGGAAAAAATTTCCAAGTTAACTCCATGAAATTATTTTTTCTCTCTTATGCTCAAGATTAATAACTGTTAATATTATAAGCAATTAATTATTTATAAGGCCATTATTGAAGATAACAGTAATTATCTCCTAGAATGAAGATTAAGTGAGTTAACAGTCATAAAAGGGACAGGATAGATCTTAGCATGTAGTAGGTTATCAATGCCAACTAGTCTCAGTTCTTGAGACACTGTGATTTTCTGTAAGACCTATTTGTTAAACATGATCATAAATATTTGCACCAGGTGTTGCTACAAGTGGATGATATAAACCCCATTAATGTAGACTGGACTAATGGTTCTTTGGAAAATATTCCTGCTGAAAGCAAGCTCCGTGTTGGTGCTGAGATGACTTATTTTGTTGATATTTCTCACAGAAGAGTGGATATTTTAAAATTATGTTTTATTAGTCTTGTGTCATAAAACTCATAAATGTGGATATTTTTGTGTCTATTAGCTTAGATAAGTATTCAACATGTGAAATAATAAACATGGGTATGGTAGCCAGAAAAGGAGTCTTTTTATAAAAGAAGAACCTGTGGTTATGCCAAGCACCACTTGGTGGCAGTGTTTCTACACACGCCCGTGGCCCAAAAGGGACCCCAGGGTTCCTGCCTTGGTCAACATCTTGGGTCATCTCAGCATCCACCACATTGCAAAACTATTCTGAATGATTAAATGATTTCCGTCTTATGAATGGTATTTGTTCTGAGAGTGAAGTAAGTTTTCCCATGGAAAAAGGGTTCCATGGTAGTGAATGAGTTAGGTTTATAGGCCAGTCCTGTCACAGGTATTTAACCTACACAATTTCTAGAAGAATAAAATAGCCCTTCCTCTTTAGGAAGGCTGTACGCCAAGATATTTATAAATTGCCACATGCTCTTCCCTTGTGGAATGCAGTTTCCAACATAAAATGCAATGGCGTTAGGTCTAAAGATGTGTGACCCTTTCCAATTTTTAAGGAGGGTTCCTTCATTCAACAAATATTTCACTCTGCACTCGCCATGAACCAGACCTCATTCTGGGCACTGAAGATAGGACTTGTGAACAAGACAGTGTTTCTGTTCTGACAAAGTGTCTGTAAACACATAAATAAATAGACAAGAAAATATCAGCCGGGGACCAGCACTGTGAGGCAAACACGAGGCAATGGGATGGAGAGGGGAAGGAGCACAAACTAACTTGATGGGAAACTGGAAAGGCGGTATTGGAACCCTGACCCCAGGAGCAAGCACCTGGAGAAGGAACAGGAGGGCCCGACACTTATTGGACCCCATATTTCTCTGTGTCCTTGTCCAGCTCTGTCAGGAAGGTCTGAGAGGAGATCCTTAGAGCAACTCTTTGTGTCCAAAGGCTGAAATTCGTTCCTTGTCTTCTTAGGAGGAAAAACAACTGTGAGCTCTTGTGAATGTCTCCTTGATCCTGGGCCTCAGCTGTGGGCTCTCCCAAGTCTAGTAAATAAACAGCAGTGGCTCAGAGGAAAGAAGGTGGGAGATGTTTGTGGAACTGAGGGCAAAAGCGTTTGTTGAGTTAAATGCTCACTGAATTGAACAGGCTGCCTCAGAGGCCCGAGGGGAAGAGTGGGTGAGGGCTCAGGCGGAGGGTCCTGGAGCCCCTGGGAGTAACTCAGGAGCCAGGCCTGAGGGAGGAGCAGAGAAGGGAACAGCTGGGTCTCTTCCTCTCTGTATTCCTGTCATCCCCCCTCAGGGAACCAGGCCGCCATGCTTCCCCACCTGGACTGGCGCTAGGGCAAGCAGGGGCCTGGGAGTGGCACAGTAGGCAGATGGGGAAGAAGGTGATGTAGGGGATGGGGGCTGAGAGCCATGTCAGACCCCAGGCTGGACAAGGGGGTCAGAAGGAAAGGGAGGGTTTAAAGTGGTGGCAGCAGAGGAGAATGGAACACCCTCATAGCCATCTGCTGCTCCCTGACCGCCCAACATGGAGAAGAATGAGACTAATACACATCACTTGCAGGCAATGTGTATCACTGTCATGACTGGTGGGAAGATGGGATGTTTAATCAAATGGCAGGTGTACCCACCACGCCACAGTGTCGGCCCCAAGATGTAGTTTGACTTAGTATTTCTAATAATAATAATATCTTTAGGATATTCAGTAAAAAGTCATCAAAAAGTTATTTTAGAAACGGTTTCTTCCTGTCTCTACACTTCATCCTCATATATGTAGTGAAATCTATCACACATACCACATAATAATACACTATGTATGTATGTATTATATATATATAATTATGTGGTAATGATATCTGGATGATTCTAAATATCCTTCTTTTTTTTTAAATCATTGGTTTACCTCATTATGCCACAATGCTAGCCCCAGATTCTAAGTATCTTATCACCTGATCTCTTGTAATCAGGATATCTAAATTATGAAATTATTTGATCTTTTCCTTGGCTATTGTTGAGAAAAGATACACATATCATACCATTGAGAGTAATTTGAGTTTCTTCTTCACTAGAGATTAATTGCAGAGTTTTAACATTTGTTCTGAAGGAATAAATGTAATTAGAGGTATCTGTTTGTAATGACTCCCTTTACAATTTTTTAAAATTTATTTGAGATGTAGCAAGACAGAGTGACACACATACACAGATAGGCAGAGCTCACATTTACGAGTTCAATTCTCAAATGCCCACAACAGCCAGGGCTGAGCCAGGCTGAAATTGGGGACTGGAAACTCAATCCAGGTCTCCCATGTCGCTGGTAGGGACCAACCTACCTGCTGCTCCCCGGGGTGTGCATTGGCAGGAAGCTGGAAGCAGGAGCAGAGCACTCCAGTGTGGGCATGGATGTGGGCATCGCAACTGTCATCTTAGTTGGTAGCTAAATCCCTGTGCCAAATGCTTACTGATGTGATAACTACATATACTAGTCGCCTTTTTTGTTGTTTAACTAAAATGCCCGAGAGGATCTTTTTTGGGGAAAAGAAAAGGCTTATTTCACTTTACAGTTTGGAGGTTATAGTACGGGATCAGCCCCCTATCCTGGCATCTGTGGAGGCTGATCATGGTGGATATGGAGGGGTGGTCACTTGGTGATCACAGGAAAAAGAGAATAAGCTGCCAAGAAAAAGCTAGGCAGAACTTGAACTCAAGTAATAAACTCCCTCCCGACACCTGCTCTCTGAGGGCACACTGCCAGTGGCCTAAAGACCCCTCACGGGTCCCACCTCCTAGCTGCCAAATGCATCAGCCATTAACATTAAGACATCAGTTTAAACGTCTTGCATGAGTTTTGAGGAGACAAGTCCTGCTGTATCCACAATTCTATCTTTATTTTTTTAAAGATTTTTATTATTTACTTATTTGAGAGGTAGAGTTGCAGACAGAGAAAAGGAGAGACAGAAAGGTCTTCCATCCACTGATTCACTCCTCAAATTGGCGCAATGGCTGGAGAATTAGCCAATCTGAAGCCAGGAGCCAGGAGCTTCTTCCGGGTCTCTCATGTGTGTGGGGGGACCCAAGCAGTTGGGCCATCCTCCACTGCTTTCCCAGGCCATAAGCACAGAGCTGGATCAGCAGAGGAGCAACAGGGACAGGAACTGGCACTCATATGGGATTCTGGCACCACAGGCTGAGGCTTAGCCTACTAGGCCACAGCCCTGACCTCCCCCATAATTCTGTCTTTACACACACACACACACACACACACAAAACTGGTGAATCTACAGGTACGCAAGTGACAAAGCCAATTCCATATAGTAAAGGTAAGGAATGTTCAAACAAAAAGGATCCCATTTATAATATTTATTTCTGTCCTTATTTTCCATATTATAATTAGGCAAAACATAGATGATAAGACTTTTTTAACTGTATTTTGTTATGCACAGATCATCTGAAATTCTGGAAAAGATAAATTCAATTAAAACACATTTATCTTATGCTATCATTGTGAAATGTTTAAGTATTCCTATAGTTTTATTGGATTAAAAGTGTACTTATTTATAACAAGACTTTACATGCATTTGATAACTTTTAAGATATTTTGTTATATTACTAAGAAACCATTTTTTTAAATTAACAGCTCATTCTATTCTAACCATCTTGTCTAAATCACAATTAATTGTGAATATAAGTCTGCATAGTATGATGACTAATATAAGAGAAGGTCCTGTTTAAAAAAAAAAAAGGACCATGCAGTTATTGATCTCTACTGAAATTACATTTCTGAAATTATGCTGACTTAGTTATCTGCCGCATGACAAACTGTAGGGGCTTAAAGAACCATATTTTAGTGTCCATGGTCTCAGGGTCATGATTCAGGCGGAGTCCTGCTGAGTGCTTCACATGGTGTCAGCTGGGGTCCCTCATGTGCCCAGCGGGGGGCTCTGGGCTAACTTGAGCAGGAAGGTTGAAGATGGCCTCCATGGCGAGGTGTCAGCACTCATTCTCCTCTGCTACCTGGTCTGTTTTCCTTCCGGGCCTCTCGCCACAGCCAGTAAGCCTGGATTTCTCAGCATGGCAGCTGGTTCCAAGAGAGCAAGAATGGGGGCTGGCGCTGTGGTGTAGGGAATCCAGTGCCACTTGCAGTTCTGGCATCCCATATGGGCACCCCAGTTCAAGAGCAAGAATGGGTGCTGAAAGGCTTCTTGGGACTGAGGCCCTAGAACTTGTACTGTGTCTGTTTTTCCATGTATTATTGGTCAAAGCAAGTCACCAAATCAACCCATTTTTCCAGTGCTGGTGATTAGAACTAAGCTCCCTCTCTTGATAGGAGGAATGGTAAATATTGATATTGAAAAGGGATGGGTACCTAGGAAGAAGGGATTTGTTGGAGGCCATTTGTATATTATGATTCATGTACCAAAACAAAAATCTAAACTCTCAAAGATCAACTAAGATGTGTAGGTGATTAGAGTGGGCATTTGGCCTAGCAGTTAAGCCACTGGTCAGGACATCTGTGTCCCACAGTGGAGTGCTTGTGTTGGACACCCAGCTCCATCTCTTGATTTTAGCTTCCTGCTAATGTTACCCATGGGAGGCAGCGATTTTGGCTGCTACCTATGTGAGAGACCTGTATTGAGCTACTGGCTTCCAGCTTTGTCCTGGCCCAGTCCTGGCCATTGTGGGCAATTCTTTTTTTTTTTTTTAATATTTATTTATTTATTTGAAAGGCAGGGTTACAGAGAGGCAAAGGCAGAAAGAGAAAGAAAGAGAAGTCTTCCATCCTCTGGTTCACTCCCCAAATGGCTGCAATGGCCAGAGCTGGGCTGAGCTGAAGCCAGGAGCTTCTTCCAGGTCTCCTGTGCGAGTGCAGGGGCCCAAAGGCTTGGGTCATCTTCTGCTGCTTCCCTAAGCCATAGCAGAGAGCTGGATTGGAAGTGGAGCAGCTGGGACTTAAACTGGTGCCCATATGGGATGCAGGCACTGCAGGCAATGGCTTTACCTGCTATGCCACAGCGCCAACCCCTATTATGGACATTTGAGAAGCAAACTAGTGGGTGGAAGCTCTATCTGTCTCTTTCTCTGTCTCTCAAATTAAAAAATAATAATAAAATGTGAAGGGGTTTGGAAAAATTTTGTTCATGCCATTCAGTAGAATGTTACTACATAATATAAAGAAAGCATAAATGAACAGAATGCTATGATACTTTCGTAATGCACCAAGATATTTAGATCTGTCTTCTCATTGTAATCCTAACTGTTGGTAGCAATAGTGTCATGCCTGGCAGTCACACACTGAATTTATTTTTAGCCTCCTTTACAATATCCCCAACCTGTTACGCCTTTAAGCTGAGCATTGCTGCTGTTTTATGATTGAATAGAAAAGAGTTCAGTCCTTGGTGCAGAAACAGATAGTGTGTTTATTGGTCTAAGGTTGGAGATGCTGTGTGCACAGACATATCATGTCAGAGATCCCAGGAAGTGTTTGAGGACGTTAGTATCAAAGCACAACATCTTCTACAATTTGCTATTGGCCCTGCTTGAATGCCACTTTAGAATCACACAAAGAATTCCTTGGTACAAAGAAACTGATGTGTAACACTGATAAATATTGTGTGATATCCACGGCTAGATGGAAGGTCTCCCCTCACCCCCAATCAAGAAACTGCCATTAAAAGTTACTCTTTCTAAGAAATGGTTCATGCTATCAGTTATCAGCTAATTGCAGTTAATTAGCAATTGTTTTCACAGAAATCACTTCTTTATTTGAATGTAATTGTGCCCAAAGTCATCGCTTTTATGCTGAAAGCATTCTTAGTCCTAATGCCTTTATTGCTTATCTTTGTAGATGCTACAAATCTTTTAAAGCAGTAAGTAAAGCATTTTGCAGTGAAATTTAATTAGAAAGTATTTTTTTCTGAAACATAATCAGCCAGCAAAAAAATTAGGACCTTGAGTGTATGGCAAAAATTGCATCTGCCATTTTGGGAAATAATGGATTGTTTCTTTGCTGAGAACTGAATAGTAACTGGCATTGCTGAAGGGCTGAAATGACTAAACCAACCATTTGTATTCTGGTTGTTTCAGCTGTTTTGCAGATTATATCCAATTTTGCTTTTTTGGCCATTTGTTATGCAGTAATTAGCTGTTACCATGTATCAGGCATACATCCAGGGCAAAATTTTTCTGTGTATGTACTTTAAATGTCATCTTCAAAGATGCCCTGAGAAGGCAGAGCCAATCAATAGCTACAAGCATATTACTATTTACTTAAAACATGAAAATTATTTTTATTAAAATTTAATTATTTATACAGAGCAGAACTGTGGCATGGGTAGCTCACAGGAGTTCCACAAAGATCAATACGTGACAAAATACCAAATCTGATTTTTGCTCGAGTCATAAAACACACGGTGCTGGATCTGAGCTGAATGTATTTTCCATTTGGTTATCACTATGAAAAGGGAAAGGAAATCTATTTTGAGTTAGACATGGAAAAGGTTTTATTCTTGGGCTTTAGAGACTGAATCCCTTGTTTTATCCTAAGAGGACAGGTGGGTTTTCCAGATGGGTGTTTGCTGTAAGTCACGGCACTTTGTGAGGAAGTGTGGGGTTGGGAGGGAGCAAGCTCTGTTTTCCTGATTCAGAGGATGGGGCTAAGTACGCTCAGGCTGGCCCTCGGATTCCCGGCAGTAGTCCTCGCTTAGACCCTGTCCTGGTGAGCTACAGTTCTCAGAAAGCTTGACAGGCAAAACATGGCCTTTCTCCTGTAACCTTCTCTTCTCCCACCTCTCTCTTCTCTGTGCCACAGAGGCTGTTCTGAGTAGCCGAGGGAAGCAGACCCTCACATTCAGTGTATATGCAGAGGAAAAGAAGTTATGCTGCCAGATTGGAGAATCCACAGGAGCTGGCTTCTGGGCCACACAGGAGCTAATTTTAGGTACAAACTAGAGAATGAGTCAATTGCTTTATTGTACTTTATCCAAATAGTCGTATGTTAAATCAGGAGAGGTGGTAGTGCCAGGCCACTCATGTTCACATTCTTGCTCCATTGCTAACTAGATCAGCAACACGGGACAGATTGACTCTCTGCATGTCAATTTCACTGCCTGTAAAATTGGGAGAATAGAAGAAAAGCAGTAAGATAATTTGTGAGTACTGAGTTAATGCACGTAAAGTGCTTAGAACAATTGCTTGACATGTGATAAAGAGTAAGTGAGAGCTCTTATTGTTTTATTAGACTTTTCCCTCATTAAAAATGGAATATTAAATGGAATATGTTAGAATAGTCCTAGCCAAAATGTTCATGGTTTATTAAAATAAAAATCCAAAACCTGAAATAGCAAGTACTCAAGCTTTTCTACCCAGATTTTTTTTTTTTTTTTGACAGGCAGAGTGGACAGTGAGAGAGAGAGAGACAGAGAGAAAGGTCTTCCTTTGCCGTTGGTTCACCCTCCAATGGCCGCCGCGGTCGGCGCGCTGCAGCCGGCGCACCGCGCTCGTCCGATGGCAGGAGCCAGGAGCCAGGTGCTTTTTCCTGGTCTCCCCATGGGGTGCAGGGCCCAAGCACCTGGGCCATCCTCCACTGCACTCCCGGACCACAGCAGAGGGCTGGCCTGGAAGAGGGGCAACCGGGACAGAATCCAGTGCCCCGACCGGGACTAGAACCCGGTGTGCCGGCGCCGCAAGGCAGAGGATTAGCCTGTTGAGCCACGGCGCCGGCCTCTACCCAGATTTTTAAAAATTCAACATTTTGTTAGTTTGGATTTATGCAAAAACATACATTTAAACTTAAAGAATTGAAGTTCCTTATATTCCAACTTCATTGCCTTCCCTACAGCAGATGGAAGGAATTTCCTATATATCAAATAAATGGTATCATATTGTAGATATCTTTCTGGATTTTCTGTTTTCATTAAATATTATGGGTTTGAGGTCTACATTGACATATATAGATCAAATGTACTCATTTTGTAGGAATCAGACACAAATTTCTAGTTCATTTTTCTGCTAATGTGGTATTTGCTTGTTTCCACTTTTTGTTATTAAAAGCAATTCTGTAGTAAATACCTCTTGGCACGTCCACTTATGCACTTGAGTGGGAGTTTCTTTACGGCATATGGCAGAAGTGGAATTATCAAGGTGTATGTACATTTCCATATTTATTAAGTGCTACCAAATCGCTGTATGCAATGTCTATCCATTGTTAAAGAAAATAAGAAGGGAAGCCACAGTCTAGCTTTAATCGAAGACCAACTGCCCATAGCCGTATAGCCAAAAACTTACATTGTGATGAATTCCTGAAAGTGCTAACTTCAAGCATAAATGAAATGCAAAAACACAAGTTTTACCTCCTTGTGAGCTAAGTCAGTGAAATTAAACCAATCAGCTGTAGAAAAATCAGCTTAAATAGTTCTACTTGTCCCTAATAAGAAGGGTAATGTATGACAATCACACACACACATACACATACACACAAATATCATAATACTTTCTCTTCCTACTCTATAAATTATGCTGTAAAGAGGTGCTTCTTACAACCTCTGGTTTGAGGCTCAAGAACTGCCTTTTGGTATGCACAATGATCTGGCCTTTGATTTTGACACAATTTATAGTCCCTTTGGAAGCAAATGAGAATTCCCCTACTTCATGACTTCACCAGTACTTGGTATTGCCACTTGCTTTATCTTTGCAGATCTGTTGCTTGCGAAATGTTATCTTCTTTTAATTAGCGTATCCCTGACTGTTAGAATTGAGCTGCTTTTTGTAGAGTTGGTGAGAACTTGAGCTTCTTCTTTTGTGGACTGTCTAGTCATATCTACCCGGTTTTCCTTTTCTCTCATTTTCTTTATTGTTTTGTTTTTGAAAACAAGCACAGGACTGGCTCTGTGGTGCAGTGAGTTAAAGCCACGGCCTACAGTGCTGTTATCCCATATGGGCACTGATTGAATCCTGACTGCTCCACTTCTGATTCAGCTCCATGCTAATATGCTTGGGAAAGCAGCTAAGGTTAGCCCAAGTCTTTGGACCCCTGCACTCATGTGGGAGACCCAGAAGAAGCTCCTGGCTCCTGGTTTTGGCCTGGCCCAGCCCCAGCCATTGTGGCCATTTTGGGAGTGAACCAGTATATGGAAGATCTCTCTGTATTTCCCTCTCTCTCTCTTTGTGACTCTGCCTTTCAAATAAATAAATACATCTTAAAAGAAAATAAAAAGAAAACAAGCATGATGAACAGGTAGTTTATTTATATTATGAAGATTTATTATAGTTTGATTATGTGTTATGGGCTTATCAAAGGCAACATCTCTTGTTATGTAAGTGCCTTTTATTTTCTGCCTCCAGAGAAATTGCTGCTTTTTTCCCAAAGAAGGTTGTCCAGCAGTTTTGCTGATAGATCAAAATTTTGCTGATAGATTTCACCTCAACAATAGGAAGACTAATAGATCATATTATTTTTTAAACACAAGGCCTGTTCCCATTTGCCCCTAAGTAGCATAGTGGTTTTATTGTAATGCTTTAAGGAACTTATTTTTAAAAATTCAACAGTTTTTATTGAGTGCCTACTAAATAACTGGGCCCTGAGCCAGATTGGGGATGCAGTAGAGAACAGTACAGCAAGTTTCTTCTTGATATTAGACTAGTGGGAAGACCACAAATGAAATCTCAATGTCAAGCCCAAGTAATAAGTGTTCTGACTAGAGAAGTTCAAGGTCTATGCACAGCTCAAAGGAAGATCTTCCAGGGAACCCTCTGTGGAAAACTGGTTTCTAAGCTGACTTGTGAAGGATGAGAGAGAGGGAGAAGGAAAGGGAGTCTGTTCTCAGTAGATGGAAGAATCAAATGTATTATTGGTGTATCTAAAAGACTGGAAGTAAGAGAAACCAGAACAGACAGAAGGAGCCACCTGCTGGGTTCGTAGGGATCAGGAGGAAAGGAATATGGGTTAGGTGGGAGAGACAAATTGGGTCCGATAGCAAAAGCAGAGCCTTGTGTGCCTGGGGAGAGCTTCAGCGTCACCTGTGGGTGAATGCAGAGCCGCTGATGAATGTAAGGATAATCAGATTTTGGCTTTCAGAAAAGACTCTCCTTGCTGGAGGGATTAGCAGGAGCCAGATGGAGGCAGGATGCCTGCAGTCATTGCAACAATCCAGGCAGAAAAGCAGAGAGAAGTGGAGAGAATGCTGAGATAGTTAGAAGGTAGAAGCACAATGGAATTAGGTGAAAGGATTTGAAGGATGCAAGAAAGCAAGGAGTCAAGGACAGTTCTGGCTATGGGTACAGCTTTAGAAGTCACTCACGGTGTAATCAGAGCTGTAGAAGTGGATGTCATTCCACAGAGGAGGCTATGTCAGAGAAGAAGAGACTGGACAGAGGCCCTGCAAAGCCTACTGAGGAGTGGGAAGACAGAAACGAGGAAAACAGAGGTGGGGTTGCAGTTGAAAGAGGCAAAGGAAGAAAGGTGGTGAGGAAGGGAGATGGAGCTACCAGGCCAAATATGCTAAGAGGGCAAGTGAGACAGGGCCGAAGAGGCTCGGATGAAGCAGCAGTTCCAGCTGGGGAGAGCGTGGTAACGGCGGAGTCCCTGGGGAGGTGAGAGTGGGCACTGTACTCCAGTGTCCCTGGGGAGGTGAGAGTGGGCACTGTACTCCAGTGTCCCGGGGGAGGTGAGAGTGGGCACTGTACTCCAGTGTCCCGGGGGAGGTGAGAGTGGGCACTGTACTCCAGTGTCCCTGGGGAGGTGAGAGTGGGCACTGTACTCCAGTGTCCCGGGGGAGGTGAGAGTGGGCACTGTACTCCAGTGTCCCTGGGGAGGTGAGAGTGGGCACTGCACTCCAGTGTCCCTGGGGAGGTGAGAGTGGGCACTGTACTCCAGCGGAGTGACCAGGCGGAAAGGGAACTCTTGGGTGATTGACCCACGAGTTTAAAATCCTCTTCAGGAAGTTTTTCTCCCCTTAAAATTCCCTTCAAATAATTTTTTTAGGAATTGAATTTTTTAAGTTTGTTATAAAGCATACAATAATTTCAGGATTCAGAAGGAAAGTGTTTAGTTCTAGATGTTGTAATGTTCTGCTTATCCATTTGCACAGGAACTATCCTGCAGACAGGCATTGCCTTGACCATTTTCTAGATGCATTGCGCATTCTTAGCATGTATTCCTGCAGGAGAGGCAGGAACAAATCACTTTGCCTCTAAGTGATTACAGAATCACATACTTTCTTGACCAGTAGTGCTTTCTAGATTTTTCTGGATTGGTTGTCAAACTATGGCAAGTAAAAACCTGACTGTAAGAAGTATACATGCTGAGAATGCAAAGGAAATGGACAAAAGACACACAGCTTCCATTTTAAAATATCAAAAAAAGATGCCAAGAAAATCAATGGGTTTTCCTTTTAAAATATCATATGCTATTTGCTTCTGGAAAATTAAAATGTGAAATGTATGTACACTTTTAAATGTAGTTTTTTCAGACTAAAGTAGTATTTTTATGAATATGTACAGCATTGTTCAAATATAACCTAGAAAGTTATATTTACACTAAAATGTCCAAAACATCAAGCTTCTCGTGTGTTTCTAACTCTTTCTCTTCTTTTCTTGCTTCCTTGATTTCTAGTTTGGAGGCACAAATTGTTCAGGGGCGTGTGTGCGTGTGTGTGTGTGCATGTGTGTGTGTAGGATAGAGTCAGTCATGGGAGCTATTTGTCCATGTGAGTGGGGACAGTTGGAAAAACAGCAGAGTTTTTGCAATGCCAGGTAGGCAGTGGGAGGGGCTGTTAGGTAACATTGCTGGGGGCTCAGCTATGCTCAGGTAGACTGGTTGATTACACTCATTGAGTCTTTTTTTTAAAGATTTTATTTATTTATTTGACAGGTAGAGTTACAGACAGTGAGAAAGACACAGAAAGGTCTTCCCTCCGTTGGTTCATTCCCAAATGGCCACAATGGCCGGAGCTGCGCTGATCCAAAGCCAGGAGCCAGGTGCTTCTTCCTGGAGTCCCATTCAGATGCAGGGGCCCAAGCACTTGGGCCTTCCCCCACTGCTATCCCAGGCTACAGTAGAGAGCTGGACTGGAAGAGGAGTAACTGGGACCAGAACTGGTGCCCACATGGGATGCTGCAGGCAAGATTAACCTAGTGCACCACAGCACTGGCCCTATTCATTGAGTCTTCCTCTTATTACCACAGGCTATCACATTATCTTTTTTTAAAATAAAGATTTATTTATTTGAAAGGCAGAGTTACAGAGAGGGAGAGAGAAAGTCTTCCATCACGGGTTCACTCCCCAGATGGCTGCAAGTGCCAGAGCCATGCCAGTCCGAAGCCAGGAGCCAGGAGTTTCTTCCGGGTCTCCCATACGGGTGCAGGGGCCCAAGGACTTGGACCATCCTCTGCTGCTTTCCAAGGCCATAACAGAGAGCTGGATGGGAAGTGGAGCAGCCAGGACTTCAACCTGTGCCCATATGGGATGCCAGCGCTGCAGACCAGGGCTTTAACCTGCTGTGCTACAGTGCTGACCTCTATCACATTATCTTGATCTTTCCTTTTTACTTTGTGTTTTCTAGATATAAAATAAAATTCCTAATACCTATTTTCTCTACACTTTTAGCTAGAAACAGAAAAGTTTTAGGAAATGATGACATAAAAATTTAGATCTAGATAATAAAGCAAGTGGGGGAAAATGATAAAAGAGTATAAAAAGCATATTTTAAAACCAGTTCAATTTATTTAATATTATACAAAGTTAAACATATATTTTGATGCAACAAAGATAAGAGTAATTCAGTACAGATGCTCACTGTGTATCTTTTGCCAGAGTCTCCTTTTATCTTGAGTTTTCCTTAATCTCTTATTTGATGAGGCTTAACATGTTTGCCTTACATATTTCATTTCCATTGTTTAATTCTGTAATGCATCTCAAGAATTAACATTAAATACACTAATGAGATGCTACTTTTTGGCTAACAGATGCCTGGATTAGATATTTCATCTCTGTGATCTTCATCATCTTCAAATACTGGGCACAGGCACGCAAAGCAGGGACTTTGTGGTTATTTTATTATCCGAGGGATGCATTGGTTTAATTACTGTGGTGAGTGCTCACCATCTTGCCTTGGTGTAACTGTGTATAAATGTAAGTCCCATCAGCAATCATCTGGATCCTGGTTGATGCATGGGCTCTAGTTCACCCCTCTAGCGAAGGAGACAATAAATTAACAAGGAATAGTGATGAATTTTGAGGAAATAAGGCAAGGTGATTGTAGCTGGGACCAATAAAGGAGCAAGTTTGTATGCTTGAAACAGAAAGGGAGATGTTATATGTGTGTGTGTGGGTGGGTGGGTGTATGTGATAGAGAGAGAGAAAGAGAGAGAGAGAGAGATCGTCCATCCACTAGTTGACTTCCCACATGCCTGCAACAGCCAGTCTGGGCTGGCCAAAGCTAGGAGCCAGGAACTCCATCTGGGTCTTGCATGTGGATGACATGCCATCTTCACCATCTTCCCAGACACATTAGCAGGAAGCTGGATGGGAAGTAGAGCAGCTGGGACTCAAACCTGCTTTTCCATATGGGATGCTGGTATCATAAGTGATGGTTTAATCCACTGTGGCACAATGTCAGTCCTAAAGAGACATGTTTATATTGGACAGTAGCTTAATCAGTTACCAACTATAACTTCTTTTATTTTTTTTTGACAGGCAGAGTGGACAGTGAGAGAGAGAGACAGAGAGAAAGGTCTTCCTTTGCCGTTGGTTCACCCTCCAATGGCTGCCGCGGCCGGCGCGCTGCGGCCGGCGCACCGCGCTCATCCGATGGCAGGAGCCAGGTGCTAGGTGCTTTTTCCTGGTCTCCCATGGGGTGCAGGGCCCAAGCACTTGGGCCATCCTCCACTGCACTCCCGGGCCATAGCAGAGGGCTGGCCTGGAAGAGGGGCAACCGGGACAGAATCCAGCGCCCCAACCAGGACTAGAACCCCGTGTGCCGGCGCCGCAAGGCGGAGGATTAGCCTATTGAGCCACGGCACCGGCTATGTTTTTTAAATGTTTATTTATTTAGTTGAGGTGCAGAATTACAGAGAGAAGGAAAGACAGAGAGAGAGAGGTCTTCCATCTACTGGTTCACTCCCTAACTGGCTGCAGTGGCAGAAGCTAGGCCAATCTGAATCCAGGAGCCAGGAGCTTCTTCTGAGTCTGCCATGTGGGCTCAGAGGCCCAAATACTTGGGCCATCTTCCACTGCTTTCCCAGGCCATTAGCAGAGAGCTGGATCAGAAGTGGAGCATCTGAGACTTGAACCAGTGCCCATATAGGATGCTGGTGCTGTACATTTATTATTATTGTGTTTTTTGGTTGTTGATTGTTGTTTCTCTTTAGAATCTTCTAATTGATAAACTTCCACATGTGCTTTAAAAATGGTCTGAGGCCTAGGGCTGGTTGTAGACCTGTGCTCTGTAGGAATTTGGGCATCAGTATCAAAATCGAGCTGCCTTGCATTTCCCTGAACAAGAGGAACTGATATAAAAGTGTGATGGTGTAATCCCACTCGCACAGGTGAGCCTCTGTCTGGCTGAGTGTTTGAAGGACGCTTAGAGTATTTCCAGGTGGAATAATCATTGTTCTAAAGCGACTTAAAGAATATTTGTGATTTCTTAAATCTTTCTGAGATAAATGTGCCTGTTGTTCATGATATACTGTATAGTGCCAGTAACCTTGTGAGTTGATGCACCTATCTATTAATAATGAAAACAGGAAAAGGATACACTAGTCTGTCTAAGGTATTCCTTGGCTGTCAGGGTGTGTGTGAGGTAAGGAAGATTTGGGAGCTTGTCTGTTATGTCTGTTATGATCCTGGAGGATCACCCGTCTGAGTTTGGCCCCCTGGCCTCAACAGTCCTGGCCATGGGAAAATTACTCCTCTCCCTGGATGTTGAAGGCCCCGTTGTGATTTATATTTAGCCAAAGGCAGCATTCATTGAAGAATCTTTTGTGCTTGCAATAACAATATTGTAATACTTAACTGTGTCAATTTTGTAAAATTTTGATTCCGTTTATTATTCATTTGTCCTTATAAGTGAAAGGGAAAGCTTTCTGTTTTTATTTGCTCTGTTTTCTATTGCTAGGTTGGCTTAGCCTATGGTTCTGAATATACATGTTGAAAAGGAATTATGGCAGATCTCTGCAGAGGGTTTCTTCAATCTGTTTGGTGCCTCGCTGCCAACTGAACCTTAGGAAGATACCGTGGGTAACGTAAACAAACCCGAGTTGGGCAGACAGCAGAGAAGTAAGCGGATGCCAGCAGGGATGGGAGATGGAGCACAGGAGGGGTGGAAGTAGCAGCACATTGGCATGATCTGGCCAAGTGTCCTGCTCCCACTTGATAGAATTAGACCCAGGCCTCTACCCGCCCAGCGACCTGTGCACTTGCTCAAGGGGAGGAATGGAGCCACACTAAATAACTGCTGTGACCCCAGCACTCGTTGGCAACACAGTGGTAGAGTCAGCTCCTGACTCTGGGCTAGAGAAGCCCTCCTGTGGGAGTGGCTGTTCTGAGCCTGCCTGACAGCTAGGAGGACGATTCTGCAGCAGGACCAGGCTCCAGGCTCCCTGAGCCCCTGCCTTGTAGGCATCTCTGCCCGAGAAGGCTCTCGGCTGCCTCTTGCTGGGCTTGAAAAGACAAATGGGAGTCAATTAACTTCTGAGAACCACATTTTCATAAAATATAGACTTTCTGTCCCATAATTCTTAATAACTGTTCCCTTTTTTGCATTCCTATGAGAGTGTTGTGAGCATGAAAAATGGTGCGTGAGCCATCTAGGCGAAGGGATTTTGAAGTGTCAATGTGACACCAGTATTTTCTCTGCGTGCATCGTTTCCTAGGAAAGTTCTAACAGATGGTTTTCTTTCCCTTGGAACGCCCCGCATTAGTGCAGCAGAATTTGGGGGAACTAAGACCAGAGGGGCAAGGACGGTTAGGAAAGTCTTCTGCCTCGTGAGTGAGCTGCCGTTAATGCTGAGAAAGAAGTAACTTCCAATCCAGTCATCCATTTACTTCCTCCATTCTGCATTGCTACTCATGTCTGTCAACACATTACTCAGGAATGCCCACCTGCAGGTTCCCAAGAAAGTGTCCCCTCTGTGACCACAGCTGCCTCCCCTCCAGACTTGTCGAGTGACACTCTGGTCTCCTGTGACTCCTGATCCATTACCCTTCTGCTTTCTTGAAATCTCCCAGTATTTTTCCTTTCTTACCAGGCTTTTGCTGCGTAGTAATTTAGTTTCATAATATGTCTACATCCTAAATGCTTGTCTTTTTTTTTTTCCTGTACCTTGTTAGGGAAAACCTCAACCTGAAATGCACTGACACCCTTTCTTTTTCTGGGTCAACACCCATACAGCCAAGTGTTCCTGGGACAGGCACAACACAGGAAGGATAGATGCAGCTGTAAACTGTGATCAACACAGCCCTGAAACGTTACCTGAATTTTTTTCCACATCTCCTATTCTAAATTCTCTGATTTTCCACGCAAAACAGAAGCCGTCAGATAGTAAATCTTTTCTTCTCTTTGATCCAAGCATATTGACCATCTACATCTGCAAACATCTATCCTTTTCTTTCCAATAGAGAAGCTGCCTCTTCTATCCCAGGCCAATCCCTCCCTCTGAGCATTGGATCCCAACCTCTCCTGCTTTCTTGGGAACCCTATGGTACTGGTTAGTTTTTCTTTCTTTTATATATTCAATGTCTCATTTTATCAGATGTAAGTTTGTCTCTCCCATTGGGAGTGGGAATGGAGAATCCTGACTCCTAAATTCCCCACTACTTCCATCCCTTAGAACTGCTCTCACTGACATTTCCAGTGACCACCAACCACTTGGGGAATGGAAAAACGCGCTCATTGATTGCATGCCTCAGCAGAGTTCCACACTGTTGTCATCTCTCTCCCATGTGCTCTTTTTAAAAATAGATTTAAAAATCATTTTACATTTGTTTGTAGAAGTTTTCAAATATTCACAACAGTCGAGAAATTAGTAAAATAGCACTCTCAAGTATCTGTCATCCCCCTTAACAATTTACAAATTTTGCCAGTCCTATTTTATGAGTACACACAGAGACATACACTTCCTGTTTTTGTTTTGTTTGTTGTTGCTGGAGTATTTTGCTTTATTATTTTTTAGGTAGACACACACACACACACAGAGAATATTTCCATCTTGGTTCTCTTCCCCAAATGCACACAATGGTTGGTATTGGGCTGGAGGTAGAGCCGGGAGCAGGGGAATGCAATCCAGGTCTCGAAGGTGAGAGGCAGGGACTCAATTGCTTGAGCCATGGCTGCTGCCTCCCAGAGTGTGCACTGGCAGGAAGCTAGAGTCTTTAGCCAGAACTGAGAATCAACCCTAGACATAGGCTCACATCAAATTGCCGGACTTACATGCCTGCTCCCTGGAATATTTTAAACTGAATCCTAGGAATGGTTTGAAAAATCTATATTAATTAGTGTTGGAGGTAAAATAGAATACTGAGTGGCTTGGATGTGGTTGCTAAACAGCAGGCTGAGAGGAGAAAGGTGCCTGGAGTAGGTGTACCAGGGTTTGTGCTTTGGGAAGACCAGAGGAAAGGGACAAATGGCTGTGTGTGTAGAGGTCCAGTTGAATAGGAGGCATTGACCTCTGCCCTGTGCCCAGGACTGGGGGAGTTAAAGAACAGTCTCTCCTGTGAAAGCTAAAGATACATGGTTAAGCTGTATGATTGTCTCCCCAGGCCCCTCAAATCTGAAGTGAATAATACAACACTGCCTCCCAACCCCCTTCCTAGAGCCCTCAGGTTTTGTTGACTCTGCAACTTTCCAGAGTGAGCAGGGACCTCAGGAGCAGAAGTATAATTTTTGCCAAGTTATTGTTTCCCAGCCTTTAAAAACCTAAGCTCATTTTAAATAAACATAAAAATCTCATGTCTCTCCTGGGGTCTTTACTCTACTTGGGAAAATCAATCTTTTTTTTTTTTTTTTAACAGACCCTCTAGCCAATAAGACTTTATAAATCTTTACTTTCTGTAGATTGTATAATAAAAATGATAGGTGTGGTTTGTGTTGTGTCGTGTTGTGTTTGTTTTCCCCAAATACATACTTATATTTTAATACCAGATGGGCTTCTTTGTTTTATACGTGCTTTTTTTAGGAGTTCTGTTCTAAGTGATTTAAGTGTTGTACTCAGGGGAATAGTCCCTCTACTAGTTTTAACTCCAATAAGGAGGCTGAACGTCTGTTTGGACTGGGCCAAAGATTCTTGCCAAATGTTTTCATTGTTATACAACCTATTTTCTGTGTCTGAGTTTTACACACATTTAGTCTTCACATGGTCATATATTTTTTCATTCAGTCATTCATGTAACACTGAGTTAGCCTTACATGCCAAGCGTTGTGCTAAATAATGAGGTTGTATAAAAATTAAGGTATGCTGCCTTCTGTAGTGGCATCCACAATGTTGAGGAAGGCACAGGAAGGAAATCATTGCTCCCACTACTACAGCGTGTCATGAATTCCGACAGAAGCAGGCACAGGGTTGAGAGGTCAGAGGCAAGAACCAGCTTACTGGACCTGTCGTAAGACCTTCACTCTCTGTTCATGAATCGCCTATGTAAGCACTAACTACAGAGGAAGAAAACAATGAGTTTTTAATTTCTGAATTCTGTGTTTACCACACACACATTAGCATAAGCAATCCCATTTAGAATTCAGTGTATTTCCCAGTAGTTGTAGTCCTAGAGGAATAGAACGGACATTTTGCTCACCCATATATGCATACATCTATCCATCAAGGAAGTATTGACTCTCAGTGGCCAGAGAACTGGTAATTGCCCTGAGGATCTCAGACCAAGGAAGCAAAGAGCATATCCAATAGATTTAGGACCAAGTCAACCAGAGCATGACTAATCCACTCATCTTAGGCTCCTATCTGACACAGTTCAGTGGCTCTCAGGGAATCGAGTGCAGAACAATAGCCATTGATCATGAAGACAGATGCAATTACCCAACTTTAGTCTATCATTCGGGAATAACCACAACCAATCGCACATTTAAAAAAACTTGAGGCTCAAGGTGTGAGTGTTTGGAAGAAAAAGCGACACTTAACAGTAAAGAAAACACCACTATTTCCTGCCTCTTAACTCAAAGAGCATGTGGGCATCAGGCAATACTTTCGGGCACTATCCATTCATGTGAGACAAGACCCTCAATATCTTTGTTTAAATAAGAACTCAATCCAAGTCACAGTCCTGCATGGAAATGTGGAAAAAGGAAGTATTAGTGATTCCCTTCTGGATTAAAAATGAAAATGTCTGTGTATTTATAGCGTCTGGAGAACAGAAAGTATTTTAAATTTTATTTCCGCAGCAAAACATTTCTTTTTTTTGACAGACAGAGTTAGACAGTGAGAGACAGAAAGGTCTTCCTTCTTCTGTTGGTTCACCTCCCAAGTGGCTGCTACAGCTGGTGTGTTGCAGCCGGCGCACTGTGCCAATCCGAAGCCAGGAGCCAGGTGCTTCTTCCTGGTCTCCCATGCGGGTGCAGGGCCCAAGCACTTGGGCCATCCTCCACTGCCTTCCTGGGCCACAGCAGAGAGCTGGACTGGAAGAGGAGCAACTGGGACAGAATTGGGCGCCCCAACCGGGACTAGAACCCGGAGTGCCGGTGCCACAGGCGGAGGATTAGCCTTTGAGCCGCAGCGCAGGCCTGCAGCAAAACAATTTTAAGTCAACCAATTAGCATTAGACTTTTTACAGGTTGAGGGTTGCTCTCATTGAACATGGCATGATTATTATTATTTTTTTTTTTGACAGGCAGAGTGGACAGTGAGAGAGAGAGACAGAGATAAAGGTCTTCCTTTGCCGTTAGTTCACCCTCCAATGGCCGCCGCGGCCGGCGCGCTGCGGCCGGCGCGCTGCGGCCGGCACACCGCGCTCATCCGATGGCAGGAGCCAGGTGCCAGGTGCTTCTCCTGGTCTCCCATGCAGGTGCAGGGCCCAGGCACTTGGGCCATCCTCCACTGCACTCCGGGGCCATAGCAGAGAGCTGGCCTGGAAGAGGGGCAACCGGGACAGAAACTGGCGCCCCGACCGGGACTAGAACCCGGTGTGCCGGTGCCGCAAGGCGGAGGATTAGCCTGTTGAGCCACGGTGCCGGCCACATGGCATGATTATTTAAAGTCCACATATTTTTCAAACTTCTTTTAGCATTTAGAAATACCTGCAGGGGACAAATGCAACATTTTTCTCTTACTTACAGAGGTTTCTTTTACCAGCACTCACAAAAGCCCATGAATGTCCAAGAAGGAAAATATGGTGATTCTATTGGATATCACATAGAGAAAGCACCTAAGGAATCATAATAAAACTTGGAAAAGGAAAAACTCAGAAAACAAATGAAGCTACTTTGTACAAACCATGCGGTTGATGTTTTCTGAAATCTCAGAACCAGAAGCTTCTTTATTTTTCAGTTTCCACACTATCTTAAAATTCCACACAGTCAGTAGAGCATGGGATTGTGAATTTGAGAATCTGAAGTCCAGTTCTGACTCTAGAACCAATTAACGAAGTGGACTCGGACAAATATATTCTCTTCTTTGAGCTCAGTGTCCTGAGCTGTAACAAAAATATTATTGGCAATTTCTGGGGTTATTTTCTCATTCTGAAATTCTGTGGGGGGAATCAGATAGGGGTCTATGTGTACATAAATGCCTGAATTGATGAATGAATTAATCAGTCAATCAGCTAACCAAGCAATCAATACAAAATAAGTTTTGGGCTTTCTTGTGCGCCCGTAATACCCCTGTCATATTCACCTGTGATTAGGTGTTTGATGTTTTGATGATGCTCACTGATTGTACCAGATAAACATGTTTTCCAAAAGTTTTATGTGTCTTCATTGTGAAAGCCTTCTTTACTTGAATTTAACATATTTATTTAAGTGCCCTCTAGTGGAAGAATGAGCATATTGTGTCATCCAGTGACTGCTTAATTATAAACAATCCACTGTACATTTCAGACATTTTGAATGTACTAAATCTCTGTCTTTCACATAGTAAAATTTCCAATTCTTGAGATCTCAGTCTGGTTTTGAACCAATCTTGAATTTTAAGAGTATAACATGTGTAAGGGTAGAATTCCGTTAAACAAAATACCAAGCCTCTCCTGAGCGTTGATTGATGTTCTTGCGGCAAGAGTGTGGTGTGGAAGTATATAAAACATAACAGACGTGGCCCTGTGTTCACCAAATGCTTGAATTTGCAGTCGATGAAACAAGAGAAGACTCTGGGGTCCTGAAATCTGTGCTAAATTACCTTATTTTTCCAGCACATTTTCAAGGGGGTCAGGAACCACACCTGTGTAATGGAGAATGGGAGTGCTACCTACCAAAGAGGTGCCCTGGCTTCACAGGGAATCCAGGCCGTGGGAGCAGACAGGGCCAGCGTTGTGGGGGTTTTTAGGTATCTGTCACCAGGTTATATCAGAATGTATTGTCTTATTCACCAGCCTGTGTTTCAGTGCAATTGCTATTGCTGTGGTAATCAATAAAGACATTTCTCTCCAGAGATTGAACTTTCCCCTTGGTTGAGCAGCAACTGACAGCGTGTGAGGGCAACATTTAAGCTATGCCTGCACCAATTTATACGATTAACTGGTCAGTTTTGTTTTTAAAAAGTGACAAAGTCATTTTAGTCAAGCAACAAAGTTGATTTTTTAACACTCTCAAAAGTTATTGATTTCAATTTTAATCTATCAGCACAGCAATTTATTCAAATATCACAATGATTGTGTTTATGGAGCGTGTTGCATAGTAAATAGAAAGCCAGAAAGAAATGCGGTGACTTGAATGTTGTAGGGTTAAATTATTACCTTGATTAGAACCTCACAGAGCAACATTTGATGCGGTAACTTTCTACAACAACTCATCATACTAAATTTAGATCATCCCACATACAAATGGATATTAGAAATTTCTGTAATAGCTGATTTAAAAGTTAGATGCATTTCTTTTAAAATGTAGCAATGAAAAATTCCATGAATAATGAATATTTGAGATACTTTATTATTACATTGAATAGAACAAAATACTGGCATCTTTATGTAGTTGTCATCTGAGTGGCGTGTGATTCCAGAAGTTCTCCAAGCATTCAGTCTGGACATTTGTCACCTTCTCTTTCAATTTACATCATTGATAGCGTGCTGGGCTCTCATATATCACAAGAGAGTTTAGAAGGAGGATAAATGTTGCCAGTGGGTGAATCACAGGTCAGTAAAACCGGCGAAAGTTGGAAGCTGTGTTACACTAATGTACACAGTGTAGCCCAGGCCACCTTTTAGGAAGAATGCCCCTAGGAAGAAGATTGCCACAGTTTACTAACTTTTTATCGAAATGTAATAAGGTGCACTTGAACATATGACAGTGCACAGATCATAAACCTACAGCTCAGTGAGTTTTTCAAAGTGAACACAGCCATGTGGATGCAAACAAACAACACTGTGGCATCACTGTGATCTCCTTTGTACCCCTTCCCAAAGGGGCTACTCACCCAAATATAACCACTGTTTTTTTAAAACAAAGATTTATTTGGAAAGCAGAGTTACAGAGAGAGAGAGAGAGAGAGAGAGAGAGAGAGAGAGAGGTCTTACACCTGCTGGTTCACTCTCCAAATGGCTGCAACGGCCAGGGCTGGGCCAAGCCAAAGCCAAGAGCCAGGAGCCTCATCCAGGCTTCTCACATGGATGCAAGGGTCCAAGCATTTGGGCCATCTTCTGCTGCTTTCCCAGGCACATTAGCAGAGAACTAGATTGGAATTGGAGCAGCCAGGACTCAAACCAGCACCCATATGGGATGCCAGTACTAGAGGGGGCGGCTTAACCTGCTAGCCACAGTGCCAGCCCCAGATAACCAACCACTCTTCTGGTTTCTTTCACCAGAGATTAGTTTTCTTGTTTTGCAAATTGACATAAATGGAATCGTACAGTATTTATTTGTTCTTAGTCCAATATTATGTCTATAAGATGGGTATAATAATTAGTATAATCTTTTTATGGCTGCATGCTATTGTTTTGCATAAGAAGTTGGTTATTCATTCTGCAGTTAACTTTGATTGTTTCCAGTTTGAGGCTTTATAACAATATTTCTGTGAACCTTTTTATAGTTAAATATTTTGAAGATATGTTTCATATTCATTTATTTTCAAACTAAACCTATGAGTGGAATTGCAGATTCATGGAGTATGAACCTTTTAGGCTTTAATAAGTAGTAATCAAAAAGCTCTGCAGATAGGTGTAGCCATTTATACTCCCATCGGCAGAGCTGAGAGTCCTTTTGCCCTCACAGCCTCACCATACTTAGCAATGTCAGTCCTTTACATTTTAGCCATTCTGGTGTTGGCGTAGCACTATCTCACTTTGGTTTCAATATTAATTTGTTTGATGACAAACGATATAGTCACCATCTTTTTGTATCCTTATTAGGCAATTTATCTGTTCTTTGAAAAGTAAATACTAAACATTGTTTGTTTCTCTTTTTCTTATTGATTAGTAGGTGTTCTTTCTATATTATAGATATGAATTCTCTGTTGTATATATGTATTACAAATTTCTTCTTCATGTCTATGGCCTTCTTTTTTTTTTTAAAGATTATTTATTTGACAGAGTGACAAAGATGAAGAGACAGATAGAAATATATTTTCATTTTCTTGTTTGCTTTCCAATAGCCACAACAGCCAGGGTTGGCCCAGGGTGCCCTGGCAATGAATCATTTTAATGACAATGAAGGCAAACTGGGGGGAGGGAGAGATGATGTGAATGTGAAGGCAATAGGGGCCATCATGGTGGCATAGTGGGTAAGGCTGCCGCCTGGGATACTGGCATCCCATATGGGGGCTGGTTTGTGTCCCAGCTGCTCCACTTCAGATCCAGCTCCCTCATCATGGCCTGAAAAGCAGCAGAAGATGGTCCAAGTGTTTGGGTCCCCACCACCCACTTGGGAGACCTGGATGAAACTCCTGGCCCAGCTCTGTCATTGCAGCCATCTGCAATGAATGGAAGATCTCTGTGTGTTTCTATCTCTTCCTCTCTCTCTGTAAGTAACTCCAACCTTCTAAATAAATAAATAAATCTTTTTCAAAAAATAAGAAAATAAATGCAAAGTGGTGAAGCAGAGAAACTAGGAGAGTAGACAGTGCGCCTTGTGGGAAGATGTGTGGAGGCATTTGGGAAGGGCTGTGCAGGTGACACGGCATGGCAGCACGTTGGGAAGCTCTTGGGTTCCAAATAACGGGGCTGGAATGGAGAGTGGGGGTCCGAAGCACAGAGTTATCATTGCTCTCAGTAATTCAGTCAACACAGAGTCAGTAAATCAAGGGGTAAAAACTGCAGTGTCTCAGTTTCCCTGCCTTTCATCACTTATATCTGGAAGAGATAGCTGCAGAGCTCATTCTCCAGGTGCCTTGTAAGGACAATTTTGGGACTGGGGTGATGAGCAAGATGCTTAGGTAGCTCCCCTTCAGTGATGCTGTGTGCCTTCCCTGTCAGATAGCAGTGTTGGGTGTTAAAACACATGTCTGTTCTGTATATATAAAATATAGAAAATATGTATACTCCTATGTGTGTATATTTTTTACCTAAAGAATTTGCCTATTATATTTTCAGCTTATGAGTTAATTTTTTCTAAGACATTAATAATAGGAAGAGGGGATAAATACATGCATATAACTGCATTGGAATATGGAAGAATAAATTAAACATTTTAAAGTTTATTCAGAGACAGAGATACAGAAATATAAAAAGAGAGTTCAGTTTGCTTGTTCACTCCTTAAACACCCCCAACAACTGGGGCAGGGTGGGGCCAAACCTGGCAACTAGGAACTCAATGCAAGTTTCCCTCAGGGATGGCAGTTATTTGAGCCATCACTCTGCCCTGAGGGTTTGCACTAGCCAAAGAGCCAGAGCTGGGTATCAGACTCAGGCACTCTGGTATGGGATGCCCACATCTTAAATATCTTAACTGCAAGTCAAACTCTCATCAGTTCATGATTTCAATTTTAACATATCAACACACCAATTTATTCAGATATGACACTGACTGTGGCCAAATTCTTTCCCTGGAAAGACAAATTTTTTAAAATTATTTTAATAATTACTCATGCAAAGACGGAAGTTGGAAAAGACAGAGACAAAGTTTGCTTTTCTGAAAGTGCTTTGTTCTGCAGATTTGACCTGGGAAGTATAAAAGTATTTTACATGATTATATAAGAAAATAAATTAATAGAAAAACAATTCCAACATATTGTACTCAAAATAAATGAACCTCAATATGTATCCAATTGACATGCATAATCACATAAAGAAAATGTGCCCCAAGTGGGTCATTCAAATAGAATAACCTTAAGGTCACAAAGAACAAGGAAAAAAAACCCACACACTGTTTTCAGTACAGTGTTCATTTTGTTGGTAGTGTTGATGGTATTTTGAGGCTGATGTGTGTGTTGTTGTTGTGAGGCTATTGTGAAAAGAAATGGAAAGTAGGTGGTGTTATTGAGAACTAGACTTTGGGCATGAGGGACAGGCTATATAGACAGATTGAGATTGAGTAGTATCCTACAGTACTGCATTTGAATTGGAAGTTCCAGTGTAACATCAGAGTCTATTTTCCCTTTTTTAAATTTAAAGATAATTTTTTAAAAGATTTATTTATTTGAAAGGCAGAGTTAGAGAGAGAGAGACAGAAACAGAGACAGAGAGAGAGACAGAGAGAGAGGTCTTCTATTCATTGATTCACTCCCCAGATGGCCACAATGGCCAGGACTGGGCCAGACTAAAGCCAGAAGCCAGGAGTGTCTTCTGGGTCTCACATGTAGGTGCAGGGGCTCAAGCACTTGAGCTATCTGCTGCTGCTCTCCCAGGCACATTAGCGGGGAGCTGGATCTGAAGTGGAGCAGCTGGGACTTGAACCAGCACTCATACGGGATGCTGGCGTAACAGGTGGTAGCCTTATCCACTATGCCACAATGCCATTTCCTAAAGACAATTTTGTAGAAGGCCTACACACAGTGACTCATCTAAGAAAGGTAAGCATGCTGACAACCAGACTGGAACCTCTCAATGCCATTTCCCAGTAAAAAAAATAGGAAAATTCCTTGCAGAAATGGCTGATTGCTGATAAAAAGGAGCCTGGCCCATCCTGTCAGACCTGAAGGCAAAGAAACTAAAAGGGAACTAAGAGGCACTTGCTGTAGCAGGAGCCATACCATGAGCATCAATGAACACAAGTTACATATTCATGAGTTGAAAGTGATCCTAAGAAACTAAACAAGGAACCTCATGGGTCACCCGTAGGGGATGCTAAACTCTACTTTGAAAACGAACAGTAAATAGAAAATCAATCATTAGATTTTATCTTTGATATGAATTATAACTCAAGATAATTAGTTATTAAAGAAGCAAGTATTAGTAATTACAGTGGCAAATTTTTCTTTATTTTCTAGTTAATAAGTGAAAAAGGAATGATATAATTTCAGTGCCATAATATCAAGCCCTGAGGAATTAAAGTATCTAGGCAGTTATTATCAATGACTGCTGAAGACAGCCAGCTATCTGGACATCAGAGTCTGGAACCATACTAACGAGGCTTGATTGAATCCCTAAAGAGCAGCTTAGAACGATCCCTAGTCATCCTGCATGGAGGAATTCAGATTTCATTGTCTTTTATCACTGTTTTCCCAAAACGTGTATGTGCAACCAAGTCATAAAAGGGTACATTTAAAAAAAAAATACTGAACTCTGAGGCTGGCACTGTGGTGCAGCAGGTTAAGCCTCAGTCTGGGATTCCAGCATCCCTACATAAGCACTGCTTCGTGTCCCAGCTGCTCCACTTCCCATCCAGCTCCCGCTAACGTGCCTAGGAAAGCAGCAGAAGATGCCCAAGTAGCTAGGGTGCTGCTAGCCTGAGGAAAACCTGAACGAAGCTCCTGGCTTTGGCCTGGCCCAGACCCGGCCATTGTGGCCACTGGGAGTGAACCAGCAGATGGAAGATTCTCTCTCTCCCTCTCTCTCTCTCTAATTCCCTTTCTGTAATTCTGCCTTTCAAATGAATAAATCTTTAAAAAAAAAATACTGAACCCAAAATACTTCCCTTGAGCAGATATCATTTGTAAAATTAATTTTATAAAATTTTATAGATTTTTCTGGTGTTCTGCCAGGTAGGGGAACATCTGACCGACTTCTTTGTTATTGTCCCTGAAGTGTCGACGCGTTCCCTGTGTGGAGCAGGTTGTAGGCAGGTGAAGCTTTGGGATTTTTAGAGAATCCGTCAAAAGGCTGACATCCTCAATCACCCTGCCTCGTTCCTGGGATCTTTGGTTCCACGAGTAGCTCTTAAAGTGTTTAGCTTTGTACTGTAAAGATAACTAACCGAAGGAGGGAATGGACAATGCGTAGCCGGCATGATGCTGTGTTTCCTTCCCAATCCGTAGCCCCACTGTGGCTTGATCGCAGTCCTCTTTCCCACTGAAGTCAGCTGTGACCTCGGGATCCTTCTCACTCCACTGCTCCGGGCAGGCACTACCAGCTAATTATGGTCGACACGCAGATCAAATGTGATTTGTCATCTTTGGCTCAGGCGTTCCTGTTATCCCTTGTGTGCTTTGAGGGAGCAGAAAACTATGGTGAGTTTGCTCCCACTGAATATGCGCCAGGGGCCTGGGCGTGGAAGATGACGATAAAGTGAGAGACGTCAGGAAAACTTCCTGTGTCGCAGGCTGGCAGGGGTGGATGCATTCATTCCTTCGAGTCAGAGACTTGCCCAGGTCTGAGTTCCAGCCTGGGCAGCGGGGTTCAAAAAGAGGAAATTCAGACACTGGCCCTAGCCTCATGGGATTCCCTGTTCCACATTTCTTGGAGGGGATTCTGCCAAGAGGTGAGCATGCGGTTTCCCAAGAGTAAAGGAACAAAGCTGTAATGTGCACATGCACTTGACAAATGTAACAGTCGCCATGATCGCTATGAAGGCTCTGGTTCCCTTCTTAACAGTGATGACTTGGGCTGGGAGGAGGGGACCCATCCTGTGACCTTCGAAGGCTAAATCCCTCTCAGCTAACTAACTTCTTGCACCAGTAGTGGGTTTATTCTTCAGCCGTGCTCATCAGTTTGTACGATGTGTAGTTACTCCCCTGTGTGTTATATTCTTAGTTTCATTAAAAAGGATCCATGGCTCAAAGTTGCTGGTGGAACTGGAAAATCAGAAATGAGAAGAGCAGTGTGAATTCCACAGCACAGAGCAATGCAGTAACCCTGGAACCTGCCCTAGGTCAAATGAACCTGCAAGTCTGAGAGAAATAGAACAAAAGCTTTTTCCATCTTCCTTCAGGTCGCGAGTGTAGCACTATTTCTCTGGAAATGGCATAAAGTTTTTGACATCTTGAAGACATTTTTAAGCAAAAAAAAAAAAAAGGTGACCTCTTTTGTTAAATATATGGAGTGTTTTATAAAACAAGCAGAAAACAAGACCTTCCAATATGGGGTTTATTAGTAGGAGGTGAGCTCAGAGCACGCAGGCATCATGTAGTTCTTGCTCCTTGTAGCAAAAACAGGTGCAAGTCACAGCCTCAGAGAGGAGCTTAGGAAACCAGTCCTAATAGATAACCAGAGATGGTTGAGAAAACACGTTAAAAGTGTCAGTTAAATTCCTTTATCAGATAAAACGGTTGGATGTCACATGGTGTCAGTAGTATACCATGTGGGATGACTGTTGCCTGTGTGTGCCAACGAGCTTACACAGTTGTAGAAAACCATCGCTGTTGAAAGTGGCGTGTGGGAGAAGCGTTTGGTGACTTTTTGGCCCTGTTTATTGCTGAAAGCCCGTGCTTCAGAAGCAGGGATTTCCATCCAGCTCCATCCTTTGTTTGTGAGCCATGAAATAACCTGGAAAAATGCACTGCGATCAATACAGACAACACCAGCTGTGTTTGCAGCAAAGAGGCTGCGAGGACAATGGAAAACCCTGGCACCAGAGTGCCAGATAGTGCATGGCTTCCTTCACAGCCAACAGTTGGTCCAAAGGATGCCTTCCCATCCTGCCTCATCCTGCCTGTGTCGGGACATTGTCACAGTGTAAACGTGATAGGCTGTGTTCAGTGTGCCAGATGAATAAATGGGGGGGGTGGGGGCTCCATTTTGGAGGGGATGTGTGTTCATGGTGAAGGAGAAAAACGCATTTTCATTCATCAGTTTCAAGGCCCCTGGTGATAACTACTCTGATTTCAAGAGAGGAGCCTCGTGGAAGCCCAAATCTCTCATTACTCGGAAAATATATCACATTTTTAATGCTAGACATAAACTTGCAGAAAACTCCTTGATTATATTTTCATTATTTTATTCTTTTCTGTAGCTTGAAAATTCTCTTCTCCACTCTTTCCACTCCTACTCCTGCTGCCAAATAGGCATATTTTTAAGAACAAAGAAACCTCCTTGACACCCTCAGTTTAGGATTGAAGAATGGCTGGATCCTCAGGTATCCTTCACTCTATCTCTGTAAAACACACTCATCGATGCCCATGGCACAGTGACTCCACTGTGTCCTCAAACACATTTACCAGTCGTCCTTGTTAATCCAGATATGTTGTTTGGTCAAACATTATGCCCACTGATGTAAAAGATGCGCTCTGGACTTTCTTGGAAAGCTTTAAAAAGCCTGGCATTCAGGACCCTCAAGCCAATTATATAAGCATCCCTGGGAATGAGTCTCAGGCATCAGTAGTTTCTTTAAGATCTCCAAGTAATTCCAACACACAGCCAAGGCTGAGAAACACAGATTAATCACAGAGCTGTCTTGGGGATGGAATAACAGAAACAATTTGGCCTAGATGATCAATTTAGACTTTTATTCTTCTTTGTTGTCATAGTGTGCAACAGCCACCTCTTTTCTTTTCTGATCCCTTTTCCTAAGATGTGTCATTCAAAAAGTCTTGTTCTCTCCAATACAGGGCTCTCTCTTATAAAGCCTACCTTTATGTAACAGCTGAGTTTTGAGATCTTTTTTGAAATATTATCTACCCACCACTCCACGAAGTCCCGAATGTGTAGGTATATGCAGACACCTTAATAGCCCATGACACAAAGACTACTCAAAGAAGGTTCTGGGGGAAGCAGCACAGGAGGGGATTGGCTGCACACATAGATTTTACTGCCTGTGGAGCTGGGAGGGGGATGGGCAGTGGAGGTGCCCCAGTGTTGTGGGGATGGAGAGGAAATAGAAAATACTTATTTTTGCAACGAGGAGTTGAGGAGAAAGCAGAGAGACTGTCCCCCAAGTCCCCAGGGCCCTTGGGGAACACCATACTTGGAATCTTCTCCCTGCTGCCCCTCTGGTCCAGATGTGAAGACATAGGAAAAATTGTTTCTCAGCAGTTGTTTCTCACACTTCCAAACTCATGCTCATTCATTCATTCAACAAATATTTAACCGAGTTGTTGGTGGGGTTGGGGGAGCTGCTGTGCTTGCCTGAAGAACATCCCCCATGTCCAGAACCTGTCAGGGCTAGGCAGAGAGTGAGTGAGGGCACCAGCCCTAGAAGACACTGAGAGGGACTTGGAACGCATTCCAAGGAAGGTGGCAGCCAGCAAAGGATTCTGGGCATTTCTAGGAGATAACTAACTCCCGAGAGAACATTACCCATAACAGTTGCAGGGCTGTCCCCATTTTGTGAGTGTGGTCACCGTTAAAGGACTGCTGTAAACTTGATCTTGGTAATGTTCATGTTTCTCTGTTAAATAACTATTGGGTGTTTTGTTGAAGGAACAGGTTTTTCTGAAGGGTGACTTCCTTGCAGCTTCTTTGCAAAGAAATGCCGTCTTTGCTCTCTTAAGCGCTCCTGTCTGAATTGCACTTTCACACAACCCACAGACTTCAGCAGGCTGAGACCAGCCTTCCCCCTGTTGGTGCCTATGACTGTCAGGCAGCTGTGCAGGGCCACAGGGACCCTGGCCAGGCTTTCTCAAGATGTGATGCGCATGGACACTGGATGAGTGCAGGTTTCGTGGCAAGTCCAAGCAGACTGCCTGTAGCATGTGAGTGCCCTCTGTGCACTGGCCCCTTGGGCCAATTCAGCTTCACATAAGGGGTGTTTAGGGGTCAGGAATCCCTGTGTAAATCTTCACTGTGATTTTGATTTTCGCTTGACTTTAGGCTGACTTGGAATTACAATCCCCAGGGACATGACAAATCACAATGGTTATATTCCAGTACTCCACCCAGTCATGAATTCTAGGTAATTTAGGGGTAGCGGACAGAAAGAAACTTTTTTCCTAAGGTAGAAAAGCTCTTTGCAAGATTTAGGATTATGCACAAATACTTTTTCTTCAGAAATATTCCTAAATATTGCTGCAGCCGCTAAGGATGCTTGCAGCAGGAAATTTTTTTTCCACTTGAACTTTTAATGCCCTTTAGGGGGAAATCAGTGAATAATGAAATACTGAAATACTCTAAACTACTTTTCTACTGGGAAATAAATGGCACTCTAGAGGTCTGAATAAATCATTACAGCCAATAAAATTTTCTGATGTTGCCTGTAGTGAGTTTGCACCAGGAAGATTGAATTTGTCCAGATTTATACAGTCAAACAAGGTCAGTCTATGTAAAGGAAAGCTGTTTATCCAGCATTTGGGCCACATAAATTTAGACTATTCACGATGCAAATGCACCTGCAGCCAGAGTCCTTTGGAGAACAGAGAGCCCACAGCGCTATTAATGCTTAACTACTGCCGGCAAGAGCGCTCAGCAGGATTCGTTCCCAAGCTGTTGCTCAAAGTCTATGCCTCTCGTCTTTGTAGGTTTTGGATTTTATTTCTTCCCAAAATGATAGCTTGTATTAGTTGGCATCTTTCATTACTATGTTTAATTATGCTGTGTAAATGGTTTTCAGTTTTCATTAGTGCATATGTATTTAATTTTCTAATTTCATGTTTGTGCGCTTTGCCTGTTTTATCTGAATGGTTTGGCTTTTCCTTATTGATTTGCCAAAACTCTTTGTATATCAGGGATATGACTTTTTTGTCTGACATAGATGTGTATTTTCCCCTGGTTGTGGTTTGTACTTTGTTTTTGCATGGTAGGGATGGTTTTTAATTTTTATCCACATATTCATAGGAGAAATTAGGTTAGGATTAGCATTACTTTTTTTCAAATAGTTCACTAAATATCTAAATCATTGTTCACTGATTAAATGATATCTTTATGTTAGATTTTATATCTCCAGATGCTTAAGCCTAATACTAGCTTCTGTACTTTGTTCTGTTCGTTTATGTAGTTTTGTTTCTAAGCCTTGCTATTATTAACATTTTGAGTTAGATAATTTTTTTTATTTCTTTTTTAAAGACAGAGGAAGACAGACACACATACACACACAGAGAGAGAGAGAGAGAGAGAAAGAGAGAGAGAGAGAGAGAGAGAGAGAGAGAGAGAGAGAGATCCTCCATTGCTGGTTCGCTCTCCCAAATGCCTATAACAGGCAGGTCTTGGAGCAATCTGTGTTTCATACATGGGTGGCAGGAACACAAGCACTTGAGCCATTCGTGCTGCCTCCCAGGGTGCATGTTAGCGGGATGCTGGGATTAGAAGCAGAGCTGGGACATGAACCCAGACACTCCAGCATGGAATGTGGGTGTCCCAAGCAGTAACGTAATTGCTGTACTAAATGCTTGCCCCCAAAGAATTCTCTGTGGTCAGAGTGGGAGTGAGGACTCTCCTGTGCAACACTGTAAGATGTCTAGCAAAATCCCTGCCTCCACCCAGTGGTATGCTGGGAGCCCACCAACTGTCAATAGAAACAATCAAAAATATCTTTAGACATTACCAAATATCTTTGAAGGGAAAAATTGTCCCCATTTGAGAACCCTGTTTCTCTTCCAGTACCTCATTATTTTAATGACTGTGGCTTTCTAGTGTATTTGAATATCAACTTGAAAAAGTCACCTTTTTTGCAGAATTTTCTTCTTCAGGTTTTCAGAACTTAGTCTCATTTTGTGAATTAATAAAAGATTCCTGATAATATATATATATATATATATATCAATGAAGTTTCTGCATAAAAAAGAATCCTGTCAGAATTTTATTGGATTTGCATTTCATTAAAATATTTTTAATAAAGGAGAGCTTTACTTAAGAACCTCCCTATATTTTATGTATGTATAAATGTATGTTTGGATGTATGTATATATGAATGTATTATTTGAGAGAGAGAGCGAGAGAAATAAGAGAGGCCCCATCGCTGGTCCATTCTGTAAATGCCAGCAATAGCCAGGGCTCGGTCAGGCCAAAGCCAGGAGCCAAGAACTGAGTCCAGGTCTCCCAGCTGAGAGGAGGGAACCCAGCTCTTTAGTCAGCACCTTCTGCCACCCAGGTTGTGCGTTAACAAGAAGCTGGAGTAAGGGTCAGAGCTGGGACTAGGCTAGGCACTCCCATGCGGGATGTGAGTCCCAGCTGGCGACTTATCTACTAGGCCAGATGCCTACCCTCAGATATAATTTGATAAGAATTGACATCTTCGATGATACACAGCCATCCTCCTGAGGGGGTATGTGGTTGATCCTTCGGTGCCACCTCACAGTTCTCTTTGAAAAGGCAGAGTGACGACCTCTACCTATAAAGATCACGAACTTTGGTTCAAATCCAACTCTGTTCCGTTCTGTAAATGGCCTTGGGAAGCCACTGAAGCTCCTTTGTCTCAGTTACAAAAGGTTGAATAGTAACAATGCCAACTCATAGCTTGCTTTGAAGATTAAATTATAATGTATAAGGAGATGGTTAGCCTCAACTCGGGGTTGTTATAGCTACTGTTGGCATTCCTAGATATTTTTTTGTCTTGGTTTTGCAAGTAGAGCCTCTTTTTTCATAATATTATTTCTGTAGAATGAAATATTTTATTTTTTATACACATTTTGCAACTAATCACTTTACAAAATTATTTCATTGTTTTCAGTGGCTTTTCATAATTACAGTGATAACATCTGGAAGTTACAGACTATTGCCTCCTCCTCCCCAGCTGGTATATTATTGAGTTGTCGCATTATTTAGCACTTTCAGGACAACTTAAGTTGTCATAAATAACCACCATTCTTGTTTCACCTCCTGTAAGTAAAAATGCTTCTAGCCATTCTCCATTAAGCATTGGTTCCTGAGAAGTATTATTGTTGGGTTGAAGAAGTAGTTTTCTATTCTGAATTTCTAAAGTTTTGTTTATTTAATTTTTAATCCCAAATAAAGACCTAAAGAGAGAAGAATGGTGACTTCCAGGGACTGGAGGATGGGGAAATGAGGAGTTATTGTCAATAGACAGGTTTCAGTTCTGCGAAGTGTATTCTAGAACTCTGCTGTGAACACTGTGCCTAGAGATAATGACACTGTATTATTGTACACTTGAAAAGTCTGTGACAAAAGTATCTCTCATGTTAATATTCATACCGTAATAAAATAGAAACGAGAATAAATACTGGGACCATGGTTGTGGCATAGTGGGTAATGCTGTTGCGTGGGATACTGGCATCCCATGTGGGCGCTGGTTTGGGTCCCAGCTGCTCCACTTCCGATCCAGCTAATGTGCTTGGAGGATGGCACAAGTGCCTGGGCCCTCCACCCACGTGAGAGGCCTGGAGGAAGCTCCTGGCTCCTAGCTTCTGACTTCAGCCTTGTTCAGCTCTGGGTACTGTGGCCATGTGGGAAGTGAACCAGCAGATGGAAGATCTCTCTTCCCCCTCTTTCCATTACTCTGCCTTTCAAATAAATAAAAATAAGTCTTTTTAAAAAAAAATAAATAAATACTAAGTACAAAGATAGACAAGGAGTCCAGTGAAACAAAGTAGAGACAATATACACAAATATAAAAATGACACATTATTGGCTGGCGCTGCGGCTCACTAGGCTAATCCTCCACCTGCAGCGCCGGTACTCCGGGTTCTAGTCCCGGTTGGGGTGCTGGTTCTGTCCCGGTTGCTCCTCTTCTAGTCCAGCTCTCTGCTGTGGCCCGGGAGTGCACTGGAGGATGGCCCAGGTGCTTGGGCCCTGCACCCGCATGGGAGACCAGGAAGAAGCACCTGGCTCCTGGCTTCAGATCGGCACAGTGCGCTGGCCATAGTGGCCATTTGGGGAGTGAACCAACGGAAGGAAGACCTTTCTCTTTGTCTCTCTCTCTCACTGTCTAACTCTGCCTGTCAAAAAAAAAAAATGACACATTACAAAGCTGTCAGATGCAGAATAGTGCAAATAGTGCTCTGACAACTGGTTACACTAATGAACTTGGACACCCCCCCCCCAACCATCATACTATACATTTAAAAAATAATATTCTCGGTAGATTAGAGACCAGAATGTCAGATGAGGAACTCAAGAATGACCTTAAGATGGTATCAAATATTTTTATAGTTCCTGAGTTAAGAAGGATTTCTTAAGGCTTTTTTCAAAAAAGGTATATTTATTTGAGAAGCAAAGTTACAGAGAGAGAGAGAGAGAGAGAGACTGAGAGAGAGGTCTTCCATCCATTTGTTCACTCCCCAAATGGACACCACAGCTAGGGAGAGGGCCAGGCTGAAGCCAGGACCCAGGAGCTTCTTCCCACATGGGTGCAGGTGCCCAAGCACTTGGGCCATCTTCCACTGCTTTCTCAGGCCACTAGCAGGGAACTGGATTGGAAGCAGAGCACCCAGGATTCAAACTGATGTCCACATGGAATGCCGGTGCCAGGGGTGGAGGAGGCTTAACCTACTATGCGACAGCTCCATCCCTAAGAAGGATTTCTTTGAAAAGATGTAAAAATATATACCATAAAGAAGAAAAATCAGTCACACCAACCTTAAAAACTTGTGTTCTTGAAAACAAAGCATAAAGTGGAAATCCAGTCTCACAGCTGGGAAGATCTATTGCAACATGTACAACAGGCAAATTATTTATAACTGGAATATGTCAAGGATAGTTATAAATTAATAGGAAAGAGAAAAATGGATGAACTGCAGTAATATAATGTTAAATGAAAAGCCAAATCCCAGAAGAATGCATGTAGAATGATTCTATTTGTAGGAAATCAAACATGCAAAGGTAAAACATACACTTTTGGGGTTGCAAACACATTTGCAAACACATTTTCTTTGCAAAGAAAAGAAAACAGGGGACAGAGAAGCATGTTCACATTTGCAGACACAGTGGGCTGAGAGGGAAGATGATGAACTAGAGGAAAGGCAAGGAGAGGACTGGCCCGTTCTTACAGTTGCGTGGTAGATTTGCAAGTATTTATGTTCATGTGCAGCAAATTCAAGTGCACTTCAAATAATTCATGAAACATGGAATTAAAAAATAAATTTATTTCAGTGCAAAAAAGGTTGAAATCCATGCATAGATTCCTCGTGATATGAATTTTTCGTGCTCTTATAAAAGGGGCTTCTGGGGACTGGCACTGTGGCATAATAGATTAAGCCTCTGCCTGCAGCACCAGGATCTCGGCGCCAATTGGTGTCTCAGCTGGTCCTCTTCCAATCCAGCTCTCTGCTGACAGCCTGGGAAAGCAGTAGAAGACAGCCCAAGCGCTTGGACCCCTGCATTCAGGTTGGAGACCCAGAAGAAGCTCCTGACTCCTGGCTTCAGATCGACCCAGCTCCAACTATCATGGCCATTTGGGGAGTGAACCAGCAGCTGGAAGACATCTCTCTCTGTCTCTCCCTCTCTCTGTGACTCTGCCTCTCAAACAAATTAATAAATCTTTTTAAAAAAATGAATAAAAGGGGCTTCTGAAAGACCCATCATTCCTTCCCCCAAGTGAAGATGTAGCAAGAAGATACCTCCTGTGTAACCAGAATTCAGGTCCTCACCAAACCTGCTGGCCACTTGAGCTTGGACTTCCCAGCCTCCAGAACTGTGAGCAGTAAATCTGTGTTGTGTGTAAGGAATCCGATGGACAGTATTTTGTTACAGCAGCCCAAATGGAGTAAGAGTTTTGCTTTTTGAAAATTCAGTGTTAGTTTTTAAAGACCATGGTGAGTTTTCCTCCCTCCCTGCTCCACCCACCCATTCTGCTTTGGTCTTATGGATTTATAGTCAGAATGCTTCAATTAGTATATAAGCTTGGAACCTGACTATAAATATCAAAAGCTGCAGTAATTAGGAATTCGCTGTTGTGTTTTCTTAAAAAGTGTTTTAAGAGCTGCCGTGCAGTTCCGACTGCAACCCTTTGAAGGGTTAACTTGATGCTTGCATGACCAACTACCTTGAAAAATTAGGACTCTAGTTCTTAGAAGTGCCTGTTCTCTGATATTTTAACCCAGTTTTGAGATAATGAGAGCTCATTAAAATCCCAGGGTAAGATTTTTACAGGCAGCTAATGTGACAAGGAAGCCCACTGGACACGATAATTTATTCTTCTAAATCCATAACTCATCTGATTTTTATCAGAACTTTTCTCTGTTGTGAAATTACTAGCACATCACTCAGCAAACCTCTTGATCAGCATTATACACAAAGGTATCTGCCTTGTTATTCATCTTGCTTTATTTTTGCACCTGCTATCTTACCTGGGTGCGTAGGGGGACCTCAATGGCACTGATCCTTTCTTTATAATGTCCCTGGCCTTATGGAGCTCCTGAGCTGGTGGATAAGACAGACACAGAACATGTAGTCTCCAGTTCTTCTTTTGAATCTTTTATGACTCATTTTTTCATAGCTGAATCTTTTCCAAGCTGACTCTCTCGTTCCTCTGTTTCTCATCATTTTATCTAGTGGTCTATAACTCTTCCTTTATGCTTGCCTTTAGCTTTATGCTAATGGCTCCTCTGTTCACTTACTTATTCTTCTGCATTAGAGCTGAGAGGCAAATGGGTCAGTCAGACATTATTGTAAGCCAAAATAAGGCCCATTCCTCCAGGATGACTAAATGGTCTCATTGGATTTGCAGTGGAGAACTGCTGTTAATTTGTCATTTCTGACTTTACTATGGGTTACATCAACCATTCCTAGGAAAGTATGTGAATAGGTAATTAAAAAACTTTTTTTGCAAGGCTCCCCTAAAAAGCTATGAGATAACAAAGTTCTTTCAGCCAAAAGCACATATATAACCAGAACTGTGGAGTAAAAACAGACACCATGCTGAAAAGGTGATTCATTTAAGCATTGATTACCAGATTCAGAAGTAGATTTTATGTGTTTGTAACCGTCCCTCAAGTTTGATTGCAGTAAGCTTTTCGATAACTAAAATCAAAAAGCTATCCTCAGAACCTTCTCTCTTCACTTGCACCTTTTCTGTGGAAACATAGGCAAAAGGAAGCATTCACCAAATGGGCATTTGTACACGGGCTTACTACATGGAACCTCCCAGAGCTGCTGCAGTCTCAAGCCCAGATTGGAAACCTGAGACGTGTATAGGAAGGAAGAAATTCTGGACAGGATGGGAAACTCAAGATGTCAGTGTAGAAGCTAAGGAAGTTAATAAACTGAATTAATGAATAGCTGTGGCCACCTACTCTGAGTGGGCAGAGTGAGCTTGGAAGCGTGACTGACCTGAAAAGTGGGGGGATGACCGTTCACCTCCAGAGAAGGCACTGAGCGTCAGTCACCGCCTTGCAGGGTTGGGTGGGAGTCGCTGGGAGGAACAGACACCTGCTGTGACCTTTGCTCTCATTTACCATGGATCATTGGACAAAGATGTTCCGGAGTCACAATCTGGATGAAATATATTCTGGAAATCCATTTTGGAAGGCCCTCCACATACTTTCCATAGGTAGCGATTCTGGAAAGATCCCTGTAGAAAATATATGAACATGTACTCTTCTTTTACAAAGACAACTTTCAAGTAGGACTTTGTTTTGTTGCATTTCATGCCCAGTGTCTACCAGTGGTGCCTTCATGCAGTCATTTGCTCCATGGCATTAAAAGGAAGCAACATTTGTACATGGAACAAGATGAATGATTCTCACAGATGGAATGTTAAATGAAAGCTCTCAGATACAAAAGAGTATCTGTCGTACAATTCCACTTCTCTGAAACTTAAACAGACTTGAAACTAATAATCAAAGATGATGTAATCAGAATAGTGATTCCTGGGAGTGTCAGTGACTAGGAGGGCTCCCAAGGAAGTTTTTGGTTGCTGGAATGTTCTGTACCTTGATTTGATCAGTGGGTGCATGAATGGGTACCTGTTGCAATGGATCCGTTTCTGAGAGGAAGAGTGTGGTGGGGGCAAGAGGCACGGAGTCACCACACAGACCCTAGGGAGTTGGGTGAGGCAAGCAGCCTGCAGACTCATTTATTTCAGTTGCTACAGCAGCTTATATAGCCAAGGCAGCCACTCTGGTCAGTCTATGCCTAACCAATCACAGCCTGTTGCCAGGCAGTTTCCAAAGCCATCCAATCACAGCCTGTTGCCAGTCAGGCTCTGTTGCCAGGCAGTTTCTGAAACCATCCAATCACGGCCTGTTTTCAGGCTTTGTTGTCATGTGGTTTCCAAAGCCACCCAATCACAGCCTGTTGCCAGGCAGTTTCTGTTGTCAGTGGCCATCTTGGCATGACCTTCTCACCTTCTCATGACCTTCTCACCTTCTCATTCCACCACAGGTACCTGGTCAAAATTAATCAAGTGATGCACTTAGTATTTGTATACTTTACTGTACATAAGCCCTTAATTTCAAACTGTTAAAATTTTTAAAATTTTGGATAGCTTCAGATGGTGAAATTTATGTATTTGGAGATCATTAGAATCAGCAAGCCTGAGAATCTTGTTAAGTAATTTAATTTTTACTTACTATATTATGTTGATACTCTTCTTGCTCTATTTAGTATATATTACTCATTGCTTTTTTATGAAATGGAGATTTTTAATTGCACCTGCTTCACATAGTAATTTTTTAAATCAACTTTGCTATAAACTTTATTATTTGAAATTAGTTGTACCCATTTAAAGTACATTTAAAGTACTTCGATGAGTTCTGACAGTTGTAGAAGCCCAAGAAACGGCCACCACCACCAGGACATAACCTGCAGACGTGCCCTCTGACCCCTTTCCCATCCATTCTTCCTTCTACCCTGGCTTCAGACAGTCACACAGGATCTATTTGCATTCACTAGTATTTGAGATAAGTGGGATCAGGAAGAACCGTGTATTCTCATATGGCTGACTTCCTTCACTCAGCACAGCACTTTCCAGGTATATGAATGTTGTTGCAAATACTAGTAGCTCACTCCTTTATATGTCGATGAGCATTGATCCATTGTATGGCTATGCTAGATTTTGCTAATCCATTTACCCCTGGTGTCCATTTGGAGAAGCTTGGTTAGTTGTGTGGCAGTGGAAGCGTAATTCTTACCTAACACTGAAGAAGGCACAATATTTCCTGATGCTCAGCCCAAATGCCAGGTGATGTAGGGACCTTTCCCAAACTTGAGAATCACAGGTAAAATCATTTTTTCTAGGTAAGTAGGTAAAATAGATAGATTACAGATACATAGATGTAAATACAGATCATACTTTCACATCAGAGTATAGTGGAGAAAGCATGAAGCTCAGAGTTTGGGAGACTGACCTGTCCGAACTGGTTTTCCTGCCCCAGGGAAATTGTTTCTATCCTTTCTCCAGCTGTAAGTTTGGGAAGGTTCAATGTTATTTGTAGGATTACTGCCTTTGATCACAATATGAGTAATAAGCTGAGGGTGCTTTTATGTCCTAAAAAAGATTTGTTTATTTATTTATTTGGAAGTCAGAGTTAGAGAGAGAGAGAGAGAGAGAGAGAGAGAGAGAGAGAGATCGATCTTCCATCCTCTGGTTCACTCTCCAGAAGGTCACACTGCCCAGGCTGAGCCAGGCTGAAGCCAGGAGCCAGGAGTTTCATTCAGATCTCCAACATAGGTAGCAGGATCCTAAACACTTGGGCCATCCTCTGTTGTTTTTCCCAGGCCATTAGCAAGGAGCTGGATCGGAAGTAAAGCAGCTGAGATTCGAACTGGTGCCCATATGGGATGATGGTGTTGCAGTTGGTGGCTTTACCTGCTATGCTGCAATGCTGGCCCTGGTGAGGGCGTTTTCAAATTGATAATTTGCCTATTCTTCTAAAAGTTTCCATCCAGCATTAACACTGTACAATCGTATTTTTAAATTTTGCTTCCAACATTCTCCTCTGAACATAGCATCTCTCGCCTTAGTAAGCTGCAGTTGAGTATCTGCAGATGTTCCTGTGAACTAACTTCCCACTGACATGCAGTAGTTTTAGGGACTCAACAGCTTTTTTGATAAAAAAAAAAAAGTTATCTTTTCATTATGAAAAAGCCTTTTTCACTTTCTTTCAATAAATTTCATTGAGGGGCCCTCTAGTGGAAGAATCTGCATATACTATGCCAACAGTTGCTGCTTAAGGATTTGATAGCCTATGACACTAGATTTTATTCATTAAAAAAAATCTGTATGTCCTGAGGGTAAAAAGCTCATAATTCAAGTTCTCACTCAGGTTAAACTTTTAGTCTGGAATCAATATTGAAATATATAAGAGACTACATATATATGATTATTATGTTTAAATTTTTCTATCACATTATTGTTTGTTGCTGTTAAATTAACTGTGTAGATGAGGATGTTTAAAATAGAGGAGATTTTATCTTATCCCCAAAAATATATCGAAAAGAAGCAGTTGGGTTCCGAAGGATTTACCACTTTCGTAGATGGGCCCTCTATTTCCAGGTAAAAGAGACAAGCACAGATGTGGACTGGAGAGAACTGTGGTGGGAGCCAATGTGACTGTTCTTGTGTGTGGTGGTCGGTTCGTGTCTCTGTTACGTGGGAGCCTGTAGAACCTGCTCTCTGGAGTTGGTTTCAAAGCAACACTGCAGATGTGGTCATCCATAAAGACCCTCCTCTCCTGAGCACTGATTCTCTCCTTAACTAAAAAGAAAAGTTCTATGAATGACAACTACTTTTAAATCTCATTAGAGAGCTAATTTGACTTAACAGTTGCTATAGTTTGAATAGAATATGGCTCTTGAATTCATACAGATGCTTACTCTCCAGTGTCAAAATTTAATGACACTAAGAGGCTAGAAACTTAATCCAACTGGGGCCCTTAGAGGACAGATCTCGTGGGAGATCTTTAGGTCACTGAGGAAGTGCCCGGAAAGTCAGTTATCACGAGAGGGCTGGTTGTTGAGGCCCAGTTGGGTCTGGGCACTTCGTCTGCTTCCTAGCTCACCACGTGAGCCTTGCAGCACAGGTCATCTGCTATTGCCAGCCCCCATCCTCTTACCAGATGCCTAATCAATAGAGCCACCTGACCCTAGGTTGTGACCATCCAAAACTGCAGCCAAAATCAACCTTCTCTCTTCATAAGTAGCCTGTCCTAGGTATTTCATTGTAATAAAAAAGCACTAATTCATTCTGTTTAAAAAAGTTATATGTAAAGCAATATAATTATTCTTTTAAATAGAATTTCATGCATTAATATTTACAATTTTAATAAATTGATATAATTCATATAAACATCAAATTGATTGTATTATAATTGTATTAAAGGAACCCTCATGGAATAATGAAAAGCTAAATTTAGTTATCAGAAAGAGTTGCTTGAATTTCATGGGTTTAAGTCATTACTTTCATTATTATTTTCTCAAACAAATTCTTCCTAATAGGAAATTCCTGTAATGCTGTTACTATTAAATTTAACTGCCTCTTCATAGGAAAAAGACAAGATAATGACCTGTGACAACTACCTTCAGAGTTATACCTCTTATTTTTTAAATATAGCTAATAAAAATTCAAGGCTAATGAGTATTTGGAGTGCTTGTACATCTTCGCATGGGTGGACCCAAATCCCACTGTTTCTCTGTGGATACTACTGTCAAGTCATCCTAGCAAATCAAGGAGCTAGCGATTCCGTGCATATACTATTATGGACATTTCTGAAGCATTTTTCGCTCTCTAGAAGTGTCTTCAGAGATTGGCACCATTGGAAACCGCTGGGCTCCCTCTCTCCCAGGGAAGCTGGAAAGGGGGCAGATGGGGGCATCAATGATGAGCACGATTGTTTTCTGTTGATGCCAAAATTGGAATTGGCAGAGCACGTTTCACACATTAATATCACCTGAGACTCTAAAGGGCTTTGATGATCTCATTCACATCCATGTTCATTCAATTAGCCATTCCCAATGTCCCAATTCTATGCTGCAATTTAAGTGGAATAAAACTTGTAGAGCTCAAACTTGCATAATTAATTACAGCCAGCTTCAATTGTAGTCCGTCACTGATGCCTAACTACGGTGTCCGTTACTCCGGAGTGTCAGGGAAGGAGGGAAGCGCCTTCCAGTTCATGTTTCCTGGATAATCAGTTCAACCTGGGTGGATTGCAGAGCCCCCGCGAGCCACCTGTAGGCTGTCAATGGCTGCCTGCTTCCTGTTACCTTGACTAACAACACTGTCAATTTTATAGGTTAACATCACATGAATTACTCCCACAGTCTCCAAATGGGTTATGGATTTTTTAAAAAGATTTATTTATTTGTTTGTTTGTTTATTTATTTGAAAGTCAGAGTTACACAGAAAGAGGAGAGGCGGAGACAGAGAGAGAGGTCTGTTCACTCCCCAGTTGGCCGCAACGACTGGAGCTGCACCGATCCAAAGCCAGGAGCCAGAAGCTTCCTCTGGGTCTCCCGTGTGGGTGCAGGGGCCCAAGGACTTGGGCCATCTTCTACTGCTTTCCCAGGCCATTGCAGAGAGCTGGATCAGAAGTGGAGTAGCCGGGTCTTGAACCAACACCCATACGGGATGCCGGCGCTTCAGGCCAGGCATTAACCCACTGCGCCACAGCGCCGGCCCCATTATGGATGTTTGAAGAACCAGCTCCCTGTCACTTCCATTTGGTGTTAACATCCCTCATCTTTCTTTTTGTGGTTTCCCTGAACTTCTTCAGGAAAACGTGGTTGCCTTCTGATGTCCTAGAAGAGATACTTGGTACTTGGCATTTCCATGAGGTTTATATTGCTGGAAAGTTCTCCTTCACAGCTGAGTTCCTTTAATGGCAATCGCTGGCAGAATCTTGGTGATTCAGAGAACCATCTAATCCCCAGAAATATGCACTCTTAGGTATTTGCAGCAGCTGCCCTTTATTGTGTGCTTACTATGTGCTAGGGACTGTGCTAAACCTTACATGCATTGCTTCAAACGTTCCCCCAGTAAGTCTGCAATGACATAACCATTGCTGTTCCCACTTTACAAATAAAGAAACTGAGGTTTAGAGAGGTAGAAGTGAATTCTGAGGGTTTCTTCTATAACATAAATGGCAAATTAGGAGATTTCACTTCAGAAAATGCTATGGGGGTCTTGTCCCATACATAGAAGCATATTTACCTGCTGTTTATGGGCACATCCATACTCACAAAGGCAGTGTGCCTGTGCATTTGACCTAACATGTGGGTAGAGTAGGAAGGTTTCAGCTACTTCTCCCAAGGGAGGATGGCCAAGATCTTAACAATGCCAACCTCCGTAAGTAGGAGTCCACAGGCCTCAGTCCACTATATCTCCTGTGGGTTCAGATTGGCCAAGGGGGACTACACTGCTTTACCCAAAGGAAGGGGATGAGATGAGCATGCTTCGTGCTGTGAAGTGTGCTGCAGTGTGACAGGCTGCACACATGCCTGGTGCTGCTGAAGACCCCTGCTTCCTGCGAATATAGGGTGGTGACACAGTCACTGATGGCGCTGGTCAGAAGCTAACTGTGGCAACACTTAAGCAATATGGAGAAGTTCGCTGCATACCCAAAACAGGGTAAAGATTTTCTCCCAATAAGGCAGAAACATCTGGGGTCAAATGACAGCTCAGCACCCAGCTGCCACCCAGAGTACTAATAGTACAACCAGGGTACTAATAGTCCAAAGAGGCAAAGCCAGGTCTCAAGACAGCTGCTTCTCCAGCAGTGTAAATGTGTGCTTCAGAGTTGGATCTGCCCAGTAGGAAGAGACCTCAAGATGCTATTGGTGCTATACTGGTAGTAGAGGCAAATCGTGTACATGCCACTCCCAATACCCTAAAATGGCTGAGTTCCTTGACCCCGGTTTCCATTGTTTGAATGGAAATTTTATTAACTTCACCTCTCATTGAAGGTACACCCTGTTTGAGAATAAATCAAATTGAAGCCATTCTGATCAATATTTCACAAACTTCAATGTACATACTAAGGCCCCTGGAGAGCCTGCTAAAAGCAGATTCTGATTCATCTGGTCCCAGATGATACCAAGGCTGCTGGTCCATGGACCATACTTGAAGTAGCAGAAGTCTAGATTTCCCCCTAGTAGAAGAAAGAAATATCACTTGTAAAAAGAATTCTGTATTTCACTTTGTAGACAAAGACCTGGTTTGGGATCATATAAAACCATTATGTGTATAGAGAGATTTTCCCAGGAAAATGTTATGTTCTGCCAAACTTGCTCAATATTTGATATTATCTAGCTTGTATTTTATTTAATGTTTAAAAGGACTTCAAATGTTGTTTCAAAGATTTCCAGCATTCTTCGAGGATTCTACTAGGGTGAGGGAAGGTAAGAAAACTGTTGGAGAAAGTATGCTTGTTATAAATGTTTCATTGAGCTAATCTTTAGATTGTCCATTATTGAGTTAGACTCCTGAATGAATTAGTCTTTCTAAATTTTTTCACACTTTTTTTTATGGTCTGACCATTTGAAATAGTTATTGGGAGCTACAAAAGGAGATATAAGTCACAAATTACTTTCATGACTGTAATATCTCCCAGTGTTATTTTTATCCAATTGACAATAACCTTCCCCGTTGTTAAATCCTGAACAGGACACTAATTAGAAAAAAATGACTGTCACTAATATGTAATGAAGCCCAATATCATGTTAGAATTTATGGTATGTCAACACTTAAGAAAAGGTTTCACTAGTAGTTTTCTAATGCAGATGGCTTGGTGGTATGTCCTTGCCTTTCCAGGAAAGTTTAATTGAGGAAAGTATTTGTCATGACACGGCAGGGACTAAGGGGTAATAACATCTATAAAGAAATAGAAAAAAAAAGAAATAGGATGTTATTTCCAGTAATTTTTATGACTCATACAATTTTCTGAATACTGTGTGCATTTAAGAAATACTTTATATAACTACTTATCCAGGAAAGGAAATTTTAGATAAAATTTAATTTAACTTTAAACTAAATTTAATTTAACCTCAATTATCCAAATGACTGACTCATCTGAAATACTTTTCCTCTACATTGGTTGATATTCTCTAGACAGAAATGTAGTCACCATAGTAACAAAGAAATGTAATTTGCTTCATTATTTAGTGTTATGTTAATTGTGATTTTCATTACATAATTAAGTACTTATCAGTAATTTCTTATCATGTTTTGATGTATTTACTAAATTCAGATGATGATATATACAATTTCACAATTTAATTATCATATTATGTGGTAAGTGTATAATCAGAGATCAGATCTAGCTGGGAAAGAGGCAGAGAACCCCCTTTGTATCTAAGATAAAGCATAGACTCATAGTCTCTTGTTAAAAATAGGCAATATTTGCTGACAGCTGTTCATTCTGTGTGTGTTGCCTACAAAATAGTCATTCAATAGATTTCATTTCCTAAACTATTATTATCACTTTTCTCCTCCCAAATAGAGATTACTTGAGGCTGTTCCAGTTCCCGAGAAGATAGGATTCCAAGGGCAGACATCTGGCTTAATGCTTAAGCCTCCAGTTGGGACACCAGCATCCCATATCAGAGTGCCTGGGTTGAAGTTGTGCCTCTGATCCTGATTCCAGATTCTGTTTAATATACACCTTGGGAAGCAGCAGGTGATGGATTAAGTAGTTGGATCCCTGCCATCAATATGGGAGACCTGAATTGAGTTTCAGGCTTCTGGCTTTGGCCTCTGAATTGGGGCTGTTGGGGGTATTTGGGGAGTGAGTTAGCAGAAGGAGCTCTCTTTGTGAGACTGCCCAGATGGGTTATGACACTGGTCTATTGGCTGCTGAGGCCCGTGAAATGGGACAGGCCAATATCAAAACACTGAAAATACTGGGAACACTAGTTATTCTGTCCATACGTTTCCACAGACTTTCTCAAATGGTTAAGTTATATGTGATGATGAAAGAGATCCCGTATGATATCAGGATTCTACATAACATTGTGTCCATCAATAGTGGGTATCAGCAGTTTGGAAAGCACAGTAGAACTTGGACTCTAAACTACTAGACAATACAAACATGAATGTCTTTACATTGAAGTTAGGTTTGATCAGGTTAGAATCTAACCTTTATGGAGCAATCAGTCTGTTGGCTGCCATCAGCATGGCCTGGGACATGCAGCTCAGCATTCCCTCACAAAATCCCTGAGCAGTAGCCCCTGGCCCATCCTGCTGGGGGGATTATGATTTCAGTCAGCTCCTCAGCCCATACACTGTGTTACTGTTCCCCAAATGTGTATCCATCACAGTCACCAGGGGAGGCTCATAGAAATGCAGCTTAATTCTCACCCCTGAAGAGTCTGACTCTGTAGACCAGGGTGCATCCCAGGAATCCAAATTTTGTGAAGTTCCCCATGATTAGGAGACACTGATGTATGTGTCTCTTACTTCTGTTGAGTATATATTTTTTGATACTTCGCATAAGGCTATGTGTGGACAGGATAAACTCTTAGTTTTCAGAGCATTCAGTAATATTGACTTCAAACAGTTGTGATAGTAAGATCCTAAAAGCCTCAAGAAGAAACTCCCCAAAAGTTAGAAAGGCCTGAGATAGCTCCTGGAAGCCAATAGTTGGCAGGATAATGACTCCACCCAAGAGACATCCATATCGTAATTCCCAGAATCGGTGAATATGTTGTGTTACGTGGGCTAAAGGAATCAAGGTTGTGAAGGTATTAAGATTGGAAATCAAAGGACTTTAAAATGGAGAAATTTTCTGTATTACACATTGGAGCCTGTGTTGTAGATTGCAGGTAAATCTCCCCTGTGGGGTTGTTGAGTGTCACAAGAACAGAGAAGGCTGTGAGATTAAAGGATTCATTATACTTCCAGTGCTGGCGGGGTGTGAGGGAGTCACAGCAAGCCCAGAGAGCCACATGTCACCTGAGAGCTTGAAGTTTGGTCACGTAGGCAGTGAGTGGGCAGAGCATGGGCTTATGCCTTTGTTGAGGGTATTAGATGGAGTGGCTTGTGGCATGCAGGAAGCATCATCATGGGTAATTTGAGTGTAACCGTCAATGTCGGAAGAAGGGAGGGGTTAAAACGGGAGCGTTATCATGAGGTTATTACTTGAATACACGTGTTAAATGCAGACACCACAAAATTGGCACAAGTTCAAAACAAGCAGATAGGTTCCTAAACTCAGGGAGCCACTGGGGCAGCAAAGGACAAGTTCACATTACAGGTGCTGCATTATCACTAAGGTCCTTTACAGTGGAAGATCAAAGGAAGCAAGGGAGGATCAGAGAGCTGGCTCTGGAGGACTTGGCTCAACATGGCAGATTTTGAGGCCAAGTGTGAGGAAGATAGGGATTGATGGAGGCAGGGAAAGGCAGTGAGACATTGCTCCTAGACTCTCCAGAAGGAGTGCAGGCTGCTGACACCTTGGTGTAAGTCTAGTGAAACCCTGTTCAGACCTTTGACCATCAAAGCTGTAAGGACAAGAAAGTTGTGTTGTTTTCCACAACTAAGTCTGTGCAAATTTGTTCCAACAGCAATAAATATATACAAACCTTTTAGTTTTTATGATTATAATGATCCACTGATGGTGGGATTTGTACCTTAGGCAACTTCCTTTCCTTCCTTCCTCCTAGCCCGTAGCCTCCATTGCTAATTTATCTTGGTTGTCTTCCCTGGGATCATAGATGTGACTCTGCTTCTCAGGCACTTTAGCAGAGAGTTTGTTTCGTTGTGGAGTAGCCAAGACTCAAACTGGTACTCTGATATGGGATCTGGGATCCCAAGGGAAAGTTTGACCCACTGTCCCCCATCCCCTTTCCATTCAAAGCAATTGTTGCCCCAGCATCATTTCATTACCAGAGAACAGTTTGTGTGTCTAATGAATTCTCGTGTAGTTTGTTTGTAGTTGTATATTCTCATATTAAATTTGTATTTTTACAGTATTCTGAGTATGTTGAGTTAAAGTCTCATTTTGAAAAGGGGGTAATGGGGCCAGTGCTGTGACACAGTGGGTTAAAGCCCCAGCCTGCAGCACAGGCATCCCATATGGGTGTCAGTTCTAGTCCCGACTGCTCCTCTTCCAGTCCAGCTCTCTGCTAATGGCCTGGGAAAGCAGTGGAAGGTGGCATACTCTGAATAAAAGCTTTACACAGTGTGCTAATCATACTACGTGATATCCAACAATGCCATTTTATGAGAGAACTTGTCAGATAGTTGATTGCTTTCCCTCCAAAAATAATATGTATCATTATCATTGTTGCTGGTTTTAATGGCTTCTCTATGAGAATGTGATTTATAACAGTTTCCACTACAAGAGATGTAGTTTTGAACAATGCCTTCATAGTCTTGGATTGAGTTCTACCTTTAATCACAAGATTAATGGATTTCATCCTGGAAAGCATAATTGTTACTTCTTCTGGGGGGGGGCACACTAAATTTACTTATTTTAGCAAACCCAGGCATTATTTGAATATACCATGAAAACAGCAATATAATAAACTCCACTTTGGGCAAACAGTTATGGCTAAAACCACCACAAACTGGGAGTAGTATACAAGTCCCTATATAGACAAATGAATCTAGATCTAGAATAATCCAAATTTAACTGGTTAATATTGTATACCCTAATAGCACCATCACTTTTGTCACTTGTTTCAAGACCTAAAGATTCATATGTGTGATTCTCAATGGAAGCTTGACCACTATTTTGGCTCACGAGCTTATTCTGAGCTATGGTGTTTGTGTTACGGTTTTTATCAATGTCTTTTCACTTCAATGAGCCATGCTAATCTAGTGATTCTTTTTATTACCCCCTTTTCTTTTTAAAGAATTATTTTATTTATTTGAAAGACAGAGTTACAGAGAGAGGTAGAGTCAGAGAGAGAGAAGTCTTCCATTCTGCTGGTTCACTCCCCAAATGACCACAACAGCCAGAGTTGTGCCAATCCAAAGCCAGGAGACAGGAGCTTCTTCCGTCTCCCACACAGGTGCAGAGACCCAAGGATTAGGGCCATCTTCTACTGCTGGATTGGAAGAGGATCAGCCGGGACTTGAACCGGTGCCCATATAGGATGCTGGTGCTGCAGGCTGGGGCTTTAACCCACCGTACCACAGCACCGGCCCCACCAGTTCTCATTCATACCTTGGAGCTTTTTGATCAGCCCATGTCCACAAAACATGTTCTTCTGTTGGTCTCAGTGAGACTAGTTTGTCTTGTCTCCTGCATCCTCACCGACTGCTCCTTCTCAAAGTCCTCATTTCCCTGAGCCTATTCTCCATCTTTACTTAGACTCTAATAATGCAGTTCATTCTCAACACACCCAAAGTGGAACTTGATCTTCACCCTCCAGCCTTCTCCACTGATATGTAGCCCTTCCCGTTTTAGTTGATATGGCTGTCTTCCAGTTCCTCAGGCCAAAATTTTGGGGTCATAGTTAACTCATCTCCATTTCTCGCATTCACATCTGAATCCTACCTGCAAATCCTGTCAATCCTGTGTTCAAATCTGTCTGGAACCTGGATAAGTCTAAACATTTCAACTGCATATTTGAGAAGATCCTGGATCCTCATCATCCTAAGGACCTGCCACAGTAAACCAGAATCAAGCTCTGACTTTGGAGACACACAGAAAATAACCACGTGGGTGACTCAAAGAATTCACAAGTGAATGAATGAGTGTTACCAGGATCAAAACATCAAGAGTGAGTTAATTCACAGAATTATCTGGTTTTCAACCACCTTTAGTAAGATTCAATTCAACAAATAGTTTCTAAGAACTCATTAGGGGCAGAACATACTACTCTTTTTCAGTGTACTAAACTATTATATGCAAGAAAATATGCTCAATTTTAAAGCAGTTCAATGAGTTTTGAGAAATGCATATGTCCTTGTAAGCAATTAAAATAAGTATTTCTCTTTTATAAACATAAAAATTTATCCTATTTTCTAAATAATTCTTTAATTCAACTTCAGCTGTAGGCAGACACTGATCTTTTCACTGTCATTAAAGATTAGTTTTACCGGGCCAGCGCTAGGTTCCAGTCCTGGTTGCTCCTCTTCCAGTCCAGCCCTCTGCTGTGGCCCGGGAGGGCAGTGGAGTATGGCCCAGGTGCTTGGGCCCTGCACCTGCATGGAAGACCAGGAAGAAGCACTTGGCTTCTGGCTTCTGATCGGAGCAGCACCAACCATGGCGGCCATTTGGGGAGTGAACCAATGGAAGGAAGACCTTTCTCTCTATCTCTCACTGTCTGTAACTCTACCTGTCCAACAAACCAAACAAAAAAAGATTATTTTGCTTGCTTTAGAACTTCATATAAGCATATATTGATTTTTATCTATGTTGTTGCATATCCAATATTCATGCCTTTATATAACTGAGTAGTATTCCATTGTATGAATATAGTATGATTTTTTAAGTTTATTCAGCAATTTATAGACACTTGAGTTGTTTCTATCTTGAGGTATTATAAATAGAGCTGCTAAGAAAATTCATATAAAGTCTGCTATGGAGATATGTTTATATATCTTGAGCAAATATTGTGGAATTGCTGGTTCATAAAGAATGTTTATAGGAAAATGCAAACTTTTGCAACTGGCTGTAAATTTGGCACTCCTACTAGCAATGAATTGTTCCATCTTTGTTATGGTCAGATTTTTGCCCTTTTCTGAGTTTCCATGATATTTCATTATGGCATTAAGTGACGTTTCTCTGAAGAATAAAGACACTGGGGCCAGCACTGTGGCACAGTGAGTAAAGCTAATGTCTGCAGTGCCAGCATTCCGTATGAGTGCCAATTCCCGTCCCAGCTACTCCACTACCAATCCAGCTCTCTGCTATGACCTGGGAAACAGTGGAAGATGGTCCAAGTCCTTTGGCCCCTGCACCCACATGGGAGACCCAGAGGAGGCTCCTGGCTCCTGGCTTTGGATCAGCACAGCTCTGTCCATTGCAGCCAATTGGGGAATGAACAGCAGATGGAAGACCTCTCTCTCTCTGCCTCTCCTCCTTTCTCTGTGTAACTCTGCCTTTCAAATAAATAAATAAATATTTTAAAAAAAGAATAAAGACATTGCATGCTTATTTCCCATTCACATATCTTATTTACAAAGTGGTTGTTTAAATTATTTGGCTATGTTGTATTATGTGTCTTATTATCAATTTGTAAGAGTATTTTCCATATTCTAGATGTACATCCTTGTTTAGTAAATTTATTGTAGTATATTTTCATGTCTCTGGTCTGCCTTTTCCTTTTCTTAATAAAATCTTTGAAAGAGAAGCATTTCTAAAAAAAAAAAAGAGTAGAGTTTCCAATTTTCATGAAGTTTAGTTTATTTCTGTAAAATGCTTTTTATTTCTTAGCTAAGAAGTATTTGCCTACTTGAAAGAAGCAAACATTTTCCTCCTATGCTTTTTAATAGAAGGTTTAATTTTAGCTGTTTCATTTAGGTCTATGACTGTCAGCACTTTAAATAAGGCATTCCATTGTCTTCTGGGTTGCTGGTTTTCACTGATAAGTCTGCAGTCATTCTTACCTTTGTTTTTCTTGAGCATGACATAATTTCCGCCTGCCTGCCATGGGTCTTAATGATTTTTTAATCACAGGTCTCACAAATTTTTAAAATTTATAAATCTTTCTATTTGAAAGGGAGGGAGAGATAGCACTCCCATCATCTGGTTCATTCTACAAATGCCTGCAACAGCCAAGGCTAGACTGGGGCTGAAACTAGGATCTGGGAATGCAATCCAAGTCACCTGTATGGATTTCAGGAACCCAATTACTAGAGCCATCACTGCTGCCTCCAAATGTCCAAATTAGTATTAACATGGAGTCAGAAGCCAGAGCCTGGAATCAAACCCAGGTTCTCTGATGTGGGGTGCAAATGCTTCAACCAGCAGGCTAACTGCCTACTTCTGATTTTAGCAACTTTACTATGTTGTAAATTTGTGTTGTTTACACTGGATTTATGCTGCTTAGGATTCTTTAGTTTCTTGGAAATGTGGATTCATGTTTTAAAAATCAATATTGGATGTCCTTAGTCATTATTTCTTCAAATATTGTATTTGACACTTTCCCCCAGAACTCCATTTATGTGTATTAAAATGTTTATTATTATATAGGCCACCAAGATTCTTCAATTTTTCTGCACTTTTTTTCTGTCTCCAGTATGGGCACTTTCTATTGTCTTAGCTTTAGTTTTCTGATCTATTCTTTTTATTGTATTGTTATTTCTATTAAATCCATGCTTTATATTTTCTGTTTCTCCCTCATTATGTTTATATTTTCTTTATTTTTTTATTTTTTTGACAGGCAGAGTGGACAGTTAGAGAGAGAGACAGAGAGAGAGGTCTTCCTTTTCTGTCGGTTCACCTCCCAATGGCCGCTGCAGCCAGCACAGGAGCCAGATGCTTCCTCCTGGTCTCCCATGCGGGTGCAGGGCCCAAGCACCTGGGCCATCCTCCACTGCACTCCCTGGCCACAGCAGAGAGCTAGACCAGAAGAGGAGCAACTGGGACAGAATCCGGCGCCCCAACCGGGACTAGAACCCAGGGTGCTTGTGCCACAGGTGGAGGATTAGCCTATTGAGCTGCAGCGCCAGTCTATATTTTCTTTAAATCTTGAATATATTTATAGTTTCTTGAAGTTCCTGTCTGCTAATTTTATCATCTCTATCAATTCTAGACCTCTTTCTTTAAGCTGATAAATCATATCTTCTTTGCCTGCCTAATAATTTTTGATGGAGTTCTGAACACTAATAATTTTACAGTAGTTTTCTTTCTGTTATTGTTGTAAGGGCAGGCAGTTAATTTACTTGCAGATCCACTTGATGTGAGGTTTTAAGGCAGGTTGAGATTAGTCTTTACTAAAAGGTTATTTCGGTCCTCTTGCTAAGGCGTGGCTCTTTATTATTCTTACTGAATGCTCTCTGATCATTCAATGGAAGTCCTAACTCTGTTGGACTGAATGTCTCCAATAAGGAATGCAGGTGCCCCAAGTGGCAGCGTAATTTACTGCACTGCAGTGCCCACCCCATTATGCTTATAATTTTTTTTTTTGACAGGTAGAGTGGACAGTGAGAGAGAGAGACAGAGAGAAAGGTATTCCTTTTCCGTTGGTTCACCCCCCAGTGGCCGCTGCAGCCGGCACACCGCGCTGATCCGAAGCCAGGAGCCAGGTGCTTCCCCTGGTCTCCCATGGGGTGCAGGGCCCAAGGACTTGAGCCATCCTCCACTGCACTCTCAGGCCACAGCAGAGAGCTGGCCTGTAAGAGGAGCAACCGGGACAGAATCCGGCACCCCGACCGGGACTGGAACCTGGTGTGCTGGCGCCGCAGGTGGAGGATTAGCCTATTGAGCTGCAGTGCTGGCCTATGCTTATAATTTTTAAAATAGACTTTGCTACTTGCCTTGCAGGTTGATTGTGAAGTGCATATAGTATGACAGCTTCTACCTTAGCTTACCCCTCTGATTCTATCAATATTAATTATTGGGTGTACAAAAATTCTCAAGAATGCATAGAAAATATTTTGAAAATAACTGTTAATATTGTCATATTTTTCCTTTATTGTTTTCCTTTCTCTTTTGAACTTTCCCTCTTTCATTACACTTCTCAGTATTCATGCTGTGATATCTGTGTCTGTTGAATTTTGCATTTCTATTTATTTGCTCTACTGCCTTCTCAGTAACATTTGGAAAAATCTTATCTCATTCTTTAAGCACAATATAATTGCTTCCATTCCAAGCCCTTTGAGAGTTCCTATTTTGAAAGGAATTCAGAGTGCCTGGAAAATTAGATAAGTGGATGTACAACAGGGTAGGTCAAGTTTTAAGCTTCAGAGAAGCTAAATGGATCTGAAAAGCCTCATTTGTGATGTTAAGTAAAAGAAATTTGACCTAGAATTGTGCTATCCAATGCAGTAACTGCTAACCACATGTGACCATTGGCCTTTTAGCTGTATGACTACTGCCATATGTTGAAATGACAATATTATATATACTAGATTATATAAATGCTTAAAATTAATTTCACAAGGGCCGCACTGTGGCGTCGTAGGCTAAACCTCCACTTGTGGCGCTAGTATCCCATATGGATGCCCATTCATTTCCTGGCTGCTTCTCATCTGATTTGGCTCTCTGCTTACACCTGGGAAAGCAGTAGAAGATGGCCCAAGTGCTTAGGCCTCCACACCCACATGTGAGACCCGGAATGTGAGACTTCAAAGTTAGATCTCAGTGGCTCCTGCCATTGAGGTCATATGGGGAGTGAACCAGCATATGAAAGCATATGAAAGACCTTTCTCTCTGTCTCTTCCTCTCTCTGTCTGTAACTCTACCTCTCAAATGAATAAATTAAAAAAAAAAACTTTAAAAATTAATTTTATATTTCTTTTTACACAGTTTATTTTGGTTTGTATTACATTCCTTTTTTTAAAAAAAAATATTTGACAGATAGAGATAGACAGTGAGAGAGAGAGAGAGAGAGAGAGAGAGAGAAAGGTCTGCCTTCCGTTGGTTCACCCCCAAAATGGCCGCCACAGCCAGAGCTATGCCGATTTGAAGCCAGGAACCAGGTACTTCTTCCTGGTATCCAACGTGGGTGCAGGCGCCCAAGCACTTGGGCCATCCTCCACTGCCCCCTGCCCCGGCCACAGCAGAGAGCTGGACTGGAAGAAGAACAGTCAGGACTAGAACCAGCACCCATATGGGATGCTGGTGCCTCAAGGCGGAGGATTAACCAAGTGAGCCAAGGCGCTGGCCCCTTGTATTATATTCCTGTTGGGCAGTGCTGTTCCAAAAAGCATGGAGGTGGGAAAGTCTAGCCTGGGATTTTAAGAAAGATAGTATCATCAACAGTCTGCATTTTACAACTCACTTTCTGGCAGTATGTAGGGAGCAGAGACAAGAGGGGACTATCTGAAGATAAGGAATGGAGTGAGAAGACTACTGTTATGGCCCAGGAGATAAATTAGTGTCAAATTCAGTGTCACAAAAGTTATGTTTCTATGTGATAAAAATTTCCACTTGTAGAGGAGAGGTAGGAATGCAAAACAATAGATTATACAAAAGCGTGCATATAAGCTTGTTTTGAAAAGAAGATACCACATGCATACACACCAATACTCACAGCTCTTACTATATTCATTCTTGTGCATGTTTTAGATCAATTCTAGATTAACATAGTCTGAAAAACCTGGGCCTTCTGTGGATTGACACAAACAAGTTATTTGGGACTGATGGAAATAATTTGTCCCTCTATGCTTAGCTCTGCTCCCTCCCACCCTTGTATCCCTGAGAAGGTAACTTAAGCTCTGAGTTTCAATGTCTTTGAAAGAAAAATAACTAAGATTCCACAGGTCTTGTGGGAGATTAAGTACAAAAGCTTCAGAAATATAGAAAACTAGGTAATGAATGTAATAAAAATTTTAGATATGCTTGTTATTCTATTCCGCCAAGTAAATCACTTTCCTCTCTACCAGAGACGTCTTCACCACATCCTGCCTGCACCTGGATCAGCTAGATTCCTTGACACTGGCAGGATGGTTGCTCGGAAAGATGTGAAGCAAACAGCCCGGAGATCCTCATAACCTTTTTATGCTCAGGGAAATTCTGTATCCTGAGGTGAAAATGCCCTTCCCATCGTTGGCCCTGATGTTCGCCTGAGCCAGATAAGGAAAGTACAGGCCAGACTTTGTGAAGGTTATCTAAACAACACAGCTTTCTCTAACATGCTGTTATCAGGGTACACAGGTGTTCTAGGACCTCTTTTTCTCTCACCCAAAGCTTGGTATCACAAAGTTGCCATAAGCAGCGTCCAAACATTAGTCAATATTTAACTCCTTTGCAAATATAACTAGATTTGAAACTTCCAAGTTTGGCATTTTCTATTTGTAAGCACAAAGGTTATCAGGTCAGAGTTGAGTCAATGTAAAACCGTGCTCTATGGAATCCAGGGATATGGGATTTTTCCTTCCATAAGATCCCACCTTTCAATGCCATGAGATCCGTGGGGAAGGCTGCCATGGCTCAGGGCCCACCTTCTGGCCTACAGTCCCAAGATGTGAGGAGCAACAGGGCCTGAAGGAAAGCAGAGCTTTGGCTGTCGCTCCCCTCACCACTGGTATTTGGAGTCTTCCAGAACATTGAAGTGCACCTGGGAGTCTGGGTAATGCGGAATGAATTCTTACTAAATATTGGTATACACGTGGCCTCATATTGCCTTGAAACAGTGGTTGCCACCAGGGACTGAACTTTAAAATACCCATAAAAATTCACAACCCATGATTGGATGCTTGCTAGATGAAACATTCTTAGAACTTGGAGAAATGGTATATAATTACTAATTCCTATTTGCTAAAATGATGTTAATTTCTATAATCCTGAAATCATAGTGACTTAAAATAAGGGAAGTTCATTTGTTGCTAATGAAAAACCACAAAATAGGTGTTCATGAGGGCTGAGTGGCTTTCTTTTCAAAACCCAGGCTCCTCCTTGGGGTTCTGCCAGATTCAGTATGTGGACTTTGAGATGGCTGTGCTTGTCTCCACCAAGCATGGAAGAGAAGGTCCATGGAAGACCACGTATGGGTTTTCAGGAACAGAATTCAAACTGGTACCATCCATGTACTACTTATCAGTGCCAGCAGTGGGCATGGGGCTCCATCTTCCTGCAAAGGAGGTTGGGGAATGGAGTCCAGTTCTATTTCCTGTAGGAAGTGGACAGCAATCTCTGAAATGTGTTATACAAATGGAGACTCCCAGACAGCACACCCATCATCTGAATGAAACAATGTGATAAAAATTCCCTGCCCCAACTAAAGAGTTCAGCAGGACTGGGGTTAGGCAGAGTCATTCACTCAGAGCTGACATGATAGACTGCTGATTGTGTACCATGACCTTCATCCCCTTTATGTATTTGGGCAGCCGAATCTTCCTGACATATGCTAGGTTTTGAACCTGTTTCACTTTACAGAATACCTCCCCATAGACTCGAGTCTGTCTCAGAATATGGCCCTAATTCTATAGTCTACATGAAATAAAGGTTGCCCTAGTGATGGATTAAATGTTGTACCATCTTGAACGTCAATTTATAAACCTTGTATAATTTAATAGTTTTCACAAATTTCAACTACTGCATAATATACCCAGAATGAACATTGGTTTCTATAGGGTCAATACAGTATGACCTCGACAAGACTATAGAGACACAAGAATTCAGTTCTTGGAAGCTTCTGAGGATTTTTTTGTTTTTGTTGGTTTGGGGCTTGTTTTGAGTAAAAGAGGCTTTCTTTACCATGAAATTGCTTAGGCAGTTGTTACTACAGCAATTATGCATAACAAATTGTTTCTCATATTCATTTCCTCATTTGTTCATTCATTCAGTGGGGATGTGATGAGGGCCTCTTGTGTAGATGCTTCGCTGTGACAAAAAGCCCAGAGAATTCCAGGCTTCTCTAAGCCTGTGTCCCATAACTGATTGTCATGAATTTCTAAGGAGGGAAATTCTGAAGGGAGGACTTCCTAGATGGAAGAGAAGAACCAGTGTAGATAGAATAGGTTAAGTCTCCCTGAAAAGGGGCTAAAATTCAAGATCCAGAAGATAAAAATGTGCCCTGTCTTCCATCCATGGTATTCCTGTATTCCTTCCCTTCCATACTACTGTTAATATTTCCCTGCCATTCGTGAATGATTTCATTCACAAATACTTTGTTGAATTTTTTTCTTTACCTGTAAACCTTTACCAGGAACTAAATGAGTATTTGACCATTTTTGATCTACCAGTGTGGCAACTTTATATGGTTCAATCCATATCTCTGGTATTACTCTATATCTATGACTATTGCTGAAGAGTTCAATTCTATTAAAATTATGGTATCACTTTTCAGTCTATTGTCAGAAGAAATTTTAATTTTGTTTACATTCTGCAAGGGTTTTATCTTTGTTATAAATACATAGTAATTGTACCTATTTATGGGGTGGGATGTGATAACTCAAAGCATTCATACTGATGAAATCATGATAATTATCATCCCCATCTCATTATTTATGTTTGGAGCTTTTGAGTTCCTCTTTTCTAATCCCCTATTAAATATAGGATGTGTTATTGTGAAGTAGAGTCAAACTACTGTGCTTTGCAACACTAGAACATGTTCCTTCCATGTAACTTTCTCTTGGTACCCGCTATTCAAATAATGTACCCCTATCCCACCTTCCCTAACTTCTGATAATCACGATTCTACATTCAAATCTACTGCTTTCAAGCTTCTACGTATGAGGGAAGTCATGTGATATTTGCCTGTGCCTGGCCTACTTCATTAATACAGTGTCTTCAAGTTCCATCCATTTTGCAGCAAATGAAAAGATTTAATTATTATTTTTTGCTGAATAATATTACATAGTGTATATGTACCACCTTTTATTTGTTTTTCTGTTGATAGGCATCTACTTGGATCAGATCTTTTCTGTTGTCAACAGTGCTACAATAAATATGGGCATATATGTGCCTCTTTGGTATGTTGACTTCATTTCCTTTGGATATATACCCAGTGTGGGACAACATGACATCTGTATTAATTTATATTCCCAGCAACAGTGCTTAACAGTTCCCTTTTGTCCACACCCTCACAAGCATTTATTATTCTTTGTCTTTTTAATAATAAATGGAATGAGATGAAATCTCATTTTGATATGCCTTTCCCTGATGGATAATGATATTGAATATGCTACAATATATTTTTTGGCCATGTCTATTTCTCCTTTTTAGAAATGTTTATTCACATCATTTTCCCATTTTAAAATTATATTTTTTTATATTAAGTTATTTGAATACCTTATATACTCATATGGTGGCTATCAATCCTGTATCAGATTAATAACTTGAAAATATTTTTCCATTCTGTAGGTTGTCTTTTTACTCTGTTGATTGTTTCCTATGCTGTGCAGAAGCTTCTTAGTTTGCTATAATCACATTTATATATTTTTGCCTTATAATTGCCTATGTTTTGGGGGTATTATCCATAAAATAATTGCCTGTCTTAATGTATTTCCACTATGTTTTCTTCTGGTGGTTTCACAGTTTCAGGTTTTACATTTAGATCCTTGATCTATTTTGAATTGTTTTCTTTACATGGTGAGAGGTAGGAGTCAAGCTTCAATCTTTTGAATGTAAATATTCAGTTTTCCCAGCACCAGTTATTGGAGATGCTGTCCATTCTTTCTTGTACCTTTTTGCATCTTTGTCAAAAATCAATTGACTGCAGATGCAAGGGTTTATTTCTGCAGTCTCTATTCTGTTCCATTGTTCTCTGTATCTGTTTTATTTTTTTAAAAAGATTTATTTATTCATTTGAAACGCAGAGTTATAAAGAGGCAGAGACAGAGGGAAGTCTTCCATCTACTGGTTCACTCCCCGAATGGCCCCAACGACTGAAGCAGAGCTGAGCCAATCCAAAGCAAGGAGCCAGGAGCCTCCTCCAGGTCTCCCACACGGGTGCAGGGGCCCAAGGACTTAGGCCATCCTGTACTGCCCTCCCAGGCCACAGCAGAGAGCTGGATGGGAAGTGGAGCAGCTGGGAACCAAACCTGCACCCATATGAGATGCCAGCACTGCAGATGGCAGCCCCACCCATTACACCACAGCTCCAGCCCCTCCACATCTGTTTTAATACCAAGCTGTTTTAGTTGCTATCGTTCTGTATTGTCTTGAAATCAGATGTTGTGATGGCTAAAGCTTTCTTCTTTTTGCTCAAGATTGCTTTGGCTTTGGGGGTCTTTTATTTTCCTAGGTGAATTTTAGGACTTTTTAAAAAACAGTTCTGTGAAGAATGGTACTGGTATTTTAATGAGGGATTGCATTGAATCTGCAACTTACTTTGGACTTAGATATTTTAATATTGTAACTCTTCCAATTCATGAGCAGGGGAGGTATTTTATTTTGGGGGTCCTCTTCAACTTCTTTTATTAGCATTTTATAATTTTCATTAAAAGTTCTTTCACTTCCTAGGTTAAATTTCTTCCTCGATACTATATGCTTTTTGTAGCTGTTGTGAAGGGGGTTGCTTCATGACTATTTTCTCAGCACATTTGTTATTGGTATATAAAGGTGCTACTGACTTTTACATGTTGATTTTATATTAAACAACTTTTTTGAATTTATCAGTTCTATGTCCATCAGAGTTATTGGTCTAAAGGGTTTTCCATTTTGTTGGTTTCTATTTGTGGAAAAAACTCCTTTTTTATAGTTTTTTGATGTCTTGCTTGGTAACAGGATAATGCTAGCTTCATGGCATAAGTTTCTCTGTCTTGCTTGGTAACAGGATAATGCTAGCTTCATGGCATAAGTTTAGAAGGGCTCCTTTCCATCATTTTTTTGGAATTGTTTGCAAAAAAATAGTGTTAGTCCTTCCTTAAAAATTGTATAGAATTCAGGAGTGAAGTCATCCAGTTCTGGACTTGTCTTTGATGGGAAACTTTTAATTACTGATTTAATCTCATTATTTGTTTCTGGTTTGTTCAGATTTTTTTGCGTCTTCATGGTTCAATTTTGGTAGGTTACATGTGTCCAAAACATCCATGTCTTTTAGGGTTTCTAATTTGTTGGAGTATCATAGTAGTCCCTTGATATCCTTTGTATTGCTGTGGTATCAGTTTCAATATTTCCCTGTTCATGTCTAATTTTATGTATTTGAATCTCTTGTTCTTTCTTGGTTAGTCTAGCTAAAGATTTGTCAATTTGTTTACCTTTAAAAACTGCAATACTTTGTTTCATTGATATTTTGTATAATTAGTCTATTTCATTCAGATTGAACTTCATTTATCTCTTTTATCCAATGATGAGGTTACTGATTCCACTTCTGGGTTCTCAGCAATGCCATTGATTCCTTTAGTTAATTTATTTATTCTCTGCTTTGTGTTATTGTTGAGGAATAAATTAATTCTATGGACTATCAAAGTAAAATATCAAGTGCTGTGGTAGAGGAGTGAGCTCTTTGGAGAACTGCTTCTATTTCACCGTTCTGAGTGAAAACCAAGGTTCTACAAAACTATGTGAGCGACTGAGTTGCTAGTATTTGCTTGCAAAACTGTTGCTATCAAATCTGGGAAAAGAGTTTAGCGTCACACTTAACCCACAGACCGATACAGAGAATTATAAACTAAAAAAAAAAAAAGAAGAAGAAGAAGAGGAGTGGAAAGACTACATATTTTGCTACAGTGAATTGATGGCAATTTTGAGCATTATATAATGATGTTAGAAGAGAAATTTCCGTTATCTACCACATTCTGATCTTCCCACAAGTACTTGCAAAATGTCATGTATTCTATCAATCTAGCTTTATCTGTAAATAAAATTAGAAATAGATCCTTGGAAATTTCTCTCTCTTCATGCCACTTTTCCACAGTACTGCTCAAAAAGAGATAAGGTTTGCCTATAAAAAAAAAAAAAAAGACCTTCCGGTGTTCTGGTTGTGCGCAGAAACTGCAGAGCTGCCACGGTGAGTCAGGAGCAAGTTTTCCAGGGCTAAGTTATCAGAATTGTCTGTTTTCCCCCAGAGGTGCAGGGGAAGTTGTATTGTGCCAATCTTTTAAAAATGTATGTAGCATGTAGCCAGACTTAATCATGTTTTTGACTTTATGCAGATGCTGCTGTTTTGGAATATTTCACTGCTGCTAAGCGCGGTGGCAGGTAAGAAAAAAATACATGGAGCTGGGAGAGACTCCCTGCTCAGTCCTTCCAAGAAGGCCTGGGATTGCTGAATTCACTCCTCCAGGAGACAGATGAGTAAAAGGAGGAGGCTGCCTGGGGAAGAACACAGGCAATTTGAGAAAGGCTGTGGGTCAAGCTCTAAGACACCCTGTTAAAGTTCAGATAAACAACTAATATTCCAGACAAACATCAAAATGTGTCAATTTTGTGCCAAAAAATATCTGTTGTTTATCTGAAATTCAGTCTCGTTTTTTGTATTGGTTTTGGTTGCAGCATCTAGCAACCTTCACTTGGGAGTCAAGTGAAGGGTTTGAACCATGTGTCTGTTGCCTACAACAATAGTACCCTGAGCAAATTCCATACCTCTCTGTACTGCGGTATCTTTTTATGAAATGCAAATGACATCACCGCTTTCATGGGATGGTTGTGAGGCTTACGTAAGATAAGTAAATCACTGGGCGCAGCACTGGGCACATGGTAAGAGTTCAAGCAATGCAGCCCCTGTAGAGCGGCTACTCTCACTCCCGTTGTGCATGTAGATTTTATCATCCTCAGGAACCCTACCAATAGTTCTTCCTTTGGGTGGTAATAGCCAAGCATAGGGTTATGGAAAAGCATGAATCTTGTTAGACTGTTTCTGATCGGCTTCTTCACCCAGGCACCCAGGAGAGGCTCAAACAGACACAACTAAATGTTCAATCAGGATAGCAATATGAGCCGTTGGTCCTTGCATGACACAGGATCTCCAGCCAAAGACCAAAACCACATGGCTAGAGACAAGGCTGCTCTACTCTTGGGCACCACTAACTCATGACTCAAGAAAGACACACAGGTGAGGACTAAAATGAGCCTCAGCGTGGGGCTGAGCAGACACAGAGGAATGGAGTGACCTGTGGAGCAATAGCCTGTCTTTCATGGAGCCTTGGTCTCCTGGGGCTGCTCTGTGAGTAGTGACAAGGAGGGCATTCAGGAAGCAGAGGGTGCAAATCTGCTACAAAACATAACTGAACTCCTATTTTGGCTGAGAGACCATGACAAAGAGCATGCTGGTCAAACTGATATCTTCCAATCACTTCTGGGTAACTGCAGGAAGTGAAATCTGCTACGACAGACTTGGCTGCTTCAGTGACGATGTCCCGTGGGCAGGAACTGCAGAGAGACCCATCAAAACACTGCCCGAGGACCCGAAACATGTCAATACTCGCTTCCTCCTGTACACAAATGAGAACCAAGACAACTACCAGGTAAGAATGCTCAGTTTCCATGACTGAGTGCTGGCTGTTTCATGGGATTACAATTCTAAAAACTCGAGTCTTCTAGAGAGACAATAAGGTCATGCAGTCAATTTCTAACGTTGAAGAATTTCAGGGCAGTGTACTTAAGTATTATTTTATGTAACTTGTTCATAAAAGTCCACTAATTTCATATTCTTCTTGTGCTATGTACAGATTATCATTATAAAAATATTCCAAATATGGGGCTTTGCATATATAAAATATATGTGCATTTGTATTATGATTTATATGTACAGATGGTCTCCAACTTATGATTATCTGACTTAATGATTTTTTTGTTTACTTTGGGATTGTATGAAGCCAACATGTATTCAATAGAACCTGTAATTTTATTTTAACGATTAGATTTATTTGTTTGAGAGACAGAGTTACAGATGGAGAGGGAGAGACAGAGAGAAAGGTGTTCCACCTGATGGTTCACTCCCTAGATGGCTGCAACAGCCAGGGGTGGTCTAGGCTGAAACCAGGAGCCTGATTGCAGGAGTTTCTTCTGGGTCTTCCACGTAGATGCAGGGGCCCCAGCACTTGGGCCATCTCCCATTGCTTTCCCAGGCCATAAGCAGAGAGCTGGATTGGAAGAGAAGCAGCCGGGACATGAACCAGCACCCACATGGTATGCAGGCACCATAGGCAGAGGCTTAGCTTACTACACCACAACGCTGGCCCCATGTACTTTGAATTTTATTCTCTCTCATGGTGCTGGGCAGCTTCAGTGAGCCATAGCTCCCAGTCAGCCACATGATCATGGGAGTAAACGTCCTCACCACCGTATCAGGGCAGACCTGTTATTCCAAGCTGAAAAACTGAAAACATTTTAAGGTGACAGGAAAGTAGCAGCTTAGCAGTGCTTGTGAATAGCCAGGCTGTAAGAGGAGAATCCTTATTCACAAGACTCTTGACTCCCAGCAGCCTCTTCTCTCCCACCTCTCCCACGTACTTGTGATTCTGGTAAATATTACAGGAGACTTGACCTGAAACACTTCTCTTCCCAAAACAGGAACTCACTGCGGACGCATCAACGATCAAAAACTCCAATTTCAAAACAAATAGAAAAACCCGCTTCATCATTCATGGATTCATAGACAAGGGGGAAGAGAGCTGGCTGCATGATCTGTGCAAGGTGAGACGCGGTCATCTCTCTCCTTTTTTTTAAAGTGGTATGTAAATCACTCTTTTTAAATTTTTAAAATTTATTTGAAAGGCAAACTTTACAGAGAGAGACAGAGACAAAGACAGAGAGAGACAGAGAGATCTCCCATATGCTGATTCATTCCCAAATGGCAGCAATGGCCAGAGCTGGGCCTATCCAAAGCCAGGAGCCAGGAACCTCCTCCTGGTCTCCCATGTGGGTGCAGGGTCCCAGGGTCCTGGCCAACTTCCTCTGCTCTCCCAGGCCATCAGCAGGAAGCTGGATCAGAAGTGCTGCAACCAGCACCCATACGGGATGCCAGCACACCCACACGGGATGCTGACCCTAACCTGGTAATCTCTTAACGGAAAGTTGTTTCAGCAGTGATAATTAACCAATAACGCAGGGGGCCCACCAAGGAGGATGGATGTTGGTCACTACAACACCGGACCTGGGTGTCCAGGGGAACTCTAGGAGGTGCTGGTGAGAGAAGAGGCCTGAGACTGCCAGGACAGTGAGGTTTCAGGCATTTGGAGGCTCCAGGGCAAAGCCCTCTATCAGGAACTAATACAGCAATATATCCAAAGTTTTGCAACTAAAGCTTCAGTACAGATGCACACCGACTCATCAAGGCTGCTATGTTTCTACTAGTTTTTAATTTCCCTTGTGAAGAGCCAAGACATCTCATTTTCTTGAAATAATCTTTTTTTTTCCTCAATTTTTCCTTGCTTTGGTATCAATATCTAGGAAATCTGTGATGGTTTTTGTTTCCAGCTTCTGTTGTTTCAACCACAGTGATTCTATTTTCTTTAATTTGCCTTTGGCTCTGTGCCTTGTAATAATGAAGAATTAAAGACAGAAAATCCAATAAAATGAATTGTCCTATAACTGCTAGTGCTTGAGGATCATTATATTGACTCACTTATTTGTGTATTTATTCATGTCTTCATCAAATTTCTATGGTCAGCTGTGGCACAAAGCTGTAATCATTTATCCAGAGAAGTCAAGAAAAAGACTCAATGATCCTCCTACACCCATTTAATTTTTGCCTTGTCTTTGACTCAAGCAAAAGGCTGAGCCAAATCAGCTCCCAAGCGTATCCATATGTCCTGAAGACTAATGAACATAGTAGAGTCTGTTCATTTCTCAAGCTTAAGAATAATCAGTAAAACCATAACTTGTCTTTAGAAGAAATTTAAATCTGATGATTACTGGGGGGGGGGGGTAGTAATAGATTTCTGTAAAGCAGTGAAGAAAAAAATGTAATTCTCAGTTTAAAAGAAATATGTGTTTTTTTAAGATTTGGATACACTATTTATAAGGTGCCCAAAGGCGATTGTCTCACTTGCATTTGATTTGATTTGGCTTTGTTAATGCTGTTGCATTGTGATAGTGAAATGCATGTGTTAGACTAGAAAGTTAAAGTTCCTGGATTTCAATCTTGACCCTATTCTTAGCTACCTATGATACTAGCAAAGCAGGATGCAGAGTCTGGGATGTTAGCAGTGCCATGTCCTTTGCACAATTGTATACAGTTATCTAAAGGCAGCCAAACTGACTTAGTTTGTCTAGTTAGGATAACCATTTCATTCTTGGGAGTTTTCCTTCTATACAATAAGCATTGGAGGTGAGTCCTAACATTGCCTCATTATTCTCATGTTCTTTTTGGCAAACAGTGGGACATATATAAACACACTAAACAAAACTATAATTTCTGCCAGAACTAACTTTTATGGAAACTGCATCAGAGAAGGTTTCCAGTAGATAGCTGATAGTCTACACTTTGAGGTGAAAAAACTCTTCGGTGATGTCTGCTCATCATGGAAAAGCATGTTCCTTTACCTTCTACGTATTTATAAATTTAAGCATTTCTAGTCTTTCATTCACTCAGCATGTTTTTGAGCACCTACTACTATGTGCCAGAAACTCTTCTAAGCACTGAGGTTATTGCAAGGAAGGCAGACAGTGTTCCCAACTATATTTTAGTCTTATTCATAACTTTTACAGTGTTCTGATGAGACAACCCATTATATCACAGCTTCTATATCTCTTCACTGAATCAAGAGTCTGTGCATCTATGGAAACAGAAATCCTAGTTCCTACAGTGACCAAACCCCATTTGGAGTCAACATTAAACTTCACCAAGGAGTCTGTATCCATAGGAGTTGGGGAGTTCTACTCATTGCTTCGAAGTTAATGACATACTTTATAGGTCAAAGGGAATTTCTCCTGGTCTATAAATGTGTTTATTAGTAGTTAACAAAAACGCTGAATTGCTTGCCTTGTGTTGTGTCTCTCCCATCAGAACCTGTTTCAGGTGGAAAGTGTGAACTGCATCTGTGTGGACTGGAAGGGAGGTTCCCGCACTACATACTCGCAGGCCACCCAGAACGTCCGGGTTGTCGGGGCGGAAGTGGCGTATTTAGTTGACACTCTTCAGGTAACTACGTCTGGGTTATATAAAAGCCCACACACATTGCTGTCTAAATTCTTTAAAAAAAAAAAAAAGCTGTAGGTTTGATGTTGATAAAGACATTGTTCCACTAACATATGACTTTACCCTAAGTTGAAAAGAAAAATGCAAAGAAATCTCAGTTTGGGTTCATCAATAACTCTATTTAAGTCATCAAATCAATTAAGCAACTATGTAGGTTGTTTTTACTGAATTCCACCAGAATTTGTTTTAATGTTTCCAGTTACTACCAAGTTGACATGACAAGGTCAATCTCAAGATTAAACTAGTTTTTAAGAGAACTAAAATGATAACAAGCTAACCTTGAATAACTGAAAATATAGACCATATTAAACACAAATGTTCTTAAGTAATTTCTTCTTTACTGCTCTGTAACCCAAACACCTGCTTTGTTATCCCTGTAACAACTTAGCATGTCCTTCAAGAATTCTTTCTACATGGAAATGGAATGAAATAGAACTGTTTCAAACCATTTAAAAATTAAACCCATTTCTACTTTTAATTATAACTCTAAAGGGAAAACTATCATGGAAATCTATTGCTTTGAAGGAACAATGTGTCTTCTTAACTTCGAAGTTTGCAGATTCTTCTCTGTGCACAGCTTGAATTCTTAAACACTTGAAAACATTTTGAAAAGATTTTCTTTCCAACAGTCAGCGATTGGGTACTCGCCATCCAATGTCCACCTAATTGGCCACAGCCTGGGTTCCCATGTTGCTGGGGAGGCTGGAAGAAGGACCAATGGGGCCATTGGACGGATCACAGGTTGGTCAAAACTGTGGAAATGGCAACATTAGACTACATGTAGCCTATAGAGATCTAAAAGGAAATACAGAAGAAAAATTAGGCTCAGCCTGATTTGTACCTCCACAAAGTGTCTGAATTGGGCTGTACTTCGTGAAATTTTCATTGATACGGTTATTTGCTCCACATTGCCCAGTGTAACATCTAAAAATCCTGCCTTTTTCTAAAATACAAATTAAATTCATCTCTAGATCTTACTCAAGTCTATTTCCTCAGTATCAAGTTTCATGAAAAGCTAAATACCATTAGCTAGAATAAATCGAATTAAACCCAGAGCTTAATATTGACAATTAATTGTATTCTGCTTCAGTAGCAATAGCTAATGAGCCCAAACCTCCTCAGCCACAACAGAGCTGTGGGAAGGGGGAAGGTAGTCAAATTGCTGTGGGCTGCCAGCTCTGAGATTTAAAATGGTATTTTCCGAAGCTCAGACCGGCTGCATTCGGCCACTGGCAGATCATGTGGGCTACTCAGGCTCTGAAACAACTGTGTAACTTTCAAGGAAAGACTTGGCGAGTGTGGATCTTTACAATGAACACAGCCCTCCTACATTTTCCAGCTTTCTGTCCTGACCTGGTGGTTCTCTTTTTAATATTTTACATAAGTTGGTTACATTTGGATTTGGGGAAGCATCTGGAATGTGTACCCATTGATTTGCCAAAGAGAAGGTCTACACGGATTGTTATTACCTGCCCGTGTGTGCCACAGCCTGTGCAGCCAGCACTGTGCCATCAAAGCTGGGACTCTGTGGCCGGGAAAGCTGAGGCCCTTGAGCCCACAGGAGTTTGCAGTCTCCTGGAGACTTGAAGCCTGAGTAGCTGAAGTCCACTGTCTCCCAGCTCCAGCTCTTTTCTTGCATCTGCTTCCAGTGATGAAGATTCTACCAGGGACTAAGCGCCTATAAGCAGAGGCACATTCTATGACTGAGGAAAGTTGAAGCAAATAGCAAACTAGAAACAGATTTCCCTTCAGAAAAATGGTAAGGGAAGGATGAGCTCATTCGTGTCTTTCCATGAATGCAGCCAATTCCTGGGCTATAACTAATGCAGACATGTGAATGTGCATGAACACTGGGAGAGAATTAACAACATGTCCACTTACCTTAGGGTTGGATCCAGCAGAACCTTGCTTTCAGAACACCCCTGAAATAGTCCGATTGGACCCCAGTGATGCCCAGTTTGTGGATGCAATTCACACGGATGCTGCTCCAATGATTCCCAACTTGGGTGAGTTCCTCAGCTTGTTCCCTTCTTAGAATGTTTCCAGTCTATGCATTAGCATATTTCAGAGGTCTTCAGCATATACAGTAACATAAATCTCCCTTTATGCTTAAAATTCTTCAGGATTTGGAATGAGCCAAACTGTGGGTCACCTCGATTTCTTTCCAAACGGAGGACTAGAAATGCCTGGATGTAGTAAGAACATTCTTTCTCAGATAGTTGATGTGGACGGGATCTGGCAAGGTAAAACCGTTAAGTATACAAAGATTTTTTGGGACAAACTTGTACTTTGTTTTGTTCAATTTACTAAATACCTTGGAATTTTATAGGTCTCATATTTTATATAACTGACTTTTTTTTAAAAAAAGATTTTATTTATTTATTTGAGAGGCAGAGTTAGACAGTAAGAGGGAGAGACAGAGAGAAAATTCTTCCATCCTTTGGTTCATTCCCCAAATGTCCGCAATGGCCCAAACTGAGCCGATCCAAAGCCAGGAGCCAGGAGCTTCCTCTGGGTCCCCAACACGAGTGCAGGGGCCCTAGGACTTGAGCCATCTTCTACTGCTTTCCCAGGCCATAGCAGAGAGCTGGATCACAAGAGGAGTAGCCAGGACTAGAACCAGTCCCCATATGGGATGCTGGCACTGTAGGCGGGGCTTTAACCCACTGCACCACAGTGCCAGCCCCAACAACTGACTTTTAATTGTATGCTTGAGATAGAGATTTTCATGAGGGTGTGAGAAGATTGTGAGAAAGAAAATTTGCTTATAGTTCAAATTTCCACAGACATAATTCAGGGAATACATGACTAACTTGCACTTACATCTCTGTGAACCAATCTTTTCCTTATAAAGTTGTTTTTCCATTTCATTTAACTGTGGCATTAACTGTTATAACCTTGAACATTACTTAACTTCTAATTGTATCAATAATCACAAGTGTAGTTCATAAATGATTTTGTTTTGGGGATTATATTAGTTTACACAAATTTATCTACTCAACAGTGATATTTTTTATTATAATATCAACTTGGAAAGATGAAACGTACTGCTGACCTGTAATATGTTTGACTTCACAGGAGCACGTGACTTTGCGGCCTGTAATCACTTAAGAAGCTATAAGTATTATACTGATAGCATCATCAACCCTACTGGCTTTGCTGGGTTCTCCTGTGCCTCTTACAGTGACTTCACTGCAGTAAGTAGACTATGTGTGATTGCCACATCTCATGACTGGCACGGCTCACTTTACAGGACATCATGCAGTGAATGTTTGCACTTTCATATTTTTATCTTTAATTATAGAAACATATTTAATAGTGACATAGCATTAGAGAATTTAGAAAAATGGGCGTGCAAACAGAAATGACCTATGTTTATCTTGTTCTCTCTCACTTTGCCATGTATCAGGTAAGTGTTCAAACGTGTTTTAGAAATAGATATCACAGGCCGGCACCACAGCTCACTAGGCTAATCCTCCGCCTTGCGGCGCCGGCACACCGGGTTCTAGTCCCGATCCGGGCACCGATTCTGTCCTGGTTGCCCCTCTTCCAGGCCAGCTCTCTGCTATGGCCCAGGAGTGCAGTGGAGGATGGCCCAGGTGCTTGGGCCCTGCACCCCATGGGAGACCAGGAGAAGCACCTGGCTTCTGCCTTCAGATCAGCGTGGTGCGCCGGCCGCGGCAGCCATTGGAGGGTGAACCAATGGCAAAGGAAGACCTTTCTCTCTGTCTCGCTCTCTCACTGTCCACTCTGCCTGTCAAAAAAAAAAAAAAAAAAAAAAAAAGAAGAAGAAATAGACATCACAACAAAAGAAGTACTCTAGCAAGGCCTGAGGCTGTAGGATTCTGATGAACATGGAAAAATTTCTTTAAATACTTAAGCCACAGAATTATGTACATGTAGAAATTTGTATAAAATCTCATACTTGGCAAAAATCTCTTTGAATTTTTGTTTTCTATGATATCATTTTGATATCTAGGTTAGAGTCATATATGTGATTTTTTAAAAAAAAATTATTTTTTTGAAAGTCAGACTGAGAAAGAGGAGAGAGGGGGAGATAGAGAGAGAGAGTGAGAGAGAGAGAGAGAGAGATCTTCCATTCATTAGTTCACTCCCCAGATGGCCATTACAGCCATACTGAGCCACATTGATGCCAGGAGCTTATCCAGGTCTCCCACGTGGATGGCAAGAGTCCGAGTACCATCATCTGCTGCCTTTGCAGGCACATTAGCAGGGAGCTGGACTGGAAGTGGGGTAGTGGGAAATTGACTTGGTATCCAAATGGGATGTCAGTGCCAAGGGTGTGTAGCTGTACCTACTGCACCACAGCACTGGCCCCCATGTATGTGATCATAAATATGATGTAGTTGTTGTGTGTTTCTTAGAATTGTCTTTTCACTATATTTTTTCTTAAAATCAAAATTTATAACTTAGACCATTGATTAAGGAATTTCAAGTAATTAGAATGCCTGTGGAAGTCAAAATTACCTAGGAGACATACTTTGGTTATTAAGAGGGAAAGAATTCAAATCCAGGTTTCACCATCAAATGACTTGGGCAAAACACTTCTTTAAGGCAGTTTCTTCCTCTTTAAGTACAAATAATAATGGTAGACTCAACATATTTGGTGAGAGTGCATTATGAGATTATATATGTTAATTGCTTAACCCAGAGCCCAGACTGTGATGATTAGCACTTAACAATGTTAGCTATTATGGGGAAGGAGGTGCATATCATATTCACTTTACAGCCTGTCTATAGAGTAAGAATTGAAAATCCCTCTTTTTTCTTTGGTATAATTTTATTTTATTTCTCTTCTGTAAGATTGTGACATTTTATAGACACACACAGCATACACATATGTATAAAATAATACATATAAAAAGTAATCAGTTTCAAATATATATATATTTTTTATGTAGGATCTCTGTCCTTAATGTGCTGTACAATGTGACTCAATGCTAAAACGAGAACTCAAATAGTATATGTCACTTTGTGTTACTATATGAGGGCAAATGGACGAATTCTTTACTTAACACATGCTAAATTGATCTCCTGTATACAAAGAGAATTGAAAATGAATCTGGATGTGAACGAAAGGGTGGAGGGAGCGGGCAAGGGGGTAGGGTTGCGGGGGGAGAGGGAAAGTATGGGGGGAAAGCCATTGTAATCCATAAGTCGTACCTTGGAAATTTATATCCTAAATAAAAGTTAAAAAAAAATCATATACATATGTATATCTAAATATATAATCATATACATGAGTTTATATATAAATATACATATAAATATATAAATATATATAACATCATATACATATATATAATCCTCTAAGGGATATTCAATACTTCTATAAAAATTATGTCCTCCCTTCCACATTTCTCCACCTTTGGACCTCAGCCTCAGCCTCTCTCTGGCTCTAGACCAGGTGATCATGGTGGTGCTCTGGTCAGTGCGTGCTCAGTGGAGGGAATGACTCAGGGCCATTGGTTCAGGGGCTCTTGGTTCCATTGTACTCTGGGCTGTATCCCCCTCTGCTTTGTTGACGGGCACACTGCTGGCATTTGGAGGTGAGAGCTGGGGCTCTCCCTCTCTTCTGACTTAGACTGTGCCTGCAGAGAGCTTTGGCCATTTCTTGCTGTCTCAGTCTTCCCTGAGCTCTTGCTGGAGGCAGATCCTGAATCATAGCCATGTATACACATCTGGTCCGTTGGTTCTGGAGGTAGCCTTCCCCTGCACAGTGGGAATTGGGAGGCCCATCCTCCCAACTCTGTGCCTCCCTCTCTGTCCCTTTTACATAAGCTTTTGGTCCAGAAAGGGAGGGCGTTTGCTTATATTAATCTGTCTTTTCTCTGGTCCTGTGACTTTAAGAGAATTGCATTATTTATCAGTGAAATTGCTGGTGTATCTTTGAGAGCAATGAGATGGTGTTGTGAACCTTTGCCAAGACACTGTTAAAGTCTTTCGCCATCAGAGCAGAATTGGCCTCAGCACATGTGGACTGTAGCAACAAGTGGCAAAGGATGGTGCACAGTTACACAGCATCCTCCTGCATCATGTGTTCATTTTCACCAGAACAAGTGCTTCCCCTGTTCCAGTGGAGGCTGCCCCCAGATGGGACATTACGCTGACAGATTTTCTACGAAGACAAATGGAGTGGGCCAGACATTTTATCTCAACACTGGGGATTCCAGTAATTTTGCTCGTAAGTTTCTATTTCATTGACCTTAGATTCTAAATGTTATGTACTTTCTTCTGTCCACTGATAATGTATAAAATTTTTAATGCAAGTATTATAAATACCTATCCCTGATATGAAAAAATTATCGAAAATCATAATGGCTGATTTGGGTAACAGAACAGAGTGTGGGTCTTCAACAATTAATGATACAGAAATACATTTCTTCACTTTTGATTCTGATGCAGAATTCAGAAGGGCTCATATGTTCTGTTCTTTTTGTATTCTGTCATAAATTTCACTGAGTGACATTCTGAGGTTTTGTATAAGAGGAGAACTAATGCTGGAGCAATAAACCACAGAGGTTTGGGGATAGGCAGGAGATGACTGTCTCAGGAGATATTGAGGACGATAGACCCCAGGGGTGATGGAATTAGAGGGTACAGGAGTGGAGAGGCACAAGAGCAGCCTCTGGGTTTCTTCTCTCAGTAACAGAAGAGAACTACTTGCATGGAGACAGTGGGGCTAACAGTATTGTGAAACTAAAGACAAATTTTACAACCTTCCCATTTTGGCTCAGACTAGCTCTAAATGGCAAAATTGGTCACTCTGACTTGTACCAAGGGAACTTGCTCCTCAATACAATAACTACATTTCCAATGGCAATGGAAGTTGAATTATAGAATTTTTAGATAAATGTATACTGAACAACATGATAAATCTCTAAACTTTGGTCATCAATGACAACTGACAAATATGTCACACTATAATCTTTCACTACCTTTTATCATAAAATTTTTATAACACTCAAGAATAAGCTATTAAGTTGAAAAATTGAAATCAAATGATACTTTTAATCCCTTGACTTGACCAAACATCTATCAACTGGGACATGTCTGCATATCCCCCACTTCCCAATGCCTGTCCCCTGAACCTTTAGAGAAAGGAACATCTGTGACTATTTTGTCACATCATACATAAATTATTCAAATTCTGCAGTCGTGAGGTCCCGAGTAACCTGTTTTCAGCCTCTTCTCGACAGGCTGACATTTTCCTCTTTTTTCCTCCCATATAGGTTGGAGGTACCAGGTGACTGTGACACTGTCTGGACAGAAAGTTACAGGACACATACTAGTTTCTTTGTTTGGAAATAAAGGAAATTCTAGGCAGTATGAAATTTTCAAGTAAGTAACAGATTGCTCTTTGCTTCTCAAATGTTAGAATGCTCGGAATGTATTTGTGTGTTATAGACATTAATACATGAACTTACAGTACTCTGATATATAAGAAGAAGGATGAAATTATTTTACCCTTGCACTTTAATACATTTCAGAATTCTGCTTCTAATTTTTTTTGCTATTTCCTGAGAAACTATCAATATTAACTTTGATGTCTGGCATCTGATTTCCAATCAATAAATAATTATTCTCTCCACAAAACATCTAGGAAAAGATTGATATAATGTCATCATGTATTAAATTGTGCAGGGATTGTGACTAAGACATGTTTGAAGCCTTGTTTAAAGTAAAGATGAAATATTAATCACTGATGGAAAAAGCTATTACTGACTTAACATCCATACCTACACTTACTCATTACATTAGAATAAAAAATGCTATCAATCATTAAACTAGAAAGGAAGTGTAAACTGGTTTTATAAATAAATACATGTTTGTGGATGTATATTTATTTATATGTATATTTATATAAGTTCACATTTATTTTTGTTACCATCTTAACCCCCCAGGGGCTCTCTCAAAGCAGGCAATTCTCATTCCAATGAATTTGACTCAGATGTGGATGTTGGAGACTTGGAGAAGGTTAAGTTTGTTTGGTATAACAATGTGATCAACCCAACCCTACCCAAGGTGGGAGCATCCCAGATCACAGTAGAAAAAAATGATGGAAGCGTGTAAGTAATGAAATTCCAAAGTGATTCGAAGAATTGAAGCTTCTTTACAGTTCTATTCCACTAACATCTTCTTTAGGTTAAGCTTCCTGCCGTGGTTCACCAACATCCAGACTCAGCTGCTTCCTAATACCTTTTGCTTCATTAGGAGAAAGTGTAGAAAGTAAGGAAAACAACATTGATACATTAATACATAAATGTCATATTACCTGACAAAATTTAGTCTGAGAATGAGAATCTAGCCCCATGACCCTAAGATAAAAGAATGTCTCATTTGGCAGATGTGTCTTATGTGTGTAATTAATATGTCCACCTTCTGCCCTTTAAGTTGTTAGGAGCACACTGAACTAATCAAATAACAGAAATAGGTTTTTCTAAATGACTGATATCTCTAAAAAAGAGAAAGTATCAATAATTTGGCCCCTCAATATAAATAGGACTGGAGTATATGTGCTACCAGAGTGTGGTGAGCTATCAGAAAAGGTTGATCTGATTAAAACACAATGAAAGCAGTACTAACCTAAGAATTCTTAATTTTAAGCCAAATTCTGACACAGAGCACTCTGATTTTTCTGTAGTTATATAATAACTAAATTCCCAAAATCCCAGTGAGAGGACTTTCGCTTCTGGCACAGATAGAGTAACAGAGAACAGATATACCTTCCCAATTGAAGCAACCAACAATTCAGACAAAATTTATCAAACAACAATTTTCAGGATACTGAATACCAAATAATAATGGATAAGAATGCTTGTGATACAAAATCAAACCAACTTGAGCTAATAAGTTACCCCCGCTGACTGCATTGAGAGTGTGTTCAAGATGCGACACAGGTGGGAGAAAGTCAGGCAGAGTCCAGTAAACTTGCAAAACTGAAGAGACTAAGCCAAGAATCAGTAAGTTCAAGGAAACTAGATTTTCTAGGGCAGGTTCCCAGAGAAGAAAGGTGAACAGGGAGACTCTGAGAGGTCTGGAAGGCCTCCTTGAATATTAGGAAGAACTGTGGTCAGCACAGATATGTGAGCAAACAAGAAGGCCAGAGAAATGTCCCATGGAAAGAATTTGGCAGTCCTCTTACACGACTGAGAATAATATTCCTTTCCACAAACTAGACAGGAAAATTATGTATTTCAGGAAACACAGGATAGAGTAATTAGGAAGATCATGCATTATAGGGGGAAACAATTAGGGTATAATGACATGACCTGAAATAATCAAACTGTTTCCAAATAACTGTTTCCCAGAACAAAGATAAAAAGTATGCATACTTTTCTTTGAATACGTGGAGGAGGCACATGAACATGCATTTGAAGAATGGTTCCACAAGTAACAAACTTAGAAAAAGATATTAAACAAGGAATATGAGCATGTCACAAGAAATATGAACACAAAAATTGTAATGCTTATCAAAACCAAATTTTTAAAACCAGTTATAAGAAATTTTAAAAGCAACCAGAGAAAAAAGACGTATTACACAGATGAGTGGAGATAAAAATTACAGCAGATTTCTCATCAGAAACAATGCAACCCAAAGACAATGGAACAGCATCTTTAAAGTACTGAAGGGAGATTGTCTTGACATAAAATTAATACTGACAAAAATATCTTTTGAAGATGACGATAAAATAAAGACCCTTCAAACATACCAAAACAGAACAAATCCATTACTAGCAGGGCAACACTGCAGGAAATGTTAAGGAAGATCCTTTCATAGAGAAAAATCATCCTAGTTGGAAAAGAATCTACAGAAAGGGACCAAAGTTGTAGGAGACAGTAACTACATTGGCAACACATGTGATTTTTAAATATGATTAATATTTGAGTATCTTTAAACATAACTATTGAAAAAATAATGGAAATATTTGGGGAGTTGAAGATATAAATAAAAGATACACTAACAGTGCCATAAGGTAGGCAAGGAGAAATGGAAATTACTAATGGAATGTATTTATATCATATGTGAATTGGTACAGTTTCATTTTAGGGTAGGATATGATAAGTTAAAAATATATGCTATAATTTCTAAAGCAACTAGCAAAATAGTGGGCTGAGGAACTACAGGTAACAAATCGACAAAGGAGACAAAATAAAAAATAGAACATTAAAACAGGTAAGCAAAAACAATAGCATAGGGGACAAATAGAAATCAGATATAGAACCAACCAATCAGATATAAGAACCAACCAATCTCCCTGTAGTATTTAGCAACAGAAGAGAAAGCATATATTTATACAAAGAATTGTGTATGAACGTTCACAGCAACTTTTTTATTATTGAAATAAAGTTTAATGAAAAGAAATAAGCCTGATAGACAAGGCAAGCAAAAAGAACTGTAAAAGAACTGAGTAAAAGAACTGCAGGACCCAATCTACATTCAGACTGGAGTTTTTATGGACTTGGATATAGGCCCACTCTCTCCTCCCTGTCTGGGATTTTTCTCTGGTGGAGGACATCTTGGGTATGAAATTTCTAAAATTCCTCCCAGAACTTCATAATGGACCTAAAAGTCCCCTTGGTGCAAGGCAGATGAGATTCCCCTAAACTGTCCCCAGCCAGAGGTCTGGGGCCTACCCAACTAGTTCATTGAACTAAGGCAAGACTTTTGATGTGTAAATGCAGGTTTGCTACTACATTTCTGCCTCCATTCAGTCAACCAAAGACCCACCCAACAAGGTTATAAGACAAAAGCAATACTTTAGATAGGTAATGCTAGTCTGCTCCCAAGGTTTTCTTCTACTTTTCTTCCCTCATCCATCCACACACAAAAAAATTCCCATTTTTCTTTGGCCTCTCATACACATAAGGCAGCTAATGTTTACCTAGCTACCTTAACATTCCTCCCTCAAGAGAAGTAACCATAATCTTATGAGGAGTTACATGGATGAAGGTCTCTTTTCTGTGTTTTCTTTAGGCTGACATATGGACACAGAGCTGCTTATATCTCTTGCTGTCGTCCTATGGTGTTCAGAAGTGGCCTGGGAAAAGATTGTCTTGTACAGCCCAGAGGGCTGGTCACATTATCCAACAGGGTGGTCTGGGACCCCTGCCTCACAACCAGCTGGAGCTGGAAACTTGTATTCTGTTAGAGAAAAAAATGAATGAGTGTATTAAAGACACATGGAGGCCGGCGCCACGGCTCGCTAGGCTAATCCTCCGTCTGCAGTGCAGGCACTCCAGGTTCTAGTCCCAACTGGGGCAAAGGATTCTGTCCCGGTTGCTCCTTTTCCAGTCCAGCTCTCTGCAGTGGCCCAGAAAGGCAGCGCACCGGCCATAGCGGCCATTTGGGGGGTGAACCAATGGAAGGAAGACCTTTCTCTCTGTCTCTCTCTCTCTCTCACTAACTCTGGCAAAAAAAAAAAAAAAAAAAAAAGACACATGGTATAAAGAGAAGCAGTAAGAGTATAGCAGATACATAGATCCATGGCCAAGGAGACAAATAACTAGGATTTCCATGATGAAATGCTGGGCCACAAATTCATACTCTGTTCAGCCTGGTCCAGAGTTGTCTGGCCTCATTCAAGAATTGGCTAATGTAATTTTGTACACATGCACTTTAATTGGGCCTAAAAAGCATTTCTTGGAGCACAGCACAGGGGCTCCCCTTGGGCAGCAGTTAGCATGTCTATGTGCCTGCCTGTTTTGAAGGACTAGGTTTAGCAGCCCTGGCATGGGGCCCTAGTCATGACAGCTTTTAACTGGTCAACGGCTGTGTTTTGCACTTTCCCAAAGGAGGGGACCCTGTTCCAGCTTGCTCTTGAGAGCCTGTTGCAGGGGCTGACAGGCTCGCTAGGCTAATCCTCCACCTGCGGCACCAGTACCCTGGGTTCTAGTCCCGGTTGGGGCGCCAGATTCTGTCCTGGTTGCTCCTCTTTCAGTCCAGCTCTCTGCTGTGGCCTGGGAAGGCAGTGGAGGATGGCCCAAGTGCTTGGCCCCTGCACCCGCATGGGAGACCAGGAGGAAGCACCTGGCTCCTAGCTTCGGACTGGCACAGCGTGCCGGCCATAGCGGCCATTTGAGGCGTAATTCAATGGAAGGAAGACCTTTCTCTCTGTCTCTCTCTCTCTCACTGTCTAACTCTGCCTGTCCAGAGAGAGAGAGAGCAAGAGAGAGAGAGAACCTGTTGCAGAAGCTTTGGTATCTCCTTTTACCTAGAGATCCATAACCCGTCTTAAGGTTGTAAGAGTAGGAATCTGCTACGTGGATTTTCTCCTCCCTGGGGCCAATCTGTGTTCTCCAGAGGTGAAGACAAACCCCAAATAATTAATTTTTTGGTGGACTAACTGTGCTTTCTTTTTGGACACCTGGAAGCCACGTTTGCTAGGAAGTTATGGCTGTTAGTTAAATACCCAAGACCAGAGTCTTGGTTGGGGGAACAGATGAGACGATAATCTACATACCAGGTTGTCTTCCCACCACCATCAAGAGATAGGTTGGTTAAGTTCTTCAGGAGAGCCTGCCCAGATAGATGCAGTACTGGCTATAAATCCTTGTGGCTGCCTTGTCCAGGGCAGCTGTTGCTTTACACCCTGTTCTCCAATGCTTTTAAAGTCAAATAGTAACTGAGGAGGTTTGTTGTTGTTGTTGCTTTTGTTGTTGTTGTTTTAAGGCTTAATAATAATTTGGCAGCTTTTAAGTCCTGACCAGGCATGTGTGAGGCCCAAACCCAAGGATCTGTTTTTTCTCACGTGTCCTGGGAGAGACGTTACAAGGGGAGTGTGAACCTCCCTGGAGAAGGCACCCCATTCCCTACCATTCCCTGCTTGACTGAGAGGAAAGCTGGCCCAAATAGGAGATGAGGACAGAGTAGGCAGCATCTGTAAAAGGTACTTTAGGCTTCTACCTGCAACGTCAGTGATCCTAGGCCAAACCCTCAATAATGTGGTTACTTTGGAAGCCAGGCAGAGTGAAGGGCGTCTTCAGCTCAGGCCGACAGGATCTGTGGTTCTGACCAGGAGTCCTTTGGCCCTCAGGCCAGCTCCATTTCCAGAGGCCTGACTTTTGGCAGAGTGGGAAGGGCTTCTTCAGAAACCAGCTTCTGTCACGATGGCTGTTTGCCCAATGCGCTAGCAGCCTGCATTGAAAACAGGTGCTAATTGGAGAGGTCTGGCTTTCCTGGGTCCTTTTAATAGCATGTAAACAGCATAGAAGCATTTAATGTAATGGCCAGAAGTGGAAAGAACCCAAATGTCTACCAGTAGAGTAATGCCTAAACAAAATGTTCTAACCATACAAAGGGATGCTACTCAACAGTGACTGACAATGAAGCAGGTATGCCTGCATCAATCTGGATGAATCCTAACCTAATTATACTGAAGCAAAGGAATTAGATTAAAAGATTATATAAATCTTTGATTTCACGCATATAAAAGTTGAGGCAATTCAAGCTACTATACGGCAGCAAAGCAATAGTTACTTCACGGAAAGAAGGTAGGAGGGAAGGAGAAAGAGGGATTGTGAAGGAGGAGAACCTGAAGGTGGCTTCTACACTCCATGGATTTCAGTAATTTTAGCAATGCTTTCAGAGTTGTATGTGTTGATTTTGTTTAGGAGGGATGGAGAGAGGCAGGAGAGGGGGGAGAAAAGAGAGAGAGAAAGAGAACTTAGTTTATTATATATTTAGTTTATTCCAAGTCTATTAAATCTCTAGAAACCTGTTAAAATAAAAATGTAAATCTTATCAGGTGGGAAGTAGTATTAGCTCCATCTTACAGATCACTGCAGTAAGGTACAATTCCAGAATTCATTCACAAGAAGTCTGACTACAACATGGATTCAGTTCACTTTTTTACGGAGAGATAATATATGTCCTTTGTCTCTTATGTCCTTAATTAATTTAGTCTTTGACCTTCAATTTGCCATTCACAAGGCTATACCAATCAGACTGCATGGTGAGAAATGAAAAAAAAAAAAAACTTTCCTGAGCATTATTTATGTCTAGTTGTTTAACATAGGCCAACACATTTTAGCAAAGAAAATTAGCTCCTAAGCATGCTAGGTGTTGTTCAATCCAATGAGAAAAATTGAGCATTTCAATTCAGTTATTTAAAAGTTTAAAATAAGAATGGCTCATCAGTATAACTCCAGGCCCTTTCACATTTAGATAATTCCTTGTCAGCCTGTTGACTCTTTCCTTCCTCTTACATTGAGTGACATGTGCCACGTGTTTAGTAACTGCTGATGCATGACAAAGCCTTCCTATAATTTGGAGTGTCCACTGACAGCTCTTCCCTCTGCCACTGTACAACCAGAAAATCAGATTGGAAAGGAGAATTCAGTCCTGTACATAGAAGTGACCCTCTTTTCGCCAACATCTAGTGTCAGGCCCAGGACATGCCCCTTGTTCTGACTGAGGGAGAGAGCAGACACTGTCTTTCTGATCAGCAAAGCACTGTGTACCAGGAAGAGGTGACTTTGTGCTATCTTCTGTTCACAGGTACAAGTTCTGCAGTGCAGACACTGTGAGGGAGGACGTGCTGCTCACCCTCTCCCCCTGTTAGGAGGCTGCTGATGAGTGACCACTGACGCTTACTGCTAATGAAATAAAAGCTACCGCTCAAGCAACACACCCCTCTTTTGTCCTCACTGCTCTTTATTTCTAGTGAAACTTCCAGATAAGGTAATTAAAATATGAAGTTTGCAGTTGATCTGAAGAATCACAGTTGACTAATAAATTTTGTTACCTGCTGTGTGGCAATTGAACTTGAAACAGTGTCATCATGTCCATTAATACTCCTGATGTCACCGTGACCTTGAAGGCAGGCTCCCAGGCCCCAAGTGACGCCTCTCAGAAGGTCCACATGGAAAGTGCCAACCTTACTCACTTATTCCATTGGATTTAGGTTCTGAGTCCACTCACAGTCTGGTATCTCAGGAGAGAGGACACATAGGTGAGGAGGATAGGACATACCTGATGCTTCCTCACTGGTCTCCCTGTACTTGGTAGGGGTCTCCCCAGACCCCTCATAACTATAGCCTGGTTGAACTTACTGAAGCACAAAGCAAGAGTGCTCTCACTGGAAGGAAGACAGTACCAGCCTTCCTTAGTGGGCTCTGCACAGTACCCCTTGGTTGGGATCTCACCTCAGTCTCCAGCCTCATCTCGTGTTGTGTCACTACTGGAACTCCATGTGCTGGCCTGTCCCCCAAGAGGACCTTGATCTCAGAGGCTGCTGGACATCTGCACCGACTCCTTTTCTTCCTGGAATGGTCTTTCCACTGGCTTCCTGTCTGCTCAGTTCCCACTGGTTTTTGAATCTCTGCATAGACATCACTTCCTCCTGGAAGCCTGTTATTCACAGCTCCTAAAACTGGTTTGGAGGGCTCCCCCCTACCCTCCCACTGCTCCCTGACCTCCCTTCTCAATACTTGTTTCCCTGCTGTAGTTGTCCCGTTGGTAAACTCCTTAAGGAGTTGTTTTTTGTCTATGCTAGTATATGCCTGGCATGTGGAGAAAAAACAAATATTTTTTGAAGGAATGAATGAATTGATCAATCAATCCACTAGCATCAGATATTTAAAATTAGTCTATGTACAAACAACAGTGTCCTAAAAGAGTGAGGGATCTGTTCTAGGCCTTAAAAGAGGTGGGGATTTGCCAAGGAAACATGGTAGGAGGGGATTCCAGAGGGCAGGACCAACATAGACAAAGGCACAGGGGCATAAAATAAACGAGAAACTGAAGACATCTTTCCTTCCACGATTCACAAAATAGGAGTAGGTTCAAGTTGATCAAAACACAAGCACTTGTTGTTAGGATGATCAGGCTGTATCAATTAGGATGCTTATACTTTCCTAAACCAAAATCTCCAACTCAGCAAGAGAATCCCTTGGGGCACATGACTGGGGAATCCAGAGGCCGAGAGGGGTAGGCATCTGTTCATGTTGACCCAGTGCTCAGTGGCCTTCGTGGCCACTTTCTTTCGGTCCCCATGCTCTGTTGTCTGTGTTGATGTTCTGTACCAAGGCTGGCTCCCCCCTGAGTTGGAACATGGCTGCATACTACAATTCTCCTGCAGACCTCCTCTTCTACATCCAGTAAGAGACACAATGCATATCTCCCATGCTATTTTCCCTTAAACAAACAACAACTGAGATTCTTTTTGGCCTGTGGCAAAGGAAATTGAATGTATTCATTGGCTTAAGCCAGTCAGAGTACACTCCAGGACACAGGACAGGGCCACGATCCCATAAATATATGGAAGAAAAAAGAAAATATGGATCCAAGAGTGACCCCTGGGTCATCCTTGCAACTGGACTTGTGGAGTTGCCATTGACTGAAAGAGGAAACGCCCTGGGAGGAAGAGGTTCGAGGAGGGAGCTAAGGAGTTGAGTTCTAATTGTGTCACATTTGAGAGGCTGTTCAGACATCCAATTGGTCACAGGAACTCAGAGTTAGTGACAGGGATCTGGTTTCCACAAACAAGCCTTGGCATCTTCTGCATATAGAAGGATTTTTTAACGTCCTGGATGTCTTTGCAAAGAAGCTAGTACAATACCTAACACATATGAGTACTGCATACATTTTTATAATTATAATTACTAAGAGTACTTCATGAAACTTTCAGTTAGCATTAGCTATAATGATGAGTTATGAATAAAAAGATTATCTGTAAATATATTTAAGTTAGAAAATGGAGCAAAGAAGCTTAAAGTAATTTTTTTTTTTTGACAGGCAGAGTGGACAGTGAGAGAGAGAGACAGAGAGAAAGGTCTTCCTTTTTCCATTGGTTCACCCTCCAATGGCTGCCGCAGACGGCAGGTGCTGCGGCCGGCACACCACGCTCATCCGATGGCAGGAGCCAGGTGCTAGGTGCTTATCCTGGTCTCCCATGGGGTGCAGGGCCCAAGCACCTGGCCATCCTCCACTGCACTCCTGGGCCACAGCAGAGGGCTGGCCTGGAGGAGGGGCAACTGGAACAGAATCCGGCGCCCCGACCGGGACTAGAACCCGGTGTGCCGGCGCCGCAAGGCGGAGGATTAGCCTGTTGAGCCACGGCGCCGGCCGCTTAAAGTAATTTTAATAATACATCTGTTAAAATCCCTTAAGAAGAGTAATCATTTTCTTCATAATGAAACTATTTGTAAGATGCTTTGTCTCCTGTGAATTAATTAAATTATTTACCTATTTTTTTAGATTAGTAAGTGTTTAGAAATACTCTTATTGTTGAAGACTAAATCGGATTTTTTTTTTACTTCCCTTAAGGCAAGAGCCCTGTGTCAGTTTAAAAATGCAGCACCTTTGGCTCATGATTGTCAAAACATTTCCTGCTGACTGTATTTCTTTTTTTCCCCAAGATTTGGTATAAAGAGCGGACTGTGTTCGATTCCCAGTTTCAGAATGCTCCTTTGAGTGGAAACTTTTAGAAGGCAGTTGACTGCCAAATTCGTGCTTTTGTTTTGTCCAGCACATGCAGTGTTCTTAAGGTGTGTGAGACACTATTCTAGGAGCCTTAGACGTATTTACCCTTTTCCTGATGAAGCAACAGAAGCATGGAGTTTTGAAAACTTGCCTAAGATACACAGTTAGTTAGTGGTGGATCTAGATTTTAGAAAGCACATCTTAGATGTGAAATTTTCCATTCTGCTCTGTTTTTGTTTTCATCTGCCAGACTACTCACTACTCAGTGGCCTCACCATTCCTTCTGTAAGACACTAGGATTCAACCCTACCTTATGGCAGCCCAAGTTCAAGACTCTATGAAGGTATTTATTTTGTACCAACTCTCTCTCTTTTTCTCTCCTCTCTCTCAGTCTCTTTCTCTCTCTCTCTCTCTCTCACACCCCCCCCACACACACTGTAGCCAATGAAAGCTAGAAGCAATAGAAAATAACTTCTCAAATGCTAGCTAGTAAAAATTAAACATGTTTTTGTCTGTGACCTACACAGTGTCAGACAAACAGCAGTGTGAAAGGTCTAACTGGCATGTATTTGCAGTTGTAGAAGTAGACGACATCTCATCGTGTAAGCTAGAGTTAGTGCTCTGATGAACTGAGCAGAGGTCCATGGCTTCATAAACAGAAAAGGGCAGAAGAAAGCAGAGAACAAGGGAACAAAAAGCAGATCAGTCATTTCAAACTTACTTTTCTTTAAAGTTAAAACAGAGGGGACTTCTTCCACTGACTCAGGTTGACTGAAGTCTCCTAGATTATTTTTGAAAAGTGATGTGTTTTTAAGGTTCAATTTGATTATGTGGCACTTAAAAAAACTGACTCTATTTCACTTTGGTTGGCCTACTGGTGTCTACTTGCAAAAAGCTAAGCCAAAACAATGGACTTTCATAAAATTTGTTTTCATCAGCTTCCACTTAGGACATGAACACTACTCTCAGTCACCTTTGTGTTAGGTATCAGTCTCAACACATCATGCACAGATTGCAGTGTCATCATTATCATGCATTTCATTGAATTTTCATCATGGCAACCAGAGATGGAGTCCATTGCTCATTCAGCAGATAGATGTGTGTAGATATGTAAGACTTTTGAAAAGAAATAGCATGCTGAGAGACAATTATTAGGACAATCACAACGATAATGCCAAGAGTTTGGAACATGACAGGCTGTCCATGAAGCAAACCAACAAAAATAGAAAATAGATCAAGGAATGTGCTCACTTAAGCCAAAATCTACCCATTTAAGATGTTCATTCTAGTTATTTATGTGCAACAAGGAAGGCTAGCAACTACAAAGACTCCTTCTTGTGTACCTAGTAGGTAGCAATTCTATTACCTACAGTAATGACAGTGTTAAACTAAAGCTGGAGTAAGAATAAATGACTCTAGATGTCTGACTCTGGAACAGGAACCACAAGTACAATTTGAGCAATAGTTGCTTTAGGAATATTGCTAATGTTAGCCATAGAGTAGATGAAAATATCCCTTAAGTCATACAAAGGACCAGGTTTAGTGTCACAGCTCTAGAATGCTCCAGAAGCTACTGATTGTGTAATTCTAGTTCCAGCATTATCCTGTCAATGGAAATGTCTCACTGGTAAGTCTCATTATGTTAGAGATTCTTGTACAGCTGAATTGAAAAGGCTGCCTACAGCCTTAAGTCACCAATTTCCCAATCTGCTTTGCAATTTGAATGTCTCTGGTTATGGCTTTGATGCTGATGATCCATTGGATTTCTAGGAATTTCATACAGTTTCTGGAACATGCATTAACATATCCATAGAAATATAGCTTAAAGAAGGTCAAGCATCACTTCTTATTTGGCAGTGCTTCCCATGTAGTTTTGCATAGCAAATAAGTCTAATTGGTGAAATATCATTCTTCCAGTGGCCCTCTGGAATGTCCCTCAGTTAATTTAAGGTCAAAAAGAACTCATTTAGCGTTTGATTTGGGGAGGTTTGTAGAAAATGTCAGAATATTTAAAATAATTAAACAGGACCACTGATCATTATAGAATAATTAAAGGCAAATAAACAAAAGTTAAATAGGTAAAAAAAATACTCAGCTCCGGGGCAGGCATCTAGCACAGCAAATAAAGCAAAGATCAAGGTACCAGCATCCTGTATCAGTGCCTTGGCTTGTTCCTGCCTCTGGCTCTGAAATCCAGCTTTCTGCTGTTGCGCACCCTGGAGAGCAGTTGGTGATGGCTTCAGTACTTGTGACCTGGCCACTTGAGAGACGGATTGAGTTCCTAGCTCCTGGCTGTGGCCCAGCCCAGTCCTCATGGCTATAGGCATTTGGGAAGTGAATCAACAAATGGGAACTTTGTCTGTCTCTCTGCTCTCAAATGAACATTAAAAAGACTTAGTTCTTTTAATATTGAAAAGACTAAATTTTCTTCAGTAATCAAGAGACCTATTAAAGACAATATAAAATGCAAGAAGTTATCTTTGTGAAACATAGAACATCCTTTTTTTCCCTCTTAAATCCTTTAAAGAATAAAGAAAACCTTTAGTAGTCATATCAACACACACAGGAAAATTTGTTTTTTAAAGGAAAAGATTGGGTTCTAGTTTTTCTTTGTACTTTTTGATATTCAGTTTTATTTGTTAATTTATTTTATTCAAGAGGTAGATACACAGAAATTTAGAAAGAGGGAAAGGGGGCAGAGAGAAAGTGAGAGGGGGAGACAGAGCGAGAAAGAGAGAAAGAGAGAATGCATCTCCCATCTGCTAGTTCACTCCAAAACTCCCGTTGTGGGAGTTTGGTGAACCAAACTTAACCAGACCTGGGACTTAACCAGACCAAAACCTGGGTTTTACATGCACAGTTGAGATGAATAGTCTTGTTAATCTGGAATACACATACTGCCCATTTTAATTCCAAATAATTTTCAGTTAAAATTCATAATTTTTTGTATTTGCAGCTCCCATGGACTAACACTAATGCATGTAAAAGTCAGACAGTCCCAGAAAGTGGGGTACTCAGTTCTCTAGAGGGTAACGTTTCTGTTTTTTATGGTGCATCCTGAGACCCCAGAGCCAATATAAAGACCAGGGGCTGGGTCCCGCTGTGTTTCCCAGTGAACCCCATTGCACAGAGGTCATCTGATGTCCAACTACCCCACCCATGACCGGCTCATCCTAGCACAAGGGTCTTATTTGCAGAGGGTGAGCATTTTAGCAGCCTACAGTGCCACCCTGCCTGTGCCCACCAGTCAAGTTGAGCTTCAATCCTGGGATCTTAATGACCAATTTAGGTAGTGACATTTTACCTCAATATGCAGGAATGGGAAAAAATGGATAGTAGAGAATCCATATCCTGTGAATTCCAGAAAACAGTCACGCAACTCACTCAACAGGCTGCAGTTGGTGTCAGTTACCTTTAAAATATCAGCTCCTGACTCCTTGTCCACTGCAGACCTCGTGTCTGTGGGCAGCTGGTGGGTTGGCAGAGGGCTGAATGAATTTAGATGGCCTTGTCTGCTTTTGCATGCTCTCACATCCTCTAGCAGACTTGCTGCACTGTGGATCTTGGGCTCCCAGGCATTCAAGGAAATGTATGTAACCTAGAAAGCCTTGTTGAGGCCTAGGATCAGCACTTGCAAAGCATCGTTTTTACCTCATTCTAGCAGACAAAGCATGTCTCAGAGCAAACCAAAGTTCAAGGATAAATAAATAAACTCTACTTTTTGATCAGAGGAGATACAAAGCCTTATTGCAAAAGGCATGGGATAGAGAGAAGGGTAGGAAGTGGGAACCATTTTCATATCAAGTGAGATGATTTACCAGTTTTCATAAGGAATATGATGAAATTATCTTTTCACCTGCACTTGACATGTGTGAGATGTGTGAGATGTACAATTTATTAGTATTTTCACAGATAACTTTATCTTCTTAATAATGGTGACTTACATGTCACAGATGGTACCTGATACATGCCTTGGCACAATTTTCTTATCAGAAAACAGTTTTGTGTCTAATATATTTGCACATCATTCACGTATGGTTGTTTACTCATGTGTATTAAATTTGTTTTTTATATTATTCCTATTCTGTTGAGTTATTTTCTCATTTTAGGAGGAGAGTAATAAAAAGGATCAATGACTTACCATGACCCATTAAATTGAAAAAGCACTGATGAAAATAGTAACATAAATACCAAAGCTCAGAATAAGTTCATAAATCAAGATAGTGGTCACAACTCCAGTGAGAAGCCCACTTGTGAATTTTTATATCTTGGAGGAAGTGGAAAATATGATGGTGCTAATAGGGTGCACAATGTTAATTAGCTAAACCTGGATCACACTAGACCTGGATATGTCTATGCAAGGTCTTCTCCACTAATCCCAGTATGCAGTGGTTTTAGCCATGAGTATTTGTCCAAAGTAGAATTGAAGATAGTGCTATTTTCATAATATTTTTGAATAATACCTGAGTCAGCTAAGTTATGCATATTGTTTGCCCCTGCTCACCCCCAGAAGTAACAAGATTGCTTTACAGGATAAAATCAATTAATCTTGTGAGTATAGATGAAAATCAACCCAAGTCATTAGTCATAATTACATTTCTTGTAATGAAACTGTTGAAAAATCACATTGTGACAAAGTAATCTATAGAACCAGCCATAATGATAATGGTGCATACAACTTTTGGAGAGAAAACAAAAAAAGGACTTTCAGCCAAATACTACATCAGATGATACTGAGGTATTATTGGCACACTGTGTGAAATTATCAAGAATGCGCTAGACAAGTCTCACATTGCAGTTGAATAGTTCCACTGACATCCAGAATAGAAGCAAGATAGAGAGTTATACACATTTTGGTCCAGTTGGCTGCTGAATTTGTACAGGTAATCATTATTGTGTAACTCATAACAATGGTTGAAATCTCTTTTAATCAGCTTTCCCCCAAACAAATCACTGCTTTATGTCATGTTTCCACTTGAATCAGTAGCTCTCACTCTTACCTAGTGCCTCTTGGTCACCTCACATCCTTGAAACTCTCTCCTCCTCCTCCTTCTTTCTTCATCTCCTCCTTTCTCCTCCTCCTTCTCCCTCCTCCTCCCCCTCCTCCCCCTCCCCCTCCTCTTCCTCCTCCTCCTCTTTCTGTTTGTCTCCATGACACCACTTTCTCGTGTTTCTTTTTGTTTCCATGTGGCATTGCAGTGCCTCAGGGCTGAATACTTGAACATCTCTGTAAGCAATCACATCAAGACTGATGGCTTCATGTGAAACCGATGTATCTCAAGTTCAAATTTCTTATCTGGACTTCTCATCTGAACTCCAGAATAATTGCCTACTCTTACCCCTGCTTAGACTATAATAAGCTGTTTCACGCTCAGCTGATGTGTTATCTTCCTGCTTCTTTGCATGTCTAATAATTTGTGATAAAATGCGGGGCACTATTAATTTTACTATTTAATTTATTGAGGGGCCAGCGCTGTGGCTTAGTGAGTTAAGCCGCAGCCTATAGTACCGGCATTCTATATGGACACCAGTTCATGTCCTGGCTGCTCCACTTCCAATCCAGCTCCTTGCAAATGCACCTGGGAAAGCAGCAGAAGATGGCCCAAGTACCTGCTCCCTGCCACCCACGTGGTGACTTCAGCCTGGACCAGCCCTACCCGTTACAGCTGTTTCAGGGAGTGAACCAACAGATGGAAGATCTTTCTTTATCTCTCCCTCTCTGTAACTCTGCCTTTCAAATAAATAAATAAATCTTTTCAAAAAAATTTTACATTATTGAGTACATTGTTATCTTCTATCAAAGATCAGTTCAGAGCTTGAATTTTTTTATCTTTCTATTGCAGGAGCAAGTGGATAATTGACTTGCAAATCAACTTAGCCTGGAGGTTCGTTCTGTTTGTTAAGGCAGATTGAGGTTAACCTTTTCTCAAAGGTTGTTTAATCCTACTCTTCCCTTGTGGAAGTGTCTACTCAATGTGCTGATGATGCGGTGAAAGTGTTTGCTCTCGTGGCCTAAACATCTCCTAATCATGTGTGAGCTCCAGCAGTTCATGTTGCACATTCTCTCAGTAATTGGTGCTGAGGAGACGGGCATTATTTGGCAAGACTTAGGGAATCCTACTGTCTGCATGCATAGCTTGATATTCATTCAAAGACACTAGTGAACCCCTTTAAAAGTTTCTGAAGGTTTTGATCTGCAGTTCTTCCTTTCCAGTACCATAGGCGCCCCCTATTGGCAAGTGATATGTTCTACCACCCCTCAGTGGATGGCTTAAACCATGGTTAATACCAAACCCTATATATTCTATATTTTCCTCTATAAACACATACCTATGTTAATGCTTAAGTATGAATCAGGTACTTTATAGATATCAACAATAATAATTATATAATAGAATAATTATAATAATAGACTGTAGAAAACCTGGTCTACTTTGTCATATACACACTTGGCCCATTTTACAGTCACTCTGACATCCTTTCAAAACACCAACTCTCAAAAGTATGGCATGGCTTCTAAGTAGAGAGTACTTAAAGAGTGGAATAACAAAATTTTTCAACTGCAAAGGATGAGGAAGAAAGAAAACACAAAATTCAACATACTTGGAGATCACAGTGTAGATATTGGGAGGTGTGATTAAAGAGGGAAAAATGACACAGCATAAAGGAGGATGATAGGAACCTGCATTGTAGTGTAGCGGGTAAAGCCATCCACCTGCCACACCAGCATCCCACATGGGCACCAGTTTGTGTCTCGGCTGCTCCACTTCTGACCGAGCCCCCTATTAATGTGCCTGGGAAAGCAGCAGAAGATGGTCCAAGTGCTTGGGTCGTGTCACTATGGAGGAGACCAGGTTAAAGTTCCAGGTGGCTCTGGGGAGTAAAGCAGCAGATCCCTCTGTCTCTCTCTCTCTCCTTTTAAGTCTACCTTTCAAATAACTTCTACAACGAGAGAGACAGCGAGAAAAGGAAAGAAAAAATGAGATCAAATCAATGCTTCACCATCAACTTCTTCGTTGCACACTAAGATGATTTGTGCATCCAGCTATTAGAAAGGACTTCAAGATTCTCCCAGAGGAGCTGGCAAAGTCAGAAGGTCTCATACCGTGTGCATCTCACAACCAGCTTTATTAAGGCAGGTAATAAAGTCTCTTTCACAAATTATAAGCTTCAAAATATTGCTTCTGTACTTAATTTGTTCAGTGTTTATCACTGAACGTCGATTTTGTCAAAAATCACTGACGTCGATTTTGTCAGTGCTGTATCTATTGAAATGATCAAAGTTTTCATCCTTTTTTCTATTAGTGTGACATATCACACTTAATGTTTTGCCTATGTTGAATCATTTGTACATCTCTAGGATGAATTTCAGTGGGTCATGGTGATCATTTTCTCATGCTAGTGCATTGGGTTTGCTGGTATTTTGTTGAAGATTTTTGTGTCTATGTTCATTGGGGATATTGGCTTAATGTTTTCTTTTGTATGTGTGTGTTCTTGTCTGGGTTTGGGGTCAGGATAATGCTGGCCTCATAGAATGAGCTGAGAAGTATTTCTTTGTCTTTAGTTTTCTTGGCTAGAGAAGAATTGGTATTATTTCTTTAAAATTGGTAGAATCTAGCGGTGACGCTATCAGGTCTTGGGATTTTCTTTTACTGGAAACTTTTTAAATTATTATTTCATTTTCATCCCTCAGTGTTCAGTTCAGATTTTCTATTTCTTAATCATTTGACCTAGGTACAGTGTATGTGTCTGGGGAGGAATCCGTTCCTTCTAGGTTACCAGTTGGTTGGCATGAAGTAGTTCACAATAATTTCCTGTGACCCTTTATGTTTCTGCGGTACCAACTGTCATGTCTGCTTCTTTATCTCTGTACTTACGTGCGTCTTCCTTCTCTTTTTCTTAGATAACATAGGTAAGGGTTTGTCAATTTTGTTTATCCCTTCACAAATCATTTATCTATGCCTCTATTTAATTTATCTATGCTCTGATCTTTATTATTTTCTTCTTTCTATTAATTTTGAGTTTACCTTGCTATTTTTCTACTTCCTTGGAGTGCATCTTTAGGTTGTTTATTTGTGAGATACCACTTTTCTGAGGTACGTGCTTTTTGTTATGAATTTCCCTTTTAGAAATGCTTTTGTTGGCCGGCGCCGTGGCTCACTAGGCTAATCCTCCACCTGCGGCGCCAGCACTCTGGGTTCTAGTCCTGGTTGGGGTGCTGGTTCTGTCCCGGTTGCTCCTCTTCCAGTCCAGCTCTCTGCTATGGGTCTGGAGTGCAGCGGGGGATGGCCCAAGTGCTTGGCCCCTGCACCCGCATAGGAGATCAGGAGGGGGCACCTGGCTCCTGGCTTTGGATCGGCACAGCACGCCAGCCAGCTTAGCGGCCATTTTGGGGGTGAACCAACAGAAGGAAGACCTTTCTCTGTCTCTCTCTCTCTCACTGTCTAACTCTGCCTGTCAAAAAAAGAAAAAAGAAAAGAAAAGAAATGCTTTTGTTGTATACCATAGGTTTGCATATGTTGTTTCCATTGATTTGTCAGTAAACTTTTAGATTTCCTTTTTAATTTCTCCATTGGCCCATTTATTGCTGAGGCTCATGTTGCTTTATCTGCATGTGGTTGTAAATTTTCTAGATTTCCTCCTGTTGTTGGTTTACAGTGTTACACTCCTGTGATCAGAAAAGATACTTCACGTTATTCTGATCTTCCTAAAATTTTAAGACTTGGGTTGGCCTGACGTATGAGCCGCCCTGGAGGATGTTCCATGTCCTGTTGAGAAGGGTCTAGATGATACATCCATAGCGAACCTCATATGGAATGGCGAGAAGTTGAACTTTTCCTCTAAGGTCTGCAATGAAAGATTCCCACAGTAACCACAGTAGCACAGTCTGCACTTTAGAACTGACTGTTTGGCAGAGTGCAGTGGGCACACACCCCAGGGCACAGTCGGGCAGTTAGGAGACTACTATAACAGCCCAGGAAAGAAATGATGCCACATTCACTGTCACAAATGTTGTATTAACGTGATAAAAATGCCCATTTTCTACAGGAGGGGTAGAAATGCAAAATACAAATGAAACACACAAAAAAAGGGGCTGTTAAAAAATGTGTGGATTGATCTGGAAAGCAGTCACCCAGACTCACACACCCGCATACACATTCACACTCACAAGGCCTGCTGTACCCAACCTTGCCCATATTTTAGATCGGCTACACCCACATGGCCTGAGAGACCCTGGCCTTCTGTGGACGGCACCAACAAGTCATCTGAGGCTGGTGGAAAGATTTCGTTCCTCTGCACTTAGCTCTGCCACCTTCCAACTGTGTCCCTGGGAACATAGCTTAAACTCCCTGAGTCTCTTTGTCTTCAGAAGAAAAATTGCTAAATTCTCCATAGATTTGGTAGGAAATTAAATGCAAAAAGCATACAGAATGATATAGCATGGTAGGCATGCTTGTTATCCTGCTCCACACAGTAAACGATGCTCCTGTCTACCAGGAGAGAGCTGACTTCATTCCACTCACTGGGCCTGGGTGAGCTAGGCCCTCTTTGGACAGGGCAGTTGCTTTGGAAGGTGTGATGCAAAACAACCCTTGGATTATCTCGGTATTTTCTGCTTAGGGCAGTTTGAGAGCCTCCCATCAGAGGCCCTCCCATGAGGCTGAGCTAGAGAGCCAGGCCAGGCCAGGCTCTCTGAAGGTTAAGTAAATGTAACTCAGTTTGTCTAACGTGTTAGCTAACTGGGCACACAGGTGCTCCAGGGATGTCCTTTCCCTCACCTGGAGTTTGGGGTCCCCAGCTTTCCAGAACCAGATCCCACATGTAGGTGAGTATTTATAGTCTCTGCTGATACAGCTACTTGATTTGAAATGCCCAAGCTTGACATGTTTATTTTTAAACGTACAAGGCCTCAGAGTGAAAGTGGAGGCACTGTTATATAACGTTCTGCTGATCCAGGACACGTGGAATTTGTCTTCCCAGAGTGCCCACGTCAGCTTCCAATGCCATGAGGCAACTGGGGAGCGCCACTGTGGCTCTGTCACCCACAGGGCCACATCCTAGCCGTTAGTCCTAAGATGTGAGGAGCTACAGAGACTGGGAGAAAGCAAGTTCTGGGCAGTAGCCCCCTCACCTCTGGTATTTCAGAATCTCCTATGGATTCAGAGCAATGAATTGCTCCAATAGCATGTGTATCACGTGAATTGCACCTGGGAGCCAGGGCAACAAAGAACTTCCACCAAACTTTGGGGCAAATATGGCGTCAGATTGCCTGTGAAACAGTGGTTACCACCAGAGACTGAACTGCAAAATGTTCATTAAAATTAAATGTTAAATTAAAATTAAATGTTAAAATTAAAATTCCACCAAAGTGAAGGGAAGAACTGAGCAGCTACTTTCTTATAATTTGGAAAGTAGCGGGGAAGGGAACTTTAAATACCAAGTGTTAGGAGAAAAGAATTCATCAAAGTGATAATGTTATGCATAAGCCCCTCCAAGTTTCATGGTGAAATCCACAGCCCAGGATTGGGTACTTTGTACTTGAACTGTCCCTGGAATTTAGAGAAACAGTTTATAAGCAATAATCGTGTTTGATTAGGTAATGCTAATTGCCATAATCCTGACTTAAAATAATAGATGCCTATTCCTTGCTCTTATAAAATCCAAAAATGGTAATCATAGTGCTGAGTGCCTCTCTCTCAGCAGGAAACACAGGCTCCTTCCACCTTGGGGTTCTGCCCCTCCCTGAGGAGGGGATTGAAGAATCCAGTGGGAATCTGCTGTTGCTCCAATCTATTGAATTTCTTCCTTATGCATTTTATCTTCATTTTAACCTTTCCCTCACCAAACTTTCTTCATACTCAAATCATTGTGTTGCTTCTTCCTGCACCTGGAATCTTTGTCAAGGGATTTTGTGATTATTTGAATGCTTTTGACCTAAAACACATGGTGAATTAGCAATTCAACACAAGATTCTGACAGGATGAAGGGTTCCAGTCTCTTAAAACTGTGGCATCCCACTGCAGTCTTTTTTTTTTGGGGGGGGGGGGGCAGGCAAAGTGGACAGTGAGAGAGAGAGACAGAGAGAAAGGTCTTCCTTTCTGCCATTGGTTCACCCTCCAGTGGCCACCGCGGCTGGCGCGCTGCAGCCGGCGCACTGTGCTGATCCGAAGGCAAGAGCCAGGTGCTTCTCCTGGTCTCCCATGGGGTGCAGGGCTGAAGGACTTGGGCCATCCTCCACTGCACTCCCTGGCTCTAGCAGAGAGCTGGCCTGGAAGAGGGGCAACCGGGACAGAATCCGGCACCCCGACCGAGACTAGAACCCAGTGTGCCGGCGCCACAGGTGGAGGATTAGCTTAGTGAGCCGCAGGGCTGGCCCCCACTGCAGTCTTTTTTTTTTTTTTTTGACAGGCAGAGTGGACAGTGAGAGAGAGAGACAGAGAGAAAGGTCTTCCTTTGCCGTTGGTTCACCCTCCAATGGCCGCCGCGGACGGCGCGCTGCAGTCTTTTAAAAATTTTTTTGAGCAATCCTTCACAAACTGAACAGAGCCCAGTTCAATTGCATGAAATGCTGCCCCTTCAGTTTATCTTTCCCACATCATTTGCTTATTCACAATTTCATCCAATGATGGGTTGACTCATTCTACCTCTGTGTGCTCAGAAGTACCCAATCCCTCTGGTTAGCTGGTGTGCTCTTTCTTACACATTGGTGTTGAGTAGCCATGAGTTGTATGGACGATCTAAGCAAAGTACGAGTGCTTTTCTAGAAGGAGTGAACTCCCTCGAAGGACTGCTTCTGTTTCCCTGGTTTCAAAGGTCAGGCAAGGTCACCCAAGACCTGCATGAGCTGGTCAGCTGTCCACACCTGTGTCCAAGACTGCTGTTATCAAATCTGTGGAAATTATTTAGCTACGCACATGCCCAGAGGCCTGCCCAGAGTATCATAAACCAAGCACTGGGCGGGCTAGAACCTTCAGTGCCGTAAGATTATGGTGGTTCTGAGCATTACACAATCACATCGGAAAATAACTTTCGTATCTACCTCTTTCTCATCTTCCCACAAGTGCTGTGGCAAACTTTACCTGCTCTATCAATCTATGTTTATCTAAGATTAAAATTAGAAGCAGATCCTTGGAAAGCTGTCCCTTGTTTTGCCCCTGTTCCATGCTATTACTGAAAACGATAAGGTTTGCCTATAAAAAAGGCCTTTTGGTGCATCTGGTTCTGTGCAGAACCTGACGGAACTGTCACGGTGAGTCGAGTCTACTTACCCGTTCTCCCGCAGGCGTCCAAATGAACTTGAATTCTACCAATCTTTGAAAACCATTTGTAGCCAGACTTAATCATGTTTTTTACTTTATGTAGATGATCCTGCTCTGGACGATTTCACTGCTGCTAGGGCCAATAGCAGGTAAGAAAAAATATTTATGCAGAGTTGGGAAAAACTCACTGCTCCATCCTTCCAAGAAGGCCGAGATTGCTGAATTCACCTCACTATGAGAGTAAGGAGTAAGGAGAATGATGCATAATTAAGAACACACGTGCTTGGAATGCAATTGCTGGATAAAAGCTAAGATGGTCAGTTACATTTGAATTTTGGGGTAAATAACAAATATCCAGGGAAATGATAAAGACCTGATAAGTTGATGCTAAAAATAGTTAGGATTTTTCTGAAATTTCTATTTCAGAAATTAAATTTTATTTATTACTAAATTCTATTACTATTGAGCTTTTCCTTGCTAAATCTATCCATCTGAGCTGAGTCCAGGTAGGAGTTTGAGCACTGGTTCAGACCCTTGTAACTGTGCTATCATCCTGAGCAAAATTCATAGTTCTCTGTGCCCCAGTGTCTCTGCCTGTGAGACTGTGTCACTGGAAAGGTAGTGAGAAAACCCCTGCCCTGGCCCCGGGGCCTTGATCAGATCTGAGAAATGCAGTTTCGGCCTCCACTGTTCTCACTGCTACCGTTAATCTAGATTCTATCCTACTTGAGGAACCTTCTCTTAAGTTCTTTCTTTATGCACTAACCTTGGAGCTCAAATTTGTGTCAAATCCCAGATGTTTTATGTTACGGGTTGTGAGCTACAGTGTGGCTCTGAAACATGTCAGGGACCTAAAAGCTCAAGCCAGCTGGAGAGAGAAACATTGGGCTTTTGCACGAAACTTAAGCTCTCTGCCCAAGGCCCAAAGCTACAAGGAGTTGGGAACCTTCAGCCTTCCCCTGACGAAGGCCTGGGGCCCATTTTTGGGCACCGAGGGCTCAGTGAGGACAAATGAGGGGAGGGACTAGAAGGGGCCCTGCAGAGGGGTCAGCACACAGAGGGGAGCGAGTGATTCTGTGGCCCAGGCTTGAGGAGCAACAGAGGCTTGGTCCCCTGAGGCTGCTTTGAGCGGTGACCAGGAGGGAGTTTGGGAAACAGAGGAACCGAATCTGCCGCGAGCCGTAACTAAACTCCGTTCTGGCTGAGAGACCATGACAAAGAGCACTCCGGTCACACTGACACCTTTAGTCACTTCTGGGTGAATACAGGAAGTGAAGTCTGCTATGACAGACTCGGCTGCTTCACTGACGACGCTCCGTGGGGTGGAATTACGGGAAGACCAGGCAAGATACTGCCCCAGAGTCCAGAAGTCGTCAACACCCGCTTCCTCCTGTACACCAACCAGAACCCAAACACCTATCAAGTAAGAACGCTCACTGTTTTTTTTAATTTTTTTTAATTTTAAGATTTATGTATTTACTTGAGAGGTAGAGTTTCAGACAGAGAGGGGGAGAGGCAGCCGTCTGCTGGCTCACTCCCCAGATGGCCGCAATGGCTGGAACTGGGCTGATCTGAAGCCAGGAACCAGGAGATTCTTCTGGGTCTCCACGCGGGTTCAGGGCCCCAAGAACTTGGATCATCTTCTACTGCTTTCCCAGTCATTAGTAGAGAGCTGGATTGGAAGTGGAGCAGCTGGGACTCGAACCAGCGCCGCTATGGGATGCCTGCACTGCAGGTGATTGCTTAACCTACTATGCCACAGCACCAGCCCCAATACTCATTGTTTTTAAGATTAAGTTCCATCTGTTTGATATAATTATGATACTGAATATTTGACTCTTCTAAAAAGAACAAATTAGGGGAGTTCCCATTGTGGAAGAATTGTAGGGCAGTGAGACTAAGTATTATTTTATGTAATTTGCTTGTTAAAAGGTCATATTAAATAACTTCATATTATTCTTGTCCTACCTCCATGCTACCATTAAAAATATTCTAAATAGTGAAGTATATAACATGCCTCAAATAGTTCATGGAAAATGGGACTAAAATATGTTTATTTAAGTGCAAACTTTTGAAATCCATGCGTAATTTTTTGAAGATTTCTGTATTTATTGAAAAGGCAGAATTACAAAGATTAACTCTCCAAATGGCTGCAACGGCCAGGGCTGGGCAAGGCTAATGCCAGGAGCCAGGGCTTTCATCCGGGTCTCCCACACGAGTGCCAGGGTCCAAGCACTTGGACTATCCTCTGCTACTTTTCCTAGGCCATTCACGTGGAGCAGGACTAGAAGTGGGGCAGCCAGGACTCAAACTGGCACCCATAATGCTGCTGTTGCAGATGGTAGCTTAACTCGCTATGCCTCAATGTAAGCTCTGCATAGTTTTTTGCATAATACACATTTCTATAAACTTTTTGAAGACCTTTTGTGTGTGTAAAAAATATAAAATCTTCCAGTATATCTACAGACCAACTCCAACTAGTTATTGTCAGATTTAATAATTTTTCAACTTTACGATGGTGGAAAAGCAGTGGACATTCAGTAGAAAGCATTCTTTGAATTTGAATTGTTTCGTGGGCTAGTGCTAGTCATAGAGCACTCTGCTGAGACAGCAGCAGGGAGCAACAACTCCCAGTCAACCACGTGAGATAAGTGTTCATAACCAACACTCCAGAGTGTTGTGCTGCCAATCTACAATGTTCAATAGCTTAGGTGTGCCAAGTGCATTTTCAACTTAGGAAGTGTTCATAGGAAGATAACCCTGTTGAATGTGGAGGATTATTTGCATATGTTATCTATAACTGTATCCATATCTGTATCCCCTAAGGGACTTATATACTTACACACATAAACACACACTCACAAAGACTTCCACTGTGTGGAGATAAGAGCATTATACCACTAAGATTGTTGCAGACATTATCCCACATTGAACAGCTACAAAATTTTGTGATGACAAGAAAGTACTGACTGGGTGGTGATTGTGAGGAACTTGTTTGTAGGGGGAGAATCCTTACTCACAGAGATCCCAACTCCCAGCAGCCTCCTTCCTGCGACCTCCCCAACATACACGTGGCTCTACAAGAGACGTGACCGGAAACTCTTTTCTCTCCCAAACAGGAAGTTGTTGCAGATGCATCAAGCATCAAGAGCTCCAATTTCAGAACAGATAAAAAAACTCGCTTCATTATTCATGGGTTCACAGACACAGGAGAAAACAGCTGGCTGTCCAATATATGCAAGGTGAGACTTGGTAATCTCTTAAGAGCAGGCTGTTTGGTCATGATAATTAACAACCAGAAAGGTACCGGCCCCTACCAGGAAGCCCAAGTGTCAGTCACCACGCCCTCTGCTGGCCAGGAGGTGCTGCTGAGTGAAGGGGGCATGGAACACAATGTGATGAGGTTGGCAGGCACCTGGAGGCGCCAGGGCAGGGCTAGTTAATAACCAATACAGCAGTGTTTTGAAATATTAGCAACTGAAATTGCTGTACAAATGCATATCAGCTGATCATAGGCCACGGTGTTTTTATTGGCTTTTAATTTCCAGGTGAAGAGCTGAGAAATGTCATTCTCCCAAATCTACTTGTTTTCTGTCAAGTTTTGCTTTCTGCATTTTGTTCTCCTCTGGTCGCAATTCTAGGAAAGCTGTGATGGTTTCTTTCCTGGAATTTATTTCCACCATGTGATCATTTGTAGTTTTAATTTGTGCCTTGTAATAATGAAGAATTAAAACACAGGCAATCAAATAGAATAAATTGCCCTAGTAATCACTAGTGTTTGATGTACATAATTATTGTCTCATTTACTCATGTATTTACTTGTGTTGTCATCAAATTCCTATAGCCAGCCATGGCACATAGCTGTTATTTCTTCAGGTGTCAAGAAAAAGACCCAACAGAGCCGTTTTGTTTTTGACCTGTGACTCAAGTCAGGGGCTTAACCGATTGAGCTCCAGGGCATACCATGGTTTCTAAAGACTAATGAACACACTGAAGTCTGTAAGCTTCATTAGTTTAAAAATAATCAGTAAAATCGCAACTTGTCTTCTGAAAGAATTTAAGTCTGATGATGAATGGGGAAAAGTAGCAATAGATTTCTATATAACAGAGAAGAAAAAATGGGATCCTCAGCACAAAAGGATTATAGATATTTTAGATATGGATACACAAAAGGAATATAGATATTTTAGATATGGATACACATATGGTGTGTTTTACTAGCCTTTGATTTGATATGGCTTTGTTAATGCTGTTGCGCTGTGGTGAAATAAATGGATTAAACCAGAAAGTCAGAGATCCTGGATTCCAGTCTTGACCCTGTCCTTAGCTGCCCATGATATTAGCAGAGGCAGACTGCCAGTCTGGGATGTTAGCCGTGTTCTGCCCTGTGCACAAATATATGCAGCCAAACTGGATTCACTCTATCCACTTAGAACAATCATTTCATTCTTGGGCATTCTCCTGTAAAATCAGAGTTGGAGATGATTTCTAAGATTGCCTCATTATTCTTTTTTTTAAAAGATTTATTTATTTGAACAGCAGTTACAGAGAGGCAGAGAGAGAGGTCTTCCATCCACTGGTTCACTCCCCAAATGGCCACAATGGCCAGAACTGTACTCCTCCAAAGCCAGGAGCCTGGTACTTCTTCCAGGTCTCCCATGTGGGTGCAGGGGCCCAAGGACTTGGGCCATGTTCTATTCCTTTCTCAGTCCATAGCAGAGAGCTGCATTGGAAGTGGAGCATCCAGGACTCGAACCAGTGCCCATATGGGATGACAGCACTGTAGACGGCGACTTTACCTGCTCCACCACAGCACCAGCCCCCGCCTCATTATTCTTATAATCCTTTTGGACACAGTAGGGATAAGAATAAACACATAGGCAAGCAAACAGAATTCCTCCTAGAACTAACCTTTGCGGGCCCATAATTGACCTGCATCAGAGAAGGTTTCCAGGAGATATTGGTAGTCTATACTTCCATGTGAAATAACGCTTTCATCCAAAAATGTGGATTAATCTTTCCATCTTGGGAATGTGTGCTCCTTTATCTTCAATGTATTTGTGAATTTAAGGGGTTCCAATGTACTCTTCCAGTTGTTCAGCATCTGTATATTGAGCACCTACTATGTGCCAGGAACTGTCCTAGGTACTGAACAAGACAATGTTCTTGGTTGCATTCTAGTGAGGGTTTGCACTCCAGTATATAACATTCTACACATCTTCCCTGAATCAAAGGTCTGTACGATAGAAATCCCAAAACTCCAGTTCCCACAATAGGCAAATCTACCATTTGGAGCCAACATTAAACTTGACAAGGGATTTCGCGTTCATTAGCACCTTTGGAACTTTGTTCATTGCTCTCAGGTTACGAGCGACATGCTATTGTGTGGGCCAAAGAGGAATTTATCCCCGCCTTCACCTGTGCCCACTGGTAATTAATCACCCTTCGCTGCATCTCTTCTGCAGAACCTGTTTCAGGTGGAAACCGTGAATTGCATCTGTGTGGACTGGAAGGGGGGCTCCCGCGCCTCATACCCGCAGGCCACCCAGAATGTCCAGATTGTGGGGGCAGAAGTGGCGTATTTTGTTAACACTCTTAAGGTAACTGCATCCCGCATGTGCAAAAGCCTGTACGCATTGGTCCCTCCATTCTTTTCCTAAAAAGCAGTTGTAAGTCTGATCATTGATAAAAGCATTTCTCTAGTAAGATACGATTTTCTCCTTGGTTAAAGATAAAAATGTAAAGAAATTTTTGATTTGGGCTCCTTAATAACACTATGGAGGCCCTTAAAGTAGTTGTTGTTTGCTTTAAGTGAACCTACTCATGCAACTAGATGGTGGATTTACAGGATTCCCTGAGACTCTGTTTTGCTTTTACCAATTACTACAAAATTGACATGACAAGGTCAACCTCAAAATTAAACTAGCTTGGGGTTTTATTTTGTTTGTTTAGAAAAGCACAAGAATAAGAAGCTAGCCTCATTGGTAACAAAAAACATAGAAAATTATAAATAATCAAATGTGGCTGCGCTTACATAATCACTTTAATTTCTGTTATGTTACCCAAACGCCAACTTCATCGTCCTGATGACTACTCACTGTGTCCTTCAAGGCCTCCCTCTACAGAGAATTAAAGCAAACCAAAGTCCTGTGTGCACCAGTGGAAAGCCCATTTCCACTTTTCACATCTTTGGAAAAGGCTATGAAAACGAACTGCTTTATGTTTTCTGAAGGCTCAGGTTTTTGGAAGACCTCCTTTATGCCTGTGCCGAAATCCATAGTTCTAGAAACCATTCTGAAGATGTTTTCTTTTGGAGTGGAGACTGTAGAGAATTTTGGTTTCTAAATTTAGAAATCAAAGTAACACACGGCAGACAAACTTTTATTTATTGTTGCATGGACTTGGGGACCCTCAGTAATAAAGGGGAGACCTATAGTAAAAAACTGGTGTACATGCAGACAAATGTTGTACAGCAGTGACAAGCAGAGGGGTCTGCGCTAGAGATAAGAAACCCGGGTGTCCCTAGAAGGAACAGGAGCCCTGAGAGCCAGGGCAGGAAACTAGTCCCAGCAGAGTCTCCGCCTGCCCCTCTGCCGCAGTCCCCGGCCTTGGCAGGGTCCCACAGGCACCTTCCTCCCAGGAGAGCTCAGGGCTGGCTCTGGGCTGGACACCCAGTGCTGCTCATGGGCCTTTAAGCTCCAAGACGTGTGTCCAAGGACACATTTTGGATGACAGTCTGGCTGTCTTCTTTTCCCCACAGTCGTCGCTGGGGTACTCTCCTTCCAACGTCCATGTCATCGGCCACAGCCTGGGTGCCCACGCTGCTGGGGAGGCGGGACGGAGGACCAACGGGGCCATTGGTCGAATCACAGGTTGGTCAAGTTTTAGACTAACAGGAAAAGCTAGAACTAAATTCAGTGCACACCTGCCTTTGACCTTGCCACACTTACTGAATTGGTCTGCATGATCAGAAATCAGGCTTTGGGAACCTTTTATTGATACAGATCTCTGGTCCACATGCCTCTCTAAAATGGAAATATATTCCATGTGGCTGAAGTCTGAATTAGGAATATTCGGAGATTTTATTTCATATAAATTTCCCCATTGCTAGTCATTCAGAAAGGATAACTTTCATGAATAGAATAAATACCATAAGCACTGAAATAAATAGATTGAACTCAAAGAGCTCAGATGTGTGCAAGTAATTCTATTCTGCTTCAAGAGCATCAGCCAGTGTGCCCAAACCTCATCAACTCCAAGCCCAGAGCCCAGGAGGGGGCAGGAGGTGGGGGTGTGGGCAGATGGTCAGGCTCCCTTGGCTGCCATTTCTGCTTGCTGCTAATGAGATTTCAAAAGTGTTATTTTACAAGCCTCTGAGTGGCTGCATTTGCTAAGTGGCTACACATCGGTATCTGGCCTCTCAATCAGTTCTGCAACCTTGAGAAAGACTGTGATACCCTGGGTTCTTCTCGTGGTGGCCAGGAAAGCCAAGTCCTCGCCCTCACAGGAATTTGCAGTCTACTGGGGACTCTCTCTTTTATTCTTAAACATACATTTATTTATTTTAAAGGCAGAGAGAGAGAGAGAGACAGAGAGAGAAACGGAGACAAAGTCTTCCATCTACTGACTCATTCCCCTAGTGGCTGCAATGGCCAAAGCTGGGCCAGGCTGAAGTCAGGAGCCAGGAACTTCTTCTGGGTCTCCCACCTTGGTGCAGGAGCCCAAATACTTGGGTAGTCTCCTGCCACTTTCCCAGGTGCATTAGCAGGGATTGGATTGGAAGTGGAGCAGCAGCTGAGATTCGAACCGGCGCCCATATGGGATGCCAGCCTTGCAGGTGGAGGCTGAACCTTCTCTGCCACAGCACCGCCCCTGGGGACTCTTGTAGTCCACTGCTTCCCAAGGTCCAGCTCTTTCCTTGGATCTGCTGCTAGTGACCAAGATTCTACCAGGAACTAAGCATCCACAGAGGAAAAGTCCATGAATGGAGGAAAGTTGAAGCAAATAGCAAAGTAGAAGCAGATTTCCCTTCAGAAAAATGGTAAGGGAAGGGTGAACTCATTCGTGTCTTTCCATGAATGCAGCCAATTCCTGGGCTATAACTAATGCAGACATGTGAATGTGCGTGAACACTGGGAGAGAATTAACAACACGTCCACTTACCTTAGGGTTGGATCCAGCAGAACCTTACTTTCAGGACACCCCTGAATTAGTCCGATTGGACCCCAGCGATGCCCAGTTTGTGGATGCAATTCACACGGATGCTGCTCCAATGATTCCCAACTTGGGTGAGTTCCTCAGCTTTCCCTGCGTGTCCCCTGCACACTGGTGTGTTTCAGACTGTTTTCAGTCTATAACATAAGCCTTCCTCTATTAAAATTCTTCAGGATTTGGAATGAGCCAAACCGTGGGTCACCTCGACTTCTTTCCAAACGGAGGACTGGAAATGCCTGGATGTAAATCGAGTTACGTCTCCCAGGCTGCCGACACGGAGGTGGAAGGGAGAGGTAAAACCACAATCGTGGTAGAGACTTTCCAGGGGAGAGTGTGTGTTTCATCTGGCTGAAGTTGCAAAATGCTTTTAATTGTACAGGTTTCACATTTTATACAACAAAGGACTTTGATTGTATCCCAGGGGGAGATATAGGTTTTCATTGGGAGAAGTGGGCATGAGGAAAATGTGGGGAAGTTGATGTTTTAACAGTCAGCTTCCCACAGACGGAGTTCAGGGACTACATGACCAAGTTGCACTTGCATTTATATGGACCACCCCTTCTTCTGAAATTACCTTTTCCGTTTTGTTTAACTGTGATGTTCAGTATTATAACCTTGGCCCATACTTAACTGCGGATTACATCACTGATTATAAATACACTTCGTAAATGATTTTGTACTTGGACTTCCATGAGTCCACACTTGTTAGAGCATTCTCTTCAACAAGCATATTTTCACCATGACTTCACTTTGGAAAAATAAAATGTGTCATTGATATATAATTATGTCTTATTTCAAAGGAGCGCGTTTCTCGCTGACGTGTAATCACTTAAGATGCTTGGATTATTATACTGATAGCATCGTCAATCCCAGTGGCTTTGCTGGGTTCTCCTGTGACTCTTACAGCGATTTCACGGCGGTAAGTAGATTTCACCCTCCACCTAACCAATTTTGTGACTGACTTCTCACGACTAGTGGATTCCACTCTTCATTACTTCATTCATCACAGAGACATCTGTTACCATTAATGAAACTTAGTAGACTTCAGAGCAAGGGACTTGAGAATAGAAATATCCAGTTGTGCCTTGTTCTGTACATGTCTCTATATTTGGAGCAAATGTTCAAACTTGTATTGGAAATAATCCCAACCAGCAACAAAAGAACTAGTCAATGAGTATCTGCTCCAAGTCTATAGGACGCTGATCAGCATGGAACATTCTCCTTAAATCTATAGGATTGTGGACATGTGAACATTTCTGTGCTATTGTCTTCTTTTGTATCATCTTGATATCTAGGTTACTTTCTTATTTGTGATCTTGAACATGACATACCTATTTTCTGTTTTTAAAAACTGACTTTTCACTGTCAATTTTTTGAAAGTAAACCTTGGAACTTGTGTATCCAAAGAAAATTTCAAGTAACAAACCTGCCAGGTGAAGTCATAATTTCCAAAAAGTTACATCTTAGTAATCAAGACAGAGCACATGAACCAGGTTTTTGTATTACATCACTAATGACTTTGGGCAAAATGCTTCGATTCTCTAAGCAGTTTCTTCATCTATTAATGTAAATAATAATGGTAAACTCAACATATTCAGCACAAAGACTAAGATGAAATATGTTAACTATTTAGCCCAGAGCCAAATCCTTAATAGTTAGCGTTCAACAAATGCTAGCTATTACGGGAAAGGAGTGCATATTTTATTCTCCCTGGAAATTGCAAATACAGTCAGATCTGAGCACACCCCCTCCTTCCTCTGGTATAACTTTGCTTTGATCTTTCTCCCCAGTAGTTAAGGCTAGATATTGGGAAAAACAAAGAAGCACTCAAAAGAGCTTTAGCTTTCATCCAGTTAAACTTGAGTTTGATTCAACAAAATTAAGCATAATTTTAGGGGATGTGCAGCATTTCTATAAAAATAATGTCTCAGTCGTCCATATTTTCCCCCTTCAGATGCTCTCCAGCCAGGTGATCGGGTAGTGCTGTGGTCCGTGTGTGCTCAGCAGAGGGAGTGATGTGGGGTCCACCGGTGAGGGGCCCTTGCTGCATTGCAGTTGGGGCCACATCCCTGCCAGCCTTGTTGATGGGCACACCGCTTTCAGTTAGAGGCTGAGGTCTAACTCATCCACTCTCCAGGCGTAGGCAGTGTCTTCAGAGAGGTTTGGCTGTTTCTTCCTGGCTGGCTCAGTCTCCCCTTAGCTCTTGCTGGGAGCAGACCCTGAGACTCGGCCATGTCTACTACCTGGCCTGTTGATCCTGGAGTTGACCCCTTAGCTTCACTGTGTAGTGGTCTTCCCCTCCACAGTGGGAATTGGCATGCTTGCCCTGCAACTCTGCACCTTCTTCTCCATCACTGGTTCCACACGGTACCACATCCCATGGTCCAGAAAGAGATGAGATTTTCCTGTACCAATCTGCCTTTTCCAGATCCAGCAGGGGGTTGAGCCCTATTGGTCTCCTGTGCTTTTTCTCTCAATGTCGCTGTGATTCTGGGATCTGAACATTCACTCTAAGTTAAGGGAATTGAAAATACTGAGCCTATTGTCTTCCTCATGAATCCCAGTTTGCACACCAATAGCTGATTATCTCCTTCTGTACTTTATTTCTTTTCTTTTTTTATTTTTTAAAGATTTATTTATTTATTTGAAAGGCAGAGTTACAGAGAGGCAAAGGCAGAAGGAGAGAGAGAGGTCTTCCTCCACAGGTTCACTCCCCAAATGGCCACAATGGCTAGAGCTGGCCTAATCCAAAGCCAGGAGCCAGGAGCTTCTTCTGGGTCTCCCATGTGGGTGCAGGGGCCCAAGGACTTGGGCCATCTTCTGCTGCTTTCCCAGGCCATAGCAGAGAGCTGGATGGGAAGTGGAGCAGCTGGGACTTGAACTGGTGCCCATATGAGATGTCAGCACTGCAGGTGGCGGCTTTACCCACTGTGTCACAGCGCCGGCCCCACTTTCTGTACTGTCTTACCCAGTCTTTCTAAAGTAAATTTTAACACCCTGCAGGAAGACCAATGTCTTGGGCAATGGGCTAACTTAGAGAGGCAAAAGAGACAAGATAAAAGCGCTATCTAAATTCCCCTGTTGTGCGGTTTTATGGCGTTGTGTTATTTAACAGGGAAATCGCTGCTGTTATCCTTGTGAGTAGCGAGGTGCATCGTGAACCTTTGCTGAGACTGTTAAAGTCCTCTTTCACCACCAGACAGACAGGCCGCCGCGTGTGTGGGCTGCAGCAGCACAGGAGGAAGATGGGCCGCTAACACGCAGCATCCTCATGCGTCTTGTGTTCACTTTCCCTAGAACAAGTGCTTCCCCTGCCCCAGTGGAGGCTGCCCACAGATGGGACATTACGCTGACAGGTTTTCTGGGAAAACAAATGGAGTGGGCCAGAAATTTTATCTGAACACTGGCGATTCTAGTAATTATGCTCGTAAGTTTCTGTTTTATTTACATTAAATTCTAAATGCTATGTATTTTCTCCTATGCACTGATAGTGTGTGAATTGGTCTTTCATAAAAAGCTTTACAGAGCTTTTTGCAATGTAGAAAAATGCTCAGTGTTCTAGGTCATGATGGCTAATTTGAGTAGCAGGGGAGAGTTTGGAACTTGAACTACTACTGGTATACACTGAATATACATTTCACTGAGTGACATTCTGAGGTTTTGTATGAGCAACAGTCATTCAGGAGAGAGCGATCACAGAGGGTGTGGAAGTGGGAGGAGTTGAAGTTGCAGGCGATATCTAGGACTAGACTGCAGGGCTATGGGAGGTGGCGTGTAGGGGAATGGTGAGACAAGAGGACAGCCTCAGGGGTTCCCGCTGTGCAGCAGAGGAAGAAAATGACTTGCATGGAGTCAGTGGGATTAGCATTACTGTGAGCACTAAGAAAAATTCTATTCCCTCCCCGAATTTGGCTCAGGCTAGCTCTAAATGGAAAAAACAAAACAAAACAAAAAACAAAAACACCTGGTAGTTCATTATTCATCAGTATCCAGAGAATGTTCTTTTAGTTACCATAACTTAATACATGGCCACTGGCAGTGAAAGTTGAATTATAGATTTTTTTTCACACAGATGTACAGCATTCAGTCAATGAGATGACAGGGCATAAAATTTGGTGATCAATGAACATGAAGTGAACGGATGAAAATGTCACACTGTACTACTTTTCCACTACCTTTTAACACAAAGTTCTTACAACACTTGAAAATAAATTGTTAGATTAAAAAGTTGAAAGCAAAATATATTTCTTAGTCCCTTGTCTTAAAAAAAAAACCCACACATGTGAACTTTGGTAAGTGTCTATACATCCCTCCAACTCCTGTCTCTTGAACACTGCTAGAAAGAAATGTGCATGACTATTCTGTTAAAACAATCACAAAGCCAGGTTTAAATTATTGAAAATTCTGCAATTGGGGGATCACAGTTAACCTCTCTTCAGTGTCTCTTCTTTGCAGGCTGACATCTTACAAATTTCTTTCCTCCGTGCAGGTTGGAGGTATCAAGTAGATGTCACACTGTCCGGAGAGAAAGTTACAGGACGAATACTAGTTGCTTTACTTGGAAATAAAGGAAACTCTAACCAGTATGAAATTTTCCAGTAAGTGAAATTATTCTAAGGTTTATTTTTTTAAAAATTTTATTTGCCAGGGCCAGTGCTGTGGCATAGCAGGTAAAGTTGCCACCTGAAGTGCCAGCACCCATATGGATGCTGGTTTGAGTCCTGGCTGCTCCTCTTCCTATCCAGCTCCCTACAAATGTACCTGGGAAAGTGGCAGAAGATGGCCCAGGTCCTTAGGCATCCACATGGGAGACCCAGATGAAACTCCTGGCTCCTGGCTTTTTCCTGGCACAGCCTTGACCATTGTGCCCATTCGGGGAGTAAACCAGCAGATGGGAGAGTTTCTCTCTCTCTCTCTCTCTCTCTCTCTCTCTCTCTCTGCCTCTCCTTCTCTGCTGGTTTACTCCCCAAATTCCTGCAATAGCTGGGGCTGGCTGGGTCCAGAGCCAGAAGCCAGATATTCAGTCCAGGTCTCCCACGTGAATAGCAAGAAGCCAACTACATGAGCCATCACTGCTCTCTTACAGGGTCTGCACTGGCAGGAATCTAGAGGTAAGAGCCAGAGCCAGAGTCAGAGCCAGGCTCTCGGGAGTGGGTCATGGACATCCTGACCGCTGGGATGAATGCCCACTCCTGTGCCCTAAGCTTCTTAAATGTTGAAATACTGGACGTGTGTAATACATGCTATGGACATTGGAGGTTTTTCATTCATTACTATGCAACATTGGAGAACTCTCATATATAATAAGAAGGACGGAGTTCTTTTATCTTTGAACCTTAAAATATTTCAGAATTGTGTTTCTAAATTTCGTCTGCTATTTCCTGAGGAATCTATTAATATTTGCTTTGATGTTTCGCATCTGATTTTACCAATACACAATTATTCTCTCTACAAAGCAGCAAGGAAAAAAATGATATAATGTCATCATTTGTTAAATTGTGGTGGATTGTATAGAAAATATATTTGAAGTTTTCCTAAAGATGACTTTAAAGTTATATGATTCATGGATAGCAAAACCTATTGCTGAGTTAGCATGCCCTTGTGAATTTATGTCATATATGATAATCACAAATGTACTGTCCATCATTTTAACTGAAGATGTGTCATCTGGTTTCAGAAACACATTTGTGTGTGTTTGTATGTGTGTGTGCAGAGGCTTCAGAAAGTTTGTAGAAAAATAGAATAAAGGCCGGCGCTGTGGCTCAACAGGCTAATCCTCCGCCTTGCGGCACCGGCACACCGGGTTCTAGTCCCGGTCGGGGCACCGGATTCTGTCCCGGTTGCCCCTCTTCTAGGCCAGCCCTCTGCTGTGGCCTGGGAGTGCAGTGGAGGATGGCCCAGGTGCTTGGGCCCTGCACCCCATGGGGAGACCAGGAAAAGCACCTGGCTCCTGGCTCCTGCCATCGCGCCGACCGCGGCGGCCATTGGAGGGTGAACCAATGGCAAAAGGAAGACCTTTCTCTCTGTCTCTCTCTCTCACTGTCCACTCTGCCTGTAAAAAAAAAAAAAAAATAGAATAAAAAAAACTTTTCATGCAAAATATTATTAAATCCATGCATAGTTTTTTTGAAGTATCAAATCCATTTATTAATGCTTCCTTGTTTACATTCACTTAATTTATTGTTTTTTTTTTAAAAAAAGATTGATTTAGTTGTTTGAAAGGCAGAGTTACAGAGAGGCAGAGAGAGAGAGAGAGAGAGAAAGAGAGAGAGGTCTAACATCTGCCAGTTCACTCCCCAGATGGCTGCAATGGCAGAAACTGCACCAATCTGAAGCCAGGAGGTCTCCCATGTGGGTGCTCAAACCGGTGCCCATATGGGATGTAAGCACCACAGGCGGCGGCTCTACATGCTATGCCACAGTGCTGGCCCCTAATTTACTGCTTTTTTTCTAGAAAGCTTTTATTTAATGAATACAGATTTCCTAGGTACAGCTTTAGGTAATTTACTGCTTTTGAACAATGGTCTTTTAATTTCTCATGGATATTTTGTCATAGTATTTCATGATATTCATTTTCCATGAACATTTGGAAGACCTTTCATATGCATTGATTTACAAATCTTTGTATGAAAATAACTTATCTTTTAATTTCATTTTTCCACACATCTTGGAAGCATCTGTAAATGCTCGTCTATGTGGATATTTACGCTCATTCATATACACTTTTGTTAACTTTCCTTAGAGGCTCCCTACAGCCAGGCCAAACTCAGTCCAACGGCTTGGACTCAAACGTGGAAGTCGGGGATGTGCAGAAGGTTCAATTCATTTGGTATAAAACTGGCATCACCTTGAGTAAGCCCAAAGTGGGAGCAACCAAGATCGTGGTGAAGAGGAACGACGGAAAAGTGTAAGTAGTGGGACTCTGAAGCGGGTTGAAGGGTGTTAGCACTCTTTACAATTGCATTCCCACTGGACGTTTCCTTTACGTTAAACCTCCTCCAGGGGTTCACTGCACGCCAGGCATGGCTGCTTCCCAACACCATCTGGTTGGCAAATATACCTGGTTCAGTGTGTTTAATTAATGTGTGCATTTTCCCCAAATTCCATGGGCACACCAAATTGGCAATTAAGCTGCTGGGAACACACTTAACCTATTAAAGCACAGAATTAGGCTGTGCTGAATCACCTGTCTCCTTAGTGAAGCCAAAGGTCCAAGAGCCCAATCCCTTGTTCCAAATAAGACTGAGTGTGTGTAAGTCCAAGAAGATTTGCCATGGTAAGCTACTAAAATGGTGCACTGATGAAAATACAGCAATATCAATATTAGCACTGACGTTTTTTAGTTTTAAGTGAAATTCTGCTGCAGAGTGCTAGGTTTCTCTGTCATCAGGGCGTGCTTGTTCATAAAAACCCCGTTAAGAGACTGGCAGAGGTGGAATAACAGAGATCTCACTTACCTTCCCAACTGAAACAACAGAAAGTTCAGACAAAACAGGTGACACAGCAGTTTTCAAGACACTGAACATCAGGCAACAAGGAGAGTGATGCTTGAGGCGCAAAATCAGACTAAGCGGAGAACCAGGAAATCCCAGGCAGCCAGACCTTCCAGGACAGCCTCCCAGAGAGGAGAGCTGCACGGACCTGGACGGCACTCTGGAGTATTCAGTGGAGCAATGACCAGCTCAAGTGTGCGGACAAGCAAAGCAGGGTAACAGACCTTTGGAAGGATTAGAGTCCCCTGCTGGATTGGGAATGGTGTTGCTTTCAACCCACCAGACTGGACAAGCATGTAACTCAAGGAGCCTTCGGTACAGTATTTAGAAAGATCTCAACTCAGAGTGGGAAATAGCTTAGATGAAACAAAACCTTAACTGACAAAACTGTTTCCAAATAAGTACATTGCAGAACAGTATTCTGAGTGATTTATAGAGGTCTAAAATAAACCACCCACTTCCAGGCTCACATATACGTTATCTGATGAACTCAGAGATTCCCAGGAGAGAAAGAAGTGGAACAGTGCACTCAACTGCCACAGGTGGTAGAGCAGTAGACAAGGGCACTGGGCCAATGAGAAATCCGCGCTGTTGGCTGGGTGAGGTTGGCAGAGGCATGGCGTGTATTGCAAAGGCCCCCAATGAACCTGTAGAAATGGCAAATGTGATCTCAAGTGAGAAATGACAAACAATGCAATTAACAGCAGATTAGAAGTGCAGATGAAAGGGTTTATAAACTTGAGGGCAAAATAGCAACTACCCAAAATGGGACACTGAGAAAAGGGGAATTTTTAAAATGCCAAGAACGTCAGTGACCTGTGGAACACCACCCAAAAAAGCTAAGGTGTCCGTCTTTAAAGGACCTAAATGAGAAGGAAAGAAAAACATGTTTGAAGAAATAATGGTTCCACAACCACCATACTTGGTGAAAACTATAAACCAACGGATTTAAAAAAAAATCACAAGAATCATAAGACAAACAAGGCCAGCACACACATTACAATCAAGTTACTCGAAGCCGCTTGTAAAGAGATAATCTAGAAAGCATCAGAGAAAAAAGATACACTACGTGTAGAAGTGTAAGGATGAAAGTCACAGTACATTGTTCACCAAAACCCATGGAAGCTCAAAGCGCAACACCGTGTTTAAAGGACTGCAAGGGACAATCGCTTAGAATTTATTCCTACAGAGTTCTTTCAAAGTAGCAAATGAAGTAGAGGCCTGTGATACCTATCAGGATAACAGAATCTTCATGAACAGAGCAACTATGCAGGAAATGCTAACAGAAGGTCTTCAGGCCTAGGAAGAAGTCAGTAGTTAGAAAATCATTTACAGATGACAATTAAGAGCACAGGAAATAGTAGCTACACTGAAAATACATAAGGCTTTTAATCATTATTTAGCTTTAAAAATAATTGATTCTTAAAAACAGTAATAATATTTTTCAGGGGCTTATCATGTCTCTATGTAAAATATGTGCTAATGATGCCATAAAATGTGGGAGGGGGGAAGTGGAAATAAATAGACAACCAGAGAGCCCTAACGCTGCATCACTTAAAGGAAGAACGTGTGACGTTTAAAATATGTGCTACAAATTCTAAAGCCACCACTGCAGCTGCCACACCAGCGAAGGAGGTAGAGTGCAACAAGAAATAATCTACAACAGGGCACAGAAAGGGCAAAAAGAGAACAAAGAACACAGGGAGCAAAGAGAAGACACAGAAAAATCACAGGCGTCTCTGACCATATCATGACCGTAGGCAGTGAACATGACTTAAGGACTTCAATTAGAAGGCAGTGATTGTCACACTGTGTTTTAAACAATTGGGAGCAGGCATTTGGTCCAGCGTTTAGGACAGCAGTGAGGAGGCCTGCTTGTCATGGGGCCTAGGTTCACACCCGCCTCCTCCTGATGCCAACTTCTGTGGCCCTCAGGTGTTTAGAGAATAAACAAACACGTGGGAGCTCTCTCCTCGTCCATCTGTCTTCTCTGTCTGTCTCTGTTTCTCTCTCTGTCTCTCTGCTGCTCAAATTAATTACTTTTTAAAAAAGCAGCAGCAATCTTTGGTGTGATGGTGAAGACGTCTGTTACGATGTGCCTGTCCCATCCCAGCATGCCCGGTGTGGATGCCCGCCTCTGCCTCCTGCTAATGTGGCCGGCGAGGCAGTTGTGATAATTGGAGCAATCGGGGCCCTGCCAGCCACGTGAGAGGTCCCGCTCAGTGGGCTTCAGTGCAAGCCCAGCCCGAGCTGTTGTGGGCATTCGGGAAGTGAATCAGTACTTGGGAAAGCTCGCTCGCTCTCTCTCTCTCTGTCACTCGCTCACCCCCCTCCTTCTCACCCTCCCTACAAAATAAACAAACATACAAACCAATCCATGAATGTCCAAATGAAACACAATTTAATATGAAAACACAAATGTATTTCACAATGTGAAAGACATACAATATAGGGAGATATACTATTGGTCATTAATAAAATGCAAATTTAGACCACAGTAAGATACCGCCATAAACCTATTCAGATGGCTAAAATCGAAAATATTAAAAGTGCCAAGCACTGTGGGGAATGAGGAGACTTGTACTTTCATACTCTTCTAATGAAAACAAAATGATACAACCACTTGAGTGAGCAGTCTGGCAGTGCCTTCCAAACTCAGAACTGCCTAGAAACAGCCATTTCAATCTTAGGCCCCTAACCCCATCCCCTTCAGAGTTTCCATCACCCTTGATCAAACAGCCTGAACATACTAGTGGGGAAAAAGGCCCTTCCTGTTCTTTGGGTGTCAGTTGACAGCTCCTCTCTCTGCTGTCTGCACAGCCATAAAACCAGATTGGAAAGAGCATTCGGTCCTTCATACAGAAGAGGTCTTCTCGCCTAGCTGGTCACAGGCACAGCGTGTGCCCCTCCCTCAGACTGCGGGGAGGACAGAGGCTGTCCTTGTGCCCGCCCCACCACTGTGCCGGCGAGAGGTGACGCCTGCTTTCTCTCCACAGGTTCAATTTCTGTAGCACTGACACCGTGGTGGAGAAGGTTCTGCTCACTCTCAGCTCGTGTTAGGAGGCTGCTGACAAGTGACCGTTGACGTGAATGTTAATAAAGTTACTGCTCAAGCAACACATGCCTCTCTTTTGTTATCAGTGCTCGTTATTTCCAAAGAAACCTTTGGAGAAGGTGATGAAAATCCCACATGTGTAGCTGATACAAAGAACCACGGATAACTGATGACTTTTGCAACCAATGGTTTGACAGTTGCATCCGGGACTCTTGTTACCATGACAGTGTGATCAGATCCATTAATACAACTGCAGACATTGTCATCGCTTAAGGCAGACCTCCAGCCCCCAAGTGATCCCCCCCCAGAAGGCCCACATGGAAAGTTCCAACCCTCACCACTGCCTCCATTGGCTTAGGCTCTGTGTCCAATCGCAATCTGACATCTCAGGAGAGAAGCCACAGAGGAGGCAAGGACAGGACATATCCCATGCTTCCTGGCTGCTCTCCCTGCTCTTGGTGGGGTTCGCCCAGACCCCTCACCTCCCTGACACGTGGATGAACTTTCTAAAGCACAGAGCCAACTTCCTCCCATGGTGCCCAGGACGGGACCTATATTCCTTAGTGAGGTTTTCAAAGTCCCTCTTGGTCTGGATCTCACCTAGGGCATCAGCCTTCTCTCTCCTCATCTCCCTACTGGCACTCCATCCAAGGCCTGTCCCCAAGAGGGCCTTGACCGGATATTTGCACCAACTCCTCTCTTCTTCAATGACCTTTTCCCTGTCTTCTTGTGTGTTTCACTCCTACTCATTCTTAAATCTCTGTGTAGACATCATTTCTTCCAGGGAGCCTGTTAGTCACAGCTCCTAAACCTGGTTTAGGGGGCTCCCCACTGCACTGCCACTGCACCCTACACGGGTCTCTCTGTTTTGTAATTGTCACATTGGTGAATTCCTTACAGGGATTGTTTACTGTATATGCCTGGCACATACATGGTGTGGGGTAGAAGAATAAATATTTTTGAATGAATAAATGAATGAATCAATCCACTTAGGATAGTCCATGTCCTGAAGGAGAGGGGGATATCTGTTCTAGATCTTGAAAGACGAGTAGGGATTTGCCAAGGGCACTCCAGAGGGCGGCAACAACACAGACAAAGGCATAGGAGCATGAAAAGATGAGAAACTGAAGACACTTTTCCTTCCATGAGTCACTAAAACAAGAAGATGTTCAAGGTGGCCAAGACATGAGCACTTGTTCTAACAATGATCAGTCTATCCGTTAGGAGGCTTGCACTTGCCTGAGCCAAAATTCCCAACTCAGACAAGGAAATGCCTTGGGCGTGTTGGAAAATCTAGAGTGGAGGAGGCATCAGTGCATGCCGATTCAACAGCTCAAAAGCCTCTTCAAGGGCTACTTTCTTTCTGTTTCTGTGCTCTGTTGACTATATTAATGATTCTTTTTTTAAAAAAGATTTATTTATTTTATTTGAAAGTCAGAGTTACACAGAGAGAGGAGAGGCAGAGAGAGAGAAGTCTTCTGTCCACTGGTTCACTCCCCAGATGGCCACAATGGCTGGAGCTGCGCCAATCCAAAGCCAGGAGCCAGGAGCTTCTTCTGGTCTCCCACATGGGTGCAGGGGCTCAAGAACTTGGGCCATCTTCCACTGCTCTCCCAGGCCATAGCAGAGAGCTGGATTGGAAGAGGAGCAGCCAGGACTAGAACCGGCACCCATCTGGAATGCTGGGACTTCAGGCCAGGGCGTTAATCCACTGTACCACAGCGCCAGCCCCTATATTAATGATTCTTACCAAGGCTGGCAACTTGAAGTTGAAAAGGAGCCAGTTACACAATCTGGCTTATGAGACCTCCCCTTTCACGTCCAGTAAGAGGGAGAAAATGTGTCTCCCTTCCCAGCGTTCCTGAAAAAAAAAAAAAAAAAAAAAAAAAAAAAACTCCTGAGATTCTCTCTCACTGGCCTTTGGCAATGAAAGTGGAATGTGCTCATTGGCTGAAGCCAGTCAGGGCACACTCCAGGACATAGGATGAGACAGTGAAATACGTGAGCACAAAGTTGGAGATCAGGGCCAGGTGTACACTTTGGCATCTTCAGCCTACAGAAGGCATTTTTAAATCCCTGTATCTCTGCAAAGAGACAGGCACACCGCCTAACACATATGTATGCTTGATAAGTGTTTCAATTATAATGACCAAGGGCACCTCATGAAACCTTCAATTAGTGTAATGATCATGCGTAATGAATAACAACATTGATGTATAAATGGTTGTCTGAAAATTCACTCGAGTTACAAGCTAGATTTTAAAGGATTGTCAATTTAATTTTTCAAAACATTTCTGTTAAAGACCCTTTGTTAAGAAGGGCAAACACCTTCATCAGAATGAAGCCATTTGCAAGTTGCTGTAATTGTTTTCCCTGAGTCGTTTAATTAAATTACTTACCTATTTCTCAGCTCGGTAATTTTTAAAGAAATATTCTTAATTTTAGCACCCCAAATCACTAGGCAGGAGCTCTGTGTCAGTTGAAACGGTGAGCCAATTCCTATTTAAATTATCCATCTTCAAAATATGTTTTTCGGCACCGTCTTGTGGACCATATTTCTTTTTTCCAAGATTGGGTGTCAAGAGCTGATTGCATTAGGTTATTCGGTTCAGGATGCTCCCTTGAGCAACTGACTGCCAACTCCATGCTTCTGTTTGTCGCAACACATGCATTATGCTCAGAGTGTGGGAGTACAGATTTCTGCATGCTTTATACACACTTACTCACTTAATATTGACAATAGCTTAGAGGGAGTTCCTTTCATTCCCTTTTTCAGATGAAGCTAAGGAGTGCAGAGACACGGTATGAACACAACTTCCTAAGATCGCGTGCCACCTAGAGGTGGATCTAGGTTCTACAAGAGACATCACGGATGTGAAATTTCCCATCTCCTCCTTTTGATCTGCCGGATTACTCCGCAGCCTTTGTCAAGTCTTGCCATCCCTGCTGTAGGATGCTAAGAGTCAAGCCTAGACTATGTAACGGCAGTCACAACTTGAGACTCTTCAAAGGAGTTTATTTTCCTCCCAAATCTCCCTTTCATGAACAAACGATAGCTGGGAGACATTGAAAATGGACTTCTTAAATGCTAAGAAGTAAAAAACACTGTATTTGCCTACTGTCTACACAATGTCGAAAGACAAAATAACAGCAAATTTGGCTGGCGCTGCAGCTCACTAGGCTAATCTTCCGCCTGTGGCACCGGCACCCCGGGTTCTAGTCCCAGTTGGGGCGCTGGATTCTGTCCCGGTGGCTCCTCTTCCAGTCTAGCTCTCTGCTGTGGCCCGGGAGTGCAGTGGAGGATGGCCCAGGTCCTTGGGCCCTGCACCCGCATGGGAGACTAGGAGGAAGCACCTGGCTCCTGGCTTCGGATCGGCCACAACACGCCGGCTGTAGTGGCCACTTGGGGTATGAACCAACGGCAAAAGGAAGACCTTTCTGTCTGTCTGTCTGTCTCTCTCTCTCACTGTCAAACTCTGCCTGTCAAAAAAAATTACAGCAAATTTAAGGATCTTTTTGGCTTTTATTTGCAATTCCAGAAGTGGAAAACATTACACACAGGATAATTCTGTAAGGTGGAATGAGTGTGCTGATGAGCTGAGCAGAGGCTGGCTCTATAGACAGAAAAGGGAGTCGGAGATCAGATAACAGAGGAAGAGAGTCGGTTGGTCATTTCAAAATCACTTTCCACGTAGAATTAAAACCGGGGGTTTCTTTATTATGCTGACTCTGGTTCACTAAAAAAAAAATCTCACTTTTTAAATGTTTAAATGTTCCAGTTGATTACCTGGCACCTAGCAGAAGCGACTGCCTTCCGTTTCGGTCTCATCTGCTGGGGCCGACTAGAACACCAGGCAGTGTCATAGCCTTCCATAGCAGGTGTTTCACAATACTGACAAACACGCACTGCTCTGAACTCCCAAAACCCTTGAATCTAAAATACGGTACAATGATAGTGTTTTCCAGAATATTATGTACAAATACAGGGTGAGCACTCACTAGACCTTCATTAAATTTATTCCTCAGTATATAATTTTTGCTGTGATCATAAATAAGGGTCTTGCTTAATTTCTTTCTCAAATAGTTCACTGTTAATGTATAGAGATACTACCGGTTTTGTATCCTGCAACTTTATGGAATTCATCTTTTAGTTATGACAGTCATTTTGGTGGAGTCATTAGGGCTTTCTCTATAGAAGATCATGTTGTCTGCAACAGGACCAATTTGACTTCCTGCTCTCCAGTCTGGATACCTGTTTTTTCTTTCTATCGCCTATTGCTGTAGCTGAGACTTTCAACACCATGTGGAATAGAAGCAGTGAAAGTGGACATCCTTATCCTGTCCCAGCTCTAAGAGGAGAGCTTCCAGCTTTTTACCATTTGATATGTTAGCCATGGGTTAGTCATTTGTATATGAGCTTCTCAACAGCACACAGAACACCTGCCAAGAGAGATCACACGTTAGGCCACAAAGCAAGACTTATCAAATATAAGAAGATCAAAACCACCTTTTTTTTTTTTTTACAGGCAGAGTGGACAGTGAGAGAGAGAGACAGAGAGAAAGGTCTTCCTTTGCCGTTGGTTCACCCTCCAATGGCCGCCGCGGATGGCGTGCTGCGGCCGGCGCACCGCGCTCGTCCGATGGCAGGAGCCAGGAGCCAGGTGCTTTTCCTGGTCTCCCCATGGGGTGCAGGGCCCAAGCACCTGGGCCATCCTCCACTGCACTCCTGGGCCACAGCAGAGAGCTGGCCTGGAAGAGGGGCAACCGGGACAGAATCCGGCGCCCCGACCAGGACTAGAACCCGGTGTGCCGGCGCCGCAAGGCGGAGGATTAGCCTGTTGAGCCACGGCGCCGGCCAAAACCACCTTTTCTAACCACAGTGTTATAAAAATAGAAATCAACACCAAAAGGAAATCCAGAAACTTCACAAATACATGGAAATTCAACCACCTAGTCCTGAATCTCCAATGGGTCCATGAAGAAAGTCAAATGGAAATTGAAGTCTTGTCACAAAGCAAATAGAAACACAAAGTGCCAAAAAACTATGGAACACAACAAAATCAGTGCTGAGAGGAATGTCATAGTGATAAATATCTACATTAAAAAAGAAAAAATAGGGACCGGCGCTGTGGCACAGTGGGTTAATGCCCTGGCCTGAAGTCCTGGCATCCCATATGGGTGCCAGTTCGAGACCAGGTAGCTCCACTTCCCATCCAGCTCTCTGCTATGGTCTGGGAAGGCAGAAGATGGCCCAAGTCCTTGGGCCCCTGCACCCATGTGGGAGACCTGGAAGAAGCTCCTGGCTCCTGGCTTTGGATTGGCCCAGCTCCGGCCTTTGAGGCCAACTGAGGAGTGAACCATCGGATGGAAGCTCTCTCTCTCTCTCTCTCTTTCTCAATCTCTCTCTCTCTCTCTTTTCCTCTCCTCTGTGTTACTCTGACTTTCAAACAAATAAATAAATCTTTAAAAAAATTAAAAAAGGACAAATATCAAAAATAAATAGCCTGGGGATGCACCTCAAGCCCAAAGTTAAAAGGTAAGAAATAATAAAGATCAGAACAGACTGCATGAAATAGAGACTAAAATACATACAGATCAACAAAAAAATATTTTTTTTTAAATTTTATTTATTTTTTAAAATGTTCTTGAAGGAGAAAATTACAGAGAGAGGTAGAGACAGAGACAGATCTTCGATCTGCTGGTTCACTTTCCAGATGTCCTCAATGTCCTGAGCTGAGCCGATCCAAAGCCTGGAGCCAGGAATATTTATTTTAGAGACAGAGAGAGACACCCAGAGAGAGGCAGATGGAGAAAGGGAGCTCCTGTCTGCTGGGTCAACTCCCAGATATCTGCAACAGCCGGGACTGGACCAGACCACCTGGGAGCCAAGAATTCAATGCTGATCTCTCCTGTGGGGATGAGGGACCCACTGCTTGAGCTAGCATCGCTGCCTCCCAGGGTCTGCATCAGCAGGAGGCTGGCTTTGGGGGTGGGTATGGGGTGGGGACAGAGGCTCTCCAACCTGGGATGTGCCTTCACTGCCGGGATGCAACTTACGTCTAGGTCAAGTGCCCACCATGAAGAGGTAGGCTTTTGAAAAGATGAGCAAAATTGACAAACCTTTACCCAAATTAAGAACAAAAAGAATGAAGACCTAAATACATAAATTTAGAGATGAAAAAGGAGGCATTATAAGTGATACTACAGAAATATAATGTGGTATAAATAACATATAATTAAAAATTATATGACAGGGGCCTGTGTTGTTGCGTAGAGGGGAAAGCCACCACCTGCAGTGCCGGCATCCCATGTGGGCACCAGTGGTTTCTGTCCCAGCTGCTCCACTTCGGATCCAGCTCCCTCCTAACAGCCTGAGAAAAGCAGCAGAGGATGGCCCAAGTGCTGCCATCTAGTGGGAGACCTGGATGAAGCTCCTTGGTTTCAGCCTGACTCAGCCCTGGCAGTTGGAGCCACTTGGGTGGGGAGTGAACCTGTGGATGGAGGCTCTCTCCTGCTCTCTCTGTAGCTCTGACTTCCAAATAAATAAATAAATAAATAAATCTTTAAAGAACTAAAAAGAATTATAAGCCAACAAATTGGGTAATGGAAGAAATGGATACATTTCTACACATAAGAACTATCACAACTGAACAATGATGAACTAGAAAACCCTACTACCAAGCGGTAAGGAAATCGAATCACTAATAAAAAGTCTTAGATCAGAGAGAAGACAAAGACCTATTGGTGTTACTGTTGCATTCTACCAAACATTTAAAGAAGAACTAATAGCTTAAACTCTGTGAGTCTCAACGTCTTCTTAAGAAAAACAGCTTAATTTTCCATTGGCTCAATGGGAAAGTAAATGCAATAAAGTTAAATATATGGAAGCCAAATAATGAATGTTGTAAGCAGACTCATAGAATGGCAGATGTCCTAAATAGCACTCTAGCCTCAGAATCAGCCCTTAAGGCATTCGGATCTGGCTGAAGAGCCCATGAGAGTATTTTAGGCATGGAAAGCCAAGACACTCTGGCAAAAAACAACAACAACAACAACAAAAAAAAACACCTAAATGAAGGATCTCTGCGAGTGAGATCTCAGTAGAAAGAACAGGCCATCAAAGAAGGAGGTACCTAGGAGGTACCTTTCTCTGCAGGAAGGAGAGGACTTGCACTTTGACTATGACCTTGTCTAAATAAGATTGAAGTCAGCGAACCCAAAAGGCTTCCATAGTCTTGGCAACTCATGACTAGAGCCTAGGGAGATTACTGATGTCATAAACAAGAGCGTCAAATTGTTAAGTCAACAACAGGAGTCACTGTGTACTTATTCCTCATGTAGGATCTCTGTCCTTAATGTGTTGTCCAATGTGAAGTAATGCTATAACTAGTACTGAAACAGTATTTTACACTTTGTGTTTCTGTGTGGGTGCAAACTGATGAAATCTTTACTTAATATATACTAAATCAATCTTCTGTATATAAAGATAGTTGAAAATGAATCTTGATGTGAATGGAAGGGGAGAGGGAGCAGGAGTTGGGAAGGTTGCAGGTGGGAGGGAAGTTATGGGGGGGGGGGAGCCATTGTAATCCATAAGCTGTACTTTGGAAATTTATCTTTACTAAATAAAAGTTAAAAAAAAAAATAATGAAGGTTGTGTAATTGGGAGCATGGTGGTTATCCTACTCCACAAAGTAAGCCATGCTCCTGCCTCACAGAGAAGGGCTGACTCCCTGGTGAGCTAGCACCCACCCCCCCAATCAGGTGAGAGAGCTACTCAGAAAGCTGTGAAGCAACACAGCCCCCAGACCCTCTCCGTATTTTTCTGCTCAGAAAAGCTTGGGTCCTCAGTGGAGCACGTCGTCCTCCCATCAGGCCCTCCCACGACGGGGCCAGAAGGGGCCGCCAGACTCTCTGAAGGTTAAGTCAATGTGAGCTCATTTGTCTGACTTAGGAGCTATCTGGGCGCACAGGTGTCCCAGGGGTGTTCTTTCCCTCACCTGGAGTTCAGTGTCCCAAGGTCGCCAGTATCAGAGCAATGAAGATTTATCTCCTCTGCAAATATAGCTAGTTGATTTGAAACTTCCAAGCTTGACATTTTTGTTTTCAAATGTCCAAGGCCTCAGGGTCAAAGGTGAGGAGGGTGTGTAACGCTCTGCTGAATTCAGTGGACGGAGTTTTTCTTTCTGGAGAGCCTACCTCGGCCTCCAATGCCATGAACTACTTGGGGACGGCTGCCGTGCCTCTGTCACTTGCAGGACCCACCTTCTAGCCTGGAATCCCCAGACAGGAGGTGGGAGGAAAGCAGGTTTGGGGTTGGCACCCCTCATCACTCCTATTTCAGAATCTCCTGTGGATCCAGAGCGATGAGCTGTTCCAATGTCATGAAAATTGCATCTGGGGACCCAGGCAACAAAGAGTGAGATTTTCACCAAAGTCTGGGGTAGATGTGGCCTCAGATTGCCCAAGAATCAATGGTCACTGCCAAGGACTGACCTGAAAAGTGTCCGTTAAAATTAAAATTCTAGCAAAATGAAAGGAAGAATTGAATAGTGTGTGTGTGCGTGCATGTAAATATAAACTTGGAAAGCAGCAGGAAAGTGAGGGTTTTTTTTAAGGATTTATTTATTTGAAAGTCAGAGTTACAAAGACATTAGGAGAGAGAGAGGTCTTCCATCCATTGGTTCATTCCCCAGATGGCAGCAACAGCGGGGGCTGGACCAGGCCAAAGCCAGGAGCTTCATCCGAGTCTCCCACGTGGGTGGTAGGGGCCCAAATACTTGGGCCATTTTCTATTGCTTTCCCCAGGCCATTAGCAGAGAGCTGGATCGGAATCAGAGCAGCCAGAACCAAACCAGTGCGCATATGGGGTGCCTGCATCTCAGGCAGCAGCTTTACCCACTGCACCACAACGTTGGCCCCTAGAAATGAAATTTTTAAAAGCAAGTGTTAGGAGAAAAGAATCTTTTAGTGGTATACCTAAGCCCATCCAATTCTCATGGTGAAACTTACAGCCTAGGAGCATGTGTTACTTGAACGTTTCATGGAAGTCAGAGAAATACAATAATTAAGGAAACTCTAGGCACTGTAACCCCGAAATCCCACTGTCATAAAAGAATAGTAGCCCATTTCTTACTCACGTAATAGCCAGAGCAGAGGTCATGATTGCTGGCTGGCTTTTCTCTAACCAGGGAATCCAGCTCCTCCATCCTGGGTTCCGCCAGCTTCAACACTGGCCCTTCCAAGGCTGCAGCGCTGTTGTCTGCATTAAGCCATCAGGACAGAGGCACCTGCAGGACCTGGGGGGCCTTCAGGAACACAGCCATGCAGTTACACCTCCTTGACAGAAGTTGATCTCATTTCCCTGCAAGGGAGATGGGCAACACACAGAGCAGAGTCCCATTCCCTGGAGGAAGAGCCCAGTAGTACTCTACAGACAAACGCTCCCAGACAGCACATCCGTGGTCTGAATGCGATCGTGGAGTTGGTAAAATCGCAACTCTACTACAGGGTTCAGCAGGACTGGATTTCGGGGAAGTCATTCATCCGACGTTGATGTGATGAACTGCTGATTATGCACCATTTCCTTAATTTTTCTTATGCATTTGGGCAGCTGAATCTTCCAGACACATTCAAAAATTCCTTCCTAGACAATAACTCCCTATAGATGCTAATCTCAGTGGCAGAATTTGATGGCTTTTGATCTTAATTCTAAAGCCTATATTAGACAAATGTTGGTCTAATGGTAAATTATATTCTGTCTCATATACAATGGGACTTTACAGACAGGAATTCCCACAAAATGTAAATTACTGCATAGGGCACCAAGAGAGAACACTGGCTGTCAATGGGTCAGTGTAGCATGACCATGACTAGACACTGCAGAAATGCCAGACTGCAGTTAGAAATTTCTGGAAAACATTTTTCTTTGTTTTTTTTTGATTGCTTTGAGTAAAAGAAGCTTCAGAGTTCTTCACTGTGAGATTGTGCAGGCGGCTGATGCTGCAACAATTATGCAAAATAAGTTGCTTCTCATATTCCTTCCTCAATTGTTTGCTCATCCAGAGATGTGTTGAGGGCTTGCTATGTATCGAGCACGGCGCTATATGCTCAAGGATGACCCCAAGGCCCAGAAAATTCCAGTGTTCTCCGAGGTGATGACCCCCAGTGGTTCATGATAAGTATCAAATATGGGAATTTCTAAGGGGAGACCTTCTCAGAGAGAAAAGGGGAGCCAACCTAAGGAAGGCTGGTTAAGACTCCCAGAGGGGGATTGAAGGCTGAAACAGGACAGATCCAATGGGAATCTGCTGGGGCTCCCATCCACTGCATCCCTGTACCTTTTGTCCTTAGGTTAACATTTCCCTGTACCCACATAATTTCAATACTTTTTCAATAACTATCAATTTTTTCAGGAGGCTGATTGCCTATTTGACAATTTTTGACCTGTGAATGTGGCGAGTTCATACGATTCATCCTGAGACTATGACACAGTCAGGATAAAGGATTCTGTTCTCTCAAAGTTCTAGTGTCCTGCTTCGGTCATTGTAAAATTAAACGTGAGCAAGCCATCGCTAACTGAAAGCAACCAGGTTCATCTCTATCGAAACTTCTCCTTCAGGGCACTTTTCCCAAGATACTTTTCCCCAAGTTGAATCTTAGGTTTACTTCCTAGTGCAATGGTAGGCCCAGGGATCCCAGCTCTGTGTTCTCAGAAGTATGCGCAGTTCCTCCGGTTAGTGTGTTCATTCTTTCTTACACGGTATTGGTGAGCAGCACATGCGTGAGCTGTGACTGCGTCTGTTTCTCTGGTCTCGAGGGTCAGGCAAGGTCACGGAAGACCTGCATGAGCGTGGGCAGCTGTCCACACCTGTGCTCAGCACTGCCGTCAGCAAAGCTGTGAAAACCGTCCAGCTTCACACCTTCCCAGAGAATTGTAAGCCAACCACAGGGCAGACCAGAACCTTCCATGCCATTCAATTCTGGTGGGTCCAAGCATGACGTAATCCCATGGGAAGAGAACTTTTCATGCCTGCCCCTTTCTCATCTCCCCACATGCGCTGTGGGAAACTTCACCTCCTCTATCAATCTAGGTTTATCTGGGATTAAAATTAGAACTAGATTCTTGGAGGCCTCTCTCGTTCCAGGGCATATTTCCACGGTACTGCTCACAGAGATAAGGTTTGCCTATAAAAAAGGCTTTTCGGTGTGTCTGGTTGTGGGCAGAACCGGACAACCACCACGGTGAGTCAGGGTCATGTTCCTCGCTTGTTAGAATCTACCCGTGTTCCCCAGATGCCTGAAAGAACTTGAACTGTGCCACTCTTTTGAAGGACATTCAGAGCCAGACTCAATCCTGTTTTTAACTTTATGTAGATGCTGCTGCTGTGGACACTCCCTCTGCTGCTGGGGGCCGTGGCAGGTAAGAGAAAACACACCCGGGGGACTGGGGAGACTCCCTGGAACGCAGGCCTCTGTGCAGACGCAGAGTAAGGCGAAGGAGGCGGGATGAAGAGCGCAAGCACTCTGAGAAGAGCTAAGACGACTCTGCTCAATTTGAATTTGAGATAAACAACAAACAATTCAGACCAACCAGGAATAGGTGACATGTTTGCTCTTGTAAGCCATTCTGAAAAAAATACTTGAAATTCAAATTTAGCTTGTATTTTTGTTGGCTACATCTAGCAACTCTAAATTGGGGTCAAGGAAGGGGTGTGCGCTGTGTGTCCACCACCTACCACTCCAGTTCCCACAGCGAATTCCCTTCCCCTGCTGTGATGCGGTATCTTTGCCTGTGACATCACTCGCGGGATGGTAGTGGGGCTTAGGTAAGATAAGCAACACTGGGCCCAGCAGCTGGCACAGGGCAAGAGTTCCAGGAATGCTCTTATCTCACTCCTAATCTTGCTTACATCATCCTCAAGATTCAGTTGATCCTTTGTGGGGGAGTAGCCAAGCATAGAGCTGCACCAGCGCATGGGCTTGGTCACATTGTTTGGGAACAGCTTCTTTACGGAGGGGCCCATGATTGCCTCCAGCGTAGGTCACATGCCTACCTGCTCAGCTAAGGTGGAGATAGGTTTTGGTCTTTGCAAGGAACTCAAATTTCCACCCAAAATACAAAACCAGATGGTGGCTGCAAGTCTCTGGGAGTCCTCTTCAAGCTGGGGGACCCAGAGCTTCTTTGTTCCTGGCCACCAAAGCCCAAGGAAGAAAACATTGAGTTGAGAAGCTAAAATGAGCCCCCTTGTGGACAGAGACACAGCGGGAGTGGAGGTGGGAGGTTCTCACTGGGTGGAAACCAGCAATCGCAACCAGTCGTTAATGCAGGTGTTGTCTTTTGAAGCTGTTTTAGGAGTGTGTCCCTGGGAGGGTAGCTGGGGAAGCAGAGGAGGACAACCTGCCACCTACATAATTTACCTTGTGGTCTGGCTGGAAGACCACTACAAAGGCTGCTCTGGCTAAACTAACATCCTTGAAATCCTGGCTGACTGCAGGACTGGAAGTCTGCTACGAGAGACTCGGCTGCTTCGGGAATGAATCCCCGTGGGGAGGAACCTTAGAAAGACCCTTCAGCACGTTGCCCTCGTCCCCCAAAATTGTCAACACCCGCTTCCTCCTCTACACTAATGAGAACCCAAACAGCTTCCAAGTAAGAATTCTCATTGTCTTTGGAACTTAGTCCCGTCTGGTTCATGAAATCAGCATACTGTCTTGGTTCATTGTTGAGTCTAACACGATAGCATGGACTGGGTTGCCCCAAAACAGTAGGTGTTTCTAAGCACTGGCTTGTAGTTCTGGAGCTAGGGAAGCCCGAGGGCAAAGCCCACACCTGTGGGGGGCCCCTTGCTGCATCGTGGCATCGCAGGCAGCGATGCATGGAAAGGGAGCCTGCAGGAGCGAGAGAGGAGGAGGGTGTGGAGTGCACTTGCCCTTTACGAGGAACTCACTCCTATGATTACTGACAATCTCACAATCACAGCGTTAAGCCATCCACGAGGACAGGGCCCTTGTGACCTGTAACCTCTTTAAAGTCCCACCATTTGAGCTGTAGCTAGGAAGGCTGGGGAGAATCATACCAGATTGTGGGGTGCAGTGGCTCAACGTGGTTCTGCAAAGTGATGCCCCAGCTCCTCCCCCAAAACCATCTGCCTTCCTGGAGCTCTGGGTCTGGGATGGGAAGAGAAGCCTCAAAGGTCTTTGAAATGATTTAGGGGCCATTCTCCCATTCTCTTGATGAGTAATAGCACCTGGCTTTCCTTTGTCCATTCCGATCTCACAAAATGTCACCTGGCTCCACCCTTGTCTCCACTCTCCCAAGGGTGACTTCACTCCCTACATGTCCAGGCCAATAATTCTCAAACCATTCTGCTCTGCTTCCCTGTGAATTACAGAATCCATCTGAACTCATGTTTTCCCCTCTTGCATCTTAATACACAGTTAAAAGTAGCCACGAAGCATCCTACCTGCTTTGCTTCTTAGCTATTTCTTCTGCCAGATGTTCTGTTCATTGCTCTTCAGCACTGTGTTCTGTCAAGTCCTAGGTCATGACACAGTTCTGCCAAGTTCTTTTCACTGGTGTAACATCGATACGCTTACCCTCTTTTCCACGTGAGATCGCGGAACGATGGCCTTCACCATCCACAGTTCTACCACCGTTCTGGTGATGACCACCTGCGTGATCAGACTTCCACTCCCGCTCTTCCCTTTTTCTGAGCCCTCATCAGTATCATCTTTAACAATCCATTCATGGTCAAAACAGACTTTTTCTAGATTGTACTTCCAAATTCTTCCCGTCTCTGCTGGTTGCTAAGTTCCAAGGCAGCATGCACATTTTCAGGTGCTGTAGCAACACTCTCACTCCTTGTACCAACTCTTCTTAGTCCATCTTGTGGTGCTACGAAATACCAGGAGCTGGGTAATTACAAGCAGTGGAAGTTTATCTATTTCAGGAGTCTGGAGGCTGGGAAGTGTAAGGAGGAGGGGATGCATCTGGCGAGAGCATCACATGGCAAGGGAGAGGGAAGAAGGAAGGGGGCCGGACTCATCCTTGGGTCAGAAGCCCACTCCCATAGTGGTTAGGCCGCGCCTGTGACAACAGCATTCATCTGGTCATGAAGCCAGAGCCCCAGCCACTCCTAAAGGCCTGATCTCTTAACATCACCACAATGGCCTTTAATGTAAACGTGCATTTTGGAGGGGAGATGCAAACCACAGCAGATCCTGAATATTCAAGGCTTCTAAAGAAAACAAACTAGGCAGTGGAAGTCACGTTTCCAAGGCTTTCAGGACAAGTATGAATCGACGTAATCTGATTATAAATGCTCCATTCGCTTCCTAACCATCTTGCCGTGCCTCCAAGTTACCACTTAGTAGGCATTCTAAGTGTGAGAGGAGCCATGGTTCGAATGTCCCCACCCAAACTCATGTTGAAGTTGCCATGGTGATGATGTTACCAGGTGGGATCATTAAGACTTGATAAGGTTGTGAGGACTCTGCTGTGCTAAATGCATTGATGCAGTTATCAGGGGAGTGGGATCCAGATAAAAAGGAGCTCAAGGGCCACACTGTGGCACAGAGGGTTAAGCCGCTGCCTGCAAGGACAACATCCCATACGAGCGCTGGTTCGAGTCCTGCTACTCCACTTCTAGTCCATCGCCCTGCTAATGTGCCTGGGAAAGTAGCAGAAGATGCATCCCTGCCATGCACGTGGGAGACATGGATGGGGTTCCAGGCTCCGAGATGCAACCTGGCCTAGCCCCAACCATTAAAGCCATTTGGGGAGTGAATCGGTGGATGGACGATCTTTCCCTCTCTCTTTTTCTCTGCAACTCTGTCTTTCAAATAAATAAATGTTTTTAAAATGTTTTTTCTTGAATAAGGTAGTCAAGTGCTCACTTGCTCACTTGCTCTCTCTCTCTCTCTCTCTCTCTCTCTCTCTCTCATGCTCACTTGCCACAGAGGAGGACACAGTACAAAGGCTCTTGAGAGATGCAAGCTCCATGCTCTTGGATTCCCCAGCCTCTTGAACCATGACAAAATAAATCACTGCTTATACATTATCCAGTCTAGAGACTTCTGTTACAGCAACAGGAAACAGACTAGACATGAATATCTGTATATAAGGGATCTGCAGAATGGATCTGGAAAAGGGAAAATCTTGGAGTGTGTAGGCAAGATCTTTACCAACAGAGTAATAACTGACATAGCCCAAGTGAACAACTACAAAAATTTTGTGATGACCCACAAGTCGCAACTTAGTGATACCTGTGAATAGCTTAGTTATTGTAGGAGAATCCTCAAGGATGTCAACCCCCAGCAATGACCTCCTTCTTACTACCCCCTACCCCACCCCAGGGTTCCCCTGGATACTGCGAGATAATGGACTTGAAACACTTTGTTCCCTATACAGGAAATCTCGGCAGATGCATCAACCATCAGAGGCTCCAATTTCAGAACAGATAGGAAAACTCGTTTCATTATCCATGGATTCACGGACAAGGGAGAAGAGAACTGGCTGTCTAACTTGTGCCAGGTGAGAGACACGGTGACCTCTTAAGAGAGAAGGCTGCTTAGTGGTGACAATGAGCAACCAGTAAGATGTGGTCCTCAACCAAGGAGGACAAACACCGGTCACTACAACCTAGGAGGATGTGACCCCTGCTGGGCCTGGGCTTCCCGGGAGAGGCCCAGGGTGTGCTGCTGATGGAGGGGGCCTGGGACGCTCCTGATAATGCTGTCAGCAGGCATTTGGTGGCCCCAGGCAGTGGTTATTTGGAACTAACCCAGCAGTGTTTCAAAGTGCCATCCATGGAAGCTGCCGCACAGATGCATACAAATTGACCACATAGCCTTGTGTTTCCCTTGACTTTCAATTTCCATGTGAAGAGCTAGCAGATCCCATTTTTCCAAATTCATTATTTTCCTTCCGTTTTCACTTGTTGCTCTTTGATCTCCATGGGTAGCACCACCTCGAGGAAATGTGATGGTTTGCATTTCCAGTTTCGGTTATTTCAATAACAGTAATCCTATTTTCTTTAATTTGCCATGGGCTCAGTGTCATGGAATAGTGAAGAATTAAATGACAGAAAATCAAACAGAATAAAATTTCCCGGTAACTGCTAGCGCTTGAAGAACGTTAGCACTGATTCATTTGTTCACGCATTTGTTCATGTATTCATCAGCTAGGGCACAAGGCTGTATTCACTTCTAGATGTGTTAAGAAAAAACACCAAGGTCTCCCCACAGCCACTTCCTTCCTGCCAAGTCTTTGTCTCAAGCCAGAGACTGAACTGAGGCAGTGTGGATGCACATCCACTGATCCTGAAGACTCATAACACGCTCATATCCACTCGCTTCACAAGGTTAAAAATAATCAGTAAAGGGGTAGGCACTATGGTCCAGTGGGATCCTTGGGAGGCCTGTGTCCCAGATCAGAAGACCTGGGTTTGAGTCTTGCCTCTGCTTCTGATCAGCTTTGTGCTAATGCACAGACTGGGAGGCAACAGGTGATGGTGCAGGAATTTGAGTTCATGCCACCTGCAGGGGGGATCCACATGGAGTTCTGAGCACCTGGCTCCTGCCCAGCCCAGTGCAACCTGGCTGATGCAGGCATTCCGGGCATTTAGGGAGTGAACTATCTGATGGAAGTTACCTCTCTGTTTCTGACTCTCTCTCTCTAAAAAATATTTTTAAAAAATCAGACCTTGTCTTTTAATTTAAATTGATGATATACAATGATAGAATTAATAGAGCTCTATTAATATTAATATTCAATTTATGGAATTCTATAAAATAATAGAATTCTATGCAATAGTAAGAGGAAACATGATTCTTAGCTTAAAAGAATATAGTCTTTTAAGATGCATGTGTACAATTTATTTTTAAATTATTTTAATGATTTATTTATTTATTTAAGAGGCAGAGTTACAGACAGAGAGAAGGAGAGACAGAGAGAGAGGTCTTCCATCTGCTGGTTCACTCCCCAAATGGCCACAGCAGCCAGGGCTGAGCCAGGCTGAAGCCAGGAGCCAGAAACTGCTTTCAGGCCTCGCACATGGGTTCAGGGACCCAAGCGCTTGAGCCATCCTCTGCTGCTTTTCCAGGTACGTTATCAGGGAGCTGGATAGGAAGACGAGCAGCTGGAACTAGAATGGGTACCCATATGGGAAACCAGCACCAAAGGCGGAGGCTCAACCTACTATGCCACAGCACCAGCCCCTACAACTTATTTCCAAAATTCTAAAAACATATACATTTTTCTTGCATTTCATTTGGCTTTGACAACACTGTTTCATTACGACAGAAAAATAAGTGGGTTAAACTAGATAGTAAAGAGTCCCAAATTCAAGTCCTGACTCTCATTAGTTTATCATGACCTTGGACTTCTCCTTCTGCAAAACTGAAAGGATTGGCAATGATTTATAAAATCATTTCATTATTCTCAATCATCTTTTGGAAAAAGATGTGACTGTGCGCACTCAACCAAACATCATTCCTGCCAAAGCTAACCAGAAAGTTGTATCTGTAGTTATCTAATAGATGATACTTTTATGTAAAACAATTTCAATGATGCTCAATAAAACGTCCTCATCCAGAAAATTTAGTTAGACTTTTTATCATGGAAAAGGTTTCTCCCTTACTTTCAACATATTTACTTACTTAAGGAGTCCTAATATAGTCTTCATTCACTTGCCAGGTATTTATTGAGCACCTACTGCATGCAAAGAACTGTTCTTGGCACTAGGGTGCAGTTGTGAAGAAGATGGGCAATGTCCTTGGATGTAGCCTAGTAAGGGGCATTGAGTGTTGTGACATTTATGATGTTCTCATGACACAACCCTTTGTGCCATGTTTAATATATTTTCCCCCTGAATCAAATGTCTGTGTATCTAGAAATCTCAAGAATCAGGTCCCCATGATGGCCAACTCCCAATTCAGAGCCAATGTTAAATGCTATGCAGGATTGCATATCTAAAGCCGACCAGAAGTTTTATTCATTGGGTTGGGGTTAAAAGTGACATGATATGTTATAGGCCAAGGAAGGAATTTATACTGGTCTTCTTGTGTGTTAACAGCTATCAAAAAAAAAAAAAAAAGAAAGAAAGAAAGAAAAAAAAAGAAAAGAAAGAGAAAGAAAGATCCTGCATTACTCACCTGGTCTTTGTGTCTCTCCCATCAGAACTTGTTTCAGGTGGAAAGTGTGAACTGCATCTGTGTGGACTGGAAGGGGGGCTCCCGCACTACATACCCGCAGGCCACGCAGAACATCCGGATTGTGGGGGCAGAAGTGGCGTATTTAATTGGCACTCTACAGGTAACTACATCTGGGTATGTAAAAGCCCATGCATATTGCCCTCTGGGTTCTTTTTCCCCAAAAATGTTGTAGGTATGAGCATTGATAAAGACATTGCTCTATTAAAGTATGCCTTTTCCTTTGGTTGAAAAGAAAAATGCAAAAAAAAAAAATCTAGATTTGGGGTCATCAATAACCCTATTTAAGCTAATAAACTAGTTTTTGTTTTTCATTGAGTGAACTTCCCCAAGCAAGTATATGGGTTACTTTTGCTGAATTCTCAACAGAGTTTATTTTAATTTTACTAGTTATTATCAAGTTGACCTGACAAGGTCAATCTCAAAACTAAACTAGTTTTTTAGTGTGGGTTTTTTTTTTTTTTTTTTTGACAGGCAGAGTGGACAGTGAGAGAGAGAGAGACAGAGAGAAAGGTCTTCCTTTGCCGTTGGTTCACCCTCCAATGGCCGCCACAGCCAGCACACTGTGGCTAGCACACGGGGCTGATCTGAAGGCAGGAGCCAGGTGCTTCTCCTGGTCTCCCATGGGGTGCAGGGCCCAAGCACTTGGGCCATCCTCCACTGCACTCCTGGGCCACAGCAGAGAGCTGGACTGGAAGAGGGGCAACCGGGACAGAATCCGGCGCCCCGACCCGGACTAGAACCCGGTGTGCCGGCGCCTCAAGGCAGAGGATTAGCCTGTTGAGCCACGGCGCCGGCGGGTTTTGTTTTTTAAGTACAATGATAAGAAGCTAGTCTGATTTACAAACAAAAAACAAAAAACAAAAAACACATACACACAGAAAATATTAAACTTATGCTTAAGTAACTGCTTTCATTATGACTTTCTGATCCAAATTTCTGTTCTGTCATCTGTGGGTAACAACCCCCATTTCTGTCCTTGAAACATGGAAACAGCAGTTTAAGTGTTAAACACCATGTCCATTTTTAATGATATCTGTAGGAGAAAAACAAGCATCAGTGGCTTTAAAGTGAAAGTATGTCTTCCTAAAACTTAAATTTCCAGAGGTTTCCTTCTGTTCCCGTCTTGAAATCGGTCATATTTGAGAACATTCCAGAGACTCTCTTTCGCCGGGGCTCTCCTGCGCCCTTCTTAGTTCTTTTGGAATCTCCAGCAGGATTTCGGCAGCAATTTGATCCAATACAGATCAACAGGAGAAAGGCCCATGTCCTACATTATTGATTTTTATATCTGCCTAGGAGCACTCATTTGAAAGTAAAAGCCTAAACAAATGGTGAAAGTAGAAAAATTGATATTGTTTAAACAAAAAACAGTAACTGTCATACAGCAGTGACAAGCAGAGGGGTCTGCGCTAGAGATAAGAAACCCGGGTGTCCCTAGAAGGAACAGGGAGCCCTGAGAGCCAGGGCAGGAAACTCGTCCCAGCAGAGTCTCCGCCTGCCCCACCGCCGCAGCCCCCGGCCTCGGCAGGGTCCCACAGGCACCTTCCTCCCAGGAGATCTCAGGGCTGGCTCTGGGCTGGACCCGCGGTACACGTGCCCTTCCTGCAACCGCTGCTGCTCATGGGCCTTCAGCTCCAAGACGTGCGTCTAAGAGACACATTTTGGGTAACAGTCTGGCTGTCTTCTTTTCCCCACAGTCATCGCTGGAGTACTCACCTTCCAACGTCCACGTCATCGGCCACAGCCTGGGTGCCCACGCTGCTGGGGAGGTGGGACGGAGGACCAATGGGACCATTGGACGAATCACAGGTTGGTCAGGTTTTAGACTACATGTGACCTCCTGGGGTCTAAGAGGAAATGCTGGAGGTAAATTCAGTGCACACCTGCCTTTGACCTTGCCACACTTTCTGAATTGGTCTTCGTGATCAGAAATCAGGCTTTGGGAATCTTTTATTGATATAGATCTCTGGTCCACATGTCTCTCTAAAATGGAAAAAATTTCCATGTGGCTGAAGTCTGAATTAGGACTATCTGGAGATTTTATTTCCTATCTATTTCTCCATTGTCAGGCATTTGCAAAGGAGAATTTTCATTGGTACAATGAATACTGTACATAATAGAATGCATATGAAATTAAACCCAAAGAGCTCATGTTTGCACAATTAATTGTATTCTGCTTTAGCAGCAGTGGCTAATGAGTCCAAACCTCATCAACCCAGTCCTAGAGCTGTGGGAAGTTGGAGGGCAGATGGTCAGGCTGCCCTGGGCTGCCAGTGCTGAATGCTGCTAATTGGATTTCTATAAAACATTATTTTACAAACCTCCCACTTGCTTTCCTTGGGATTCCTTGGCCCTAAACCAATTCTGTAACCTTGTGAAAAACACTTCACTCCCTCAGGTGGACAGGTGACTACTTCATTTTCCCATGTCATCTGCCAACTTTCTGCTTCTGACCCAGCGAGTCTCCTTTTCACACTTTGGCTAAATTGGATGCATTTAGATTTGCGGAGGCATCGGGAATATCCACCCATTAACTTGCTGGAGGGATGTCCCCATTTCCCATTTTCTGTAAACGTTTGCCACAGTCTGCTCAGCCAGACTCTGTGACTGAGCGACCAGGAAAGCCAAGGTCCTCGCCCTCCTGGGAGTTCACAATCTCCTAGGGGCTCTCTTAGTCCAGTGTCTCCCAGGGGCCAGCTCTTTTGTTGGATCCGCTGCTAGTGAGCAAGATTCCACCAGGGGTGAAACACCCATAAGCAGGAAGCAGATTCTATTGTGTGGGGAAAAACATGTACAAACTAGAGGCAGATTTCCCTATGGAAACAGTAACAAAAGGAAGATCTCCTTTGTCCCTTTCCCTGTCAACACTTACATTTGCTGCAATGCTTGACCTACAGGTCTGTAACTCGGGGCGACGGGATCGTGCATGAATGCTGACAGGTAATAAGCACACATCTGTTTGCTGTAGGGTTGGATCCGGCCGAACCTTACTTTCAGGGTACACCTGAAGTTGTCCGGTTGGATCCCAGCGATGCTCAGTTTGTGGATGTAATTCACACGGATGCTGCCCCCATGGTCCCCAACTTGGGTGAGTCCCTCCACTTGTCTTCCAACAAGGTTTCAAGTCTATACACTAGAGTGTTTTGGAGTGACTCGAGTCTACATGGTAACATGAACCTTCCCTTATTTTTAAAATTCTTCAGGGTTTGGAATGAGCCAAACTGTCGGTCACCTAGATTTCTTTCCAAATGGAGGAAAAGAAATGCCCGGATGTCAGAAGAATGTTCTCTCTCAGATTGTTGACATAAACGGGATCTGGGAAGGTAAGATTGTGTTTTGTCTGGCTAAACTTCCTGACCACCATAGAACTGTACTGGTCTCACATTTTCTAAGACAAGTGACTTTTAATTGTATCCCCAAGATAGAGATTTTCACGGAGAGAATCTGGCATGAGGAGCCTGGGAAAGAAGACGTATTTGCTGTCAGTTTTCCACGGGCCTAACTTTGGGAATACATGACTATGTGTTACCTATTTGAACCAATCTTTTCTTTCTAAAGTTATTTTTCCATTTTATTTAACTATGATATTAACCATTACAGTCTTCAACCATAGTCAACTTCTGGTTGCATCACCAATCACAACTGCACTTCATAAATGAATTCCCACTAATTAGAGAACTCTGCTTCAACATTGATGTTGATCACGAAATTAACTTGGAAAAATCAAAGTGGTTGTTCATGTGTACTCATGTCTGATTTCAAAGGAACTCGAGACTTTGTGGCCTGTAATCACTTAAGAAGCTACAAGTATTATGCTGATAGCATTGTCAATCCTAATGGCTTTGCTGGTTTCTCTTGTGCCTCCTACACCGCCTTCACCCAGGTAAGTAAAATCGTTTCCACTTTAAGCTCTGTGACGGTTACTTCTCATGGCTGGTGGGAGTCATTGCTCATGAGAGCGTTTAGTGGATGCTCATACTTCCGTATGTAACTGTACCGCCAATCCTAGAAGCATATTTTCTTGGTGATAAAGCATTGGCAGGCTCTCAAGAAGCAGTTTTGGAAATGTAAAAGTCCTGTGTCTGCAGTGTTCTCTGTCACTTTTCTGTGTGTCAGGGAAATGCTCAAATTTGCAAAGGAAATAATCCTAAACAACAGCGAAAGAACTCATCCATGGGCAAGTGACCTGTGACCACAGGAAGCTGAGGAACGTTGAGACTTTTCCTTAAATGTTGACCTTTTAGACAACAGAATAGTGGCCATGTGGGCCTATGCAATCATAATGGCCTATGCAATTATAGTGGCCAGTATTTTCCTGTGATTTCATCTTGCGTGGTATCCTCTCATTGTATGGGTTGAATTTCTATTTATGATCACAAATATGAAGAGTACTTTAAAAACTTGTGCTGAAAAATGGAATTTCAAGATAAATCTATAGTGTTGCAAACATTTTTAAAAATCCATGCATGGTTTTTCATAGCAACATTTTCTATGAACTTTCTGAAGGCCTCTAGTATCTATTGCCTATTATGTTCCAAAAAATTTATTTTCACTGTAACTTTTTTAAAATCAGTAACATCCGTCATTTAGTTTAAAAAAATCACATAATTCGCATGACAAGGCTTGCATAATTACTGAGGGGCTTGCCTTACTGAAAACAAGAGGAGATCTGAATCCAGTTTTCACCAAAAAAATGCTGAATAACTTTGGAAAAAGTACTTCACATCTCTAAGTCAATTTCTTCACCTATAAATGTGAACGATAATGGTAGGTTCAACGTATTTGGTGGGAAGACTATAACCTATAATGTTAATTACTTAGCCTAGAGCCTAAACTGTAAGAATTTGTAGTGGGTAAATGTTATATTTCTATGGAAGGGGTGTTCAGTTTATTCATCTACAATTGCTTATGGGCTAAAAAAAAAAAAATCCCATTCTTCTACTTTCTTTGGTAGAACTATTTTTATCTTCTTCCCCAAAATTCAAGGCTAGGTAATGCAGAAAACAAATAAACAAATGAATTGTAGGTCTCATCCAGTTAAAATTGAGTCTGATTCAATAAAATTAAACACATTTTAAGGAATGCCCAGTACAATGTCCTCCCTTCCACAGTTCTCCACCTTTGGACCTCAGCCTCTCTCTGGCTGTAGACCAGGTGATCATGGTGGTGCTCTGGGCAGTGTGTGCTCAGTGGAGGGAATGACTCAGGGCCATTGGTTCAGGGGCTCTTGGTTCCATTGCACTCTGGGCCGTATCCCCCTCTGCCTTGTTGACGGGCACACTGCTGGAGGTGAGAGCTGGGGCTCTCCCTCTCTTCTGATTTAGACTGTGCCTGCAGAGAGCTTTGGCCATTTCTTGCTGGCTGTCTCAGTCTTCCCTGAGCTCTTGCTGGCGGCAGATCCTGAATCATAGCCATGTACACACATCTGGTCCATTGGTTCTGGAGTTGACCATTTGGCTTCGCTCAGCCTCCCCTGCACGCTGGGAATTGGGATGCTCATCCTCCCAACTCTGTGCCTCTCTCTCCATTTCTTGTACAACAAGCCCTTGGTCCAGAAAGAGAGGACATTTTCTTGTATTAATCTGCTTCTTCTCTCGTTGTGTGATTTTTTTCAGTACTGTGTTATTTATTGGTAAAATGACTGATGTATCCTTGTGAATAGTGACATACATAAAGTCCTCTTTCACCATCAGGACAGAACTGGCCTCTGTGTTGTTGGACTGCAACAGCACAAGGCAAAGGATGGGTGCTACTGTGCAGCATCCTCATGCGACTTGTATTCGCTTTCCCTAGAACAAGTGCTTCCCCTGTTCCAATGGAGACTGCCCGCAGATGGGACATTACGCGGATAGGTTTTCTAGGAAAACAAATGGAGTGGGCCAGACATTTTATCTCAACACCGGGGATTCCAGTAATTTTGCTCGTAAGTTTCTGTTTTATTTGCCTTAAGTTCTAAATGCTGTGTATTTTCTTCTCTCCTCCTCCCTAATGTGGAAAAATGCCCAGTAGCATGCTCAGTGTGGTGATGTCTACTTGGAGTAACTGAAGAGACTTTGGGACCTGAACTATTAATGATGCAAACATAAACTTCTCCATATTTGATCTTTTTTAAAAAAGAGGACTCACCAACACCACATATATGTTTTTGAGAATTCTACATTGATGGGGTCCATGTTAACCTGTTTCAGCATCTCTTCTCTGCACCCTGACAGTTTGCAAACTTTGTTCCTCGTGCAGGTTGGAGGTATCAGGTGGCTGTCACACTCTCTGGAAGGAGGGTTACAGGACATGTGCTGGTGTCTTTGTATGGAAGTAAAGGGAACTCTAAACAGTACGAAATTTTCACGTGAGTGAAATTTGCTCTGAGCTTCTTAAATGTTTGAGTACTGGGCATGTATGCTGTGTGTTATAGACACAGAGTTTGTTTGCTCATTCCTATATTGGAGTAGAGCACTGTCACACAGAATAAAAAGAAAGAAATGCTGTCACCTTTGTACCCCACTACATTGCAGAATTGTGTCTCCATCTTTTGCTCCTCTGACATTTCCTGAGAAAGCCATTAATGTCTATTTGGCCTCTGATTTATAAGTTGTAAAGAATTATTCTCCTCACAAAGTAACCAGGAAAGATGACGTAAGAATGTCATCATTTATTAAATTGTAGGAGACTGTGACTGCAACATGCTTGAAATTTAATTACAATAAAGAGGATGGGGTTGGTGTTGTCGTGTAGGATGTTAAGTTGCCACCAGCCAAGCTGGCATCCCATATAAGCACAGATTTGAATCCTGGCTGCTCCACTTCCTATACAGCTCCCTGCTAATGCACCTGGGAAATCAATGGAAGATGGCCCAAGTACTTGCACTCTACCATCCATGTGGGAGACCTAGATGGAATTCTGGGTTCCTGGCTTTGGCCTGGCCCAGCCCTAGCCATTGCAGCCATTTGGGGGAATGAGCCAGCAGATGAAAGATATCTCTGTCTCTCTGTCTATCTCTGTCTCTCTGTCTCTCTTTCTCCATCTTCCCTTTTCTCTGTAACTTTGTCTTTCAAATAAATAAATAAATAACCTTTTTTAAAAAAATAAAAGATGATGTAAAAGTTATATGAGTCATTGTTAGTAAAACATTATTAATAGATGAATCTAGAATAACAAAAGTAGAACAATAATTTTAAGCAAAGATGCATTGTATGTTGGTTTAAGAAACATATACGTGCATACCTGGATATATGTGTGTGCTCTTATATGTGCATGTGTCTGAGTGTATACATAGATGTATATATATGTATGGTATGTTCACTTTTTTTAAACTTCTTAACTTCCCAGGGGCTTTCTCAAACCAGGTGATACTCATATAAATGAGTTTGACTCTGATGTGGATGTCGGGGATGTGCAGAAGGTTAAGTTTGTTTGGTATAACAATGTGATCAACCCAACCCTGCCCAAGGTGGGAGCATCCCAGATCACAGTGGAACAAAATGATGGAAGAGTGTAAGTAATAAAAATCCAAGGAGATTTGAAAGATTGAATTTATAATTATAGTCCCACTAAAATTCTCTTTGACATTAAACTTCCTGCCATGGTTGTTAGACCCCAATCACAACTGCTTCCTAATACCTTTTATTTCTTTAGGACAAAGTGTAGACCTTTAGGAAAACAACTTTGACAGATTTTTAGACGTGTGTTATGTTGTCTGATACAAATTAAGTGTATGAAAATCTGTATTCATGTTCCTAAATTGGTGCACCAAATTGCTACTTATTGAGGAATAGAACTCCTCCAAATCCCAGGTCTTCCTAGTGAAATCAAAGTTCAGGAGATCAATCCTTCCTTGCACGTAAGACAAGGGTGTATGTGAGCCAGAGGCCGTTTACCATGGTGAATGAACAAAGATGAGCTGATCATGATCACAGCAATATCCATGTGACCTTGAGAGTTTTTGGTGCAAGTTCTGGTGCAGAGTGCTCTGCTGCTTCTCCCATCACAGCACAACGTTCCTCTTAAACATCTAACAAGCAGACTGGCTTCTGGCAGCGATGGAGTAACATGAACACTGTTTTTTCCCAATAAACAACCAAAAATTCAGACAGAATATATGAAACAACAGTTTTTAAGACACTGAACATCAAGCAGTAAATGACAGTGATGTCCGAGACTCAAAAAACAAAGTGAAACCCTCAGCTAGCCCAGGAGGCAGAATCTTGAGTGTCCAGGATGAGGCATAGGTAGCAGAAATTCAAGCAGAGCCCAGTGGACTCGATAAGTTGAAGAGACAAAGCTACGAATTATAAACGCCAAGGCAACTGGATTTCTTAGGACAGCTTATCAGGGAGGAGAGAATTTCAGCTGGGGAGTCCCAGAGATCTAGAAGGTTCCTTGAATATCCGCAGAGTCATGGTCAGCACAAGTGTGTGAGGTAATAAGCCACACCCAGGCAAGCACCCACTCCAAAGAATCAGAGAGTCTCCTTGCAGGAGGAGCTCTTGCTTTGCCCAGCAAGATGGGAAAAGCCCTTGATTCTGGGAACATTCGGTAGAGTATTTAGGAAAATCTTGCCTCATAGTGGGAAATAATCAGCCTCCATTGAACAAGACCTTACATGATCAGTTTCCAAATAACTGCATCTCAGAACAAAGTTCAAGAATGTTCATGGGGGTACAAAATCATCTAAGAGCTAGTGAGACAAAGTCCACATTATTTAACTTTAATGCCAAGGTTTCCAGGTATACGGAGGAATAGGATAATACAACCTCTGTGTAGAACAATAATCAATCAAGTGACACCAATCCAAAATTGACACAGATGTTAGGACAGCAAATAGGGTGTGAAAACAGCTCTTTAAACAGCATTCCCTGTGTTTCAAAGGTCAGTAAAGGCATAATGCTTATTAGAAAAATCCAAAATGAACTTGCACAGACGAAAAATTCAATGTCAAGTGAAAAATATACTGAATGGAGTTAACAGCAGTTTAGACATTGTAGAAGAAAATATGAGTGAACTTGAAGACACAAGAGCAACTATAAAATGAAACACAGAGAGAAAATGAATTTTAAGAATTCAAAGAACATCATTGATCTGTAGACTGACTTGAAGAAGTCTGATTCTCAAATACTTGTCTTTAAAGACTCCAAATGAAGAGGAACAGAACAATGTATGTGAAGCAATAATGCTCCACAATTATCAAAAACTTGTTGGAAACTATAGACCAATGGATCCCCCCAAAAAATACACAAGAAAAATGAAAACAACCAGAATATATCAAAATGAAATCATTCAAAGCCAGTTGTAAAGAGAAAATCATAAAGGCAGACAGAGAAAAGACATTACGTACAAAGAATAAAGACTTAAAACACAGCAGACTCCTCATCACAAACAAGGCAAACGAGAAGACAGCAGAAGGTACTGGAAGGAGAAAATTCTTAGTCTAGAGTTTATATCCACAAAAATGTTTTTCAAAGACGAAGATAAAATGAAGACGTTTCAGATGCACCAGAGCAGAAAGAATTCATGTCAGCAGGTGACTTGGGAAAACAGCTTTGCAAGAAATGGCACAGGAAGTCCCTTGGACAGAGCAAAACGGTACTGGTGGAAAAGAATCTACAGAAAGGATTGAAGAGTGCAGGAAGCAGTGATTACATAGGAAAAATGAGAGTTTGATAGATTATCATGTGGATGTATTTAAAACAGTTGACTACTGAAAAAGTGAAAATATTTTCAGGTGTTTTATATTAAGTAAAGTAAAATAAATGATAACAACACCGTAAAGGACAGGAAGGTAGAGTGGAAATGATTACTGGAAGGTACTTGCACCTGTGTGGGTTGGTGTACTATCACTTGAATGTGATAAGTTAAAAATATGAGTTATAAATCCCAAAGCAACCAGTAAAGTAATAAAGCAAAGAACTATAGTTAATCATCCAACAAAGGAGATAAAATAGAATAGAACATAACTCATGATAATGTACACAAAAGATAAAAGACAGTGAGGAGCATAGGGAGCAAATAGCAAACAAATAGAAAGGCCTTAGACGTTCAGCTACCTTTATGTATAGACATATGAGAGTGGTCTAAACATCAAGAAGAAGAAGAGAAAAACATTTTTGTTCTGAGCACTTTTGCATGCCAAGAGCTTTACATAGGCTGATATATTCTATTCAGGAAAATTGGCTCCAAAACATCCCAAGTATTTGTTCAGTCTTAATGAGAAAAATGAGTCATTCCAATTCAATTATGGAATTAAAATAGGACTGGCTAGCGGATCTCTCGCAGGTGCCTCAGCGTCCCATGCTTAGGTCATGCTGTTGAGTCTGCTGCAGCTCAGTTGCCTGGGTGGACATGGTCAGGTGTTTAGGACATGACCCCAGAGCTCCTCCTGTTCTTTGTGGACCATCGACAGCCCCTCTCTGCTCCTGTACAACCACAAAACGAGACTGGAAAGGAGAATTCGGTCCTTAATGCAGGCGAATTCTCCGCTGGGCCGGTTCGGGCTCAGTGTGCCCTGAGAACAGAGGCTGCCTTCCTCCTCACCACACCAGTGTGTGCCAGCACGTGGTGACTCTGTCCGTTCCTCTCCACAGGTTCAAGTTCTGCAGCACAGACACCGTGAGGGAGGACAACCTGCTCACCCTCACCCCGTGTTAGGAGGCTGCTGGCGAGTGACCCCCGGCTCTCACTGCTAATAAAAGCTACTGCTCGAACAATACTTGCCCTGTGTTGGTCATCAATGCCCATTATTGGCAATGAATCTCTTAAATAAGGTGATAAAATCCCAGTGTGCAGCTGGCATGAAAAACTACAAATTATGGCTGAATCTTGCAACCTATTGTATGGCACTTGAGTTGGGGACTGTTGCTTGTAGGACAGTGTCATCATGTCTATGATTAATGCCACTGATCTCACTGGACACACCTCTGGGTCCAAGTGACCCTCTCTGCTTGCCCATGTGGAAAGTGCCAACACTCACCACTTATTCCATTCGATTTAGGTTCTGTGTCTGCTCCTAATCCACCATCTCAGGAGAGAGGACACAGGAGACGAGGATGGGACATAGCTGATGCTTCTTAACTGTTCTGCGTATTTCTCGGGGGTTTCCATAGACCCTTCGCCTCTCTGCAGCCTCGCTGATCTTTCTGAAGCACAAATCAACCTTCCTCCCAGGGGTGCTCAGGACGAAACCTGTACTCCTTACTGAGTTCTGCAAGGTGCTTCTTGCCTGGGTCTCCCCTCGGGCTTCATCCTCATCCCATGTTGTGTCCCAGAGTCCCATGGAACTCTGGACTCTGTCCTGTCTCCCAGGAGAGCCTTGGTCTCAGATGCTGCTGGACAATGGCACCAACTCCTTGTCTTCCTACAGTGGTCTTTTCTCTGTCTTCCCATCAGTTCAACTCCTACTGGTTCTTAAATCTGTGTAGACATCACTTGTTCCAGAACGAGTTTCCTCTTCTTCATTATCCACATCTCTTAAGATTGAATTAGCATGTCCTTTATGCCCCCCACTGCACCCAGAATTCCCCCTTCTCTGTATTGTAATTGTAATTCCTCTCCGTATTGTAATTGCTAGTTCATTTTTCTGTGTAAACCATTGGAAAACTCCTGTAGGGGGTTCCATCTGTATGTGGCTGGAATGAGTTAGAAAAGCAAAGGAGTATTTTTTGAATTACCTTCTTTACTAAGTAAAAAATCTACTGCAATCAAGTATTTAGTATTAGACCATAACCATATGCCAACAGCAATGTTTGCAGAGAGGAAGGGATATCATGCCAGACTTAAAGGATGGCTAGGGAATTGCCAAGAAGACACGGTGGGAAGGACACCTCAGGGAGAGGGAACAACTTAGGTAAAGGCGCAGAGGAATGAAAATGGAAGAAACTGAAAATAGCTTCCATGTCGTGTTTCACCAAAACACCTTCTAATTGATTAGCACAAGAAGATTTGTTCTAGAATGATCCATCTGTGTCAGATAGGGGGCTTGCAGGTGCATGGAGCAAAAGCTGCGTTCCATCTGGCTTGACAAGCATCGAGCATCTTGGGTCACGTGATTGGAAAGTCCAGAGGTGGGGGAGGCTTCAGGTCGTGTTGATGCAGTACCCCAGTGACCTCGGCAAGGGCCACGTTCTTCTGTTCCCATCCTCTGCTGTCTATGCAGATGTTTTTATACCAAGGCTGGCTCTCCTCCACACTGAAGGAGGGCTGGCTACAATTGGGATTCCCGATTTCCTTTATTGCATCTAGTCAGAGCGAGAACATGCATCTCTTGCCTCCTGTGTCCTGGCAATTACAATTACAACCTGTTGTGATTGACTCTGATTAGCCCGTGGCAGGGAAAGTGGAAGATGCTCATTGGCTTAAGCCTGTCACAGCACGCGCAGGAGTCCCCCGTGGACCTGGACCAGGTGGAGCAGGAGTGAAAACCTCCTTGCAAGTCAAGAATGACGCTTGTGTCTTCCTGCACCTGGATACATGGAGTTGCCATTGCCTGAAGTTACACAATAAATTGACAGTGCTCTGGAAGGAACAGGTCAGACGTCCATTTCAGTCGTGCCTTATTTGAGAGGCTCCTCAGATTTTTGAGCACAGAATTGAGGACAGAGGCTTGGGTTAGACATAAAATCTGGCATCTTCAGTATATAGATGGTATTTTCCAAAGCTCTGCATTTCCTGGCAGCAAGGCCAACACAACATGTGTGAGTGTTTGATAAATATTTATAATTATAGTCAATGAGAGCACCTCATGAAATTTTATTAATCAGCATTAATAAAGATGGCAAATAATGAATAAAATCAATGAATAAAAAGGTTGTCTGGAAATTTACATAAGTAAAAGAAGAGACAAAGGAGTATAAAGTACTTTCAAGATACATCTTTTGAAAGGCCTCTTGTTAAGAATGGTATTGATTTTGTGAAGTTGTCAAAATCAAAAGGAGTCACTTTGGCAACATAAGTAACCAAAAATAAAAGCGTAAAGCTGGGGGGTTAAAAAGGAAGGGATCTCACATGTGCCTGCCTGATAAAAACTAGTCACGAAATTCTCTGCTAGGCCTACAACCTTGCGTAAAGTCCACTGCGACCTTACGTCAAAGCCACCCTTCTTGTTCGAGTACCTCAATTCCCATACTTGGTAGTGCTGCGCGCCTACATGAACGTTTGATTTCATCTGTACGCCTAATGCTGGAGGTAACCGACAAATTCTGCCTTTTCTTTAAAACCACTTGTACGCCTCATCAAAATCTGGAGCTCAGAGCAGTCCTAAAAGAGCTCTCTTGCGTGTCCCAAAAATTGCTTTGTCTGCTACCTGAGCCAGGAAAACCTGGGGAGGGAACCTACAAATAACCTTCCAAAAATAATTTCTAAAAATGATTCTTGCTTGCACTGATTAGTCAAACAAGTCAGACTGGCAAGCTAAAGGAAGACAATTTTGTTATTAAAGTCAAGGTCCTTTGGAGGTTTGTTTTTACAAACAGTCCCCGCTAAAAATGTGACTATCTAACAGGTAAGCCTTAAACTCATTTGAAACTGGGGAAAAAGAAAAAACAAAGCTAAAAGAGGTTTTTCAAAACCAAGCTTCTTCTTTTTTTTTTTTTTTTTTTGACAGGCAGAGTGGACAGTGAGAGAGAGACAGAGAGAAAGGTCTTCCTCTGCCGTTGGTTCACCCTCCAATGGCTGCCGCGGACGGCGCGCTGCGGCCGGCGCACCGCGCTCATCCGATGGCAGGAGCCAGGTGCTAGGTGCTTATCCTGGTCTCCCATGGGGTGCAGGGCCCAAGCACTTGGGCCATCCTCCACTGCACTCCTGGGCCACAGCAGAGGGCTGGCCTGGAAGAGGGGCAACCGGGACAGAATCCGGCGCCCCGACCAGGACTAGAACCCGGTGTGCCGGCGCCGCAAGGCAGAGGATTAGCCTGTTGAGCCACGGCGCCGGCCCAAGCTTCTTCTATTTTAAAAAAGAGTTACTTATTTATTTGAGAGGCAGAATTACACAGAGAGAGAAGGAGAGACAGAGAGAGAGAGATCTTCCATCTGCTGGTTTGCTCCTCAAATGGCCACAGTGGCCAGAGTTGCGCCAATCCCAAGCCAGGAGCCAGGAGCTTCTTCTGGGTCTCCCACAGAGGTGCAGGGGCCCAAGGGCCACCTTCCACTGCTTTACTAGGCCAGTTAGCAGGGAGCTGGATCAGAAGAGGAGCAGCTGGGACTCAAATTGGCCCCAAAGTGGGAGGCCAGCGCTGCAAGCAGAGGCTTAACCTGCGCCATAGCGCTGACCCCAAAACCAAACTTCCTACGGGCACTGCTTGACCTGCAGATGTGGGCCACACCCTGCAAATGAAAACCTCAAAGTTCTGCCACGTGAATATGTGCCTTTGACTTGTCCTACTTTTTCCAGAAATATAATTTGGATTCAACCCTGTTTTTAGGAACTGCTGCCTCTGGATTAAGGTTTTCTTTTTTTGGTCTCATGACTAAAAATGTAAAATGAAAGCTAGAAGATCTTTGTACATGTATGGGTTCATGTGTGTTATACGTGTGCACATGTTGCTTACTGTGTCTACATGATAAAATCCTGTAAGGAACTGTATTCCCTCTGGCTTCCCAGCAAATGAGTGCTCAAATAAATTAAAATGACAACGATTACAAATATGAAAACCAAATGCCTTTCAGTTCACATGACCTAAATCTTTCATAAATAATCTGGTTTCAGATTTGTTGCTGGAGTAAAAATGCAAATGTCCCCAGAGATGTGAACATTTTTTTAAAAAAATTTTTGACAAGCAGAGTGGACAGTGAGAGAGAGAGACAGAGAGAAAGGTCTTCCTTTGTCATTGGTTCACCCTCCAATGGCCGCCACAGCCAGCACGCTGTGGCTAGCACACGGGGCTGATCCGAAGCCAGGAGCCAGGTGCTTCTCCTGGTCTCCCATGGGGTGCAGGGCCCAAGCACTTGGGCCATCCTCCACTGCACTCCCGGACCACAGCAAAGAGCTGGCCTGGAAGAGGGGCAACCGGGACAGAATCCAGCGCCCCGACTGGGACTAGAACCTGGTATGCCGGCGCCGCAAGGTGGAGGATTAGCCTGTTGAGCCACGGCGCCGGCGTGAACATTTTTTGCTCAGTGTGATGGCCACATAGGGTTATATTTAATCCGTTAGATTAAGATCCTCAAAGTGTAAGTCTGATCAAAGAACAAATATGCAGAGAGATGTGCAATGCAAGGTCCACTTCTTCCTGTCTATCGAGCATAGCTTTCTAACTTTTAGGGTTGTTATTTGACAAAGCAACATCTTGAAATGACAACCACCCTTGTCTAATATTCCAGTTTTCAGAAGTGATCCAGGTATAACTGTTAAAAAGAAGTAGGTAACTGTAGATGCAATACAATTACAGATAGACTTTTCACATAATTTGGAATCTTAAAATTCTGTCATTAAATTAAGAAATAGATACTCATGAGTCATTTCAAGTAAATTCAAATACTGAAACATCAATTGCTAAATAGAAATTCAAATGCTCTTGGCTTCTTAAACTCTTCGGAGTAGACAATATAGTTGGGCTTATTGATAAATATGTCTTGTTCCACATTAAATTAATTTTTATGCTCTATGAGCAGGATATGCTTCTAGAAATTATAAAATAAGTATCATGGGGCCAGCATTGTGAGACAGCGGACTGAGCCTCTGCCTATGTCGCTGTCATCCCACTTGGGTACCAGTTGGAGTTCCAGCTGCTGCACTTCTGATCCAGCTCCCTGCTGGTTCCCCTGGGAAAGCAGTGGAAAATGGCTCTCAAGTGTTTGGGCTCCTGCACCCATATGGGAGACCTGAAGGGAGTTCCAAGATGCTGGTTTGGTCTGGCCCAGCCCTGGCTATCACAGCCACCGGGGGAATACACTAGCAGATGGAGGATCTCTTTCTCTCTCTCTAATTCTCTCTCTGTGTAACTCTGCCTTTCAAATACATAAAACTTTAAAATATATGCATTAGTAAACTGTTAGTGTAGGGTACAACAATTAAAGATTGCTGTCTTCCTGGTCAAACGCCTGGTGACTCAGAACAGTTTCCTGAGATGCACAGAGCCAGGGAATCTTGGGAACAAAACCAGGTCTGAGGCGTTTGGGGGCAGAAGACAACTCAGTTGAAGTCTCCAGCGTGGCTTCCGTTCTTGGGCTTCCCTGGGTCTCATGGTTCAACAACTTTATGGTGCCATGAGATGCCCTGACATGCTGTTCTTCCAGTAAATCAGTCTCTCTCTCCTGAGCTAGCCCGCCAGAATCGGTTCCTGTTGCTCACAACCAAAAGAAACCTAACAAACATATTTCTAAAAAGTTACCTGTTTATTTCACTCACTTAACACAAAGTCCTCCAGGTCCCGGGACTTTGCCCAGCTGGCAGGATTTTGTCCACCCGTGGCTGAATAATGCTCCATTGTGTGTCTATGCCATGCTTTCTGGACGCAGGCATTTGCTGACGGACACCTTGGCCCGTCTCAGCTATTGCTGACAGTGCCGCAGCTAAAGATGAAAAGCTGCCCGCTTCGTCGCTAATGGTCTCCACTCCACCGCTCTTCTGGAGAGGGAAGGAAAAGCCAAGTGCAGAGGGATTTCCATGGGTGGAGCTGACTGGTGAGGACCTGGCGGGCCACAGCTACTGCTTGTTACATGGATGTACCAGTGTCCCTTAAATCCCACCTGTAGGACTTCATTTCTCAGATATGCCCATCCACAGGGAAAATGACGAACACATAAGAGTATCCACTGAGCATTGTTTTTAATAGTAGGAGATGCAAAACCGTCAAATGTTCACCAATAGAGGGCTAAGTACATATTCCAATACACAGTATTCCAAAGCTACACAGGAGAGGAGAGGCAGAGAGAGAGAGAGAGAGAGAGAGAGAGAGAGAGAGAGAGAGAGATCTTCCATCCAATGGTTCACTCGCCAATTGGCTGCAATGGCTGGAACAGCACCTATCTGAAGCCAGGAGCCAGGAGCTTCTTCCAGGTCTCCCATGCAGGTGCAAGGGCCCAAGGACTTGGGCCATCCTCCACTGCACTCCCGGACCATAGCAGAGAGCTGGATCAGAAGTGGAGCAGCCAGGTCTCGAATAGGCGCCCATATGGGATGCCGGCGCTTCAGGCCAGGGCATTAACCTGCTGTGCCACAGTGCTGGCCCCAAGAGGAAAGTATTTAAAATTAGGCTGTAAAACAGTGCACAGAGTGTGTTACTCATTTGCATGCTTATTAAAATAAGATTACATACACTTACACACACATGATATGCACAGAGTATCTCTGGAAGGGCACAGAGGGGCTGAAAAGCAAATGTTTTGTTTTTGCTTTGTTTTGCACATACTTCTTTTTTGATATGGTATGTATCGGAGCGAATATTACCTATCACACATATGAGTGAAATAAAAAATGTGCTTATTTACTTGAAATGTAGAGTGATGAGAGAGAAACAGAGAGAGAAAGAGATTTTCCGTCTGCTGGTTCGCTCCCCAGATGGCCTCAACGACCAGGTCTGGACTAAGCCGAAGCCAGCAGTCAGGAATTTCATCCTGGTCTCCACGTAGGTGCAGGGCCCAAGCCCTAGAGCCATCTTCCTCTGCCTCCCCAGGTGCATTAGCAGGAAGCCGGGTTGGAAGCAGAGCAGCTGGGACTCAAACCAGCACTCCAATACGGGGTGTGGGCATCGTAAGCAGCAGCTTAACCCGCTGGGCCACGAGGCTGGCCCCCAAATAAAAACGGATTTCAGAAAGGAAAACTAACCTCGAATGCCCATGCGCCTCCTCCAGAAATCTGGAGCCCACACATGGCTGCTGAGGCCATTAATCTCCCTTCCCCACTCAGGGGACCCCCACATCAGTCCTGAACCCCAGCTGCCCCATGAAGCCCTGAGGGATGGGCCTCTCCCTTCAGGGTGGGCATAGTCCCCCCCCACACACACACGAATTTGGCAGGTAGGTGAGGAGCTGGCAAGGAACCTGATCCCTGGACAAATGGCCACGGGGCTGTCGTGACCCTGCCTCCTGTGTCTCACCCCAGATGCTCATGTGTTCCCCGCCTCTCTGAAGGACATGCCTTCTTCCACTCCTAAAAACTGTGCCCTTGTCAGGCCGGCGCTGTGGCTTAGTGGGACAACTCTGCCTGCAGCACTGGAATCCCATATGGGCACCAGTTCAAGTCCTGGCTTCTCCTCTTCCGATCCAGCTCTCTGCTAAGGCCTGGGAAAGCAGTAGAAGATGGCTAAAGTCCCTGGGCCCCTGCACTCACGTGGGAGACCTTGAAGAATCTCCTGGCTTCGGATCAGCACAGCTCCAGCTATTGTGGCCATTTGGGGAGTGAACCAGCCGATGGGAAACCTCTCTCACTGTCTCTACCTCTCAAACAAATAAATAAAATGTTTAAAGAAAAAAAACTGTCTTTTCACATTTCTCAAAGCTGAAATTCACCCTGCGAATAGAGGCAAAGTGCATTTGATGCCCTCAAGTGTGCAACCACCATTCCATTCATTTAAAACCACTTAAGTGCCAGGCTCCGGAAGCCGACGCGGCGGCAGTGGCCCAAACAGAAGCACTCTCTGGGCTCACAGGGTTGCATGCTGGGAGGCTCACAATAGAAAAACGACAGCAGATAACCAGACAGATCGACAAGGCGGATTTTTACACGCATCACAGGATCTGTGGGAAAGAAGCAAGGTGCTAGGGGGCGGGGCTCCAGGACCAGTGGTGCCAGTGCAGTGAGGGGCTTCAGCGGTGGTCGGCGGAGGCCTCACTGGAGAGGTGACAGTGAAAACAATTGTGGAGTGACAAGAAGCCCGGGGGAGGGCTAGGGAAGAGAGTTTGGGCTTTGGGAAAAGAAAAGGCCAAGGCCCTGTGTTGGGAAAGGCGCTGGCCAGCTGGATGGTGGAGGCCGGATGGTGGAGGCCAGCGTGGCCGGTGCACAGGGCTCCGTGGAAAGCAGTGAGAGAAGAGATCCAGGAGGCAGACAGGTGCCCGGACACCTCCCACCCATCACAGACCTGTTTGTCTACCATCTCTGTCTTAGTCTATCTCTGTTGTTAATAACATAATGCTAGGGAAGTCACAGAGTCAAGGGTTTATTGTCTCCCAGTTCTGGGCCCGGTGGGGGTGCTGGCCTTCTTGCTGGTGGAGTCCTGAAGCGGCACAGAGCATCGCCTGCTGAGGACAGACGGTGCAGCTGTGGGTCCTCTGCTCTCTTGCACTCTCTCTCTCCAGCCAGGTCACTGGCACTGAGTCAGGAGAGCCCCACCCTGATGACCTCATCTAACCCTGAAAGTATCCCAAAGTCCCCACCCCTAAAACCACAGTCACATCAAGTTTCTCCCCTCTTAACACCTTGCAGTGGGGGTTAAACTTCAACATGAGGGGCCAGCCTGCAGTGCCAGCATCCCATATGGGTGCCAGTTAGATAATGCGCCTGGAAAAGCAGCAGAGGATGGTCTGAGTCTTTGGGTCCCTGCACCCATGTGGGAGACCCAGAAGAAGCTCCTGGCTCCTGGCTTTGGCCTGGCTGAGCCCTGGCCATTGTGGCCATTTGGGGAGTTGAAAAGGAGGATGGAAGATCTCTGTCTCTCCTTCTCTCTCTCTCTCTCTCTCTCTCTGCCTCAGTTTCCACATCTGTTAAGGACAGGGCCATTCGGCTGCTCTAAGACTTAACTTAGGTTGTGCGTATAAAGTGCTTGTGACTCTGCTTGGCAAGCCTCAATCACTGTCATCTGCCACCTGCCAGTCTGCATTGCTGCAGGGCCAGTGCCTTCCATTTTCTCAGTCAGAGACCCTCAGGGCCACACCCCGTGTTTCAGTGCTCGGGAGTGCAAGCTTTGACATTGAGGGCTATTTAACTTGGGAATGAGGGGGCACACCCGGTGTTTGCCGTGCGATGCTTTATCTGCACCATTGTGAGAACTGGCTGGGCTGCTCACAGATGCAGGCATCTGTGGCTCAAACACGATGGCCCCCAGGGACCCAGTCTCACCCGCAGGTGTGCAAACCGCAGAGAACCTGGGGAAATCCAGCAGATGTGATGTGGGCTTTGAGGGGCCCCAGAACCCTATTCAAATGATAATGAGTGTAATAGTTGCTGTTCTTTTTAGCCATTATGTCCTAGATCGGGTCAGTGCGTAGCAATAGATACCTGGAACAGGTGTGCAATGAAAGGGTGTGGCCGGGGCTCTTGTGGGCTGTCAATCTATCTGCAAAGCTCCTGTGCCTGGTGCTGCTGCTCCGCCAAAGACAGAGACGCAGAGTGTGGCAGAGGCAGAGGCAGGGACAGGATGATTCCTTAAGCACTTTCCTTTACTGTGGCTGCTTAGGGCATTCCTCTCGGTTCTAAGTCATGTCCTCACTGCTTTGGTGATGAAACCGCAAATGGAAAAAGAGGACCCACGTGGCTCACAAGTCCATCCCAGGTGCAACATTTGCTACGTGCCTCCCCCTCTTAATCAAGCGTTCTCCTCTCTTCCCAGACTTGTGGGAAGATTCGACCGCTATCAGTAATCTTGGGTATTTGTCCAGATTAAGATACTAAATACACACAGCCAGTGCTATCTTCGCCCGCTGATTGCTTGAAGTAGCGTCCAAATGATAAGGCTGGGGTATATAGAAAACAGCCTGCTCACTCGATCCAGGAGGAGGGAATGCCTGAAGCATCAGACGCGGCAAAGCACCTGCGCCATTCCTCGCCACACCGGCTGCGAAGCAGAGGTGAGCAGGCGGCCCTGGGTGCCTGAGAGGCTTCACCCAGCCGCCGGCAACTCGGTGAGGGTGAGCGTGTGTGTGTTTCCCGTAGATGCTGGGCTTCTGGACACTCACGCTCTTCCTGCTGGGAGCAGCCACGGGTGAGAAACGTCGCAGCTGCCCCCCGGGAAGGGCTCAGCCCACGCTCTCTGCACTGGTCGGGGAAAGCTGCGGCCAAGGCAGGATCTCCAGTGGCCCCCAGCCCCTCCAGGTTCTAGAGAGAGGGGAGGGGGGCCGATGCTCCACCTGGGAGAGAGTAGAGCAGTCTGAGGGGGATCCAACTATGGCAGAGCACCCCCGTACACCCTGGTCTGCCCTAATGTCCAAGTGCCCGAGGCCAGACTTTTCTAGATAAAGCATTAAACCCCTGCCTGGGCTCACGCACTGACCTATCAATGCCCATTATCATGTCACTCAAATAGATGCATCAGACAAGACCAGGATGAGCCGGGGGACTCTGAAGACTTGATGGTGGATCTAAGCAAATGCACGCTGGAGTCTCTGTGGGATGCAGTGGGACAGGTTCCAGGCCAGGCAGTGCACAGTGGGCCTGGAGAATGACGAGGCCTGGGTGGCAGTGACACCCCAGAGCCCGGCCTCGGAGCTCCTCGCTGAGCAGATTCGCCCTGTCTCTAGGAAAACAGGTCTGCTATGAGGACCTGGGGTGCTTTTCTGACGCCAAGCCCTGGGCTGGGACGGCCATGAGGCCCCTGAACATGCTGCCCTGGAGCCCCGAACTGATCGGCACCCGCTTCCTGCTCTACACCAACGAGAACCCCAGCTCCTTCCAGGTGAGACCTGTCACCGGGCCCCAGGGAGGGGCTGTGGCCACTGGCAGGACTTGAGGTCCGTACCTCTGTACCTCTTCCTGCCCCACCCCATGCCTCCAGTGGCCTCCCAGGCCCAGGTGGACCTGAACAGAGTCAGTGCTTACAAAGGAAATTCTGTAAATGTCAGTTTGAATGAAGGACTTGCATTTGCTTAGCTCCACCATCAAGTCTTCAGAGTCCCCTGGCTCATCCTGGTCTTGTCTGATGCATCTATTTGAGTGACGTGATAATGGGCGTTGATGGTCATTCACATTTGCCAGAGCCTCACCTGATTGTGTGATTCTGGTCTGGGGCAAAGAGCTGGCGGTCTCACAGGAGTCATCTGGAAGGTGAGACCAGGAGCCCTAATGCAGACTGGGTGGGGGCAGCGATCGCTGCCCCCAGGAGGGAGCAGAGAAGGGGAAGTCGGGGTGGGCTGCATCAAAGAAGTGACTTGCAAAGCTTTGAAAATGCAAGGCTTTGGGACAGGCAGAGACGGGGAAGGGGAGAAACAAACTTTCAGGACTGGACTGATGACGCGTGAGGCACCTCTGTGTTTGTTACAGATTCTCTCCCTCTCTGATCCATCAACGATCGAGGCATCAAATTTTCAAACGGACAGGAAGACCCGTTTCATCATTCACGGCTTCATAGACAAGGCCGAGGAGAGCTGGGTGGGAGACATGTGTAAGGTAGGAGACGGCTCTGATCCCCAGGCAGCCCTGCTGGCCCGGCCTCCGCTTCCTGCGAATGCCTCACTGTATGCCCTGACTGGGAAACAGGCCATCTGTACAGATCAGGTGCCTTTTACTTACAGGACATCTGTACGTGCAGGTACCTTGTATCTATGGGCAATCGTACATGTCAGCCACTCTTCCAAAAATGAACCGTTCTTCCTGTGTTTCTGGACTATGTTTGTAGCCCGAAGCAACAACATGTCAATGTGAACCAAGGCCCTCCTCCCACTGTTCTCTTGAAGTAGCACCCAAGTGCCATAGGCTATGCTCAAGATCAAGGCTTAATGTTTTCTGCTTCCATTCTCAAAGAGGATTCTCTGTATTTCTATAATTGAGGGATTTTGTTCTTCGGGCTCAAATCTTTGCCACATCCCTGATAGTCAGAGGTGTGTTGTTGAAAGGAGAACTAAGATTGACAGGATGACTGACCCGGCATAACAGAGAGTGCCACAAGTACTTGTGATACCACATCTGCTGGTTAGAACACACGTGTGTGTGCACGCGTGCCCATACATGCACACAGAGATGTGTACACAACGTGCAAGTTGCATGCACGCACACACACGGTATCATCCTCCTTCAGATGTGAGTCAGATGTGCACTGACTCAATTTATTTCCTATCATCTAGGAATTGACCTCAGCAGTCTGCTGGCCAATATATAGGTTAATAAGCATCTCAACAGACACTTTTAACAGGAAAAACCACAAGTCCAGAAAACTAAGGTCATCCGGCGTGTGGCCTTGGTTCACCAGGCATTTAACTCTCAGCACCGCTCTAGTCCTATCATTAAAAAGCATCTTAGAGAGACAGTGGGTGCCCCCAAATTCTCCAGGGTTGTGAGAGAGTTCTCAGGATTACTTTGAAAAAAAAAAGTCCTGGGAAAAATACTCTCAGGATCTGCATGTATGGGCTCACACATATGTGAACGGTCCCCAACTTGAGCGTCATTTTTAATTCAGGCTGCCTAGCTGGATTCAGCGCCTCTGACTACCCGCAAGCTTTCCTTTCAGAATCCTTGCCTTGCCTTTCTGTTGCTGCACATCTACTGTTCAGACATCTGAGTTTGCCCCGTGAAATACTGGGACAGCCTGAACCTGCAAAAAGGGGACAGCTTCCTTCCCTCGTCCAAGCCCAGGAAATGCCCCACAGGCTGGAGCGTTGCCAAGAGACCAAAAGAGCCACTCAAGGGGGAACGCACCAGGTCATTCAGACTCTGGGCTCCCGAGATTGCACAGAAGCCTCTTCCTTTGCAGAACAGGGCTTGCTTAACAATGGGATTGTTTTCCACCTGATTGGGTTTGGTCATAGAAAACCAGAGAGTAGTAGCCAAGTTTTAAACTACAGAATAGCAAGGGAGTGGCCTGGTTTGCTTTTCTCTTAGCATTTGCCCTGAGGGATAACTCCTAGCAGCAGGCTTCCCTACTAGAATCTGTCTCATCTCACCACCAGGTTGGGAGAAGAGAGAAGCAGCCATGGATGGGGATCCCCAGGACCCCATGGTAACATCCTGGTATCTCCCAATTCCAGAATATGTTCGAAGTGGAAGAGGTAAACTGCATCTGTGTGGACTGGAAGAAGGGCTCCCAAACCAGCTACACACAGGCCGCCAACAACGTGCGGGTGGTGGGTGCACAGGTGGCCCAGCTGCTCAACATCCTGTCGGTGAGTGGACCAGCTGGGGGGAGACAGTGTCACTGGGTGCAGCTGGGGAGCAGTGGCTTAAAGATAAAATGGAAACCAGTGGCATTTCTCTGGGGATCTTCTAAAACACTGAAATTTACCTTAATCATGACGCCCCAGTGGATGAAGCCAACACTTAGGGACTGAGAGCTTTTAAGATCATCTTCAATGCACACATAAGGAAACTGAGACCCAGAAGGGTTAACTAACTTGCCCCCAAAATCATAAGGCTGGTGAATAGGAGAGTGGTCTTTTGAGCCCTGAACAGACAGCACCAATGGCCACCTACTACACCAGGTGGGCTCCATCGAGGGCAAAGCGGGACATGGCCAGGGAGCCCCAAGTGGAGCTGATGGCAGGATGTGCAATGGGCAGATTCCAACCCCACCGGCCTGTTGATATGGAGGAATTCCTTCTGCCACAGTTGTTCAGTTGACAAGTCTTCCTACCCTGGTCTTTGATTTTAGCTCAGTCTTCCAGTTGAGTCATCAGTTCTTTGTGACTGTTTCCTGTACCAGTTCAAGGTCCACACCATTTGTGTCTCATAACTGAAGGGTCTACTAAAGAACCAATTGCTCCCAACTACTGTTGCACCCCTGTGGAAGTCCAAACCCATGGTGTGTGTACAAGAGGCGCTGTAGGCTGATAAATGGGTACATTGGGTGGGTGTCTCTGCACGGGGCTGTTGGGTGTGTTTGCTAACCCAGTTCTCTTGGAGCATAGTGTCAGGAGTGTGAGATGGGTAAAGAGGAGGACGAAGTCCCCGGCCCTCAAGGATCTCGCCAGTGGTGACTGGCCATGGCGCTAGCTGTGACCTATTAGAATGTTCTAACTGGCAGAGGATGGGTTTGATGGGAGCCCAGGGGAGGCAGCTACTCCAGACTGAGGAGGGGTAGGGTGGGATTAAAGACATCTCTCCAGGAAGAGACATCTAATGGGAAGCTGAAGGCTAGTCTGTGTTGATCTTAGCTGGGCAGGTGGGTGTGGAGATGGACACTGATGGGAAAAATATAAACCAGGCCCAGAGGATGGAAGAATAAGATGCAATGGGGAATTTGAAAGTTCAACAATGGATTAAGTTAGAGGAGAGTTTAAGAAAGTTGTAGAAGACTCGGGCAAGTGCCGAGGCCCTGAGAGACTGATGCTGAGAGCTGTGGGATCCATGGAAGGTCTTAGCAGAGGGACTGACACCAGGTTGGCATATGAGAAAAACCAAAGCCAAAAATGCCCTCAAATGCAATCCCCCCGCCTCTCCAGACGAACTACAGCTACTCGCCTTCCGAAGCTCACCTCATTGGCCACAGCCTGGGGGCCCACGTGGCTGGTGAGGCAGGCAGAAGGACTCCGGGCCTGGGCAGGATCACTGGTAAGGCCCCAGGGGCAGGACGTGAGGGGTGGTCCCCAGCAACCCCACAATGTGACCATGATACTGCAGCCCAGCTCAGAGCGGCCCTGAGGCAAACGGTCCCCTTGGCAGGGGCAGGTGTGGGTAGAGCTGGCCCAGCGCTTCCTCTCCTCTGGTTACCTCTATCCCCATGACCACCTGCCAGCTGCTGGGCTCCATGCTACTGACTCACTGACTTAATCTATAACAGGTGCCATTATCACCTCATTTGAGAAAATGGAGAAACAGAGGCACTGACGGATTGAGTGACTTGCTTGAGGTCAATTTGCCCAAAAAGTAAAGATGTAGGGAAGCAGAGCCCGGTGAACCCACAGCGTGTTTTCTTCACTGTGACACCATTCTGCTTGTCCCCTTTTCCTTCCACCATGGAAAGAGAAAGAGCATATCGGAGAAGAAAGCTACAAGAATACATGGGGGAATCTGACATGGGGAGAAATCCTTGCACCAACAAAATCCAAATTCCTTTGTCTATCCGCCCTCCTCTATCCATGCCACTGGGCCCCTCTGTGATGCGCGGCACTGAGACTCCCTGTCCTTAGAGAGTCGCACTCAGGGCCATAGCATGCCATCACTCCAAGGTATGGTATCCCTTGAGTTGGGCAAGACAGCCTGGGCACCTGTACACCTCGGTGCTGTTGGCGCCTACAGTCAAGTTTACCATTCTGTGGCGTTTTCTGCTCTTGCAGGGTTGGACCCTGTGAAAGTGAGTTTCGAGGGCACTCCTGAAGAGGTTCGACTTGATCCCTCCGATGCTGACTTGGTTGATGTGATCCACACAGACGCAGCTCCCTCGTTCCCGTTCTTCGGTGAGCCTCGCGGTGCGGCGGCTGCAAACGTGTGACTGTGCTTCCACCACAAAAGCCCACATCACATTAAACCACGTAATGCTGTTCCAAACATTTTAGGTTTGGGAATGAGCCAAATGGCGGGTCACCTCGACTTCTTCCCCAACGGAGGCGAGAACATGCCGGGCTGCAAGAAGAACGCGCTGTCGCAGATCCTGGACCTGGACGGCATCTGGGAAGGTGCAGTGCAGGTGGCGGTGGGGGGAGAGCGGAGGGAATGGTGTTCTGGGGGTGAGCAGCGCCTGGCCGTGGCAGAGCTTGGGAGTGAGAGAATGTGCAGCTCCCCCTCCAGACCTGGTTTCTGCAAAGCACAGCCACGTGTTTGTTCTCTATCAGCCCTGCTGATTCTGCACTTAAACACATTGCTGTGCGTGTTCTGGGAGGTACACACAGCAAAGGATCACAGAACTGGAACTGAAGGCTGGGATTCCATCACTCGATCAGAGAGGGGGAAACAAGAAGGACAAACATCCCGACTACACTTAGGGGCCTGTTTCTGCAAGTTCTCCTTTGGCACCAGTGATTGAGCTCAAACTCCTGTAACTAGCTTCCAATCCGTGGGCAGATGGGGAAGCTTCCCAGTGGTTTCCATGGCAAAACCATTTGGGAGAGTCATTGCTCCCTGATGTTGCATAGGGATGAGGAGCAGCCACGGGCGAGGCAGCTGAGAGCAGAGACTGCTGTGGCGATGGCAACTGTTTGTTGCTGACCTCAGCCCACCTGGGAACCAGGAGCCTCCTCCAGGTCCGGATGTGCTGTATCTCAAGAGAGCACAAGGACAATGCACAGCTCAAAGTTTCCACCAAACACCGCGTGTGGCATCACGCAGGTTAGAACCCTTAGTGGTCTGACCAAATCTAATGAGTAAAGATTTTTATTGAATTTGCTCAAAATGGCTTGGCAAAGCAATTATTCAGGATGGAGATACTTGTGTGTTTTTTTTTTTTCAGGCTGTGAGACTTTGCATGGATAAAGGTCATCCAAACTCACCATCAGTAGTGGCCACGCAAATTCAGCCAGGTCTGAAAGGCGTGCTATGACATTTGTCACTTGGCAGGAGTTGTAGGAAACCAAGGGAGGTTTATGGAAGATCGAGACACTATGATAGTGATGCTCACGTAAAGCCACCTAAAGCTCCTTTTCACTTGTGTTAGTGCAGCATCAGAGTGTCTTTGCACTGGCTTTGTCATATCTGGCGATCATGCCACCTCGAGTCCCATCTGGTCTGAGCTAGAAGTTACAGGGTTGGGCTTGGGGTGAGTTGCCAGCATATCACTGTCATCTGTAACTGTGAGGCTGCCACGGTAGATCCTTCCATAAGACATGGATGACACGATACCCACCTCCCAGGAAAGGTGCGGATCATACAGACAACACATATAAAACGACCAGAACATTGCACGGAGCACAGGGCGCACCCTCTGTGTGTCCATTGTCATAATTATGGCTGGACATTGGACTCGATTTAGATTTTCTAAAACCTGGAGCTCCCTTTGGAACCACCCCACTTGGAGAGAGCGCAGCCGCGCGGCTGTCACGGCCCCCTGACCACAGGTGCAGACTTTCTCATTTGTTTCCCCAGGAACCCGGGACTTTGTGGCTTGCAGTCACCTACGAAGCTACAAGTATTACTCAGAGAGCATCCTCAACCCTGACGGGTTCGCCGCGTACCCCTGCACTTCCTACAAGGACTTTCAGTCTGTAAGCTCGCGTCCTGCCTTGAGCGAGGGACACGGCCACCTGGGGGGCCGTGGGCCTCCTGTGTCTGGGATTCGTGTGTTTTGCATTGCCCTTCAGAGTTCGTGGTCTTGTGGAATGCAGGCAGAAAATGTTAAAGAGCATTAGGTAGGAGAGGCTAAAATTCTGAGTTATGTGGGAATGGGAAATCAGAGAAAACAGCCAGTCCATACATGGTTCAAAAGGCTTCCTGCAGGGGGCAGCATTTGAATATGACTTGGAAATGACAGTTTAGAGGGACGAGGGGCACAGCAAGTGTAAAAGAATGTGTGAGAGGAGAGCTCACACATTGCAAGAAGGGAAGGTGACTGCTGGGGTTCTATGCGCCATGCAGGCGACAAGAGGGGAGATGGAAGAAATGAAACAGTGGCCCCTCTCTGTTCTGGCTCATGTGAGCCATGTGTGCTTCCCTTCTCTACCCACATTCAGTGACATCATGCGGGTAGCTTGCAACTGACATGGGCCCAGGATTCACACTGCAGAAATTGGTAGACGCTGCCACCAGGGCTTTCTGTCCTGGAGAATCAGCTGCTGATCCCTCACCAGCACATGACTGGATGCAAGCTGTCACTGATCTAACCTGGCCTTGGGCATCAGCGGTTTTTAAAGCTCCCCAAATAATTCTAATGTGTTGTGCATCAGGGTTGGGATCTTTGGCCAAGACAAAGGTAATATAGAGATTGTCTCTTCCAATGTTCTTCCTGTTACAAACGAGGACGCTTAGGCTGCGGGAAAAGTGAGTGTCTGCTCCCGCGGATGCATGGGTCATCAAAAGACAACATCTCCACCTATCTCTTCTTCAGAACAAGTGCTTCCCCTGTCCAGATCAAGGGTGTCCTCGGATGGGCCACTACGCCGATAAGTTCACCAACAAGACACGTGAGGAGCAGCAGAAATTCTTCCTGAACACTGGAGAGGCCAGAAACTTTGCACGTAAGTGGCACTTTGATCATCTGCTCAGGCAAAGAAAAGTATAATTTCTGTTACAAATGGAGGGCTTCCTCTGGCCGGAAATATTTGTGGGTACACTTTGATCCTCTTAGAAAGGGGCACATCCACCCAAACTGTGCCATGTAAGAGCCGACTGAGATTTAGAAAGAGCCCCTGCATTGCTTTCATTTTATTTCTGCGGCATGACACGGGTAGAAGTGAAGAATATGAATTAAGGGGCCCATGGCAGTGGCTTGTCGTTGTAAGCAGCCACCCTGAATTTCTGCCACCCCACAGTTCATCGTTCCTTCCATTTCCAAGATGACGTCATACACGCCTGTTCTGTTCCCCCAGCAAACTTCATTAGGTACCAGCTCTTTGCTTGGCTCCTGGACAAGCCTGCCTCCAATCTCCAAGCTTCCTTCTTTGTCCATGAATCCCTGATACCCGGGAGCAATCCTCTGGTGGAGCGGAGGGTGGAAAACAGGAAGAGAGGTGACTTCTCTCCAAAACCTGCTGAATGGGTTAGGACAAAGGGTAGAGAGCAGGCACATTTGGGCCACTCTGTATGTCAGCCACCCTGTGACAGTTCCATAAGATCTGGCCCAGTAAAAGCCGAAACGGTATATTTAGATAAACAGATGACTAGAAATCCATAAATATTACACATGTCTTGCATAGTTGTTAAAGTCAGATTTATTGAGGTGTAATTTGTACGCAGCACAATTCACCCCTTTGAGTGTATGGTTCTATGAGCTTTGACAAATGAATAGTTGTGTAACATCGCCACAATCAGCACACAGACCATTTCCATCACTATGGAGATACATTTTTTTACAAATGACACTGGCAAATCAATCCTTCCACTAATGTAGTGATGCATGAAGTACTTGCCCATATTTTGACAAAACAGATTAAACATCCCAATGCTGTCTATTCATTCCTCAACCAGCTTTTATTTACGGGCCCCAGACTCTGCCAGACTCTGAGGATGCAGGGATGAACAAAAACACTCTTCTCTTGCAATTTACATCAGACAAGAAGACAGAAACCAATCTAGCAGCTACAAGTGGGGTGGGCTTGGTGGGTTGCTTCCATGGCATTGAACGGAGATCCAACACCAACTAACGGGAGGGCTGGGAACAAGAGAGGATATGAAAGACGAGTGTGAGTTAGGCAAAGCGTGTGTGTTTGTGTGTGCTTTTATACTTGTACATACATGCATGGGTATTTTCATGTGAGTATGTGTGGATGTGTTGGTAGGCATGTCTGTATGTGTGTATGTGTGTTTTGTGCCTATGTGCCTATGTGTGTAGGTTTGTACGTGTGAGCGTGCTCACATAGGTTTGCAGGTACGTTTTTCTGGGGGTTTGTGCAGGTTTGTGTGTATTCTGGGCACTGGCACAGAACTCCAGGTAGAAGTCTGGGTGATGACTGGCCATGCACCTGCTCTGTGCTGGAGTCTGGCCAGGTCCTGAGCGATCCTCCCAGATGCAGAGACTAGCCCTGTTCCTTCTCTTCTCCCCGACTCTCAGCCCTGCCGTTCTAGAGCTGAGCTGTCCTGCGGAACTTTTAGTGACATTTGCCCACATCACGACTTAGCTCTTACAGTGCTGCTTGTGAGCCTGAGGAGCTGAACTTGAGACCGTGTTTCAATTTACTTCAGACGTAAGCAGCCGCCTCTGATAGTGGCTCAGTGACGAGGCACAGGATGTCTACAGGGGCCACTGATGGATAAGTGCTTCCCCCTAAGGCCCGCCTTGAGTTGTAGGTGAACAAGAAGAATTTCTCCTACCCTGATGCCTCCGTGTGAGGAATGGGGAAGGAATCTGGGATTCGGCTACCTATTTCATGGGTAATAGATTGGCCTCTTCTATCCTGCACATAGGCTGGAGGTACGGCGTTTCCATAACACTGAGTGGAAGAAGAGCCACTGGTCAAATCAAAGTTGCTTTGTTTGGAAGCAAAGGAAACACTCACCAGTATGATGTCTTCAGGTATGAGCTCATTGCAGAATCTGTTTCCTGCGTCTCATTTGATGATTCACATGACCTTAAAACCATGCACCCAGCCTATCGTCTCTTTGATATCAATGGATTTTAAATTATTTACTGAAGTTAATTACAGACTTCTGCCAATGAATTTTGTTTTCTCTGTTATACACCCAGGCACTTGGTTCTTTCTCTTTCAATAGAACAGATTAAAAAAACAAAATCTAACATTATCCCAGGTATTCTGTTTCCCAATTAGCACAAAAATACGTACTTGTTGTGTTAAATTAAGTAGGTAAATTATTACTGTATTTCCAAAAGAATAAAAATAATATAAAGGAATTATATAATTTTCTATAAGGCAGCTTTGAGTAGAAATTAACTTGAGTTAAGCAAAACTTAAATCCTAGTTGGAGGGCTGCCAGCACCCAGATGGCTTTTCCATTTCTCCACCCTTTACTTGAAGATTAATTTGGAAAAGCGATCTTGTTCATCCAAGGCAAAAAGAACAGCATGGCCTTCTAGGGTCTTTCGAACTCAGTTCCAGGAAGGGGATGTTTTTATCTCTCTGTTTCCAGGGGGATCATCCAACCAGGCGCCACCCATTCTACGGAGTTCGATGCAGATCTTGATGTGGGAACGATTGAGAAAGTCAAGTTTCTTTGGAATAACCACATAGTAAACCCAACCTTCCCCAAAGTGGGTGCAGCTAAGATCACCGTGCAAAAGGGAGAAGACAAGACGGTGTATGTATCTTTGCTGGTTTGTGTCTAAGGATCCCTGTATTCCGTGAACTTTTTGAAGACCCTTCTTATCATTTCTGTTGGGTGAACTTTACACAGGTTCTCAGTACTGCCTGTGTAGATACAAAATATGGGACCTGGCCTCCAAGGAGAAACAGAGGGCAAAATAAGAAAGAGAAACAAGGAAATCATTTCTGAAGTTTCAAGGTTAGAAGTATGAGCTAGAGAGTGGAGAGGGCCAATGACATTTCAGGGTAATTGAAGGACAAAGAAATGAGTTTTAGGAAAAAAACATAAAACGTGGACTAGAACAAGAGCGCACCGAGGTGGTGGTCCTTGTGGGCTTTGCATCCTGTCTGTGGCTTCCCTTGCTTGTGCCTGAAGCAGCGCAGGGCCTTGGGTAGGGCAAGGGGACACTGGAGGGAAGTGGAGAGAACCAGAGCGGAGCAGAGTGACTCCCCCTCCCCAGCTCAGACATTCCTGGTGTGGCTTTGCTGGAAGGCATCTGGGCTCTCAGCCACTGGTGTTTAGGCTGCTGGGCCCATGCTCTGGCAAATGACATTTTCCCAGGGGGAGGGAGTGGGTTGGCAGAGTGAGTGGCATGGAGGTTGCCCCTTGTCACAGCCACGAATCACCAAGCTGGATGGCTCTGTGAGGTTCTCCCCATCCCAACAAGGCAGCAATGCCAGGGCTGGCCCAGCCGCGTGGTCAGTGAGCCAGGAGCTCTGCTCTGCTGGAGAGCAGCAGAGGACGCAGAGCCCAGTGCTGGGGAGCCCTGTGCGGGCTGGATGCCCAGCCAAGGCCACTACACTGCCCCGTCCCCGCTGGAGGACTCTGCACTTCTAAAATCGGTGGCATGGGGCCTCCCCTAGGCGTGCCCCAAGGCCTGGAGCCAGGAACTGAGTGGTTAAGAGCGCGTCACAAGAAGTGATGTCGATGGATTCTTAGAAACGAGAGGCGTTACTGGGAAAGGGGTTCCCGCAGGTAACACACCCCAGACCGAGTCAGCCAGGCCTGGCTCCTGCCAGGGCTTCTGAGGACAGGCGAAGGCTAGAAATGGAGGTGCAGGTGCCTGAGGCTGCCTCCAAGGTGCAGAGCCGGCCAGCTGCCAGCGGTGCGCGCTGCTTCCCCAGCTGCCCGCTCCAGAGCGCCTCTGTCTTGAGAAGCCAGACGCCAGATAACAGAGGGTTAAAATAGAGATGGGTCTCAACCAGCCTCGAACCTCTCTAACTCATTTGCTGAGTCAAACAACAACAACAAACTGAATGAGTCAAATCATTCACATAGGTTGCTGTTAACAAGCTAGCCAGTAACACTTAAAATAATAATTATAGTTACCAGCTTTTTTGTTTTACCTCTAATGTCATGGGATGTTACACAGAGTGCCCCCTTCTACAGATGAAGACATCAATGCTCAGAGTCCTCAATAACCAGCCCCAGGCCAGAGCTAGAAGGTGGGAGGAGACACCCAGAGGCAGAGCCAGCTCCCCTCACTCCCAGTGTGGACGACAAGGGCAGGGAAGCTTGACCACAGACAGGCTGGGCTGTGAGATCAGATGGGCCCGTGTGCATCTTGGTTCCTCCACTCACGAACTGAGAGCCCGCTGTACCTCAGTTTCCCCTGCTGTAACACAGGCCCACTAAGCAGACCTCCTCCCACGTGTGGGGAGGACGAAGTTCACACAGGTGAGCCCTTAGCAAGTTGCCGGCAGCTATTAAAGAGCTCAGTCTGTCACAGCTTCTGGAATGTTCAGCGGGGTCCCCTGGGGGACTCCAGGAAGAGGGGTCCCTCCTGTAAGCCCAATGCATCATTCCCTGAGGCCGTCCTGCCCATGCAGAGAGTGAGAGAAGTCAGAGTCACAGCCCCAGGAGGCCTCAGCCCTGCTGGACACAGGACCAGGCAACAGGGGCGAGCTGGGGCCACAGCACCTGGCCTGTGGGCCCCTCGCCTGCGGGCTACAGCTACAGTGTTCCTCGTTCCTTTGGAGTTGTGTCGGTTAGTTTGCCTAGCAGCTCACAGGGCCGTGGCTTTCCTAAGATGCCCAGGGCCTAGGAAACACCGCTTTGTCTCCACAGGTACGACTTCTGCAGCGAGGAGACCGTGAAGGAAGACGTTCTGCTGACCGTCTTGCCCTGTGTATCTCCAGGCTCAGTCTGAGCCCCATTCATGTCAATAAAACCCCCCTCATGCATCTGTCTGCCGCCGCCGCCATGTGTCTCTGACGTCAGCTGCCGCCTGCGGGACTTTGATCGTTTAAATAATCCAGGAGCATTTGCATGCACTGGGGCTTCTTGTCATTGACTCCCCAGCGTCCCTTACTTCCCCCCAGCCCCTCCTCCCCAGGGAAAGTGATTGACAGCAGAACCTGAGTCTAGTCCGGCCTCAGCAGAGCCTTGTCTTTTAGTGCAGTAACTGAGGTCCGCAACAGGAGGCGGCTGCTGAGACAGAGTGGACAGTGTCCCAGCCAGAGCTGAGTGTCACCTCCCTTCTCAGCCCCCTTGATCATCTTGCAGCATCACAGAAAGGCCCTGGGGTGACACAGCCTCGTTGCGGTGTTACCTGGGAGAACTGGGATCACAAGGTGGCCCTGGTTCTCAGTGTGGGATCCAGAGATTCTGGGGGACCGTGCCAGGCTTCCAGGCTCCACTGGCCCCGGGACCTTGTCTCTGCCTTCTGCGCAGGGCCATCCTCGGCAGGGAGGCCTGGGCACTGAAGAGGACTCCCAAGGATGGATTCTGAGTCCAGTGCCCTGCTGAGAGAGCCTGCTCTGTTAGCCAATCAGCCAGGGCCACCCACGAGCCCTCAGCCAATCAGTCGTCACCACAGGGCCCACCCAGGCAGACCTCGGTCAGGTTGAGGAAGGGTTTCCTTCAGCCTGCCCCAGTTGTCCCAGGAGCCGGCGTCTCCCCAGTGTGTCTCCTCTGGGTCACCGGGCTTCTCATCCCACCGTGGCAATTCCGCTGCCTTGGCTGCGTGTCTAAGCAGTGAGGCTGTCTCCAAGCTTCCCACTGGCATGCCAGGGGACCCCAGGTGGCCCCCAGAAAGCAGCACTGTGGGGAGGGCAGGAGGAGCAGCTGCATGAAGGGCCTCCCGGTGCGGGGCGTGGAGATAAGCAGTGGTGGTGACGAGCATGGGAGAGATGACTGACAGCAGTGGCAGGGACCGCCCAGTTCCACAGGTGGAGGCGCAGAGCCCAGCGCTGAGGCCCGGGCTGCTTGATGCTGAGCAGCCTTTGGCACTGGCTCTGAACGCCACACTCTGGGCGAGGCACCACTGTGTTGGCAAAAGGGTTCAAGCAAAGAAAAGCAGATTCTGCAAATACTCGTCGCACAGAGGTGCCCTGTGCCCACAGTGCTGGGGAGTGCTGCCTCCAGTACGCACTATGAGCTGCCTTCCGGGGACAAAAGGCAAGAACGTCCCAGGACAGGATGAGCTGGTGAGGGAAGGAGCAACACGGGGAAGGTTCCGCAAAAGGGGTGAGTCTAGAACCAGGTTTGAAGAAAAACGTCCTACAGAGACTGCAGGCTGGGAGGCCAGCCGGGAGGAGGCAGCCCCTGCAGATGTTCAGGCAAGAGATAACGAAGACCAGGGGTGGTGGGACAAGGTAGAAGTGGTGAGTGGCACCAAGGTGTAACGGAAGGGCTGTGCTGGGGGCCACAGGTAGAAGCGCTGCTCCCTGGTCCAGGCCAGGCTGTCACCCTACTGCCCGACTAACAGATGTGAATGATTGTTAGGCAGGAAGGTAGAAATTAGCGTGGTGAGAGGGGCCCAAGGGAGCACCTGCAGAGAGGAATGCGGCGGCCTTGCAAGCAGCCCCGCCTCCTTTATTTTTCTTTTCTTTTTTTTGGCAGGCAGAATTAGACAGTGAGAGAGAGAGAGAGAGAGAGAGAGAGAGAGAGAGAGAGAAAGGTCTTCCTTCCGTTGGTTCACCCCCCAATGGCCGCTGCGGCTGGCGCACCGTGCTGATCCGAAGCCAGGAGCCAGGTGCTTCTCCTGGTGTCTCATGCAGGTGCAGGTGCAGGGCCCAAGGACCTGGGCCTCCTCCACTGCCCTCCCGGCAGCCCAGCCTTCTACTCTGCAAAGTCCCGCCTGTACCCCAGCTGCATAGCTGGTCCCAGGAGAGTCCTCGCCACCAGGCACCAGGTGGGCTGCCCCATCTGATAGCACTGGGTAACGGACCCGTGGGAGGTTCACCCATCCAGCACGAGGGGGTGGAAGGAAGGAGCAAAGGTGGGAAGACCTGAACCCCACTCCCTTCTCAGCCCTGGTCTGAATGCAGACTACACGCTGAGCTCCCAGTGTTTTGCTGAGATGCCCACCTGGCCTGCCAGGGGCATTCTCTCCACTATGCTGTGTAGCCCTGGCCGCCCAGCCTGCACAGCGGGGCGCTCTCAACTCCCTCCGGCGAGGTGCCCATCCGTTCTGGTGGAGGCACCACCTCACTAGACCCTGCCAGCTTGCTTACCGCCACTGTCCGTCTCACATCTGTGACGCCTGGCTGTCCCGCTTCCCACCCAGCTCCCTGCCAATGGCCTGGGAAGATGGCCCAAGTGCTTGGGCCCCTACCAACCATGTGGGAGATCCAGAACAAGCTCCTGGCTCCTGGCTTTGGCCTGGCCCAGCCATGGCCATGGCAGCCATCTGGGGAGTGAACCAGCAGATGGAAAATATCATTCTCTCTCTCTCTCTCTCTCTCTCTCTCTCTCTTTCTCTCTCCCCCACCTCTGTAATTGACTTTCAAAATAAATAAATAAATCTTAAAAAAAAAACACCTCTCTTCCACCCATCTCCACTAAGATGAGTTCCGCAGGATACAGCCGTGGTAGGAGGAAGCCGGTTGAAGAAGCTCCCAAGGCTGCTGGCCACACGGCACACACTCAGTACCAGAGCCCCAGTCTCCGGGCGGCCTGGAGTGCCCAGTTTCCCAACCACAGGTGCAGCGGTGCTGTGTGCTCCAGGGGTGGGCAGGCAGCTGTCGGAGACCCCAGGGAGGCGAGGGCAGGGCCCTGCTCGCTCCGCCCACAGTCTTTGCTGGAAATTCTGTCCTTAAGGAAGCTCCCAGGAAGGCAGAGAGGAACAGCTTCCCAGGTCGCCATCCTGGACCTCGGCCACCCATCAGGGGGGCTCTTAAGCATCCAACTTCCTGGCACAGCTCTGGGCCCAGGTATCTTAATCCTTACCCCAGGGTCTTGCCCCCAACGAAGAATTCAGAGCAGAGGCAAAATGCAGTATACATGTGAGGGCAGAATAGATTTAGAGACAGAGAGTGAGCATACAGTCACATGTGACACGCAGGGGCCGGAGAGTCGCCTGTGAGAAGAGACACAGAGGAAGCCCAAGTAGGGTCCCCAAGCATGTAAAGGAATAGAGGGCCCCTCCCCCTTACCAGTCTCCTTAAGGAGGTAAGGGGTGGGGACTCAGACTTCTGGGATTTCTATGGCACTTCCACATGAAGTTTAACTTCCTCTTTCCCGGTCCCGGATGAGAGACAGGTGCAGCCTGGGAAGGGGGGCAGGTCAAGATGGCAGGTGAGGGATAAAGCTACAAGGCCCACTTTCCCCGTATCACTGTCACTGGCAGTCAAAGCCCAGCCCCATAGATCCACAGCCCAAATCCACTGATCTAGGGAGATAGGACGGGAGCAGGTGTCTGGGATCCTGGGGTTACTCTGGGGTGCACCTGTCGTTGTGGATGTGGTCCTGGCCAAGTCTGATCAAGTTTCCAGATTTAAGGGCTGAGTGGAGCCCATGGTTGGGCTTACTTTTGTCTTTCAGTAACAAAAGCGTTACCTTCAGGACTCGATACGCCGTATTATCACGCAGCTTTGGAAGGATTCCGAACACAGCTTGCCATGGATGTTTCTGTTTTGCCATGTGTCCCACCCTGCCTTGGAAAGTATGACATCTTGTCAGACCCCATACGTTATCTCCTCCAACCCCTAGGGAACTCCCACTTTTATTTTATCAACCCTCTCCTCTGTCAGGTACTGCCCTCGACTGCTGGACTTCCCAGTGCACGAAACGGGAGGGTTTGATGGATGCTTTGAGAGCTTAGGCTATGGCTGGTGGGCTACACTGCTGGCTGCCTCTCTGCACACCCACGGCTTGCGCTGGGACAGGACTTGGAGGTGCCAGTGCCACACTGCTCTCGGGCACCAGGGGTCCTGCCGTGTCACGTGGTGGCAGACCTCTGCTGCAGTGGTCAGGCGAGCTTCTCTCAGGAACCGCCCACATGAAGGCCACCTTGACCTTGAATCACAATTCCATTCCACACAGGCCTGCCTCCACCCCAGTTGAGCATCCGGTCTTTAATCATTTTGGAGCTCACTCGCTGTGTGCTGACTGTGCCCCCATCTAACTGGTGTATTCCCTGGGGGGGGGGGTTGCTCATGTCTTTCTCCCCACTGTTAAGAACCGTAAACCTAAGGGAAATTCGCATGGCAATGTACCATGTAGTTGTACTTTAGAAATTTATATTTATTAAATAAAAGTTGAAAAAATGTACCATGTGACTCATGAAATCAAACCTTGATCATGGCCTTGTTTCACATGGGCAATATGTACTAGTAACAAGCTGATGAACTTGAAGCTCAGGACTATGGTCTGGTAGGAAGCAATTAAAAAAGGGCACTAAGCCAGCAGGATTCTAATCAAACCAGGTGACTTTGTGCAGGTGTTTTCTACCCTCTGGGCCCCAGCTTTCTCATGTGTAAAAATGTAGCCCTGCCCTGCCGTATTGTCACCTTCAGGATCTAACAAGGGTCAATGGCACCCTGGGAAGGCAAGGCTCTACCCCTAAGTTAGTGTGCTACGAGGTGAGTGAGCCGGCCTAGGATGGCCGCAGCCTGGCCATGGTCATGGAGGCTTGGGGGTACCTGCATCTACCACACAGCAGTGCTTGTTCCAGTGGGCTTCACACCTGCCACCCTACGTGCTGCACACAGCCCAGTGTACAAGGATGGCCCTGCTCCCCAGGGTGTCACAGGTGCAAGGAACCAGCCAAAGCACAATCGAGGAATGCTGGATGTTCTTCATGGCCCTGAACCAGACTCACTCAGGGGCTTGCAAAGAAGAACAAGGAACCCAGGGCCCCACCCTGACCAATGAGGAAGTAAGCGTATGCCACAAGCCTGGGGAGCCCATCCCGCCTGCATCCCACACAGAGAGCCCTCTGCAGTCTGTGGTCCCCAGGGCTTCCAGCACACTCTCCTCTGAACAACTGTGAATATTATGTGTTCATGTTGATAGTATTGATAATATGCTTTCTCTTGGTTATGATAACATGCAATAAGACATTGTGGATATCCAGTACAATGAAACGAATAGGAAGGGGTGTGAGAATGGGGGAGGGGTGTGAGAAGGAGCAAACCAGGGAGGCTGGGATCCATTTGCTGGGGTCACAGACATCTTGGAGAGTGTACTCTGGGGTGAAAATCTGAAAGAGATGCCACAGGCTTTGAGAGCAGAGAGCATGCTCTGCGACCTGGAACGAAAGATGTGAACAGGGAGCTGGAAGATTGGGGTGGGGGGAGGCGCCTTGCAGAGCTAAGGAGGGGCAGCATCCTCTGCAGAGGGAACCGCCAAGTGCAGAAGCTTGGAGGAGGGAAAAGCAGGTTCACGCCAGAACTTCGAGACCTGTCTTTGAGCAGTTGTCGGCTGGGAAGACGTGGAGGGAGTGGCACAAGCCAAGCTGGGTGGGGCCAGCTGGGGGCTGGGCTGCCCTAACAAGGTGGCTTCAGTGACAGAGTGGCATTGTCCTGCAGTTCTGGAGGCTGGAAGTCCCAGACGGCCGCGCACTGGTTCCTTCTGGGACCCACGGGGGAGAAGCTGCACGGTGCCACCCGCTGCCTTCTGTGGTTCACCGGCAGCGCTGGCAGCCCTCGGCATCCACAGCCCTGCTGTTCACCTGGCCGTCTCCCCACTCTGGGACCAGATTTCTCCCGCTGGGAGGTCACCAGTCATCCTTGACGAGGGCCAGTACGACCCCAGTTCAATTCATCACCTCCAGTAAGACCTCTCTCCTAAGGCCATGTCCCAGGGGGCTGGGGCTCAGGACTCAAACCTATCTTCTTTCAGGGGACATAACCCAGTCCACAGCGGAGGTCTCTTTCCATGGCTGAGTGTCTGTGCCCCTCCCGCGTTCGTGTTGAAACTTAGCCCCTGTTGTGGTGTTGAGAAGTGGGGACTTTGCAGGGGCTCTGTCCTCGGGAATTGGATGACAGACCTCCCGAGAGCTGCCAGGCCCCCACAGCCCTTCTGTGTGCAGACCCAGCAGAAAGCCACCATATGGGCTGCAGAGGGTGGGCCCTCACCAGAACCAAACCCGCTGGCACCTTGACCTTCAACTCCCCAGCCTCCAGGACCGTGAGGAAGACATTTGCATCCATTCTAAATCACCCAGCCAGACGAAGGCACCACCCTGTGCGCCCAGCATCGGAGCCTGGACTCCTGCTGCATGCTGGCCCCTCTCTGCAGAGCTGTTCTCTCGAAGGAGCGCACCCAAGTCGCAGCACAGCCTACACGCAAGCCCTCCGCATTACGATTCCTCATCTCAGCCCGTTCTGCCGTCTGTCTGTGGGTCATGTTGCCTGCATCCTTGAGGCCATCGGTCCCACATGGGCAGGGAAGGAGGACGTCCCACTCACTGCCGAACCCTCAGGGCTGGAAGACCAGCCACTGTTGAAAGCCACATACAAATAACTGAGTGGGTAGCTCAACACCTGTGCATCTGAAGACAAAGACCAAGACAAGGTTGGGCTGGAAGCTGGGAGGACCTTGGGAGGTTGAGGGAGGCTGACTTGGAGGGGGGGAGGCAGTGGCCTAGAGAGAGGTGGTGCCAGCCACGTGAGGGTAGGAATGGGGAGGGGGCACGGATGCAGGCAGTGAGGAGGGGGATGGGGCAGGTAGGTTTCTACTGGCCTCGGTGCAGGAGGAGGAGATCCAAGCCCCCGCCATCCCCCAAGCCACTGCTGTGCCAGCTGGCAGGGCTCACCCAGGCCCTGACCCTGCCACCGGCTTGTCATGTGGTCCCACAGGTGCAGGCCTTTGCTCTTTTCCCACAGCAGACAGCTGGCAGGACCTTGGGCCTTCCCGGCGCCCCAGACATGGAAGGGCAGCCGAGCTGGTCCTGCCAGGGGCAGGCAAGCAGGAGTGAATGAGTGCCCTGGGCAGTAGCTTGGCCCCAGCTGGCCTGCCTCGGATCACGCTGTGGAAGGGACAAGGCAGGCTTTACGCATCTTGGGAGCACTCAGTGTGTCTCCCCTCAATCACTGGTGACCCTGGGAGGGGTACCCAGTGCTCTTTGCCAGGAAGTTTGGCACAGGGACAATTCCCTAAATCAGCCCGGATTCTACCCATCTTAAAGATCCACAGACTGAGACCCTCAGGAGAGGAGAGGTGGAGCCCTGAGATCCAGGTCCTGCTCTGCCAATGGTCCTTACACTAAGCTCGTTGACCTTTCTGGGCCTCAGTTGTCCCTGCTGCAAAATGGGGGTAAAACAAAACTCAGTGTTTCTTGAACGTTTCCACTGCAAAGAGCTTGGATTCAATCAAGGCCAGTCTCTCTGGGGACACGTTCCCGTTTCTGCCACCCTATTTCTCTCCCACCTCCTCTGTCCCCACCCAGCCCTCGACACCTGTCCTTAACTGGCTTTCCCAGGCGCGTTTGCTTAGCCTGTTTCTCAGTCGCTCGGGCCTCGGTGCCTCTTAGCCCCTTTAAAAGAACGACTCCAATTCTGGGCTCCTTCAGGGTGACTCCTGCTTGAGCAGATGGCAGTGTCCTCTCTCCAGGTTGCAACTTCCACATTTCTTGTAAAATCCCAATTTGGAGAAAAAAAAAAAAGACGTTTACATTCGATCACCCACGTCGCCTGTGCCACGTGCCTGACTTCTGCCTACCTCCACTCACGTCGCAGAGCCATCCAAAGGAGACAGGCACTTCACAGCCCTATTCTTGTGAGTCTCTCCTCGGTCTGTGGCTCGCGGTGACCATGACCTGCCCTTGGCATTTAGAACGGAGCCTGATGATCTGGAAACAACAGAACTACAACCCTCCCCCTTCTTTCTAGCCCTGCCCGCTGGGATGAGCACTGACCACATGGAACAGCTCTGGCCACTCAGGTGAGAAGATTTCCCTGGGTTCCTGACAATCCTGTGGCTGGAGCCAGGTGACTGTGGAGCATAGAACCCACAGATGCTATGGATGTGCCTTAGCTAAGCCTTTAGCAAAAGCTACAGTTGAGTCACAGATTTTGCTTGGCTGCTATGAGGATGGATGACAAAACCAACCATCAGACAACTGCACAGTCTCAACCCCTCTCCTGATAAAGACAGAGATCCTCTTTAGTAATAGAGAGTTAGGAAAGGAAGTACCCAAGACTGGGTAAATTCCCTAAAATGGACCCCCGGCCTCTGAACAACTGGACAGTTTTCTCTTAGGGGGAGTGTGGTGGCCAGCGACACCTGTTGGGTGCTGGAGATGGCCCACCCAAAGGACTTTTCAAAGGGACTGTCTGTGCACTTGTGGACAAGGTTAAGAGAACCCAGCAGGCATGGGGATGCGCCAGGACCAGCAGCAGGTGGAAGCTCTTTCTGCCTTGTGGCCTGAGCGCAGGAGGAGCCCCCATGAGGCTGAAGGCGTCCACCCTCTTGTCCTTTAGGCAATTCTGACAATCATCCCAAACCCTATCCAATCTCAGAGCCAGAAAGAAGTTTCACACACACACACACACACACACACACACAGAGAGAGAGAGAGAGAGAAGGAGTTTCACACACACACACACACACACACACACACAGAGAGAGAGAGAGAGAGAGAGAGAGAGAGAGAGAGAGAAGGAGTTTCACACACACACACAGAGAGAGAGAGAGAGAGAGAAGGAGTTTCTCACACACACACACACACACACAGAGAGAGAGAGAGAGAGAGAAGGAGTTTCTCACACACACACACACACACACGGGGGGTCATTTTTCTATCCTGACGCCCTCAGCCAGTTGCTAGCATCCTCAGAGATTCTGGGATTGGTCAAAGGCGCAGGGGTGGAATGTGGCTGGACCTCTCACTGCACTGCAGGTGGAGTTTATGCTGCCGGAACTACTTTGGAAAACTGTTTAGCTGTGCCTCTTACACCTCAGCATGCACACACCCCAGGACCCTCAAAGTACCCTGTGTCTATGAGCAAACCCAAGAGAAATGGGTGCACATGTCTACCCCAAGACTAGTAGATGAGAGTGCTCCTAGCAGGACCATTCATAGCATCCTCTAGCTGGAAGGAGCCCACAGGCCCAGCAATGGCAGAATGGTTTGTAAATTGCAATACATTCCCACAAAACACATGCAGCAATCCTACACAGCAATAAAAGGGAACCAACCATGTAACAAAAATGTCTCCTGTGGAAAATGAATCTTAAAAATGTCTTGTGTGTAAAAAAGCAGAGCACATACTGTATCGTTCAATTTATGTGAAATCTGGGACAGAGAAAGCTAATCTACAGTGATAGAATTCAGAGTTACGGGGTTACTGTCATTCGAGTGGAAGAAGAAGAAACTTCCGGCTGCTGGAAATGTTTTACGTCTTGATCTAGGGGATGTTTGAAGGTATTTCAAAAAGTTCATGGAAATTTGGAATGAAAAGATAAGTTTATTTTGGTGCAAAAATTTTGTATCCATTAGTTTTTTCATAATACACACTTTCTACGCTTGATCTTAGCCAAAAGGCTGAGAAGCGATATAATACAAATTTTCTGAGGATCTTTGAAGACCCCTTGGATGTATCTGTCAAAGCGCATTTTAAATTTAAATTTAAAAACTCATTAAATTGTACTTAGGAATTAAACTTAAGATCCTTGCGCTTTTGTGGATCTAAATCAGAGGCCAAGTTAAGACATGGCTGGGCGGCACCTTCCCGCTCCCCCATGTTGCCCCCAAGCAGCAGCGAAGGGAAGAAAACACCTCTGCTTCTTCTCTCCAGGTCACGGCAGGGTCTGTGCGGCTCAGGAAGGCTTGTAAAAGAGACCGCATTATTTCTACACAAAGCAGTGTTCATTGCCTCTGGCAGTGAGACCAGTCCCCGTGTCACAGCCTTCGTTTCTATCCTATCTGGGTTCACTGGGGGTGGGGGCCGCCCCAGAGTTAGCAAGGGACGGGCACATCTCCACCGATGTGTGTGTACACAGGCAGAAGCAAGGCACCGGGTGCAACGAGATGGGTTTGGGGTTCGTGCGTTGGGAGGTATCTGGATCAGGAGGTGCTATGGGCTTGGTACGCTCTTGCTATCACTCTGGGTACACAGCCCTCCAGCAACTGAACCTGCAAACTCACATTCACGAGCCCTTCCCCATTCTCCCCAAATCGATTTTTCCTTTCTTCCAGGTTCACTTTATTAAGGGGTTGCTCTGGCGTTGTGTGTTTATGATAGTGGGTTCAAAGCGCCCGCCTGCAGCCCCCCGTCTGGTCCGCCCTGGCATTTCCTCTAAGGAGTCCAGAAGATAAAGCCTGGTGATAAAAGGCCGCCGCCTCCCTGCGAGGACAGAAAACCCTCCAGTGCAGCACGGTAAGTCTTGGCCCTGTCTGGCCGGGAGCTTGGACAGGGCCTGGAAAGGGGGACCCTGGGGAGACCCTGAGCCCAGGGGTCTAGGGTGGTGCTGCCTGCTTTTTGAGGGAGATCCCTGTCCTCCGTCCTACCTAGTCCTGGGTGTGTTCCCAGCCTCTCCTCCCATCCGGGCTCTGTCGCTGCAGCCTCACGCCTGCGCACGTGCGGTCTGTGTGTGTCCGTGCTGCCATGCCTGCGATGCGATCCTGGTGGACCGTCAGCCTTCTCCTGCTGGCTGCAGTGAGAGGTGAGAATGTGCCACACCGCCCCTCTGGGGAGAAAGTGGCGTCTGGGCTGGCGTGGGGGGTGGGGCGGCTGCACAGTGAGAATCATTATGATCAAGATTGTGATTATGATTACTTAAAACACCAATCGCTGCCATCCAGAGTGCTGACTCTGGGGCAGACGCGGGCAGCGGCTGGACTTGGGGGCTCTGGGGCAGCACCCTGCTCCAGCCCTCTCTTCCTGCAGGCGGCACACAGCCCAGCCAGCAGTCTCACACCTGTGCGATTGCCATCGCTCTCCCTTTTCACTCTCTCCCATCGGCTCCATCCAGAGGAGGGACGAGTTATACTTATCTTCAAACCAGAATAACCCCCCTTGCCCTGACGCCCCTGCCTGCTGCTGACTTCCTCTCTCCCCTCCTCCCTACAGGTGCGCTCACAGGTGTAACTCACCCCCCAGTGCCACCTCTCCCCCTCTCCTGTCAGATTCCTCATGGCCTGGCTTGACCCCCAAACCCTGCTGGAGCAGACATGGCCTCCGGGGGCCTGGCAGGGGCTCCCTTCAGCACCCTGGCTCTCGCCACTCTGTCTCTGGCATCCCAGCCTCCTCTTGGTCTTCCCTTCTGCCCTGGCCATGGAGCACGACCTGGCTGGTGACAGCAGAACTTGGGGGCCCGGCTGCTCCTCTTTGTCTCCTTTGCTGATCTGCTGTCTCCTTGTGCCCAGATGTGGGGCTCCCCCAAGGCTCACTATCGAGGCTCTCCCCACCTCTCCCTTCCTCGGGACTCCCCTCTGACCCGGCCTCTGACTCTCTGGAGTCCCAGGAAGCCTGCTGGGGCCACACCTCAGACTCACTGTCCCAAACCAGGCTCAGTTCACCACCTTCATGCTTACCCCCTCCCCCTGCTGAGTTTCCATCCTAACGCTTAGGTTGCTCACCATCGGAATCGGCTCTGGCCTCTCCCCACCCTGCACCAGACCCACCCTGGCTGCTCTCAGCTCTCCTGATTCTGAGCTACCGCCCCTTGGCTCCCAAAACCCCCTCCAGGAAGCACAACCCTGCCCCACACCCTCACAGCTCAACACCCTCCAGTACATCTCTGCTCCCCACCAAAGTGTCTGAACCTGGCACCGGGTCCCTCTGGCCACCAACGGAGCCTGCCACATTTCTCCCTGAAGCAGAGGCCGCTCCAGCCTCCTGCTGCCTCACTTCCGAGCCCTGTCTTCCCATGGCCTAGAGCAAACCAGCGCGGTCACTGGTTCTCCTTGGAGATTTCCTCCCTTTCAGGACAGGGCTGGCGGCTGCCTGCCTTTGTGCCCTCAGTCCTGCCTGCATTCCCAGCTGAAGCTCCCGCGTTCAGATCTTGCAAGTCTTGGCTCTGCTGCTAGCCGTGGCGTTGGGCGGCCTCCTTTGTCTCTCTGTGCCTTGGCTTCCCCACTTGTAGACTGGAGGCAATACCTATCCCTTACTCATGAATGGAGGCTTAAATGAGAACACAGCAGTAAAGCATCCACGTGGTGTCTGACATGTGGTAAACAACAAGTATCAACTATTGATTTTTCGAATGAGTGGCCGATAGTTGGCACCAGCACTTGAAGAGCTGAGGCATCCTGAGAGAGGCCCATTATAATCCTTGGACCTGAATTGCGTCACCCTGGCAATCATTTCCTACGATATTACTTATGTCAGGGACACAGAAGGGACTCTCAGAGTTAGTCATGGTTATGTGGGTCACCCATTGCATGTACTGAGTGCCTCCCACCTGCAGTGTGATGCACCATTAAGTCATTTCCGTTCTTAAGAAATTTACCCTTCAAAGGGCAACGGAGAAAATCTGGAATGGCAGAGAATAATTTGGAAAACTGTGCACGGATGTACGAGTTGGACAAATACCAGCCAATGCTTCCTGTGTGCACACAGCCTGTGCTGGATGCAATGCGGATGTCAAGACAAATGAGGAGTGCCTGTGGGTGACGGGGGCACACGCCTGGTCAACACCTGATGTTAGGTGATCTGACCTGTCTGAGGGCCTGCTGTGAGTTTCCCACAAGAGGTGATTTTAAGAGCAGGTTGTAGATCAGTGATTCTTACTGAATTTGCCACTTCCAGGGCCCTGCCCCAGACCCCTGTGAATCAGGACCTACAAGGGAGGGCCTGGGATGTTTAAGTGCAACAGACATATCTTCCCCCAGCCCCTGGGTGATTCGTGTCGCCTAAGACTTGGGGTCACCGATGGCAAAGAGAGAGACCGATGGCCTCAGCCATGCCTGGGCCCCCCGCAGAGATGGGGCATGGCTCCTCTCCAGAACCTCACGTGTCCTGTGGTGGCTCCCCTGCTCCAGGGAGAGAGGTCTGCTACCCACCTCTTGGCTGCTTTTCTGATGAAGAACCATGGACGGGGATCATCCAGAGGCCTTTAAGGATATTCCCCTGGGCCCCCGAGGACATCAGCACCCGTTTCCATCTGTACACAAATGAAAACCCCAACAACTACCAAGTAAGAGCAGCTGGGGAGGGAGGGGTGGTGGGTGGTCGTGGACCCGTGCTGGAAACTCTCAGGGCGGTCTGGGGCATAGTGCACTAACTTGGAAATTTCCTGACGATGCTCTCACTGCTGTTAGCCTAGGTCCAGCTAAGCTCTTGGGACCATAAACCCCTGAGTGCTGTGAGTTCCCCACTCAGCCTCCCCAGCCCAGAATGTCTGCCTGGACATGATACTTACATAGTTTTCAAAAAACTTTTTATTTGAAAAGCAAAGAGACAGAGAAAGAGACAGAGAGGTAGTCAGAACTCATCCCCTGGAGCATTCCCTAAATGCCCACAAGGGTCAGAGCTGGGCTGGGGGGCTGGGACCAAAGCCAGAGGCAGTGAACTCACTCCAGGTCTCCCAGGTGTGTGGCAGGGACCCAACTACTTGAGCCATCCCTGCTGCCTCCCAGACTCTGCATGGACAGGAAGCTGCAGCCAGGAGCCAGAGCCCTGCGCCGTCCCCAGGCACTCTGATGTGGGACACAGGCGTCTTGACCGCTAGGCTAAGACCCGTTTTTATCATGTGATCCTTCTCTGGCATCCTGTCTGCGGTGGCTGCTGCAGGGGCCTGAGCAGGCCAGTGGGGCTGAAGGGTCTATGGGGCTGTTCCGACGCCTCCCAGCCGCACAGAGCTGAGCCGCCTTCAGGTCACAGGCTTTGGGCGTAAGGATGCTGTGCCAGGGACCTCCTTGGCCACCTGGGGAAGTCTGCGGACCCCTTCTCAGCACAGTGGTTTCAAATGTGTACAATCAAATCTACTCGATTATAAAGGAAACCACTTATATTGAAAAACAGCTATCACAATATAAATCTATAAAATATAAAAATACAGATATGTGATAATCTGTGCTGCTTTGTTATCTCACTAACAAGTCTAGGGGTCAGTGTAATAACTAGTGTAATAACTAGTGTTCCTTAAGATCATCCTCGAGCATAAATGACATTTTGAGGTATCCACCATGACTCTAATGTGACTTGAAAATTCCTGTAACTTTTGTTCTAGGGTTGTTCAATTTCATGATTCATAGAAATACTAGATTTCAGGTAGAGGGTAATGGAAACGGAAAGGGCATGAACTTGGACTTTCTGGATTCTCCCCACAACTCGAGGTCAGGAACTCCCTCCAGACTGTGCCAGCTTCCAGCCAGTCGAGTCTGTGGTCTCACTCTTTCCGGGACTCACTCAAACAGGCCACGGCTCAGAAAGGCCAACTCTGCAATCCACCTTCTCTAATTAATGCAGCTGATCACTGCCACGAACCCAGCCACCATCGAGGCTTCAAACTTCCAAGCGGACCGTAAGACTCGCTTCATTATCCATGGCTTCATAGACAAGGGCGACGGGAGCTGGCTGCTGGACATGTGCAAGGTAGGGGCCCACCCTCCTCCCCTGGCCACTCCCTGCTGAGACCAGCACCTATGGACACGTGCAGGGCAGGGCCCCCCTCCTCCCCTGGCCACTCCCTGCTGAACCAGCACCTATGGACACGTGCAGGGCAGGGCCCCCCTCCTCCTCTGGCCACTCCCCACTGAGACCAGCACCTATGGACACGTGCAGGGCAGGGCCCCCTCCTCCCCTGGCCACTCTCTGCTGAACCAGCACCTAAGGACATGTGCAGGGCAGGGCCCCCTCCTCCCCTGGCCACACCCTGCTGAGGCCAGCACCTAGCACCTGTTGTTCTTGGGACGGGGAAGGGAAATACTCCCGAGAGAGACAGGTCCTTCCTAACACCGCCAAGGAAAGCCTGGTTCTCAAGGATATCCATTGCCAAATTCTCCCTCCCACTGAATTCTAGCCAACCGACTCCTCCACGGCTGCTCCGAGAGGCTCCGAGTGCAGACCTCGGAAAGCTACCTGACAGTTGATAGAAAATCCTTGCAAACTATAAAGTAGGATATTCTGCAATGGCACAAAGGTTCAGCGTCTGCATTGTGCAAACCAGGAGCCACTGGGTGTGTGGTTTCTGAGCACTTGAGGCAGGACTGACAAACTGAGCGTTACAGGGATTGGGTAGTAGTTTGACCTTTACCACCTGGCTGTGCCCATAACCACCTGTGAGACCTTAAACGCACACACTTGCCAGGCCTCAGTTTCCACACCTGTTAAGCAGCCCTGAGTGTACCCAGATGGCAGCATTGCAGTGAGGATTAAGTTATGACGGGTTAAGGAATATTACAGCTCCCGCAGAGTGCGTGGTGGGCGTGGATTTCCATCTCTGCGGCTTTTACAAATGGGTCTCTCTGCCTCGCGCTTGTCTCCCCCTAGAAAATGTTTCAAGTGGAGGCGGTCAACTGCATCTGCGTGGACTGGAGGCGCGGGGCGCAGACGGCCTACACCCAGGCCGCCCACAACACGCGCGTGGTCGGGGCGGAGATCGCGTTCTTAGTCCACGTGCTGTCGGTAAAACCCTGCCTGGGCCACAGGCTGGGGAGGGGGTGGGGCAGAGGCTGGGGCAGCCTGGGCACCGGAGGGCAGAGAGCGGCTACAAATCAGCTGGCCAGGGCTCATGGGCCCTTCCTGAGAGAACACTGCTACCCTGTGCCTTTGCCGATGGGGAAGGCACCAGGATCTGGGATGCGTCAGCCTCTTCAGCCCTCCTTGTTAGGCTGCTCTGGGAAACAGCATTCTGGGTGCCTAGCGTTCCCTGCCGAGATGTCTCCATCAGGGCCAGGGTCAGGGCGGGGAGGCGGCGGGCGGCGCAGGTGCACTTCCGGCCCGCGCGGGCGCCTGCAGTTGGCTCAGCGGCCGCTGGTCAGCACTGTTGCCCCGCGCACGAGCCGGCACGCGGGACGCAGAGCTGATGGGGGTCGGCTCCTCCAGCCCGGGTCCTGCGCGCAGTCCACTGCCCCCCGTGCGGGACCTGACGCGCCTTCCCTCCGCAGACCGAGCTGGGGTACAGCCCCGAGGACGTGCACCTCATCGGCCACAGCCTGGGCGCGCACGCGGCCGCGGAAGCGGGCAGGAGGCTGGGGGGCCTCGTGGGCAGGATCACAGGTAGGGGTCGCGGGGCCCGGGCCGGAGTCCAAGACGTGGGGCGCGCGCAGGGCAGCGGCGACCAGGACCTGGAGCCGGACACTTCCCGCGGCGAAGGGCGCCCCCACGGGTCCTCCAGGAGCTGACGGCCGTGCCCTGGCTTCATTAAAAATAATTGTCCGTGATTGTAACGTGTATCAGAAAATAGATGATTATAAATAAAAATACACCGATAAAGAAAGAGAATATATTATAAAAAAAAAAGTAGCACGTGAAATCCATGACTTCAGGGATATCATTGCGAGAGTAGGCGAGAGAGAGAGAGAGAGATTTAATTAGCCAGTTCACAAAGATTTGATGATGTCTGCTGTGCCAGGCACGGGCAGAAAATGAAACTGGCCCCTGAGCGCCGCCACCCAGGAGACGCCCAGGAAGTAGTGAATGAATGAATCACTTGGTGGAATGAATGCACACTGGACCTAGACACAGCCATTTGTGCAGCCGATCGGGAGGTGACTCGGACACGCGGCTGGACTCTGTTCACAGGTGTCCTCTGTGCACTGGGGGGAGGAGATGGGGGGGCGATTGTCTCCATGGCAGAGGAGTTTCTTGTACATCTTTTCATGGGGTTTGCACAATAACCCTGAGAGGTAGGTTGTTTATTCCCATTTTCTGGATGGGAACCAAGGCCGGAGGAGACAGGTGTTTGACCTTGGGCAGAAGCAGGGCTGGGATGTGGGTCACTGGGTGCTGTGTTCCCACCCTCTGCTGCTCCTGCTGTCAGAGACCCCTGATCCAGCCTGGGAGGCAGACAGCTGAGGGGGCAACGCAGAGCAAAGCAGAATGAACAGGTGCAAAATCCGCCTATGCAGAGTGGGGGAGGGAGGCAGGGGTGCTGAGGAAGGGGAGTTAGAATGGTAGCACATGTGTGGGAGAAAAGGAGCAGGCACTGGGGGGTTCTGGATGTTTCCGGAAAGCCATTATCCCCATTCCTGCCTCTCTCTCTCTCTCTCTCTCTCTCTCTCTCTCTCTCTCTCTCTCCCTTTCTCTGAAGCAGACCCAATTCCCTAACCACAGCTTTTGACCAGGATTCCTCGTGCTCCGTTTGTGGGGATGGGGTTTGGATCTGTTTTTCTTGGCGTGCAGCCTGTCCACCTCCTCCCTCTCAGGGCTGGATCCTGCAGAGCCCTGCTTCCAGGGAGCACCCGAGGAGGTGCGGCTGGACCCATCCGATGCCGTTTTTGTGGACGTGATTCACACGGACACGGCACCCATCATCCCGTTCCTAGGTGAGCTCCTTGGTCCTGCCTCCTGGGACTGATGCCAGGGGTGGACTGGGTCCAGGGGTCACACACAGACACATGCACACACACACACACACACACACACTACAGGGGGCCTTTCAAAATGAGGAACTGCAGGAGTGCCTTGGGCATCAGTCAAAGTCGGTGCCAACCACAGGGCTGGTGACAGGAGCCTGTGACCCCAAGGACAGGAGACCCATCGGTAGCCTATGGAAGGCCGTGACTCAGTCTTCAAACCCCACCTCCCTCCCTGCTCTCTCAGTGTCCAAAGTGGCAGATACATTTCTTTTTTTTTTTTTTAAGATTTATTTATTTGAAAGTCAGAGTTACACAGAGAAAGAAGGAGAGGCAGTGAGAGAGGTCTTTCATCCGCTGGTTCACACCCCAGATGGCCGCAATGGCTGGAGCAGTGCCAATCCAAAGCCAGGAGCCAGGAGCTTCTTCTATCTCTCCCACATGTGTGCAGGGGCCCAAGGACTTGGGCCATCTTTTACTGCTTTTCCAGGCCACAGCAGAGAGCTGGTTCGGAAGTGGAGCAGCCTGGACTTGAACCAGTGCCCATGTGGGATGCCGGCATTGAAGGCAGCAGCTCTACCCGCTACACTGCAGCGCCAGCTCCAATAGATGCATTTCTTACTGATATTTGACCTGTCTTTGCAGATTATAAAGTTATTTTTTGAACTTTTTTCTTCTTTTGTTAAAGCTTTGGTTACAGTTTGTTTTATTGGAGACCAAATACAGCCCACCATTTAATTCTTCTTAATTCAGTTCTCTTTTCAACTTTTTCATGTATAAAGTTCGATGAGACTTGCCAGTGCTCTGTACGTTTATGAGGATGATGATGATGCTAGCAGGGTGTTGAGCACGTGCTGTTCTGAACATGTTGTAAACATCAGCTCATTCATCCTGTGAAGCCCTACAAAGTCGTCAGCTTTGCACAGCTGATGAGTGGAGGCTCAGTGAGGTTAGGTAGTTGTCCAAGACACACAGTCTGTAAGAAGAACCAGGACTTGATCATATCCCTGTGTACCTCGAAACCAAAGCTCCTAGCCATTGTGCTATGGTTGACAATTCTTATATTGTAACATAGAAGTCAATAGTTAAGATGAATCAAGTAATACAAGTAGTACCAGCCCTGATATGTGCCAACTGGTACGCAACAGTATCAGAGCATAACAGTATTGTCCATGGCTCCCCAAGGCAGACAAGAGGCACACACAAATATAGGGTGCACAGTCACCCAGAGCCTGCTCTCCCCCTCCTCTCCTCCCTCCTTGCCTTGCCAAGCACCCACCTCTGAGAACCTCCTGCAGAGCTGGAGGCGGGGCTGGGCAGAATCTGCCAAGAAGGCTCTCACTCAGGTTGGAATGAGTTGAACGCCTCCCTGTGTCCCTGATCTAACTTGGAGACCACTTACTGCCCTGCCTGCTCACCTCCGTGTCACACGTTTCAGGTTTTGGAATGAGCCAAAAGGTGGGCCATCTGGATTTCTTTCCAAATGGCGGAAGGCACATGCCTGGATGTGAGAAAAATCTCCTTTCCACCATCATTGATATAGATGGGATCTGGGAAGGTAAGACCACTGAAGCACACGGCACCTGCTCTGTTTGGGGGAAGCAGAACATGTGGCCAAGTCTGTCACCATTTACAAAGCATGCTTTCTGATCCAGGTAGTTTCCCAGTGGTGCTAGGAGATGGTTACTCTGATTGGCCCCATTTCCCGGATGCCAACTGGACATCACAAGAATTACAGAGTTGTCTAAAGCTGGCCCAAATTTAAGCCCAATTTCTGACTGCAAATCTCGGCCTTGGCCCCAGCCTGGGCTGTCTCCCTTCACAGTCAGAAAGCTGGGACGAGGGACTCACACATAGGCCATTCCCAGCTCTGGCTCTGGTCACCCATCCTGCCTTCAGCACTCCTTGAAGAACCGCAGGCAGAAGCAAAGAGCTGAACGGCTTTGACCTTGTGGCTGCTGGCCTTTGTGAGACCCTCGGAATGGAAGGAGACTGAGCTGGTGGAAAGCCGGCTGCTCTGTGTGGGGTGTGCATGTGGGAGGAGGAGGCCTGGTGATCTGGGGGACCCCCAGTGGCTCCCAGCAGCTGTGTGTGTTTGTGCGTGTGGGAGGAGGAGGCCTGGTGATCTGGGGGACCCCCAGTGGCTCCTAGCAGCTGTGTGTGTTTCAGATCTTCTGAGAGGGTGGAGGCTGGGTCCCCAACATCGAGTGATCCCACAGCACCAGGCCTTTGCCTGTGGCCATTCCTGTTGCTCCTCCCCTGAGACCAGGCTTCCGTCTCCCCCAGAAAGGGAAGTTTGGGTCTCTGATCACTTGATTTGTCTTGATTTTTCTGTACTTGGAGTTCCCCAAGGCTAAAGACTACGTTTCCAGCATCCCAGCCCTCCTAGCCCCCTGCTCAGGACCTAGCTCAAAGCCACTCTGTTACATCCAGATGGGTTGAGTGGTTGGTGTTGACTTGTTAATAGTCCACGTGCTGGATGTCAAAGAACAAAGTCAAGAAAAAAACAGCCAGCATACAGGAGCAGTGGCTGCTCAGCCTGGGTCTCAGGCTGGGGAAGGCCTGTGCCATGTGGCCAGGAGGTCCCCCGCCATGGGTGGGATGCAACCCACGGTGCATCTGAGGGGTCTGCACAGTGACCATTTGGGAAATGGGGGTGCCCTGCAACATGGAAGCGTGGGGAGATTTCCATAAAAACTAAAGATTCTCTCTTCTCGTAAAACTCAGAAGACAAAGCCATCTGGGCCCCTACCCTGCAGCAGCTGGCTGGGCTGGGGAGGGGCCCTTCGGAAGCTTCTGCTCCTTTCTCAGGCTCTGTCTCTAGGCAAATAGGCAGGTGGATGATAGACAGATAAGAGAGAGAGAGAGAGGATAGATAGATCTCTGTATTTTTAAAAGCTATTACTATCTTTTTAATTTTTAAATGTTTAACGGATACATACAAACTTGCATGTATTTTTGCCTACCATGAGATATCTCAATACACATGTCCATCGTTAACGTTCAGAGTAAACCCATCTGCTTCCCCAAACCCTTATCTCTGTACAAGGAAAACATTCCAAATCCTCTCTTCCGGCTGTCTTTTACAAGCGTTATTAAAGCTGCTGTTATCTTTCTTGAGTCTGTGTGTGTGTGGGGGGGGGGTGTGTGTGTGTGTGTACTCTACGTTGCTGTGTTCCTTTGCATCTCTCTCCTCTCTGTGTCTCTGTCTCTGTCTCTCTGTCCCAGTCCCGGCCTCCTGGCCTCCTCATTGCCTCATTCATGTTGCACACCTGGCCCTGCAGCCCCGGACACACATGCTTGTTAGGACTCGTCGCTCCTCAGCAGTGGCCCAGCCTTTGGCAAAGGCCCCAGCATGCTCAGGGCGCTGGCGCCCCTTGCTGAAATGGGGAGATGACCCCTCACTTGCTCACTTCAAAGGGGAAGGAAGGTCTCCCCCGAGCCGCTCTCGTCTCTGCCGTCTCAGGAACCCGCAACTTTGCAGCCTGCAGCCACCTCCGCAGCCACAAGTACTATGCAAGCAGCATCCTCCGGCCCGACGGCTTCCTGGGCTACCCCTGCGCCTCCTACGAGGAGTTCCAGGAGGTGGGTCCCACAAGGGGCCTGGGGGACGCTGGGGGTCTTCCTTCCTCCCTCCCTTCCCATTCCTTCTTCTTCCAGCATTGCCTTCATGATCTTGTCACTTTCGTCTCCTTTAATCTGGCAATGTTCCATTTCTTTCTTGGCCGTCTGGGACATTGACAGGTGTGGGGATTCCAGGGCAGGTGCTTGGTCGGCTACCCCACACCTGGAAACTGGCGACTTGGTTGTGATTCAGGGGATGACCTTAGGCCCTTCTCAGTTCATCACAGCCACAGTGTTCATTTAATGAAATTTTGTTCATCATTTGATGTTATAATTTTTTTTAAAGATTTACTTATTTATTTGAAAAGCAGAGCTGCTGAGTCAGAGAGAGATCTTCCATCCTTTGGTTCACTCCCCAAATGGCCACAACAGCCAGAGTTGGGCTGATCCAAAGCCAGGAGCCAGGAGCCAGGAGCTTCTTTCAAGTCTCCCACACAGGTGCAGGGCCCAAGCACTTGGGCCATCTTCCACTGCTTTCCCAGGCCATAGCAGACAGGTGGACTGGAAGTGGAGCAGCCAGGTCTTGAACTGGCACCCATATGGGATGCCGGGACAGCAGGCAGCGGCTTTACCTGTTATGCCACAGTGCCAGCCCCTGATATCGTAGATTTTGATCTTGGTTAAGGGAGTATCTACCAGATTTATCCATCATAAAAATACTGCTTCCTCTAAGTTCTCTATTAGGTGATACTGATATTGTCCCCCAACGATAAACCCAGTCAAAGGTTTGAGTTTCTGTTGATGATCCTATCCTGAATCATCTATTTATAATGGGAGTTGCAAAAATTTGATACTTTACAGTTTTTTTTTCACTATAAAAATATGTTAAGGTCACATTTTTGCATTCAAAGCTAATTTTTACTTTGAGTTAAATTAAGGTCTCAAGAGCATCTGATTTGATGCTGGGGTCTGTGAGTGTGCAGTGAGTAGCCTTGCTAGGCTAATTTTGATTGGTGCAGGCATCACATTGTGGCCTCCAGAGCTTGTCACGTGCTTCTCAAATTGCAAAATACTCTGCACACCATGCCCTCCAGAAGCAGAGGGCAGCTGGTGCCGTGCCGCAGAGTGCCCGGCTGATTGCCCCCTCCAGGCGCAGTTAATGAATGACCATTAATGAGGAGCGGAATATCGAGTAGTCTGGAGAAATAACTCACATTAAAGTGGAAATGGTCATGGATGATCCCTTCTTCTCTTTAGAAATAACTTGTTTTCCAACCCATTCACTTCTTCCAAGAGACGTTGTCTTGCCTTCCACTTTCATATTTCACTTTTACTGCTTCCTGTAAATGACTCATCACTCCGAAAACGCTCTCAGTCTCCCAGGCGCTTTTGTGGGTAGTCTGCAGGGCCTTGTGAAGTTCGCTGCACAGTTCTCAGGACGGATGCATGAATGTGTGAATCAGTGGGGTGGAAGAATGCTTGAATCAGTGGAGGGACAGAGGGTGGATACGAAGATGGGTGGGCGATGGATTGGTACATGGGTGGTTGGATGGGTAGATGAGTGGACGGATGGGGGGATGACTGATGGAGTGAGTGAGCCAAAGGCACACCCCTAACAGACAAATTATGGGATGTTTCCCCCACTAGAATGGCTGTTTTCCTTGCCCGGATGAAGGATGCCCAAAAATGGGGCACTATGCTGACCAATTTCAGGGGAAAACTAGTGCTGTGGGGCAAACCTTTTTTCTGAACACAGGAAGTAGCGGCAACTTCACGCGTAAGTTTCTATTTCACATACTTAAAATTCTTGCAAGCAGTTTTAAAAGGTGTACAGTCAGAACCCTGGGTATCGATGGACAGCAACTCAACTACAACCCCCGGAAGCTGTAAGGTAAAGACAGTAGAACGCCATTTGTTCGGAGCCTCACATTCAGCCCTTGAACCAGTAATCCCGAGCAGCAGGGCAAAGCGCAATGGCTGACCAGGCTCGGCCACATGTCCACCCATGTCCACCTATTAGAAGAAGAGGGCAAAGTCCTTGTCAGTCAAGGAGGCCCCAAAGTGAGGGTTGTCTGTCATCCTAGTCCCGCCTACACACATACTTGTGTTTTTTTGCTCAGCTCCTCATGTAAAAAATACCAGATAGGGAAGTCATCAACTCATTCACTATAAACAATATCGTATAATGGCTAGAGAGAAGAGCAGTCATTTGCCAAGGAAATTTTAAATTATTAAAGCCATTTAAATTATTTTAAAATAATTAAGGTAAAATATTTAATAATAAACGTATAAATAGGTAAATAAAATAGCAATACAATCATAGACTTAATTTTTAAATGTTTACAACACTTTACAAAGCCATTTTCATAGCCAGTATTTTATGTAATTCTTGCAATGTTTATCAGAAAACATAATACTTGGCAATACTTATAGAGTCTTATATGCATATTTCTTTAACCCAGACATTCCACTTCTCAGAATATACTGTAGAAAAATACCTCTGTGTGTGCACATCAAGGCTTGTTCAAGGACACTCATGGTAGCATTGTCTTCAAATAGCCAAGACTGATGGGAAAATATGAATATTCACTACTTGGTAAATGACTATATCTTGTAGATTAAATGCTATATATAGCCATTAAAAAGGAGGGTACAGCCCTGTGTGCTGAAGGGAGAAAGCCTTGAAGATATATGAAGTGGAAGACGAGAAATCAAGCAGCATACAACACACCTAATGCAGGAGTCTGTGCAGGCTGCTCCACCAGAACACGTAGCCTGGTGGCTTACAGAGAGCAGAATCTACTTCTCACAGTTCTGGAAGTCCAAGCTTGGAGTGTCCTCACAGCCAGAACTGGTGCACACTGCCAGCTTCTTGTGTCCTCCCATGTGGAGGGAAGACAGGGAGCGAGCTCTCTCGAGTCACTCTTAAAAAGCCACTCATCCCATCCATGAGGGGCCCACTCATTGTGACCCAATCATCTCTCAAAGACCTCCCACTGAGGTATGAGTTGGGTGGGTGGGTTGGGAGAGACACACACTCCGGTCATCTCCTCATGCACTTATCAGGGTCCAGGTGTGCAGTACCAGGGCCCCTAAGAGACTTTGCTGAGCTAAACCCACTCCCCTCCGAGTCCCCACACCCCCCTCCCCGGGGTCTGTAACTCCTTGGCCCCAGCTCCACTGAAGGGAACGTGAGTCACATTGCCCCCATCCCTTGCCCTACAAGGGATTCTGGGCTGGGAACAAAATGCTTCCACGGGGTCGTTTTCTCACCAAGCTGAGTCCCTGACCTGACTTGTTTCTCTGGCCAGGTTGGAGGTATAAGGTATCAGTCACACTGTCTGGAAAGAGGAAACTGAGTGGGTACATCAGGATTGCTTTGTACGGAAGTAATGGAAACTCCAAGCAGTATGAGATTTTCAAGTAAGTTCCACAGTAAAGTAGAAAGACTATACTTTTCATATGGATTATTCATAAAACACTGAGTATAAATCACCTTAATAAGCTGAGGCTCATGTTATACAGAACCATTGAGTCCTAGAAAGTCTTCGCATCTAGTTTAATTATCTCATTTTCCACAGAAGAGGATTGAGGCCCAGAGAGAAGAAACTCACTATTTTTTTTTAAAGATTTTTATTTTATTTATTTGAAAGGCAGAGTTACAGAGAGAGGTAGAGACAGAGAGAGAAAGAGAGAGAGAGAGAGCTCTTCCATCCATTGGTTCACTCCTCAAATGGCCACAATGGCCAGGGCTGGGCCAGGCCAAGGCCAGGAGCCAGGAGCTTCTTCCAGGTCCCCCTCATGGGTGTAGGGGCCCAAGGACTCGGGCTATCCTCTGCTGCTTTCCCAGGCGCATTAGCAGTGAGCTGTATAGGAAGTGGAGCAGCCAGGATTTGAACCCATATGGGTTGCTGGCACAGCAAGCCGGGGCTTTTTAACCTGCTGAGCCACAGGCCGTCCCAGGGAACTCACTATTTAAATGAATCCTGTACTGCCTCCTTTTGGAATGCCAATCACCTGAATGAATATCAAATTCTCGGGCAAGGCACATTTGTATGGTAACCCCCTCCATTTTGACACAAACTCCCTCCCACACACGGAGATACACGTGAAGCCTGGGGCCAGCTCCTCGTTGCTGTGGTGGCCTTGGGCTTTTGCTGGGAATATGAGGTGCCTGATAAATGTATGTTGGACAAATGCATGACAGTAAAATGAGATTCTGCTTTTGCAATAACTGTTGCATAATATCTTTTAAGCTTAAATTTCTTTGGCAATTTCCTGTGCTACTTGAGAGCCTGTTTAAATATGACACGGGCACTTGGTTCCATAAGTGAATTTTAGGATTAATATGCCACCCCAAATAATTTGCCTTTCTCCAGGCACAAACATGAACAGTGGAAATCTGGAGTCTAAATTTTTAAATGTGGCTTTTTCACAAAACCACTGGTGTTTGGGTAACCTCTGGACATATATGAAGTCATTGCAGCTATTTGCAAAAACACAACAGCTGCCATCGTTTAGAAAACCAGCAGATTGCTCTCATCCTATGTAGTCATGCATCCAGTTGATATACCAAGTTTGTGAAGATTTTATTTATTTTATTTTATTTTATTATTTTATTTTATTTAGAGATAGAGATCTTCTAGTCACTAATCCACTCCTCAAATGCTCACAACAGCCAGGGCTGGGTCAGGCCAAAGCCAGGAGCCAGAAACTCAACCAGGGTCTCCCATGTGGGTGGCAACGACCCAAGTACTTTAGCCATCACTTGCTGTCTCCCAGGATGCCCCTTTGCAGGAAGCTGGATTGGAAGCGGATCCAGGACTTGAACCCAGGCACTCAATATGGGCATCCCAGCAGCATCTTAACCACTGCTCCAGATACCCATCCCTGATATAACAGTTTACGTCTATATTTTCAGAGGATCCCTCAAACCCAAGGCAAGCCATGTTCGTGCCATCGATGTGGACCTCGATGTTGGGGAAGTTCAGAAGGTCAAATTCCTCTGGAACAACCACGTGATAAATCTTCTGAGCCCCAGACTGGGGGCTTCGCAAGTCACGGTGCAAAGCGGAGAACACGGAACTGAGTGCGTGCCTCTTACTCTAATTCTGATTCCATCCTTGTGTCAGTCTGTCTGCCCATGTGGACGTCCATCCATCCAGTCACTCACCTCCCCATCTACGTACCCAGCTATGCATCCATTCATCTGCTTTCTATCCATCCCTCTATCCTTGGCTGTGCATTTCCACTAACCACTTACCCGTCCCCTTACTCATGCGCCCAGTCACCCAGCCTGTGTCTCCTCATCCTCTGCCCATTCAGCCATCCTACCAGCTTCCTGTCCACCCATTCATCTACCCAAGCTATTCATCTCAACTCTACGTCCATCTGTCTGGCTGACTTTGAAAAATCAAACCCAGGGCATGGAATGCAAGACATAGATTTAAGGATCGGGCAAATTCATTTATCTCAAACAATAAGGACAATACTTGGGAAATACCTGGGAGAAATCTGTGAGCTGATTTCAACTGCGCTGTAGTCAGTAACGTAGCTATGGCATGAGAGAGATATAAGCTGTGTTGGGAATCCAGCTCGTAGTGACAAGCCTTTCTCATTCTGAGGGAATAGAATCTCACTTGCTAGGAGGAGGGAGAACATGGCTGTTTAGTATGTGGGAAGAAAACAGGACTATTTAAAAGGAAAATCAGAAAGTTTGATGGCATGTTGGAGTTTAAAGGAATCATAGATGTCAGCTCTCAACTGCTCTCATTGTAAGACAAGGAGAGAAGCTGAAAGGGAAACTATTGGACTTCAAAGTGTTTTCAAAAATACACATCAAGGCTTTGCTCGGCCGGTGACTTAGCTTTGCTGGCATAGAAGAGGCGCCGGTGACTTAGCTTTGCTGCATTGAAGAGGCACTAGTCCTGATTCCGCAGCATGTGACAGCAGGGTACTGCCTGCTCATCTGAATTCACCTTGCTACCAGCAGAGGGCTCATGCTGAAAATGCTCTCGCCCCCAGGTACCACTTCTGCAGCAGCGACACAGTGCAGGAAGACGTCTTACAATCTCTCTACCCTTGTTAGAAATGTGGCCTGGCTCCTGACCCTTTGCAATAATAAATGTTTTACTGCACTCCGTGCGAGGCGGGGTGTTTGTATGACAGTCTCCATGTTCCACGGGCACATTTCTGCAACTGATTATTGAGTCTGGAATCCAGTCCGGCACAGGTAAAGCTTGGACCTTCCTACCCACCCATCTCTGCCACCATCTCTTGCAGAGCACTTGGTGTGATCTGAGCTAACTCCTTTAGACAGGGAGTTCTGTCCTATTTGAAAAGGTCTCTGTTGTCACCCACCTAGCTTTTAACCACCTAGCAGGGAGGGAAGGCCTCACGTGAGGGCAGCCTGTGGCTAGAAACACCAGAATCACCTTAGAAATCTGCCTGTGACGGAGAAGAAGAGGCGCTTTTAAAAAATTCATACATGCACATGGCACAAAATTCAAATTATACAGAAATGACTCTCATAAAAGGTGAGTCTCTCTACTTGCCTTTGTCATGGGATTCCTAGGTTCAGATATCATTGGATGGCTGAGTCCAGCTTCTTGTCTCTAATGCAAGAATCTCAGAATGAGATGTGACAAAGATCAGCAGAAAAGTAAGGTTTATTTACATTCAAAGTGAAAGTACACAGTCAACAGTGCAGGCATGCTCAAGAGCGAGCTGCACTCACTGAGCGTCAAGGTCACCCCTTTATACGACCTGGAGGCATAGGGGCGATGTCTGGGGTGGAGTCTGGGGCAAAGTTAGAGTACCACCCATTTCTATACCCTTTTTGGAAACCTCTGAGGTGTTATGAGTCAGGTGCATTACTGAAAGACTAGTGTCAGCCATGGTAATTTTATAATAATAGCATAATTAGCTAAGGTCATGGCAGAGACACAGCCACCAGCCAAGGTCGTTATTTTTAGCTGGCACCAGTTTGGAGCATTTCTTGCAAGCTGTGTTTTTCTGCAGGACAGTAAGGAGGGCTTGGGGGAGCAGGCAGGGCTGTAGGAGAGAGGCTGGCGCCCTGGGCTGCCTCCCTGCCGACATCACCTTCCGGTCTCTCAGTTTTTCTTTCTTGAGACAATTTTTTATTGTTTTCTGAAATATTCTATAAAAAATGTGTATCTAAGACATCTCAACCCCACCCCTCCCATTCTGTCCAAACACAAATGGCAGCATAGGACGCATACGGTTCCACCTCTGGCACTGCTCACCAGCAAGGAGTTGGATGTCATTCTCTAAAGGTACAGAGGGACCTTCTTGGTTCCTCTTAGAGTTCTGTGGATTCCACTGAGAGGAGTGCGTGGCACGTGCAGTTGGACCCGCTGACACACGTCCCGATGGCTTCCCACACATTCCTGCTACCAAGTGTCCCTGAAATTAACATTGGCTTACATTTTCTACATGAAACATATTTGTCCAATAAATGCTTAGAAGATGTTTATTTTATTTTGATCAGCGTTGCCAAATTACACTCTGTAACAGTTGTACCAATTTACACTCACAACAAACAATGTGGTTGGTTGGGCCATGTGAAATCACTGCTTTGGGAAGCCCAAAAAGTCAAATATTGGCAATTTCCGATGGTCCGTTCTCCGGAGAGCACTTCACTTCCTCCTGGACATGGTGTGGTGTCACACTTTTTGCCAGTTTGCTGGGTGAAAGTGCTCTTCCTTAAGCTGTAATTTGCATTTCTTTCACTGTGAATGAGGCTAAACATATTTTCAGGGCTCAATGGCTCTTTGTGTTTCTTTGTGACTTGTCCAAATTCATTGCCAATCCTAGGCATCTTTGCAGTATAATTTTTACTTTAAAGAGCTCTTTCATATTCAGAAAATTGGACTATCCTACCGTATGCAAATATCTTTCTCAATGTATTCCCCAGCCTGGGAGGGAATGGAAAGTGAACTGCTGGCCACAGGGCAGCTGATTGTCCCAGGCTGGCCTGTGCCTAGCTCGGATTTGTTTCAGGCTGGTGCCAGACAGAAGGTGTCCCGCTCAGTGTCTTGGAGGTGGGTGGGGGGCCCAGGAGGAGGAGAGTGTTCACGTCCATTCTTAGAAGCCAGAAAAGGCCTCCTTTGGCCGACTTGGAGAAGACTCTTCCAGCCGACCACAGAGCTGAAGTTCTCCAGCTCCATGTCCTGGGATTTCTGTTCCATTCTCCTTTCCCTTTGATTTTCTACCTCCTTTCTTCTGAAAGATCCACACAGCATTTAACATCTTAAGCCTGGTACCATTAAGTAGGCCCTTATCCGGGACCTGCTGGATGTTCTAGATCTGAGTAAAACCACAAAGCGTGTGGGCAATGGACAGTCTCTGCCCTGGCTGCATGTTAGAATCACCCCAGAGCTTTAAAGGGGAGCCCCAAGGCCAGGCTGTATCCGAGCCCCATCACCCCTTCTGGGATGAGGCACTGGCATTTTTTTTAAAGTTCCCCAGGAGTTTGACAGCAAAGATGGAGAATTCTGCGTATGTGTTTTTCTAAAAGTTTGTGATGAGATGTTCTCCCTTTGTTCCTACAAATTCTCGGAGTGAGGGCAGGGTCCAAACGATCAGCTCTGTGCTGGCACCAAGACAGCCTGAGTCACAGCTCCATCTCACTGCCTGGGGTGTTACCTAACTGCTCAGGCCCTTACTGTTACCTGCTAGAATGATAGCAGTCTTGTCACACAGTGGGGCTCTTAGGATTATGTGAGATTAGGCACCCAGAGCACTTACTCCAGTGCCTGGCACACAACAAACAGCCACTAGATAAAGCAGGAAGAGGTGACTGGCCTGTTTTAAAGATTTATTTATGGGGTTGGTGCTGTGGCATAGCGGGTAAAGCCGCCGGCTGCAGTGCCGGCATCCCATATGGGCACTGGTTCCAGCTGCTCCACTTCCGATCCAGCTTTCTGCTATGGCCTGGGAAAGCAGTGGAAGATGGTCCAAGTTCTTGGGCCCCTGCACCCATGTAGGAGACCCAGAAGATGCTCCTGTCTTTGAATAGGTGTGGCTCCAGCTATTGCGGCCAACTGGGGAGTGAACCAGCCAATGGAAGACCTCTCTCTCTCTCTCTGCCTCTCCTTCTTTCTCTGTGTAACTCCATTTTTCAAATAAATAAATAAATCTTTTAAAAAAAGAAATTATCCTAATAAATTTGGAAAATATTTTTTAAAAATGATTTATTTATTTATTCAAAAGGCAGAATTAAAGAGATAGGGAGAGAAAGAGAGGAAGAGAGAGAGAATCTTCCATTCACTGTTCACTCTGCAAATGGCCGCAACAGCCAGGGCTGGGCCAGACTGAAGACCGGAGCCTGGAACTCCATCTGGGTCTCTCACGTGGGAGGTAGGGGCCCAAACCCTTGGGTTATTTTCTGTTTCTTTCCTAGGCACGTTAGCAGGGATTGGACTGGAAACAGAGCCTCCAGGACTTGAACCAGCAGCGCTCATATGGGATACCAGTGTTGCAGGAGGGGGTTAGCTCACTGTACCAACAACACTGGCCTCTTGAGTTACAGAGTCACAGAGGACAAAGTGATAAGACACAACCTCAGAGAAAGTCCCTGACGCAGATGCATCACAGGCTGGATGCCCGATACAACAGGAGGAGGACAACACAATAGCGAAGTAGACAGAGGATGTGAGTGGGCAGTCCCCACAGGAGAGCTTAGTGACCAGTGTTTGCAATTCCGCTTCACAGTAACCAAGGAAGACAGATGAGACCAACATGGCCGGCACCGTGGCTCAACAGGCTAATCCTCCACCTGCGGCGCCGGCACACCGGGTTCTAGTCCCTGTCGGGGCACCAGATTCTGTCCCGGTTGCCCCTCTTCCAGGCCAGCTCTCTGCTGTGGCCCAGGAGTGCGGTGGAGGATGGCCCAAGTGCTTGGGCCTGCACCCCATGGGAGACCAGGAGGAAGCACCTGGCTCCTGCCATCGGATCAGTGCGGTACACTGGCCGCAGAGGCCATTGAGGGGTAAACCAACAGAAAAAGGAAGACTTTTCTCTCTGTCTCTCTCTCTCACTGTCCACTCTGCCTGTCACCCACACACAACATCAGCAATGAGACAGAGCGGACCAGGGTTCATATGCACCCACGCAGCTGGAGCCCAGCGGTACCCTGTGCTGGAGACAAGCAGGAGTCCAGAGGACACTATTTAGACGCGGAAATGACCGCCTATGTACACTTTTCACTCGCAAAATCCACCGCTGACCACACGCGTGCTACAAAATACAGTGCATAGGGGCGGGGCAGGGGGGCATTGAGACGCCTTCTTTACCTGTAGTGTCTTCCTTGTTCTTCATTACAAAGGGCTTTGAGATCCACGTGACAAAGCTCCATCCCTGCTGATTCCAGGTGATGACGTAGTGTTTTCTTTCTTGGTAGCTTCAATTGTCTTATCCAAATTTAAGACACAGTGGGGAGATAGCCTGCTGGATTGGTGACTGGTTCCCGGGAGGGGCAGCGCTGCCCGGGACCCAGGTGGATCAAGTTTGCAGTGTTCAGTCCCAGACCAGAGGCTGGTGAGAGGGAGGAGGACTAGGTTCTGAGGCAGACTCCCCCCAGGGCAGCCCCACATCTGTGGTTGGATTTCACTCCTGATTTTCCCGACACCACTCCCGAAACAGACAGTAAGAGCGCACCTCTGCTTTCTCTGGAGGGTCCACGCTGTCCCATGAACCCCCAGCCCCGTCTTCAGGTTCTGAGAGCCTGGCCCAGTGTCTGCAGCGGTCACACTGCCATCCTGTGCCACGTGGCACCCCCATGAGGACCAGACTCGGGGCAGGGGTAGCCTGCCTGGAACTGGCTGAGCCCCCCGTCATGCGGGCATCTTTATTCCACAGCACAGCATGCCACAGGGATCTTAGGAAGCAGACAGCGCGGTCACAGAGGTAGGCTCACCGCCCCCCTCGGAGAGCCGGCGGCTCCCTCCATCCCCTCTTCTCAGCATCCACAGGGGGAAAAATGCACACTTTACAAAGCCCTTTCATAAAATGCTATGTTAAATGAATAACAAATTACTTTTCCTTTTACTAGCTTTTAATGCTAATCGTGCCATTTATTCCTGACCTTCAGAAATATGAGATATTTTAAATGACAGCATAAAAAGTGTTCTTGTTTGAAAACCCAAGCTACTTTAGCCCGCATATTATTACTTATAAGTATAGTGTGTGTCAGCATCACTCATTTCAGCATCCCATTTATATCTAACTAGTGTATATTTCAGTTGGCACTCATTGTTCTCCTGCATACGTGTCAAATTCCTTAATGATGACTCTGACAAACGCATAGCGCTCCGTGTATATAAATTACATTTGCTACCATATAATCAGTGTTATCTATTAGAATGCTATTTGTGACAAATCATGTTCAAAATAAAAATTGAATTGATTTTTCTGTTATTTTAATATTGTGCCGCTCACAGCAAGCCTTTGATTGAATCTTAAACACTTTAATGCTCAATTTTTGTTTGAGGCAGATCAGAAATGGAGTGTGTACTATTCACCACGCTAAAACAATTTGTAAAACAACAAAATCAAATTTCAAAAAGCATCTTTATTTTGCAGCCGAGGCAATAAATTTGGTAAAGCTATCGTTCCAGGGTGCGCAACTCAGCGACCGGAGCCACGTGCACATTTAATTTCTATGCATCCATTTTCATCTAAATTAGATTTTAACTTTAATGCAGGGTTTGAAAAGCCTCTGCCAGGCCTTTGTTTCTACCTTTTTTTCTGAAGCAATTGCAGGCTTTGTACCGGCTGATACAAGTCCCACGACCTTCTCCCTGCCTCTCCGGCAGCGGCCGGGCCACAGTCTCAATGTTCTGGCCCCTGCAGAGCCTCCGGTGCGGCGCCGCTCATGGAGGCACCTGCCTAGCCATTTTGCTTAGTGAATAAGCTCCTTCCAACCAGAGCCTGGCCAGCTCTATTCTCTTGGGTTATTTTGTGATTTAAAAAGCTGAGGTTTGTGAACCAAGGCCCATGGGCCATTTGTGTGGTTGTTTTGTTTTTTTGTTGTTGTTTGTTTTCTTGCAACCCTCCGGCTAAGCATAGTTTTCATATTTTAATAGTCTCTTAATATGCAAAGGATGAGGGCCAGTGTAGTGGTACAGCAGGTTAAGCTGCTGCCTGCAATCCTCTGATCTGGCTCCCAACTAAGGCCCCCTGGGAAAGTCGCAGAATATGACCTGGATACTAGAGCCTCCTGCCACCAACATGGGGAGGCCCTGATGGAGTTCCTGGCTCCTGGCTTCAGCCTGGCCGGGCCCTGCCCCGGCCACTGCAGCCATTTCGGGGAGTGAATCAGCAGATCAAAGGTCTCTCTCTCTCTCTCACTCTCCTGTAACTCTGCCTTTCAAGTAAGTAAATAAATCTCTTTTTAAAAAGTACTTGTTTATTTATTTATTTGAAAGGCAGAGATTCAGAGAGGCAGAGAGAGAGAGAGAGAGAGAGAGAGAGGTCTTCCATCCATTGAACCCAGATCGCCACAACAGCCAGAGCTGCGCCCATCCAAAGCCAGGATCCAGTAGCTTCTTCCAGGTCTCCCATGCGAGTGCAGGGGCCCAAGGACTTGGGCCATCTTCCACTGTTTTCCCAGGCCATAGCAGAGAGCTGGATAGGAAGTGGAGTAACCAGAACTTGAACTGGCGCCCATATGGGATGCCGGCACTGCAGCCGGCGGCTTTACCCGCCAGGCCACAGCATCGACCCCAACAGATCTTTTTAAAATATGCAAAAGATGAATGATATTTCATGAAACACAAAAATAAAATGCAATTAAAATTTCAGCATCTCTAAAGAAAGATTGTTGGGACTCAAGTGTGCATTTTGCATATTGTCTGTTGCTGCTTTCCTGCTGAAACGGCGGAATTCAATAGTTGTGACAGTGACCCGGTGACCCGCGAAGCCTAAAATCTTTGCCATTTGGTCCTCTGTGTGGGTGCCCAGCCCCTGATTTAAAAGGACGGGACGGCTTAGTAGTTTACGTCCTGTTGAAAGGCTGGACACCTTCAGGGCAGGAAGCTGCGGCAGCGCTCACATAAAATGCTGCCTTCGCAGCGGTAAATCCGCAGAGCGGCTCTGGGGACACACTGGCTGAAAGGTCCTCGAAGCGTTCGGAAGGACACAAAAGAGAGAGGACGAGAACAACCCAGCGGAACAACCCAGCTCCGACCTCCACAAAGCTGCGCGTGTGATACAAAATCGCCAGCAATGCCTTCAGACACACAGGCTGGGAAACACTTGATGTGCTTACGCAGATGACACCGAGGGTGGGCAAAAGGAAGTGATTTTAGCGGTATCAGACGAGCAGTCTGTTAGAGCCGACAGACTGCAGACCTTGGAGCCAGGGTCCTCAGACTGAGGACGGGCCCACAGCCAGACACGGGCCCCGGGGGGAACAGGGGCCCAAAGCCAGACACTGTCCATCCTCCGACTGCCCTGCGTCAGCTGAAAGTAAGAGGCTGCCAAGGAGCACGCAGGGGCTGGCAGCTTCGCCTGCGTGGGCAGCCGCCCCCCAGTGACAGCTCACACTTTCGGGTGCCCACTCGAGGCCGCCGGGCAGCAGGAGCCACGTGGGATGTGTTCGCGAGAAGCAATTTAAGGAACGCCGCGGCTTCCCAGGAAGGGAATCGAGGTGCCAGCTCCTGGAATCCTGGAGCGCCAGCAAGGCGGAAGAGCCCGCAGGCAGGGAGAGGGGCTGCCAGCCCCACCCTTCGCCCTCTCGCCTCTCTCCTGCTCTTTTGCAGCGGTCTGAGCTGTGATGGGCAGGAAAAGAAGGCTGCAGGCTTCACCCCTGCAACACGCCCCGCCCGGTGCCTCCACTGCGCGAGGCCTCCAACACGACCCACAAGGAAGGCAGTGTTCCCTGAGCCTCGGGGCTAAGGATGCTCCAGGCTTGGCTGGCGGTAGCCACACCCCCGGGATGCTGGCTCCCTCACGCTGCCTGTGCTTTTGTGTTCCTCTCCTTCGCCCTCCCGTCCCATTTCTGGCTGAACTGATTCTACATTGGAACCATGACTCATTTAGGATGAGTCAGCAGCCACAGACGATGATGTAGCAGGTTGCCTCTAATTGCCTGGGTTCAGCTCTTGGCTGTGTCACTTACTGTCTGTGAGATGGAGCAAATGGCTTAGCAGCTGTGTGCCTCAGTTTTCCCCTTCTGTAAAACGGGAATAATTATACTCCTTTGATAGGCTGTTCTGGGCACAGGCCGAGCCAGAGCAAACAGTCTGCATGCGTTAGCCGCTGCCGCCATGGGTGCTGTTGGCTGATCTCACCTCTCTACCAGCCTCTCGGGGCAGAGCCTCAGGAACACTTCATCAGGGGCCAGGAGCCCTGCTGCGGCCCTGTCAGTGACTCACTCCTTGGGCTCAGAGATGTCACTCCTCCCTCCAACCCAGTTCCACTATAGCGCGTTTTCCTGCTGCTAACTCGGAACAGCAGTGCCCACAGAAGGGCCACATTGCTGGCCTAATATCCGTCTTCACACCCACACTGCTGGGTACGTTCTTTTTCTTTTTCCTTCCATTTGATGCTCAGAGAGGTTCAGGAAACTGTCCCCAGCTACACAGCCAAAGAGAAGGCACACAGAGAATTCTGGGAGCCTGACCCAGGCCCACAGGCCTCACGGCTGGGCCGGGCAGAGCGAAAGCTGTGGCTGAGGTCCTTCCGAGAGCCGGGTGGGCAGCAGGGACAGAGAACCCTGGCACAGAAAGAAAGAAAGAATCAGCCCCCAGGGAATGCTTTACCTGTCACAGAGGCCAGCCTATCCCAACAAAGGCCCCTCAGCTCAGGGAGTTGTGTCACATCAGGTAATGGAATTGTTTTTAGTGGCAAGAATGAGCTCATTAAGGATGCAGCTTGCGCTAATCATGATAATTTGCTGAGCAGTAAAATCACCCCTCTGCCTCCTCCCTCCGACAGACGACGCTCCAGAAATTATAGGCTGGGGAGAAACAGAAAGGACGAAGATTAAGGCAAAGAATTGCGCTGCGGAACTGCTCCAACAAAAGGAGTTACGGATTTGCACTTGAACATGGTGATCTTGATCACGAAGTTAGGGAAGAATTAGACACTACTAGAGAATTTTTTAAATTGCCTTTATTCAATTTTGTTACCTCTGACACTAGGTGGTTATTTTTTGGTCTTGTTTCAGGTTTACAGATCAGAACTTCGTTATTTTTTTTAATACCGGTGCAGAACGAATTAGCCACTGAGTTAAATACTGATGCACGCTATGATCTCATAGATGTGAGCTGTTGTGGGGAGTCATGTCAGGCCTGGTGCACCCTTCATTTCATGGCCAAGACCCAAACAACCTGAGCCCTGAGCAGGCATCTGCAAACCCTGTGAGTTTGGGAGAGGAAACCAGGCCGACAGCCCTCATTAATGAAGGGCTGGGGAAGAGGCAGCCCGGGGCCACACGGCCCTGGACAGCTGAGAGATCCGGCTGCTGGTTTCCTCCGGGGGCTCCGGGGTTGCTTTTCCAGCTGTTTAAGAATCTAGGAAAAGGGGCTGGTGATGAGGCACTGTGGGCTAAACCTCCACTTACGATGCTGGCAAATCACATAAGCATCATTTGGAGTCCCAGCTTCTCCACATCCAATCCAGCGCCCTGCTAACGCACCTGGGATGATGCCCCAAGTACTTAGGCCCCTGACACACATGCAGGAGACCCGGATGGAGTTCTTGGCTCCTGGCATCGGCCTGATGAAGACCTGGCTGTTGTGGCCATTTGGGGAGTAAACCAACAGATGGAAGATTTCTCTCTCTCTCTCTCTCTCTCTAACCCTTTCAAATATACCAAATAAATCTTTAAAAAAATAATTCAAATTTCATACAGGTCACCTCTTTGAAACTTACATTTCAGGGCCTCCCAGGCCAGGGTGTGCATCAGCAGGAAGCAGAGTTGGGACGCAATCCAGCATCCTGATACGGGGTACCGGCATCCCAAGCAGGGTCTCAACTGCCTGCACCCAACCCCCGCCACCCAGAACTGCTTTCGGTTTCTTCTGAGGGCTGCTTGCTGCCAGGTGAGGCCAGAGAGGACAGTGCCCGTGGGTGCTGCGGATGGAACTGTGCCCCTCAGAACAGGGACAGTGGACTCCCAGTCCCCGGTACCCCAGGGTGTGGCACGATTGGAACTAGGGACCCTGCAGCTGTCTTCAGTGCAGAGATGACCACGCGGGAGCAGAGTGGACTCCCACTCCAGTGTGACTGTCCCCCTGAGAAGATGGCCACGTGGCGACGTGGACCACACAGGGAGGAAGGGGGGGAGTGGTTACCCAGGGAGGATCGCCCAAGCTGCTGCAAGCCACACAAGATGGGGAGAGGCAGGCAGGGAGCCCGGCCCGGCTGGCACCTTGGCTTTAGGCCGCCAGCGTCCGGAACTATCAGATGACAAATCTGTCATCTGAAGCCACTCCTTTTGGGGTGTTTCATTACAGCAGCTCTAGCAGATGAATATAGCCGGGCCAGCCAGCTGGACAACCCTGGAAGCAGGGGTTCTGGGGAACCAGGGCTGGAGTGGGCACAGCATCTGTGCCAGTGTTGGGGACACGCCATGCCAGGACCCAAGGTGGCTTTGGAAGCCAACCGGCAAGAGGGCCAGGCTGGGAGCTGGAACTGTGCAGTGTCACCTCTGGGCTTAGAAGAAACAGCCCCCCTGGCTCTTCTCAAGATCACACAACCTGGGGAGAAACCCCACAAAAGCCCTGGGACACTAAGAAGTGTCCTCTGTACTCCCGCGTGACAATCCACGGTCTTCCCCGCGGACGGCGGGCTCCTGCCAACCACTCGGATGCAGGTGGTATTAAGAGAGTTCTCCATATTAAAGCTCTGATACCCATGAGGCTGTGGGCTGATTTTGATGTGACGACAGCAGGCTTTGGAGCCCTGCCCCCAAGGTTCTCCTCTCGCACCTAGCTTTCTGCATAGCTTGCTGAGGACAGTGGCTATAGAGAAAACTTCTCGTTGCACCACAGGTCTGGCCTCTGAGCATAGCCACACGGGCCCAGGGTGCTGGGGTCCTCCATCAAGGGTCTTTGCAGGGCGGGGCAGTTTCCATCTGGAAGAGAAACCGTTTGCATGAGTTGCAGGCACGTGGCCCAGGAGCAAGCAGAGAGGCCATTGCAAACATCTCATCCCCTTATGAAAAACAGAGAAAGGTAGGGGAGAAAGACTTCCACACCAGCCGGTGCTGTAGCTCAACAGGCTAATCCTCCGCCTTGTGGCACCAGCACACTGGGTTCTAGTCCCGGTCGGGGCGCCGGATTCTGTCCCAGTTGCCCCTCTTCCAGGCCAGCTCTCTGCTGTGGCCAGGGAGTGCAGTGGAGGATGGCCCAAGTGCCTGGGCCCTGCACCCCATGGGAGACCAGGAGGAAGCACCTGGCTCCTGCCTTCAGATCAGTGCGGTGCGCTGGCTGCAGCGCGCCGGCCACGGTGGCCATTGGAGGGTGAACCAATGGCAAAAGAAGACCTTTCTCTCTGTCTCTCTCTCTCACTGTCCAATCTGCCTGTCAAAAAAAAAAAAAAAAAAAGACTTCCCTACCTGGGACAGAGAAATCCGGGTATTTGGGCAGCAGCCCTTCGTGGATCAGCACTTTTGGAGAAGGAGCAGGAAGCTGTGGGGTGCTGACTCCATAAGTTCTAAAGAAAAAACGTAACACACGCTGGTCCTGGGCAAGCATGGCATGTTTATTTCTGATCCTTATAATGTATTCCCATTTTACAGAGGAGCAAAGTTGAGGCCACAAGAGCTTCCTTATGTAGTGTCTTGGTGTCCTCTGACATCTCCCTCCCTTAGCACCCTTAACCCCCAGGCTGCTGCCAAGATGGACCCTCCCCCCTAGGTTTTCACTCCCAGCCCCTCCCTACAAACCAGCAGGCTGCTGGGGAGGCAGAGGGTGGCTGCCTACTGGGAAAGTACTGTAGTCACAACTTCCCTACAAAGATCAAACACAAACAAGCTGGTGCTAGGATGGAGCATCTGGTCAACCTCAGCCTGGGGCTGCTCTCCTCCCTGGACCTTGTTGTCTGTAGTTATGAGCCAAGACATACTTACACCTCGTATGGCTTCAGAAGTGTCCTCTTGGCCTGCTCTGTGATGTTCAGGAAGTCCCTGTAGCAGTTTCTGGCCATGACAGTGTACCTCGTGGCACAGCCTAATTCAGTGACCCTGGCTCTAGGCAGGTAGCCTGCCCAGCCGGGGATGGGTGGCTCCTCGGGAGGTTTCTTGATGTATTTGCATTCTGTAGAAAAAAAAAAGACACCATGCTTCCCTGGGAAAGCCACACGGGTAGCTGGCAACACAGCAGTCAGCCCAGAGGAGGTCAGCACCTCACTCACAGACTGTAAGAGGTCGGTCCCAACACTCCCTCCACTCGGGAGGAGACTGAGACCTGGAGGAGGGTAAGAGAGACTGGGCCAAGGCCACCCACCCACAGCCACAAGGTGGCAGGGCCAGGACTCCAGCCTGGTGTGTGTCCCAAGCCCCTTGGTCACAGGAATGACAAAGCTTCAGACCTCCCGCTGTGACGGTTTAGGTTAGGAGAGAGTCAGACTCAGCACCAGAAGCCTGACTCTGGCTGGCTGGGAGACCTTGGGCAGGTGTGGCCGCCCCAACTCCTTCCTGCAGTGGCTGTAGGAATCACAGGAGGCCGCTGAGTCCCAGGACCTCACAGCTGGAGGAAGAAAGTAGAGCTGAGATAGGGAAACAGGTGCCCTCGGGCACCCAGCAAGTAGCCACAGAGCCGAGCTCAGCCTCAGATGTTCTTTGTGATGTCTGGAACATTTTAAAGCACGCAACCATGTACACAGCCGTGTGTTTTTGAAAAGGTCCCAGACACGTACAGGAATAACAATAAAGGCAATGAACCCATTACTTTTGTTTTAGGACTTCAGATCTTAAAAAGTGACCCAGGCCGAGCCATTGCTGTGATTATCACTGCACAGTCGTGTCATCGGTCGTGGGCGTTGCTCAGTGTGAATCCCCTCCCGCTCAGCTAGGAGCCGAATTCAAACCCAGGCCTGGTGTCAGCACCATGCTGCCCTCACAGCCCTCATCGCTAAGATGGGACTAAGTCTGGGCCGTGTGGGGTTGTAGTGATGGTCAGCAAAACAGGAGCACCTGGCCCAGACAAAACGTGGTATCCACTGCCCCAGGAGCTGACGCCTGGAGATCTGCTGTGACTCTCCCAGGCTCTCAGCTCCCAGGTCAGCACCCTCTCCCCTAGGAATGGACCTCTCACATTAAGGAACTGAGCCCGGGGCAGACATTGGCCAAGCAGTGAAGTCAGCTGTTAAGTCATCCGTGTCCCACGTAGGAGTGCCTGGGTTTCACACCCAGCTCCCGCTCCTGATTCTGACTTCCTGCTGACGAAGGCTCTGGGGGGGGCAGCAGCAATGCCTCAAGTAACTGGGTTCCTGCCACCCACGTGGGTTGAGTTTCCAGGCCCTGGCTCCTGGCTTCTGGCTTCTGGAGCCTTCTCTGTCTCCTCTCTCTCTGTCTCTCTGTCTCTCAAATTTTGGAAGGAGGAAGGGAAGGAAGGGAGGAGGGAAGGAGAGAGGGAAGGGAGGGAGGATGGGAGGGAGGGAGTAAGGAAGGGACATAAGGGATGGAGCCTTTGCATGTCACACGGAGGCCTGGGGACTTGCAACTTCAGCTGCTGCTGGGTCTATGCTTAGAAGCAAGGAGAACGGGGGAGCTGGGGAGGGGAGCCCATACCCAGAATCAAGGGGTGGTACTTCCGGTAGTACTCGTGCACGGCCCGCTGGACCGTCTCCTCGGAGCACACAGGCTTGAGTGTAGGAGCAGTGGCCACCAAGCAGCGAAGCCCCTCCAGCTGGGCTTTGTATCTGCGGGTGCTCTCCTGGAAGGTCTTCAGGCAGTGGCCCACGTCTTCCTCGCTGGAGCCTCCCTGGCAGCTAACGAATGGCACGAAGCCTGCAAAAGCAGCCAAGTCACAGCCTTGACCGAGGCGGCTGTGTGTGTGTGTGTGTGTGTGTGTGTGTTCAGAATCCGTCTAAACTGCCCTGAGTGCCAGCCCACCCCCCGGGGCCAGCAATGCTGCATTTTCCCAAAGGCCATTAGCACAATCAGCGCTGTGGCTTCCACTGTGGCTGAGCCCTCCCAAGGCCGAGAAGAAATGACCTTGGGGCTGGGGAGGAAGGCGCATTTCACCAAGGGAGAGGACAGGTACCTGTTCTCTGCTAGCCAAGCCCCTGACGCCTGCCTGCACCCTAAGTGGGCAAAGCATTTAATGGGCCAAAATGATAACCTGAGAAGCCGCTGAAATTATTCATCGTTTTAGAGAGAGAAAGCTTATTTTCCTTGACACTTCCCAAGTGTAATTTGGGATCTTTCCTGCCAGACCATCAGAAAATTGCAGGCTTATTAAAAGCAGAGACACAAAAAGGTAAATTCATTATCTGTAAGACCCTCCCCTGGAACAATTTTTCCCCATTTCCCACCAAATAACATATAATCATTACAATCATTACGGGGAAAGCACAACTATTTGTTTAAACTCGATGCGGAATCCTAAGTACTATAATATTGTCACAATAAAGCCACTTTTAAAGAGAACAGATGAGAAAAACTGGTTAAGAACTTGCTTTTAAATGGCAAAGTAAATACAGCTCAGCACATTAGGGGGAAACCCTGCTTCAGGCTGAAAGCTGCCACCCTCCCGCTGACCCCTGTGGTCAACCAGCCCCGGCCCCCAAGGAGTCAGCTTCCTAGGCTGATCCTGACCTTGCTGCAAGTCCCCGGGGCCGTCATGGCACCGTCCCAGCTCCTGGGCAATCAAAAGACAGCCCCACTGTCGTGGAGGAGGCCACAGAACCCCAGGGGCGTGGCCACAGTCCCTTCCCCATCACCAGGACCTGCTCTGACCTGTGGATATTGTACGTGAGTGTATATGTGCACGCCTGGAATCACACCCCACCCTCCACTGTAGACTTCCAGCCTGCACGACTGTGCCAGAAGAAACTGCTGTCGCTTTAAAGCACCCAGTTGGTGGCGATTGGTTACAGCCATCCTAGAAAATGACTACACCCATGTTCCAGAATCTTCTCCATCCCCCCCAGAGAGATGAGTTGCTTTCTTACACCTGCGGAGTGAGCAGGTGGAGAACTGAAGCTCATCAGGGCCCAAATCCTGCTCTCTTAACCAGCCAGGAGGCCAGGCTGAGGTTGGGACTATCCCAAGACCCGACATACAGTGTGTGAAAGCAGAGCGTCCACGGCGACCGCCGGGTTTGCCACCTACAGGGAGGTGACTTTGTAAGTTCACAGCAGCCCAGAAGTTGGAGGACGTAGAGCAAACAACTCTTTTGGTTGGCCGGGTGCTGAAGGGTCTCCCTCATGCAAGACTTCTCAGTGCTAACACCAGCACAGCCCTGGGAGAGTAGGGCACTCGGCCACCCTCCTTGCAGCGACCACAGGGAAGAATGACAACGTAGGGACAGCCTCTGGCGGGGACTGAGAGCGCCCCACCTGGGGAGGACAGAGCCCCAGCTCAGCTACTGTGCTCGTCGTCAAAGCCTGTGTCTGTCCTTGTCCAAACGCAGCCACCAGGCCTTCGGTGCTTCCTGCCTCCCAGGCCACATCGGGGACCATCTGGCCCAAGTTCTCTCTCTATTGATCAGAACTCAGCTCTCGGGTGTCTGCAGTCACGGAGCACCCTCCACGTGTCTCAAACACGACAGCACCTGCGCGGGCCCAGTCAGCCAGGCAGGCCTGGACACGGGGAAGGGCTGCGGCTCTCCTGCCAGGCTTATCCGCACTCACCACTGTAGCCAGGTGTGATTGGCAACTGTCTCATGAAGATCCTAGAAGACTCCATGGTTGCACTCTCTGTTAAAAAGAATGGAAATGAAACAGTCCCATCAGAGTCTCTGCCTTTAGGACTCACATCTGCAAGAGCCCAGAGTGGAGGAAAGACCTTGCCAGGGGCTGGGACTGAGACGCAGCACCACCGTCTTACCCAAAGCTGGCAGACGCAGCTGGCTGCAGCTACAAACCAACGCCCTGGCCCCAAACTGCCTTTTACATTATCTTGATAACAGGTCTGCAGATCACAGCTTCCTCCCTAGCAGGTCCCTCCCATTCATCCAACCTTCCATCCATACATCCGTCAGTCCATCCATCCATCAATCCAGCCATCCATCAATCTATCCATCTATGCAACCATCCATCCATCCACCCATCCACCATCCACCCATCCATCCATCTATCCATCTACCCACCCAACAACCCAAGAACCATAAGCTACACACATACCATGGCCATGGAATGTGACAAAGGTCAGGAACACAAAGAGCAAGCCCCAAGAGCCCCCGTGTGAGGCTCATGAACCTGGGGAGAAGAGAGGTGAGGCGCCCACACCCCCAGGGGGAATCCGTGGCAGCAGTAATCTTTGCTTCTGCGGGAACTCCTTTAGGGACCGGCATGGAGCCCAGGGTGGGTGAGCAGAGGTGGGGCTCCGTTACAGCACCAATTTATGTGGATGCTCTCTCTAGAGCAGAACCCTCCCTCCTCCGTAGGCAGTGCAGTGGTCCCCGCCAAACGGGCCAGGGCATCCGCGGATGCCACCCTGTCCTACCCTGCGATCAGGGTCATTGGTCAGGTTCATCTCTTGAGCACGACACCTCCAAGACCAGGTTAAGCGGCTTCAGGTGCAGGGGAGGCCGCAGCCGTGACTCAGCCCTGTCCCCACCAGGCTAACAGCGAGGTCTCACAGACTTGGCTGTGAACCCACCTGTCCACCAAGAACTGTCTTCAACGCATTGCTTAACCCCCTCAACGGTCCCACTGCAGATGGGGACAGAGGCAAGGGGGCATTTATAGGTCACTAATCACCCACAGCATCCCCATGTCGTAGATAAGTAAGGCACAGACAAGCTGGGACCCTTGCTTGAGGAGTCCGGGGTGAACGAGGATGAACACAGGACTTCCAAACCCTGAGGAGCAGGAAATACGGCCCCGAATTGCGGTGCTGAGTGACGGCCTGGAGGAGGCGGGCAGAGGGGGAGCTTGACGAGGAGGTGTCCCGAGGGAGAGGGCAGGGCAGGGCCGGCCAGCGCCGTGCTCACCTGGGTCGGCCTGGGTGGAGGCCAGCTGGGTCCTCCACTCGGCCTCGCGGGCAGCCCGTAGCCGGGCCTTTGTGCGCTCACTCCGCGGGGCAGGAGGGGCACACACCCGGGCGTCTCCCCACCCCGCCCACCCAGCGTCGCCTCTGTCTCCTTCCTGCCCCCAGGCCCTGTCCGGAATCGGCCTGGACAGGCCCGGCTGGGGAAAGAGAGTGAACCAGAGGAGTTTGGGGGAGCTCCCAGCAAGGCATGTGGTTCAGGCACTTGCCCCCAAGCCGCCCCCCACAGCGGGGGGGACAGGGCTATGCGAGCAGGGCTCCAGGTCACAGCTGCCTTGCCCGTGTAGACGCCACCGAGCCGGGCCCAAAGTCCCGGCTGTGTGAGGGGCCGGCAGGAGGCGACAGCAGCCGAAGGGCGCTTCCTGGGCTCAGCACCAGCGTCCAGGCCTCGCCGTCCCGGTGCAGGTGCGCAGGGCAGGTGAAGGGCCGGTGCGGAACCTCGGCCGGGCTCCTCCCTAAGGATCACGTTTTCTGGAAGCAGAGGGGGCCGCCCCTGCGTCTCGCTGGGGTGAAACTGCCCGGGATGCCCACTGTGAGGCCGGCAGGGAGGGGACGGACGGCTCTCCCCGCCCACAGCCCGCAGCGGGGGCGCTGCGGCGCGGGCTGCAGGATTACCCAGCGCGCCCGGCCTTCTCTGCCTCCGCTCTAAGGAACCTCAACCTCAGATGGGGACCGATGGAGCCAACGCCTTTGCTGCCCCACTAAGTCCTCAGAGCCCACCTCAGGCCCCATAGAAGCTTCTAGAGCCAGCTGCGGAGGGTGACCCTGGTGTGGCTCCAGGTGCAGCTTCCTGTGCCAGCGAGGACGCCAGAGGGCAGGGCACTGTGCCAGGCCTTCCGCATTTTCAAAGTGTGGGTGCAGTGGAGTTGTAGGGGTCCCCGCGGGCTTTCTCTCTGGCTAGAACACCTTCTTCCAACTTGCGGGGCACACCGGGCTCTGTGGACACCCTTGACGCTTTGGTTCCCCGCGAATGAAGGCAGGGCTGGTGTTGGCGTGACTGTTAATAAAGTCTACAATACGAGGAACCAGCTGCAGCCCAGACTGGTGGAAGGGGTGGTGGGCAATGGGCCCGAGCATTGCTGAGCTCACAGACCCGGAACAGAGACAAAGGCAGCCCTGCTCGGTGAGATCCAGAGTTTTGCTTTATTAGACATCTGTGAAGTCAAGAGTTTGTAGATACAATCCCGTCAAGTTGTGAACCGCTGCAAAGGTTGTGAAGTTTGGGTTTTTCTTGTAGTGCACAAGACCCCAGTGGCTGAGATTTGTAGGATAAATGCTTTCCTATTTCAAGCAGATGGGCAGTGTAGGTGACACGATGACCAACAGTGTTAGGCTAGTCACCCCCGTGGGCCAGTTCCCAGCATACAGGCAGCCACAGCCTCATCACAGCTAGTACATCTCTACAATGTGAAATTCGAGCTCCAGCTAATAGTGCATTGGACTCCTGCTTATATCAGTGCATGCAGTTCATGGCTACCCTGGCACTTAACCAGACTTGGACTCTAAAAGCTAAACTCGGTCTAGATAACATTCTAAGGGTGGGGCAGGCTCTGAAATCAGGACTCACTTTAGTCCTCACTCTGCAGACACACTCATCTGCCACCTCCTCTTCCCTGTGCTGTCTGTCACTTGTCCTGCCATTCAGCATTTATTGCTGCCGGCTGTGTTCAGAAAGGGAAGTTACAAAAGAAATCCCTGGCAGTTCTGCCTCCAAGAAGCGCGACCATCAGACAATACGCCAGGGACAATCGAGAAACGAGTCAAGACAACAGGTCTTCTAGAAATGTTCTAAGGTTAGGAACTGTGTCCTAGTGTACTTGTCCAGTGTTCTTATTCTAGAATATTCCTGGGGGTGGGAGTGGCTTTGGAGGTCTCATTGAAGGAGTTTTAACTACTCAGGCTGCATCTCTGGGGCCAGGAGGAAGTCTAATTAAATTGTCACCCCCTGTCCATCATCTGTTTGCCAACATTGCAGATTTCTAGCAGCTCATTGAAGAGAAATAGTAGACAAGGATACATCATTAATGCAAGGCAGGAAAGGTTTTACATCAGCAAAAAAAAAAAAAAAAAAAAAGGAGAAGAAGAAGAAGGGGGCTTGACTATATTACTCTCAGTTACACCTAAACCAGCAGAAAAGCTGGGTTCATGTACACTTCTTCCTTTGGTTTTGGAAATTTACAGTCGTCACACAGAGGAGACCACGTTTTGCCTGTAGGGTGACTGTTCTGCCTTAGAAGGAAGCTTGACAGCCCCACAGGATGTAAAGTGTTTCATAGGTGCTCCCGCACAGAACTATAATCTTCTGTTCTCCAAGTCTGGACAGGAGGATTGATAGGTAATGCTTTAAATACAAGCTGTAGGCCTCTGGGAAGGATGTGTGCGGGCAAGGGTCTGACGACACCATCATCCAGGGGCCGCACGGACTCAGAGGGTCCCCCCCCCACATCTGTTGCTCCATCTGGTGCACATAGTCCCTAGCTAGGCATCAGCATAAATTGATGATTCATGAGCGCAATGGAGGGATAGCAAAATTGGGGATAGCAAGGTCAACAGCAACAATCAAAGAGCATTATTTTTAAACAAGAAAAGCAACACAGTAGAAATAAAGATTCTGTACAAGATCCTGGCATTGTATGTACATAAAATTCTGTTACGCAGAACTAAGCTGAAAAGTCTTCTGTGTAGACGAACTGGCTGCCAGCCCCAAAGAGAGACCCTTGAGACAGCTTGCGAAGCAGCAGGCGGCAGGGGGACGAGAGCAAAGACTTTGTCCCCGGCTGTGGAACCCTGCCCGGACGTCATGGGACCAGACTCCCTCGTTCTGTGGCTGTTGGTGTTTCCCATTCTAGCGGGAATTCTGCAGCAGGTGAGGTGAGAAGAAGACAGAAGCGTTAAAATGAAATTTGAAGTGCAACTGAAGATCTGCCTATCGGCTATGCTAATGGCCTGTGGGTCCAACTCCCATTCGAAGTCTGTTCCCTCCTCTGTTCAATCAGGGTGCATCCCGTGACTTAAAATTGGAATGAATTCCAGCAGGTGGAAAACAGCTTTGAACAGATCAGATGGGCTGTGAGTCAGATTCTTGATTCTTTCTTTCTTAGTTGGTTCCTGATGTTGGAGAAAACAGGAGAGAACAGAGACCCACCAGGGGTCAGCCCCGTTCTTAGTTCTCCCCTGAAATCTTTTTCCTCCCAGGCCCTTCCTAGGACAGTTGAAAGTGCCATCCCCAAGAGGGGGTAGGGAGGCAGCTCACTCACTCAGACAATGGACTAGGGTGTCACTCATCACAGGTCAGCTCTCTTCCACAGGGAACCCTAGGTGAGACGAGAGGGTACAGGTTGTGCGCCCTGTGTTGGCTTCAACAAAGCCTAGTTAGGAAATCTCAAATGTCAATGGGACATCAATCACTTACGGCATATCCTAAAAATGCAGATTCCTGCCCCCTCTTCAAGAGTCAACTTCGGTTAAAAAGGGGCAGGAACCAAGTCCCCGATTTTGACAAGCACTCGAGCGACTCAGATGAAAGTGAGCCCCAGATCTGCCTCGAGAAAAGCTGGCTTAATTCATCAAGCAGGTATCGCCAGATTCTTTTTAGGCAGACTTTAAAAACGGGAGGTTTTAATGAACTATTTTGTAGAACAGAGGAGCCGAGTCTCTCTCAAAGTGTGGGAACCAATGGCCAAAACCTTTAAGGATACAGGAATGAGCAGGGTTGGGGAGAGGGAGTAATTTTAAGTCTGGAAGGTTTTCGAGGTCGGGGCTGGTCCGGACGTCTGGGCTTGGCGAAGGCGACAAGGCACAGCGCTCCTGGTAGGATAGGCTAGAATGGCTAACAGCTGGTGAACTTGGGAGTTGGGGGTTGGTGTTCTAGGAATTACCCCACAGCACATGCTGTTGTACCCCTTCTAACCTGCGGGTTTACTTTTTGCAATTTCAGTTACCGTTGGTCAACTGTGGTGCCCCAGCACAGCCCCGTATAGTAAGATCTTTGGGGAGAGGGCAACCACACTTATGATACTTCATTGCTGTAATTATTCCACTTTATTATTAGTTATTATTTTAAGCTTTCGCTGTACCTAATTTATAAATTAAACTTTTATCGTGTGTATGTATAGATAGGAAAAAGACATACATATTATATGACGAGGACTTCCAGAAGCTCATGGAAAATTTGCATTATCTTTTAATTCCATTTCCTGCAAACTTTTGGAAGACCCCTGTAGCTAGAACTCAGTACTAGGCACAGTTTGCAGGCACCCACTTCAAGGGGATGGAGTGGGAGGTCTTGGAATGAATCCCCCATGGAGGAGGGGATGAACATGATTTGGGATATGTCAGTAACTCCTGAACAGCAGAGCAAGTTTCCACCGGCTGAAGAGCTGAGGAGAGCGCTCCTACTCCTGGCAGTCCCAGCGGGGGAGCCAAGGCTGCAGTTTCCCTTCACTAAGCTGCCTTGGAATCTAAATTCTATGAGAACCGAAAATAGTGCCGTGTGTAGGCTGTCTTCTCCCACCAGCTACCATCGCGCCAAGTTCCCCCTGAATCACCACTTCTGATCCCACCATGATGAAAAGAAATTAGCTGCAGATGGGTGGCATTTTGTGTTGACTGCCATCCAAAAACATTAAGGACAAAACGAAAGTCCCCGATAAAGATCTCCCCCTGGCTCAGAGATCTCCCTTGAAACCTAGGAAGACGCCACAGGGCTTCCGCCCGAGTTGGACTCAGCAGAGACACGTGCACTGCAGCCCATCTGCTGCTGCGGCCAGGCGCTGGTCGCCTTGTCACGCGGCGGGTCCTCCCTCCCACTCTGTCCCTATGGACACGAGCTGCTCCTAGGGTCCTGGAATTTCCTATTCCCAAATGTCAACTTCCACTTTTGGCTGTTGTCCTGACTCCAGTGACTGACTCAGGAATCCCTCCTTGTTCCTGGCCCTGGTTGTTCTCAGCTTCCCTGACGAAATTTGGGCAGACGATGGCAAGGGGTCAAGGTCAGGGACAGGACGGTCAAGGCTGAGGTCAGCAGATGCAGATGAGTTGAGTCCAAGGGGGCAGGCAGCAGGGAGGGGCGGTTAGTAATTTAAGAAGTCGATCCCTACTTTGACACTCTTTGAGGTGGCTATATCAACGGCCGTGGCCTTAATCTCCGTGTCCCCGAACTGCATGAGGGTCTGGATTTCCCTCCGGGCGGGCACCGCCGCACCGCTGGTGCCCGTGAGATCCAGGCGGAGCGTGCCGCACTTCTTCACCCCGGGGTCGGTGATGAAGCTGACGCTGTCATGCTCGGCGCTGTAGATGTTGATGACGATGACCAGCTGTGAGGGCTTGGCGGGGGTGTAGCTTCGCTTGACCAGCTCGCCCAGGGCCACCGACTGGTCTGCCGAGATGAACTTGTCAAAGACATCGGTGCACCAGCGCGTGCCGTCTTTCACCAGCAACTTCTCGGGCGGGTGCTTGCCCTCCACGTAGCGGTTCAGCACGCCCACCCCGTAGGTGAGCGGGGACCGGCGCACCTTGATCACCGCGGGGTCCAGGCCGAAGAGGACGGCACCCTTGAGGATGGTGAGGCCCACGTCCTGGGGGATGATGATCCGGCACTTGTCGCCGAAGGCAGCCTGCACCGCCTGCTGCAGCAGCGGCGCCTCGGCAAAGCCACCCACCAGGAAGAGGAACTTGACTGTGGACACCTCGGGCTTCTGAAACAGATCGCCTGGAAAGGAACAGGAAGACAGAACATCGCGTCCGTGAAAGCCAGCAAGCACGGGAGCCGTGGGCCGCCCGAGCCCGTGGCAAGTGGACAGAAACCACATGGGCCACCTGCAGAGCGGGCGACATCCGCGCTCATGAAGAGAATTCTCCAGGAGCCGCTCTTTTTTATTGTTATTTAATTGAGAGATGGACAGCAAGAGCTCCCATCCAGCAGGCCCCTGCTGGAGCTCAACCCAGCGAGTCTGCTGGGTGTCCCCGGGTCAGGGCCACTGCTGGCAAACCTTCCTTTGGTTCCCGCCACAGCTGCTTCTCTCCCAGCAGGGTGAGGACCGCCCTGTGTCCTGATGAGGCTCCTATCTCTCTGTCTTTTGGGGCCAAACTGGAACCCAGGTGAGGGCAGGTTCTTGGCTGCTCTGTAGGCCCTGAGGAGAGGGGTGGGACCTCCCCGCTACATGGCCAAGCCCCGCTCACTCTGGTGGCTTCCAGCCCCAGACCCCCCACCAGCCTGACTCCTGATGCTGGGGAAGTCAGGCCCCATTCTCAGCTCTGCCCCAGCCGCATGGCCAAGGCGCCGCTGGCACTTACGGAGGTGCTCAATGATGCTGTCGATGGTCGGCTTAAAGAGGGCGTTCATGGCATCCGGGCTCATCCGCAGCATCCCCTGCGAGGACCACTTCACAAAATCCACACTGGGAGAGAACAGAGGGGAGCAAGCAGTGAGTGTCTTTCGGGAAAAGACCTGTGCCCTGGCAGAACGCCTGTCACACCCCAGGAGCAGAAAGAGCTTGCACGTCAAAAGCACCCTTGGACATCCTCCAGCCTGCCCAGGACCTTGACCCTTAGCCGCTCACCAGCGAGGACCGAATCTCTTCTGTTTCTCTGGGCTGTGGCCGACCTGCTGCTGGGATACTGGAAGCCAAATGCAGTAGCAAAGGGGAGTAAATAAAGGGCCAGCCCTCTCTTCTGGAGGACCCCATCTGATTCTAGCAAAGGTTGGATCCCATGACATTAAAGACTCATCTGTACTGCCGGGTAAGGCCACCAAGATACCAGCGTGGGCACCCGGCTGCATCACCTCCGCCCCAGGCACCTGTCACATGTCAGTGACGAGCTCAGTCCTACTGGATGCCCTTCCCAGTCCCTCTGTCAAAAGCACAGCATGTCCAGGGCGGCAGCAGTGAGAAGCAGGGACAGGGACCCAGGGTGGCCGGCCACCACCGCGCAGTGGCTGCGGGCTTCTCTAAGACCTGAGCGTGGAGAACAGCTCTCCGTCCCATCTACTGTGTGAGCGCCGTCCTCACATCTGGATAACGGACTCACCTTGTCACTCACAGGCGACGGTGAATATCAAGTGAGCGACCACAATGGGGACTTTCTGATGCTCCACAGATGCCACGAACCATTTATTCCCCAGACCCGCAGCCTGTGCCCTGCCTGTGCTAAAGCTGGGGGCCAGGCACGCGGCGATCCGACCTTGAACCCAGCACACACCAGATGCTTCCCCGACGCTCTATGGATGCTGCCAGCAATTCTTCCCATGGCATGGACCAAGGGACACTGTGGCACGGGGTGGGGTGACCCCACAGCTGTGGCTAGTGTCCTCAGTAGGAGGATTGGCAGGTCCCTCAAACTCTGCAGGCAGGACCTGGGGTTCAACACAGAGGCGGGTTCCTCTGAAGGGGGCCAGTGGGGCAGAGAGGACATCGGTCCAGTCAGAGTCCAGTGTAGCCCGGCTCCAAGGACAAGAAGACCTGGACTCAAATCCACCGTGTTGCCCTAGTGCTTCTTAGAGAAATGGCCAAGCTGAGTTAGGAGTGGTTTCTCCACCTCCTAGAGGCAGAGATGTGGTCAGAGACCACCAGGACCCTCCTGTCCAAGGCCCTCGGAACCATGTGCAGAGGCAACAGTTAGCCAGGGTGGGATGATCTGAGCCTCAATAAGGACATAGGTGTCGTGGCTGAAAACACACCAGACACGCTTATGCCATGAATTCTTCTCATGCTGTCCCTGTGTCCCACAAGAGAATAAAACCCAATTCATTAGCCACTCCGGAGGATGTTAGGAAATCAACTCTCTGGGGGTTTTGGCTCATGAATGAAGGCATTAACCCAGGCATTTTTCTGTCTTTCCAACAGGAACTGGTTTTTAATTTATTTTATTTTGACAGGCAGAGTTAGACAGTGAGAGACAGAGAGAAAGGCCTTCCTTCCATTGGTTCACCCTCCAAATGCCTGCTATGGCCAACGCTATGTTGATCTGAAGCCAGGAGCCAGGTGCTTCCTCCTGGTCTCCCATGCGGGTGCAGGGCCCAAGCACTTGGGCCATCCTCCACTGCCTTCCTGGGCCACAGCAGAGAGCTGGAGTGGAACAGGAGCAGCCGGGACTAGAACCCAGTGCCCAATCAAGACTAGAACCTGGGGTGCCGGCGCCGCAGGCGGAAGATTAGCCAAATGAGCCACGGCGCTGGCTCCAACAGGAACTGTAAACAAAACCACTGTGGAGAAGATTCTCACTCAAGCAGTATTCCAGCTCAATGGATGAAGAAAGAAGGACAGTCTGAGCGGCCGCACGGCCACCTTACACGAAGGAATGGATGCAGGCAATGACCAAGAGGCACAGACATCACAGAGAAGAGGCAGCGCCTGTGCCTGATGCGATGCAGTGGGAAATGCCACCAGCCAGGGACTAGATCTGCAAACCTGAACCTGATCACTCCTCTAAGTCAAGCGACAACACGTTCCCAGGGGAGAGTAGAACGGTGTTACATAACACCCCGGCAGGCGGGGAGCAAACGCGGACAGCAGAAAACTCAGCAGCTTGAACAGCCAGTGTTGTTGCAGAATAAACCGTGTAGGACTAAACGGGTGGGGGACCTGTACGCTCGGCGTACACCACAGCACGTCAGACCCTCGCCGTGTGCAGCCCTCGTGTGCACGGTGACGCAAATGCAGAGACTTTATGAGCTAAGTGGAAAACCAATGTTAATGTTAACTAGGTGGTTGGTGATAATGATGATATTATGGTTAGGACTTAGAATGTGTCTGCTTTAGAGCCCCATGCTGACGTAGGAGGGTGCTTCAGAAAGCTGATGGAAAACAGGAGTTTCTTTTTTTTTTTTTTTTTTTTTTTTTTTTTACAGGCAGAGTGGACAGTGAGAGAGAGAGACAGAGAGAAAGGTCCTCCTTTGCCGTTGGTTCACCCTCCAATGGCCGCCGCGGTTGGCGCGCTGCGGCCGGCGCACCGCGCTTGTCCGATGGCAGGAGCCAGGAGCCAGGTGCTTCTCCTGGTCTCCCCATGGGGTGCAGGGCCCAAGCACCTGGGCCATCCTCCACTGCACTCCCGGGCCACAGCAGAGGGCTGGCCTGGAAGAGGGGCAACCGGGACAGAATCCGGCGCCCCAACCGGGACTAGAACCCGGTGTGCCGGCGCCGCAAGGCGGAGGATTAGCCTATTGAGCCACGGCACCGGCCGAAAACAGGAGTTTCTTTTGGTGCAAAAAGTTTTGAGCTCCGTGCACACAGGAGGTCTTCCAGAAGCTCATGGCAAAGCCGTGTTAGAGAAACAGATGCACGGATTTCAAACACTTTTGCACCAAAAGAAACTTATCTTTTATTTTCATTTTTCCATGAACTTTTAAAGGTATTCTTGTATTTGCATATTAGAAGATAAACCATGTGGTCGGCGTCACAGCTCACTTGGCTAATCTCCGCCTGTGGCACCGGTACCCCGGGTTCTAGTCCCAGTTGGGGCGCCGGGTTCTGTCCCGGTTGCTCCTCTTCCAGGCCAGCTCTCTGCTGTGGCCCGGGAGGGCAGTGGAGGATGGCCCAGGTCCTTGGGCCCTGCACCTGCACCTGCATGAGAGACCAGGAGGAATTGCCTGGCTCCTGGCTTCAGATCAGCACAGTGCGCCGGCAGTAGTGGCCATTTGGAGAGTGAACCAATGGAAGGAAGACCTTTCTCTCTGTCTCTCTCTCTCTCTCTCACTGTGTACTCTGCCTGTCAAAAATAAATTAATTAAAATAATGAAATTTTAAAAAGCAGATAAACCATGTGAATCTGCTATAAAATGTAGTCTGGCAGGGAACTGACCAGATGAAAGGTTTGTTTCTGTTTTACAGGGCGAACGACTGGGATTTTTCCCCTCAGAAAAACGTGTTAGGTATGTGAGTGTGTTTAACACAGTAATCGTTTCACTAAGGATACGTCTACCAAAAAATTGTGAAGCTTATAAGAAACCTATGATTTTGGTCTATTATTTTTAAAACTCAGCTTTAACCCATCGCCCGGGTAAGCTCATTTTGCAACATTCCAAGCCACCAATGCTTGTGGGCAGGGGAGTCCGAGAGGCAGCAAACCCAGAGTCCCTGGAGTCCACTCCACAGTTACTGAGCTCTGAGTGTCCCCACCTTCAGGAAGCTTCTATGCCTCAGTGAAGACCAGCTAGCACACGGGTGCTACCTCCAGGTCCCCTGCCTTCTGATGAGCACCTAACATCCACACATCCATTCTGTCCCCGCCAGAACCCTTTAGGGTGAGTAGAATTAGTATGCCCACTTTCCAGACGAAAAGACTGAGGATCAGAGAGGCGAGTCCCTTGCCCACAGTGAGAGCCCACAGCAGCCGGAGTCCACATCCACTTCCCCTCCCATCCACACCCTCCTCCGCTACGTCCGTGCCAAAGGTAAGCCTCACGCACTTGCTCTTCCTCAGGGCGTGCTCCACGCTGTGCCCACGGAACTTCTTGTAGTAGTCGATGAACGAGAAGGGCAGGGTGATGTTCAGCGGGTTGGTTCGGTCTGGGGCGGCCGCTCTTTTGCGAGACTCGAACGCGATCATTAGGTCAACCCAGGCCGCGGGACGTTTGATTTTGAATTGTTCGATAAAATCCTCTCCAAATATCTTACACAGCAGCTTTTCAAATTCATAATCCACTCCTAAGGATCCGTAGGGTCCACCTGAGTTGGGAACAAAATGGGAGCCCACGATGTTAGAAACCATCAGAAACGGAGCCCAAACTGAGAGACAGGCATGTGCAGGGCTCGCTCTTCTCTGAAGCCCAAGGCAACAGGGCCCTGGACCCACTCGGCAAGCAGACTGCAGCTGTCCGGTACCCACACTTGAAACCTCACATTCGTCTCATTCCACGTGCAGACACTCTTTCCTGCAGGAATCTCATCACCCATCTGTCTGAAATCAATTGCATTTTAAATAAAGTCAATACACTGGACCAGCTAGGAGCATCACCGTGTGCCCACCCAGGAGGTCCCAGGGCAGAGCGTGGCATCTCGTCACCCTAAGCAAGACCAGGTGTCCTGGGGCCTCCGAAGGTTGGCCTCAGCTCCGAGTCACAGGCGATAGCAGGTACCATCACCTCCAGAATGTCAGGAGATACACACGAGATGCCAGATCCCACGTGGCGCCGGTTTGCATTTTAAAAGAACAATTAACAGCATTTTGCTTTCTGGTTCCGAGCAGACATTCATACTCTCTCCCGCCTACAATCCCACATGCAAGTGACAGGGAGAGAATGAAGTGCTGTGTGAACTCCAAAACAGCTCAGCTATGTGAAAATTAGCTAGGCAATGGCTCACCTGTGGCTTTATACAGCTCCTTAAGGTGTCCCTCTGGTAACCGGATCTGATGGACTGTCAGGTCCACGGTGCCTCCACCACTGTCCACAACCACGTACTTGTCACCTGGCACAAAAACAGCCGTCCTCGACACGGACCACTTGCCAAGCCCATCTGCACTACTCAGGGGAAGTGGCAACTTGGCAGCCCCAGCTAAGCACCAGGGGCACTTCTCATTGCACAAAGGTTTGGCTCGCTAGCAGCACAGAGTGGCCCGGGAGGGCCAGGTAAGCATGGATGATGAAGGGCTCCAATGAGTGACCCAAGCACTCGCATCCCACAGTGCTGCATACTTCCTACCAGGTGACGAGCACCATAAAGTTACCTGCTGGTTAACCCACGACTGATTCAGGAACGGTGTGTTCCCGTTCCCCTCTTTCTGCTGCAGAGTCTATGTGGTTTTACGACATGCAAAAGGACAGGGCCCTAAAGGCCTCTCCCTGGGAGAGTGGTCCTCCAAACCCACTGCTACTGAGCATTCTCCAAGAGTGCACAAGGAACAAATGGCAATGCATCTTTTTATTTTTCTATTCTATTTTTTTTTACAGCAGCACATAAAAATCTAGCAAGAGCAAAGGACATTCAAGGACGCTACCTTCCTCCAGCTCTGACCAGATTTCTCCTATGACATTCTCCACCAAAAAGGTCCGGCTCTGCCGATTACGCCGTATGTGTTCCTTAGCTAGTGGCCGACAGAAAGAAAATGATGAGGGTGAGAAAGCACGAAGGAGCAAAGTCGTCTGCGGTGCTGGAGGCAACAGTGGAGAGGCGGAGGGATGCAGCAGCTAGCCACCCTTGCTCAGAATGGTTGCTACACACAGCACGGGGAACCACCCAGCCAGCTCTTCCCTGAGAAAGGAGCCCTTTCCCGCCAGCCCCCACAGTTCCTCTGCCTGGTCACTCTGGCCTGGGCCTGGCTGAGCAGCCCACTCTGAACGGCTCCGGCTCCCTCCAAGCTGCCCGCCAAGCAGCCTGCGGTGCCCACGGGGAAAGGGTTTCACATCCAGGAGCTCTGTCCGATCTGAGGAATGTCCATTACGTGTTCTTAATCCTGATCCTACAGGAATGGATGGGGTGCCCTCTCCTGACCCTGTTGAGGCCAATATCCGCTGCCACCACAAGGTGGCGCTTCTGAGACCGGCAGTGGACGCAGGTTTCCGGTCATGGCTCCTGCTTGGGCTGGGACGCCTGTGAGGCTTACGTTCTTACGTTCAGATGAGGAAGAGGTCAATGTGAAGGGACCTAGCAGTTCCCAAGACCAACTCCTGTCGGATGGCCGCTAATTAATCCTCAGTCCACAGACCACGTGCCTTTGAGGTTTAATGACTTCAAGCAGCGGTGGAAAATTTTCTGCTAAGAGTCATTTGGATATTGGCAACTTTGTCTGCAGGCCATACAGAATTATCAAGTTAAAAATGAGCCTGCTATAGACTCACTGAATTTCAAGTCCTCCCTGTAGAAGCCTTGGCAGGGCCAGGCCAGACGATGTCAAAGGCCTTATACAGCTCACAGCTGGGACATTCCTCACCCCACAGGAAGTGGAATAATGGGCTGGGAGACAGGTGCGCAGGGGCAGCCAAGACGGGCAACCCCTTAACCCCTCTGGGCCTCGACTTCCTCATCTATAGAATGGGAATGGTCACGGTTGGCCCAAGTGCCTCACGGGTAGAGCAGGGCTGGATCTCTAATGGAGCCTCAGCACCCAGCTGGCACACGGCAGGTGGCAATGAAGGCAGGTGCCTAGAAGGAGACCTGGTGTTCAACCAGTGACGACCACCCTGAGCACCTCAGAGCAGGCTGGAGGTGACAGATGACGGCTCTGCTGTCCCCTGCGCCGCTGCCCCATCCCCCAACCTCCTCCTACTTTGAGTCCCTAAGCTGGCGCTGCTGCCTCCGAATTGCCCTACAAGCCTCTCTGTTCCCTGTGACCCAGGGAAGGACCCTTGATCCTCCAGCCTCTTTCAGCAGAAGCACAGTGTTTGCAAAACAGCTTCTCTGGAGAGTCGAAGGGCAAACAGCAGCCAGCGCCATCCCACTCCCGGGGCCAGGGCAGCAGAGAGAGGGAGCCGCCCCTTACCAAAGAGCTTCCGTGAGCCCGGGAGGGGCCCCCGAACTCGGAGCTTCTCTCCCGTTGCCCACGCCGGCTCCAGGTGAACTACATGCCAGACCTCGTGTTGGGCGTCTGGTTTTCTAAAACAGTGCCAAGCGAGGCAAGGAAAAAAATGTTCTGAGCCCTGAAAAAAATTACCCCTTTTTTCCAGGCAAATTAAGCCCAAGATTGTGAATAAACCCAGCCTTTATCGATCTCATTAAATCTGTGAGGACTAAGACAAAATGGATGGAGAAGCCTGCGGAGCCGGCTCTGCTCCTCCCCCGTGGCATCCACTGGGCTTGGAGAAGGGACATGCGGAACCCCAGGGGCCCCAGGTTCAGTGCCCCTCCAGGCACCCCCGGATGGCACTCCCTCCTCCAAGGGACGCCCGAGCCCTGTGTCATGGCCTCCAGGGGGTGATTTCCAGAACCACAGTGCTCCTCCAGGTGCACGGAGGTGATAACAAATGCCAGGAGCGGGCGGAGCAGCCTGGGGATGGATGCTGCGTGTGAGAGGGAGGGAAGCCAGAAACTGAGCTCCAGGAAGGCAGTCATCCAGCGGAGGACCGCCTCCCTCCCCCCACTGCCTGTGGAGTATTAGGAACAGCTAGGCTGCAATTAGCTCATCCCGACATGAATGTCTGTTTACGAACAAACAAGACTCGGCGTGTCACATAAAAGCCCAGTCGTGCCTCCTTTCTCCAATATAAACAGCGGAGGGAATGTCCCTTGTGCTGCGGTCCTCTGTGTGTCATGGTTCAGGCGTCTGGGTCAGGTCAGGTGCACCTCGCTGCTCTCAGGAGGCTGCGCATGGCCAGGCCAGACCGGGGTCCTGGGTTTGAAGGGAAGCCTGTTCCATTCACCTCGGGCACATCGGGCCTAAGGGGCTAACAGACAAGGCCACAGCCCGGGGACAAGGAGAAACCTGAGCCGCTGCCTTGTGGCTGCGCTCCACAGACTCCTAACTCTGGGGGTGCAGAGGCAGAGAGGTGGCTCCTGGCACAGCAAGCCCTGTGAGGGTGAGGAGGAAGGAGGAGACCCCCACTGGACGGGCACCAATGCATGCCTATCCAGGGGAGCTGGTGCCTAGTGTGTCCGTGCACAGATCCAGGAAAGCCTGGCAACGAGGTTGGGGGGGACATAATGTGGGGACAGTCCTCACTGGTGTCTCCCTGCTCCTCCTCCTGGGCTCAGGCATTCTGGGGCAGCCTGGGGGCCTGCACGGCGGCAGGTGGGTCTCTGCCTCCAAGGCCCGCATCTGGGAAGGAGCAGAGCTCAGAGCTGCGGTGCACGGCCCGGTCCCTGTGCTGCTCCCCAGGAGTCCCCGTGCTCACAGTACTGTCTGGACCCTCACCTAGCCTTCCTGCAAACTCCGGGGCCCTGGACAGACCCACAGAGCCTGGAATATTCCGAGACAGCAGTTCTGGGGGCCAAGATGGTGACCCCCTTGTGGGCAGGTGACTATTAAAGAAGAAAAAGCCCCTTACAGTAGTCCTCGGGCTGCCCCCACCAGGTAAGCATCCTGGGGCACCAGAGGCAGCCGGTTCTCCTGGAAACTCTTGGCTAAGACACACAGTGAGCTCATCACACGCAGTGGCACCAGCGAATGAGTCAGCAGTGAACCCACAGTGCTAATGGAGTTAAGGAGAGGCAATGGGATTAGACTAAGAGTCGGTTAGTGAACAAGAAAGCCCAAGCGTCTCGGACAATGCAAGGCCACGGACTGCTGGCAGCCGCTCTCAGGTTTGTGGAGAGAACTACTGTCTACCAGGCACTTGGTGGGTGATGACCCAGGGTAATCGCTGCTTAGTTTTGTGGCGGTCTTTGAAGGGCTGAGCACCAAGGGGCCAGGGGCCAAGCTCCTCCTGGGGTGTCCTGCCTCTCCTCACAGCACAGAGAAACCTCCAGGGGTCAGGAGGGGAAAGGAGGGAGGGAGAGAGAGAGCAGAGGTACCCTGTGCAAACCCCGCTCCTACTGTGTCACTGGCGCTGTACCCATTCACGGCTGCCTTGCTGCTCAGCTCGATCATCTGGTGCAGCCGCAGCTTCCGGCAGTAGATGGAGGCCGCCTCGGGCTCCAAGGCAATGATCAGCTGCTCCGAGTTCTCGGGGGAGGCCAGGCCCGCCTGGAAGACAGAAGCAGAGGCTGCGACCTGGGGCTCCTGGGCAGGACACCAGCTCAGAGGACACCAGGAAGTGACACCCAAGCCCAGCTTGTTTGGGACTGTGCCTGCACAGCATCCCACAGCTCAGCATCGAGATGAGTGGGTGCTGGGCCCCAGACACCGCAGAGGGGCCACAGGAAATAGAGAAGTGGCCCTGGGAAGTGCAAGGCCGTGGGGACTCCCATACCTGGGGCTGGCTTGGCCCAGAGCTGAGAAGCATGGAGGGAGGTGGGAGAATCTGGACTCCAGGCTGTGGGTGGGATACGGTACACAAGTGGTGGGGGCACAGTGGGGAAGGCCCCAGGGCTTTAAAGACCCTCGCAAGATGCAAGGCAGATGGCCTGCTCCTGGTTCCCATGGGCCCGTGGTCTATCCGAGTTGGCACAAATACCAGGCCGTAGTAGGACGTCATTTGTGCAAGCGTTTGATTGCACTGCATGGGTACAGCCTACTACCTCCGGAGCATTAGGGGTCTTGCTATTTGCCCGCCCAGGGCTCTATCCAGCAGGAAAACCTCCTGGAACCCACAGTCTGCTGGCAGCAATCGGTGCTTCTCCCCTAGTCGCTTGTATTATACACGTCCGTCCCACGCAACAACAAAAACCCCTTCAAGTAATTTGGCCCCCAAGTTCCCATCTGTGCCATCCTTCTGAGAGCATTCGGGATCCTGGCCTGAAAGAGGCGGAACAACTTCAGCCCTGTGATAGTCCACCTGTCCCAGTGCCAGTCCCCAGGGCCCAAAGAAGGGTCAGCCCAGGACCACCCAGAGAAGTGAGCGCATCTAGCCTCCTGCCAGGGCCCTGCCCACCTCCCCTGGCCATGAGGAAGCAGCAGGTCTCGCTTGCCTTTAGGGGGTGTTCAGAGGCACAGGGTCCCCCTGGCCACCAGCACAATGGACAGAGAAGCCTGCTTTGTCCCCATCACTGCGTGCTGCTGTCTTTGTCACCATTTCCCAGGGGCCCTTGGGGTGCTGACCCATGTCCACTTTGGAGACAGTCCCCTGCACTGACTCTAAACCAGACTGTTGATGGGCAGGGGATTCTTCTTGGGGATCAGGGACAGAAGTGTGCTATCTGTCTCCGTCTTTGTCTCTTGGTCCATCTGTCTTTCTCTCTGCTTTGGACATACATAAAAATAAGCAATAAAAAAATAAGAAAGAGTACATGGGATAAAAGAAACATATGCACTTTTCCTGACATTCTCAGCAGGAACTCTGACTTCAAGGGGAACTGCTTACATAGAAATCAATAAATCTTAAAGAAAAAAACAGAAAGAAAATCAAATCAGGAAGTTCAGGGACATGAAGAGCTGCGAGCAAAGGCCTGTGGCGTGAGGTGTCCCGTGTGTGGGCGTGTGGCCGACACGCAGCAGGACAGTCCCTGCCGGGACACTGCCACACCCTGAGAAGGCCGCGGGAGAGATGCCTGGGCTCACGGAGTCTGCCCACCCGCAGGGGTGGTGCCTTTGCTCCCCAGAGGGGCTGGACTTGGCTCCATGCAAAAGTTCCGTAGGAGGTCCCCCCATAGCTGGAGAGGATGGAGAAACCCTGAGTCTGGGAGATCAGAAATCACCCTCCTTGCTTGCCCTATCCCCGTCACATTCTCCAACAAGGGAGGGGCCGTGTCCCTACCAGCAAACGCACGTGGAGGCCACAGAGGAGAGCCGTGAGGGGGAGGCAAGAGGGGGCATCTGGCTCCACCCAAGTTCCATCTCCCCAGAGAAGGAGGAAACCCAAAAGAATGGCCCAGGCTCTCCAAGACTCAGATGCTTTATGTCTTGCAGGAGGACCCAGTGCCCGGATGTGGGAGCTTTGTGTCTGCCCTCAGGAAGGGGCCACAGCCAGCTGCACAGAACATCCCCTTGCCCTTTGTTAATTCTGCCTCTTCAGCTCACAGCCACTGTCTTGGCATGAGCTCCCTCTGCACCAGGGCCCTTGGTTACCCAAACATATGACAGTCTGTGCCCAGCCACGCAGAGGGTGCAGACACGTGTCGCCTCTCCTGCAAGATGGTACATTTTCTGAGCGCAAGAGCAAGTCTTCTTGAGAGCCCAGAGGTAGCAACTGAGCAAAACAATGGAGCATCCCTCCAGCCGGCCTTTCCCGGGCAGTTCTCTGCCCTTTGTCTTTGTCAGCACGCCACATGCATGACTGGGGGAGTCTGCAAAGAGAAAGCACACTCCCCCATCTGACACCCCCAGGAATCTGGGGCACCAGGAGCAACCTCCTAGCATGCCTCCAGCATCACAGGCTCCCACTCAGGGCAGCAGGTGAGAAAACTGCCCTCCAGGGTGACAGGGAAAACAGGTGTTGTCACCAGCCACTCCTGCTCCCCAGCCCTGATCAGCCAGGACAATCCAGCCAGGGGATTCTGTCTATGACGGAGAGAAATGGCCAGGCCAGGGAGTGCTCTGCTGGCCTGTGGTCAGGCCGCAGCTGCACCAGATCTGGGTGTGCGGAAGCTTTGTTTTTTTCCTTCACAAGCTTATTTTTCCCTGTAGCTTGTGCAGGAAGGGAGGCAAACGCAAGCTGCGTCTTCCTGTGAGATGAGACCGGCGCACATATGGGAGCATCATTTATTGAACAGGTTTCTGGAACCTACTAGCGTTCCACATTTCAGGCAAGATGCCTTTAGAGACGCTGGATTCTTTCCTATGCACCATTGCGCCCCAGATTCAGTGGGACTCTGTCCCGCTTCCAGGCCTTTCCAAGAGGCCTCTGATGGGGACCAGCCGTCCTTTCTGCTACCAGTTTTTCAACGCGTGCTCTTGAAGTGTCTAAAGGTGACAGTGTGGGAAGTACAAGGAGAGAGTGAGCCCATTTCTTCAACAAACGCCTGACACTGACGTGGTCACGAGTGCCACAGGTGACAAGAGCCACAGACTTGGCAGAGGACCCAGAACTCCTGACACTGCTCCCATGGAAGACACTGCCCCTGGTCAGCGGCCAGCTCCGCTCCAGGTCCCCTCTCCCCCACCTGCCAGGTGGGAGGTTGACGCTCCGCCCCCACATGACTGTGCTGTGCACTTGTGCTCAGGGTCTCCGAGAAGCCTAGGAAGAGGAGGAAAACACAACGGGCGTGAGCAGTTTCCCAGGGGCTGCTGCAGCAGCTGCTCGAACTCATCCTTGCAGCTGCTCCACCAGAAGTCAGGCCGCCCAGACGCGCCCCGGGCAGAAGCGTAGTTAATGTGCAGTCCCCACCTTGCTAAAGAAAAGGGATATCCACCTGGCAAAAGACCTCGTCCTAGACGGGTGCCCGGGAGCCTGCTCCGGAGCTGCTGTGCTGAGAATGATCGTTGCTCCGGTCCTGTGTCAGCCAGGGTCTCCGGAGAGACAGAACCAGTAGGAGATAGAAATAGATGATAGATAGATAGATAGATACATACATACATACATACATACATAGGGAGACAGAAGATACATAGATACATAGACAAAGTAGCTAGGTGATAGATAGAAGACAGGTAAGTAGATCGATAACCGATTGACAGATAGATGGAGACAGATGATAGAGGATGGAGTTTCTTACTCCTGGTTTCAGCCTGGCCCAGCCCCTGCTGTTGTGGGCATTTGGGGACTGAACTAGCAAATGGAAGATCTCTCTCTCTCTCTCTCTCTCCCTCCCTCCCTTCCTCTCTCCCTCTCCCTCTGTCTCTCTCTCCCGCTCTGTGTGTGTGAGAGAGAGAGAAAGAGAGAGACTCTGCCTTTGAAATACATACATACATAAATCTTTAAAAGACAAAAAAACAGGCCAGACAAGCCCCAGTCATCGAGACCGCCTGCCTGCAGTGTCTCTGGGCTTCCCAAGGCAAATGCCCCACATCCATACAGGCTGTCACATGTGTCCCTGCCAGGAGCTGCGGACCCTCCACACCCTGGAGCCCCTTTGATCTCATCAACACCACCCCAGGCACTGTGCTCCCTCTGCCCCAGGCTCCCAGTGTGGGGCCCCACGCCTGCGCCACCCACCGGCTCAGAGATGCAGCCCAGGCAGAGGCAGCCGGGACTCCCGCAGCCCCGGCAAACTGACCGGTCCCCCCATGCCTTTATTTTTCGGAATGAAAATAAGAAAGGACCCTTTCACTGGTCAACCGTTGGCTGCTAACGTCTTCCTGTGGGCTGGAAACTGAGACCCCTAAAGCATGCACCTTGAGTATCCTGCCTGGGAAAATCTCAGCACGCCCGCTGGTGACTTCACAGCCAGTGGCTCCCAGGGGCCCGTCCTTGAACTCAGGCTGAGGTCGACCCTACGGGCGAGCTCCACGGCACCCAGGGCTTCGGTGAACAGCTACACTGCATTTTCCTTCTTGTGTTTTAAAGAACTTGCCTCTTTCTGGAACTCCCACCCGCTTCCTTCAGCCCTGTAAAAACAAATCTATTTTTGGCAGATACACACACCGAGCCAGATTCTCACGCTGCACAGAGGAAGGGGAGAGCGGAGGGAACAGCCTGGGGAAGGGAAGGGGGCCGTGTGCAAGTGGAACTGGGCCTGCTGCTCGGAGTACAGCCCTGGGCTCTGAATGCCGTGCGCAGCGCTAAGACTGGGGTTCAGGGGGATTCTCTGGGCACTCTGTAAAGACATGAGCCCACATCACAAGTATGTATCCCGGGAGAGGTGTGACAGGGCGAGGGACATCTATTACCCAGATGATTTGCCCCCAGGCCAGCTGCAGAATGGAGGCTCGGAAAACTAACTCTCAACACACAGAGCTGATCCAGGCCTCAAGGGTGGGCCTTACTGAATCCTGGGGCTCGGGACCAAAGGAGCTTGCTCCGTGTGGGGATCAGCGCAGCCTGTGGTGCCAGCCGTCACCTGTCTGCAAGCCAGGCGTGAGAGCCAGAGACCCTGAGGCGTGTGGCACTGGTGCCCAGAGGGTGAGCTGCGCATGGCACTGGCATGTTCTGTCTCCATGGCAACAGGCACCCTGCTGTTTGGTGCCCCACTTGGCCTCTCTGCTGCAGTCATGCAGGTGTCTGCCACCAGGTGGCGCTGGCTGCCCTCACCCTCTCCATGTGCTCTGTATTGCCCACAAGGAGGTCCGTACTATGGAACAGAGGACGATCGTGTTGCCTTTATTTGTTCACACACAGCCTCAGTGTCTGCACCGGGCAGCAGCGCTGGTTCCAGGCAGGGCTGTGGTGTAGCATGTGAAGTTGCCTCTGGCAAAGCTGCCCGGATCCCTTGTGAGTGCTGGTTCAAGTCCCGGCTGCGCTACTTCTGAACCAGCTCCCTGCTAATGGCCTGAAGGCAGGGGAAGATGGTCCAAGTGCTTGGGCCCCTGCCACTCACGTGGGAGACTCAGAAGAACCTCCTGGATCCTGGTTTGGCCTGGCCCAGCCCTGGCCATTGTAACCACTTGGGGAATGAACTAGTGGGTGAAAGATCTCTCTCTCTCTCTCATTCTCTCTCTCTAACTCTGCCTTTCAAATAAATTTTAAAATGTTAAAAAAGAAAAAGGAAGGAAGGGAGGAACGAGGGAGGGAGGGAGGGAGGGAGGGACCGGTGCTGTGGCGTAGCAGGTTAAGCCACAACCTGTGATGCTGGCATCCCATGTGAGCACCAGTTCGAGGCTCAGCTGCTCCACTTCTGATCCAGCTTCCTGCTAATGTGCCTGGGAAAGCAGAGGAAGATGACCCAAGTTTTTGGGCCCCTGCTGCCCATGTGGGAGACCCGGATGAAGCTCCTGGCTCCTGGCTTCTGCCAGCTCAGCCCTGGCAACCGCAGCAATTTGGCAGTGGGCCAGTGGATAGAACATCTCTCTGTCCTTCTCTCTGTCTCCTTCTCTGTGTGTGTACACCTCCTTCTCTGTAACTCTGCCTTTCAAATAAATAAATGTCTTAATTAAAAAAATAAACCCTGGTTCACGTCCAAAGGCCTTGTCTCTACTCCCTCCTAATTCACATATTCTTGTCTCCCAAGGCTTTTCCTCAAGGTTCGCAACTCCATTCACCCCTGGAGAAAGGCCTCTGACCTCCAACTTGAAATCCTAGCCCCTGAGAATCCACAGTGGACACATGGCCTGGACACGCACGAAGCTAGAAAGGGAAGGCAGCCCAGCTCCTGGTGCTGTTGGGGTGGCCCCTTCTCCCCCAGCAGGAGGCTGAGGAATGGGAAACCTCCCAGCTCCCTGGGAGTTGGGAGACACCGGAGCAGGCCGCACTCGCCACCGCAGGCCTCTTGGGCCCTTCCCTGGCCCCACTCTCCAGGCCCCGCCCTCACCTGGTAGGCGGCTTGTCTCATGAACTGCTTGGCCGGCTGTTTCCAGATGGCAGGCACGGTGATGACCCATCTCACATCAGAGTTCTCAAACTCCGAACCCGCCTGGTCACTCAGCTCCTGCAGCCGGGGGAGGCAAACGCAGCAGGTCGTGGGGCGTAGCCCGTCCCGGGGCCGCCCCCATATCTGCAAGCCTTCAGGGCGGTGCGGGAGTTAGCAGCCTCCACGTTGCGCTCCTGCACCCTGCAGCCTCCCGGGACTGCTGGGACGGCCCTGCCTCTACACGAGGGTCTCCTGGGTGGAAAATTTAAGCCCCAGTGCAACCGTGGTGGGGGGTGGGGCCGAGAGCTCCATCCTCCTGCAGGAACAAAGCCCTCAGGGAAAGGGCGTGGGAGTGGGGTCGCTCTCCTCTGCTCCTGCCTCTGGGGGATCTGGTATTTAAAGCTCCATCCTGCAGGTGGAGATGCTGGGGCCGTGACCTTGGATTGGCCCCAGCTGTGGTTTTTGTCACACCTGCACACACGGTCTAAGGTATCCATCCCACTCTGGATGCCTTGCCAGCCCCCTACTATAAACCTTGGATGGCCTCCGATACCCAGGAAGGAAGTCATTGGCTTGGCTTCTGTGGCTCTTGTCCTGAGCGCACTGATAAAGCTGCCCCCCCAGCCCCCGCTTAGCCCTCCTCCCACTCCCAGGCCCTTGCCTCCTGCAGCTGTTGGCTGGGCTTTAGTGCCCCGAGCTCTCCTGCTGCTGCTCTGCCAGCTAAGATGCTCGCTCCTCCACTCACTGCCTGGGGACGCCCCTCCCCTGTCCACCTCCTACGGGGGGTCTTCCCTGATGCTCCCCACTGGACAGAGTCCTTGCCCCGTTTCCCAGTCCCAGCAGCAGAGGCTGAGGGGACGTCCTGCCATCCTGACTCCCCGGGCCACACTCTCTCCCTCTGGGCTGCACTGTCTCCCGTACCTTGCAGGTGCAGCAGCCTGGGCCGCCACCTACCACAGCTGAGGGGCGTCAGCCCCCCTCCTACCTTCAGAGCCTGTTCCTTAAAGTACTGTAGGGCATAAGCAAAGATTTCAAGGGCTTTGACTTTCTTGCCGTTCGCCGCCGTCAGGTCTGTATCCATGGTAAGGTCCTGGTTGAGAGGGGGAGGAGCAAAAGGAGATGGTGATGGAGGAGAGACGTCTTCTGGTGCTGGGAACTGGGCAGTCCGGGGCAGCCGTGCCTTCGCCATGTTGGAGGCAGAAGAGGATAGCATAGCCCCTGACGTGGGGCCTGCAGCATCGCTCCTACAGTCACTGCTCCTCCCTCCCTCCCTCTCTCCCGGATCCCCTGGGAGCAGAGTCCAGGAAAGGAAACGGAGCAGCAGGGCACCCACTGCAGGACACCCATGGTCACCCACAGTCACCCTTGGGAGGCCCAAGTCTGCCAGCTGGCCACCGTGTGTGATGCTAAACAGACATGAAGCCCTCACTCCCCAGTGCACTGCCAACCAAGTCACCAAAATAGAAGCACTCCTATTTTAAGGCTCGCCCTGTCTCATCCGCTGGGAGCCCAGCACGGCTGCCTCCTTATCTCTGCCAGAAGCTAAAGCAGCTGCTGAGTGTGGTCCTTGGGCCAGGGATGCTCTGGTGGGGGGGACAGAGGCCATTAAAAAATGAGGAGCAAAGTCCCCAAGGGCTGGGAATGTGCACAAAAGTCAACCCATTACTGCCAGGGAAACAAAGCTCAAGGGGCCTCCAGACTGGGGCAGGCTGGGTAAGCATGCCTCGCCTCTGGAGCAAGAAGCGGCACCGAGTCACTAAAGCGGCCTTGTGCGGCCTGTGCCACACACGTACCCTCCTCCCCGCCAGCCTCCCCCCACTCCTGGGGCTCAGCACAGACACCCAGTCCTGCTCCGCGGCACAGCACCAGGGAGCCTGGGCTCGGGCTTGGAAAAAGGAAACTGCAGACAGTCCTGTGTGTCCACCCAGGCAATCGTGATACTCAGCAGCAAATCCCACGGGGAGAGATGGAAACGATTCTGTCCTAGCAGAAGCCGGCCTCACCTGAGAGACAAGCGCGCAGCCTCGGAAGGCAGGGGGCTGGCTGCTGAGCTCCCCCTCGGCATGTGCTTTGTCATCTGCACATACTGAACAGCAAACAAGCGAAAGCAATAATAACAGGAGCCAGCACGTGCTGTGTTTTGATTCCTTTAATCCTTATAATAGCCCCCTGAGCAAGACACTGTCATTGACTTAATTTTAAAGATACAGTATTATTATTATTATTACACAGTATTATTTTAAAGCTACAGGAAAACAAGGCATGGAGAAGTTAAGCAACTTGGATTAAGTCTTCCGATGGCACCAGAGAGTCTGGCCCCACCTCCATGTCACCATCTGCCATCTAAGTAGCAAGAGCCAGAGAAAATTCATCGTATAAAATGATTAAATTGACAAAAGTCTATACCATACCCCGGCTTTCCTATCAAGCTTCTGGGTGAGGGTCTCTCTTTGACTGTGATGTGCCACTGAACGCAGCTTGCTGGGAACAGAACTAAGGCGCTGCTCTGGGAGCCAGGTCTCCAATTATGGCCTGAGCCCCTCTCCTCCCACAGAGGAGGGATGTGCAGTTGTTCCTGGCTGGTACCTGCAGACTGGCCAGTTAACAGCCACTGCTCCGAGCCCCTCCAATGCTCCCAGCCTCCAACTCATTCATTCAGGATCCCCAACAATCCAGAGACAAGAAGGGGACCCTCAGCACCTGATGCCCACGCCACAGCAGGTCCAGGCTGACCGGTCAGTTTCCATGATGAATGAGTATCTTTCCGGTGGACCTCTCTGTGGGAAAGCATGGTGCACTCCAGGTTTTTCCCAAATGCAAGTGAATGGATGCTAGTTTCTGCCTGGGAGGAATCTGCCCCCCCGCACCCCTGCCCCGAGATGGAATGCTCTGGCCCCACTCACCCCAGTGGTGTGCAGCTTCATCTTGAACTTCTCCAGGTACAGCCACTGCTTGGCCTCGTTGGGATCCAGGTCATGGTAAAAGTCCCTGGCGGCATACCCGAAGCTGTGGAACTTCCTCTCGGGGGTCAGCAAGATGGTGGTGGGCGTCTTCTGGTTGGATACCCCAGGATCGCCTCCCTCCCATCGCCTGCCATGGAGGGAAATCCAAGGTCAAGTGGTGCAGATTTGAGCACCTACTGTATGCACAACTGTTACACATGTAGGTGCTCAGATGCACACTGACAAGACACAACTTCCGTGAAAACGAGGAGGGAAATGAGCAAGTGCTGATTCTCACTCAATAACAAGGTTCTGCCTTCATCCTCTCCCTCTGTGCTCACTGTGTGCTGGGTGCTGGTGACACTGAGATATGAAACAGTGATGTCGCTCCCAGTAAATAACTCACAATCTGGAAGGTAAATGGGAGTGTGTTTTTGTTTTGCATTTCCATGTACTCGAGAGCAGGTACGGACCTGGCTTTGACACAAATACACAAAGACCTGCACTGTCGCGTGGAAACCGGAGCCCAGGGAAACAGCTGGAAGGAAGAGTGGGAGGAGGCAGAGTGGAAGAAGCAGGGCTCATCAGAGACTTGAAGGAGGGAAGGACACTGCAGGCTGCTCAGAGGTGGGCAGGCACAGGACACGTGGGGCAGGGGGTGCTAAGTGGCTGTGCTGGGTAGGGGAAGCATGTGTGGATGGCAGAGTGATCTTGTGATTGGGTAGAACAGGAAATGAGGTTAGAAAAGCAGCTGGAACCAGGCCAAGGAGATGCCTGAGAACTCCGAGATTTAACCCACGAATCATGGGAGCCACTGACAATTTCAGAGCACGACAGAATCAGAGCTACTGTTCCCAAGAGCAAACTGGCCCAAAGGCGGGAGGTGAGAGCAGAAGCCAGGCACCGAGGAGGCCGGGCCTGGCCTGGGAGCAGCGGAGAGAGGGCCATGGGAAGGAAGAGAGCTGGGAGCAGAGGGCTGCAGAGGGCTGCAGAGGGCGAACTAGGCCAACTAGCCTGGCTGTAGCAGCGAGCAGGAGCCCAGGGGCCCTGCAGCCTTGGGAGCCTACAGGCAACAGGACAAGTCACAGAATGGAGTGCTCATGTGCCATTAGCCTCTGGAGGGATCCCAGAACAGACCCAGGCACCTCCACACAGCAGTGACCGCCACAGCCACGAGAGGCTGGGCAAGGAAGGGAGCAGCGAGGGGGGAAGAGCTGGAGGGAGCGAGAAGGGGGAGACAAGCAGAGTGATGGAGCAGGTGCAGGGGGGAGGCGGGGTGGCAGAGCAGCCTCCTTCCTTCTCTGGGGCAGAAAGAAAGGCAGGAGACAGGGAAGCAGGGTGGTGAGGGCAATGACCCAATGCTCTCTCTCCTTTGGGGCCACTGCAGAGAAGTCAGGGCTGCCAGACAGGAGGCCATTCTCTCCCCAGCCACGCCCTGGGCCACAGGCTGGCCCTGGCCTGGCCTGGCCACACAGCCCTCTGTGAGCAGCCTCAGGTGGAGACCAGGGGAACAGGGGGGAACAAGCCCTTTCCCTCACCCCCTGGCGGGGAAGGGGGCAGGGCGGGGCAGGGCAGCCGCACTCCTGCCTGAGCTTGGACCTGCTCCTAAGGCCGGGTCATTAAGCATCACCAGTGCCGCGCAGATGGAGCACCAGCCTCCACCCAGATTTGCTGCTCCAGCGGCTCTGGCCTCATCCCTGGCTGATTTCCCAGACACGCTCCCTCAGGATGCCGGCTTCTGCTCCCGGAGCCCAAAGTCCCGAGGTGACTGCATCGATACTGCATGGCCCCTGTGCCAGGCAGCAGGGCTCGTTGCCTTTCCAAAGGACTCAAAGACGAGAGAGTGACACTTTCAGCAGGTAGCACCCCCCTGAGTCTGTCCCCTTCACATTCACAATCCCTCATTCTTATTTAAATACATAACATTGGACTTGCCCAGCCATACCCTTGTCAGCCTGTCTCATGGCTATGTCAATAGGCTCTGATGGGAAGAAAAGTCAGGGAGAACCAATCTCCCTCCAAAATTGCTGCACTAGCCGAGCCCACGGCGAGGCTCTGTAAGTTCTCCCAAGCGAGGCCAAAGTGATTTCCGCTCTTTCCTCTCCATTCTCATCACCTGACTACGTGTCTTAGAGCAGCAACACGGCCACCAGTGGCTCCAGCCTTTGGGGCACACACTTCCCTGGCCCAGGTTCCCATCTCGGGGTCAGTATGGACCTGCTGGCGTGTGTCTGGCTGATAGGAGGTAGAATCAGGGGGCTACACCGGCAGGGGGCGTCCCTCATAGAAACGGCTTCCCACGATTTCCTGATGAGGTGGCTCAGGGGCTCCGGAGTCTCTTAGGGTGGCAGCCTCGGGCTGGGGCACAGCTGATTCTCAAGAGGAAAGGCATGGCCTAAACCAAGACTGGGGTGAGGGTCGCTTTTATGGTGACTCGTGTTTATGTGTTACTTTATGCGAATCCCTAAAATCTCACTTTTAAGCAATAACTAAATTCCACAATCACTCAGTTGCAGGAAAACACAAAGCCAACCACCAGCGTGTTTGAAGCCACTCCTGGGAATTAGACTCCTGGGAATTAGGAAGCTGGGGTGAGAAATCCTGTGCTTCCTGAGCCCAGAGGGGCTGCAGATTCCCCAGGAAGGTCATGCCATGGATGGGTGAGAGGAATGAGGGCCCGCAGGCTGCCCAGTGCACTGGGGGGGAGGGAGGGACCCGGAGGTGTCCCACGAGGCCCAGAGAAGCTCTGCCTTTAGGGTCACTTGGCTGAGACCCAGGCCACTCGCGCTCTCAGGCCCTCTGCCTCCAGCAGCGCCCCCATGGCTTCCCTCCACTTGGAAGAAGCAGCACCTTCCCAGCTCAGCTTCCTGCTCTGAGCCCTTGCTAGGCCTTAACTGCATGTGTGCCCAGTGAGTGGGTACTGACATATCTCCAGTCCACAGATGAGCAAACCAGGGTTGGATGGGCTTAGCAAGCCCAGCACTCCCCAAGGTCACACGGTAGAGGCTGAGCCAGCAGCTGGGTCACCTCCATCACGGGTGCCCTACAGGGGGTACCTCTCAGCCAAGCCACACACTGGGATCACCCGGCCAGGCTCTAGACCCTCTGACAGCCCCTGCCCAGACTCAGCAAATCAGAATGAAAACCACACTGTTACACACCCGGAACCTAGAGCAGCAGTCAGAAACGGTTTGTATAAAGTGGCACAAGGATTTGGGCTGAGCCAGACCAGAATCCAGGGTCTTTCTATCCCGGAAGCAGCACAGGCGCAGCGACAGGCCCCAGCCGCACGCCTGGCCGCCCACGGCTCTCACCTCATCACGTGAATGCACTCTGGCTCCTTGGTGAAGCTGTAGGCATAGCCGCTCGACGTGGTCCCGAAGTCAATGGCCACCACCACGAGAAACACCTGCTGCTCCGAGACGCTGGAGTCCGTGTCATTCTGCAGACACACAGTGAGGCACTGGGGCACGGGCAGCCATGGGGAAGCTAAGCCTGGCCTTCAGGAGGACCTAGGGCTTCCACCCTGCCCAGCTCTGCACCCACAGCAGACAGAGCACCTCCCACGTCCCCACTCATGTATGCCAAGTGGCAGCCCTGCGGAGAAGGAGTGGCCCAGGGCAAAGTGGAGGCTCCCCTGGCGTGAGGGACGCAGCCCATGCACAAGGGCACCTGCCTACAAGTGCCCGCCATCAACCATGCACACGCGTGGCTAATTACAGAGATGTTAGCATCACAGCTGGGGCCCAGCACTCTGTCCTGAGTGCCCCCCAGTCCTACATAGTCACCGCCCACAGTACCTTGCCAGCTGTGCCCTTTGCACCTCCCAGGGTCCACCTGTGCCAGCCTTCCATGCACGGGAGCAGGAGCAGGCGGGGTGCACCAGGGTCCTGCTGACCCTGGCCTCAATGCCCAGAGCTTATCTTTGTGGTCAACTCATTCAGGCAGGCCAGTAGTGTTTAGCAGTTGTAGATTTTTTTTAAAACTCCCACAGGACTCTAAATTATAAAACCAACAAATTCTGGATACGGCTTGTATTGGTTCAAGCAGGGAGTGAGCACACCACCCACCTGGCCTCTCCTCCCGCTGTCCCTGTTCCTACCATCCTGAAGCTCCTGGCAGGGAACCCTCAGGGCACACAGTTTGAAGACCACAGGCCCTGGCCATGGCTGACCAACCTTCCCAGTTTGCCCAGGCCTGGAGGAGTTTCCCCGGATGCAGGAATTCCAGGGTGAAACTCAGCCAACCCCTACCTGGAGGTGGCGCCAAAGTCCTCAGTGGCGTCTTCCTTGTGGGTCCTCTGAGCCACCCCCAAGGACTGCCCTTTCCAGTGGGTACTTTTCCCTGCTGGGATCCCGAGCCCCGTGGAGCAGCTGCCCCCAGTCTCCATCCTTCCACACAGATCGGCAGAGAGCGGACGAAGCCCGGTTTCCAGCCCCAGTCACTGCCGGCAGCTCCCTGCCCAGGTCTCCTCCCCTCGCAGCCACGCAGCCACAGGCTTCTGGACACAAAGCCACTGGTTTCACTGATGTCCTGGCCAGAAACAGCCACTGTCTCCCAAGAGTGTGCCTGGCAGTCTCTGAGCCCTGTGGCTCTAAGGGCTGCTCCCACCCTGCCTGCTCATGTCACCCACCCAGGGCCATGGCTCCAGCGCACCTGCCACCCTCACCCCCTGCCCTGGCCCCCAGGGAAGCCGTTTGAGGCCTGAGCAGGTCACTTTCACCCCTGCCCAGTGCACTGAGGGGCCTCCCAGCAGTCTAAACTGTAAAGCAGACCCCAAGAGCCTTGGCTCAGCACACACACATTCCTTACCACAATATGGGACGGGGACAGGGGCGTTATTCCTGTGTCCCCCAGGCTCCGGGCTGGAGAGGAGTATGCAGAGGTGGGGGCCGTTTCTGAAAGAAAACACAAAGCACTCGCTGTGCAAGTGGCAGGGGTGGCCCAGGCAGCAAAATGAGGCCCGCGTGCCTTCGCTCCTTCCAGGACTGTGCCCAGCCAGCAGGGCAAGGGCGCCGGGCAGCGCCCCCTGTCTTCGGTACATAGAACTGGACCCCAGGAGATGTTTCTTTTCTTTCAGTGAGCACCGGCCTCCTGCTAATGCGCCACCCACTATGCTTTGCTGCTCAGTCCCCAAAGCCCCCAGCGCCCCGCTGTGTCCGCTGCAGAGCCAGTTTGGACTCCAGCCCACAGAGGGGGTCACGGCAGAAGCCGGAGCACCTGAGACTGTGCCAGTTCTGGGTGTGCTTTCTTGGAAAAGTCTCTGCAGTCCTCAGTTCCCAGGGGAGTGTGGGAAACTCTCCCCAGTTGGGGTGTCCCTCCCCCTCCATGCCTCCCGCAGAAGGCCCCGCCCCAGTGTGGGGAACTCATGTTACCCAGTGACCCTGGAGGCTCTCCACAGTCAGTCAGAAAAAACACAGCAAAAACGCAGCTTGATGAGCATCCCCGGCCCCAGGAGATGGGGCCCTGCAAGGGACACACGGCCAAACAAGAGGGGACCACCAGCAACGCAGCACTGCCTGTGTCCTGCAGCCTGCAAGTGTCCTGGAGCCTTCCCAGAGCCCGAGGCCCTGGACAGGCCCCCCGGGAGAAGCCGACTATCCCGCACAGTGCTGGAAAGCTCAACGCCCGCCCTGCCTGCTGCCCGGGACTGGCAGGGCCACAGGCTGCCCCAAGCGAGGAGCGCGCACTCCTACAGTGGAGAGGAAGCCCAGACACGGGGCACCCAGGGACACGCGGCCCCACGGGGCACACTCTGCACACACTGCTCCACCTTGTGCCCAGCCAATACCCGGCAGGACAAAGGCAGGAGGTTTTCACAGTGCTGTGGTCCAGGAACCCAGAGGGTTTAAGACATCGGAGAAGGCCCTGCCTGCTTCCGGGAAGCACCAGGCGGGGCGCCCTCTGCCTCTGCTGCCGCCATCACTGTGGGTCAGTCCAGGCGCCTCTGGTTCCTTTCCTACATGGGGAGAACTCAGATAGCATCGGTAGAGTGGGGACCAAATGGGACAAAGCGAATCGCGGAAGAGTGAACGCGAGGACTCCGGGTTGTCCGGGCACCGCCCTCTCTCTACGTTCACGCTTCTCTCCTGCTGGTGAGGCTCAAGGCCAACCTCCACAACAGCGTGCACAGCCAGGTAATGACAGGAGTGGAGAAACAGCCCGCAGAGCAAAGGGCTTGAGTACACATTTCCCCAAAGATCTGCAGAGCCCAGAGACGCCATCAGTCACTAGAGGAATGCGAATCAAAACCCGCGGAGATATCACTTCCCTCGCTAGGATGCCTGCTGTCTTCGAAAAATCAAAAAGGAACATGACAAGTGTTGGCAAGGATGGGGAGCAGGTGAAGCCCTGGCGCATTGGCACTGGGGATGTAAAACGGCAAAGCTGCCGTGCAGAATGGCTGGAAAAGGCACAGCATTCCTGTATGCTGCAGCGATTCCACCCCTAGCGCATTCCCAAAGGAACTGAAAGCTGGGTCTCAGAGATGCTTGTACGTGACTGTTCATCGCGGTTTATTCACAACCAAAAGGTAGATGCAACTCAGGTGTCCATTGACAGGAACGAATAAACAAAATGTGTGAAGCAGTATGCAGCTATTAAAAGGAACGCCTTCTTACACATGCTATCACACGGAAATGGCATGGAAATGACATTCTCACACACGCTACCACATGGCTGGACCTAGAGAAGATTATGTTGGGTCAAATAACTGGACACACAAGGACAAACACTGTACAACTCTCCTTATGTGAAATAGCCAAATAGGCAAATTCATAGAACAGAGGGCAGGGGCCGGCGCTGTGGCATAGTGGGTAAAGCCGCAGCCTGCAGTGCTAGCATTCCATATGGGCACTGGTTCTAGTCCCGGCTGCTCCACTTTCAATCCAGCTCTCTGCTATGGCCTGGGAAAGCAGTAGAAAATGGCCCAAATCCTTGGGCCCTCGCACCCGCATGGGAGACCTGGAGGAAGCTCCTGCCTCCTGGCCTCAGATCAGCTCCAGCCATTGTGGCCATCTGAGGAGTGAACTAGTGGATGGAAGATCTCTCTTTCTCTCTCCCTCCCTCCCTCCCTCCTTCTCTCTCTCTCCCTTCTTTCCTCCCTCCCTCTCTCTCTGCCTCTGCCTCTCTGTAACTCTGCCTTCAAATTAATAGATAAATCTTAAAAAAAAAAAAAAAAAGAACAGAGGGCAGAGCAGAGGTTACCAGGGCTGGAATTGGGAGGAATGAGGGTTAAAGCTTATTATGGTACAGAATTTCTGTTTGAGGTGATGAAGCAATTTTAGAAATAGACAATGGCGATGGTTGCACAACCTTGTGAATATAATTCCTGTCACTGGATGCTACACTTTAAAGTGGCTAAAATGGCAAATTTTATTTTTAAAATTTTTTCTAGATTCATTTATTTGAAAAACAGAGTGACACAGAGAGAGGGAGAGACAGAAAGAGAGGCAGAGGGGGAGAGAGACAGAGATGTTCCATCCACTGGTTCATTCCCCAAATGGCTGCAACAGCTGCAGCTGATGTAAGCCACATGGATTGTAGGGGCCCAAGCACTTGGGCCATTATCGGCTGACCTCCAAGCACACTAGCAGGGAGCTGGATTGGAATTGGAGCAGCAAGGACTCAAACCAGCAGTCTGATAGGGGATGCCAGCATTGCAAGTTGCAGCTTATCCCACTGGACCACAATGCTAGCTCCTGGAAAGTTTTATTCTATATAATTAAATTTATTACCATAATGAAGAGGTGCTCATTAAAAAATCAACTTGCTCATCTGGGAGGGGAAACCATTTCTGATTACTTTTACCATTCATGGCCCCGAGCTCTTAAAAAAAGCATGGAACATAAACTCAGTTCCTGGCCCATTTCACTACTCAACACCCCACCATCTTGGCTAATCTCAGAGCACAAGGGCAAACCCCTCCGCAAAAGCAGGGGGGATTCTGCTTCTCTACTAGGACCCGGCCAGATGGGCTGTGCACCTGTTGGCAGGAGGCCTGCCCTATCTGTGACCCCTTGGGCAGCTGGCAGAGAGATGACATCCAGCACCAGAAGCCACCCTCTCTCCCCCTGTTACCTGAAGGCCTACGGCCATGTGTCCATATTTGCACAGAAGGTCTTGGAGGAAACCAAATGTCTAATTGCCCAGAAAATCTGGTGTTGGCAATTAGCAAACAAGCTATTATCTACAGACAAACCGTCCACCCCATGGCTGCTTGGTTCTAATTATCCCATCACTCAGTCCTTCTCAGAGCATGCCCTGCATTGTCCCACTGACTTCCAAGATGGCATGGGTCCAGCCACACACTGAACGCATGCCGTGGGCCCTTGGGGGACTCCAGGGTACTTTGAGGACAAGAACCAAGGATTTTCTAGTTCTTCCTGCAACGCCGCCCCACTAAACAAATGATTTCATCACTGATCACTCAGCCAGGCCTAGAGGTAGTTGAACTTCATGGACTTTCTCTATCAGAAATTAAATTCAAATAATTGTTGAATGATTTAAAACTCATCTGCATAGAAACCATAATGGGTGACATTTTTATATAGATCCTGTGTTTCATGCACACTCACACCTATTTATGGTCCAAATCAAAGCTAAGTCACTAGTTAATGTCTATCCATCCAGCATGGGAATACAAAAAGCCCACAGTGACACTTTGTTCCCAAGCTAATATTTCTTTACTTGGCTATTCAGGATGTCAAAGTAGTGTTCAAAAGTTCTTGGGGAAAAGAATAAGGAGAAGTTGATGACATTCCCTGAGGGGTAGCAGTGGGGAGTTTAATTCTGGGGCACCAGGAGTCCCAACAAGACTTGACACATTTCATTCAATAGATGAATGATTGCCAAAGGATCAATGGACTATTATCTGCTAACCTATTGGATGTTCCTGACATAAGCCAACAGACAACAGTAGGGAGGCGACGTAAGGACTGCTTACCAGTACAAAATGCGTGCAAACTGCGCTTCATGGACGTCAGTCATACCCAGGCCCTCAGCCACGATGAGAAATACCAAATGTCCCTCCTTGTGGCCCTGGTGGCTGCCTCTGCAGAGCACAGCATCCCCCGGGGCTCCCACCTGCACTGCACAGCAAGGCAGCACACAGGCTGAGTCGGGCACACGGGGACGCAAGAGGGGAGCGAGGGCAGAAGCTTGACAAGAGCAGCAGGTTCCACAGCGCGAGCGTGAAGGAAGCCGGAGCAGAGAGAAGTCCAAGCGGGCTGTGCAGATGGGGAAGGCAGACGGCTACAGGGGAGAAGGAAGCAAAACTCTTCCAGCCAAGGTGGTCGAGGGCAGAGCCCAAGGATCTGGGCGTTCTGAGAAACACCTGCTCTGTCCTCCCAGCGAGATGACATAAAGAGCACCGTTTAAGTACTAGGTTACCCTGGCATCCCATAATAACAGAGGTATTCCATGAATCCACGTCACAAAAATCCAAAAAAAACAGGGACCACTTCACGAATGCAAACTGTTGGCTGCAAAGCCCTGGTTAAGCTGGGGGAGAAGAGACCCTGGGAATGTTTAGCAAAGAAGCAGACATTGATTGCCTGGGATTTTTTGCTAGCAGTTTGGGTAATCCCACATACTTCCGTCTGCATGGTGAGTGTGCGATCGTTTTCAGTCTAATGAACATAAAGCTACGTTGATACACAGGCTCCCAGATTCATTCTTCAGCCTGAAACCCCATCCTTACCCAAACACATTCTTCAAACCATTTTGTAAAATAATCTTTGTAGCAAAGACAGGTATATAAATAAATGAATTTTTTTTCAGCAATGTAGGGGACAAACAAATCAAAGTATTACCCATCCAACAGGTCCCCTGCCGCATGACTGTTTAGAACCACAAACCAAGTAGTTGAGAAGAACTAGTTTAATTTGTTAGTGAGGTCCCTAACGATTCACATGTAGGCATCATCTGGGCTCCTGCTGTAAAAAGGCAAGATGTGGAAAATGCAGCCACGTTTTTATTTGCTTCAGGCCCTAATGGCTTTAATCAAAGCAGAGGTTCTTAAAATAACAAATGGTCTTGCTGGGAGAGCCTCACAGACAGCCATAATTCATGAACTTGCCCGCTGCTCTTTCCAGTTAGTCAGCAACCGTCCCTGCACAGAGTCGCAGACTTTCAGAGACACCGAAAACTGGTCCCGCCCCACAAACACAGCGTTTCTAAAGACGAGGACAGAGCCACCAGGGCTGACCGCAAAGCCCTGGGCTCATGTGAATGTGACAGATGGCCTCTGCTAAAGTGACAGGCCAGCGTCTCCAAACGGCCCTCCTTGCTCGCCTTTAGGGACCTGTGCCTGTCAAATAAGTGCTCGATTTCTGAAGGATTTGTAAGATCTGGTCCTTATGATTTCAAAAAATGCAATCGTTTTTTTCATTTCCTTTCTCCTCTGCCAGAGAGATGACAGGTATTTCTGACAATTGTCTAAAATCAGGCTATTGCACAAAAGGCTCTCTCTTTCTCTCCTTCTACAGCCTTCGTGCAGTGTCATTGTTGAAAACTGATCAGCTCAAGGTCATGTGTAGGTTACCAGCAAATATCTTTTAAGAAGGAAAATAAAAAATCTTTTATTACCCTATGACAAGCTGCATGGCTAGCTGAACTAATGCATTATTACCGTAAGCTGAACTTCCATTTCAGTAAATAATTTATGGGCTTTTTTTTTTAATCACTATGGTTGATGTCCAGAGTAAATGGAAATTTTATCGGCACGAACAGGGAGACCCTCTCACAAACACAGAACACTGAGTGTAAAATAACTGGTCTCCAAATGCTAAATAATAATTATGAAAATGAGCATGTACTGTGGCAGGACCACAACGCCAAGCACAGGCCAAGTGGGAGCTGCTCCAGGCCGATCCCAACAGGGCAGGGTCTTCCAGCTGCCCCTGCTGACCTCGCGGATGGTCTCAGAAGTGAGATTACCCAGTGGGTGAGGACTGGGGCAGCTGCTTTCTCTAGGGACAGTGAAAAATCTGGGTCCCTACATCTCCATGTCGTCACGGGGTGGCTTGCATGCTGGCTCTTAGCTGCAGCTTCATACACTGGTTTGTGGCGTGTGTCTCTGTGTGTACCCAGGCAACTGCAGGAAGAGGGAGGAAATACTTCCCAGGCCAAGAGGTTTCCCACCAATTTCCATAGATGTTGGTTTGCTATTCAGTGTTATCATCGCCATCATCACCATCATGTAATCAGTCCCTCCGTCATTGAGGAAATCACCATGTCCTTACAACATGGGACAAGCGGGGCCCCACCTACGCACAAGGTCAGCACATTTATTTCCTCTTTGTTTTGCTTCTCCAGATTTTCTGTTTTTTTTTTTTTTTTAATTGATTTATTTATTTGGAAGGCAGAGATACAGACAGAAAGGCACAGACAGAAAGATCTTCTGTCTGCTGCTTCACTCCCCAGATGGCCCCCATGGCTGGGGCTAGGCCAGGCCAAAGCCAGGAGTCAGGGGTACAGGGGTCTAAGCACTTGGGCCATCCTCCACTGCTTTCCCAGATGCATTAGCAGGGAGCTGAATCAGAAGTGGAGCAGCTGGGACTTGAACCAGAGCCACATAGGATGCTGGTGGCACAGGCAGATGCTCAACTGACTATGCCACAACGCTGGCACCCAGGTTTGTTAACAAAGTTAAAAATTCCCACCAGACAGACACTCAGCAAATGGAGCCATCAAGAAAAGTCTTCATAATGGGAAACACGAGGGCAGGCACTGCCAGGGTGAGGGAGGCCGTGGAGCCATCTTCCTGCTCTGGCTGTCTGCTCCTCACACAGGACTTTCAGGAGAACAAAGCAGAACCGGGGCAGCCACATGTGCACTGCTTCAGCCTTAAAGTCCAGTTGCACATTTGAACACTGAGCAAGTCCATGTGGAAACTCTCCCACAGCCAGTGTTGTGACGCCGTGGGTTAAATCATCGCCTGCAATGCCGGCAGCCCATATGGCCACTGGTTCAAGTCCCGGATGCTCTACTTCCAATCCAGCTCCCTGCTGATGCACCTAGAAAGCACCAGAAGATGGCCCAAGTGCTTGGACCCCTGCACCCACATGAGAGACCTGGACGAAGCTCCCGGCTCCTGGCTTCTGCCTGGCTCAGCCCTGGTCGTGGTCATCTGGAGAATGATCCAGCAGATGTATAATCTCTCTCTCTCTCTCTCTCTCTCTCTCTCTCTCTCTCTCTTTCTCTGTATTTCAAATCAATACATATTTTAAAAAAAGAAAGTCCCCCGCCACTGCCTGGGCCTCTGGGGACCCTGGACTTTGACTTCCCCAACTTGATGAGGCGCCATGGCGGGCTTCGGTCTTCAGAGGCTGCGGCACCGAGGGAACAAGAGGCGAGGGCCAGGGAGATGGTGCCGCTTGGGTTGCCCTGGGAAGGAGACCATCATTTTTGAAATGTTTGCACCTACGACAGATCTTTTTCTCATTAACCCAGAAGCACTGTGAAAGCAGCCATGGCACTGCATCCAAAAAGGGAAGGGAATGCCCGCTCGGGTGCTCTGTTCCCCGTCCCTGGAGGAGGTCACACAAAGGCCGCACTTCTCAGAGCTGTGAACGGGCAGCAGAGAGAGCTGGGGGTGGGGGACCGGACTGTAAAGACACTTCGAGGTCTGCTGAGCACTTAGCACGCTCCGGGAGCTGCCGAGACCCCACAGCTGGGGCCTTGCACCCGAGGAATGCAAGCCAACCACGCAAACCCCTTTCCCCGCCAACGACAGAGACAGGAACAGCTCTGGCCCAGGGACACGAGGGAAGTGAGCTTCTGGGAAGGAAGCATCCTGATGGTGGCGTGAGTGCCAGCCCACAGGCGCCACTGCCACAGGAACAACCTCCATACGTCACAGGGAGGGTCCATGGGCTGTCAGTCAGCCTGCCTCGGGCCCGCCAGACTCTGGGCTTCCCCGTCTATGCCGTCATTAATCTCCCTTTTCTATTAAGAGACTAAAGTCTGGTTCTCCAAGTTTCACAGCCAAAGGTTGACTTAAAGCTGCACAATCTTATTATTAAATTAAGTGCCTCTATAGCTTAGTTTTTCTTACGCGTTAGATAGTGAGGCGATAACCCCACCCCCCTGCCAGACTGGCGAGGATTCAATCAGAACAATAGAACAATACAGGCAAAGGCCTTGCGAGTGTAGCTACTGTTACTCACACAGTGTCTCCTGTCAGCCTCACAAATGACCCGATGGTAAGGCGAAGGCAGCTAATAACCCCATTTAACAGCACACAGGAGGGGCCGGTGCTGTGGCGTAGCCGGTAAAGCTGCAGCCTGCAGTACCAGCATCCCATATGCATATGGGCACTGGTTAGGTCCTGGCTGCACCACTTCTTTTGTCTTTTTTTAAGATTTACTTTATTTATTTGAAAGAGTTACAGAGAGAGGTAGAGACAAAGAGAAAGGTCTTCCATCTGCTGGTCCACTCCCCAGATGGCCGCAACAGCTGGAGCTGCGCTGATCCGAAGCCAGGAGCCAGGAGCCTCTTCCAGGTCTCATACGTGGATACAGGGGCCCAAGGACTTGGGCCATCTTCCGCTGCTATCCCAGGCTGTAGCAGAGAGCTGGATTGGAAGAGGAGCAGCTGGGATTTGAACTGGCGCCCATATGGGATGCTAGCACTTCAGCCCACCGTGCCACAGCACCAGCCCCTTGGCTGCTCCACTTCTGATCCAGTTCTCTGCTATGGCTTGAGAAAGCAGTAGAGGATGGCCCAAGTCCTTGGGGCCCCGCACTCACATGGGAGACCAAGAAGAAGCTCCTGGCTCCTGGATCCAAAGGTGCAGCTCCGGCCATTTCAGCCATCAGGGGAGTGAACCAGTGGATGGAACACCTCTCTCTCTGTCTCTACCTCTCTCTCTCTCTCTCTCTCTCTCTCTTTCTCTCGGCCTTTCAAATAAATAAATAAATCTTTAAAATAAAAAGCACAGGAAACCAAGGCACAGAGAAGTTAAGCATCTTCCCAAATCACACAGCAAGTGCCTAACTCCAATGCCTAAGCTCCTTCCCTTCAGCACACACCAGCCCTGAAGCCCCAGAACTCTGTGGCTCGAGTCTGCACCACCAGCAGCTTGGAGCAAAGAGCAGGGGGAGCTAAGAGTGTAGAGAGCAGAAGGCAGCGGTGACTGCTTCTGAGTGCAGGTTTATATTCAGGATGGTGACAACATTCTGGCTGATCGTGGTGATGGTTGCACAACCTGTGAGTGCTAAACACCATTGAACTGTAGATTTACTAATGGGGACTTTATGATAAGTCAATTATATCTCAATTTTAAAAATTAAAGAGTTGCTAGGAAAGCCTTGCAAGGGGAAAGGTCCCTCGTCTGCCTGCCCAGGGGAGCACAGCCTGCCTCTCTGGGGACACACATCAGCCGCTCGCACTCACCCTGGGCGCCACTCCCTCCCTTCTCCCATGGGTCGGGGGCAACCCCTGTGCCTGGCACAGCTGGCAGCAGCTCTGGCTGCTGACTCCAGACTCTCAGCCCAGGGCTGAGGCAAGAGCTGGCTGATCCTCAACACGCTGCTTCTTTGGCATTATCAGAAGGTGGGCCTGGAATAGGGATGACATCCCGACACAGCTGTTTTTCACTTTTCCCCTAGACACTCTGACGGCACAGGCAGGGTTGATTGGTCCAGTCACTCCCAAGTGTCAGGCACCCTGATGGGGCACTGGGGGCTGGGGGTTTGCTGGAGCTTTGTTGCAGAGAGAGCTGGGGGTAGGGGAAGCAATGCAGCTTCCAGGTGTCTTGGAGTCAAAGCTAGAAGGTGCCTAGGAGCCTCCAGCTACAACCAGGCCTCCACAGGGGTCCCAGCCCACCTTTGCCAGAGGGCAAACCACACCTGCAAGCAAGCCATCCTGTGAGTGTCGTTGGCACCTGCCAGCTGCAGTGAGCCAGGCACCTAAGGCCTGAGAAATCACTGCTTCCGGGAGCTAAAGGCAAAGAGAAGCCCAAGGCCACATGGACCCCTGCTAGAGGACAAGCCACGACTGTCCCCTGCAGCCTGGACGTGGGGGACGGCAAGAGGGACCCCGGGTGCAGGGACACTAACAGCAGCCACACACACCCTCAGGACTGGCAGCCCCAGCACTGTCCACAGCCAGCACGTTCCTGGCTTGGTGCAATGACGTCATGTTAGGAGGAAGAGGAGAAGGTCCCTCAGAGACTTTCAAGACCTCATAAGCTTAAAAATCCCTAATCCCATCTTCCTTTTCTTTTTTAAAAAAGATTGATTTATTTATATGAAAGAGTTACACAGAGAGGAAAGGCAGAGAGAGAGAGAGAGAGAGAGAGAGAGAGAGGTCTTCCATCCAATGGGTTCACTCCCCAATTGGCCGCAATGGCCGGAGCTGTGCTGATCCGAAGTCAGGAGCCAGGAGCTTCTTCCAGGTCTCCCACGTGGGTGCAGGGGCCCAAGGACTTGAGCCATCTTCTACTGCTTTCCCAGGCCATAGCAGAGAGCCAGATTGGAAGTAGAGCAGCCAGGACTCGAACTGGTGCACATATGGGATGCTGGCACTTCAGGCCAGGGCTTTAACCCACTGCACCACAGCGCCAGCCCCCCATCTTACCTTTTCAAGATAAAGTCTTTACTGATGGATTTTCAGGTTTTTTTAATTAATTAATTAATTTGAAAGAATTACAGATAGAGGAGAGAGAGACAGACAGATAATCTATCCACTGGTTCATTCCCCAGATAGCCACAGTGGCTGGGGCTGGGGCTGGGGCTGGGGCTGGACCAGGCTGAAGTTGAGAGCCAGGAGCTTCATCCAGGTCTCCCACATAGGTGCAGGGGCCCAAGCACTTGTGTCATCTTCCACTGTGTTCCCAGGTACATTAGCAGGGAGCTGGGTTGGAAGTGGAGCAACTGGGATGCGAACAAGTTCCTACGTGGGATATGGGCATCTCAGGCGGCAGCTTGACCCACTATGCCACAGCACTGACCCCAGATTTACAGGCTGACAAAGAAAGAATAAGGGTTACCTGAGATGCCCGCACCCCATCCCAGAGTGCCTGGGTTTAAGTCCCAGCTCCACTTTGGATTCCAGCTTTCTGCTAATGTTCACCCTGGAAGGCAGCGGGGATGGCTGAGGGTTCCTGCCACCCACACCAGACTGAGATCTGGGGGTCCATGCTCCGGCATGGCCCAGACCAGGCACTTCAGTAGTGAACCAGTGGATGCAAGGTCTCTGTCTGCCTCTCCCTCTGTTTGCCTTTCAACAAGTTTAAAAAAAAGTCTAAATAATAAAGTTTATATCTCTCTTTTAAAGAAGAAAGAAATAATAAACTGGATACAGTTATGGATTAACTTTAGAATTTGCTAAATATGCATGGCAAAATTTCAAGTGTAACCACTCTCAAAGTTCACTGCAATAGCAATCGCACCTTCCCGAGCAGTGGAGGGAGTTAAAAGCAAGTGAGGAGCGCTGAACAAATAACTCCCCAAGATGACATTTGCTCAAAGTCTTTTCCTAGGAAATACAAGGGCCCCACAAAGAACTTCCCAGGCTGCTCCAGGGAAACCCCAAGCCAGGGGACCCAAAGGATCACCACTAGCGTCTCCCAGAGGACCCTATACCCACCCAAGGTGAGCAGCTGTGATGAGCCCAGAAGAGCCCTGTATACACACACACACACACACATACACGCATGCACATGCACACGCACACACGAATGCACACACATGTGCACATATGCATGCACACACAAAGCACACATGAATGTGCACGCACACACAAACTTTTGCCCAGTCCCCAACCCAGGTTAAATACCAACCATCAGGTTATCTTGCTCAGCTTTGAACCTGAAGTCAAAGCAAGTCAACTTCATGAAAACCAAGCAAAGCAAGAGCCCTGGTATGAAGGACAGAGCAGGACAAGTACCAGCACCCCAGCCTGCACGCACCCCAGCAGAAATGCACTGGGGGGTCCCTTCCAAGTCCCATGCTGAGCTGGGGACAGGAGGCCTCAGAACCCTAAAGACTCCAGGAAATAAGGTTCCTGTTCCATCTAGGGCTCCAGGGAGGCCTCGCTGATGGCCCCAGCTGCCTCAAGATCCACATCCCTCATGGGAGTTCACATACCATCGCGTGCACACACCCCGATGTGTTCAAGTTACGCATGCATGAGTGGGCCTTGGGACTCCTGGCTCCAGTCCTCACACCCCAACCCCCACAGTGCTCACATCCAGGGCATGGGACTTTGCACCCTGGCCTCCACTTGGGCTTGGGGAGGAGGTCCTGGGTGCCCACATTGGTCCGTGTCTGGCTTCTCATTACCGCAGTCCCACAGGCTGGTCCCTCCCGGGAGGCAGGCCTGCCCACGTCACAGGACGGCCTCTTTGACCCTGCTCTGTCTGTTGACCGGCAGGCAGCTCCTCCGCAGAGCAGAGTGGCCAGCACCACTCCCCCAGGTGCATCCCACCGAGCCTGGAATGTGTAATCCCTGGGAGCTGGCTGCAGGGAGTGGTCCACAGGGAAGCCTCAGCTTTGGAGAAGTGGCCTCTGGTCACAGGACACTCACTCAGGCCCCCTCCCCGACCCTGGTCCCCTGCCTCCCTGTCTATGCACATGGTCTGCACGGTGCTGAGTGGTGTGCCCACAGCACTGAGACCACGCCTCCCTCATGCATATGTTTAACTCCTGAGAAGCCAAAGAGGAGGCCCCAGGCCAGTACGGGGTGTGGGATTTCAGTTCAAACACGGGCATGAACAGCTTGGTAGAATTGATGGTGCACAGGCACATGTGAGGGCAGACCGGGCCTCCCGAGGGGAGGCGGCCTCAGGGAGGGGACATTCAGGTGGCTTCTGGAAGCTGAGTGCCGAGGGAGGGCAGGTGCAAAGGCAGAGGTGGATGAAGAGCGCCCAGCCAGCCTTCTATGCTCCCAGCTGGCTTTACTGTCGCCAAGCTGTCCCCTGGGGTCACACCGCAGCCATCAATCTCGTCGCCTCACTCCCAGCCTCAAGCACCTACTAGGCCGGCGCCATGGCTCAACAGGCTAATCCTCCGCCTTGCGGCGCCGGCACACCGGGTTCTAGTCCCGGTCGGGGCGCCGGCTTCTGTCCCGGATGCCTCTCTTCCAGGCCAGCTCTCTGCTGTGGCCAGGGAGTGCAGTGGAGGATGGCCCAAGTGCTTGGGCCCTGCACCCCATGGGAGACCAGGAAAAGCACCTGGCACCTGGCTCCTGCTATTGGATGAGCGTGGTGCGTCGGCCGCAGCGCGCCAACCGCAGCAGCCATTGGAGGGTGAACCAACGGCAAAAGGAAGACCTTTCTCTCTGTCTCTCTCTCTCTCACCGTCCACTCTGCCTGTCAAAAAAAATTTTTTTTTTAAAAAGCACCTACTAGAGCTCTCTAGTGCCCTCCATTCAACTCTTCGACCAACCAAATGCCTCCATTAGCCCCTAACCACTGCCCCCTTGTCATCATTACCCCCATAGAACCCCCTCCAGCTGGGCTGTGCTCTCTGCCATCTGGGACACCATCTGCTGTCCCCCAGGCCTGGCTCGTGCACTGTCTACACTGTAGGCTCCTCAGGGAGAAAGCGCCTGCTGTCCTACCCGTGGGAAGAGCTGACCCTCCTGCCTGCCCGCTGAGTGGGCACAGCCCTGAGCCACTCTTCCAGAGGTGGGGGTGGGACTGAGGCCCCAGAGTTAGCTGTACCCCAGGCGGACACCTGGTTCCAGCTGTCCCAGACAGGCTTCTGTACCAAGCTTCGGTTTCCATAACTACAAACCCAGCTGACCATGCTCCCCCCCCAACTCCTCCCAGGGTTGCTATGGAGACTGTGACATGCACCTGTAAGAAATGGCAGCCCTAAGCAGTGAGCCGAAGATGTGCGTGAGCCTCACCTGTCAGTCATCCCTCAGATCCACAGCGACATGTGCTGGCTGAGGCTTCCCAACGGACTCCACCACCCGCAGGCTACCAAGCCCTCTGCCCTGGACTAGAGAAGTCGCCACCACCGCCACTTGTGTGTTCCCAGAAAGCACTGCAGGCCAGCAGGGCAGTCCCGGGCACCCAGGGCCCACAGTGGCCAGGTGACTTGTGCTTGGGCCTTGAAATCCTGTTTCTCCCCAAGCTGAACAGATGCTCACCTGATGACCCAGCAACTCGACCACTAGGATTCTACCCAAGGGAGTTGAGTGCCTGCGTCCACAGAACAGCCTGTTCCAAAAGGTTCAGAGTGTTTTTCTCTTTCATAATAGCCCAAAACTGGAGCCAGTCCAAACATTAATCAACAGAACAATGATCCACAGAGCACGATGTGCCCACACAATGAAATACTACCCAGCAACGAAAAGGGAGCCAAACACAGGAACATCCAGTGGCAAACACGAATCTCAAAAGTACCGTGCCAAGGAAAAGACCCTGGACAGGAAAAGACAGCCACTCCGTGATCTCACTTATGTGGAGTTCAACCACAGATGGCGAATGGGAGGGAGACGATGTCGGAACGATGTCAATCCTCGGGGCGGGCACAGTGCATCACCCCTCGATTGCTGCTGTCACCGGTCAGTACCAATGTACTGACTTAGAACCAGACAAACCCATCTCTTCCAGGCCTGGAGACCCAAAGTCTGGAACTGGGCCCAAGTCAAGGTATTGGCAGGACTGGGTCCTCATGGGGGTGCCGGGAGAGTCCACTCCCTCGCCTTTTCCAGTTTTCAGAGGCCCCCTGCTTTCCTTGGTTTTGCGGCCCCTTCTTGCCTGCATCCCACGACCCACGGCCCTTCCCCCCACCTCCAAAGCCAGCAGTGGCATCTCTCTCTGACTCGGGCTCTCCTGCCTCTACACTGATTAAGACCCCTGCAATTACCTTGGACCCCCAGATAACCCGGGATCGTCCCCCATCTCAAGGTCCTTGAGTTACCCACACCTGTCAAGTCTCTTTTGCCATAGTGAGTGGGTGATCTCCTATGCCTGTGGTCCTGAGGGTTAGGCACTGTCTTATTCCATTTCTCAGGGCACTGGCAGATTCCATGGCTGGTGAGGCTCTGCTTTCTGATGGCAGTGCCTTCTCCCTGGGTCCAGCAGCCTCATTCCAGCAAAACCAGGCTCTGCCCTCTGCAGGGAACCTGCTGATGAGAAGTAAAGCTGCCCCTGTGACCAGGGACCTGGCAGCTCCTAGGGGGAGACCACCGAGGCTGCGGTATTTAGGCCCCCGCCTGCCCCAAGTGCCTGTTACATATGGCACCAGGGGCCCTGCTCCCACCATGAGCCAGCTGCTCCCACCACAAAGACACCTCCGAAGAGAAGGGCTGGGGATGCCAGACCCTTTAGCCTTTTTGCCCAGTGCCCAGCTGAGGGCTCCTGGCCACATCCCATCATCTGGCTGACTCTAGCCCCAGCACAAGCAGTGCCCAACTGAGCTATGTGCAGCCAAGTGGGCCCAAAGGGGTACTTGGAAAGTGGCCCACGCTTCCTCTTCCCAGAGTTCAGGTGCCTTGCTGGGCCCATCTGAGCTATGTGCAGCCAGGTGGGCCTGAAGGGGTACTTGCACAGAGCCTGCCCCTGGGGACTGCCCACCCCACCCTGCTTCCTGGATGTTTGGTGTCCAGGGTCACTGGGTCTTGGGAGCATTTCTCACGGCTCAAGGCAAAGCCACAGGGAGCACCACAGATACACTCGGGAGGTGACGGACACAAGCTCTAGACTCACAGACCAGCAACCACCGCCCACTCTCTCTGTGGATCAGAACCAAGAACACGATCTTTCAGTCCCTATTTCCTTGTCTGTAGCAGAAGGCCAGTCCCCCACCCCAGGACGCAGCCCTTCCATAGTTTAGTCTCAACATGTCTGCCATCCTGAGGGGTGACGGGGCTACCTCTGGGTGTGGGGTCTGTCTGGCCCCGCCTCTCTTCCCTTCAATTCATTTTCTGTAATGGAAGTGTAATGCTTCTATCCTGAGAACCAGTCCAGTGCCTGCCCAGGATGGTGTAAACCCACTAATGCCATCATCGGGACCATCCCTCGTGACCCCCCAAGGCTTCACTGTAAACACCACTAACCTCTGACCTTGGGTTTACATCCTCAACTTAACACATGAACTTTGGGGGACCACGTGATGCTGCAGCAGGAAGCCCCTGCCCCCAGGTGCCAGCACCATGATCTTGGACCTCCCAGCCTAAATAAACGTCTATACTTTACCAATTCCTCAGTCTCAGGTGCTTTGTTATGGCAACAAACCAACAACAAAACCTAAAGCAGCCCCTCTGGGGTATCCCTCACACCACTGGGTTCTGCCCCTTGAATGTTCCCAACCTCAATCCCCAACGTCTCCCCAGACAGTCGGAGGCCTGGCTTGCTCTGAGGAACAGCACAGCCGTATTGGCACCAGGTGTGCTCTTCATGTCACCGCCACTCTCTGGGACCTTGTTTCTTCCACTGGAAAATGAAGAAGTCACCTCACAGAGCCCTGAGAGCCCCATCTCAACCCGGTACCCCCCAGCTGAACCACATCTCAGATGCTAATCTAAGTCATGCCAAGCTAACGACCCAGGCATTCCAGGATTTCGAGGATTCTAAAATCCCTCAATGGACCCAGCAGTGACATCTTCCCTCTAAAACTGTGGCTCTAACAAAGTGTTGTCACATCGTTATTTGGCCAAGAAGAAACACAAAGCTTTTACTACGAACCCTGTCATCTGTAACTATATGCAATTCATCAAAGAAAAGAATATAGGACTGTATCAGTTATTTCTTTCAAAAATAACTGTATCAGTTATTTCTTTTAAAAATTCCAATAGTTAGTGGCTTAAAATGACAACCTCTTATTTGCACAGAATTCTGTAATTTGGGCTTTTCTCACCTGGGGTCAACTCACATCACTAAAGCTGCGTGAAGGCTTAACTTGGTGCTACAAGCACCAAGACCCCTCTGGTGTCACTGTTTGTCTGGGCTGATGGTTGGAGGTCTCAGCTCCCCTCTCTGTGGCCTCTCTAGCAGGACAGCCTGGACTTCCTCAATGGCAAAGTGAGAAGTGGGCAAGTCCCAAGGCATGGACAAGCAGTTCTAGCCTCTGCTGGGTCTGTGTCTGTCCAAGTCCCATTGATCGACCAAAACAAGTCAGATGTCCAGGTGGAAGGAGATCACACAGGGGTTCGAGCCTGGAGTTAGGACTCACTGTAGGCTATCAGTGTGGCAACCTACCACAAGGGCAAATCTCAGAAACTCTTCTTGGGATGGAATCAATTTAGCTTCATGGAGACCTATGGCACAGTCATCCGGGAACCTTCCCCACAGATCCATGCACGCTTCATTCATCAGCTCCCATCAGTAACCAACTCAGGGGTCGGCATCTGGGAAGCGCAGCACGGATCAACAGTCGCATTCCTCCCCACATTGGTAGAGGAGGTCTCAGAGCTCTCAACACAGTACTCCAGACAGCTTGCCCCCCCGGTCAGAGGCGGTAGGCACAGTTCAAATCCACTCACCTAAGGGCTTTATCTGCAGGCCAGGGATCACCTTTGAAAAGAGGAACTGAAGAACTCATGCTTAACTCCAAGGGACGTGGCACCAAATCAAGCCTGCCTGAGCGAAAGGCTCCCTAATGGGGGAGCCCAGGCACGTGGCTGGTAGCAGGTGCAGGGAGCCTCCCCACTCCTCACACCACACCTTCCTGGGCTCAGCTTCCTGCCTCCATGGTGCTAGGCAGTGAGCCCCTGGGACAAAGGCCCTTGCACTCACATGGTGAGGAGAGTTACCCGACCCTCATTTTGGGGTTAGCATCCCCTGGCCCTCTGGGTACTTCTGCAGCCCACCCCCAGCCCCTGGCTACTAGAAGCTCCAAGGCACAGACAGATCCTGCCAATGAGTGGACTTCTGAGGGTCATTCCCTAACGAGGCAAGGTCCAGGTTTTGGTCCCAGTCTGCACTGGGCCGTCCACAAGACAGAGGGACTTGAATGCAGATGTCTCGGCATGACAGAATCCTCCCTCGTGGGAAACAGTCTATGCATTGCTGTGGGGGTGCTTACATGATACTGTGGGATGAGTGTGTCCCCAGAAGTTCAGATGCTGGCAACCAAATCCCCAAAGTCTATGAGCACACTCGTTGTACCCGGAGGTGGGGCCTTGGAGAGGTCATTAGGATTAGAAGAGGCCATGAGAGTGGACCTCATGACGCTGTTAGTGACTTTATTAGATGGAGAAGAGATTCCAGGCTGCTGCACCTGCTCTGTCTCTCCATGCGATGCCCTCCACCAAGACATGATGTAGCATGAGGCCCACGCTAAGCCTGTGCCAGGCTCTTAGACTACCCAGCCTTCTGAACCATGGGCCAAAAAACCTTACTCTGTGTCAATTACCTCCCCACCTTGGGTATCTTAACAGCAGAGCACACACACACATGACTACAAACTCATGGAACTGAACACCGGAAAAGTCAGTTTTACCTTGTGTCACTTACACTTTAATAAACCTGACTTTTAAAAAAATACTTCCTGGGGCTGGCGTTGTGGAGTAGAGTGAAGCCACTGCCTGTGACAACAGCATCCTATACGGGTACCGGTCCAAGTCTCAGCTGCTCCACTTCTGATCCAGCTCCCTGCTGCTGCACCTGCACGGGAGACCAGGAGGAAGCTCCTGGCTCCTGGATTTGGATCAGCTCAGCTCTGGTTGTTGTGGCCATTTGGGGAGTGAACTAATGGATGGAAGACTTTTCTCTCTGTCTCTCCCTCTCATTGTATGTCACTCGACCTCTCAAATAAATAAATAAAATATTTTAAAAATTATTGAAGTATAAGTGATAAAAGGTAAAGCTCACTGTTCTGGTGTTCAGTTCCATGAGCTTGGATCATGTATGTAGTCATGTGTGTGTGTTCTGCTGTTAAAGTAAGATACCCACAGGGCCAGCACTGTGGCATAATGGGTAAAGCCACTGCCTGCAATGCCGGCATCCCATATGGGCACTAGTTTGAGTCGCGGCTGCTCCACTTCCAATCCAGCTCTCTGCTGTGGCCTGGGGAAGCAGTGGAAGATGGACCAAGTCCTTGAGCCCCTGCACCCATGTGGGTGGCTCTGGATCAGTGCAGCTCTAGCCGTTGTGGTCAAATGGGGAGTGAACCAGTGAATGGAAGACCCCCGCCCCCCGCCTCTCCTTCTCTGTGTAATTCTTTCATATAAATAAATAAATATTTTTTAAAAAAATAAGATACCCAAGCAGGGTCGGGGGAGGGGTAATTGATAAAGAATCGAGGGTTGTTGGCTGATGGTTTGGAAGAGTCCATACAGGTCCCTGCTAATGGCCTGGAAAATCAGCAGAAGACGATCCAAGTACTTGAGCCCCTGCCACTCATGTGGGAGACTCGGATACAGTTCCTCGCTCCTGGCTTCAGCTTAGCCATATGAGGAAATGACCCAGCAGATGGAAGATTCATTCTCTCTCTCTCTCTCTCTCTCTCTCTCTCTCTTCCACCCTCTCCCTCTCCCTCTCTTTTTCCCCTTCCCCATTATATTTCTTATACCTCTCTCTCTCTCTCTCTCTGCCTGTCAAATACATAAATAAGTAAATCTTAAAAAAAACAGAAGAAGCCTCCCAGCAGGGAACCCACCTGCCAGCTCTCCTGCCTAGTGCTACCTTTCTGAGCATTAGGGAGGAGGGCATTCCCAGGGGTGCTCTGAATAATAAGGGTAACACACGCAGTGGGGTGTTGTCACCCACACTTCTTGGATGAGGACACAGGGTTCAGAGAGGCTGAGTAACTTGCTCCAGCCAAGGTCACAAGCCCAGCGAGAGTGGGAGCCAGGACCTCATCACTTAACTAAGCCTATTTCAATCACCATGTGTCCACCCCCACTGGCGGCCAGATGCAGTGTGCTCAGTGCTTTTCACACTTGTGCCCAGAGAGACTAAATGACTGCCCAAGACCACACGACTGGTGAGAAGTAGCACTGGGATTTGATGCAAGTGCTAACTCCAAATCCAATCTGCCTTCCTGCCGGCACAGGAGGCCTGGGTCCCTGCCACCCTCGTCCACCGGCTAGGTCCTCTGCTCAAGGTCTGTTCTGCCCTGGGTGACTCCCCATCCCCACCTGTCCTAACAGGTGGCCCAGAGGCCAATCCCAAGGGACGGGCTGTCATTACAACTCCCAAGACACTTGCCAAGGCTGTTCGGAGACAGGAAGACCCAGGGCAGGGGTCTGTGCCAATGCAAGGCCTGATATGAAGAGACCGGGCCCCCTTGGCTTTCTCAGGACAGGGCAAGCAAGATTCCCACATGTCCAGCTCATGTCCAGCTCGCCCAGCACTCCCTGGAGAGAAGCCCAGGAGCTGCAGCTGGAAGAAAGAGTATGCACAGAGGCCATGGCCCAGCTGCTCTGCACAGCCTGCTCCCAGGGCCCACTGCAGTGTCCCACTGCGTGGGCCTTTGTGGACTTAGCCAAAGATACACTCTCGACAGGCCTCACACAGCTGACCACGCAGGCCTCCCCTGCAGGGCCCTCGGATCTCTCCTTGTGTTTGAACAGAATTGGAACTGAATACGTCAGTGCTGTGTTTGGCATCAACAGATCAACGCAGTGTCCCTTCTACTGCACTCTCCTTGCTGGCCAGGGAGGCCACGACTGGACTTGATGCGTATGGTCCCTTCAAATGGGGCCAGCCAGCCAGGGCCACGTGAACTGACCACGGTCCTGCAAGTACCAAGAGAAAATTGCACAGAGCTGCACTTCATTCTCATGGGAGGCGCCCCTGAGACACACCAAGAAAATCATTTTCTCCAAGAACAGCAATGTGTCCAATAGTTGAATGCTTATTCTTGGCGTCTGTACACGGGATCTTCAAAAATTTCCTGGAAAATGAGTATTGTGGAGAAAACTAAGATTTCTTTACACCAAAATGGTGTCATCTTTCTTTCTTTCTTTTTTTTTTAGGTTTTTTTATTTATTTGAAAGGTAGATTTAGAGAGGCAGAGGTGGGGGGGGGGATCTTCCATCTGCTGGTTCACTCCCCAGAAGGCGGCAACAGCAGGAGCTATGCAGATCTGAAGCCAGGAGCCAGGAGCTTCCTCCAGGTCTCCCACACGGGTGCAGGGGCCCAAGGACTTGGGCCATCTTCCACTGCTTTCCCAGACCACAGCAGAGAGCTGGATCGGAAGTGGAGCAGATGGGACTCGAACTGGCATCCATATGGGATGCTGGCACAGTAGGCGGCCTTACCTGCTATGCCACAGTTCCAGCCCCAACGTTATCTTTCAATATTATTTTTCCAGGAGGCATTAACATCCCTGTGAGTATCCTTCCGTTTTCCAGCCTGGCGTAGACGGTTGCACGACAACTGCCTGCAGACCTCAATAGCTGTGGACATCAGATGCCCCACGCCTCTCCCAGCAAGGAGACTGACCTCGAGCCAAGGTGGACAGTTCCTGGGTCAGGTACCCAATCACACCTGAACCTAAGGGCCTGCTGGGGAATCTGGACCTAAAGGGGGGGGGGGGGGGACAGGAACACAGCCAGAGTGCAGATCTTCTGTACATCTGAGTCTCATTGCTTCAACACGGGCATGGTGGGTGGCCACACTGGCCCTGCGGACAGAGAGTCCGCAGAGGGGAAGGACAGGTGACCAGCAGAGAAAAGTCAAAGTGAGGCACAGGGAGAGAAACTGCCAGCTCCCAACACTTCCCCCTCCCAGACTGAACAGCTGAGTTAAGTTCCAGGAGCTACCCCAGGATCCACACCTTCAGTTAGTCTCGGCTTCCTCTGGCTACAGAAGAGCAGTGGCTTGAATGTTAAATGCATCCCAAAGGCCCGTGTCTTTTAAAGACTTTGTCCCCAGCATGGGGCTACTGGGAGATAGGGACACTTTAGGAGGTGGGTCCAGTGGGTGGCCTTTAGGTCACCGGGGACCCTGGAAGGTAGTTCTCCATGTGACCCTCTGCTTGTGCTCTGCCATCCACCACGTGCCCCTCGCCAAAGCAGAAGTCTGCCTCCGGCCCTTTGGACTTTGAACTTCCAAAACTCTCAGCCAGATAAAACTCGCCATCCATCGCAGCAATGAAAACTGGACTCACACAAGAAGGTGTGGTTACATGCAACCAAAAGCCCAAATGACTCTCCTTTTAGAACGGACATTCTGCCCATAGCCCGAGACACTGAGGCACGGGTAAGCACTAGGGCCAAGTGGGGGCCGAGCAGAAGGCAGACAGACAATGGCGTGCCTGGGGCTCTCAAATCAAGGGTGTGGAGGAGGGTACATCCTCCCTCCGCAGCGGTCTGGCCTGTCACCACATTCCTCGGAGCTCAGCACCGCTGCCCCAATCACTGTTTCAAGAAAAGTCATGAGTCTATTAACAGTGACGAGGGCTGGGTCCTCCCACCAGGAGCGGCTGACAGCACTGCTGTGGGTGGGTGGGGGGGGGATTCTGAGTCCATCCATGTGTCTGGTTGGAAAGTGTGGAGGGAGGCAGCAGACTGGACTCTTGGCCTGGCTGTGCTCAGCATTCTGGAGCAGCCTCTCCCCCTCCCTGACCTCTGTTTTCCTGTCTGGAAAATGGGAGCATAGGGCCAGCCCAGACAGGGGAACCCGGGGCCCCATCCGGCTTCAGATGCCACCCCTGGGCTTTGTGTTCTGAGGACCCTTTTCATCTCCACCTTGGGAAGAGAACTGTGACATCTGAGCCGTAAACACTTTCTTATCCCAATCAGCAGAGATGGCCCCAAGGACAACAAGACAAAGAGGAAGGAAGCAGCCAGAGGAATTTAGCCGGAGCCCAAGGAAAACTGGGGTCCAAACAAAGGGAGGCCAGACAGAGGCCTCAGAGTCAGCAGGAGCCCGTCAATGCCTCTATCTTCTGCGTCCCAAATGCAACCAGAGGTCTGAGCGCCAGGACCACGCTTCCTGGTGACAGAGAAAGCAGCAAGACCCCGGCGACTGATTTACAAAGAGCAGAAGCTCACAGGGACATCAGGTTATTGTCAGCTTGCAGGAAGCAAAGGACACCCGCAAAGCCACCTCCCTCTGGGCTCTTGGGGTGCTAAGTGGGTGGAGGGAACAGGAGTGTCACCCACAGAACCAACTTCCCTCCTGGAGCCTCTGACATTGAAATTGGAGCCCAGCAGGGGAAACTGTCCAGGAAGTATGCAAATGCCTGGGAAGTAGAGCATTCTCAGAAACACACTGCAAAGTAAGGCAGGAAGAGGAGAGGGGCCCAGAGGCTCTCCCTGCCCCCAGACCAGAGCAAATACTCCCCATGGATGTTCCTTCTCCATCAAGTATCATTCAAGCAACTCTGCTACAGTGCCGTATATGTTCCTGAAAATCTGCACCTCTGCTAAACGCATACACTAAAAATAACAGGATTCGGCGGGGAAAGCAGGGCTAGTGCACATTACTCCACACCTGCGGCACCTCGCGATCAGATCTGTCCACAAACAGTTCCTGCTCTAATAAAATCCCGCACGGTCAAGCCGCAGGCACCGGGAGCTCTGCCCTCCTTGCAGATGAAGGGCCTGGGGCCATCGCTTCTTAGAGAACCACTCTCATCAAAATTAAAAACCCATTGGAGGGCCAGTGTTGTGAGTCGTGGGTTCTGATGCTGCCAGCACCACCATCGTGTCTCAGAGTGCTACTTTGGGTTCCAGCTATTTTGCTTGTGATCCAGCTGCCTGCTGATGCACATGGAAAGTCAGTGGAAGATGGCTGAGTGCTTGGGCTCCTGCCACCCTATAGGAGATCTGGATGGAGTTCCTGGCTCCTGGCTTCAGCTTGGCTCAGGCCTGGCCTTTGCTGCCATTTGGGGAGCAGATGGAAGACCTCTCTCTCTATATATATATAATGTCTATCATCTTTGTGTGTTGCTCTTTCTCTCTTGCTCTTCCAAATAAATAATTAAAAATATATATATACAGGGGGCCAGTGCTGTGGCATAGTGGGCTAAGCCGCTGCAGCACTGGCATCCCATTTAGGCACCAGTGTGAGTCCCAGCTGCTCCACTTCTGACTCAGCTCTCTGCTAATGCACCTGGGGAAACAGCTTGGGCTCCTGCACCCATGTAGGAGACCTAGAAGAAGCTCCTGGATCCTGGCTTGAACCTGGTCCAGTTCTAGACATTTTGGCCATTTGTGGAGTGAACCAGTGGACGGAAGATCTCTTTCTCTCTCTCTCTCTCTCTCTCTCTCTCTCTCTCTCTCTCTCTCTCTCTCTCTTCTTTCTCTCTCTCTGTAACTCTTTCATATATATAAATCTTTTAAAAGAAACCCATCTGGGGCACCACTTGCATCCATTATTCTCTTACAGGCTGAGTTTCCCTAGGTCTTTCATCTACCTCTCAGCTTCACTCTAGAGAGCTTAGAGTGTGGAAAGATCCTAAAACAGTAGTGACGTGTACTAATGGAATGTTCATCTATGGGTCCTCAGCCTTATTTTTCTTTTTCAGTTATTCATATATTATCCTTTAATCATAAAAAAGAATGCCTGAATGTTTCAAGAACACAAACGTACTGGAATAAATTGTGAATGAGCCAACAAAATTTTCAGGTCCCTGACATCACTCCCGTATTTATCAATTACAGACATGTGTTGTAACAGAACAGATGAATAATTTCAAGTGTGAGATCATCTGTGGGGCACTCCCAGCAAGTCTTCAGAAGTGAGAAGACTACCAGTTCATTTTAAACATAATACAATTTCCTTAAGTACCTACTTGTAACATTTTAGTCAAACTGACTCTGTCAGATGAAAAATAGCACCCGGGGCCAGCTGTGGTGCATTGGGCTAAAGCCCCAGACTGTAGTGCCCGCATCCCATATGGGTGCCGGTTCGAGTCCTGGCTGCTCTACTTCTGATCCAGCCTCTTGTTAATGCACCTGGGAAAGCAGTAAGAAGATGGCCCAAATCCTTTGGCCCCCTGTACCCGTGTTGGAGACCTGGATGAAGCTCCTGGCTCCTGGCTTGGGATTGGCCCAGCTCTGGCCATTGCAGCCATCTGGGGAGTGAAGCAGCTGAAGAAAGACCTCTCTCTCTCTCTCTCTCTCTCTCTCTCTCTCTGTCTCTCTCTCTCTCTCTCTCTCTGCCTCTGTATAACTCTGCCTTTCAAATAAATAAAATGAATATTTTTAGAAAATGAAAAAGAAATAAAAATAGCACAAATTCCTGGCCATCCCTCCCACTGAGGGGAGCCTCTGCTCCTGCACCTCTGGTATGTGGGCTGCCTCTGGGCTGCAGGAGCAGTGACTTCACACGGCCTCCCAGGAGGGTCCCGGGCCTGGCAGCTTCCCCTCCCGGCCATCCACCTGCTGCCCTTGGACCGCTGTAGAAAAGCCTGAGCCAGCCTCCTGGAGGATAAAAGACCACAGAAGAGAGGAGCCAGGCTGATAGCCAGCGCCAAGCCCAGACCCAGGAGTGAGGCCATGTGGGACTGTGCTGCCCAGCTGGGCCAACACAAGGCAGCAGCCATGTAAATGACTGTGAGTGGGCCCCACAAAAGCACCACTGACCAAGACATGCCCACAGAGTCCTGAACAAATCAGATGACTTGTTTTAAGCAGTGAATGTTGGGATGGTCTGTTACATAGCAAAAGCAAATATAATATGACATTTTATAGCCATTTCACTAATTCCCTAATACCTTAATACTTTTCTCTTGCTTGGGAGCCAATAAACCTTTGATTCAGGCCTTCAAGAATCTATAGGCCACTAAGAAGGGGCTAAACCAGCCCTGAAAGTGGCAATGTCTCCAGAGACCCTACCAAGTCTGCATCATGTCAAGGGCTAAGGGTGGGTGTTGGGCCTAGAGGTTAAGACACGGGTTAGGAGTCTCTTGTCTGACATAGAATGCCTGGGTTTGCTGCCTGGCTCCAGCTCCTGACTCCAGCTTCCCGGGAATGCAGACCCTGAGAGGCAACAGTGCTTGCGTGCCTGTCACCCACGTGGGAGACAGGGATGGAGTTCCCAGCTCCCGGCTTCAGCCTGGCCCAGCTCCACCCATTGCAGACATTCGGGGAGTGTGTCAGCAGACGGGAGCACGCTCTTGTTCTCCTCTGCTCTTTCTCTGCCCTCAAATAACATTAAAAAAAATCTCAAGGGTGATGAACAGTCCAAACTCCAGGGGAGAGGATGTGTGGCAGGTGCATGAGGAATCTGAGTGGCAGACACTGATCTTGAGTCAGCTCCTGGGGGAGATGGAAGGAGTTCTAATACTCCTAAACCCAGACAAGGCACCAATATTTCTGACTGTGCTAGGCTCAGTCGCCATCCTTTAGATTTGTCCACTTGCTGTTTCCTGGAGCCCTTGTGACCACATGACAAAAGGGACTTCACAAATGTGATTAAATTAAAGATCTTGAGATGAGATTACCCTGGATTAGTCAAGTGGGCTCTACAGGAGATCCTTTCCCAAGACGGGGGAAAAGGGGGCGGGGGAGGCAGAGGCAGATAAGGGGGGGGGGGCTGACACTGGAGGGTGGGTGATGAAGAGACCATGAGCCAAGGGATGTAGGTCACCTGCGCAGATCTGCAGAGGCAAGGAGACGGGTCTCGTCTCGAGTCTCCGGAAGGAACAGAGTTCCACCAGCACCCTGGAGCAGCCCAGGGAGACCCACCTGGGGCTTAGCTATGACCTCCAGAAACACAAGATAATAAACTTGCATGGTTTAAAGCCACTAAATTTATGGTAATTTTTATGATAGCAATAGGAAATGAATACATTGCATGATTCCTCCTGCCTAGGAGAATGTAACTTGGAACATTGGTTCATAACAACTAATCACAAGAGCTAGCATTAGTTCACTGTCCACTTCATGCTCAGCTCTGTTCCAAGCGCTCTTCTTGTAATAAACTCATTTACTCCTCGCAGAGCCGATGTGCCGACACTGCTATAGTCCGTATCTTGCGGATGAGAAAAGTGGGCTTAAGCAACTTGCCAGGATCATCTAACAGGTGGATAACACAGCCCTGGTTTGAACCTGGGCAGTTTGGCTCCGGCTCCTACGTTTCACCATCACACCTCCCAAATCATCTGCACTGACAATAACAAAATGATTGACACTTCCTGAGCACCCTCTGTGCACCAGGTTCGCGCTAAGCGCTTGACCATATCCTCTTGCCGAATCCTCCCAGCGCCCCAATGGAGCAAAGATCATTAATTATCAGGGAACGGAGGGGCAGCCATGTTAGACCCAGATGTCCAACACAGCTGAGCCCAGATGTTTCAGAGCCCAAAGCCCAGGTTTAACCTCACACCCTACTGCCTCCCTCACCCGACTTGGGTCCACATGGCTGTGAAGAGAACAAAGAAGCATCTTCCAAACTGAGAAACGTAGGAAGGGAAAGGAGCCACTGTTAATAACTTCAGTGGACAAGGCGCAGAAGCTAGCACCATCCCAGCAAGCCCAAACGCATGGTCACTCCAAACACAAGGGGACTGGACTCAGGGCCCAAACCCTGCAGGTCGGAGTTCCCCAAAAGGGATGCCACGGAGCAGCTGCCAGCCAGGACATGGGCAAGACTGGATACTGAGGGGTGGTCCTGACCACCACAAAGCTCCACATCTGGGGACCCAGCACAGCAGGTGGAGCCTGTCTGAGGGTGGACTCCACCTGAGGACAGAGGTCAGGTAGCTCTGCATAGAGTCCAGGAATGCAAAGACCTTGAACCCTACTGGCTATGCCAGTCAGGAAACCCAGTGAGTGGGGAGCTCAGAGTCTTGGCAAAGGGGCATGTAGAAGCCAGAAGCAGTCAAGAACCTAAGGCACCCTGCTGTCCCTAACATGCTGGGTCTGTTGGACAAGACACCCTGTGGCTCTGTGCAACTCCAGTGGGGTCAGCCCATCTGGACAAAATGCAGCCACTGCTACCTTCCCTACCTACTTCCATGGGGATAACAGCAAGTGTTTACCATGCACCAGGGGACACTCTTAGCACCCAGCATGGGTTATGCGTGTAGGTAAAAGCCAGTCCATCATGATTCCCACTTCACAGAGGATGAAACTGGGGTGGAGACAAGGCAGCCAATAACTTGGGCCAAAATCCCAAAACTGTAGCTGGGATTGGAATCCAAGCTGACCACCCCTGTAAAATGCTACTGGAACATTCTTTCTTCTCTACCCAGTCTCCCCAATGCAGCCCACCCCAGTGAAGGTCCCTGGGAGGGGCACTCTCTGGTCTCCCTCTGTCGCCAGAGCGTGGCCTTGGCACAAAGCGTTCTGTGGGCAGTGGCTCCAGCTGCCATGTGGTAAATGCTTCTGTGCATTTGTGCTGGGTTCCTTTCTGTTCATGGCAAGTGGCACGGGCTTCCTATTTATGACACTGACATAGTTCTCCTAAGAGAAATGCATTTTCTTTAAATGGGCTCATTTTCTAAAGAGTTGGTAAATCAAGGCCTGGATGGTAGGTCCCTCAAGAAGTTTGGAAAGCAGTCCCCTGGGGACAGGATGCACCTGTGGCCAACAGCGCCGAGTTCTGTTCTCACGGGGCCTCCAGGTACTGCATCACCTATGAATGAACTCAAATCCACTGAGCCTCAGTTTCTCCTACGTAAAATCACCCACTTTATGGGTGTTTGTGCAGATTAAATGAGATGATACAAGGGAAGCCTTTAGCACAGAGCCGCTGCGTAAGGAAAATCTGCTGCCTCTGACGGCCCAGGGGTCAGGGCCAGGGATGAAGGTCCCAAGCCTGACAGCTGAGACTCACTGACTCACAAAGTGGGCTCCACGCTCATGGGCGAGGCCTGGGCATCAGGACTTTTGGGAAGCTTTGCAGGTGACTCTTATGGGAGAAGCAGGCTGGCAGCTAACCCCAGAGGGCTGTCCAATGACCAAAGGATAGTTCCTGGCTCACGGGTACTCAAGGCCAGCATGGGCCTCCAGCTGCCAACACTCTCGTCTCCTCCTGGTAGACTCTGCGGGAGGGAGCACCACGGGTTCCTATGTCACTTCCAGGGGCCCTGCCTCGGCGCGTGCCGGATGCAGGTCTAGAGCAGTCGGAACCTGAGCATTCACCCCACTTAGCCCGAGTCAGACTCTGCTCTGCCCTCTTCCTACAAACCCCAAGGAAAGCAAAAAGCTTGACCCACTGGGCCACATGATCTTGGTGGGCAAGGGTACGGGGAGAGGTGGGAAGGCCATCTCACTCTTCCTCCCAGGGGCAAAGAGGTTGATACAGGACAAAACCATTTCCTGCCCATTTTGTATCCCCAGGACTCCCACCACGGATCTGTGCACCCCTTTCAGAGACCAGGAAAGGAAATTTCAGCTGGAGCTGACACACAGCCTTTGCGCTCCAAAGCCACTTTGGTCCTCCTCTCACTGCACCTGCTACTGCACAGCTTGGAAAAGAGCAGGACTGGGAGTCACGTGCAATAGCCAGGACGCAGCTAGAAACCTGCAGAGCTGGCATCGGCGGGGCCTGTGGCTTCCGGTTTCATTTCGGCATGCTATCTGCTCCTGGACCAACCCTCTCCTGCCTCGGATGCCCAGGCCCTGGACAGCCACGCCCTCCCTGCCACATGCTGCTCATTCATTAAAAGCCCCTGATTCCTCTCTGCCACTCTAATTATGCACAGCAGTAATAAAGCAGCTTTCTCCCTTCCCAAAGAGCCCTATTTATATGACAAGAGAGCATTTGGCCCCCACAAGATTGAGTCGTCACTCAGAGGCTTGTGGGAATCAAAGCCGCATCTCTTCTAAGCTGGCAGAGCCCCGCCCGCCACCCCCCTCCAGCTTGGCCCGTTTCTGCGCATCCACGTTTCTAGAAGCCACCGCTGTGGAGTGGGCAGGAAGTGGAAGCCATTCCCCACTGCTGGTCTTGCTGACTCAGCACACAGTAAGACATTTATTGAGCACCTACTATGTGCCATTACTTAAACAAGGAAATCAAAGACATGGTTCTTGTCCCAGTTGGGAGAAAAGGCCCTAAGAGAAACAGCATAAGTTCCTGGGCCCCACGACTGACCTCTCGCCCACTCCAGTCTTCAACGGTTGGCCAAGATACTGAATTGCTCAAAGCTCTGCAATGGCTTCATTGCGAACGGGTAATCATAATAGTGCCAGCCTCATGAGGTTGTTGGAGGAGGAAATTGGATTCCTGCATATAAAGCTGGCACCATGACAGGCCCTCCACAAACACGGGCTGGGGTCAGCAATGGTTGAGCACCGAGGCTGGGGGACCAGCAGGTGGATCTCACACAGACACAAGACCCAGAAGGCTTCCGGAGAAGTGACACCTGAACTGGGTTTTGAAGGATGAGTAGAAGTTTGCTAGACAAAGGCAGGGGAGATCATTGGGTTCTGGGATACACAAGACAGTGTGTAAGGGACACGCACAGGTAGCGAGTGAGGCCCCCCCGTGGCAGAGGGCACAGCTGCAGAGGCAGGTGTTAACCGGGAAGTGGACCCTGCAGCCAGAACCCTAGGCAGCCATCCCCATCGTGACCTTTGCTTGGTTCCTCTGGGGAAGGCAAACAGCCCTGTCCACTTCCATCCATAGTGGGGTGGGCACAGAAAGAGGCGGATGCACTGTCTGCTAGCCACGTGCTCGGTCATTCGCACACTCGGCCTGGTTCCCTGAGGGCCCACAACGTGCCAGGCACGTTGCTAGGGGAGGACACAGCATGACCGCCCGGACCCCACGCCCAATGGCCTGAGCCCCAACCCTCACTCAGCTCTGTTCCAGCCTTGTGCTGCGCCTGATGCATTTCTCCTTGGGTGCAGCAAGGGTAACAGAGCCCCCCACCTAGAGGCGTTCATTCAACAACCAGTGTGGTCAGGCTCAGAGAGACAACTCAATCTTCCCAGGTTTCAGCCCACACTAAGCCCTTGGTAAATGTCAGGGTTTCGAATGCATGTTTGTGCTATGACTAACTGCTGGGACAGCGAGAATCCCATCTCCAAGGGCCACTGGTGCGAGGCCTCCAGGACCCCTGAGCCCAGGTGGGCCTGCCTGCCCACCATGCCTCCCCTCTGCCCCCACCCTGCACAGAATTACAAGGCCTCCACTGCGCATGCCTAGACCTGACTCAGCCACCCCAGGAGCTGGCCCAGGGTGCAGCCAGAGCCACGGGGGCAGGGTGGGGCTGAAGGTCTTCTCAGCACGCTGCCCACCTTCAAAAGTGCAAGTGTCCAGAAAGTCACCAGAACAGCAGGGAGCCCTAGTACCTGCCACCTCGATTCAACACTCTGCCCACCCACTCCCCACCAATCCCTGCACCACTGGGGTGTCCACAGGCCACCGTCCCAACACGGTGTGATGTGTGGGGCTCTCATTCCTTGAGACAACCCCCGTCGGTGCTCCTAACAGAGGGGTCACCACCCACCACTTCCACCTCACTGAGGGGCTCCAACCCCTGCAGTCGGATGGCCTGGGGCCCAACCAACACTTCCTGGATGTGTGACCGTGGCTAGGTCACTCGTCTGTGTGTAGACTTCCCAACCCGGCAAAAAGGAAGGCTGGAACAGGTCTGTTAGAAGACTTAGATAAAATCATGCATGTTCACAGACTGCAGTGAGGACGATTCAGAAATGGATGACAGTGGGATGGGGGAGGGGCAGCAGACTGCTCCTACGCACTACTGCTAATATCCGCACCCACCTACCCACCCACCCCCCCACTTATAGATGGAGGAATGGCAGCCTGGTGAGACACATGGAGTTCCAGCCAGCTCCTAGGGTGGCTGAGACTGGAGTCCATGCACTGGGCAGTCTCACCTTGAACTGTACAGCATGGGAGTGCAGTGGCATGTGGCCCAGTCCACCGGCATTTGTGTCCCCAGGGTGGACAGGGATCTCTCCCAGCCCTGGCACGTGCGTGTGCGCGTGCGTGTGCGTGTGTGTGTGAGTGTGTGCAGGGGAGAGGTGGGCACCGGCTTCATTTTACAGGGTGCAGAGGAGTTGCAGAGTGGGAGTTCATCTCTGTTTCCTCTTCCCATTTGACAGATCCTGCGCCCCCCTTGCACTCCACACAACCACCCACTCCACCCAGCACCAGAGACAAGAAACTGGCTTGCCAACTCCCAGACTAGCCATTCCAGTGCCACTCTAGCATCCTAATACCTTCCACCAATGGAAAGGGGGAAAGGGTGAGAGACAGGAGTCAGTGCAGTTGCTGAGGAAGGTTCAGACAAAGACCCTCGCCGGTGTGTGTGCCAGCCAGGCAAGGGCAGGAGAGAGCTGCGGGTTCTGGTGCTTTGGGGCACGGTCTGGGCTCTCCACCGCCCCTCCCGGGAGTGAGCCCTGTCAGGATCCCCCACCCCCAGCCTGCACTCCCCCACCACTGCAGCGCCGCGTGGGGAGGCACCTCCCAGATCCGCAGGAACAATGGGCTGGGGAGGGGGCAGGTGCGGCTGGGAGTGCAGCAGAGGGCGGGGGCCGGCGGCCACCCGCAGCGAGACACTGGAGCAAGCGCCCAGGGCGGCTCCGAGCCCCTGAGACTCAGTTTCCTCGGCTTTGGGGACCCCGCAGAGGCGAGCGCTCCTATCCCGGCTGCATTTCCCAGGCGTGAGGGCATTTTAATTTCACCCTCCAAAGACGGCTTTTCCGCAGCTCCGGAGGAAAGCTACGGGGCCCGGCTCCACTCACCCCTAGGCGCTCGGATCAGAGACGTGCGGCGCCCCGATGCGCCCAACTTTCCCTTCCTTGGGACCCAAGGAAGCCTGGAATCCTGGCCAGCCCGAGCTCCCCGTGGCGGAAGACTTGATTTACGGCCCTGGGCTCCGAGCCGCTCCGGCGCTAACCCAGCCCCCTTCCCTGGTCCTCTCCCGCTGCCCTCCCTCCTCCGGAGCCCTAATTACGCTCCCTAAGCAAAGCGTCCCTGGCATATTTGCAGAATTCGAGCCCCGGTCCTCCGCACCCGGGGCCCCCTACCCTGCCGCCCGCAAGGAGGGGACCGTCGGGCCCCCGCCGCTCCGCCCACCCCAAGCCCAGTGCGTCCCTGGGGCTGGGCGAAGAAGGGGGAGGGCTGTAGTTCGGCCGCAGCTGCAGCCCCCAGCCCCGGCGCTCGCGTGGGGCCCGGGCAGGACTGGGTGAGGGGCCAGGTCCTCGTCTCTGATTTTCCCAGGCGCCCACCCCCGCCTGGCTGAGTCACGGAAATGAGCCTCTGCGGAGTCCTGGCCACTCCGCAGCCGGCCATTTACCGGCCCGCCCAGGCCACGGACAGGAGGGGCGGTTCTCGGACTCGCACCCGGCCCCACAGGAGGCGCCACCCCGCGGTTGGAACAGCCAGGGTGCCCCGGCTGGGACTGCGGTCCCCGTCGCAGTGTGGGCACCCCGGCCGGGGGAGCAGCACGTGACGGAGCAGCAGCCCACCTCCGGCCTCCTGGGCCCCCAGCCCCGCCGCGGCGCTGACCCCTGCCCGGTCTGCGAGGGCAGCAGGATGCAGTGGGCGCGCTCGCTTTCCCCACTGCCCGCGAGCGGACTGCGGGGCACCGGCCCGTCGCGCCTCATCCTTGCCCTGCCCCGGCTGCCGCAGCCGCAGGACCCGCGCCCCGCGCTCACCTCGGGACCCGCTGTCGCTGCCGCCAGCCTCCTTGTCCGCCATGGTCGAGCAGCCTCGGCGCGCGAGAAGAGCCCTCGGCGCAGCGCCCTTGCGGGAGTCTGTGAGGGTCCCTGTGCGCGTCCTCGGGGTCTGAGCGCCGGACAGCGGGAGCACCGCTCTGACGCGGCCGCCGCCGCAGCCCGGGCTCCTCCCCGCGCTCCTCCCCGGCCCGCCCCGCTGAGCCGGGGCCAACGCGGGAAGGCGGAGCGAGGCGGGCGCGGCCCCGCACCCGCGCCCCGCCCGCCCCGAGCCGCTGCGAGGCCCGGCCCCCTCCTCTCGCTGGCTTGGGGACCCAGGGCGCGCCCCAGGGCCGGCCTGAGCTGGGGGTGGCTGATTTCTGGGGGGAGCCCCGGGCCCCGCGCTGCGTCCGTTCTTTGGAAGGCACCCAATGGCCGCCCCGAAGCCTTCAGCCGGCACCGCACACTCCCCAGCCTCCAGGAGATGCCCGATCCGGCCCCTCCGGTTTATTCCCAGGGTCCCAGAGGAGCGGGCCGGGGTGGCAGACCCGGGACGCGCGCGGGGCCGGGCCCTGGGCACCGCCGCAGGCGTCCGCCTCCGCACCGCGCGAGGACTCCATGGCAACTCGGAGCCCGGCGAGGCGCTGGAGGCGGAGGCGGAGCGCGCCTTCCATGTGTATGGGATCCGGCCTCCTCGGAGGTCTGAGAATAACGGCGTTAATAATGCAAGGCTTCTGATTCAGTCCCTGTCCCAGGCCGCCACACGCCTGCCGCCTGCACCTGTTCTGCCCGGCCGTGGGCTTCTGGAGCCCCGTGCCATCACCCCGCCTTGGCAAGGGGGGCGCGGCTGCAAACCTAGCGACCACCTTTAGAGGGGCCCTCGATGGTGCCTGACACGAGGCGACGCCTCTCCTTTTCTCCCTGTAACTGTAGCATCTTGCAGATAAGGAAGCAGGCTTGGTGGGGTTAGGCGATGATCTCAACAGCACACACAGCACTTGGGCACCAGAGACGGGATCCACCCCCGGTGTCCCTGACTTCCTGAGATGGACAGCATATGCCAAAGGACACCGAGGGGACGCTTCATTCTGCTGCCCTCAGGGATGGCCAGGTGGGCTGAGGGCTGCTGGGAAAGCCCAGAGACCTGGCTCTGCTCAGAAGGTGATGATAGAGTGGGAATGTAACAGGAAATGTGCCTTCTCTTGCCTGCATCAAAAATCCCAAATGCAGTCCCTAAGCTTCAGGACTCTCACCTGCGAAATGGGTATGACAGGAGACACCTCCATGCACATACACTTCTAAGACTGAAGAGGATTCGGTGAGATGACACATGTGATGTGCTTCCTGGGCATCACGCACAGGGCCTGGAGTCCAGAAAGCGGCTAAGAGTCACAGGCATCATTCGCTAGCCAGCAGTGGCCAGCTGTGCAGAGCAGTGAGTAGTGGAGGTACGTGGGGAGCAGCAGGTGTCCTGTGGAGCACCCTTTCCCTACAGAGCTGCTTGCTTGCTGAGACGAACCCTCCCCCAACCTTATCAGAGCCCAAATCCAAGCGATGGGTTCCCAGCCAGGGCCTGGAGGCCAGGATGTGTGGCACCCAAACATGGACAGGAAGGAGGGTGAAGGCAATGCCCCCGCTACAGCCTGGCCCGGAAAATCGGGATGTAGAGGGAAGGGCTGGCCTGGCCCTCTGTTGGCCCTGCAGCTGCCTTCTGGTTCTGCTCCCATTTCCTGCTGAGTGAAGAGGCCTCCTGGGTTGGAAGAGGAGGAGAGCAGTACAGCCCCTGGCTCTCTGTCCACCCAGTTTACCAGTATTGCATGGACGCACAGGTGGACAGTGATGCCAGCTATTAGAGACAGCACTGACTGAGTCGGGCCTGTGCTCACAACCGTACTGGGCTTCCCCAGCGCTCGCCGCTGCACGGTGGGCAGCCCTGACTGTCGAGGGAGACAGTCCCGCCCAGCCTTCCTCCACCCCGGTTACAAGCCCCTTCTCTCAGCAGGCTTAGCACCCCTTTCTCTTGTTTGCCCCACATCCAGGAATCCTCCAGGGTCCCTGTCCAAGGCCATCGTCCTAGAGAGACCTGCTGGGGCAGCTTCTCCACCCCAGGCTCCCACGGTATCCCGCGCATCCACCTGTCTCTGTGTTGTCCTCCCTCCACTCTCTGCTGGCCAGGTAGCACTGCTCTCAGGAGGCCCCTCTGTCTATCCACAGGGATGCTCAGCTCCACACCCAGGGCTGGACCACCCATGGCTCTCCTGGGCTCCTGTCGCACCCCCTTGTCCTTTGTGAGCCTGGTCTGCCTCGGCTGTGGCTGCCTGCACCCCGACCTCTCCCGTCCCCCAGCCCCCTGCCTCCCCTATGCTGGGATTTCAGGCGTGAGAATGTGACTTCGCCTTCAGCAGGCAGGGCCCTCCACTTTCAGGACGCTTCCCAGCACCCCTGCCGGCCAGGGGGCCTCTCCCCATCAGGCATCTTCCCGAGTGTCAGGACATTGGCCTTGGCAGCCTGTCAGAACCAGCAGGAACTCTGCGGCTCCTGACATCTGCCTCCTGCTGTGGCAAGGCCCTGGGCACCAGCTGCCCTCGCCAGACCCCGGCCGCAGGGACATGAGGACGCGTGAGCAGGATGGGAGATGACATGCAGGTCCCAGTGCCGGGGGCAGGGAGCAGACAGTCCAGATTCCCAGGGGAGCAGTGGAGACGATGAACACCCTGCCTCGGGTTTGCCTTCCCAGCTCCAGTGATGGCCACGGTGATTAAGGAGCGCGATGCAGGCATGGGTGCGCCTGACTCTCCTGGCGTCCCTCGCCGCTTCACAGGACCGGGAAAGGGAAACATGCAAAGGCTGGGGCATTGCTCCAACTGTGCTGGCAAGCCAGCCCCCTTGGTGGGCTGCTCACCTCCAGACCCCTGGTCTAGGCAGTGCCTGGCACCCGGCACATGGCAGATGCATAGAGATGCTTGATGCTAGGCTGGCTGAACTGGTCAGCAAAACAGGGACACGGGGCTGTGCCCAGCTGGGAGGGACAGTCCCCCACACCAACACTCCAGCTGACTTTCTGCAGCCCCACTGGCCCCCAGCTCAGAAGAAACTGAGATTTGCTGGTGGATCAGCAGCTTAGGAGGGCAGTGAGTCCTTGGTGGGGGAGAAGGAGGGCATCAGGCCAGGGGGAAGGAAATTGCCACAGGAGGAAGCAGCGTGCCCAAGAGCCTGGAGTCAGCGGGGACCGCAGGGAAACCAGGAACCCCCAGGAGGGCCGAGGACATGCCTGTCTGGGCCTGTTTCTTCACGGTGCAGAAGGGTCCGGGCCTGAGTATTTGGTGCAGGGGACACCTGCACCCATATCAACGTGCCTGGGGTCAAGGACTGGCTCTGCTCCCGACTCCAGTCTCTTGCTAATGTGCACACTGGGAGGCAGCAGGTGATGACCCAACTGCTTAGCTCCCTGCCACCCATGTAAGAGACCCAGATTGAGTTTCTGGCTTCTGGTTTTGGACTGGCCCAGCCCCCGCTGTTGTGGACATTTGGGCAGTGAACCCATGGATAAGAGATCTCTCTCTCTCTCTCTCTCTCTCTCTCTTTCTTCTTCTTCTTCTTCTTCTTTTTCTTCTTCTTCTTCTTTCTTGCAATGCCTTTCATGTAAATAAAATGCCAGCTGCTCCACTTCCAATCCAGCTCCCTGCTAATGCACCTGGGAAAAGCAGCAGAAGATGTGCCCCTACCCCTACTTGGGAGACCCAGATGACTGGCTCTGGCTCCTGGTTGGGGAGGGAACCAGGGTAGGAAATCTCTCTCCCTATCTCCCCCTCTCTCTGTCTCTCTGTAATACTGCAATTCAACTAAATAAAATAAATCTTTATAAAAAAAAAAAACTGTAGGCAGGATTATTATGGGAAACAATATACATAATACATTCAGAATAGGCCTGGGATATTTAAGCACAGTAAATGTATCATAGGTACTGTTATTTAATTTACATATTTAAAACACAAAAATGTCTTTACCCAGTGTATTACAAATGAGGGAATGGATCTAGGCAGTTTTCTCAGCTGGTGGAGACATACAGAAGATAGTGGGCTTAGTAGCTTTTTAAAAAAATGTTTATTAATTTTTTTGTTAAGAAGCACTGTTACTAGTTCAAATCTGAACTCTTTCCTGGAAGTGTCCGCTAAAAAAACTGCTTTGGACCCTCTGATATGCCTCCAGAAGTTTGTCTACAAGTTGGATATAACAGAGGTGACTCCTTATAATAAAAAAAATATATTCAGACTGACTCTAATGCACCATAAACCCTTACACAGAAATCCTGGGCACAGGTCAAACCCTGACCTCTGACCTTCGGTGCATTTTAAAAATCAGAGCAGGAAGGCCAGGATATGCATCCCCCTCTCCTGTGCCCCACCCTGTGGGGTGACTCCGCCTCCCAATTAACATTCCGAAACACACTTCACATATCCAACACGCACTGCCACAGGACTGCTCCTGGGCACAAATTCAAGGGCCAGAGAAATGATTTCTCCAAATACCACACTCGCTCGAGCCTGCAATGTAAACTTTAGAAATGCCTTCGCAGGTAATGGAGGGTTATCCAAACAGTTTTTGGTAAGAATTTCAAACAGCACAGGGATCTTTCTGCTGGTTCCTTTCTCAGCAACATTTTCAGAACTGTGCAAACCCCAGCCACGCAGAACTCCTGGCTGGTGATAAGCCCAGACATTCCAGCAGTCACGGCTCAAGGAGGACAGTGCCGAGGGAAGCGGGGTGAACTGAAATGACCATGCGGCCGGGAGAGCCTTCAGCGGGACAGTAAGGAATCCCAGAACACAAGAGCCAGGGTCCCCATCCCACGGAAGCAGACGGCTCCTCCTCTCCAACTCCCAGTCCCAAGCATGGCTCGCAGTCTGTTCTCAGCAAATGTTTGTGGAAGAAATGAGTACATGGTCTAGCAAATGAATGATGGGGTAGAAACCAGAGCCCGGAGAAGCTCAATTTCTTGTACAAAGTCACACAGTCCCAGTAGAACTAGGGACTAACGCCAGCCCTCTCCCTCCTGGATGAGCATGACCCACATGGACCACGGTGATGACTCATGGGAGCACCCGAGAAGGCGCTGAGGCCCCTTGCAGCTCCCTGGACAGGAGTGCTGATGACTTGGCAATGTCTGCCCCCGGCAGGGAGCGTGAATGGTCACATCCATGCCATGGTTCTGTCCTTCCTGGGACGCTTGACTTCCAGGACTCTGTCTCTCTAACTTTCCACAATTCTACAAGCAAGGACAGCACTGTGCACTGAGCAAAGACAAGTCTGAGGGGCCCGTGCTGTGGCACAGCAGGTAAAGCTGCCCCCTGTGGCACCCACATCCCATATGGGCACCTGTTCACATCCTGGCTGCTCCACTTTCCATCCAGCTCCCTGCTAATGGCCTTGGAAAGCAGTGGAAGATGGCCCAAATATTTGGGCCCCTGAACCTGCTTAGGGGACCTGGATGAAGCTCCTGGCTCTTGGCTTCAATCTCACTGAGCCCTGGTCATTGTGGCCATTTGGGAAGTGAACCAGCAGATTGAAGACCTCTCTCTCTCTCTGTAACTCTGCCTCCCAGAGAAATAAAATCTTAATAATAATAATAAAAGAAAATTTCTCATCCTTCCCTACTTGGACGGCCAAGGGATGTTGGTTACACATGAGCAGATCAGTATGACAGTCGGTGGAATGGAGATAAAGACACCTTGCTGTTACCTAGCCCACATCCCATGATCCTGCAGGGCAAACCATGGACAGGGGGTCCTGGGTGGCCAGAGCATGAATTTCATGCTCAAGCAAGACTAGATCCCATGCAGTCTCTCTGGGACCTCCTCCGAGGTTGGAAAGAACCAACTGGAGCCCTAGAAGGGCATCTGCCCCTGCCTCCCTCCACTGAGCACAGCACTAACAGAAGTTGTCGCTCCAAACAGTGGGGAGAGAGCATCAAACCTGCTCTCAGGACCCTTGGCTCCAAGACATGGCTCTGCCACGCATTTGCTCTGTGGCCGTGGGCAGGTTAGCTAGCATTTCCGATGCCCAGTCTCCCTATCTATACCATGAGGATATTTTTTCTGCCTCTTCCTACTTGTCACAGACCTGGGCTGCAAACCCAGATTTGTCACTCCTTAGTTTGTGATCTTGATTAAGCTTTATTGTCACATCTATAAAATGGGGATAATTAGTGCATCCCCCATCAGGGATGTTGTAAAGATTAAATGAGGTAATGTGTGTAGAATGCTTGGCCTAGAATCCCACACATAACAAGTGCCCAATAATAGAGACTCGCACCCCATGGTTGAGGATGACTGTGTTGGGTCTCTGGCTTATACTAACCTCAGCTCCCTCCTGTGTTCACTCACTTTACACTGGGCACTCACTAGCACAGCCATGCACTCCACTCCTTCATCTCGGCCTCCCAAGAGAGCACACTTCACTCACAGGATAGGGGGCAGCTTCCGGGGCCACATGGAGGTCCCCAGGCCAGGCCCTCCCTGCCCACCACGCCAGAGGCCAGCTGCCTGCAGTGTGGTCTCCAGTGGCTACACAGCCAGCAATGATCCCAACGTACACCGGCAAAGGCCTTCCCAGGCGTCGGGGCAGTGGGAGCGAGGAAAGGGAGAGGGCTCCTCCCCTAAGCCACTGCGTCTGGGCAGTGCTCACTTACAGCTGGTGGAAGCCCACTGTGCGGACCCCAGGTCACCACTGTGCAGACCCCAGGTCACCACTGTGCGGACCCCAGGTCACCACTGTGTGGACCCCAGGTCACCAGAGGGTGGGAAGTGCAGAGAGCAGCCCAAGGGCAGAGGGTTTAATAAAACAAAGCAATTTAGCCCCTGAAACAGTTGTTGTCTCTTCACTTGCTCTTTTTTTTCTTTTCTTTTCTTTTTTGACAGGCAGAGTGGACAGTGAGAGAGAGAGACAGAGAGAAAGGTCTTCCTTTGCCGTTGGTTCACCCTCCAATGGCCTCCATGGCTGGCGCGCTGGGGCCTGCGCACCGCACTGATCCGAAGCCAGGAGCCAAGTGCTTCTCCTGGTCTCCCATGCAGGTGCAGGGCCCAAGCACTTGGGCCACCCTCCACTGCACTCCCAGGCCATAGCTGAGAGCTGGACTAGAAGAGGAGCAACCAGGACAAAATCCAGCGCCCTGACTGGGACTAGAACCCGGGGTGCCGGCGCCGCAGGCGGAGGATTAGCCTATTGAGCCGCAGCACCAGCCTCACTTGCTCTTTTCCTTGGTATCCCAATAGAGTTCGAAGCCAAGAAGAATTAAAGGAAAAAAATCAGAATATTCAACTTCAAAGTGCTAAGTTTTTGTTTTTAGTAACTAAGAAAATTGAAGAGAAGAGGAAAATAGATGAGGAAATAGGTTGTAACTATGTGACTTAACAGGAGTGTATATGAGTGTGTGAGCATGTGTGTATATGTGTGAGTGTGTATATGAGAGGGAATGTGTGTGTGAGCATGTGTGTATGTGACAGTCTGTCTATGAACATGTGTGTGTGACCATGTATGTGTGTGTGAGCCTATGTGTATATGTCTGCATGTGAGCGTGTGTACAAGCATGTGTGAGTGTGTGTGTGAGCAAGCATGTATGAGTGTGTGTATGTATGTGTGGGTGAGATGTGCGTATGTGTGTGTATGTGAGAGTGTGTGTGCAAGCATGTATGAGCGTGTGTATGAGTGTATATATGTGAGTGTGTGGGTGAGCATATGTGTATGTGAGTGTGTGTGTTTGTGAGAAAGTCTAAGAGTTAAATGTGCAAAACTCCCCAGGGAACATTCACAGGCATAAACTTAACTACAGTTCGGCAAGCACGTGAAGAGAGGCCCCGTCTCACGAGTCGCGTCTGTTCGCTGATTACACATGGGGTGAATAACATGAATAACACCACTGGGTGTCTAATGACCACGAGCTGGTAAGCATGTCCTTACTTTTACCCACACACAGACGGCCCCATCGTAAACTCAGTAGTTTGATTCTTTGGAAAAATCCTGTGGCAACACTGAGATACTTTGACCAGTTAATCCTTCTCGTAGACATTTACTTTACGTCAAAAGAGAACAACTCTATTTATGCACATATTTTAAAATGTTATTGGAGGAGCCAGCATTGTGGCATAGTGAGTAAAGCAGCCATCTACAACCCTGGCATCCCAGATGGGCACTGCTTTGTGTCCCCACTGCTCCACTTCTGATCCAGCTCCCTGCTAATGCACCTGCGAAAGCAGTGGAGGATGGCCCACGTCCCTAGGCCCCTGCACCCACGTGGAGACCTGGAAGAAGCTTCTGGCTTCTGGCTTTGGCCTGGCTCCACCCTGGCCGTTGCAGCCATCTGGGGAGTGAACCAGTGGATAGAAGATTTCCCTCTATGGAGCTCTCCCTCTCTCTCTCTAATTCTTTCAAATAAGATAAATACATCTTTTTAAAGTGCTTTAAATTTAACAATAAAATGTTATTTGATGGGAGGAGTAAAATGAATAAAATCACGAATGTAAATAAGAGAGTGGTGCTGCAATATGAGAAAACGGCGCCTATCCCAGCAAGTGGGAAACGGGGGAAGAGCGGTCACAGGCAGCGACTGTAATGGCGGAAGTCACGCCTGCACGCAGAGACCGGCATGCAACACTCGCGCAAAGATTTGTCTTTTCCAAGGCTCCACGAAGGTTTATCATTCTCTTTCTCTGACTTGCAGGAGACCAAGGCCTCTCATTTCCAGGGAAGGCTGGGAACTCTGTCCTGCCTCCACCATCCCTCTGCCTCCACCATCCCTCTGCCTCCTGTCGTTGGCTTAGTTCCTTAATTGTGTGGCTGCTTTTTGAAACTGCAGCTGAAAACAAACTGGCCTGAATGCGTGGGCTTCAGAGGGCAGACAAGCCACAGTGAGCTCCTGATCAGAGCCCTGCCCTTTCGACTGTGCGCTGGGCCAAGGAATTTCACATTTGGGCCCGAAATGTCAGTCCCCACAAAAGCCCTTCTGAGGCCCGAGTATGAGCTCAGAGCTTGCTGGTCATGGTGGTGCACGGGCACCCCTAGGCACTGGACCATCCGGGGCGGGGCCTCCTCTCTCTCTGTCTCCTGCAGTCTTTGGCCACATCTCAGTCTGTTTTGGGTTTGTGCCCCTTTGGGAATCTGGCAAATGTTCAGATTTCGCAAGCCATTTCGAGGGTTTCATGGGTCGATACAGCGTGGGAGTTCAGAAACTGCTCGCTTCGGGCCATCTGAGTGCACCTATGTAGACAACCAGGGCTTCTCCCAGGATGGCTGGATCCCCCTTCCCAACACCTTCCCTCCAGTGTGTGGGGGGCTGGGGGGCAGGGAGGCTGTCCAAGGTCGCAACCTCAATTCCACCTGCACTGGATGAGGTTGGACAAGCACGAAAGCACATGGAGAACCAGGAGGGCAGAGAGGCAGTGTCCAAGGAGTGTTAAGAGCACCAGCTTGGGTTTGATCTCCTACCATGTGACTGTGAGCATTTCTTGGTACCTCAACTTTTTCACCTGTAAAATGGGGATAATCAGTGTACCAACTTCACAGGGATCTTATGAAGATTAGTGAGTTGATACAAGGATGTAAACCGTGGCTGATACAGAGAAGTGACAACCATATCAGCTCCTGTTGGTTATCAGCCGAATGAACTGTCTACTAGCAGAACTGCATATCCAGATATATGGATGCCATTGATGAATTTTTCTCTCTACTAATAGTTGCATTGCATTTAAAAGACCAAGAGGAAAGACACTGGCGTATTGAGAGTGGTAGTCTCAGCAGAGTAAGATTAGGAGGGATTTGGCTTTTTGTTTTACACCCCCCTACACTGCCTTCTTCTAAAGGTTTATTTTATTTATTTGAACAGCAGAGTCACACAGAGAGGTGGAGAGGGAGAGACCGTGAGATCTTCCATCTGCAGGTTTGCTCCACAATTGTCCACAATGGCCAGAGCTGGGCCAGGATCCCAGAACTCCACCCAAGCATCTCACACGGGTGGCAGGAGTCCAAGGACTTGAGCCATCATCCTGCCTTCCCGGGTGCATTAGCAGCAAGCTGGATCCATAGCAGGGCAGCTGGGATTCAAACCGGTGCTCTGATGAGGGACGCCAGCGTTGCAAGTGGCAGCCTCACCCACCGCACCACAACACAGACCCACACGCCGCTAACATTTTCTACAGATAACCGGATTTCTTAAAATAATCAAACCAGAATTAATAAACGATTCTTCACAACTGAATCATCAGAAGCGGGAGAGGTGGGTTAGGCATGGAGGAAGGCGTCTGAAAAGTGGGTGCCTAACAAAGCACAAAGCAGCCACCCTGCGGTGCATAGAGCTCAGCATCTTTGCAAACCTCCAAACAGTCCTGCCCTGGCCTCAGAGGCGTGGCTAACTCTGCTCCCTCCACATTCGGCCCCTTTCCATGATGTCCAGGCCACCGCTAGGCAATGCCCTCTGGCTTCCAGACACTGTCTGTGGACCGACCGCCTTCCCTGTGCCCTGTGCCCTGTGCCCTGGACAGCGGCTCAAGTGGGTGATGTCTGAGCTGAGGGCTAGAGAGCAAATGACACATCCAGGACCACTCAGCAAGAGGCAGCTTGGCTGGACTTCACACCCAGACCCTCCTCTTGACAACCAGGCTCATGTGACTGGACAGCCACGTGATCCATGGAGTCAGGGGTCCCAGCAATGAGGTCTAGAGCCAGGGAAGGTAGTCCCTGTGTTCTCATTAGAACCTTTGCCTGTGGATCATGTGGGTGTTCACCGTGTGTCCACATGATTGTGTGGGCATGCATGCACGTGTGACTGTGTGTACATTAGAGGAAGAGCAGCAGAGAGAAGATAGTTCTAGAATGTCTTTCAAGGACTCAGATACCACGTGTGGAGCTCGCTCAGGCAACAGAAATTTCAGGCTGACAAAACACAGAGGATGGACTCTGATGAGCAGGAAACAGCAAAGTCTGACCCATGGGATAGAATACCTTGGGACAGAGGCAGGCCTGGGTGGATTCGAGATCCTTGTTTCTGACCACGGATCCTGGAAGTTCAAGGTCAGGGGGAGCTGCAGAGGGGAAGTTGTTGAATTTTTGGTGCCGTGTAGAAGTCCCCTGCGCCACACGGCAGTCAGCCAGCCTGGGTGGGAACACGCACTTGAAGAGGCAGCCTGCCCCTCACGTCCGCGGGGCCTCAGCAGCCTCGCTCTCCTGGCTGTCTTCCCTTCCCTCTTCGTTTCGTCCTCTGGCGCAGTGCGGAATCAGTCTGCCCTTCCAGCCAAGAAAATTTCCGTATCCATTAGGACAGCCCCAGCTGCAAATAATAAAGACTCCTGGCTCAATAACAGGCAAGTGCAGAGCCGTTCTGTCCTTCTCTGTGGCTCTGCCCAGTTCTGCTGTCACCTTGTCCTCAGGCAGGAGACAGGGTGGCCGTCCCACGAGTCCTCTTGGGCCAGCAGGTGTCCGGAAGATCCTACATCTTCCAGTGAGGTGCTCTTCCCAGAAGGCCTCAGCTGGCCCCCTCCTCACTTCCCATTGGACAGAACTAGGTCACATGGCCACTCTGTGGTCCAGCCCAATCACAGGCAAAGATGCATCTAGGTTTACCCCAGAGCTAGGACAACACCACAGACAGAAAGATGAACAGCATGGAGTAAGGGGGGAACGGAGGCTGGGTAAACCACAGGGGCCTTGATAGTGCTGGATCTCAGGGTGGACGAGGCCCCTGGGGTGGACGCCAGTGGTCAGTAGCCCCCGGGATCCATTCTGCTTCTGCCGTGGCAGCACTGGTGTTTGCTCTGAGGAATCCCTTCGCTCACACACTGGATCCAGGCGGCCATGCTCTCCAAGGCCCGGTTGACCACCTGCATCTGGAGACTCCAGGAGCAGCCCCATAACCTTCTAGTACATTCCTTCTTACAGTTTCAATAGCCAGGCCACATTTCTGTTGCTTGCAGCCAAAGAACTCCAACCAGCACATCAGATCCAAGGCCATGAGAGCCCCCTGGTCCATTCTCAGGAGCTGATGGAAGTCTAGGATGATGCACGCAGCCCTGGAATTCAGAACCCAAGGTCAAGAATCAGAATCTGGATTCTCAGTGATCCTGTGGTTGGCTGTATGGCCTGGGGTAAGTCACCAGCTTCTCGGATCTGTCAGTCCCCAGCATGCCCTTGATCCCAGCAGCGATTGGTAGCAATCCCACATGAACATGGCCATCCGTGCTACAAAATCTCCGTGCAGCTGGGGACCAAGTCTTGCACTGCCAGACACCATCATTCACTCAATGCATGATCAAACTTCAGATCACATTGGCTCTCTGCACCTCAGATTTCTCCTTTGTAAAACGACACCACTCTGGGGTTTTTGGATAATTACACAAAATAATGTTTGGGAAAGAACTTTCGATTCTGTTAATGCCACCAAACATGAGATTGCTATTCACCGTATCTGCTAGAAGCACTCGCTTGTTGACTCACATATTGATGAAATAAAAGACATTAAATTGTGAGTGTGTGCAGTCTTGCCCTGCTTCCAAAAGCACTCATGTCTCTGTGTGTATTTAGTGCTTGTATTTCTAAAATGGAAAGAAATACAAAATGTATCAGACAGGCATGCGACTGGGGAATAGGAGGCTGGTAGGATTGAAATGAGAAAGAAAATTGGAATTCTCAAGACAGTTAGAAAAAAGAAAAATAAATAAAATAAAATAGAAGTTGATAAGTCCATTTTTAAAACCAGCCTTGATCCAAGAGGGGAAGGTGGAAGGAGATAAAAGAGGCACGGAGGAGAAAGCGCGGGAGACTGGCAAGAGAGGAGACAGGTGCTGCAGGCACTGCCCTGTGAGAAAAGGGGGGGGGGGGCAGCAGGCACTGAGAAGGGGCTTGGGATTTTGCTAGGGACCATGAATCCCCCTTTTGCATTTTCTCGAGAGACTGCAGCAAAGTTTCAATTTACTTCCGATTGGGTTGGGACCTGTGCCCGTCTCGGAATGCAACATTGGGCCAAGGCTGGCCCGAGCGGCAGCGCGGTTCTCACGGGTGGCAGACAGATGCTCCCTGAGCTGCCTGTGGGTGCCCCGGTCCTCACAGGAGCTTGTGGTGTGGCATGAGCAGCTTGCCTGTCCCGCCTCACTCTGTCAACCTCCAGAATTGCTCCTCATCAGCCCCGCAGGTGCCACTTTGTCCTTGCTTTCGCACGGGGACGGCTCTGCCTGCCAGCCACTCTGCCTCATTCCATTCCCTACAATGCTGCCAAAGTGTCTCCCAATGAGATGCATGGGGCCACGGCTGGCCCCGATTCTAACTCCTGACCTCCTCCCCTCCTGCCCAGAGTGATGTCATAAAGACTCTGCTCTTGGGCCTGGCCTTTGGCACCTACAGCGACTTGTGTACATCTGTCCCAGACACTCAGTGGCCACCAGCTCACAGACAATGACTGCATCGTGGCCACCCTCGCACAGCTCCAGCCATGGGTGCTAGATGCACAGAGAAATTCTGTTGCTAATGGGGACAGAGTTAACCGGGGAAAGGTGCATCCTTGATAGGGACATAGCCACCGCTAACCTAGTGCTTATTCCATTTGAACTCCTGTGTGTGGAAACTCCCTGCTTCCAGTGGAGCTTGTATTGATTTTTGCTGTCTCATGGCCAGAAGACAAATGCTCTCTTAGCTGAGATTTTAAAGCCAAATGTCTTCAAATGACACCAGTGAAACATGGTTATTTTCAACCACTGACAACCAAATAGCAATAAATGTAAAGAAAATAAAAACCTCAGGACCCCTATTATGGCACAGGGGCTCATCGAGTCCTGGCTGCTCCACTTCCAATCCACCTCCCTGCTAATGCACCTGGGAAAGCCATGGAGGGTGACCTGAGTGCTCAGACCCATGCACCCACATGGGAGACCTCGATGGAGATCCAGGTTCCTGGCTTTGGTCTGGGCCAGTCCCAGCTCTTGTGGCCATTTGGGGAGTGAACCAGCAGATGAAGGACCTCTCTCTCTCTCTCTTCCCTCTCTCCCCACCCCTCTGCCTTTCAATAAATAAAATAATCTTAAGAAAAAGGTGTGCTTTCAAATATTAAACAAAGAAGCAAAGAAGACCCTGCTGTGGACCCGCCACCCAGCAATGCCACTGCTGACACTCAGTGGGCCCAGCACACCTGCATCCTCTACTATCCGTACCAGCTGCACAGTGTGAAGCCCCCAGCCTCTCCCTCCCACAGGGCCCAGCCTCCCAGAATCTGGGCAGAACCATCTCAGCAGGGTGGAGCCGGGAAACCCCGTGCTTGGGGCCTTGGCGCTGGGCAAAGCTATCGCTGGCCCCAGTCCTAACTTGGCCCCATCTCCAGGCAGACACAAAGGGGTCATTTTTCTTTCCCGCATGTACAAAATGTGCTCTGGACTGGGAGTTTTTCAGGGTTATGAGATTCAACACAATTGGAAAAGATCATCTGAGGTTTTCCAAGAAAGTCAGATTTAAAGCTGGTGTAGACTGAGGCCTTGTTTTTGTCCCAAATAATCATGAATTATGAAAGCTGCCAGCTGGACGCTGGGGAACAGCGGGCTTTTGTGGGAAAGAAAGAGTCTGGGGAAGATGCAGACCCTAAGAGGGAGCTGCCGAGCTATGGGAGGGGCTCAGCTGGGTGCTCCTCACTTCCCTGTCTCTCTGGACGGGGCTGGGGGCACAGGCGACAGGAAGTCTGACTGCAGCTCCAGGTGAGTCAAGGTCAGGGTCTGTCCAGGGCCAGGGCTGAGTCTCACAGCGCCATCCACCACCCCAGTGGGCTTCTGCTCTAGCTGCCGGGGTAGCAGTGGGTTCTGTTTGTTAAGATTGATTGATTGATTTGGAAGGCAGAGAGAGAGAGAATCTTCCATCTGCTGGTTTGCTCCCCAAATGATTCCAACAGTCGGGGCTGATTAGGCTGAAGTCAGCATCCAGGAACTCCATCTGGATCTCCTATGTGGATGGCAGGGGCTCGAGCACTTGGGTCACCTTCCAATGCTTTCCCGAGAGCATTAGTGGGGAGCTAGATCCGAGGCAGTGGCCGGAACTTGAACTGGCACATCACAAGTGGTGGCTTAACCCGCTATGCCACAACGTCAGCCCGCAGTGAGTTCTCTATTGGGTAAAGCCCATCCGTTGGTCCCGCCCATGGAAGCCATAACTCCATATGGATTTACACTTTGCCCTTGCAGTCTCCCTCTGGGACTCAACCTACAAATATGGAACAACAGTGCAGGAGGCTATGACTTGTTGCAAAATACTGGAACCTCCACACACAGTCATTTCCAGACAAGAGCATAAACTAAAGGACGTGCGCTCCCTAATTCTCTGCACCCACAGAGAGGAAGGAAGGAAATCCCTACGTATGGATGTAGAGGTGTTTCCAGGAGACGAATGCTAAGTAAGCCCAGCAAAGTACAAACACTAGGTGGAGGGACCAGTTTGCACGGGGTCACCGGGCCTGGGAGCACAGTGGCTGCCTGCTCAGAAAGGAGCCAGCAGGTGCTCCTGGGTAGACTTCAGTGCCCTCCAGAAAACTCCTCGAAGGCCCCTGCCCAGCCCTGGTGCCTGGCGGCCAGGGAGTGAGAAAGCAGAGCCCTGCCCCTCCGCGTCCTGGGCCAAGGCTCCTGGCCCTAGGACCCTCCCCAGGGGCTGCCTGATGCCCTTGTCTGGTACCTTCTGAAAGAAAGTCCTTTGCTCCGCCAGTGGTTTTCAGTACTGGAAATGACATAAAAGAATTAACCAATTGTCATTTCCTCTTCCCCGATTCAATCAGCTTGCCCTGGCTCCTGGGAATTCTGTTCTTTTAATCATGTTTCTCTTCCAAATCACTCTTGCTAGGAGCAAGGAATGCCATTCATGTATCTTTGGTTCAAATCACCTGGCATCTACTCCAGTCTTATAATTTAATAAACCAACAGTTTCAGTTTCGTAGAGAGACTTCCTCTGAATAAAATGCTGGGAATTAGAAAGTTGCCGTTGATACGGCTGGTTTGCGTTCCTGTTCATGAATCTGTCATCCCCAGGAAGACCCAGTGGGCCCACAGCTACAGTCCCCACCCCACCCGCAGACTGCTGCCCCCTATGCTTGGCCCCGGGTAGGTGATGGTGCGCGCGGAGGCTGCTGGGTCCCTTCTGCTGCCTCCCCTGTGCCTCCTTCTCTAGATTGCCCTGGAGGGAGACTTGGCTCCAGAGACACAGGCCCTGGAGGAGACAGCAAAGAGGCAACCAGAGGACAAGGGCCTGGGCCCCCAAGGCTGGAAGGGGCAGAGGGCTGCGTGGGAGAAGGTGATGCCTGACCTCTGCCCACCCTCAGTTCACCCTCCTTCCTGCCACCTGCGCAGGGCACACAGGAGGGAAGGACTCCTCCGTGAGCTGTTGGGTGGAGGAGCAGCTGCAGGGCCTGCACAGCCTCCCCACGCTGCCTCCTCCACCACTCCTGCCTGGTAGCCTCGGGCCAGCTGGGCAGCCACATTCTTGCTGCAAAGAGCGTGGGGTGGGTACCGAATCACAGAGTTTTGTTTGTCTGAAGAAAGCCACAACAAGGGAGAGGTTCTTGGTAAACTTTGCACCCTCACCAGTGAGCCAGGCCTGGGCTCAGAAACGCAGTCCACGAGACCCCAGGAAGGAGACCCTCTTGTCTGCTGCCAGCTGCGGCTCCGCCTCCCAGCCTCTCCCAGCAGGCATGGCTCTTCCTGCACCTCTCTGCCTCCAGCACTCAGGCCGGGGAGTGGTGAGCCAGCTCCATCTTGGGCAAGTCCCTCTTGGCTCTGCACCTGCCAATGGCCTCCTCTTCACCAGTAACCCCCTCTCCTCGTCTCTGGCACCTCCAGTAGCCGAGAGGCGGGGCTATGGTGGTGACCATGCAGTCTGGCTTCTCCTCCGAGAATTAAACATAAACTTATCCCATGATCCCGCGATTTCTCTCTGAGCCACACAGCCAAGAGAACCGAAAACCTAACTTCACACAAGAACTTTTGCATCAGTGTTAAGAGTTATTCACAAGAGCCAAGAGCTGGATCCAACCCAGATGGCCAGCAACACACGAATGAGCAAATGCATCATGGTCTATCCACACAGTGGACTAGCACTTGGCCACACACAGGAATAAAGCACTGATGTATACTACAATGGGGAAGAACCTTGAGAATGGTAAGCTAGATAAAAGAAGGCGGGCACAGAAGTCCTCACGTTGTAGGATTCCCTTGGCGTGGAACGTTCCGAGAAGGCAAAGCCATAGAGGCAGAGAGCAGCGTGGAGGGTGCTGAGGGCTGGGGGAGGGGACAGGAGCGGCTGCTAACTGGTTCTCCTTGGGCTGACAGAAATGTTCTGAAGTTGGATAATAGTGATGATTAGGCAGCATAGCAAATATACAAAAACCCTGGTGAACTGAACACTTTTAAAAATAGTGAATTTTATGGAAAGTAGATGATGCCTCAATTTTTTTTAACAAGTAGCCAGCTAGCGTCACCCTGCCCTTGACCCCAGCACAGCAAGCAGGTTCCTCTAAGGATCTTTACCTGAAAGTCCCCCGCTCTCCCAGACCCACCCTCTCTGTGCTGCCCTGTGCTTCCCGGGGGCATGCCTTCCTGTCCTCACCCACCCGACCTGGGGCTCCTGCTGTGGTCCCTTTTATTTTTTTTTTAAGATTTATTTATCTATTTAAAAGGCAGAGTTACAGAGAGGCAGAGGCAGAGAGAGAAAAAGAGAGGTCTTCCATCTGCTGGTTCATTCCCCCAAAATGGCCGCAACAGCCAGAGCTGGGCTGACCTGAAGCCAGGGACCTGGGCTTCTTCCGGGTCTCCCATGCTGGTGTAGGGGCTCAAGACTTGGGTCATCTTCTACTGCTTTCCCAGGGAAGCAGAGAGCTGGATCAGAAGTGGAGCAGCCAGGACTGGAACCAGCGCCCATACAGAATGCTGGCACTTCAGGTGGCGGCTTCACTCACTGCGCCCCTGTGCTGTGGTTCCTCCCTCCCCAGCTACCCCCACTGTGCAGTCTGAGACTTTGACGGGGGCTGGGAGATGAGGAGGTGGCTAGCATTCAGCCCAGCACAGGGAGATACCTAACCCACACCCTTCCATATATCTGACTTTGGAGGTGCCTTGGCGTGGCCACCACCGGGCTCTCTGCACTGACCCACGGCCTGCCGTCACCCCAGCCTCCCCTTCCTCCAGCCACCAAGCTTCCGGGGGGACAGACCCTCCACATGGGGCCTCCAGGGGTGGCCTCCTGGGCACTTCCTAAGGAATGCTGCTTCTGCCTCCCCTCCTCCAGCCCAGGAAAGCCAAGTGCCCAGTTACAAAGCAGCGGGCTCAAGTCTCCAACACAGCTCCCGTTGCAAGGGGTTGAGGTTGGGGGTTAAGGGTCCCAGCTTCCAGGACTGGAGACTGGGGCAGCGGAAGCTCAAGGAACTTCCCCAGGGGCTGCGTCTTCCTGTCTGGGCGTGACACTGTCGGTACAGTCAGTCCAGCGGCACCCCACCCCCACCCCATCCCCGACATTCTCTTGACGATCAATTCCCCATCTAAGAGCAGCACTCGCAACTCTTCTTGGCTCTGCAACATGCTAATCAGGTTGAAGCAATAGAGCTCAATAAATTAGAGCAGAGCAGCTATTGATTCGGCTATTATCTCTCCTGCAGATGCAGGAAGTGGAGAAGGGAAGGCACAAGGCACCGCAGCAGCCGACCTCTCCAAAGGTTTAGTGTTCGTAGTAATTTGGGTTTTTGCTGTCGCTTTAAGAAAATGCAGGTAGGGGAAGGACCTTCGCAAGCACAAGCGTCTGCACCTCCCTTCCATCTCTCGTATCAGGTCAAGTGCCAGCTCCCCAAGAGAAGCCCCAAGTGGCCACCAAACTCAGGGGCCATTCATGCCATTCCCCTGCCTGAGCCTGGAGTGGAGCCCAGACCCCGCCCCCTGTCATTCAGAGTCAGGTGACTGAGCAGGGAGGTGAGAGCATGCTACTGCTTTTATCAGGTGTGTCCTCGTCCTACTCAGGCTGTCCCATCTCAGCCAAGCCTCAAAAGAGGTGAGTTGGGGGCCAGTGCCATAGGGGGGCGGGTTCAGCTGTTGCTTCCAACACCGCCATCCCATGTTGGAGTGCTGGCTGCTGTTTCTGATCTTGCTTCCTGCCAGTGGGCCTGGGAAAGCAGCAGATGATGGCCGAGGTGCTTGGGCCCCTGCCACTCACATGGAAGACCCGGATGGAGGCCCAGGCTCCCGGCTCCAACCTGGCCCAGTCCCAATCATTGTGGGCATTCGGGGGAGTGAACCAGGGATAGGAGATTTCTCTCTCTCTCTCTCTCTCTGTGTGTGTGTGTGTGTGTGTGTGTGTATGTGTATGTGTCTCTTCCCTTCTCTCTCTCTTTCACTCTGCCTTACAAATAAATTAAATACATGAATCTTTAAAAAGAGCCTGATGGAGCAGGTACTGTGGGATTCCTGTGCTGTGGATGAGAAAAACCAAGGCTCAGAGAGGGTGGTGACTGTGCGTGGTCACACAGCCTCTAAGAACAGGTCGGGGCCTCTGGTTCTCACTGGATCACCGAGGGTTTGGGCTCCGTGGATCCTGAGGTCTCTTGGTGAGGGTGAGAGCGAGTCCCCAGATGAAAGGCTGCCTGCGGAACAGGCAGGAGTGGACATGTGTGTGCTGGTGACATGTGTGCAGCTGGCTCAGAGGCACGGCTCAAGTGGGCTGGACCAGCGATGCCCTCCCTGGGTTCAGGAATGGGTGAGAAGTTCAGAGGAAGATTCAGAAGCGTTCAGGCCAACAGCTCAAGCCAGGAGGCCCCTGGCGGCAGCACGAAGCAGAGCCCATGAGGCTGCACGGGTCAGAGGCCCATGAGAGGGAATGAAGGCAAGGTGGAAGGAGGCAGGTGCAGGAGAAACCTCCAGCTCTCTCCTGGCTTGAACAAGGGACAGCAGCTTCCTCGAGGTCTACATGGCTCCTGTCACCTCCCTGGCTTGTCGCCTAACCCCCTATCTAGGTGCTCAGAGCAGCCTCCATCCTGGGGAAGAAGGTAACTTCTCCCTCTCTGACCTTCTCTGAATTTGCTAAGACATAAAAGCCCAATGCACCTGCAGTCTTGTCTGAGGATGTCTGCAGGCTGCTCACGAACCTCTCTGGGCGCAGCTGTGTGTGCACCGGGGAGGAGACAGTGGAAGCAGTTGGGTGGACATTCCCAAGGGTGTTCAGGAACCCTGGGGCAGGTGGTGGCTCCTGGAAAGAGGACAGAGAGGGAGAGGGAGCAAAGGCCATATGTCTATAGATGCAGGTGAGGCTGCCCAGGCTCAGCACCCCTGAGTCGTGCATGTCCGTGGTTCAAAGGCCTCATGCATCCTGGCCCCCAAAGAGGGCCTGGGTGGGCCACCCTCTGCCCAGTCCAGACAGAGGCACATTCATAGAACGGATAAAGCAAGGAAGCTCGCCCGGAGCTGGTCCCTCTGCAAACCCTGACTGGGGAGGGGAGGACGGGAGCCGACCGGACACTGAGGACAGAGGCCAAAGCCGGAAGCCTCAGGGTGAGCCCAGCAGCGAGGTCGTGGGCAGCAGGCCCAGGGAGGGCAAGCCCCCTCCGGGAGCTGATGTGGAAGCTGGGGTGGTGGGGGAGGGGTCACTGAAACATTCTAAACTGTACAAGAAGCCAGGGCAGGGCCTGGGGTCTGAGTCACTTCCAGGGTGTGGATCTGAGGGAGGATGTTTCCGGAATGAAGAAATCCAGAAAGATGGGACAGCACTTGCAAAATCCGATCAGAGGGAATGCTGGCTTCACTATGCGTAAAGGGCTCACAGCACGTGAGGGGGAGGGGCAGCCCGCAGTTCCCCCCCCACCACCACCATGGGCGGAGGCCTCTCTCCCAGCTCAGGGACTGGGAACGGCTCCCACAGGGGCTTTGGCTTCCAGAGATAGAGTCAGGAGACTCCGGGAGTGGGGGGTCGTCCTGGGGCTCACACTGCTGCCCCTCCGCACAAGCCAGGCTGTCCCAGGGGCTGTGCCCTCCCAGCCAGGGCCTCACCTAAACATCCCACCCTATTCCCCTGTTGTTTACTTTCCAGGTGAGCTCAGTGAAGTCATGTTGGAGGCAGAAGAGCCAGGCAGAGGCGGGGTCTGCACTGGGCAAGGGGGGTGGGCACCAGGTCCTAGCCTGGAGTGAGAGCTCAGGACGGGGTGGCAGTAGCAATGAGGGCTAAGGGGGCCCCAGCTGTGGGATGCCAGGCCAGTGGCCACAGAAACCTGGGTCGTGTGGGGCCCGGCTGTGTAGCAGGAGGCAAGGGCACCTGAAGCCCCGTGGGAGCAGGGGTTGATCCTGGAGCTCGCAGAGGGATCCCCGACATTCAAGGGACACAAGGAGACAGAACCCTCGGCGCTCACCCACTTGCCGCAGGGCCAGCAGCCTGGGACTCGGGCATCTGTCTACACCGGAGGGCACTCGGGGCTATTAGCCCTTTTGCAGCTGTTGGAACTGAAGCCCAGTCAGGATAAACCACAGCCCAAAGCTGGCTCCAGGGCTCAAGCACCCCTGGGGCCTGCCCTGTCTGATCCACACGCAGCTCTGCAGAGAGGGGACTCGCTGCAGCCAGACCTAGCTGGCTAGAATGGAAGAGAGGGTGGGCCAGGGGCCCCCCAAATACCCTGATTCCCCCATTCATTCTTCCTTCCACTTCTCCCTTCTTCCCTCAGTGTGGGCGATCCTGTACCTGGCGGGGAGTCTGCCTGCCCTGTCCATGCAGGAGCTTGGGAGGGTGTGGCACACCATGCCCCCTGGGTGGGACCCCACAACCGGACTGCTGGCAGGTGGCAGGAGCCCCAGGCACTTTTCCCCACCATTGCTCCCTGCTAAAGGGCCAATTAGGCAAACAGCTCCCGGGTGTGGCCCAGGGCAATTAGGACCACCTGGAAAGCTACCAGAGCTAGGTGAGGGTCTAGGCGACCCTCAAGCTGATTGGGGAAACATAGCAGCACCAATATCAGTTCTATCCTATAGATTTAGTGTTGCCCTGAGTTAGTTATGCCCCTTCTACCTGCCCTTTAACAGCGTGCGTGGTCGTTAATAAAAGCCGACATGTTCACCAAAACTTGTGTCCTATGCTTCTTGCCCAAGAATGCCATCACCCTACCATCCCTACAGTGCACATGCCGAGCCCACAACTCTCCCCTCCAGAGTGGCCCAGTCCGAGCAGGCAAAAGCAGGCCAGCCTGGGAGCAGGCTCCCCGCTCCCTGCATGGCCCAAAGCGATACCTGGCCTGGCGTGAGGTCCCGCCCATGAGCAGAGGCTTCGTTCAGCTCACGCTGGTAGGAAAGCGGGCCCAGCACCCGGAGGGCATATGGTGCTTCCCTTCTCAGAAGCTCAGCTCCAGGCTGGGCACTGCCGACCCAGCACCAGACAGGGCAGGGAGACCAGGGGTGGGCCTCGTTCACGGCCAACTGGGGAGCGAACGTTCCCTTCCCTTCTCCCAGTGCCCTGGCCAACCTGCCACGCTCCGGGGTGCACACAAGGTGCAGCTTGGGAAGTCATTCCTGCTGCCACTCGGCCTGCAGTGAGGAGCCCTAGCTGACGCTGGTCCTGCACCAGGGCAGAGCTGCGAAACAGCCCACGTGGCGCTCACCGCGCCTGTGACAATGATGGTGACAAAGAGCAGAAACAGGCGCTCACCGCACCTGTGACAATGATGGTGACGAAGAGCACGATCATGCTGACACCGTGGGGGACACGGCGCTGGCAGACCTCCCCCCAGGTCACAACTCCAGAGCCGCTCAGCTGAGAGAAGGAGACGCTCCCTCTCCGACCCTGAGTGGCTGGGACACACGCTTGTGTGTCATACTTGCCACCCTGTGGGGATCCTTAGGAGACACTGGCTCCAGGCCTAGGCCACTGGTTCTCAAAGTGTGTTCCCCCCGCCAGCAGGCGGGAACTTCACGGCAATGCATTCTCAGGCTCCACCACAGACCCGCTGCCTGGGGAACCATGGGCGAGGCCCCACCAGTGTGCTCCACCTCCTCACTGATGTCCGAGGGCACCCGGGTGCGCTTTCTTCTCATCCAGGACCCAGCCCTGCTAAGACACTGTTCCACTACAAAAAATGGCCTACATGAAAGATCTCTGTGAGTGAGATCCCGGTGGAAAGAAGGGGCCATCGAAGAAGGAGGTACCTTTCTCTGAAGGAAGGAGAGAACTTCCACTTTGACTATGACCTTGTCTAAATAAGATCACAGTTGGCGAACTCAAGAGGCTTCCATAGCCTTGGCAGCTCATGACAAGAGCCTCGGGTGATTACTGATATCATGAGAGCGTCAATTGTTAATCAACAACAGGAGTCACTGTGCACTTGCTCCCCATGCAGGACCTCGATCCTAAATGTGTTGTACTATGAGAATCAACAGTAAAACTAGTATTCAAACAGTACTTTATACTTTGTGTGTCTGTGGGCGCAAACTGTTGAAATCTTTACTTAGTATACAGTTGGTCTTCTGTATATAAAGTTAATTAAAAGTGAATCTTAATGAAGAATGGGATGGGAGAGGGAGTAGGAGGTGGGACTGGAGTGGGAGTGGAAGGGAGGGTAAGGGGAGAAGAACTGCTATGATCCTAAAGCTGTACCTATGAAATTTATATTTATTAAATAAAAAGCTTTCTTTAAAAAAAAGAGAGAGAGACTGTTCCACCAGAAGCAGGAGTTTGTGCCGCTGGGAGGGGCGCTAAGGGGGGATCTTGCGCTCAGCCTTAGTCCACACTGCCAGGCCCACCATTTAAGAAGCTGCTCCCCCACGTCCTGTGCCCCCCAGTAGCTGCCATCCTGATCCGACCCCAGCGCCCTGGAGACAAGACCCTGCTGTCCTGTGCTGCTGAGGACAGCACTGCCCGAGGCACAGGTGCGGCGGCTGCACTGTCTCCCTCTCCCACCTCCCTCCCTGAGGCCCAAGGTCACCCGCCTCCGCCAGGTGTCCAGCACTGACCCCACCAGGCGCCTCGCACAGGACCCAGCTCAGTGCCTGTCCCACCAGGCCTCCCTTCCTCCCCGCTGTGCTGCCTCTTGGCCGGGGGCAGCAACCCTGTGCCCCCTCCTGCGTGTCCTGCAGCTCCCTCTGCTGCTTTCCTCCTTACCAGTGTCCTCCCCTGGGACCAGCAGGGCCATGAACCAAGTCCTCACCAGGCACCAAGAATGGGACAGGGGGTCTCCACAGCTCACAGACCCCATTTTGCACGTGAGTGAACTGAGGCTCAGGAAGGGGAAATCCCAGGAACCCATACGGCCCTGCAGTTACAGAGAGAGACAGAGACAGAGAGACAGAGAGAGATGTTCCATCCACTGGTTCACTCCCGAACTGGCCTCAATGGCTGAGGTTGTGCCAGACCAAAGCCAGGAGCTCGGAACTTCCTCCAGGTCTCCCACAAGCATGCAGGGGTCCAAGGGCTTGGGCCATCTCCTGCTGTTTTCCCAGGCACATTAGCAGGGCTGGAACAGAAGCAGAGCAGCCAGGTCTCCAACTGACACCCATATGGGATAGCGGCGCTGCAGGCAGTGGCTTAACCCGCTGCACCACACTGCAGGTCCTGGGGCCTGGGATTTGAACCCCTGCCCATCTGGATGCAAAGCTAGCTCTCTGTCACCCCCTGCTGCCTCTCCTAGAGAGCCCTGGGGAGGGGCAGCTGGGGACAGGAAACGCAACACTGACTGTGACATTGTTTCCTGGCTGCCTGGTTCTGGAAGGCGGATCTGTCCTTGCACTGATACTCAGGACAGATCTGTCCCTGCACTGACACTGAGGACTTGGAGAGCCTGAGACCAGAGGGCCGGAAGCAGGAGCCCCCACGCTCCCCCAGAGGTACGCTGTAGGCGGTCCTGCTTCCCTCAGTGCCGGGATGGGGCTCGGCCCCGTTCCTACGTGAGGCAAGGGCTGGAGGACTAGGGAGGGGCGACCGGGCACGGGGTAATCAGGGCATTTCAAGTCCTTTCCCAGAGCTGCCAGACAGAAGGGCCTGGCTGACCCCGCAGCCCGCAGGGGTCCCCTACCCGAGACATCTGCACCAGTGACGTCTTGAAGTCGCTGTGCCCGCCCCCGGCTCCTGGGACTGCGAGTGTGCCTTCGCCCCTCAGGTGCCCAGAGCACACAGACAGAGAGCTACCTGGGTGCTGGCATCACCAAGGACTAGCCAGGAGGCAGCTGATTGCCACGAAGGACACTAGTGTGGCCTCTGGGGGTGGGGGCCGAGGGCTTTGGGCCCCCCTTCCATCCTCTGGATGTTACCTGGCCTCTAAGGATGCTGCCTACTTCCCTGGAGGACCCCAGGACCCAAGCCAAGCTCCCCTGTGCCTGGTTCCCACGTCCCTGTCCTCAGTGGCTGCCGCAGGCCTCCCCGGCTCGGCCTTCTTGGGCCTGTCTGTTGGTCTTTCTGTAGGATCCAGGCAGGTCTGGTGGGCAGCCAGCCAGGAGTGCCATTTCAGGTGTGCACACGTGGACAGCTCCCTCCTCGCCAAGCCTCTGATCTCCAGCTCCTTGGAGCTGCTGGCCACACCCTGGCTCTCTCCACCGGCTTCCTGCCTCCTGGGTGCACAACCTCCATTGTCTCTGCTCTTCTATTTGTGGCCTGGAGTAAAATCCGTGAGCAGAGGTGGCCAATAGTGACTTCGGAGTTACAGGGAAGCTTTGGAACTTAGAAAACTCTGAACAAACCCTGGCTTTCGAAAGCATGTTTTGCCAAGCAGACAAAACATGAGATTTAAACAAAGCTGAATTCGATTGTCAAAGCTGAGCAATGAATTTATTATTATTCTAGGAGAAACTGACCCGTTCCCTGAAGTACTTAAGCTATTGATTCAATGGATACCACGAGCGCTGAAATGTAAGGACAATTAAAAATGCATGAGTCTTAGTTTTTTAAATTGTTATCTCCACAGATGATGGTTAAAACTCTCAAAACTGGGCCGGCACCACAGCTCAATAGGCTAATCCTCCACCTTGCGGCGCTGGCACACCGGGTTCTAGTCCCAGTAGAGGCGCCGGATTCTGTCCCGGTTGCCTTTCTTCCAGGCCAGCTCTCTGCTGTGGCCCGGGAGTGCAGTGGAGGATGGCCCATGTGCTTGGGCCCTGCACCCCATGGGAGACCAGGAGAAGCACCTGGCTCCTGCCTTCGGATGAGCGTGGTGCGCCGGCCGTAGCACGGGCCGCAGTGGCCATTGGAGGGTGAACCAACAGCAAAGGAAGACCTTTCTCTCTGTCTCTCTCTCTCTCACTGTCCACTCTGCCTGTCAAAAAAAAAAAAACTCTCAAAACTGGTACAGCGTGGTCTTAAGGTCATTAGTTAGAATTATGAAAGCTGGCCGGTGCCGTGGCTCAACAGGCTAATCCTCCGCCTGGCGGCGCCGGCACACCGGGTTCTAGTCCCGGTCGGGGCGCTGGATTCTGTCCCGGTTGCCCCTCTTCCAGGCCAGCCCTCTGCTGTGGCCCAGGAGTGCAGTGGAGGATGGCCCAGGTGCTTGGGCCCTGCACCCCATGGGGAGACCAGGAAAAGCACCTGGCTCCTGGCTCCTGCCATCGGACGAGCGCGGTGCGCCGGCCGCAGCGCACCGACCGCGGCGGCCATTGGAGGGTGAACCAACAGCAAAGGAAGACCTTTCTCTCTGTCTCTCTCTCTCACTGTCCACTCTGCCTGTAAAAAAAAAAAAAGAATTATGAAAGCTACTTAGGGACATCTCTCTACGTGCAGTCATCCTTAAGAGGGTTTTGCCAGTGGGATTATTCAGGAATACACAGCATCCCGTAGACTGCTTATCGGGACTGGGTTCCCGCGAGCTTTTAATTTGATTTACTCCGAAGCATCTAAGAAGCAATGCCAATGATAAACAGGAACTAAGGAATAGCCTCTGGGTGGGCTGTGGCCCCCTAGATGCACTCAAATGGTAGGAGATGCCAGCCAGCCTGGAAGGCTCCCCCTGGTTGCTCCTGGGTTGTTAAATTCCTGCTGGGTGGCACTGGGCTCTTCCAATGTCTGAGGCTGCATTGCAGTCTTTGGCACTGAGACCTTTCCAGAACTTTCCAAGGGCAGCTCAAGCACATGCTGCCACAAGCTGAATAATTAGAAGTGTCTGCTCCTAATAACTATTGTCTTTTTCCTGGCAAACTCTGCATCATCCGAACTTTAGGAGTCTTCGGTAGTCAGAGGCAGAGAGCAGCCACCAGCCTCTTCTTTCTCCTTCTCTCCCCATCTGTCGCCTCCTGAGCCGGGAGCCTACAGTCGGGCTTCCCCAGACTGCACAGGGACATTCATCACTGCACGACGGAGCGTGCCCAGAAGGGCGTGGGTCAGTGTTTAACAACCAGCTTTCTCACCACTGATTTGTGTGGTTTTTGTAGATCTCTGTGGCACGTGTGTTCCTGCCGTGGCCGACTTGAAGCCACCAATACGACACACTGAGTACAGAGCTGGGAAGAGAGCTAAAGTACCACGGATGCTCCATTAACACATTAGTTATTTTGCATCACTTAGCTACACAGACACAAATAACTTTAAGTGCAAAGACAATAAAATGCACTAAATTAATTAGAAAGCACTGAGTTCTGTTATTACCTTTGCTTTTATTGTAATTTATTCAAGTGTAATATTCCCATTTAATATTTAATAATGCCTGTGTTTAACAACATGTTCACAAAATTCCTGCAAATTTAACCACTGGCTTGTAGGAGTTGCCAACCTACTTCTGGCATGCCTGGGGTGCACAGCAGGTGGTGAAAAGTCAAGAGCATCCCCTTTGGCCAGCACCACGGCTCAATAGGCTAATCCTCTGCCTGCAGCGCCGGCACTCCGGGTTCTAGTCCTGGTTGGGGTGCCGGATTCTGTCCCGGTTGCCCCTCTTCCAGGCCAGCTCTCTGCTGTGGCCCAGGAGTGCAGTGGAGGATGGCCCAGGTCCTTGGGCTCTGCACCCACATGGGAGACCAGGAGGAAGCACCTGGCTCCTGACTTTGGATCAGCGCGGTGCACCGGATGCAGCACGCAGGCCGCGGCGGCCATTGGGGGGTGAACCAACGGCAAAGGAAGACCTTTCTCTCTGTCTCTGTCTCTGTCTCTCTCTCTCTCTCACTGTCCACTCTGCCTGTCAAAAAAAAGGATAAAAAGAAAAAAAACAGAGCATCCCCTTCTAGAAACAAGATGGTAACTTGACAGTCCCAAGCAATCTAGCCTTCAAATACACATGTTTTTGCTTAGTAAGTGTCCAACAAATGCGCTTAAGGCTGTGCAATGCATTCATACCAGGACGCCTGAGTGTTGACCACTATCACTACAACCTCAAGATGGCACTGTAATGGCAGACCCTGGGTAGACGGCCCAGAGAGGCAGCCCATTTTTGCAGTGGCCTCAAGCCCTCGAGAAAGCAGTTCAGGAGGGGCTGCATTGTCCTGTCCACACACAGACCAGAGAGCTCAAAGCCTCACATTCCCGTAGCCCACGCCTGGCTTCGGGGGCACCTGCATGCATAGCAGAGTGGCAGGGTGTATCTGTCCTTGGGACACAAAGCCGCTGGATTCTGATGCAGCTCAGGTCACCCCTTTCGAGAGGGGCAGCAAAGTTCCTTCTGAAATTCTCAGACCAACCGTTACCACTCAGCCTGTGTGAGCCCAAAGCCATGTCAAGGCCTTCGCAACATCACCAGTCACCACACTTGCCTTCCAGCGGTGCACTTGGGGTAGGATGGGTGGCAGTGGCCATTGGCCAAGACCAACGGTGCAGCAGGTTTTAGACCTGGAGTTCATCTGGGTGCCAGACGCAAGCTTTTGGGTCTGGGGGGGGGGTGCGAGAGACGTGTCCCCGCTGGGGAGACCAGGGCAGCTGGGGCCTCCGGCGAGGGTCCTGGAGAGACGGGAGGAATTTCCCTGGCAGGTTGGGACGGTGAGGATGGGGCACCTCGGGGACAATGGCTCCCGCAGAGAGAATCAAATTCCCGCTGACTGGACCAGGATGTGGCCGCGTAACCCTCTGCCCAGCACACGAGGTCACGTGACACTCAGCCTCGGCTCACTTTGGTCTTGTTGCTCCCCTGTCAGGAGCCTGATCCTCAGGGGAGGTTGCTGTCCACCTCGGTCCCTCCACGAAGATGACCCGGAGCAGAGCTGCCCCTGGCCCACAGTGGGATCAGGGGTTGGTTGTTCCCAAAGCATTGCTTGTGTATCCAGGTTGGTATTTAGGCAGAAGGGCCAGTGGGAGCCAAGTTCACAATTCGGATACTGCAGGACCTGTTGGGAATGTCCTGTAGCCCAAGGGAGCTGGAAGACAGGGCTGTGTGGGCAGGCAGGGCCGAGCAGACAGGAAGGGGAGAGGAGGGACAGGGACAGATCCTGGGATGGGCCCTTGTGATGACCCTGCTCTGGGCTGCCTGGGGCTCACTCTCTCTGTGATCCAATCAGTGTCCCAGGGCCATGCATCAGTCATTATTAGCACCACTATTGTTAACACCAGGCGGCCGGCCAGATGCACTCCTGGTTTCTCTGTAGAATCCTTACCCTTCCCAGAAAGAACGAGCTCCTCCCGGAGAAATGTCTCAGTCACGGCCAAGATGGACAGCCGGGCAGGGCTGGGTCCAAGGTGAGGCCAAGGGCGGCCTGGCCTGCAGCCGCCTCTCAGGAAGTCTCTTCCTGTTCCTGTCCGTGGCTGTTGCTTAATTATCGCTAAAAGGATCAGATTCAGAGCACTCAGCCTCCCTGCCATCATCCTCACCTCACTGCAGTTTTAATCGGTCTCCCAGCTGCCGGCCTCATGGAGAACCCAGAGGCTGCAGGCTCTGCCCTCCCCAGAGGTCCCAGCACCTGCGCTGTGCCTGCTTCCGGGTCCTTGGGTCTGGTGATTACATCGGACTCAACCCAGAAAGGGTTTCTCCAGCGAGACAAGAACATAAAGTTCACCAAATCACACCACAGAGGCAGTAAAAGGGAACCCTGAGATGTGTGACACCAACAGCTGACACAGGCAGGACTAGTGCCCAGATGGGACAAGACTGTAAATCAGTCTTTAAAAGATAATGCTGTAGGGGCAGGGGTTGCGGTACAGTGTGGGTTAAGCCACTGCTCGGGACGCCCACATCCCATAAGGAGAGCCTGGTTCCAGCCCGGGCTGTTCTGCCCTTCACTGCAGCTTCCTGTTAAGGTCCTGGGAAAGCAGTGGATGATGGCCTAGGCCTTGGGTCCCTGCCACCCGTGTGGGAGACCTGGGTGGAGTTTCAGGCTTCTAGCCTCAACCTGGTCCAGCCTTGGCCATTGCAGGCATTTAGGGAATGAACCAGCAGATGGAAGATACCTCTCTCTCTTTCTCACTTCCTTTTAAATAAATAAAAATAAAATAAATACACATCACTAGCAGAGGAAAGAGAAGGATCAAGCATATGACAGAAGAGGCCCCGGGGAGGATGGAGAAGGACACACATTTGTGGAGACACGTGCCTTCAGGTGTGAACAGGAACATGGAAAGTGAGACCAGAGCAGTCTGTGACTTTGCACCCACAAGATGGGCAAAAATGAAGACGTGTGACAATCCGAAGCCCAGGTGAACGTGTGGGCGAGCGCTGAAACCTCCAGGCAATGCTGGCGAGAGGGTATTTGATTCAAGAATTCTGGAGAAAGATTCGGCAGTCTCCAAAAAGCTGAAGACCTGGGGGCTGATCTGTGACGCGGCAGCCCCACCCTCAGCCCATCCCAGCGCCTGTGTGCCAGTGGTCACATGGGGAGACTGTGGTCACATGGGGGAGACTGTGGTCACATGGGGGAGACTGTGGTCACATGAGGGAGACTGCGAGCACCCCTTTTTGTGGCAGCCAAAACCAGACAGAACAAGACGTCAACTGCTGGAGAAGGGATGGGTGAGCTGCGCGCAGGCCCCTGGTGGAGGGTTCACAGCACTGCACACACACATACCACAGGGGTGAGCCACAGAAAGCACCAGTCACAGAAGACCATATCCAAGGGGTCCCACTGTCACACTGCTGAAGCAGACGGAACTTAGCCGATGGCTCAAGCAAGGATCGTACAAACGCTGCCCACTGGTGTTGGAGAATCTGCTCTTCAGGGGGGTGGCTGCCTGGCTGGGGGAGGGAATGCCATCAGGGAGGCCTTCATAAGGCAAGTCCCTAGGTCTCGGGTTGGATGGTGGATGCACAGTGTTTGTTTCAACAGAACCACTGCGTGGCTAACTCCCAGGCAAGCAGCTAGGCAACCTACAGAGTCCAGAGGACACAGGTCCACCCCTCCCCACCCCCAACTCCCCCAGGAGTTGGTCCTGGAAAGCGTAGAAGGAAACCCTGGAAGGCAGGCTTCAGAAGGGTCCAGGGTCTGGCTCACATGGCCCCGCGTGGGCCCTGGGGCCTGTCCACAATCACTGATCACCAAGTGCTGAGCAAAGGAGCCTGTGGGTGCACTTGACCATGGGCTGTCGCAGGGAGCAGCTGCGACAGGCTCCAGCCCAGCATCCTGTTCCCACTGCAGCCCTCCAGTCGGTCCTGGCCCACTAGCCAGGGGCACTTTCTAGACTGTATGTTGAAGCTCATTATCCCACCATTAAAAACCCCCAATGATGTCCATGATGTAGTCTAAAGTGAAAAAAAAAAAAAAAGCAAGACCTGAAAAGCAAAGTTTATGTCTACCACTATTTACAGTCTCCTTAAAGTGAATTTATCTATTCATTTGAGAGGCAGAGGGACAGAAAAAGGGAGAGACAGATGGACAGAGAGAGAGAGAGAGACAGAGAGAGAGGGAGAGAGAGAGAGAGAGGGAGAGAGAGACAGAGGCGTAAGCTTCTATCCACTGGTTAGTCCTCAAATGCCTGCAGCAGCTGGGGGCTGGGCTGAGCTGAAGCTGGGAGCAGAAACTCAATCCAGATCTCCCACACCAGAGGCAGGAACCCAACTCCTGAGGCAGCCACCATTTCTGTCTCCCAAGGTCTGCATTTAACAGGAAACTGGAATCGGGGGTCGGAGCCTGGAGTCAAGCCCAGGGACTCGGATGTGGTTGGGGGCTTCCTCAGTGGCATCCTCACTGCGGACTCACAACCTTGTCCCCATGCAGTTTTTTTTTTTTTTTTTGACAGAGTGGACACTGAGAGAGAGAGAGAGAGAGAGAGAGAGAGAGAGAGAGAGAGAGGTCTTCCTTTACTGTTGGTTCACCCCCCAGTGGCCGATGCGGCTGGCGCGCTGCGGCTGATCCAAAGCCAGGAGCCAGGTGCTTCTCCTGGTCTCCCACGTGGGTGCAGGGCCCAACGACCTGGGCCATCCTCCACTGTACTCCCGGGTCACAGCAGAGAGCTGGACTGGAAGAGGGGCAACCAGGACAGAATCCGGCGCTCCAATCAGGACTAGAACCCGGAGTGCAGGTGCCACAGGCAGAGGATTAGCCTGTTGAGCCACGGCACCGGCTGCCCCCATGCAGTTCTTAGTCTCTGAGGTTAACATCTGCATATGATCCCTACGGAAGGGCCTGGAAGGAACTGGCTACAGTGGTAACCTGTTGGGTAGCCGGGCGGGCACTCGGCTCTCCGGGCACCCAGGAAGCCTGCACCTCCCAGCTGCCCTTGTGGGTAGACCCGGCTCACGTGACCAGTTCCGGCCACTGGGCAGTGACGGCAGTGAAGCCTCTCTCTCCAGGCCAGACCCCTCCCTCTTGCCTTCTCCCCTACAAGGCTGGAAAGAGCATTCTTGAGCTTGGTAGACGCTCCCAATGCAAGGAGACAGAGCTCAGATAACCACCTGGGTGGCAGGGCAGCCCGAGAGGCCCTGAGCTATGAGCTGGAGCAGCCAGGAGTGGCTCGCTCACTGAGATGGGCATGCCTGCTGGTGCTCAGGAGTAACCCCGACTGACACAAGGGTAAAGACTTCACCCAACACTCTTCCGTGCATTTTACATTTTACAACATTCGCACGCATTATATATTCAAAACTAGGGTTGCAAAAAAACACCCTCTCCAAGCTGGAAGTACACATATAATAAGCCCAGACTCCTCCCACTAGCCCACCAGGCCCCACATGACCCCTGCTCATCTAGAAGCCCAATCCTGCAGACCTGCAGGCTAACCCTACCCTAAGGACCTGCCTCGCCGTCCCCTCTGCCTCTGAGCTTGTCGGAGTCCTCACAGAGGTGACCTCTGGGCATCCAGGAGGCCATGTAATGAGTCTCTGGCCAGTTTCGGGTCTACAGCGCACTGCCCTGTACCCCTGTTCTGCGGGCTTCCCTCCCAGCTGTGCCGGGGCCAAAGCCCAGTGCTCAGCACACTGCCCACAGCGCACACCCCGCAGCCGCAAACAGGAGCCCGGGTAGGGCACGGTTTCGGCACAGCTTTCCTGCGCGCAGCTGGGTTCGAATCCCAGCGTGAACAGGAATCGCTTTTCAGAACAGTGAGGATCGAGGAAAAGGCCAAGCAGCGCCTTGGCAAAGAGGGGAGGGGTCTGGGCCTCGAGGGAATGGGGAGTGAGAGGTAATGCTTGGGAGAGGAGCCCTAACTGTCCCGCCCCAGGCTGGAGTCCGGCTGGACCCGGGCGTGCGTGCAGGGGCGACGGCTTGGCCGAAGAGGCAGGCACATCCGTCCCCTGTGGCATTTCCGCTCCACGCGACACCACAAGCAGGAGCGGGCGTCGTGGCGCGGCCTCTGAATCCCAAGGGCCTGCAGCTCAGCTTTGCACATCCCGCAAAACTCTCCACCCGCGGCGAGCTGCGGGAGGCGGCGGCGCCCCAGCAGCCTGCAGGCAGCGCCCTCTCGTGGTGCGGTCGGGGAACTGCGCCAGGGTCCCGAACTGCAGAAGCAGAAGGGACAATTTAAATTCTGAAATGAGAGGCAAAGCGCAGATCCAAAGGCAACACCCGCATTTCAGACGCAGTTCGTGACCCGGCCCCCAAAGAACTCTTCCCCCCGAAATAAAATAGCTTGGTTTTTATTTCCCCAAAAAATATGCTTTTCCCTGTAAAAAAAACAATAATGCTGCAAAACTCTAAGAAGACACTTGTAGTCACGACTCTCAGCACTCTCAGCTCTACAAACACACACCCGAGGGACCCAAATGTTCAGCCATGGCACCCAGATACGTTACCGTTTTGAAGCCTTGTGAGTGGTTTTAATCAGTAATATATATGGGACATCTGTATGAGAAATACGCATTCTATTGTCATTTTTAATGTTTTCATGCTTGTGAAAATATGCCCACGGATAACCTCCCAGGAGAGAGAGATGCTGCATCAACAGCGAACTTGCAGTGGCAGTGTTATGTGTCTGGGAGAACGCCATGCAGCTATGACGCCAATGTCCTGATGTGACCCTGTGTCCTGGGCCATCAGCACCCACACAACAAGAAAGCCTGGGCTGTCCCATTGTATGTCATCGCCGCCTGTGTCGGAGGAAAAAGCACTCCCAAAGGAGGCCCCGGCACCTGTGCCAGGAGAGGGTCGGGAGGGGTGACCGAAGGGGAGTAAGCGCGTTCCCTGTCCCATCGCACTCTGCACTGTGTGACTGGCAGATGCCTGCAGGGGCCAGGACCTAGAATAACCCCCTGCTGATGAGCACCGAGACTCTCCACTGCCCATGGCGGCCGCCCTGTCCACGCGCCCGTGTGCACCTCACCTTCTCCGCTGGGTGCATCCCTGGGGTGGAATCATTGGGTCAGTCATTATCATTATCATCATATTAGAGAGGCAGAGAGACACACAGACAGGGCTCTCTCCTACCTGCTGGTTCACACAGCCCCCCCCCCCCACCTGGAACAGCCAGGGTTGGGCTGGCCAGGCACCGGCTCTCCCATGTGGGGGACAGGGACCCAACACCTGCCTTCCAGGGTCCCCATTAGCAAGAAGCTGGAGACAGGAGCTACAGCTGGGGAACAACCAGGTGCTCTGCTATGGGACGTGGGTGTGGCAACCACCGGGGCCCAGGCCGCCCCGCAGGTCAGTTTCTGCCAGGCCCCAGGCCAGCGGCCCGCTAGGTCAGTTTCTGGAGGGGTGGTCCGGAGCAGGGACTGTGGCACGAGGCACAGCGAGGCTGTTTTTTGGCCGGTCGGGCTCTGAGGGCCCCGGCATCTTTTCGGGGTGAGGAAGGCCCTGCCTCTGGCCGTTTCCTGACTCCAGGAAGCTCTGCTGCCCGGGGCCCGGGTCAGCCCCCCCCCCCCCCCCGGCTCCTCCATGCGCATGCGTCTCTCCGTGTCTTCCTTCCACGGAGCACGCGCCGCCCCACCTGCCACCAGCCGGACACCCCTCGCTCTGCTCTCTCACAGCACCCAGCGCAGGACAGACCTGCTCACACCCGCCAGGGGCATCGTCACTCCACGCTGCACGCCAGTCCTAGGTCCTGCTGTGGTCCAGATCCCTGCACAGCCCTGATGCCCTTCCTGAGCCCAAGTCTTCCTCCTCTGCCCACCAGCTTGCTGTTCCTAACATGTCTGAGGCTTGAATGAACGAGAGGCTGTAACACGTGGATGTCGGAGGCTGAGTAGCGTCGACCTAGTGAGGCCAGGGGTGTCGAAACCATCCTTTCTGTATATAGACAGCGCCTTATCAGGCAAATCGGACAGGATCGCCTTCAAGCAACAATCGGGGAGAGAAGCTGCAACTGGGTTATAATTCACGAAGGAGACTCGCCTCCTCGGCAGAGCAGCCACCTGCCCGCGCTCTCCCTCCTTGGAGAAACGCACAAAGCTTGATCCGGCCCCATCCCAGGGAAGGAGCCAATTAGTGCGGCTGTGATTCAGAGCAAGAATACAGGTTAATTGCTTGGCGCTCACACGTCTCAAACGCCTAATGCTATATCATTATTTTTTTTTAGCTACATATTATTCATTTCACACACTTAACTATTCCACCCTATTGCTAATTAGTAATTCCTTATCCCCGAATTTCACCCAATTCAGCCTGTCATCACAGGGCCCCCGGCAGCCCCCCGGTTTCCCTGAGAAGGAACAGAATTGTTGAGGAAGGTTGGCACCTCCGGTGCCTGCCTCCCACCTCCGCCCACTCCGGCGTCCCCAGGTTCACCTGTCTTCCTCCCTGCCGTGTGGTTTCCTGGCAGCCGAGCCTCCCACAGCACCTCGGCCCCAGGCACAGTCCTAAGCTCATCTCCCTGCTCAGCTGATCTTGTTCTTTTTTGGGAAAAAAAAAAAAAAAAACCCACAAGCTAGCACCTTAGAAAGGTCAGCTCCACAGCCCAGGGCTGCCAGGGGAGGTCGCCGTACCATGACCAGAAGGGTGACACCAGCCAGCAGTCCATTGTCATGATTTTAACCCACGTGGCGCCCCTCACGTGCATGCACAACGGTCATCAGAGCACACGCGTGGGGCAGCCCACGTCCCGCAGCCCCCAGTGTGCGCAGGCCCCGGGAATCAGAGCACATGCGTGGGGCAGCCCACGTCCCACATCCTCCAGTGTGCACAGGCCCCGGGAAGGTCGCTTTTCCCTCGGGTGCCTCTGCCATCTCGTGGGTTGCTGGCAGCTGCTGTCCCTCTGAGCCCACGATGCCATGGCCCCAGGCTCCCAGGTGCCTGGAAAGCCTTTGAGCCGCACCCCAGTTCCGGCTGGTCATCTGAGATGGAAGCCAGGCCCTTCCTTCTCCTCTTCACAGAGGGGAGGGAGAATCAGCCAGAACCCCAGCCTCCCCCACACCCCCACCCCGGGGCTTGCTGGGAGCAGAAATCCTGCCCTGGCAGCTTCAGGGTTGTCCGGTGAAAGAGTCGAGGCTGCTCCTTTCTGTGGAATGAAGATGCTTCTGATAGGAGGGATGGGGGCGGCCCCTCTTCTTCTAGAATTAACCGTCAGACAATGTAAATCAATTACGTGACTCAACGTGTGCAGGGTATAAGAAGCTACAAAGACCAAAGCAATTTCTCAAAGAACCAAAGGAGAAGACTAGAACTGAGACACACAATTAAAGCTAAAACGTCCTGGAGAGGCGAAGCAGTACTTGGAAGACAGCTCTGCAAGAATTACCCAGTAAGGGGCAAGAGCTGGAACCCAAGAGAGGAGGGGCAGAGACAACCAATGCAGAGCGGGAGGCTGTGGCAGGAAGTGAGAAGAAATGGGGCGGAAGCAGCGTTGGAAAAGATGGGGGGCATTTGGGACGTCCGCATGCCATGCTGGGGTGCCTGGCTCGAGTGCCGGTCCTGCTCCGGCATCCAGCTTCCTGCCAGTGAGCTCCCTGGGAGGCAGCAGACGATGGCTCCATCACTTGGGTCCCTGCCACCCACAGGGAAGACCCAGAGTGAATATAGAAGATGAGTTATATTCTGGTAAATCCCCTTACCAGAGTGCTGGTTCGAATACTGGCTGCTCTGCTTTGAATTCAGCTCCTTGCTAACGCACCTGGGAGGGCAGCAGACGATGGCTCCAGTCCTTGGGTTCCTGATACCCATGAAGAAGCCTCAGATGAAGTTCCTGGCTCCTGGTCCCAGCCGTAGCACACATTTGGGGAGTGAACTAGTGGGTAGAAGATCCCCCCCCCCTTTCATAAATACATAAATCTGTTTTAAAAATCCAAGTATACTATTTATAAGAATCACAACCAAAAAAGACAGTAGCTTGTAAAAGATGTACTTGTTTAAAAGTACTTGCAACGTTTGTGAAATTTAGAAGATGAGTGAATTCCAGTGCCCAACGGTTGGAATCCATGCACAGTTTTTTCATAATGCACATTTCCTGTGAACTTCTGGACGAGACCTTCTACAAAGTGGGCAAACAGCACGAACAAAAGTGATTAGATGGGGCCTTAGGCATCACCCAACAAACTAGCACAAGGCTGAACACCTTCCGGCCGCATTCTCTGCTCACAATTCAGAGGGCAGCCATCCCAGTAAAAACAGAAGACGCGTTGTGGAGTCACCCGTTCTGAATTAAGAAACACATTAAGAGTGCAGTGGAGGATGGCCCAAGTGCTTGGGCCCTGCACCGAATGGGAGACCAGGAGAAGCACCTGGCTCCTGCCATCGGATGAGCGCGGTGCGCCGGCCGCAGCGGCCATTGGAGGGTGAACCAACGGCAAAGGAAGACCTTTCTCTCTGTCTTTCTCTCTCACTGTCCACTCTGCCTGTCAAAAAAAAAAAAAAAAAGAAACACATTAAGAGCCCTTGGTCAAAGCAGAAATCAAAATCAGTAAGATATTTAGGTGAGAGCAGCAATGTTAAATTAAACAGCAGAACCTGTAGGCTGGGGCAGCAGGGAGAGCTGCTCATGTGCATGGGACAGAAAAGGCCGGAGGATCCAGGGCGACCTTGTAGGGCAAGCATAATGAATGCACACATTCTGGGGGCCGCTCTCTGCAGGGGGCACCGCCCCTCGTCCCCTTGCAGCCTGGCTTCCCCCCTGCCTCCGCCCAGGGAGAGTTTCTCAGTTCACCCTCACCTAGGGGCACAGAGGCAATCTTGGTGGGGGGGCTGGGCTCCCAGGGTGTCATCCTACTCTCAGCCTCCCACTCACGGCAGCCGCACCCGCTGTCCCTTCCAGATTATTCTAGAGAGGATGAAGTCCAAAGGCACCTGGGAACCATAGTAGTATCTACAGATCATACTTTAAACCCTCTCTTCTCCGAATGGAACGGTCTCCTGTCTCACGGCATCGCGATGAAGATTTGGGCATCGCGATGAGGATTCGGTGAGCGGCACACAATACAAAGGAATGTAATGTAATGTAATTAATATATAATCCTGCCTGAGTTAACACGACAGCTCGCACAGCACTGCAGTCCCTGTACTTGATCAGAACTCAGGTAAAGCGGTTGGGTCATCACCATCGTCATCACCTGAACTATCAGACCTGGGAAACCCTACCGCAACAAAGCCCCTCCCCAACAGACCACAGGCAAGCCCTGGAGCGCCGCAGCAGGGCGCCAAGGCCGGCTGCAGCCCCTCCCCCGGCCCGCAGGCGCCCCCGGCCCCCTGATGCCTCTCCAGCCCTGTGCCCAGCCCGTCCCTCCCTTCTGCCCCCCCCCCCACGTCCTGGGCGCCCCCTCCCCAGGAGAGGAAGCCCCGGCGCGGTCTGCGCCGCCTCCCGGGAGCCGAGACCCTCCGCCCGGCCACGCACCGCGGGTGCCCCGCCTCTCTGATGATCAAGTCACGCATCTCTGGGCGAAACCCTCCGCTGCCCGGGCTTTCACACTCCCCGCGCTCAAAGACCCGAGCAGGGGGCTCGCGGGGCCTGGTGCTGGCGGCCGTTCCGTTCTTCTCATCCCCGGGTGCTCCCCGCAAACCTCCCGGGCGCGGGAGCCTCGCGCGTGGACGCCCGGCCCGCAGCGCGCGGGCAGCGCCGACCTCCGCGGCCGCCAGGGGGCGCCGCCGCTCGCTCTTTGGAGACCCCGAGCTGCGCGGCCTGGAGTCCCCCGGCGCGGGCCGAGCCGAGCGGCCTGGGGGACACGAGGATCCAACCCGCTTCGGACGCTGGTGCCGGGCTGCCAGAGCCCCCCGGAGGCCCGCCTCCTCGCCGGGGACTCTGGGGTTGGAGGTCACGGTCGTTGAGCCCAGGGCCGTAGCCGGACCCAGGGAGTCAGACACTCGGCTCTCGGGGGTGGTCAGGGGCCGGCCTGGAGCCCCCAGGGAGGACGCAGCTGAGCGAGCCACCTGCAAGTCAAGGCGGCAGCGGCTGCGGGCCTTGGGGTGGGTGCAGCAGGTGCGGCACCCCATCCCGGAGCGCCGGGTTCAAGTCCCAGCTCCTCGGCTTCGTGCTGGCACACGTGGGCAACCTACAGGGTGTTCCCGGCCCCAGGCTGTGTGTGTGCGTGCGTGCGTGTTCACAGGGACACCTTTGCATGCAGAGACCCACGGCCCCGCCGAGGACCGGCCTTGCCCAAGGACACCGCCAGCAGAGGGCGCAGTTTGGGCAAAGTCGCCCAGGCGGGGGAAACGAGTAGGGTCCCCGTTCCGATCCCGCAGGGCCGGGTCTGTGGGGTGCAGCGAGGGCGGCACAGGGGCAGGAAGCCCTCGAAGCGACCGCGGCCACCGAGGCGGCCACTTGTCCCTGCTGGCGCCCCGGGAACGAGACCACCCCGCACTCCTCCCGCCTGGGGGTCTGGACTCGGAGCTTTAAAGTCGGGAGAGTAAAGCGAGCAAACAGAACCCTGCAGCGTCCCGGGCAGACCCAGGAGAGCCAGAGTCCCCACCCGTGAGAGCCCTGCCCCTAGTCCCAGGAGCCGCACCTCGAGCAGCAGTCCCCGGGGAGTTCCGGCAGACAGCGCCCTCTTGCGATGAAACCGTGCATCTGCACCCACCCCTGCTCAGGCCTGCTTCACAGCGTCAGGGTTGCAGGCACTTCCCACCCTGGACGTGAACCTGACTGGCTTTGCCCCGCGCCTCAGCCCCAGGCAGCTGGGCCACCCTGAGAGCTTTTTTTTTTTTTTTCAGGCAAAGTTAGACAGTGAGAGAGAGAGAGACAGAGAGAAAGGTCTTCCTTCCTTTGGTTCACCCCCCAAATGGACACTACGGCCAGAGCTACACCGATCCGAAGCCAGGAGCCAGGTGCTTCTCCTGGTCTCCCATGGGGTGCAGGGCCCAAGCACTTGGGCCATCCTCCACTGCACTCCCGGGTCACAGCAGAGAGCTGGACTGGAAGAGGAGCAACCAGGACAGAACCTGGTGCCCCAACCGGGACTAGAACCTGGGGTACCAGTGCCGCAGGCGGAGGATTAGCCTATTGAGCCGCAGCGCCAGCCCACCCCTGACCTTTGGTCATCTCACAGAGCCATGTGCACAACCCAGCACCGTCCACAGCTCCCCCGAGCCACCTGCTAAGCTGCCCCAGGCTTGTCTCTGAGAATAGAGGCTTCCAGTGCATGTCCAGCAGACCCCATCTTGGCAGTCTAGTGTGTGGGTTAAACAGTGCCCGAGGAGCAGGACGTGTGGCCTCTGCTGGGTGACCTGGCCTAAGAGTCCCCCCCCCACACACAGCGGCCATTCCTCTGTTCTTGCAGGCCTGATACCCTAGAAGTTCCTGGAAGAGGACATGCTAATCCTCTTAGCTTTCCGAAACCTCCCAGACACGGCGCCCTGCCTCCAGAGGCGGCCCCACTGCGCCACGCCACACCTTGGGTCACCTGCACCGTGATGACCATTGCTTCCCAGTGTGCTCCACGGGGGGGGGGGGGGCGTGCCATCTCTACGCGCTGGACGTGCAGGGGGTGCTCACACCTGCTCCGTGACTGACTCACAGACCTCTATTCAGAAAGACTTAGGGGGAACTCACCACCTGTTGCAGGTGCCAGAAATGCCGCCGTGCCTGGAACAGACAAAAGTCCCTCTGTGTGGCACTTACACGCTGGTGGGTGAGTGGCTGTGTGGGCAGGTGAAGGGTTTTGTCGCTGTGCTTTGTTTTTTTTTTTTTTTTTGTACAGGGGATCCATTAGGAAACCCACTTCCTCCCACGTGAATTCCATCTCTCCTTCCTAATACCCTTAGTGCAGGGGGATGAAAGAGAAGCCCACTTCCCCCAGAAAATGAAAGACAGAAAAGCTGATTCCCGGGGCGCGGGGATTTTCACTAACGGAGGGCTCCAGGTGCAAGCTGCGGCTTCAGTGTAGGCCAAGCACCGCCTTCCGGCACCAAGCTGCCCCCGGAGGGAAACCAAAGCTTCCTGTGGTGGCCCCGGGCCTCCCCACCTGCTCATCCCAGCTCGGACTGCTGACAGGGCCCGGGCCCAAGGCGGCTCCCCCACGGGCCGGCTCATCGAGATGGCAGGGGTAACACTCAGTGGGCTCCCCGGTCCTCCCCAGCTCCTGGATCCGGTGGCGTCCTGACGGCAGGGGGTGTCAGTGCAGCAGGCAGCCCTGGTGCTCCATCGGGGAAACTGAGGCCGGCATGCAGGAGAGAGGGCACCGCCAGCTGTCCAGCACTGTCCAGAACGCCTGCCACACCCGCAGCGGCTCCAAGCGGCTCTCGCTCTCTCCTTTTCTCTCGAGAATGACAGCCTACGCCTAGAAACCCAGACTGCTTTGCACCCTGCCTCCAGGGTGGATTCTGAGCTGGTGGGATTGGGAATGGGGCGATTTACCCTGCAGCCCAGGGCAGCCAGGTCTCTACAATGCCACTGCCACACAGGTCTGGGGTCTATACCAACGCCCGTCTGCATTCAGCGCAGCCCCCTCAGCAAGACCCCTTCTCAAAGCAAGAGACGCAAGTGCCCGCCAAAGACACAGCCTTGACAATTTTGCTCCTGAGGCACAGGGACTGTGGTGAGCCTGGAGTGCAGGAGAGACTCCTCCACCACGTCTCCTTGCCCGCGACACTGCCCGCCTGAAATTTGTTCTTTTTTTTTTAATTCATCAACAAAGTGCATGATCCACAGTTAAGTTCCACCAAGTAAACAAGCTGTGTTTGCAAGTTCTGTGCAACCTACGATTTTAAAAAGGCTTGCCGGCCATTGACACCAAAGCGACTTCCACACGTCCTGTTTCCCATCTGATGCTTCTCCAAGAACAAATGTTCTCGCCATGGCTTGACTGTGCAGGAACGCACTGGGCATAAATGCACAGGGAGCCCTCGCATTCTTTTTCATCCTTGGTTAAGCAGTAAGAGATGGTGGGTTTTACCTCCCACAGATGCAGCACCCACAAAGTTTTCAGGCACGTGCCCCCAGTCATGCCGCAGGCTCACTCTGGGGTTTCCGTGGTAACCTAAGGCTTGCCGGGGTCAGGAGGCTGTCCCGAGGGTCACACTCCCCACCCTGATGGTGCTCGAGCGAGAGGTGGAGAAAGTGAACTCCTAGCATCTGGCTCCCCCCCCCCCAACCCCACCCCAGTGCACACACCTTGAAGATCCAACAAGAACAAGAGGGAGAGGACAGTGGCGGGGTGGTGGGAGGCCCCAGGCTGGGAGTCCAGGACAGCCTGGCCACCAGGACTCAGACAGGAGCGGCTGAGCCCCGGCAGGCAGCCCCTGTGGAAGGCTGGAACCCACGTGGGTCCTTCTCACGGGAGCAACATCCTGCCCCACTGTGACACACAGCTGTGGGACACAGGAAAGGAAGTGGGCATGTCCCGTCCAAGCAGAAGTTTCTAGAGCCAATGAGTGGCCCATCAGCTCTGGCTCTTTTCCCTTTGTGTGTCCCTGACAGGGGGCTACCTCTTCCGTCTGGGCCCAGAATGCAGGAGGCTGGTAGCACAGAGCCACAGCCAGCTGGCAAGGGCCACGTGAGAATCAGAACCCTGTTGGGGAAGCCACTGAGAGGTGAGACACTGGTCCCTGCAGCCTTGAGTCTGGAAAGGAAAGGCGTGGAGGAGCCACACACACACAAGCACTTACACACATGCACACACACACATAGAGCTGCCAAGAAGTTAGAGACACTCTGGCAGGGACAGGGGAAACAGAAAGAATGAGAGCAGGCGCTGTGGCGTAGTAGGTTAAGCCTCTGCCTGCAGTGCCAGCATCCCATATGGGGACCAGTTTGAGTCCTGGCTGCCGATTCCGATCCGGCTTCCTGCTAATGCACCTGGAAAAGCAGTGGAAGATGGCCCAAGTGCTTGGGCCCCTGCACCTACATGGAAAACCCAGATGAAGCTCTTGGCTCCTGGTTTCAGCCAGGCCCAGCCTGGGAGCAGCCTGCCCACTGTCTGCTCCTCTGGGTGCCACGCTCTTCATGGGTACCATCTGCAAATCCATTGACACATCACTCCCGGGCACCGCAGGGTCGCCAGAGAAGCTGAGAGGGGGGCTGGAAAGAGGTGCACATGGGAGGAGGAAGAGCCTCCAGCCCAGGCCTGGGGCTTGCCTTGCTGTATGGGTCTCCACGCCTCTACGCACTTGCTAAGCAACATCAGGGCTTTTTAAGCAAGCTCAAAACCAATCATCAACAGTTGAATCATCCTCCCCTTCACATCACGGGTTCCAGGAAAATGCCCACCTCCTGGAGACGCCGTGTGGGCCTTTGGTTCCTGGGAGCTGGCCCCTGCGAACGCCAGGAGCCCACCCTGGAGGACGCCTTCTGCCTTCAGAAATGGCCGGAGTGGGCACTGCAGCTCCAGAAAGCAGCTGCTTCGCCTGGCAGTCAGGTGCATCTCTGTGCCAAAGGACACGAAGGGGTGTGTTCGTGGTGCCCGAGGTGGACACACGGCTCCCTGCCCCCTCTTTCACCATGCGCCACGGCCCATTCCCAAGCTGGTCACACAAACAGGCCTCTGGGAATCTACCCCTCCCAATCTGGACACTTCCATATAAAATCTTTGTAAAAATGACACAAGTGGGCAGGCGATGGGCAGGGCCCTAAGGGCTCCAACCCAGAGGGGCACTGGGTGCAAAATGCGAGAGTGCCCGGGCCGCCCCCATCATGCCCTGCGTCCCCACTCCCCGTGCCTTTACCTGCAGCACAGAATGGAGGCTCCCCCCACACCTCTCCATCTTCCCTCCAGAAAGGGGGCGGGAGCATTTCTCTTCAGAAACCCTTAGCATTCTCATGTTCTCCTCCCAGTTCTCCTCGGCTGAATTTCCTGGAAGCGTGACTGCTATTTCGTGTGTGTGCCCTTGTCGGGACTGGGGGTGCTAAACTCATCACAAACACACAGCACCCACACCCACACCTCTGATGTGTCATTTCACTTTGGTCACCAGCTGAAAAAATCGAGGTTGGGTGGCACCAGACTCCTCTGATGTCCTGGGGTTTGAAAGGCTGGACATTGGGACAGCAAAATTCAGGGTGACCTATGGGATCCCCCTTTCCTGAAGAGACAGGGGGAGTCTGCAGCACATGCCAGATACACCTCTGCCCCATAAGAGTCCCCCCCTACTCAGCCTCCATCTCTCTGCCCCTGCCCAGGCTGCAGCCAGGTGGCTCAGCAGAGGCGGGGGGCGTGTTCGTGGGAAGAAAAGCCCCTGTGTGTTCCTATGCAACAGAATCCAGTGTGCATGCATGTGTGTGTTGTGTGCGTGCGCGTGGGGGTGCGTGTGTGTAGGTGTGCGGTGTTTTTACAAACTCTCCTCCTTGGTTGTTATAAGATTAAAACCATTTTCTCCCTCAGTAAATGCTTCCCGTCAAGCCCCTGGCAGCTCGTAATTCGCCAGCCCATTTGCGGCCCTATCTTCTCGGGGCTGGGAGGAGGCAGTAATTGTGAGAGGCCAGGGTGGAGCGAGCGGTGGGCAGGAAGAAGCAATGTTTCCATGACAGCTCTGATCAATGTTTCATTTATTCTGAAGTTCAAAAAAGATAGGTGGGCATCGGAGGGTCCTTGGGCGTGTGGAGGGAAATCGCTCTTTTATCCTCGCTGGGCTTAATGGACATTTTCATTAAAACGGCAGGAAATTTTAAGGTAGTTCTCGCCTATTTGGAAACCATGGTGGAGGGCTTCTGTTTAAATTCCTGCATCGCTTCAGCTGCAGAGAAACCCAAACATTTTAACCACATTTGAGGCACGTTTGATTTTCCCTTAACAATGATGGGAAATTCACACACACCTGGGGACAGACACGCTATTTAAAATCACACACACAGATTTCAAGGAAACGCGTACACAAAAGGAGAGAATGAAAAAGCCGGCCCTGGCTGACGGGGTGGGGTGGGGCGGGGCGGTACACCAACTTGTGCTTGTCCTTGGAAAACATAAATTCACCTGTCGCCGGTCGGCGATGCCAGTTTGCCAGCGCGCTCTCTACCAGCTGTGAGCGCTCCATTCATGTGACTGTTTACATAATTACACAGGGAAACGCTGCCATCGCTCAGACTTAATACATGTTTTAACAAGCCCTTCAACCACTGTGGAGGCTTCTATAATCAAATCAAGTCTTTTCAATTAAAACACAATTGGAGAAGGTGTCACGGGGTCACAGGGACGCTTTTCCGCGTGAAAGGACTCAGCGATCACGTAGCCGGAATCTGAGCTAACCTGGGAAGGCTGAGCGTGAACCCGGGAGGGCACCCGGGCTGTGGCCGTGGGGCTCACGTGGCGGACCCTGACTCTCATTCCTGGGCCACTGTTCTGTGATCCACTGGAGGCTAGAGATGGAAACCAGGGACTCCTGGAGAGCTTGCCCCACCCCCACCCCGTGCCAGCACCTGTCGCAGGCCAGAGGTGTGTGGTGGGGGGAGGAGCACAGTTACCAGATACTCACCTCGCCCTGGCTCCTGGCTCCTGGCTCCTGGCTCGAGCAAGTGTGATGGGATTCCAGTAGAGACTATGTTAGACATCATTGACTCCCACTGCATCTTTTTTTTTTTTTTTTTTGACAGGCAGAGTGGACAGTGAGAGAGAGAGCAAGGTCTTCCTTTACCATTGGTTCACCCTCCAATGGCCGCTGCAGCCGGCGCACCGTGCTGATCCGAAGCCAGGAGCCAGGTGCTTCTCCTGGTTTCCCATGCAGGTGCAGGGCCTAAGCACTTGGGCCATCCTCCACTGCACTCCCGGGCCACAGCAGAGAGCTGGACAGGAAGAGGAGCCCCGACCTGGACTAGAACCCAGAGTGCCAGTGCCGCAGGTGGAGGATTAGCCTATTGAGCCTCGGCGTCAGCCCCACTGCACCTTCTTGAAGGTATAATGCGGGGCTCACGGGAGATACCTGGTTTATCAAGGCCATGACTTAATCATTTTGTGAAACAAAGTAAAACATGGACCTGCTGGCTCCTTATCTACAAGGGGCCGTCAAACAGTGCATGGGAAGCGGCTGTTATGAAAAAAAAAAAAAAACTATACATGCATTTCATTTTTTTTTTGCAACACACTCAACGTTATCTTTTAATTGCATTTTTCCATGAGTGTTTGGAAGTATGCTCGTACTTAGAGCAGATATGCAAAGGAGCTGTGGCTCAGTGAGCCCAGGTGGCCCTGGTTTGGAGAGGCCTTCGGGGGACAGATGGTTCTGCTCCATCACAGTAACAAAGGTCGGAGGTGAAAGGTCAGTGCAGGGGACAGAACAGTGGCTCCAGGAAGACAGGTCAAACCTGTGGTTCCCTTGACTGTTACTGCATTTGGACAGAGGATCTCTGCAGATGTCATTAAGGGCTTTGGGCTAGGGCGACGTCCGGGCCCACCCGGTGCCATGGTTTAAACAGGATCTGGCCCCCTAACCCATACAGTCCTTCAAACCCCAAGTCTCATATTAACAGCTAATGGATTGATGTTGATTGTTGGTTGATGCAATTATGATGACTGGGTGGTGGGCCTGTGGGAGGGCCTTAGGTGGGTGGAGCGTGCCTTTGGAAGGGTGTTCTTGCCAGAGGGTTGGTTACGTGAGCTGCATTCAGCCAGTCAGTGTCTGCTTCCTGGCTCACCACCTGAGCCCCGGCACAGGCTCCGCCCGTGGGTCCTCCAGCCCAACCAGACAGCCCACCTGACGGGCTGCCCATCTTGGACCGAGAGCTTCCAAAACCGTGAGCGCAAAGAGACTTTCTGGCTTCCCCAGGAGCCCCTGCCAGGCACTTTTTATAGTGACAAGAAGCTGACCAATGTACCCAGCCGTAAGTCCAAAGGCCGATGTTCGTATTAGAGACGTGCATGGCAGAGACACGCGGACACAGAAGGAAGCAGCGTGAAGGCGGAGATGACAGTGAGGCAGACACCCGCTGAGGAATGTGTAGAGCAGCGAGAGGCAAAGAGAAATCTCCCCGCAGCCTGCGGCCTGTGGCCCTGCCAACACCCTGCAGTTAACCGCCAGCCACAGGATGGTGAGAGAATGAATGTCTGTGCTTGAAGTCACCCAGTTCGCGGTCATCTGCTATGGCAGCCGCAGGACACTGACACAGCTGACAGATGCTGTGGCCGCACGTCTGCTCTGCTCTCTGCCCAGGACGCTCAGTTGATGGATTCCTTCAGTACCTGGCTGGGCTCGGCCAGTGCGGGATGAAGGAGGCAGGAAGGAGAGCAGGGTGAGACTTGACATCTCTGGCTCCTGCACGCAGGGCTGTCGTGAGCTGACCGGCTCCCTCAGCTCCTCGGGAGGAAGGCCCTCTCCAGGCCTGCACTCTGGGCTGGGGGGTCAGCGGACTCTCCCCACTGCTCCATGGAATATGGGTGGAGGGTGTGACCCGGCTCAGAGGCGTGAGTGACAAGAGCAGAGCAAGGACCACAGGGCAGCCTTGAAGCCCCATCTGCAGGCTCTTTCTCAGTGCATGTTATAGGCCAGGGACAGCAACCCCAGGTCCTCAGCCTGCCAGGGCAGACATCACTAATGGATCAGGACGCTCGTTGAGATTCATCCCGTCTTTGTCCTGGGATCATTCCCAACACAGCTCTCTGGGAGGCCACAGGAGGGACCTGAATTGCTGGGCCCTACCAGATCTCTTCCAGGTGAGGCTACTTCAAAAAGTCGGTGGAAAACAGAATTAAAAGTTACTTTAAAACTGCACAGAGAGGTCTTCAGAACACCTATGGAATGTGCGTATGAGGAAAACGCTATGCACTTCTGTACTCACTTTCCCCACTGGACTTTGACGGACAGCCCTGCACCTGCTCTCCCACATCTTTCAGACTTCCCCCACAGCAGCCGGCCAGCAAGGAGCAGTGGGACACCACTCACTCCCCGAGAGGTGGGTGGGGAAGGAAGCGCTCCTCCTCGGCTCCCTCCTGCTTTTACCACGGCCGGGATCCTGCTTCCTGGGATGCCCATCCCTGTCCGGAGGCTGGAAGGGGCTGTCAGGCTTGGTGGAACAGGCAGCCACTTCCCAGCAGCTGACTCTATGGTCGTGGCTTTGCCTGGCAGGCCGCGTATTGATGGGGCAGACCTCAGACCAGCCACCACGGGGACTGCTGATCATCCATCATTGGGGCTCTCTGGGGAGAGGGATCCGTGAGCCCCCTCCTCACACCCTGCACTCTCGTTAAGGCAAACGCTGTGCATTCAATGCCACACCTGCTCTTTCCAGCTCGAGTCCAGTCAACTTTCTAGATTTCCACTTCTAAAAGCAGGGAGGATGAAAACAGCCTTCAGCCCTGTCGGTGTAAGTTGGAGATGGCAAAGTGAACAGCTCAGCGCGTCTGCTGATGTTAGCAACGCTGCTGCTCGCTGCTGGTCTCAGCAACCCGTTTCAGCCATGTCAGGGGCCAGCTGCAGAAGAAACTGCTCACTTCTCCGGGATTCAGACCCATCTGGGGGCCACACCACAGCTAGGTCAAGGCTTGGCAGGCTTTTGGCTCTCTGGCGCCTCCTCAGGACTACCCCTGCTACTACATCTGCTCCGCCTGAACTGCTCTCCTAAGAGGATTCATCCAGACAGGAATGGAGACACTTTCGTGTGGCTACTGCTTCCTGCTGGGAGTGCACAGAACTGGGAAAGCATGGGAAAAGGGAGACCTTGGGAGAGAAAATAGGCAGCTCTCCAGGTGGGCCTGGCAAGACCCTTAGCCGCCAATTGCAGACGGTCCCCAGGGACGGATACAGGCTGGTGCGTGGAAGGCTCCGTGGCTCAGGGGGATGGAAAGCAGCAGAAGCCCCCAAGGGAAGGCTCAGAAGAATGTTAAGAAACAAAGAAGAGGGTTGGTGCTGTGGCATAACAGGTTAAGGCTCCCCTGCGGCGCCAGCATCCCATAAGGGCTGGCATCCGATCCAGCTCCCTGCTGATGCGCCTGGGAAAGCGGTGGAGGATGGCCCGGGTGCTTGGGCCTCTGCACCCATGTGAGGGACCCAGCTCCTGGCTCCTGGCTTTGAATTGGTTCTGCCGCAGTCATCGCGGCCATGTGGGGAGTGAACCAGCAGATGGAAGACCTCTCTCTCTCTCTCTCTCTGTCTCTACCTCTCTCTGTAACTCTGCCTCTCAAATAAAATAAATCTTTAAAAAAAGAATAAAATAAAAAAAAGGCATCCTGCCAGGTGAAGGCAAAACTCCAAGTCACGGGCAGATCCGGCGCTGCCAGGGGTTCCTGCCTTGGTTCCTTGGTTTGGACCCCAGACTCCCCTTGTTAACTGTGATTGTCCCGTCGGACGTGGAGATGACCCGCTGAGCCGGCAGGTGGGCTTCTGGAAGGCAGCGACCCTGCGCTTCCCAGCTTTGCTCAGTGGCCGGCTCAGCCCCAGGCGCTGCTCCCCACACTCCAGCTCTCTGACCTTTGGCCACTATAAACCCCCTCGGCAGGTGTTAATCCCCAGACGCCCAGGAGGGCTTTTCCCTCCCTTTCCTTCTGCCTCCCCCTGCCCCGCTCTTTTCTTTTCCAAGGTAAAGTTATGTTTCAAAAACAACCCCTGCATTCATACATACAGAGTTTTCTAAGCATCGTACTTTAAACGATTCATCGTATGGCTTATTGGAAAAACTCAAGGTCTGTGTCTCAGGGGACCTGCAGAGGTCTAATCCAGAGGTGCTCAAAGTGTGGTCCCTGGACCAGCAGCATTAAGGTGGACCCAGCAAAGTGAAACCAACAACCGGAAGCCGGGCAGGGTGGAGCCGTGTCTCTGGCGCATGCTCAAGTTTGAGAAGCACTGTGTGAGCCGAATTTCCCCTGTGGCTCCTGCCCCTGGAACAGATTAGAAACTGAGGCCCAGGGTAAGGAGAGCAGGGTCATCGTTCAACAAGTATGGAACACCACATGGGAATGAGGGGCGTTGCTAACAAAGACAAATGTGGCTGACCCCAGGGAACTTGCTTTCTGTAAACAAAAACCAGCTAGCCAGAAAAGTCAGTGTGGTTGTGGTTAGTGCCACAAGGGACAAGGCAGAGTTAACTGGGCATAAGCTTTACTTGGGATGAGACAGTCAGGAAGGGCTCCCTGGAGGAGGTGATGGTTTAGCTGGTGATAAAGCTGAGTGGAAGCTGGCCATGTGGACACCAGGAGGCAGAGGCCACAGCTCGGGCCAAAACCTTGGAGCCAGCAATCACCTGGCCTCTTCCAGGACAGACACATGAGCAAGGTGGGAGCTGGACGAGGGGGAAGAAGCCCTGGCCGGACCAGCGAGACAAAGAGGGAGGGAGGGGCACTGCTGAAGATCAGGCCACAGAGGGCCTCACAGCGGTCGCCACAGGAGTCAGGTTGGAGTCCCTGGCCCCTGGGCCGCCTCCGAGGGGCTCCGGGAGCTGGAAGGGGCTTCTAGCCTGAATCCTTCATCTACCTTCTCGGAAATCCAGGGCCAGGGAGCTCTCTCTCCCACCCCCACCACGGCACCTCGTCCACCTCCAGGAAGTCCTCACTGATTCTCCCTTCCCATCTGGCCTAACTCGGATTGCTCTTTCCTTCAGGCCATCGACGTGACTGGCCTCGTCCATCCCAGCCCTCATCTCCTCTCCGCCCAGGCCAGACATCTTCACCCCTGCTGTAGGGCAGCGTGGCAGCCTCCTGAAGAGGATGAGATCTGGAACCGAACTGCCTGCTCTCAAGGTATGTCTCTGCCCATGGCCTCTGCCCCTCAGTGTTCCCATCCATAAAATGGACGCAATGCTCAGTAGGTGTGTTGTGGGGTAGCTTAAAGTCCATGTAGGGACCTTATCATAGCAGTTTGGGGGCCTGCTTTCTGCCATCACACGGCGCTGTTGTCCCTCCCTGATGGGCACCACTGATCAGAAGTCACCTCCATCTGGCCACTGGCCTCTGGCATCAAGTCGGCCTGAGTGGGAGAGGGCTTGGTGTGATTTTCACGTGGGGAGACTGGTCTTTTCCGTGAGCCCTGCAGCCATGACACATGCACACTTTGTCTATTTGTCCTTGGCCTTAGGGCCCTCATGGCCCTCGTGAAAACTGACTGTCCTGCAGGGACAGTGCAGTGACTTGTGGCAGCGTGCCACTCCCACGAGGGCCTGGAAGGAGGCTGAGACCACGGCAGGACCCTTCTGCAGGACAGAGTTCAAGTCCAGGACCTGCACAGGAAGAGGGACCTGCTCACAGTCAGGTTCTCCTGGAGCACCTGGGGGACTATGACTGCCCAACAGGGACCAGCCGCCAAGTCCCCGGAGGGTTACACTGACCGCTCCGACTTTAAATGCTGCAGACACGAGGCATCCTCTCGGAGTACCTTTCTATTTGTATCCTCGTACACCAAGGATGTCTGGCCTTCCACGGGAAGTTCTGGGTGTGTCTAGTCATCACCTAGACTGACAAACAGAACTAAATGCCCCAAATCCAAAAGAAACAAAAGACATCAGACATAGACTCTTGAGTTATTCTAAACACTGGAATGAGCAGACACGGACTTCCATCACCATACAAATGTTCAAGAAAGCAGAGGAAAAGATGGGAGAAACCGATGAAAAGATGTGGAATTTTGTCAGAGAATAAAAATATATTTTAACTGAAAAACAATAAAAATTAAGAAGCCAGGGGACAGTTTGAAGGGCACATGAAACACAGCAGAGGAGAGTATTAGTGAATTTGAACATGTCGATAGAAAATACTGGGACAGAAGTAAACAGTATATGAAAGCAGAAAAGGCACAGGGGACACGTGGGGACCCCCGCAAAGGTCTAACTGGTAAGTGGCGTTCCCAGAACAGGAGGAAGCCAGCTCCCTGGAGGGGACACCCTCTGCTGCCCCCTACTCTTCCCCTCACCTGCGCCCCCCTGTGAGAGATCTCAGCAAGCACACAGCCACACTGCTGTCCACCCAGCCGCAACCAAAGACGAACTCTTCCCGCACTTGACTTTTTACTGAACTCCATCCAACATCGGGCCTCAAAATGTACATAGTAAAAACTGGGATTTTTTCCTGCTGGCGGAGATACCTCCCCCCATCCTGATGATCCCTAATTCAGCTGTGTCCCAATGTAAGGACTGGACTAGACTGCCTAGAGTCAGGTGGGGAGGACACTGCGGGGGCCCACTGAGGGGCCCACCAGGCCAGGACACCTAGGAGGGAGGACCAGAGACCACGGCAAAGTCGGTATCGTGTCTTTGACCCTGTTGCTTTCAATAACTCTCCTGTTCTCTACTGAGAAAAGCTGATAGGGTTGTGAATTCGGTTTCTGAGTTCAGCTTATGGAACAGAGGGGGAAAGAAGTCCCATTCAAGCAGAGGTGAACTGAGACTTAAATTCCTAACACCCATCAGATGTGGACAGTCACACGTTTTCAGTATGCCAGGAGAAACCCTGAACCCCTTCCCACGCTCCTGCATGCGGCATGCAGTGCATTCATGCCGTTCACGGCTGAACTCAGTGCAGGGCTTCGGGTCTGCTCCCCCCCAACACACTCTTTTTAAGTTAGCATCAGCTTAGTTCAGACTCCGAGATGGCTGTGAGCTGTGAGCACTGCAGGCCTGCAGCCTCTCTCGCCTCTGGGTCCTGTGTAAATGGGTTCCCAGCCGTGAACTTCCTGTGCCTCGGGGATCCAAAACACAAAAATGAAGTCAAATTAGCAGACAAACACAGACCTTGGGAAGGACCTGGAAGATTGCTGGCATTGCACTATTTATAAGACTGAGGGATCTTCAAAAAGTTCCTGGAAATATGCATTCTGCAACAACAACCTATTGCAACAACAACCTATGCATGGATTTCAACATTTTCTTATTTTTGCACCCAAGAATCGTAGGACATCGGAAGTAGTCACTGTTTTCCATGAGCTTTTGAAACTTCCTTCGCGTGGGAACAAACACGGGCGTGTGACCTCTCACTGAAACCTCTGGCGCTCCTGTGAGGTGGGGGCCACCATTTCCTCCTTCCATGGAAGAGGAGGCGGGGCTCAGACGGGCAGCCCGCACGCCCACCGCCTTGCCCAGAGTGCTCAAAGCCATTGACTTCCAGTCCCAGAAGCCCCTCCTGGGCACACGTCCGTGGTTCGTTCCGTAGCGCTGGTATCCCCAGCCCCTGACAGAGGGGGTCACGGTAGGGACCCCGGTTCTCCCTGCTCAGTTGCTCCAGCGACGCAGGCTGCCCCCTACCCCAGTGTCCACACCCCACATGCCAGGCCCAAGCTGCTCCAAATTACGGGGTGATGGATGCACTGGCGGACTCTGCTCAGGGCCCCGCGGTTTTCAATAGCGCCAACCCCTGCCTCCCCAGAGCCCAAGCCATTTCACAGCCAGAGTGAGCAGGGACCAGACCCGGGGGAGAGTGACAGGGAGTGACAGGGAGCCACTGCACACACAATGCATGCTCCCCTGCTTGTGGGAGTCAGCGCTGAGGTCTCCCGGAAAAATCTGCCTCTCCCAATAGTGTCCTTAAGTGGGAGTTTTCCTTCTCTTCAGGGTGACATGAGACATTCCAGAGTTTTCCAATGGCCTGGAGGGGTGAGCACTTGGCCCAGTGAGTAGGGGCACCTGCAGGCCACACTGGGGTACCTGGGTCCTACTCCTGGCTCCCCCCAAGGCATCCAGTCTCCTGTGAAGACAGCTGCTGGGAGACGAAAGTGTTGACTCAAATACCTGGGTTCCTGTCACCCATGTGGAAGTCCTGGACGGAGTTCCCAGATTTTCCCAGGCCCAGCTCTCGGGGCATCTGGAGAATGAACCAGCAGGTGGGAGTATGCTCTCTCTCTCTCTCTCTCTCTCTCTCTCGCTCTCGCTCTCTCCTCTCCCCCTCAAGTAATTTTTTAATTAATTAATTAAATACTGGAACAATACTTGAAATGTAAAATAATTAAAATAAAATGAGATGGCCTGGAATCTGCAGCCGAGTTTTGGGGACTGTGGTTTCGACTCCTTTTCATGCTGCTTCCGAGTGCACATTTGCTCGGCCGCTGAGCTGCTAGGGAGTTTACTTTCCTGACGGGAACGTCGATTCTGGGGCTGACTTAAAACCACTGCCAGGCCGGCGCCACAGCTCGCTAGGCTAATCCTCCACCTGCGGTGCCGACACCCTGGGTTCTAGTCCCGGTTAGGGTGCCGGATTCTGTCCCAGTTGCTCCTCTTCCAGTCCAGCTCTCTGCTGTGGCCCGGGAGGGCAGTGGAGGATGGCCCAGGTCCTTGGGTCCCTGCACCCACGTGGGAGACCAGGAGGAAGCACCTGGCTCCTGGCTTCAGATCGGCGCAGCAGGCCAGTCGCAATACGCTAGCTGTAGCGGCCACTTGGAGGGTGAACCAACGGAAGGAAGACCTTTCTCTCTGTCTCTCTCTCTCACTATCTAACTCTGCATGTAAAAACAAAAACAAAACAAAAACAAACAAAAAAAACCTGCCAAAATGGTCAAGGAGGAAAGAAAACATCCATTAAAAAAAAAAATGGCTTTAAACAAGATTTCAGAACTGCAAGCGTGACGTCCACATCCATGCTTCGTGCCTCTCCCCATCTGCACCAGCACTGACCAGGGCTGCAAGAGGGGATCTTCAGCATGCCACAGCCAGCTATGTTTTCCCTCCAAACTGCAAACCGCAGACAGACAGGATAAACCATTCTTGCAGCCCACTCTCCCTCCCCCTCACCCAGATTTGTTATTTCATGTCAGCACTGAGTTTCTTTTTATAATTAGCAAAGGGAAGCACTCGCATGGCATTCCTGTGTAGGGATGTGGGACTGAAACATCTGCTGCCAGCAGCTTATGATTTTCCCAGCTCTCTAGAAGCTTCTGAGATGTATATTGTTCTAACAGAGGCTTTGTAGTGAATGAAACCCAGCCACCTAGTCAGCTTGCATAAAACAATGGGGAGGGGTGTCAGGGGCTGGCACTGTGGCACAGGGGGTTAAGCATCTGCCTGTGGTGCCAACATCCCATATGGGCGCTGGTTCAAGTCCTGGCTGTTCCACTTCTTTTTTTTTTAATGAAAAATTTTTTTTGACAGGCAGAGTTAGACAGTGAGAGAGAGAGAGACAGAGAGAAAGGTCTTCCTTTTCTGGTGGTTCACCCCCCAAGCAGCCACTAAGACCGGTGCGTTGCGGATGGCGTGCTGCGCCGATCCGAAGCCAGGAGCCAAGTGCTTCCTCCCGGTCTCCCATGCGGGTACAGGGCCCAAGGACCTGGGCCATCCTCCACTGCCTTCCCGGGCCACAGCAGAGAGCTGGACTGGAAGAGGAGCAACCGGGACAGAATCTGGTGCCCCGACCGGTACTAGAACCCGAGGTGCTGGTGCCACAGGCAGAGGATTAGCCTAGTGAGCCGCGTCACCAGCCCTGGCTGTTCCACTTCCAATCCAGCTCTCTGCTGTGGCCTGAGAAAGCAGTAGAAGATGGTCCAAGTCCTTGGGCCCCTGCACCCATGTACATGGGAGAGCTGGAGGAAGCTCCTGCAGTTGTGGCCATATGGGGAGTGAACCAGCAGATGGAAGACCTTTCTCTCTCTCTCTTCCATAACTCTACCTCTCAAATAAATAACATCTTTTTTACAAAGTGTAGTAACTGCATTAGGAAAGATGGACAGATCACGGAACAGAACTGAGAGTCCAGAAATGAAGATGCCATTTACAATCAACTGATTTGGAAAAGGGGGTTGGCAAGTTAGTGGGAAACAGTCAACTCTGTGATGGAAATGGATGGTGCTGGGACACAGCTGTCATGCAAAACAAGGTGGAGCCGGCATCACGCTGGACTCAAACATGGATTCAAGCAGATGAGAACCCTACCTGAAAGAACAAAAAGCACATAACTCGTTAGAAGACATGAGAGACGCGTGTTGATTCCCTTACATTAAGCAATGATTTCCCAGATATGACACCAACAACACACGCAGCAAGGCAAAAAAAAGAAAATACAGACATCGGACTTAATCAAAATTTTAAACTTTTCAACTTCAAGAAAATGAAAAGACAGCTTCACAAAATGGGAGGAAATGTTTACAATTAACACATCTGATGAGGGAGTTGCTTCTAGAACAGAGAAAGAACTGGTACAGACCAATACTAAAAAGATTTAGCCTAATGTAAAGATGGGTCGAAGATCTGAACAGACATTTCTCCCAAGATTCACACGTGTCCATTCACACAGGAAAAGATGCTAACGTCATATGGTAGCAGTGAAAAGCAGACCAATGAGGTACCAGTTCACACCACGAGGTCGTCTACCATCGACAGGACAGGTAACAGAAAGTGTTGATGAGGATGTGGGGACGTCAGAGCCTTGAAAAGCTGGTGGGAAGATAAGATGGTGCAGCCGCTGTGGAGAACAGCTGGACAGCTCTTCAAAAGGTTAAACAGAGTAACCATGCACGCAACCTACCAATTCCACTGCTGGGCACGTACCTAGAAGTGGAAAAACACTTGCACATGAACACATGAATGCCATGTCAGCATTACTCACACTAGCCGGAAAACAGAGAGGACCCGGATGGCCATCCGTGATTTACTCACTCACACAATGGAATACCATCCAGCAGTAAAAAGACAAGCACATGGACCAAGCTGCAAATTATGCTGTGCAAAAGCAGCAGTCGCAAATGACCACACACCGTGTGAGTCCAGCTACAGAATGTCCACAACAGGTCAATCTGGAGCAAAAGCAAAGCCATGCGTGGTTCCACAGGGTTGCAGTTCCACAGGGAAGTGACACGTGACTGCTCTGGGGTGAGGGTTCCTGTCGGGATGGCGGACATGCTCTGAGCAGCTGTGGTGGTGGCTGTGCGATTCCGACCTCACTAATCAGTGACACGTGAATCATCTGGGATGTGAGCCACAGCTGAACAAAGTGGTACTTCTTAACTAAGGGGAGGGAGGCAGTGGACACCCTGATCTAGGCCGGGAAATCACCGCTGAGGAAGAGAGGTTGAAGGGGCCAGGACTTACAGGGACGCCTTCTTCAGAGTTGGGAGACCACTGTGCAGAGGGAACAAGGGGCTGGGACCCCACACGGCTCTGCTCCTCTCTGGACTGCTGCCCTCACCCAGTAACTCCACACCTGTGCATCTCAGCTGAGCCCTCACCTAGGGAGGTCTCCCTGACGCCCCAGTGTTCCCAGCCTTCACGGCCCTGTGGTCTGTGACAACACAGTTTGGCGCCCCCTAATGACATTCGCCCAGCACCTGACCGTAGACAGGCCGGGACAGTAGTAGGTATGCAGTAGGCTACACCATGCAGGGTTGTATGATGTTTGCACAGTGCAGAAACAGCCTAACAGCAGGACCGACAGTCTGAGCACGTGACCGAATCACAGCTCCATCAACAAAGCCCTCTTCATTCAGCACTGTCTCCCCAGAATGTGTCACTGTGCCTAGCGTATCGGAGCTGCTCGCTAAGTGTGTGTTGAATAAATGAAACATCAATGGGAGAAACTAAGAGCGGATAGACTAAGAACTCTTGAGTCTAGGGCACCTACTCGTGCAGCGGGCTCCCCTTGAGTGCCGCTGCACCTCCTGCATTGGAACTGTTCAAGCACAGGGCACAGAGGTGGCACGGAGCCAAGTGCAGCACCAGAGATGGTCAGGTGGGGCTCTTTCTCCTTCCGTTTCAAAATTTCATGAACACAGGTGGGCATTAGGCCTAGAGGCTGAGACGTGGCCATATACAAGTTTGAATTCAGGCGCTCCACTGCCAATTGCAGCTTCCTGAGGGTGCACACCCGGGGGCAGCAGGTGCTGGCTCAAGCACTTGGGTGCCTGCCGCCCGCGTGGGACTTCCAGCCTGGGCTCCTGACTCCTGGTTCTGGCCCGACCCAGCCCTGGCTGGTGTGGGATTTGAGGAGGAACTAACAGGTGGGAGATCTCTGTCTCTCTGCCTTTCAATCAGATACAAGGCCTTTACTTCATGGAGGATTATCTGATTCTGCACAACTCACACAACCTGACGTCACAGCCCACGTTTATCGGTGTTGAATTTGTGCCAGGCACTGCGCCAAACACTTCACATGCGTGTGGCCCCCTAACGGCCAGTGAGGGGACACTTCCTGTGAACCACATTTCACCTACGGATGGGGAAACCAAGAAACTTGCTCACGGGCCCAGGGCTGGGAAGTGGCACAGTCAGGTTCTCCTCCCATCGAGTGGGCTCCGGGGACCCAGCAGGAGCTCCATGGCTGTTTGCTAAATGAGTCGCTGGACCAGTGACTGTGCACTCCCTGCCCACACTGAGCAAACATGGGGCTGCTCCCAACCAGCTCTTCAGCTCTTCTCTTAGAAGGCCCAGAATCTTGTCTCTCATATCCTCGTGGGTCACAAGATCCTAAGGCTAAACACAGGTCGTTTTAACAGCATCGAGAACAATTTCTTTGGCTCTACCTTCCCCCAGCTACCAGAGAAGTCATCTCAAGCGGCGCCTTGAGTGCCTCCTCGTAAGACTCGCCATTGTATCCCCATTGTCCCGGCCTCTGTCACCCAGCCAGCCATCTGCTGGCGAAGCCCATGCTGAGCCACTTCCGGTCACTCGCCTCCCACGCTTGCTGCCACGGTGACACTGCCGTGTCCACTTTGAAGGTGTGGGTGCTGCTGGTGCCACCGCCGCTGCCACATCGCTGGAGCCACAGCCACCTCACTCGGCACTGCAGGGAGCCAGCGCAGGTGGTGTGCCGGAGTGGGGAGCTTTTGTGTGTTGTCTGCTCAAGTCTTGCTCAGCTGAGAGGCAGATGGGGGCAGACTGCATGACAAGACATCATGAAGTGTAGTCATCCCTCTGTCTACACGGGGACTGGTTCCACAACGCCCCTGGGGCACACAAATCCACAGACGCTCAAGTCTCTGATGACAAATGGAGTGGTATTTGCATAGAACCTATGCAGTCCTCCCCTGTTCCCTATGGAAGCTGACTTTCAGTGCTAGGAAACAGCTGTCATCCTGTGCTGTTTAGAGAGTAATGACAAGAACAACAGTCTACATGCTTAGTACAGACGTGGCTTCGTTCCCCTGAGTATCTGTTATCTGCAGTTGGCTGAATCCACAGATGGAGAGTGCGTGGCTACAGAGGACCAGCTGTCCTCCTAATTCACTCGCTCCTCCCCAAGAAGGGGTTCCTGAGACCAGTCTGTGATTTCTGGAGAGAGGTTACTCAATGCCCCGGGCAAACAGGATCCCGGAAAGCCCAACACACTCCCCATGGTGCACCCAAGTCCCTCCCCACCACGGGGGAGATGGCGGGGGCAGAGCTGGGACAGCTGCCTCGCCCACCCTGTCCTGCGTGCTTGCCCTTGGTCATCCGTGGTGGTCTGTCCTGCTGTTAAGAAGCTTAGACACATCTGTGGCCCATGTTTTAAAACTCAGCAAGACCCATGGCGCACAAATGTGAAATAACCTTGCTCCTGAAGTTGCCCTGTTTCCATTCAGTCCAATCTCTCCAATGTATCATTCTTGCTATTTTATTATATGTATGCCTGGAGTCCCTTTCGGAACCAGAAGAGAGGTTACTTAAAAAAATAAAAAGCCCAAGGAAATAAAATGAGGACTAGAATAAGAACTTATGAAGACACTTTTAAAAGGGAAAGTCCATTCCCAAACTTGATGTGTTTCAACAGGGAGGTTTTTTTCTTCCCCCTGTGGAATTCAAATGGGCAGAAAATGTTGGCCAAATGACCTGGTAGGTCCAAGACAAAAACCTGGCTCCCTCAGAAGCTTCGATGCTCACAAATTATGGGGACAAATGCCCACCTCCTCACCCATTTCAGAATTAGATTTAAGAACATTGCTGGGGCTAGCGCTGTGGTGCAGCAGGTTAAAGCCCTGGCCTGAAGCGCAGGCATCCCACATGGGCGCTGGTTTGAGTCCCGGCTGCTCCTCTTCTGATCCAGCTTTCTACTGTGGCCTAGGATAGCAGCAGCAAATGGCCCAAGTCCTTGGGCCCCTGCACCCATGTGGGAGACCTGGAAGAAACTCTTGGCTCCTGGCTTCAGATCTGGCAGCTCTGGCCATTGCAGCCATCTGGGAAGTAAACCAGTGGATGGAAGACCTCTCTCTGTGTCTCTACCTCTCTCTGTAATTCTTTCAAATAAATAAAATAAATCTTAAAAAAAATAAAAATAAAAACATTGCTAGGCCTGGCTGACCTTGGGCAAGGCCTGGCTGACCTTGAGCATTCAGGCCCCCAACCCCTCCAACCTGCCCTCTCTTTCGGCCCAGCCTCCCACACTGCCCTGAGTGGGCTCCAACAGATGGGTTTGCAGTGAACGCTAATGCTGTAACTCCACACATCGCATGGCAGTGGGGGGAGGGTTGCATAACCAAGGCAGGACCACCTAAGGGATCTGTGTGGCCCAGTGCAACGCAAAACTGCAGGAAGCAATTCAAGACGGTGACAGCAGAGCATCGAACTCAGGAGACCGAATGAGACTGCAAAGGGCGCCGTGTCCAAGCCAGTCCTGTATCAAGGACACACAAAGACATAATTCAGAAAAGCATTTTTTTGGATGACCACAAGTTTTTATTTTCATGGAAGAATACTAAATATTTACAAATATTCTTAAAACAGGACATTTCCAGAACATTCCACTCTTGCAGAAATACCAGCTCACTAGGCTCTGCAATTTGCACCATTACTGCAGTCTGAAAAGTGACGTGGACACTGGCACCATCTCTCCCGTGGTCCCCCAGGCCCCACCACTGTCAAGAGTTCTGCGTGCAAAGACAGATGTTTGGCAGGGGTCATGACTGCAAACCCACAGCAAAGCAGGAAGCAGGAAGATCGCCACAGGCGCCAGAGGTACTCAAAGGACGCGTAGCATCTGGAGAGGCCAACAGGAAGAGTCCCAGGAAGGGGAGCAACGGAGCCAGGAAGCGGCGAGGGGCACAACAGGGCGGTGGGAGGGGGAAGGCAGGACGGCCTGGGTGGGCTCACCCATGGCCACTGAATCATTTCGGAAGCAGAGAGGAGAACCTGACGCTCTTAAAGTTCTATAATCTCAGGCTGGCGGTGTGGTACAGCAGCTCAGGCTGCCACTCGGACTCCGGCATCCCATCCAGGAACGCCAGCTGCTCCGCTTCCCACCCAGCTCCCTGCTAATGTACCTGGGAAGGCAGCAGAAGACGGCCCGAGTGCTTGAGTCCCTGTCCCCCACACAGGAGACCCAGAGTTCCTGGCCCCTGGCTTCGGCCGGGCCCAGATTTTGCTGCTGTGGCCATTTGGGGAGTGGATCAGCAAATGGAAGAAATCTCTGCCTGCCTTTCAAATAAATACATCTTTTAAAAAGTTCTAGAATCTAATTTTAAAGTAGATTTCATGTGCACAAAGGGTAAACAGATGTGACCCAGTCAATGTCAACTGAGCGCTGGTACATAGTGATGCAACTGCACAAGGCTGGACTCCAAAGGGCGGGTGCGAGTTTGTGGCCCTTGAATTGGTTGCAAATGAACCTTCACCCCCGCCCCGATCTCACGACTGCCTCCAAGTCCTGGCAAAGCCTTGGTCCTGTGGTGAGCAGGGTCTCAGTGCAGGCTCACTAGTGAGTCTCTCCTTTATGTAACGCACGGTCCACTGCAAGAGGGCTCCTGCAGGTGCTTGTCGCTGCAACCCACGCGCACCACAGTGAGCGAGCTCAGCGACTGAACGGAGCAGAATGCACCATCCTTACGCTTGAGACGACGCAGAGGGAGAACACTCATGGATTCCATCTTACCCAGGCCTCCCCCTCTGCTCATGAGCGATCTGACCTAACCATGATATGGCACGTGACAACAGAATTTCAAGAGGTTGGAGGTCTGTTGTCAGGGACATGCAGGCCCAGATACATGCTGTCTCATCCATAGCCTAGGGGAACAAGGTCAGCTCAGACTTAAGAGCTGAAGATTCCACATAATGCATGTCTACACACGCATGTGTGTGTGTATGTGTGACATGTGCACATATTGTGTACATACAAGAGTAATTCCAAAAAACAGAACTGAAGTGTAAATCTAAGGGTAGGCAGTTTGCCTAGTGGTTAGAAAGCCCATGTCCCACATCAGAGTAGCTGGGTTCAAGTCCCAGCTCTGGCTCCTGATTCCAGCTTCCTGCTAATATAGACACCGAGAGACAACAGTGATGGCTCAAGTGGTTGGGTTCCTGCCACCCTGGTTTGAGTTCCGGGCTCCCAGCTCTGGCCCAGCCCATCCCTGGCCGTGATGAACGTTCAGGAAGTGAATCAGCAGAAAGGAGACCTCTCTAACAAATGAATAAATTATATATTATATAAATTTTATTTGGGTGCAAAAATTTTGAAATCCATGTACACAAAGGGTCTTTTAAAAGTTCATGAAAATCACTTATTGTGACAAAAAGTATGCATGGATTTCAAAACATTTTTGTACTGAAACAAACATTTTCATTCATTTTTCATGAACTTTTTGAAACATCCTAGTATACGCATATAGAGAAAGAGCAGGAGAAGCAGTGAGAGAGAGAATGTATACCTGTATACGTATACAGAAATACTTAGAACAATTTAACTCCACTTTATTACATTCAGCCCACACTGAGTCTCTGCCTTGTGCGGGCCCTATGGCAGGCACAAGAATACAAAGTTAAGTGAGTGTCACCCACCACAAGGAAAACGCCATCTAGACAGGAGATGAACTGAGAACCAAACTGTACCTCTCTACCAGCAAGGTGGTCATTTACAATCCGAGTGGCATGGTTTGGCGGCTCTGTATTGAAGACGCTGGGTAACGTGAACTAGGGCCACAATGACTGGGTTCAGGTTCTGGCTCCACCACTTTGAAGCTACTGGACATCAAAAGTGCAGCTTGGGCTTCAGGATCCTCCTTGTAAAATAAAGACCTGCAGCTGCACCTTTGGCATAGGGTGGTAAGGCTTACGATGGCAGAAATACTGTTGACACTGAGAGGATCTCAATAAAGGGGAAACAGCACTACTACTACTAGTAGTACTGATACTACTAGTAGTAGTAGTACCAGCACTAGCACCACTAGGACCACTACTGCTGCTGCCACCACTGTTACAAGACAAACACAGCATTGTGAATAGGATGAAGGAAAGCATGGGCAGCCCAACTTGGGAGGCAGGAGCAGACTCAGAGGGCTTGACCCGGAGGTGAGGCTTTCGCTGGAACAGGTGTTTATAGGAGGAACGAAAGGGGAAACGGGCATTCATTCCAAGGGCGGAGGTCGTGCAAAGGCCCTGAGGCATGAAGCATCCCAGCACGTCCAGACCACGGCTGGTGGACCAACACAACCGGAGCAAGAGTTCATGGTCAAAGAAGAGCCATGACTAGACTTGGAAGGGCCACCAAAAGAACCCTCAAAGAGAGAGTAACAAAATAAGACTCGCCTTTTTAGAGGGTGCCGGGTAATTTCAGCCAAACAGAATTTTACCTTGGCAGGGTCACCATGGTGATGATCAGTCACAGGCCACGTGACAACACTCTGATCAGGGATGGCCCACGTGTGTGATGGTGATCCCACACAATGCAGCTCAAAAACCCCTCTCCCCTAGCTTTTCCACGGCACCTTTTCCAGGCTGAGAAACACAAACACTTCCCATTGCACGGAACTCAGCACAGAACAGGCTGCCCAGCTTTGGGGTCTAGAAAGAGGCAGCGCCCGGCAGCCTGGGTGTGCAGGGGGTCACCCCACGTGGGTTTGTGTAAGTGTATCCTGAGAGTTGACAAGGATACATCCGAAGACCCATTTCTCAGAGTGCAGCCTCATCGTTAAGGGGTGCGTGGCCATACATCAATGCCACAGAATGGAGGCCCACAGCCACCCACAAGGGCTTGCCTCTGGTGGCAAGTCTTCCAAAGCCTTTCGCTTTAGTTTTAGGAGCTCATTGGCACACTTTTCCAGGCTGACCGCTACCCATGGAAGGTTTTCTTTAGCACTCGTGTCTTCCAGGATGACTGCTCGGTACTCCTCCTCACACGCACACGGAGACGCCTAGGGGGCCGCTCATGAACCCACAGAACGGTGGTTTGCCCTCTAAGCTACGCAACTGCATCGGCAGCTTTTCAGGTCAGGACTCACTGGAGGCGGGGCTTAGGACTGGGACTAGAAGTGGACAGGAGCAGTGTGTGTGCAAAAACACGGGAATCAACCGCCCACGGGAGCAGCAAGAGACACGCAGGCCACCAAAGAGGACAAAGAACACGCACCGTGGCATGAGAGGGGTGAACAGAGGGAGGACACAAACGCAAAGTGGGTCTCTGAAGGGCAGTTAGTGACAAAAGAGGTCCCTGGGGGGAGATGGTTTGGGACAAGCAACTCAACTGTGGAAAAGGATGGCTCCATCAATCTGCCCACGGGTCGCCCGTGAGGTTGGCTGGCTAGCGGATGCTGCTAATTCTCTGTGCTCAACCACGTCCTGCGTACCTCTCGTGCCAGCCTGTCTTCATTCAGTGGCTCACCCACCAGCAGACTGAGATACCACACGGGGTCCCAAGCCAGGAAGCACTCCGGCCATGCCGCCGGGCACCCAGGTATCGTCCTAGGCATACCCCTACATGCTGTCTCGTTGACCAGCAGGCGTGAGCAATCTATTTCCCTGGCCCCATGGAAGCCACAGACCCCAAGTTTCAGGCAACCTTTACTTGAGACAGCCCCTTTTTCCCAGAACCAAACTCCTTGGATCTGGTCCCAGATTTCCCAAAAATGTACCTTGCGTTCCCCACGTCACTGTCTCCCTGTAACACAGCCTGGCCTTCAATGCCTGTGGCATGCCTGGTCTCACAGACCTGCTCATGCACGTGTGTGTATGTGTGTGTGTGTGCGCACTGGGGCGTCCAGTTCTGGGCCAGCCAGTGAGTGCTGCCATCCCACCAGGCCCACCAGCGCGTCAAGTCCAAGTTCTGGACACACACGTCTCATCATGGCCCTGGCGCTGCTTCTGGGATGGCTGAGCACTGAGCACCGGTGGTATTTTGCTTATTTTAACTTGTTTTTCAAAAAATAAATAAAACAGAAAACAAGATAATCCTATCAACCCATAGTGCTGGACTCCAACCTAGCGAGTATGTTATGATCAACGGAGAAATTCAAAGCATGAGAGGGACAGCTAGAGCCGGCCTGGAGAATCGCAGGAACTCTAGCAATCATCACTCTTTGTGTTTCAGACAGTAATGTTTCTCCTGAAAAACATTAAATTGAACAATAAATTATTTATTGAGCACCTACTAGGTGACAGTCACTGCATATCCCACTGAACCTCAGGGTTTCTTTTTTCTCTCAATTTCTTAAGCGCTGATCAGGGTGCTTCAGTTAGCTCTCTCCTCTTCTTAAGCAAGTTTACTATGATGAATGTGTTCAGAAGTTGAATACTTTGCTGCCTAGTTTTCTGGGAGGTTTTTTTGGTTTTGTTTCTTCCTACTATCGCCTTTCACCTAAAGCATTCCCTCCCTCCACCCCCGCACCACCACCACCACCACCACGCTCTGATTTTTAGGGTGAAAAAAAAAACCCCTAGCATCTGGGGTCTAAGACCACTTGAGATGTCTGGGCTGGAGATTGCTAATGACCTCCCAGAGATAACCCAAATTGCTGATTTAGCAAAGCCCATTCTTGACCTTGACACAAGACAAGACAGGCAAAGGGGAAGGACTTGGGAGGGCCCGGTGAAAGAAAAAGGATCATAGAGGCGCTCAGATCTCGCCAAGCCCTGTCTCCCATTCAGCAAACACCTGGCTGAGTTGGAAAACATGACCGGCCCAACCTTCCTACTGGCACCAATTGAAGCTGTCAGCTCTCGCTTGTCACCAGTTGCACCGGGGGGCTGGCCCGGGCAGCCACAAGAGCCCTAATTAGGCAGAAATGACACTTCTACAACTGACCTGCCAGGACCTTTGGCAAACCATTTAACATCATTAGTTAACATTTTTAAAAAGTGTGAATGTAAATGAACAGCCAGTGGCTTTCAATGGAGTCTGTCGGTGGCATCTCCCCCTCCCTTCTCACTCTCTCTCTCTTTTTACATGAATAGTCCACTTGTTTTCTGCAGGACGGGAGGGAGCCAGGAGGAAGGAGGAGGAAGAGGGCCAGTCCCAGAGAGGAGAGACACGTTAAAGCATAAACAAGCTCAGATGAACGGCGCCCATCACTTCCTGCCTTTGTACAGGCCCAAACCGAGACGAGCTCCCAGGGCCACCAGGGCAGAGCACGGACAGCAGGGGCCCAGCAGCTTAGACTGAGGCTCCCGCTGTCCTTGTGGGCGGCAAGGCCAGGCTTTGGGAGGTGGGTGGGGATCGACTTTTATTTCCTGCCTCTGAACTAGGCTTTCTCCCAACCCTCTTCCCACGTGTCGGCATTCCGATCAGATCCGGCATAGCGAGCGTCTTAGCCGATGAGGGTCCTCTTGGGAGGAGCAGGGCTCTGGGGGATGGTTTCAGAGGCCAGCTTGATACTCACGCACGTCAGCTGGCTTCCTACCTGAAGCCGTCCTCTCCCACCTTGCATCGCACCTCGTCTTGCTCCTGGCTTTGCACCCACACAGGCCGTACACAGCGACACTCTCCATCTGCAGGAGGGAAAGAGAGTTCATGGACAACACCATTGCGTCTCTCCCCAAGTGGCTCTCTCTGTGTGTAGTCGAGCCCGCTCAGGGTCTGCAGAGACAGCACCAGGCAGAGGGAGAGAAGCAAAGGCTTGGGGGGGGGAGGGTGCGCGCGCACTCATCACCTGTTGTGTGGCTCTGGGCTGAGCCCTGGGCATCGCTGATGACTTACTGTGTCAAGTGAGAGGAAAATACATGGAAATTTCATGGAAACCGTGGAGAGTTGTGTGAACACAAGGAGTTACAGCCAAGAGCTGCCGAAGTTGCAGAACCATGCCAGGATCTCATCTCCCATTTATCCTGGAGACAACGTGGGGAAAGTGTCCCCTGCGCCCCAAGCCACCAGCATATCCCGTATTCCCTAGGGGTTTGTAGACAATGCATGGGTGCCAAACAAATTCCTAAAACCCAAGCTTCATTAGCTGTTGGCCCCTGTGGCGGAGCCTACACAGTGAGAAGGGAAGCGTCTCCCGTCCGCGCAGCGTGTCCAGACGCCCTGGCAGCAGCGGCAGGTGGGTGGGCACACAGAAGCAGCATGGTGAAGCCAAGAATGCTCCCTGCAGCCCGATGGGCCTAAAGCAGCAGAACGTGTGTTCCCAGAGGCAGCACGGGTCCTTCATCCGGGGAGTCTCTGCTCGTCCTTGGATTAAAGAGGGGTAAGACCAAGCAGGCAGTGTGCGGCCGAGGGTGCCTGGGACGGGCACCAGAGGGAAGCGTTAAGAAAACAATCTTGGTTTGGGGCCGAGAGGGAAAATACTGGGAAACATCCCTAGTAACAGGAAACGGGGAAGGGGCGAACGGCTCATCGTGATGAAGTGTGTAGTGCTTTTAAGCTAAATACCTCAGCATATTAAGCAAATCGAGAAAAGCCGGTGCGGCAGTGTCAGCAAATTGAAGGCCCAGCGCTCAGCAAGCCTCTGGGAGGTGTCTGGTTCTGACCCCTTTCCCGTCACATGCCTGGTGCCTGCCCGGTTGTTTAGTGTTGCTTCTCGGCTCCAGCTGCGGAGCCTATTGAAAAGCTCTCGCTCCCCGCCTGGTTTTGGCACATTTTCTGCAGGTGCCTCCTACCGCGGCCACAATGGGCTGCTCGGGAGGTTCAGACCTGTCAACAGCTGGGGGGGGGGTGCGGCAAGAGTGGAGGGGGCGCAGTCATTGTCTTAAAGGGCCAGTGACATTGTGGCACTGCCGGCAGCACTGGCACCTGCTAATGAGATGAATCCTTTCTCCCGCTCTCTCTTTCTCTCCTTAATGATTTAACTTGATCGCTTTGGTTCCATTCTGGAAGGGGAATTGCTCCATTGATCATATAAAGTAATTGCCTGTAAAACATTGCGCAACGACTCCCCCTTCCCTGGCTGAAAATGTCACAGCAATTGAAAAGCTCTTAGCCCCGTTCAAGAATGCGCCTGCTAAAGGGAACAGTCTGCATGCATCCCAAGGACCTGTGTGTTCCTGCACTTACAAGTTTGTGGTGCGACTGATGGATTTTTAAGACGGGGAATTTCCTTCCCATAGGATTTTTGTGTGCGATGGCAGGCAAGTAACCAAACAGGGGGAAAAAAAAAGCCAACAGACCAACAACACAAAACCCCCTGCAATCCTAAAAACTAGACACAGTGGTTCAGACGGAAATCCTCTTCTCCACCCCCAAGGTGGTCCTTGTCTCAGAAGCCCGGAAGGCCGCGGCCGCCCACGTGGTCCAGCGACAGGCAGGAGTCGTCCTCTCTGCTCTCAAGCAGGCGCTATCTTAGTCCAGGAGGCGAGCAGACGCTCTGCTCTGGGGGAGGATGTGCCGAGTTTCCAGACCTGTCACTTGGCGGCAGCAGCGACACGCCGTGGGAACGCAGACCACACACTTCAGGGGCTTTCATAAACAGCTTTATTACATAGTCCCTGCCACACCGACGCGAGGGAGTCGTGCACCTGGGGGAAAACCGCTCTGTCACAGGCACGGACCTGTCAGCGAAACAGGCAGCTGCTGGCGATGGTTTCACGCGCCTCTGATGGGCGAAAGCCTAAGCTCCTAACTAAATGAGACTTTGTGTGCCTAACTGGGGGAAGCCCCGCTTGCTGTGCACCACGCTGACGCGTTACCTATGTGGGAACAAAACCTCAGGTGAGTCACCTCTCACCAGGATGCACCATGCATGCTCTTTGGTAGCTGGTGCAAGAATCACACAGGATGCGCTCATTATCATCCTTTTTATAAAAGGGCAGAACACATGCCTGCTTTCTGACAAAGAGGGTATGCAGGGGACTGCGCCATCCAGGGCCACTGACAATCCGCCCCATAAAACTTTCTACCAGCCAAACCTTGTGACAAAGGATATGGTACAAGTTCCATATGTAGGCACAGCGTTTTATTTTCTTGGGAGCTGAGGATCTGAGATTCTTAAGTCTTTTAATATTTCAGACTACACATGCTCTTCAGTTAGGGCAGCAACACACACACAAACACAAACATATACTGTGTATAATGGAAGTTATTTTTCCTTTATGTATAAGGAACATGCAAAAATAAAAAAGAAATTCTTTAAAATCACACTCATAAAATAAACTGGTTCCCGGATATGAAGAATTATGTAAACTGAAATTTTTTTCTATTTGCTTATATTGGAAGATATTATTTTTGTCTGGAAATTAAACAAGGGTACTTCCCAAAGTTGATGGAAAATGGAATTAAAAGAGTTTATTTTGGTGCAAAAGATTCTGCAATTCATGCATAGGCAATGTCCTCAAAAAGTTTGTGGAAAGTGTGTATTCTGAAAAAACAGGCAAGGATTTCAATTTTTTTTGCACCAAATTAAACTTATTTTTAATTCCATTTTTCCAGGAACTTTTTGCAGTATCCCCATATATCCTTAGATATTTAAATAGATTTATAATTAGATAAAACAGAACTAAATACAATGTGGAACTAAATGACTCCAAAAGTTCTACCTGGATCTGAGATCCTTCTCTAAAATAATTTAACACGGATTCACATTGGCAAACAGATGCACAATGGATCATTTCTAGAAGCTTTGTCTGTCAGGTGGGCAGTTAACACAGAGGAGGTGGGTTAAGCCCAGCAGCCAAGAACAGGAGAGACCAGGCCAGAAACCAAAGCCCACTGGTAAAGAATGGGACTCAGAGGCCAAGAGAGTGACCAGGCAGTGCTGGAATCTGGCCGTCTGGGTGGAGGAGGCAGGGGAGGAAGGTGGCCAGCCTCCCCAGGGCCGTGTCCGCTACTTGAGCTCCCTAAGAGCCCGTGCTTGGACAGTCTGACATCCCTCCTCCGTGTTCCTGGACACTGGAGGAGGAGAAGGCAAGCCGAGAGTGCGGCTCTCCCCCCGGGGAAGAAAGGTCGCGTCTGACAGCAGCCCCAGGACTGCTTCCACTACTGCACCTCCTCAGGCTTCCAGATGATGCTGTGGGAGGTCCCAGCAACAGAATCCTCTCTACGGCTCACGCTTCACCCGGAGCTCTGAGCACATTTTAGACCACCTGACCTCGTGGGGAGAAATTCACCCGAGGTTATATTTGTGTGAACTTCATCCTAAACAAGGCTTGGAAAGATGTTGGGCAGGTGTTCAAAAATGAAGCAATGCATTTAAAAATGTGTGTACCACTGCTGTGTGGGCACACGGCTGACCGAGGGCTGAGGATTCTGCTCCTTGCTAGCACGTATCTGTAAGACAGATCCGTACATCTGCGGAGGCAGTGAGCATCAGACATGTCCACCCCAGCACTTCATTTACCCAGTAAACGCATTTGTCAACTGACATGTATCTCAGCTACTAAGAGTCCACACACAGAAATGTTACCTTCCTTGATGCTTAAATAGAAAGCTAATGTTGGGGATGATGGATACCAGTACCTGTTGAAATATTCAAATGTTCAATGCAGGATACGTGCACATATTTGTACCTTCCGGTCAGAAAATGCTGGCAGCCTAAATGTTGCTTTATAGCTCCTGGATAAAAACAGAGTCACTGGCTAAGGGAGGAAAAGATTCGACTATTTTATGCCTTTGCAGAAAGCTCAAGATCATTCCAAATGAACCCTTCAACCACTGTTTCAGGGAGACCTCGCTGACGCTATATAAGCACGGTCCACTCCCAGCCCACGAAGAGCCTTGCTCTGCTTTTTTTTGTTTCCTACAGTTTTTCTCTGAATTGCCTACTGCAAAGTTTCCTTTCTTTCAAAAGTCAGAAAGCACTAAGTAGCCAGAGGAGTTTTCCCACGCTCTGTTTTTCCCCCAGTTTGATACAGGTCACAGTCCCCTTCCTCCAGTCATCTCCTTCCAGAGTTACAGCTTATTTTAAAATATTCAACTGAAACAGATGCACCCAGGTAGCCGACACAAGCAGGACTGGTTCCCAGGGGCCAGGCGCAGGTGCCCAGCATACACAAAACCTGGTCCTACCTGCACGTGTTGCTAAAAGTAGACGAGATGGGGGTAGGAGGTGTATCCTGAAGCCCAAGTTTAGAGAGCAAAGTCGGAGACACAGTCCAAACACCGGGACAGACTAACCCAGATGTGAAAACCGAGCCTCGACGCAAGATGGGCAGGCATGTGTGCATGTGATGTGTCTGACCCACTGGCCAGGGGCTAGTTTTATGGCAAAAAAGATGTTGGTTTTTTTTCCTTGAAAAAAAAGAGAGTGAAAAGTTCCAAGCACACCCCTAGTGAATTAAAGGTGAAACCATTATAGTTATATAGTTATTTTTAGCTTAAAAAATGGTGATTCTTTTTGTTTTCCTATAACAAATAATATTTGGAGATAAAGCTCATTGAAAATATAAATTAAAGGAATTCTTATAATTTTGAATTTATTTTGATTGCTTCTTAAAAATCTCACAGAAAGACAAAGAATTTTGCATTAGGTGTATAAGAATATACAAAAAATTATGAAATGAACAGAATATTTTCTTGCAAAGCTCTTAGCTAAGAATTCAAAGTGACTGTAAATAAAGGATGACACAAGGACCATATTCCTTTTAAAGCTAACAAATTGGTAAACTTGCATTCATTTCAAAAATCAGTCTTTCAATTAAAAGTCATGCCTATAATCCTTTGTTTTCACCCTGCAAAATAGCCTTTGGTTTTGTATTTTCAGAATCAGCGCAGGATCCTGCTTTTTCCTGACCAGCTGGCTGTAGAGGAAAGCAAGTATTTACCATCAGGCAAGAGGCTCAAGTCACATCCACAAGTTAAAGGAAACCCCAGCAATTCACTGGGGTAATTTTACATCAAAAAGAAATGGGAACTGCACTATACAAATTTCAGGGGTGGAAAAATGCCGTGGCAAGTGCTGAGATCTAAGGTCAACCTGGAGGGCTCCCCTGCTGCCTGAGCTGGTTTCACAACCGCCTCTATTTCCAAACGCCCAGAGAGGCCAGCACCGGGGCACCATCACCTAGGCGGCTCAGGGACGTTTTAGACCAGTCAGTTGTTCATAAACCAACTCGAAAGTTTTACTAGAGTCTGGCAGTGACTGTGGACCAAGTCCCGGGTCCTCAGGGGCAGAGGGGTGGGAGTGGAAAATGCTAGGAGACCCTTGGATGACACTTCCCTGGCCTGGTCTACACGCACACACACACACTCACACAGAAAGCACCCTGTCTACACACACACACACACACACACACACACGAGAAAGCACCCTGTCTACTCACACACACACACACACACACACACACATGAGAAAGCACCCTGGTCTACACACATACAGACACATCCACACACACGAAAGCACCCGGATACTGTTCTTCCAAATTTCACTTGGCTTCATTTATTTCCAAGTGAAAGGACCTTCACACACAATTACCCTAAGACGCATCAGGTCTGCTGCCGTTCGTTCGGGGGACAGCTGTGTCAGATGCTGCAGCTCCTAGGGACGGAGGCACTTAAAGGACAGCTGTGCGGCCGCCGAGGCGCAGCAGCATCGCACCTTCAGGCCCTTTCCGCTTCAGAAACAGCGTTTCAGTCCCTTGTCTCCACTAAACTTGCTCCTTCAGGTACGAAGGAAACACGACTGATTTTTCCATCTAAGATCTTGAAGGCAAAATCACAGGATATATTATTTAATTAAAAAACAGAATCAAGCACACATTATCCCTTCTTGGCACACACGTCAGTGTGCTGTTAAAATTTTGGCTCAAAAATGTCATCTAACACACTTGAGATTCATTCACATGTCACCTTGAATAATTCCGGAAGTGCACAGGGCTCCAATGATAATAATTTATATATGATTATAATACAAGAAAGAGGTGTAGCTAAATAAAATGGGTACTGAGCAATTTGCCATAAATCATTTTATTTGCTAAAAAGCCCTGGGAATTTATCCCCCACACTCAAACTCTTCAACAATTCCTAATCTGCATTTGTGACTAGTATATTTTAAAAATACTCAAATAACTAGAATTCTCAAACTTCTTAAATAGGTGACTTTCCAAGAGGCAAATCAAGGCAGAAAAACAGTAATAACACAATAGCAGCAGAACCACCACCCTACGCTTGGCCAACAATTAAAGTAAAGAGAAAGATCGAAATTTCTGGTAACTTAGCTTTTTGGTTCCCCCAAACAAGTTTTTGAAAGGTTATCGTTCCTGTAAGATTGACGGCCGGGCCTGTACAAACATCAGTTATAAAGGCAGACAGTCTTTGGATTTTGCTAACAAGAAACAGATAATTCCTCTTAAGCAGATTAACCTAAAGTACATTTTCAGGGAAGTTAAAATCCCCTTCAGTCGGGTTCTTAAGTTTAATTACAAAAGTCAAACAATTTATTAACTCTCATTCAAGTGCAACAACAAAACAGGTAGGCACAGGGCTCTCAGGGGCCAGGAAACAAACCAAACGGACATTTGCAACCTCGGGAGAGAGCATTTTTAGCCCAGACTTGACAACACAGCGGACTGCGCTGAACTGGGACGCCCGCTTTCTTCTTTGCTGCCCCCTATGTGGACAACACGCTTAACACTTCCTTCACTCCAATAATGCAATTCCAATATTTGTTTTGCTACTTTTCTGTTAAGAAGTACAAATTAGAAAACCTGGACTTTGTGAGGATATTTTACATATTTCTTTTATTGGCCCTGTAATTATGCCATTAAAATGTCCTTAAGTTGTGTCGACTTCTATAAAGGCAAAAAAAAATTATCTATTTAAACATGGGAAAAATAGCTTGCTTAAAAAGAATTCCTTTCGCCTGATCTTTTCCTTTGCTCTTCACTGGCTGAGCTCCCCGGATAATTGCCCTACTTCCAGGTCCACTCTGCCCATAGAGAAAGTGTGTGTCCGTCCCCTGAAAAATACCAATTAAACTGCCAGCAGCAGCATCCCCGACCGTATCTTTTGGTCTTCAGTGTCAAAGGCCTTTGCACAAATGACCGGAAGGTTGAATCTGCAACAGGCCCTGACAGGATGCCAGCTTCGAGCCACCACAGAAGACCACGGCTTCGGCTTCCAGCTTTCTGCGGGGAAGCAAGCCAGAAAGGACACAGCAACTTTCTAACTTGTAACTTTCTAACGAACGCTGAAGGATAAAGTCAGAGATCTCCAGGGGCCACTAACTTCATCTCCTAAAGGGGCTCCCCTCCTTACTCAATTCAGTCTGACTTCCTGTGCCAAGCTAAATAAAGGCTGCGCAAACACTGCAAAACTCCTCAAAAATATTCCATTGCCCTTTCCCTTCTTTTCTCTGGCAATAGTACCATTTACTACATGTGAGGCAGGGTAGGAAGAAGTCTGTGTGGATTTTTAAATCTAATCCCTATTAAAATATGAAAATATTAGCCGATGAGGAAATGGACTCAGAGAGATTAGTTTGTGCAAGGTCGAACTGCTAGGAACAGAAAGAACCAGGATTTCGGCCTAAACAGGCTAATTCTAAGCCCTGACACTTCTAGGCCTTCGTGGTTGTACCCATGATCAAATCATTCCTGGGTGAAGCCTCAGCCATGCCACTTCTGACACGATCCGTGGAGAAATCTTTTATAGCAGTTCTCAACCTTGCACATTAACATCACATACATCACATATTGCAAAAACAAAACAAAACAAAACCTCCACTCATGGGCCCTGACCCCTAGCAAGTCCAGCTGGATGGGTCTGGGGTAAGGCCCAAGCATCTTCATTTTTCGATATTCTATGGTGGCCACAGTAGCCAACACGTCTGTACACGGTGCTTAGAGCCTAATGGTGCGCGGAGTCTGGGAGAATCCCCAGTGAGCCTCATGCGCAGCCCTGACTGAGAAGCAGGGACCAGGAGATTATCAGCACCCATCAGAGCCATTTCCCTACCACCTCCCTGTGAGCAACTCACCCACTCCTCCAGAAAGGGCGCTGGAGTCTCACGGTGCTGCCTCTGAGACACAGGGAGCAGCCCGGAAGCGCAAAGCCATGGAGTCAGCGAGGCCTGGGTTCAAATTCCACCTGTGCTACTGATTAACTGTGTAACCCTGGGCTAATCACTTACCTTTGTGGCTGTTTTGCAGATTCATTGGGATAAAGTTCTAGGCACATAAAAGAGCTCAATCAAAGGGAGTTTCTGCTGTGGTTTTTTTTTTTTTTTTAGTTGTTTTTGTTATTACTTACAGTGCTAATGACTACTTCCAGGAGACATCTTTATAGGAAATAAACAAATTAAACATTCCTTTTTTTGTCAGTCAAACTATTCCTTAGCACTTAATTTACAGCTATTTATATTTGTAATCAGCTTGGCAATCATATTTCTCATCCATGACAACTGGGTGAGGAAGGTTAACATTAATATTCCCATTTTCTAGGTGAGGAAAAGCAACATTTTCCATCTATTCTGTCTCTAGCTGCTATGATTCTATAATTAAAGGCACCTGCAATCATGTTCATTAGTTCCCCATGAAAAATGATATGCAACACAGATGTCAAATGCAGGAAGGGGGGATTAACAACCACTTGATAGCAACCCCAAAATCACAGCTAAACAATCACTTCTGAACATTAAAGCCCCAACTGAAATAGAGGTGTTGGGTAAGATTAAGGGGGGAAAATGAAAAATACATTCTTTCTTCAATCTCACTCATTTAGGATATGTCTGACACAGCTTAGAAAATCTTAGAGCTACAGACTGGTTCATTTCCTCTCGGAGGGAGCTTCAGTTAACACGTCAGAACAGACTAATACTGCACCCTGGTATTTTTTCTTGAGTCAGTGCTACTAAGTAGGACAGATCTAGGATGGACAGGCCCAGTTCTGTGGTTCTGTACCAAGGTCATCGGGAAGCCTGTGGACTCTGCAGGGGACCCACAATTCCAATCACACCCCCCCCAAATCACTAACGGCTTGCTTGTAAATATATTCTTTTCGAATGCACAGAGTTTCCATGAATAAAATATAAAGGTCTCTAAAAGTACTTCTGAACTTACTGTCACTATAGCCAACTATGATTACATGGCAGGGGTCAGGGGCTCAATTTCTTTTGTTGTTAAAATAGTTTCCAAGCTCAAAAAAAGGTGAGGAAACACTGACACAGTTCAAACCTGCTTGTAGCAGATGAGGTCAAGGTCTTAGGGACAGCTGGACTTCAACTCAGGTTTCCTCATTCCCCCAAAATAGTCCCTGTCTCACACCACACAAGGCACAGGACACTAACAGTGAGCGCTGAGCCTCTCTCCAATACCATTTCCTCTTTCCAAAGGAGGCTGCACAAGCTCTGTGGGTGAGCTTCAGGAACCTCCCCTCTCTCCGATCCTGAACTCCCCAGATTGGTGCCTTTAAGGTTAGCACCGCCCTCTTGAGCTCTGATGCTCTGAAGGTGCCACTGGACGTTTGGTCTCAGTGTGAAACACAAATCCAGCGATGGAGGTGCTCAGACAAGGGATGTGCGGACTGCAACATCTGCACACGCATGAGCGTATCGTTCAGCTGCATCTCCAGTGCTCCTAACAGCTAAGGAAAACTTCAGCATGGGAAGATTCATGGCCATTTTATTGACTCTGGATCTGTCAAGACTAATAGACTATTAATAAATCCTTAGCCTAACAACTTCTCAAAATGCCTTTATGTTTATGGTTTCAGTCATTTGTTCCAATGATTGTTAAGTGCTACTGGATGCTATTGGGACTTAAGTGCCACGAAGAGGGATGTGATTGATGGTACTCACTGCTCTTTCCCTGGTGCCTGGAACAGTGCCTGGCATTTAATAAATATTGGCTGGCTGAGTGAATGACAAAATGAGACTGGAGCAGCAGTTCTATTTATTTATGCTTTGCCTCCAGGTAGTGAGATGATGGAACGAGTCTATGAGGCAACAACTCAATTCCTAGTAACTTCTTCTGTCCTCAGTCTTCCAGCAACCTCTGACTTAACACCCTTCCCTCAAATGCTTTAAATGTTCTTTTCCAAAGGTGTACAATTCATTCATTCATTTTAGGAAGATCAGATACTTCTAACATATGAAAAGAAGAAAATTAAAGTTCATATGGGGGCCAGTGCTGTGGCACAGTAGGTTAAGTCACCGCCAGCAGCACCAGCATCCCATTTGGGCTCCAGTTCAAGTGCCAGCTGCTGCTCTTCTGATGCAGCTCCCTGTTAATGCGCCTGGGAAAGCAGCAGAATATAGCTCAAGTGCCTGGGCCCCAGCGCCCATGTGGGAGACCTGGAAGAAGCTCCTGGATCCTGGCTCTGGCCTGGCCCAGGTCTAGCCATTGCGGCTTTGGGGAGTGAATCAGTGGATGGAAGATCTCACTGTCTCTCCTCCCAACTCAACTCTGCCTTTCAAATAAAAAATAATAAGACTCATATGATTTCCATCACCCAAGGAGATGCAGTTAACACGCTAGCACCCACCCCTCAGATTATTCTAAGTGGGCATGCGCACACACACACACACACACACACACCCCTGACACATCTCCAAGAGTCTCTGCCCTAGACTGTGTGATTTGAACTTCTTCCTTTCCTCTGAGCCTTTTTTGTTTGTTTCTTGTCATAGCTCCTTGCTCTCTCCTGTGTCTGAAATATAGTCCTTCCCAATTGTTGCTGTGGATTCGTTCTGAGAGGAGAAGCGTGGTGGGGGCAAGAGGCACGGGGTCAGCACACAGCACCCAATGTGAGGTCTCACTACGGAAGGATCCTGCCCTTTTCCCTCCAGGGGACTCCTCCGTCCTTTCTTTAACCTGCAACCCTCTGTGTCAGTATCTTCAGTTTCCTCAAACCCTACACGTCTAAAACCCAACGCACGGCTGTCGCCTCCGATACCAGAGCACTCGTCACCCCGTCAACTCTAAGTGTACCATCAGCCTCGTCATCTTTGGCTCCTCAACCCTGATCCAGCCACATAAAGCCTTTTCCACCCCTCCTTCCTCTTCCGTCTCATCCATCATTGCTACCACCATTGTGTTGCCCCTTGAACCTTTATGATTTTCCACTTGGGTCCCCTGTGTGCAGAATAACCCATCAATGCTACCCGCCACTTCCGTCTTGCATTTGGGAATTTACGCGTGCTCTGACAGAACGGGCCGCTAGTCCCTTCACAATCTTGCCCCAGATTCCTTTTCTGCCCTTAATTCTCACTATTCCTGGAAACAAACCCTCTGCCCCAGCCGGGCTACTACACGCATTCTTCACTCAACCCCACATCTGATGGCAAGTGAAGGGTCTACTGATCATTTATGTGTGAAACCCATTCATTCTCTCAAAAACGACTTCGTGAGCATCTGCTGAGTCAGATCATGTACTGCCACTGTGGGTGCGGGGCTGAGCAACGCTGACCCAGTCCCTACTCCCAAGGCCCTCAGGCCAACGGGTTCTAGAAGGGAGACCCCAAACACTCTGGAGGGGGACACTTCAAGTATCCTTTAAAATGCCAAGTCAGGAACCGTGTTCAGCCTAGCAGTCAGGAGGCCTGGGCCCAGCAGAGCGCCCGGGTTCCACCCAGCTTCCTGCTAACGCCGTGGTGATGGCCCAGGTAACCGGGTTCCGGTGCCCCACTACTACCACTACACACACAGAGGAGACCTGGAGTGCTATCCAAGCTCCCGCTTCGGTGCTGACCCAGCCTCCCCATGGCCAGCAGAAGGGAGCCCTCTCTGCCTCTCAAACGGCACAGTCTAAGGTTTAAGGAATGAAGAGGAAAGACAGCGCTGAGGGCTAAACTCGGGGCTCAGGAAGCTCCAGCGGTGTGGGACAAAGGTCTGGCTGGAGAGCTGGAGTGTGGGGCGCGGCTCCCCTGGGGGGGGTACGCGGACACCCAGTGTGGCTGTCCAGGGCGAGAAGACAGCAGCAGCTGCCCCGCCTGCTCGGTGGACGGGGTCACCCTACACCTCTCGCCCGGCACCACGGGCTCCCGGCAGGGAGGGGGAGGCAGGTGCCTGACGCTCTCTCGCGGAGAGGACGCGGGGCGAGTTCAGAGCGTGGGGGTCGTCTAACCACGGAAGAACGCCCGCGTAGACGCAGCCGGTGCAGCCGCGCCTCTGGGGGGGGAGGGGGGGTCACCGTCTGTCCGAGCCCGGAGCGGGCGCGAGTCCGGCCTCCGCACGAGCACCGCGCGGCTCCGACCCTCCCAGGGCAGACAGCGCGCCAGCTAACGCCCGCGCTGGGGGTCGGAGCCGCGGGGCCGCTCGGACTGGGGGCACCGGGCCCGGGACACCGCTTCCCCCCCAAGTGCTGCCCCGGCCGTCACCTCCCCGCAGGGCTCTCACCCCGTCCGCTCAGCCCCGAAACTCCACGGACTTCGCCTCTGCCGGCTCAGGGCAGGTGGGAACGACTAAGGGGCCGCGGGGAGGGTGTCTGGGCCGCCCCGCGGCGCGCCGAGTACGCGGGCCTCACACGCCTCTCCCCGGAGCGCGCCTCGTGAGGTCGCTAGACACCGCCCGTCCCGCCGGCGGCGGAAAACGTGGCCGGGAACAGAGCCAGACTCGGGCTCGAGCACGCGGGGCCCCGGGCGCAGCCCCTCGGCCGCAGGTGCTGAGGAGGGGGCGGCTCGCGGAACTCGCCGCGGGAGGAAACGAAGGCTGGAAGCCTCGCGAGATCTGCGCTCGGGATCTCGCTGCGTTGCCTGGCGACGCGAGGACGCTCGCGGGCCCCCAGGCTCAACCCCGCCGGAGCCTCGAATCTCCTACCATGGGGGAAGACAGCGGCAGCCGCAGCTCTGGGACCGCTAGGGAGCTGCGGAAGCTGAAGCAGCAGGCGATGGAGTACTACCAGGAGAACGGCGTCCCGCGCAGGCTGGAAGAGCTGCTCAACTCCACCTTCTACCTCCAGCCCGCAGACGTCTACGGGCACCTGGTAGGGACCTGGGACGCGCACCCTGCCGCCCCGCGCTGCGGCATCGCGGTGCGCGTGCGCCGCGGAGTCGCGCATGCGCAGCGGACCGGCCTCGGTCGCACGGGCAGGTGCGGTTGGCGGGGAGGAGGTCGGGGGATCCCTGAAGGATCCCTGCAGCGCTGGGGAGGCCGCAGCTGGAGAGAGGGCTGCGGCCGCGTCCAGCCGGCCCCCTCTGCGTCCGGATCTCAAGGCGGGAACGCGGTGCTCTGCCTGGAGCCTGGTCCCCCCCCCGCCCGGCTCCCGCCTGGCCCGCTGGGCTCTGGACTGCCGTCCTGCCGTGTTCCTGTAGCATTTCCTCCGTGTCCTGTAATTCGAGGCAGCCTCCCCAGGCAGCGCGTGAGCTCCGGTGGAGAGCGGGGCCCATACCCTCTCACCCGAGTTCAGAGGTCTGGCCCCGACCGTGCAGGTTGAAGCCGCGAGCGTTGTCCCTGCCGGATCCCTAAGTACCAAGCAGCCCTTCGCACCTGGGAGGCAGAGTGCTTGGGGTTGGCACGAGGTGGAGGGAAAGCAAGGAGCTGTGACGACGCGGGTGTGCCGTCAGGGTTCACGACGGCGCCTTGAGCATTCGGGGGCCGGAGATGCCCCCCTCAGCCCGTGCATCACAGCGTTTACTGAGCCCCCAGAGCTGCGGGCCTCGTGGCTCTTACTCCTTGGAACGACCATGAGTTACAGATTACGATTCCCGTTTTACAAATCAACGTGAATTTAAGTGATTTTCCCAAGAGTCACAGAAGGAAACTAAACAAATCAGCCCAGGTCTGTGTGCCTGGTACCCAGCAGGGTGTGGGGTACCCAGTGGACACCCGAGAACCGTTGTGGGCTGAAGGCAACAGTGCTTGACTGGTTTCATTCTCTCTGCTCTTCCTTGCTAGAGGCATTCTGGAAGGTTTTCTAGGTGAATTTTCTCATTTTACAAAGACACCTTATCTGACAGGTGCTTGTATGCAAGCTAGGACCTGGGACCTGGCCTCTCAGTCCCCAGGGTCAGTCTCTTCCCAGCACATTGGTTTGCACAGCTCTCTGGAAGCTTGTTGCTTGGTTAGGGACAGCAGCCCTAGGTATAACCCTTGGAGACAAAGATACGGTGAAATGCGGGTGTGTGCTGGGTTGAGAGACATCACTGATGCCAGTTAAAGAATGCAGGGATGGAGGCCCCACAGGCAGGAGAGCCTTGCCTTGGACCTCGAGAAGGACTTGCGGGAGTTGCATTGACAGGAAGCTCACCTCCTTTTATCTTCATAAGTCACCGCCCTAGGTTTTGCCCTCCTTGTTCCCATCCAGTCTTTCCTTCTAAGTCCCTCCTGCATGGGGCTGCCGGAGCGATGTTCCTGATGCGCGAGTCTGACCATAGAGCTCTGGGTCGGAAACCCCCCGTGGCTTCCCGTTGCTTGCTGAGTGAGATCGCACTCCTGATGTGTGTGGTTCATACTGCTCAGCCCTACCTGTGGCTAACAGGCTTGGCCCCACTCCCTCCCCCATCCTCTCTCTTGGACCACTTCCAATCCCCTAAAACTTGAAGTTTCCCGCTGTCCTCCCCTTTGCTTATCCTGAGCCCTCAACTGAAGGGTCTGGCCTCCACTTCCCTCCCTTGTCTGTTGGCTGTTTCAGCTCCTATGCCGTTTCTTCTGTCCCTCTCAGACCTGGGAATCCAGGGATGGGTGAGGTCCCTACTGGCAGCAGCCATGCCGTTTGTTCCTTTGGGATTGGGACTCAAGCGGATGCGGGCTTGATTCTTAGCTGCCACTTACTGCTGTAGTAGAGTACTACGTGGGTAGTCTCCCAGTGAACACACTTCTGCTACCTAAGTCCCTCCCACTCTGAGTGTGGATTTGGCCACGTGCCTTGCTTTGATCAGTAGGACCTTGGCAGACAGGATAGCAACAGAGGTTTGATAAGTGCCTGCATATTGAAACTCATCTTGGAAGCTGGTCACCGCACCGTGAGGAAGTCCAGTTACCCTGCTGGAGGGGGAGAAATCACGTAGAGTGAGACAGATGCCCAGCTGGGCCCTGGCTGATCCAACCCTCCCAGCTGAGACACCGGGCTGCATCTGTATGAGACCCCAGGCACGGCCAGTGAAGGGAGTTGAGCCCAGCCCAGATTGCAGAATCAGAGTAAATAAATGGTTGAAGCCATTAAGTTTTGTGTGGTCAGTTACAAAGCACTAGATAATTATACATTGCTCATGTGATCTTAGACAATCTATTACTTAGTTTGCTCCTCTGGGTGAATGGAGATTTTGTGTTGAGGATTTAAGGACGGTGTATACACAGTATGCAGGGACATGGCTGACATTCATCCATTGAAGATGTAACTCAAGGAAGCCTTTGTTCTGCACTGTGGTAGGTGATGCAGTGATAAAAATGACATAATCACTCCCTTAAGTACACGTCAAGCACATTAAAAACGTCAGTTCCCTTCCCTCGCTAACTCACAGTGTAGCACGCTGTAGATGCTCAGTGAACTCAACTGTAGCACGCCAGGTCAGCACTGTGCCATCTCTGGATGCTATGTAAAGGTGCTCACTCTGCTGTAGCATCCAGACCTCCGAGGGCGTGGCTGGCTTCACAGCTGACTTTGGCTTTAGCCGCCCAGGCCTGCCCTCTGAGCCGGCAGGTGGCTGTGAGTGTCAGAGGAAGTCCCTGACCCTGATCAGAGACCTGGTCCACTAGGAAACAAAGAGCCCTGTACTCTGTAATACAGAGGCAAGGAGAGAGTGCCTTCGCTTTCTCCTCCTCCTGCCTCTCCATTTCCTGCTTCTTGCACAGCTGTGCCATGGCTGACCCTTCCACTCTGCCCCGTGGAGTGCACACTCTCTATCAGCCTCCTCCTCTCTCTTTGGTCCCTTTCTTAGATCCCTCCCAAAGGTCTCTGCTTTTCCACATCAATGGAATGGCTGTTACTAAGGTTGCCAGTCTGGCTCTTCGAACACGAGGGACCATGTATGAGCCAATGGGAAGTGAGGAAGAGCTGCTGAATGTCTTCATCAAGTATCAGATGCCTTGTGCTGGGAGGAATAAAGCCCGGCCCACCTCAGGTTTCTTAACACATCACAGCATTCAGGAATAGCTGCATTTCTGTACACTGGCCAGAGAGATGGGTTAGTGAATTGAGATGACTGCAAGATGCCTGCCAAATTAGATGACACAGGGCCTCTACACTAAGAAAAGAGTGTGAGCTTCTGCTGTGAGCCCAACAGACAACAAATTGTCCCCAAGTACGAGAGACTCAGCATCAGGCTGCCCTGAACCTCAGCACGGGAGGGCGAGCAGTGCCTGCCAAGCAGCTCAGCTTCTGGCCCCGGGACGGACACTCCAGGAGAGAAGTGGGGGGAACCAGGGTGCCTGTGAATGCACTTGGGCACATCAGTGAGATGCCATATTGTGATTTCTGTGTTTTCTCTCTGTGTATGTGTGTGTTAAAGGCCAACTGTTTTTCTAAATTTGCAAAGCCTCCCACCATATGCAGAATAGTGGGAAAAAGTATTCTGGATGGACTGGGGCTTCCTACCCTGCAAGTGGAAATTTTCTGCACTGTTCAAAACTTCCCCAAGGTATGAAGCAGTTTCCCTGTGCTCTTTAGTATGTTCTGGTTCCACTGCGTGTATTAGCAACTCTTACCTACAATGTAGACAATCGATGCTTGGAAATCCAGTGTGTGTGAAGTGTATCTGCCATGTGTTTACAGGCAATCATGTAAGCACAAGTCATACAACTACTCTTGATGGCTTTACTATGGTTAAGTGTAATTTTGATACCTACATGACATGCTAATCTTCACATGGTCCAACGTGGAGAAGGAAAATGAGGCAAACCTGTTTAATGTCCTGCTAAACCTTGGACATTATTCAAGTGATGAGTTCTGCAGATCAACATATAGGTCTACGGATTCATATATAATGATTTATAAACAGACTGGCTTATATAAAGAAAATTCATTTTAATAATTTGAACAATTCACTTTGCCACATATTTGTTAGAAATAATTTTGTTGCCATCTCTGGGAAGATAATATTAGGATTCACTCTGTTCCTATGCTTGTAGCTATTTATTTGAGAGGTAGTCAGAAAAGTGAAGTTCAGGGCCGGGTTTCTAGAAGGGTGTTTTAACCGGGTAGTCACTTTAGATGTTCTATGAAGCCGGATTCCATAGTGCTTCTACAGCTCTAAAAATATCTCAGAGAGAAGTACATGTTCTCATTTTCCCCTTGAAATTGGTGATAAAATATCATGCCCATTAAAAAGCTGAGTTAATTCAATTTCCTGTTTTCTGCAAGAGGTAGGGAAAACGTGGGGCACATTTGTGCTGTTTGCAGAGCATCTGCTCCGTGGTGGTCCCGACCCACTTTGAAGTCCACGAGAACGTGCTGCCGGAGCTGGCCGAGGCGGAGGAAGTGGAGAGGAACCAGGCGGTGAGCACAGCGGTGCAGTGGGTCAACCAGAGCCTCACGGAGGAGCTGCAGGGCGTGGAGCCCTCCAGCCAAGTGGACGTGGATCACACGCTCAGGTCTGGCTTCCACCGGGAAAGAGCAACGCCAAGGGTAAAACCGGCACGGTTGCCTCCCCACCTCACCTGCCAGATAAATGGGTCTGTGGACTCTCTGCAGTGGGGAAGTTGCTCCAAGAAGCTGAAGTGAAAGCAGCAAACTTAACGTAAACTAGCTTTGTCTCTCTGCAAACCTTGTTGCTGAAATCCACTGTGAAAGGCCACGAAGCGCTTTTCAGTTCTTTTCCATGCTCAGCACTTTCCCAGGATCCAGTCGATTACTTGATCAACTGAGGAATCCAGACGATGGGCCCCCCGCCCCATGTGCCACCTCTGGCTTCTCACATGCTCATGTGCTCCTGGTGGCTGGCACATCCTGTCCTCCCACTACAGCCAAGTCTGTCATTCTTTGCCCATGGGTTCACTCTAAAATGTGAAAACAAAGAGAGCTGTGGTTGCAAAGGCCATGTAAGCATTTGTAAGTATTTGGCTGTGCCCGGACAAATCAGGGGTTAGAGTTAGCTTTCCTTTTGTGCAGATCCAGTGCCACAACCCTCTTGGCCATACAGCTCAGCTGGATTCTCCTTCCTTGAGCTTTATCACTTGCTTAGTGTGCGTGATGTCGCGTTTACCTTGCTTCAGAGTTTGGTGGTGACTTTCGTGATAATGTTTTTGAATAGTTTTTAAAAAATTTTCTTGGGAGTTTCTAAATGTTACTCCTTTTATATTTATTTTTTAAAGATTTTATTTATTTATTTGAGAGGTAGAGTTACAGACAGTGAGAAGGAGAGGCAGAGAGAGAGAGGTCTTCCATCTACTGGTTCACTCCCCAAATGGCTGCAATGGCCAGAGCTGCACCGATCTGAAGCTAGAAACCAGAAGCTTCCTCTGGGTCTCCCACATGGGTGCAGGGGCCCAAGGACTTGGGCCATCTTCTGCTGCTTTCCCAGGCCATAGCAGAGAGCTGGATCGGAAGAAGAGCAGCCAGGACTAGAACCAGTACCCATATGGGATGCAGGTGCCATAGGTGCAGGATTAACCTAGTGTGCCACAGTACTGGCCCCTACTTATTTATTTTTAATTTGGCCTTCTCTGCTATTTTTTTTTCCCTCAAGACTTCAGTCACACCTTCTGTTACCTTTCTTTCTCCCTGGAGTTTTCAGTTGCCACACCGTGCCTCTGGGCTGCTTCCTCTCTAGGCCACGGAAGCTTCCTTTTTTCTCTTGTTTCTGGAGCCCACATCTTCCTCTTTCCTGATTTGCTGAAAGTGAAAATGAGAAAGAACACGTGGGATGCAAAGGTTTATTTCAGTTCATTCATTCATTCATTCAAGAGGAGAGAGACAGAGCTCCCATCTGCTAATTCACTCTCTAGACAACACAGCTGGGGGCAAGAGGAGGACTGAAACCTAGGGCTGGGAACTTGGTCCAGGTTTCCTACACCAGTGGCAGAAACCAAACTACTTGCGCCATCGCGCCTGCTTCCGTTGGTCCATGTTAGCAGGAAGCTGGAGTCAGGAGAAGGAGCTGGGAATCCAGCCTAGGCAGTCCAGTGTGGGGTGCAGGCATCGGAACCACAAGGCTAAACTGCAACCGCAGTGTAGAGTTTTTAAGTTCTTGCATGTGTGCAAATGTCAGTTCTTTGCCCTCATGTTGGTAGTTTTCCTGAATGTAGAATTCTCTGTTGAAATCAAATTCCTTGAATACTTTAAAGCCATTGTCCCATGTGCATCTGGGTTGTTGGTAAGTTTGACGCAAATTTGATTCTCTTTATTTGCTTATGTTTTGTCTTTGGAAGCTTTCAGCTTCTTTTTATTCTTAGAGACTGAAATCTTGTGTACATGTACGCATGGAGGATTTCACAAAAGCTATTTTTTTAAAGATTATTTGAGGGTCTCACGCTGTGGTGCAGCAGGGTTAAAGCCCTGGCCTAAAGAGCTGGCATCCCATATGGGCACCGGTTCTAGTCCCGCCTGCTCCTCTTCCGATCCAGCTCTCTGCTATGGCCTGGGATAGCAGTGGAGGATGGCCCAGGTCTTTGGATCATTCCCCAATAGGCTACAATGGCTGGAGCTGCACAGATCTGAAGCCAGGAGCCAGGAGCTTCTTCCAGGTCTCCCACACGGGTGCAGGGGCCCGAGGACTTGGGCCATCTTCTGCTGCTTTCCCAGGCCATAGCAGAGACCTGGATCAGAAGTAGAGCAGCCCGGGACTCAAACCAGTACCCATATGGGATGCTGGTACTGCAGGCGACAACGGCTTTACTCGCTACACCACAATGCCAGCCCCCAAAGTTATTTTAAGTTCCACTAAAAACATCCTCCACAAAATGCTATTTTTCACTGTCTGTTCTTAGTGTCTTTGTTTTCTGATGGTCATTTTCATAAAAAGAACATCCAGTTATCCTGAATCAAATGATGTATTCAAATATTACTTTAAAAATGCAGACGGGGGACAGGGTTGTGTTGTAGCAAGTTAAGTCGTCTCCTGCAACACTGGCATCCCATGTGAGTACCAGTTTGTGTCCTGGCTGCTCCACTTCTAATCCAGCTCCCTGCTAATGCGCCTGGGAGAGGAGCAGAAGATGGCCCAAGTTCTTGAGCCACTGCCGCCCATGTAGGATACCTGGATGAAGTTCCTGGCTCCTGGCTGAAGCCAGGGCCAGCCCTGGGCTTTGTGACCAGCTGGGGTTGAACCACTGGATAGAAGATGTCTCTCTCTCTGTCTCTCCCTCTCTCTCTAACTCTGCCTTCAAATAAATAAATCTTTAAAAATATGCAAACAGAGTTCAAATAATTTCAAAAATGAGCACCTGAAATGTTTAAACATTTTCCAGGCCAAAATGAATTTGAGTTCTTGAATACAGTTTTATAATAGCATCATTGGGAATTGAAGCGGATTTGTTCTTAGATTGATAAAAAGTAGAGTTAATGATTGAAGCACATTGTGGTCAGTTCTACGACGTGACCAAAATGACCGTGATACTTGTAGCTATCCCATTGTAAAATCCTATTTTCTTGCCATTAGGACATTCTTTGCAAATAAAGTACAAGAAGAGAAGGAGAGAAAAGAATTGGAAAAGAACCTGGAAAACTCAACAGTGTCTATGCCTGCACCTGTAATACCACCCCCACCCCCCGCACCCCCCCAGAAAAAGAAGCCACAAAAGCAAGTTAAGTGACATCACTAACCCTGGCAAGAAATGTGTGGGGAAGCAGGGCCACGGCTTGTCGTGCCTTTCCAGGATGGGCTGTGAAGACTGCCCAGTTCTCTCCATCCGATTTCTGTTACATGCTGGGCACTGACTTTATAGGTAAACGTGAGATAACAAAGTGTGCCTCCTAGAACTGTAGAAGGAGTTGACGCTGAGTGGCCTAGAATTTCGTGAGAGGCTGCACTGTGGTGAAGGGTTATTTCAGCATTGGCGAGTGAAGACAAACCGAAAACTTGGGACGTCAGGGAGACAGCATTTTCTTCTCGCCTTTGTTTTGGCGGGGGCTTCCCATCTCTAAGTGAAGCGTTGAAATCTACAGTCTTCTTATAGTCGAACTTCCCAGAAAGAAATATCTTCTCAATCTCTTTCTCTCCAGGGAGGAAAGAAACTCTTACGGAGAAACCCATTATACCTGCGGAACCTGCTGAGCCTGTGTTGTACGGCAGTATGGCCATAGGGGCTGTGTCGCTGGCTGTTGCCAAAACCAGCGCCATACTGGGCAGCAGACCCCTCTACCTAAACATTGCATCTCTGAAGCGTGGTCAGGTTCGTATCTATTGGACTCCATTACGAGGAACCATGAGTGTCTCAATGCAGTGAGCCGTGTGTCTCACGTGCCTTGCTCTCCCTCTTGCAGGAGGAGCCTGCACTGCTCACCATGCCTTTGCTCATGGTCTCTCTGATCAGCTGTGGGAAGTCGTCACCTGGAAAGCTCAATTTAATGAAAGAAGTGATTTGTATTCCCCATCCCGGATTAACAACCAGACAAGTACCTTCCATGATCTCAGCTGACTTTCTGAAGACACACACTCCATCACCGATAGGTTTTTAGTGTGAAGCGAAGGGAGAGGGAATGAAATGTAAAAGGAGGGAAACTATTTTAGGAAATTGGGGCAGTGGGAAGAAAGCAAGACCTTCCTAAGGGAACACATTTACACAGCCTTGGATGTCTGGTTCCTCACAGCACTGGCTCACACTAGCGACTTCCAGAGAAGCCAGGCACCCGTGGCTCTGCAATCCAGAAATAGTGCAGGCAGGTTGTTCTTTGGGGATGGAATGGTGAGTGGTTTTTTTTTTTTTTTTTTTTTTTGAGAGGCAGAGTGGACAGTGAGAAAGAGAGAGAGACAGAGAGAAAGGTCTTCCTTTGCCGTTGGTTCACCCTTCAATGGCCGCCGTGGCTGGCGTGCTGCGGCCAGCGCACTGCGCTGATCTGATGGCAGGAGCCAGGTGCTTCTCCTGGTCTCCCATGGGGTGCAGGGCCCAAGCACCTGGGCCATCCTCCACTGCACTCCCGGGTCACAGCAGAGAGCTGGCCTTGAAGAGGGGCAACCGGGACAGAATCTGGCTCCCTGACCGGGACTAGAACCCGGTGTGCCGGTGCCGCAAGGTGGAGGATTAGCCTATTGAGCCTCGGCGCCAGCTGCTGAGTGGTTTTTATGACTGCTCTGTGCACTACGGCAGCGGCAGGTGGAAGCTGGCGCTTTCCTAGCGACCCCACTGTACCCAGTGGGACCTCCACGTCCAGCACGTAGCCTGGCACTTAGGAGACGTCTGTGGAATGAAGGGATCCTCAATCACATCGTCACCACTCAGAGGCATGCTCTTGTCTGTGTTGCTCTTCAGTGGCCTGAAAGAGTCCCCTTGCCTCTTTGAATCGTCCTGAAATCTTCTACCAGTAGGACATTAGGGAGAATGCAAGGTTCCCGTTTTATAGGGGGTGTTTTCACACAAAGTACAATCCCCCTGTGGCAAGGCATCAAGTGGTATCTTACCTAGTCCGTGTAAATCGCTAAAGGAAATCTCAAGGTCATTTCCTCATAATTCCATTCTAAACAAAATCATCTCACAACTTAATTGCAGTGGGCGAGGGTTGCTGTCTGGTGGGCTGTGCCCAGGTCCTGGCGCCAGGCTCTTTCCTTTAATTAAGGTCTTGTGTGCTATTTGGGCAGCAGGGCACCGGCCAGCCGTTCTTTATCTGTCTCTATGTGTGGATCTGATCATCAGCAACACACTTTTCTACTTTTCAAGTGCCAGTGGGTTTATACGGGTGGAGCCTGTCTAATCTACACTCCCTTGGTGACCCGTAACTCGCACAGCAAGAAGGTCACCCAGGTTAGCTGAGAGAAACGAAGGAGAATAAAGGCGGCGTGATGCAACCGGTGAGCCAGGCGGTTGTATACAGGGAAGAGAGACTACTGAGGGTGCACAGCCTCTCCTCCGTACTCCCCCAAAGCAAGCTGGGGGCTGAAGATTGGATTTGTGATGTGGGAGCTCGCACCATCCACTCAGCAGGCACTCTGCAAATAAGTCTGAGTTAGAAATAACTGTATGGGGTATGATTTTTTAATATTTAAAATGTCTAGACTGCAACTGTGGAAGATGATGATGATTCTACTTACAGGGTATGGAGATGCTTCTGGAAATTCAGAAACATGTCAACAAGACAACTGATATGGTATGTGGAGAAGCCCTCCAGGCTCTGGTTACTGACAGTTCTATACCACCTAGTAGCCAACCTGTGGTTCATTTTGCTAATGTGGTATGGAAAATGCATTTATGTGTTTGGGGCTTTCCCTCTAAACCAAGTGTACACATTTTCTCACTGGCTATGGGTATTTCACAGTCTCATTTTGCTTTCTGTGCTAAGAACTTACAAAGAAGGAAAGGATTTGGCCCCAAGGATATCAGAGGCATTGTGGAGTGCACTCTTATGCCCGGGTTTGAATCCCAGCACTGGGCAAACAAGGGCCCTTGGCAGTGTAGCAGTCTGAGGCAAGTCACAGAGGAAGGATGGGAGGCAGGTGTAGGAGTCACTGGTTGTCCCAGGATACGCTAACTAGGGTGATGGGAGGCAGGTGTAGGAGTCACCGGTTGTCCCAGGATACGCTAACTAGGGTGATGGGAGGCAGGTGTAGGAGTCACCGGTTGTCCCACGATACTCTAACTAGGGTGATGGGAGGCAGGTGTAGGAGTCACCGGTTGTCCCACGATACTCTAACTAGGGTGATGGGAGGCAGGTGTAGGAGTCACCGGTTGTCCCAGGATACACTAACTAGGGTGATGGGAGGCAGGTATAGGAGTCACCGGTTGTCCCACAATACTCTAACTAGGCCAGCACATGGTGATATGCAGGCCTGCAGCCAAGGAAGGGACCCAGTCCTTGTCTGTGGGGCTTTTTTGAACAAAAAGACAAACTGATATTTTAGAGTATACATTTACAGAAAGGTTAAAGAATACTATAGAGTTCCCAAATACCCTTTCCGTTTTCCCCCATGTTAATGATACAGTGTGTGGTACATTTGTCAAAACCAAAATGACACATTACTACTGCCTAATCTACAGCCTTCAGTCAGAGTTCACTCATTTTCCCATGAATGCCACTTTTCTAGGCGGCAGGCGTACCACGCTGATCTGATGGCAGGAGCCAGGTGCTTCTCCTGGTCTCCCATGGGGTGCAGGGCCCAAGCACTTGGGCCATCCTCCATGGCACTCCCTGGCCACAGCAGAGAGCTGGCCTAGAAGAGGGGCAACCAGGACAGAATCCGGCTGCCCGACCAGGACTAGAACCTGGTGTGCTGGCACCACAAGGTGGAGGATTAGCCTATTGAGCCGCGGCGCTGGCCTGATCTTGGCTTTTAACTTCCAGTGCCATTATGCCCACCAGATTGACCAGATTCAGTGGTCTTCAGGTTTCTGAAAGTCAAATCCAGCCTGCAGGAGACAGTGTAATATCAGGATATTCAAAACAGGGTGTGGGGCCTGTAAGAGTTAGGCCCACCTGGGCGTAACTTCTCAAGGGCAAGGAGGGGATGTGTGCCCCCCTGCAAAACAGACTGGCTGCACCCAGCAGCATGGGTGCACGCCCATGTGTGTGATGAGGGGTAGAAGGTAAGAAGGAGCTGAAGAGAACATGAACCTGAATTTGAGGAATCCCTGGAGCTTATGAAAATAGGATGTGGCTGGCGTCATCCACGTATGTGTGTTATGTGTGCATGCCATGTGTTTGTGTGTGAGTGTGTATGAGATTCACAGGGGACTGGCAGAGCACCGGAGCAGTGGACAGGCCAGAGAACTAAACTGTTTGCTGACACACACATGTCCAAAAATCCCAAGTGATCTTTTTATTTCCTGTCTCACAGCCTCCTCCTCCAAAAGCCGAGACCAAAAAAGGACACAACGGGAACAAGAGGGGTCAAGTGAGTATGCTTGATTGTTTACCCAGCAAACGATGGCAGTATGGATAGATGCCTGTTTTCTCTCCCATGGTCATTTTGCTCTGAGGCCAGGGCTCAGGAAAACAGAATTTATACAGTAATATTGCTCCAGGAACACTAATCCCCGTCTTTCTGACAACTGGCTATCACTGCCAAAAGTTGCCTGTCCAGCTAAAATCTGAGGCTCGGAAGCATTTACAAGTCTGAGGGTGACCTTTGACCCTGTAGGTGAAACGTACAGGAAGCTGAACCTGCTGATAACCAGCTAAAGGCGGATACGGTGCTTTAGGCTTTCGTTTTACTGCGGAAGTGAGCTTGAAAAGGGGCAAAAAGAAGGCCATTCCTTCCATCTGGTCCCCAAAAGGCACCAAAGCACCATTTCAGATGAACCACGGGTAGGAACTCAGATTTGACAAACATTCCTCCTTATGCAAATGACCACGCTGGCCTGGGAGCCCTGGGAAACATCTGAGCTTGACTGGCCCATCTCTTTGGTGATGGTGGGTACCCTGCCATGACCTGCTCCACGCCCAGGCTGTCAACAATACAAGCGGAACAGTCCACGAGAATCCAGGAGATGATGCATGTGAGTGGAGGCTGCTCCCATCTGCAGGATTTGTTCTGAAAGCCAGAAATCTTAGCTCTACTTTCCCATCAGGGACTGCGGAATCTGGGGAGCTCAAGAGAAGAGGGGCTAGGAAAAAGAGAGGCCTTGGTAAGGAGAAATGTAGTTCCTCAACACAGGGAAACTCAAGAAACAAGAGACAGGAACAGACACAGCAGGACGTCAAATACTTGACAGCTGTTAGGAGTGCAACACTCCTAACCTAGGCTTTGCAAGGGGCCTGGGGTTGGCGAACGAGCAGCGATTCCAAGTGCTGTTCCTTCCAGTCCAGCAGGTTGTCTCCTGTGTTCTGAGGCTCTCAGACCAAGATCAGCCCTTCTCATGATCAGCTTGCTGTCTTTTGCCCTGGAAGGAGGGGGTTACAGGTTACAGTCTAGAGAAGCAACCACACCAGAGTCAGGGGCGTAGACTCTTGCAGTCAAATTTCCCAGATTAGAATCTGTTCCAGGTCAACTTAATTCCCTGTGAAATGAGCGCAGTCATGGTATGTGCTTCAGGGGTTGGTGTAAAGAGTAAATGAATTTTATTCACGTGACATGCGCAGGACGAGACCCACCACTTAGGAAGCACCAGGTAAGTGCTTTCATAATTTAGAAGATTCAGTAATGAAGCTCCCCACCTATTCCTTGGTTTTAGGAATAAAAGCTTCCTCTCATTTCTCTCTGTCTCCCTCTCTCTATATAACTCTATCAAATAAACAAACAAAATATTAGAAGAGAGAGAAAGCTGCTCCCAGATCAAACCTGGAAAATGTTGGGAATAAGAAAACCAGGGCAACTGTATGCCCAAAGTCCTGGGAGTCGGACCTGGAGGGGGGATTAGTGCGGCAGCACAGGACCTGCCCTTTGGGGAGCAGTGTCCGGTTGCCCTGTGCCTGTCCCAGGATGCTCCGCGGACCGAGCTCGCTGTACTGACGCCTCCTTGTCTTTCCTTCTTGCAGCAGCCCGTCACTGGAAAGATGACCCATCTTGGCTGTTTAACCATTAACTGTGATACCATAGAGCAGCCGCTGCTTCTACTACAGGGCATCTGTGCCAGCCTGGAGCTGGAGCTGGGAACAGATCTGCATTTAGCCATCAACTGTGCTGGGCATGAGCTGATGGACTACGTAAGTTTCTACTGCAGAATGTTCTGGTTTAGGTCCAGCAGTTTTAACTCAGAACTTATTTTTTTTTTTTAATTATTTATTTTTTATTTTTGACAGGCAGAGTGGACAGTGAGAGAGAGAGAGAGACAGAAAGTTCTTCCTTTGCTGTTGGTTGACCCTCCAATGGCCGCCGCTGCTGGCGCACCGCGCTCATCCGATGGCAGGAGCCAGGTGCTTCTCCTGGTCTCCCATGGGGTGCAGGGCCCAAGCACTTGGGCCATCCTCCACTGCACTCCCTGGCCACAGCAGAGAGCTGGCCTGGAAGAGGGGCAACCGGGACAGAATCCAGCACCCCGACCGGGACTAGAACCCGGTGTGCCGGCGCCACAAGGTGGAGGATTAGCCTATTGAGCCACGGCGCCGGCCTTAACTCAGAACTTAAAAGAAGAGCTTATCTGAGTATTTTCCAAGCCAATCCTGTTTTTTTTTTTTTTTAATTAATATGGTGTGAGGGAACCAAATATAAATGGAGTTGAGAAAGTCAAGTTAGCTAATGGAAGATGGGTTGCTACATTGTCCTCATGCGAGCTACGGCACGGTAGGTCACCTGGTATGTTTTGTGTGTGCAGTCATTTCGTAAAAACTGAATTAGACAAGCATGCGAAGCGGGGTGGTTTACCTGTGACTTGGTATACTTCTAGATGTGTGCTTCTTAGTGTTTGTGCTTTTCACATATAAAAATATTCCCAAGTGATTGAAATTTATGACAAATGTGTTTTCAATCTGACTAAATGCATCACAGTATTAAGTGTGACCTGAGGAGGACACAGCCTCACCAGCGACACCTCACCTGGGAGACGCCACCTGCAGAGAGCGAGCAACATGGGCCTTCAAAAAGTCTGTGGAAAAGTGAAGCTAAAAGATAGTTTATTTTGGTAGAAATGTAAAATCCATATGCAGTGTTTTCATAACAGCCATTTTCCATGAGCTTTTAGCAGACTGTTTGCATGGGCTTTTAATGTTTTGTACTAAACTTATCTGTTATTCCACAGACTTTTTGAAGTTTCCTATTTTAAAAAGAAAGTGAATGGAAACAGATTCATTAAAAAATGTCCTGGGGCCGGCGCCATGGCTCAACAGGCTAATCCTCTGCCTTGCGGCGCCGGCACACCCGGTTCTAGTCCCGGTCGGGGCGCCGGATTCTGTCCCGGTTGCCCCTCTTCCAGGCCAGCCCTCTGCTGTGGCCCGGGAGTGCAGTGGAAGATGGCCCAAGTGCTTGGGCCCTGCACCCCATGGGAGACCAGGATAAGCACCTGGCACCTGGCTCCTGCCATCGGAGGAGCGCGGTGTGCCGGCCGCAGCGCGCCGACCGCGGCAGCCATTGGAGGGTGAACCAACGGCAACGGAAGACCTTTCTCTCTGTCTCTCTCTCTCTCACTGTCCACTCTGCCTGTCAAAAAAAAAAAATGTCCTGTAGCAGGTGTTTGGAGCAGTGGTTAAGACGTTTGGGTTGCCTACATCCCATATTGGGGTGCCTTGGTTCGAGCCCCGATTGGCTTCGGGTTCCAGCTCATGTGCACCTTGGGAAGCAGCAGGGGATGACTCAGGTGCTGGAGATCTAGGCTGAGTTTCCGGCTCCTGGCTTTGGCCTGGCCTACCCCCAGCTGCTGTGGACACTTGGCGAGTGAACCAGCTAATAGAAGATCTCAGTCTCTGGTTTTCAAAAATATGGAAGGAAAGATGGAAGAAAGGAAGGAAAAAAAACTTTTGTATGTTCCCGGTCCCTGAGAAACTGGTGTTAGGAAATCTATTAGCAGTTCTCTTATATACACACATATATTTTCTATTTTCAGATATGGAAATGCTAAGCTTTCTAAAATGCCCAGCATTCTGGCATGCATTTATGGTGATTTGATAACATTTATCATGTTTAGGGGCCATGACTGCATAGGATTCTGCTTTAGCTGTGATTCTTACTTTAAATATAAAGGAACTTCTGAAAACGTACATGAGAATCTAAGTTTCATCTGATTTCTAAAAGTTCTTTGACTTTTCTAAAGAAACTGAGCTCATAAAGGAATGTTTAACTTCCTATGCTCCACCTAATGATTGGTTCCTAGGCATTCCATTAAGAAAGAGAATTGCATGTTTTCATCAGCAGCGTATACTGAGAATGATGAATATACTTACTGCCAGTACTGACTAGAATGGCTATTTGCTTATATGCGGTAAAATGTATTAGCTTGATATCAGAGAATTCTTACAATAATGTTAGTCATTAGCATTTCCTCACTGATAAGATTTTCAAGCTTTGCATTATAGAAGCAGCTGAAGTTCTTGCTGCTTTTTCCTGTGAAAAATGTAAAAACTTCCTTTAATTGTGGGCTTCTCGGGACCTGCTTAATTCCAGTGGAGTCCAGCGTATTAGCAGCAGCCGCAGCAGGAAGCCATTAGCAAAGGAAACAGTGGTCTGCTCTGGCTCATCTCCCTCCAAGCACCTAAGGACCCCGGGGGCCACTCCTGATCACAGACTTAAAAGTGAGCAGCTTTGTGGGGATGGCATTTTGCACAGCAGTTAAGTGTCCACCTGGGGTGTGTGCGTCCCGTGTGAGAGAGCCTAGGAACAAGTCCTGGCTCTCCTTCCGATTCCAGCTCCCTGCGAACGCACAGCAGTGACGGCCCAAGGAGTTGAGTCTCTGCCACCCACATGGGAGACCTGGACAGAGTTCCTGGCTCCTGGCTTCAGCCTGGCCCAAGCCCCAACTGTTGTAGGCATCTAGGAAGTGAACCAGCAGATGAAACATCTTTGTCTCAACCTCCCTCCCTCCCTTTCTCTTTCTACCGTGAAAAATTAAGTGAAAATGCTTTGGTTTTCACAAAGACTAAACTGGATCTGTCGGCCTAGTCTTCTATACATAATGACTGGGGCGTCGCACATTTCACATGAACGGAATTCACTAGAAGCCCGCTTTCAGGATGACACCGTTACTATGAGAGGCTGTGTGCTACCTGGGAAGACGCCTTTACATACATCACTTTACATTTCACATCTCAAAGCCCTGCTTTCAAATTTTAGTGTTTAAAGGAAGCAAGCTGTTTGTCACAGGGAGTTGAAAGATAGTTCTGGTGAGTGGGCAGGTCTGCACTGCTATTCCATTTGTTGTTCTTTGAATTTGTTATTGTCCATGTGCCCAGGCAGTCAGGGATAGTGGCAGTTATGCACCATGGCCCAAATCTAAGCAAGAAAGGATTCCCCTCCTACTCTGCACCTGTTATCTTTTTGTACAGCTTGCATCTGAAGTCTGCGGGAAGAGGAACAGTGACTTGATTTCCCAGGTTAATATTTACAAGCTACTTAAGGTGAAATGCATAGATTTCTCAGGTGAATGTGGCCTGGAAAGGATGTTTACAATCTTTCATGAGAAACCAATGAGGGGCCGGTGCTGTGACATAATAGGCTAAGTCTTCGCCTGCAGTGCCGGAATCCCATATGGGCACTGGTTCAGGTCCTGGCTGCTCCTCTTCTGATCCAGCTCTCTGCTGTAGCCTGGGAGGGTGATGGAGGATCGCCCAAGTCCTTGGGCCCCTGCACCCGCATGGGAGACCTGGAGGAAGCTCCTGGCTTCAGATCGGTACAGCTCCAGCTATTGTGGCCATTTGGGGAGTGAACCAGCGGATGGAAGACCTCTCCCTGTGTCTCTCCTTCTCTCTGTAACTCTGACTCTCAAATAAGTAAATAAAATCTCTCAAAGAAACCAACGAGGTTGGGGGCTCTGAATCGCATCTATAGCATTTGAAGAATGCATTGGTTACCCTTTGGCACTGTCCTTACACCTGTCAGAGTCGAGGAAAGTACGAAGTGGCAATGGGCACATACAGAAACGCAGCCGAGATGGTGGACTTGTACGTGGACCTGATCAGCAAGTACCCAGCCATCATCGCCTTGATCGACCCTCTCAGGAAGGAGGTAAGCAGAACGCGCCTGTCCCAGCCATCATCGCCTTGATCGACCCTCTCAGGAAGGAGGTAAGCAGAACGCACCTGTCCCAGCCATCATCGCCTTGATCGACCCTCTCAGGAAGGAGGTAAGCAGAACGCACCTGTCCCAGCCATCATCGCCTTGATCGACCCTCTCAGGAAGGAGGTAAGCAGAACGCGCCTGTCCAGTTGTATAACAAAACAGAAGGAATTCTCTGTCGTTTGAAATGTGTTGTAATTTGGGCTGAGTTGCTTTATGTCGGCATTTAGGAGAACAGGCGCTTATTAAGCCACTGAATAGCAGCACACAATCACCCAGGCATGTGCCTGTCTCGAGGAACGAAACAAGCCCCTGGGAACCCCGCGGGAGTGCCTGGGTGTTTACAGGCAGCTAACTGAGCAAAACCGCCCCTGCGTGCTAGGTGGTGCTTCGGTGGGTTAATCATAGATCACTTCCATGTGCTCATGGAGACAGGAGCTCTGGAGGCCAAATATTTTTTAGCCTAAATCCACTTATTACCTCTGAATACAAATAATAAAGCCATATTTTTTTAAACTTTTTTTTTTTTTTAATTTGAGAGGCAGAGAGAGAACTCTCATCCACTTGTTCATTCCCCAAATGCCTCCAGTGGCAGGGGCCGGAGCCAGGCGCCAGGCACTCAATCCAGGTCTCCCTCATGAGTGGCAGGAGCCCAATGACTTGAGCCACCACCACTGCCTCCCAGGGTCTGCCCTGGCAGGAAAGCCAGAGTCAGGAGCCAGGCCAGAAATTGGGCCCAGGCACTCCAATGAGGGTTGCAGGCTCCTCTGTCGTGAGGCACAGCTACACTTCTAACAGGTTTGAGATCTGAGGTTCTGTGATCCACTCAAACAAGCACCTCTGACAAAGGCCGTTTACCTGCTGCAGGGCCCAGCGGGCTAGGCCATCACCTGCGACACCGGTATCCCTTATGGGCGCAGGTTCAGCTCCACTTCTGATCCAGCTCCCCGCTAAGGCGTGGAGGGGAAAGCAGCCGAAGATGGCCCCAGTCCTTGGGCCTCCTGACTCACTGCAGAGACCAGATGGAAACCTGGACTCCTGCTATGGCCTGGCCCCGCCCTGGCTGTTGCAGCCATTTGGGCAATGAATCAGTGGATGGAAGATAGCTCTTTTTTTTTTCTCTAACTTTGCCTTTCAAATAAATAAATAAATCTTAAAAAAAAAGACCAGTTCTCCTAACACACTTTAAACAGACTCCTAAGTTTAATTCTTTATGAATTTGAGAGCCAATAGATACCCTGAACATATAGCATCTTTGAGATAATGCAACTATTTAGATCTGGGGGCAATGTGAACACTGGGTCGTATTTGGAGTCCCGGGGGCCTCTCAGTCCCACGTGCCCTTCACAGTGGAGGCCACACCCCCACTGAGCCCAGTTCTGGAAACTTGCTGGACTGCCTGACAGTGGTCTTGATACTCCGACCACAGTTTTGTTCAATGACAGGAAGCGGTTCTAACGGGACAGGCTGAAACCCGGGATGGCTATGCTGATACAACCACACTCGCACACACACATATATTCAACTTTTTAAACAAGGACTTCATTTCATGTGGTGGTCTCACCAATAAAAACAAGGCTGTTGAGAGAGGGGGCCTAGAACCCTTTGTGGGCTCTGGTTCAGTTTTCTGTTGATCAGTAAGCCAGAACATCGTCCCACACCGTCCAGTCTCAAGCAGCATGATGGCAACATGGTGGGCAGGACAGTCTGGCTTTGATAAACTCCATGGTCAGTGTGGGAAACGCATTCACGATATCTTTAAGCCCAAAGTCCATCAGTGTGAGTTTCTGTTCCAAGAAGTTAAGTTTGCGTGGCTGTGACACAGGAACCACTCAGGCGCAGATGGGAAAGAAACTGTTTTTTGTATCTCAGGTACAGTGTGTGGCTTTGACTGTGTGCTGTAGGATTCCTGCTGTGGCTGTGTTCAGGACTGTGATGATCAATTCCTGAATGTTCTCCCAGGACTCTGAACAGTGGGACAGCATCTACAGTGCTCTTGGGTCCAGATGTCACATCATCGCGGGGACTGCATCCAAAAGTATTTCCAAACTTCTAGAGTGTGGGGACATCAGCATCCCCAAATCCAACGGGCGGATCATCAAACACACAAACCAAACTACCATGTCCGACCTGGTGGAGATAACCAATCTGATTGACAGTGAGTAAAAGCAGAGACCTGAAAGGCCCTACCGACTTGGTTATACAAGCAGCCAACAGTCTGGCACAGCCGATTGTTTCAGAGGCTGGAATACATCTTGGAAGAAAAGACAGTTCTACGCTTGTGAGAGATTTAGTGCAGAAACAGAGGCCAGTTGATTGATTCATGTTTCCATAACGACCCTGGTCCACGAGGTCACGCCCTTCACCCAGGGCAGCCACAAAGGTGTGGCCACGGCCACTGCCCTGTCAGCTTCCCAGTGCTCTGAGCGGGACTACAGTCTTATTTCCTCAGAAAAAAACATAATCTTCAGCATATTTATGAATTTACTGTGGGCTCGCAACTTGGGCTACAGGGAAACTTTACATTTAAGGGCTGGCATTGTGGCGTAGTGGTGTAGCGGGTAAAGCCACCACCTGCATCCCACATGGGCACAGGTTCATATCCTGACTGCTCCACTTCCAATCCAGCTCCCTGCTAATGCGCCTGGGCAAACAGGGAGACCAAAAAGAAGCTCCTGGCTTCAGCATGGCCCAGATCTGGCTGTTGTGTCCATCTGGAGAGTGAACTAGAAGCTGCAAGAGTTCTCTCTCTGCCTCTCCCTCTCTCTGTAACTCATATATTTAAAAAAAAAAAAAAACTTTAAAATTTAGAGAAACTGAGAGGGATAGGCCAACCCTTAATGCTGAAGAACAGGTGTCTGACTCTGAGCTGTGGACTGAAGCACACCTGGGTACTCACCTGCCCTAGCCAGGTTTCCAGACACAATGTAGCACTCAAGCGAAGGGAAGAGTTAAGCACTCGCAAGGGCGGGGCATCCAGCACATCAGTGTTTAGCCCGCATCCCACTGTTCGGGCTCCGTGAATTCCCCCCTGTGCTGTTACCACTGCCAGCTCCGGATCTGTCCTCTGTGCATCGCCAGAGGACAGAGCAAGCCCCGGCTTGCTCCCACATAAGCACAGCCTCAGTCCAGTCTGCTTGATTGAACGCTGAGCTGTGACACAGCCGAACTCCAGGGGCCGTTTTAATTTTCACGGACTTGGGCAAGTCTAGTAAGGGATCAGAATTTGGCACTGGATCACCTGCTGTAGGGAACGGGTCTGCTCAGCAGTTAGGAAGAGAGGTCACAGGGGCGGGTGTTTGACTGAAAGAGGAGAAAATGTCCCATCTCACATCCTAGTGCCTAGATTTTATCCCTGGTTGCAGCTCCTGACTCAGCTCCCAGCTACTGCAGACCCTGGGGAGCAGCAGCGACTTCCAGCTCCTGTTACCCATGTGGGCAGACCTGAATTGAGTCCTTGACTCTTGGCTTTGACCTAGTCCAGCTCAGGTCATTACAAGCTTGATAGGGGAGAGGGTAGGGTGTTCCTCTCTCTCCTTCCCTCTCAAGTAAATTAAAAACAAAACAAACACGGCCAACAAGATCCCATCATCAGCACAGACACCTAAGGCAGGGGTAGGTTCACTACTAATAGAATGTGTCTTTAAAAAAAAAAAAGATTTATTTATTTGAAATAGAGTTAGAGGCAGAGGCAGAGAGAGATCTTCTATCTGCTGGTTTACTCCCTAGATGGCTGCAATGGCTGGAGCTGGGCTGATCTAAAACCAGGAGCTTCATCTGGGTTTCCCATGTGGGTGCGGGAACCCAAGCACTTGGGCCATCTTCTACTGCTCTCCCAGGCCACATCAAGAGAGCTGGATCAGAAGTGGAGCAGCCGGGACTGGAACCAGTGCCCATATGGGATGCTGGCACTGCAGCTGGTGGCTTTAACCACTACACCAGAGTCCCGGCCCCATGGAATGCATCGTAGAAATGCGTCAGTGTAGGCTGGCAAGGCAGCATGGCACCAGGAAGCACCTGGAAGCAGGCCTTAGCCAGGAAGCTCGAGTCCAGGAGCAGGACCCCAGCACTGGGGACTGGGGACTGGGGACTGGGGACTGAAAAGCCAGCCTCAAATCCCGCAACTAGCGCTCTGGCACTGGAGCGTTGCACTTCACTGCAAAGTGAGCGCCGTCTGCATTTTACCAATGACAGACTAGGTGCCTGCCCCACGTCGCCGCAGGGATCCCAGCGGCCTGCGCTGCACCAGCTCTCTGGTGGATTCTTCCAGTCTCCCTCCCTACTGCCTCAGTCTCGGAAGGTGCTGTACCTTCCACCTAGAAGGCTTTGCTAGCTCCTCCTCCCCCAGGTGTCGCTGTCAATCAGGCGTGTGTGCCACATCTGACTCCCCCCACCCTGCCCCGCCTGCCCCGTGGCGCCCCTCATTTCCTCCTCGTGGTCCTGACCAGTGATTTGGACAGTCTTTCCTGGGCGGTACCCCCAGCAGACTGCAAACTCCTTGTGAGATCATGGGCGTCTGGTGCACTTCTGTGCAGGGCCTGGAGCATAAATACCCGGAGGCGGTCTCAGACCTGGGGTGGGACCCACAGCCAGGCTGACAGTCGGGGGCCAGAGACTGGAATGGCAACCTCCCTCCCCACCCCGCCCTGCAGGGCTGGCTCAGGGGTGGGGATGTGGGGGAGCCCCCGCCGTGTCTGCCCCCTCCACGGCTGCTGTGCCTCGGTAGGAGCGGTAGGAGCGGGAAATGATCGCTGCACATGACCACCCTGCTCCTCTGATAAACGCTGAGGATGAGATGCCTGTGAGTAAGACACAGGGTGCAGTGAGAACGCCATCAGCACGCAGGCGCTGCCTGGGAACTTACAGTATCTCACTGGCGCAAAGCTGCATGGCGTCCTACAGTGGAAGGCCAGAAAAGCATGCCAGGCCTTCACGGCTGTGCTCTTGGCAGTGCGTCATGTCATCGGAGCATGTTTCCCTCCTCGCAGTGGTCCTAAGTGTGATGTGCACCCTAAGAAGTGCGACGGGACACGGTCTTCGCCTAGCACAGCACCTAGGTTACCGCAAAGAGGAGTGAGGAGCTAAGACTAGGGCAAGGAAAACGCAGATGCTTTGGGGTCAGAAGGCTCAGGCAGCCCCACAGGTGTCTGACGCCTCACGGGAAAGCTTTGCGTCTGGTCGATTGCCAGTGTTGCCCCCAGAGGCTCACGCGTATATGCTAATCATTTCCGCACAGTATCAAAGTGACAGGAACTGCTCTTGTAGGCAAGAAGCACATCACGGTCTTGGGCAGTCCGGATGGAGAAGCGACTGATGACAGCCTTGTCGACTTGGTAAGTGCTGAATGCCGGCCAATTGCAGAATTGCCAGAACACGGCTTTTAGCACAAGCTGCTATTTCAGAGAAATGCAGTCTTTGGTGGAGAAAGTCATGTAACCTTTCATGAAATAGACTTGCTTCCTCCCAGACAGCTACCTTTTGCAAGGAGCTAATCTTTGAACTTTTAAAAAGAGGGGAAATTGAAGCCCAGGGAAAATGATGAGCACGTGTAAATGACTGGGGTGTGCGCGGGCAATCTTCTTCCCGAGAATGCACTGGGGAAGGCAGACGCTAGTGAGAGAGAAGCCAGCGCCGCGTCCGAGGGGCGGGCAGCCGCGCCACCTGCCTGCCTTCCCACACTGCCAGCTCCGAAGCAGGCCCTCTGCCCCGGGAAAGGCACAAAACCCCGGCAGTGCACCCAGACAGCTTCCCTTCTCCAAGAATCTCTCGTGGTTTAGCCAAACATGGCTACCCCCTTTTAATGAGCTGTTTCTCCCCCGTCAGGCTGTGGGGCTCAGCGTCCGCTTTATTAAGTTGGGGGGTCCTTCTCGTGGTGAGTGGGTGATGAAGTACAACCGCCTGCTGACTATAGAGGAAGAGCTGGTCCAGAACGGAACACTGGGTATGCACTGTTCCCTGCTTTGTTTTCCCTCTGCCTTGAATCAGAGAACAAAGATTGGGAGAAGGGGAATAGAAGCCCCTCGGCAGGGGGGCAGGGGAACCCAAAGACCATAAATGAGTGCTGCCAACACTAGGCTGGGGCCCCCCACCACGGGCATTGTCGTCCTAATGGATTATCTATTTACCTGAATGTTTAAAACTCTCTCCCTTCTCCGTGCTGAATAGACTGCGTGATGCTTCTCAATAGAATTAATTGATTGGAATCTCCAAGCCTACCTTTTGTTATGGCCCAAATCATACTTAAGGTTTCTCTGCACAGGCCCTGGAAGTTAAAGGCAGATGTTTTTCCCAATGGGTTTGCAAACAACTCCTTTGACTTAAAACTAGCAGCCAGCACGTTAATGTTAAGGTTGTACCTGGGAAAGGCTAAGAGACACAAGCCAGTCATTTATGAAATGAACCCTTTGCAAATTCGCATGGACAGAGCTCCTTGGGCACTGCCTGCCTGCAGGGAGATACCCCAAATGTGCACTTATGTTTTCCACATTGCTGCTTGTGGCGGCCAAAAGGAGACCCCAACATGCGGATGTTTGGAGGCCGACAGGATTTTTAAACTTGTCAAGTTTAACGCACAAAGGGATCTTGGTTCTCATGCTAAGATTCACCGCACACACAGACACGGGGAGACTAATTGTGAACTGTGTAAGGCTAGGGTCACTCCGTGCATTAGGGACTTCTCAGGCAGGGAAGGACGCCGTCCGTGCATCGTCTGAGTTCATCTTCTCTGGGCCTCACCTGGACCGTGCTGTAGTTTGCGTCCATGGCCTCTCACAGTCCCAGCAACTCTTCCTAAAGAAAACAGGGCCTCGGGCATCAAAAGTGACTCCAGTGGCCAGAGGGCCGGCCCCTCCGGGGTGCTAATGCAGCCCTAATTATTCTGGAAGGGACTTAGGGATTAGAGAGAACTTCTCTTACCCTGGCAGTGGTCAATAAATGTTGAGATCAAAAACTTGGGGTGTTGGAACAGGCAACCTTGGCAAACACTCAGCTGTTGAAAGAACCAGCATTCCCTACACAGACCCGACCGGGGTGGCCAAAGTCTGCCATCACCGCCCTGAGTTCACAGTTGGCAGCGGTTGGTGTGTTTGCTGGCATCTGCTCTGGTTCACCTCCTGTCTCTTACCTTTATTCTGTTCAAAGCCTCTGCCCAAAGTCCACTGTACACCGAATGTTCTAGAAGCTTGTTTGTGGGTACAGTGCAGAGTAACTGTAGTGCACAGTGGACGGACAGAGACAGGCCCAGTTTCCAAGGGTTCTGAAGGTGATCTCCTTTAGACCCCTTAAGTAACAACAATATCCCCCAGCACCTTGGCAGTCAACTTTACTGTTGTCCTGTACCTCCTTGAAACAGGGCCCAAGGAAGAGCACGTGTTTTTTTACGTTAATGAGGAAGCTGAGAAGGCACCGGAGGCTGCCGCTGGTGAACTGCTTGAGCCCGTGGAGCCCATCTTCCCCACGGAGGTTGTGGAGGACTCGGCCAAGCTGTGAGTGTCTCCGCCCACAGTCACGGCTGCTCCGGGCGCACCGGCAGCCTGGGGGCCTGACGCACGGCTCCTGGGCTCCTCAACCTTGGGAACTCGTCCCCCTCTTTATTCTTTGACTGTCACCGTGTGGTTAAATACATACTTCATGTTTTTTTGCCTGAGATGGTGTCTGTGAGGCGTGTTTCACGGGCGCCATGCGTGCATTTCCATGGGGATTTCGCTGTGCTCTGGCTCTGCTGTCCACGCCTCAGGTCGCGACCTCATGGAAGAAGCCAGTATTTCTGCAGCCGACTCCACACTCAGTGGAACATCTCGATCTTTACTGCCCACAACATCTCCCAAACCGGAAAAGCTGCCGAGCCTGGGTGCCCTCTGTGCCAGCTCCGGCGGAATCTCACCCCCCAGGTAGGAGGCACTGGGTAGGCGGCCTCAGGCAGAGGCACTCGGCTGCATCTCACCTGCTCACCAGCCTTCCCTCTTCCCTGATGCCGTTCTGCCTTTTAAATTTTCCTTTTTCTTCTATTTTTTTTTCTGTATCTCTGAATCTCCTTAGATCCTTCTTGGGACAAGAATGGGTCAAAATGAATAAGCACGTCAATGAATGAATATTCTCAAGGTTATAAATGCCCAGTTAGTTATGCTACATTTAAAAAGCGATCAGCAAATGATTTTTTAAAAAAATGATGTGACATCTGTGTGGACTGAAGCCTCTTTGTTAAGCTGCTGCTGGGTGACAGCAGAGGAGCGGGAGAAACAAGGGTCCTCAGACCTACATCTGCAGACAAACAGGCCACCTGCTTTGCACACTGCAGGTGCTCCGCTCCTAGGACTACAGTTCGCGATGGCAGGTGAGCCAGCTAAGTGCACACTCCTGAGATCACATTAACAAGCCAGCTTAGGGTCCTCCTGGTAGAGCCACGCCCTTCCTGCCAAAGCTGTGGCTTGAATCAGCTCAGAGGCAGACTCTCAGAGTGCCGGGCAGGGGGACTGGTTGGTCGTGCACTAAGTGGGGAGCACTGTGACAATCGGGGGCAGCCGCGCCTCTGCTGATGCTTAGCAACGGGGTGGGAAACAGGGAGAAAAACTCATTTTAAAGGCGGGTGAGAACGGGTGTTCACATAGTCTTTGCAAATGTTCGTGCACACACACAAATAATTAGAGTATGCCCTGGAACTGTGACATAAATTATAATTAATGAAGTCAGAGTGAAAGGGCAACTAATAACAAAATAGCTAAATTAAATTAATCAAAGAGGTGGTTTATTGCCTGGACCAGGTCAGCAATTTCATTTCAACATGCAGTTCAGTCTGTTCACCTTAACCTCACAAGACTGGGCTCATCAATGCACAGGCGGAATTTCAATTTAAATTTCTTAAGAAGCCAGCACCGTGGCTCACTTGGTTAATCCTCCGCCTGCGGCACCGGCATCCCATATGGGCACCGGGTTCTAGTCCCGGTTGCTTCCCTTCCAGTCCAGCTCTCTGCTGTGGCCCGGGAAGGCAGTGGAGGATGGCCCAAGTGCTTGGGCCCTGCACCCGTATGGAAGACCAGGAGGAGCCACCTGGTTCCTGGCTTTGGATTGGTGCAGCGCCAGCTGTAGCGGCCATTTGGGGAATGAACCAACGAAAGGAAGACCTTTCTCTCTTTCTCTCACTGTCTAACTCTGTCAAATAAAAAAAAATTTCTTAAGAGAGCTAAGCACTGTTTCTATTCTCTCTTTTGCTCTCTGTTGCAGAATACAGAAACCATTTATATAAAAATACGTATGACCCATAAAAAAGGTGAAAGTACCTAGTTGTATCTTCTATTAAAACTGGAAGCTGGGTCCGGCGCTGTGGCATAGTGGGTAAAGCTGCTGCCTGCAGTGCCAGCATCCCAAATGGGCGCCAGCATCCCATATGGGCACCTGTTCTAGTCCTGGCTGCTCCACTTCTGATCCAGCTCCCTGCTAATATGCTTGGAAAGCAGCAGGAGATGGCCTAAGTGCTTGGGCCCTGCACCCACGTGGGAGACCTGGAAGAAGCTCCTGGCTTCAGCCTGGCTCAGCCTTGGCTGTTGCAGCCATTTAAGGAGTGAACCAGCAGATGAAGGACCTTCCCCCCACACCTGCCCCGTAATTTTGCCTTTCAAGTAAATAAGATAAATCTTTAAACAAACTGGGAGCTACTGTAATCCTTCTGTGAGGACTGCTTGCTGACCCTTTGCAGAAAAGCGATGAGGACAGAGGGCCATCTGCTCCCAAGGGAGGTGACTGGACAGTGGAACATGCGTTTAGAAGAACTCCAGACTCTATCATTTACCTGACATACAACCTACAGTGGTCTGCAGAAATAATGAACGACGATTTTTACCTGTGCCATTCCACTGCCAGCAATGCTTAGGTTACCCAAGAAGGAAGGCAGGAGGAATTATGGGTGGGGGGAGTCATTGGAGCCAGGACACGCAGCCCTCTGACTCAGGCCCAAGGAGGCTGGGTGCGGACAGCCTGGGACTGCAGCTGAGGAGAACGTCCACGGGACGACCCCCAGCAGGATGGCCGCGGCTCACGCGTTCGTCTGAGACGAGCGCAGACACCAAAGGGTGCAAGAACTGTAAGGACATTCTTAGCACGGGGAACCTCTACGGCTGTGCCTCACTAAAAAGGCATCGACAGTAGTTAGGAAAACCGGAGCAGCGGAGACCCAATTTTATCTTTCCAAAACAGAAGAAAATAAAAACAAAAGAATAACCCTTTGGAGGAAACACACAAGGGCGCACTGCCTTCCAGCTTTCCGAGCGCATACAGCGGGGCACATAATGTGTTTGGTGCAGGCAGCCAGGGACACACCCTGAAGATTCAGGCACTGGGCTTCCCAGGTCTCCCAATCTGGGGCCAGTGTTTTTGCTGACCATGTCACCCCAGCAGGGCCAAACCTGCTCAAAACTGGGCTGAGGAGGAGACACGGAGGTGGGTGAAGGTGAGCAAATGCCCTGTCCTGGTACTTTCTCATCAGGTTAATTTAAATTGCTTTGTGGGGCGGGGTGGGGGCCGCTAAGCTGTGGCTTAGTAGGTTAAGTCTCTCCCTGCAGCGCTGGCATCTGATATGGGTGCCAATTCATGTCCCAGCTGCCCCTCCTCCAATCCAGCTCTCTGCTATGGCCTGGGAACGCAGTAGAAATGGCCCAAGCGCTTGGGTCCCTGTACCCGCGCGAGAGACCCAGAAAAATCTCCTGGCACCTATCTCTGGATCAGCCCAGCTTCAGCCATTGCAGCCATTTGGGGAGTGAACCAGCAGCAGATCAAAGATCTCTCTCTCCATCTCTCCCTCTCCCTTTCTGTAACTCTGCCTCTCAAATAAATAAATAAATCTTTAAAAAAAAATTTTGCGTTGTGGTCATAGTGAAAGGAAAGCACGCGTGACAGAAAGGCGTTTTAAATACCTGTTGCTACCTGTGGCCTGGGCCAGCTGACACCTCTCAACAAATGGCTGAATGAGGGCCACTCACAGCCACATCGTTTTGTCGAGGAGTGTGACGAGGTGTGGAAAGGCTGTGTATGTGTGTGTGTGTGTGTGTGTGTGTGTTTCAATTCCCAAGAGTGTGCGAGATGCATGGCAGCAGACTGGTGACAGACACAGGTAGAGGGCAGCAGAAGGGGACAGGGAACGAAATTCCTCCGAGCATACCGCTTTGTCAATTGGTAAAAATTACCCGACTTAGCACTGCTTAGACAGTTTTCCTATTAGAGGAGGCCGGGCGTGGGGAACGAGACCCCAGATGTCAATGACCACACGTGAACCTTAATGAGAAACCGTCGGTGCTTTTTTAATAAGTTGTGTGTTGGGGGGAGAGTCCAAAGCACAGCCTAACAGAACGCGCCAGAGGCCTTCGGTGAGCGCCCATACAGCGCTGTTGTTCCATTAGGAGAAACGTGACATTTGGATTCCCCGTGAGCAGACGTGTAAGTAACTGCGGAATCGTTACAGAACGACGTGGAAATAGTCAAGCAAAACGAACCCACAGAAAGACAGCTATCTCCAAGTCAGGAGGTACATTCACTCGCCCGCCCACCTCTGCAAACCTATGCTTAGCGCACGTGCAAAAATACAACACAATACAACTACAGCTACTGTCGCTTTCTTTACCCTTAGGTGCGAAACACCTGACAGCTACATGCTGAGTCATGCTAACAAAACTAAACCTTTTACTTCCTTTAATAGTAAAATTACTAGGACTGAATCATTGTCATAAAAAAGTGCATTCAAGTACATTACCACTTATTTTAAATAAACATCAATTTTGAAACAATCAACTTTGAAAAGCTGCATAAGTTTTTTCTTTAAAAAAATCCCTGATTCCATTTCTATGTATTCACCGTGGCAGCCTGAAACACTGTATTTTTAGAGACTAACTACCACTTAATTTCTCAAAACAAAACAACCAAAACAAAACAAACCCCTGTGTAATGCTGATCAGCAGCGAAGCAAGGAAATGTGTGCCTGTCACTTGTCTTCACTCACGTCAGAACTGGGGTAGCCACACCGTATACGGGAAAACACAGAGCACAGGGTGTGCAAAATACGACTGCAACTCAGGTGTGCACTTGCACGGGGATCCTGGATTCAGGCCAGCAGGGCAGTCCCATTGAAGAAGCCCCTGGGAGGCTGGGGCGCCATCGGCAGCATGTGTTTCTCAATGGTTAACAACCTGCGTAAGGAACGTGAACTGCGCAGCTGCTAGTTTGCTGCCAGCTCCCGGGTTATTTTCTCGGACTACCCTAGAAAATACCTCGTGTGCCAAGGACCCGACAATTCCCACGCTGCCACGGCTCCTGCCGCAAGGGGGATCAAGTCCCCCACGGGCTTCTTACAACTTCTAAACTGTTCTGCTTCTCCAGTTTCCCGCACGCACCTGGAACTCTGAGCATCGCATCTGGGGAGTGGTATGCACGCTTCCTGAAAGGGCAACATCTGAATTGTCTGGAACCTTCTAAAAGAAGTCATACTTAATACAGTAGCTAAGAAAAAAAAAATAAACCTTATCTCTATGGATTGCAAAAATCAAAACCAATGTAGAATCTGCATCTTGCTAAACAGCTTACTTATCGTGATTATAGTTGCTACTTACAAAAGGGACACCAGACAAGAACGTGTACTGGTTGCACGGGGACCAGAGCAGCGTCTGCAGCCCTCGTCCACGCGCCACATCGCATCGTGTGCTTAGAGAAAGGACCTCCCGACACGGCCGCCTCCCGGGCGACGCGTCAGCAGCTGGAGCTGTCGCGCTCTCCCGGTTTTTCAACGCTGTCTTCTTTGTATTCCGCGGTAACTTCGCCTCCATCCTCCTGGTGTTGAGTTGGCTCTTGTTCAGCGACCTGGTCTTTGGTTTGGGGTTCATGGGTGGAAACGGGATCTAAAACTACAACTGGCTCAGCTCCGTTTTCACCGCCAGTGCGTCCTCTGTATCCAGGGCTACTGGGAGGCCTGCGGGATGAAGTGACACAGAGAAATGAAAAACGAGAGAGAAAAAAGGGGGGGGGGGTGTCTTTCATATTCCTGGATTGAGACCAACCCCGTGTTCTAAGTCTAACCAACATGCATGTAGTAGTCCAAGATGCCAGCCATTAAATAATAATAATAAGCCATCAGAGTACATGTTAGAAGCACAGGGCCAGAAGAAAGGGGGAAAAGAGCGATTAACTAAGGGAGTGGGCGAGCCAAGTCCACCTACCTGCTTGCTTGCAGGCTGTTCTCTGCACGTGCAAAACGGAAGGATTTGTCGCAGTTCCTGCCCTATGCCTGCCCGGCCCTGGACCCAGCCCCTTCACTTGGCCCCAGGAGCCAGCAGCCCCCTTCCCTCCCAAGCCCCTGGGTGCAGCTGCTTGCAGATGAGCTCTAAGACCAGGGGAGGATGGACGGGTAGGAGAGGTGGGCCAGCCGCAGCCACCACCGCCTTGGGAGAGGCCTGGGCTGACCAGGTGAGTGGGAGCATCCAGAGGGCAAGTGGGGGCGCTGCCGACCACGTGGATGCATCTGCAAGGGATGATGGGTTGCCTGGGAAACTCCCGCATTTCAGAGGCTGGTTTTCTCCCACAGAAGCCTCCCTGTGTCTCTTCTCCTGCAAGAAGTGACTGCTTCTCACGCTGAAAGGGCAGCCACTTCTCCAAGGGCACGGAGCGCCTGGCACTTTCTCCTGCCACACGTCAGGCAGTTGGGGCGGTGCCCAGTCATTTCCGGAGCCAGTGTCCCGAGGGTCTGCGCGGCTGCAGTCGGGGCCTGGGCTCGCCAGGCTGCTCTGCTCGCCTCAGTGAGTGTCAGCAGGTGCCCCGGGCAGGCGGGAGCCGCTGGGGTCTCTTACCAAACTGCACCTCTCCCTCGCTGGACTTAGCAGGGGCCGGCGCCGTGCAGGCACTCATGACGCAGGGCCTATCTGGCTTTGCTTGCAACTCTGTCCCAGCACCCAGCGCAGACCCGTTTAAGGACGCGAATGCGTGAACAGACATGCTGCAGAAGGCTCAGACTGAGTGGGAGCAAGCAAGACTCTGGGGTAAGCAGGTGGGGAGATCTCTTTTTTACAACAAAAACAGAAGCTCAACTACAGGAAGAAATGGGCCCCCAGGTACAAACACCCTGGCCCCAGCGACCACAGCCTCCTCCCTTTCTGACCAGCACAAGGTCTGTCCACGTGCAACGGCTCCCTCTGGCTGTCAGGTCACAGAACCATGCGACCTGCTTGTCAGCCTGAGCTAGGTCTTCCCTGGGGACCACAGGGCTGCCCTGTGCTGAGGACAGAGTCCTTTTATTTCCGCCTCTACTTGGCAACGTCCTCATCGTCCGAAGCCACCCTGACGCTGCCCAGCCACCCTGGCCAAGGAGCCACTTCTCAAGACATGTGCTGCTGTGCTCTGGGAACCAGGAGAGGGGGAGGCGTTCCAGCGGTCCCCGACTGGACTTTCTCTGACCCAGGCTACATCTAGACGCCTGTGATCAGAGAAGCAGAACCACTGCATGAGACAAAGTTGTCCCAGGAAGTGACCGTGACCCTTAGGCGCTGGAGAGCGCCAGTCCGGCTGTCGGCTGGGCCTGCGCTCGGCCGTCCTGCCAGCTACAGGCAAAGGCGGCTCTAGAGCAGCAGAAGCCGGGGACAAATGAGAGCTGCGTCCGTCCCCAAGCGCCAATCCTGAGGCTGCCGACGACGTGCCAGGGAGGCTGGCGCCCCTCCCATGGAGCTGTCCATGCCCCTGGCCCAGGGCCTGTGGAAGCTGCAGGAGGAGCTGGGAGAAACTGCTGGAGGAACCAGGCCAGCCACTTGCACGGCTGTTCAGCTGAGTCCATGCCTCGCTGACAATGCACAAGGCTGACCGGAGCCTGCTCTGCAATGGCCCTGGGAGGGCTCGAAACGAAAATAAACCAAATCTTGTTTAAAAAGAATATTACTTCAGTCTGCCTTCTCCAGCTCACAGACTTCTCCTGGGGCCAACCCTAAACTGCAAACAAATGGGTAAGGGGAGCCTAGGAAACAAAGCTATCGGGACCATGTCTGCGGGCCAAGACGCCTGTGGCTCCAGAAGCCAGCCAGTGACAGCCAGTGACAGCCGGTGGCAGCTGGTGACAGCCAGTGACAGCCAGTGTGCTCGACGCATGCAACTCCAGGCCATACCAACCTCGGTCACCCTGGAGAATCACCAGGGCGTCTCCTGAGTGCCTGCAGGTGGAGGGCTGCTGAACACATCCTAGCAGAAGCGTCTTTGTCAGCTGGGGACCAACGCCCTCCAGGAAGTGCTCTCAGGGCTCCGCTGGAAACCCGGAGACCTCAGGGGGCCAGGCTCTGTCTTCAAAGTACTCCTGGTGCGTCAATTTTCCACTGCGGTTGCGTCTGCTGTTATGCCGCTGGCCGGCCTCTGTGGATTCTCACTGAACCAGGGGCAGCGGACAAGCTGTCTACATCTGGGCACAGGGGCAGAGTCACTGGTTTTTCCCGGATAACGACCATCGCCTTGGAATCCCAGTGGGACGAGGCAGAAAGGGACGGAGACAATCCCGAGTCTGACCTGTCCTTGGACGGATGAGGACGGCGAGGCAGGCCGAGGGGACGAGCCTGGCCTACAGCACAACTCCTGCGTGGCACGGGCAGAGCCAGAGCCCGGCTCAGGCGCTCCTGCCTCTCCCACAGCACCACTTCCCAGAGGCAGCTCCTCGGAACGTGACACTGCCGTCCTGGGCTGCTGTGGGAGTGCAGACCGATGTCTGTCTTCTGAATCCGTTTCCATTCCTGTGTTGCACATCTGTGAAGCCCCTCCTTCAGACCATCCTCCGGCTTTGACGTGCGCAGGCCCGTTCCTGGTTCCAACAGGGGCTGCCCAGGGCTCTCCTGGGATGAGAACGCTTCCTCCAAGGCCTCATTCTATCTATCTCCACCCCAGCCCACAGGGACAGCCAGACAGCCCCCTTCCCGGCGTGCTAGGAGCCAGGCTCTCGTCCTCAGCAGCCACGGTGGCGTTCCTGAGAGCTTTCTCCAAGGTGCAAACCCCAGAGGCTCTGATGCCACAAACCCACGGGGAACTGGGTCAGGCCTGCCCTCCCGTCCCCGTCTCTGCTCTTCTGCAGCATCTAGGGACGGGGACCACACGTAGGGAGTTCAGAGTGGGTCCTGCTGAAAGCAGTGGTCTTCTGCTGTGTGCTGTGAAGCCTGCAACTGAGGGCAGAGTCTTCTAGGTGACACCAGCCAAGGCCGAAACCACGGGATGTGCAGGCCGCGAGGGACCCCGGCTTCACGTGAAGACCCCAGGGAGAGTGAAGCGGGAGCATCTGTCCACCAGCACCTGGCTTGCTGAGCAGGGGGGTGGGGGGCTCAAACGGTGGAATCGCGGCTTCCTGCCCCACATATTTTTCTTGCTACCACAGACTGGCAGTTATTTCTGACCCATTCAAACAGAAATTTTTCATGGGTCATTTTAGACCACGTGCTCAAAGGCAATTTCAGGACACACACAAAAACAGGAAGGCAAACATGGAAGCTAGGAGACAATATATCAATGCACACCGCTCTATGCAGCCTCATGCCCAAGCTCGCCATGGGTGCCCTGTGAAGGCGGCACCTACTGTTCGCCAACTGCAGGAGAGCCGGAACGTGGCGCCTGGGCAGGTGGGGCCGCTTGTGGGTGAAAGGCCAGTCCTGACTCCAGACTGTACTGGTACCGGCAGAATCAGAACAATTGCAAATGGCTGTGCCAAAGCTGAACTTCATAAAGAGACCCGGTGGTTTCTCAGACGGCGTTCCAAGAGATGAAAGCCTAGCATTCTAATTTTTTAAAAAGCAAATCATTGTTTGCATTCAATGAAATTCCTTTCAAAATCAACTTTCCACGTCCCAATTATATTCAACAACATTCTAGCTAACGTTTCGGCTGCAATTCAAATTAACTAATGCCCAAGAGAGCCCTAATCGACATGGTTCTGAGCTCAATTGAATACAATCAAAGCTCATGAAATGAAGGGGGAAATGCTTATTTCATGCAAATTCTGCATATCACTCAAGCTTAATTTTACTGATAATATAAAGGTGGGACATTTTGAACATTACAGTGAATGAAACTTTTAAGCGCTAAGAGTTATTTTATAAAACGCTGCTTCTGAAAAGCTGATTGCCAAACAGTAGAAAAACGGTTTGAGGCATAAATGCCAAGTTCATTTCTCTTTCGCTTCTGAGGTAACCATCTTTCAAATCCAACAGCTGGACTATTTAACACAATCTGGGGAATCAAAGTATAGCTCTTCTCTGGTCTCCCAGTGGGGCGTCCGCATTAGTCTGTGGCAGCCGTCCAACAAGTGACGCACAGCCGGGCTGTGCGGTCTGAACTCTGTTTCATTTACAACAGAAGTGGATAAAACCGCAATCATATTTACCACCTTCAAGGACAGAAAACGGAAAGATTTAAATCTGCCTTTAGAAAGTCGTTTCCTGGGAAAAGTCCAGAAGAGGAAGTCGGCTCTCCTGTCTGTCTGCCGGTGGAAAACTGAGACGTCCCACTTTGTTTGCCGGCAGCCGCCCCGCATCACAGCTGAGCCGGTTTTTCTTGTTTCTTTGGGAAGCCCTGTTTTTCAGGAACTTTTTTTTTAAAAAACACACCTCCCCCAAACTTCACAGAAGAAAGTTGCAGGCCTAAGGTGCACCCTTCTCTGTGACCGCCGAGTCTAATCAAGTAATGGCGCGGCAAAGGCAGGCAGAGCCACATCGCTCTCTTGGCTCTGTCTTTTTGTTGAAAACTGCACCGCAGCTCAAAGGATTGTACGAGTTTGTCCATTTGGTCCTGAGAGAAAAACAGATTTCATCTCTAATTATAAAAAAACACATCGCTTAGCAACAAAATCACCCTGCCTGGCAAGCTAGGAGACAAGGGCCGCTCCCCGTCCACGCTCTGCCACATTCCCTTCAGCTGGGAAACTGCGGCTCGGCACCCGGGCGCACACGGCGAAGCCGGACCCTGCACACTCACGGGGGGCCCAGGAAGCTGGCCCGTTCTCCCCAGCACTACCACCGCCACGGACAACGCAGGAACCATGGCTGATCTGAGCTCACCGAACACCACGGAACGGGAATGCCTTTCTCGGGCTACTTTCTCAGCTCTCTGTAATGCTGCACAGCTCCAAATCATCATGGAAAATCCATTTCGATCCCAGCTACTACTGGGCAAGAGTTATTCACAAGAAATAATCTGAGAGACTTAAAGTCTTCTGCAAAATTCTCCCCGTAACATGCCACACTGGCTCCTTTAAAAAGCTGCCGTGCATAAAATATTTGCGTTTCTAAGTTTTTGGGACAATGTTTACAAATGTATTTTGAAGTTTTCCTTCCCATTTACTGCATTACAGGCTTCAGACTTTTAAAATGGGGAGTCACAGAGAATGCAGTGTGCTACGTTTCATTTAGCTGGATGACATGAGCAAGTATATTTCAAGTGAAATGTGTTCATCGGTTTCAGAAGTTAGGTCAGTTTACCCTGCATTTCGGTTCCAGTTGGCTACTCCTATTTGAATTTAAAAAAAAAAAAAAAAACCTCCTCTCTACAAAAATAAAGCACAAACAGCACAGAGACTATCTGAACAGTACAAAGCACCAACCGCAATTTGCTTCTCCATGTAGAAATGAGAGATTTTGTACAAAGTCTCCCACAGTCATAGGTGCTGCGGCCGCTGGCCCACCCTGGAAGGCAGTCCCCTTGACAGAACTCAGATTTGCTCAGTCACGGTGGCACGAGGTGTAACACACCCCCACAGCGAGTCACAGCCCGCAGGATGACTCCTGGGGGGCTGTGGAGGAAGGACCGGGGAGAGGACCTCAACTTCCAGGACATCCAGTTGTTCCGCTAATTTTGTTGTTAAAACTTAATTGTCCATGTATGGGCGCACACCGAGCCCCTTTGTGGCAGTGCTAGGCCCACGGCGCTGCTTCCTGCAGTGACCGCGCACAATGGAGGGGCTGCGATTACAGTGCCGAGCCAGCAAATCCTTTAATTGTGTAAGAGCATCAGATTAGGGGCCGCGGCCGCACACTTCAGCGCGCCGGCCAGGAGTCGCTTTTCAGAACAAGGCTTACTAAGTACAGGGAGGGTGCCGCACACACACACACACACACACACACACACACACACACACACACAGAGAGAGAGAGAGAGAGAGAGAGAGAGAGAGAGAAAGCAAAGGGTGGGAATCTGAACAAGATGCTGGCCTCCACTTTTCTTGAGCAATGGTGACCTGAGCTGACCAAATCTACCCCCAGCTGAGACCCATGCTGGAGAGGGTGATTTTTTGGCCAAGTTCCCCCAAAAGTCGACGGTCCCAATCCTACTCACTAACACATTTCACAGGCGCAGGTCCTCCAGCTCCATTCACAAAAAAGCAGGACTTTTCCATTTTGGGTTTTTTTTTTCCCTACATTAATTTCACACTGGAAATAGTGATTAAAACTGAAGAGACCAGTTAGAGGTCATACAATGATAAAATCAATTTCACTTTTAATTCAAAACCTGAAAGGCAATTTTTTTTTCTTTCCCGCAAATGTTTGACGGGTCTGACCAATCAGGAGACATCAAAATGTCTTCTTTTATCAGTTGCCCGTTGGTGTTCAGTTAATGGCCTGGACAGGATGGACTGCTGCAAAAGTCACATGTATTTAGAGATACCAGAGGTCCAGCAATTAAATGCAGATTAAAATAAAAAGACATTTTCCCACTGAAATGGAAGCCCCATAACTGCTATGTGGGTTTTTGTTTTTTTAAATTCTTCTAGGACAGAACGTGACCTATTTTCACTCCCTAACAAAAACGCAAGCGCGGTGCCTGTCTGGTAGTTAAAAATGAAATCTAAGAGAGCGTGCTGGAGCTCACAGCGGGGCAATCCAGGAGGAAGAGCAGGATGCCTGGGCGAGGTGTCACCTGCCAGTCTCCAGCTGGCGGCTTGAAATGCCCAAGACCATTCAAAATCTGTAAACAAAACTTACACTGGAGACTAACATAGCTTAGGCTGGTGTTCTGAGAGGCTGATTTCCAGCATTTATCTTGAAACATGACATTTTTTGGATATTTGACATGAAAAACATTACTACACTTTCCAACGATTTAAAACTTTTTGCTTGAGATAAGCATCTGGCACAGTGGTGTGCCTGAGAGGCACCAGTTTGATTCCTGGCTGCTCCACTTCCAACCCTGCTCTCTGCTAATGTACCTGGGAAAGTACCTAGGCCCCTGCACCCACGTGGGTGACCCAGAAGGAGCTGCTGGCTTTGGCCTGCTCCAGTCCTGGCTGTTGCGGCCCTCTGGGGAGTGAACCAGCAGGTAGAAGATCTCTCTCTCTCCTTCTCTATCTGTAACTCTTTCAAATAAAAAAATCTTAAATAAATAAATAAGACACCACTTGGGATGCCCACATCCCATATCAGAGTTCCTGGGTTCAAGTCCCAACTCCTCTGTTTCCAATCCAGCTTCCTTCTGGTGTGCACCTTGGGAGACACCATATGATGGCTCTAGTACTTGGGATCCTGCCGCCCATATGGGAGACCCAGACTGAATTCCAAGCTCCTGGCTTCAGCCTGGTCCAGACTTGATTATTGCAGGCATTGGGAAGCGAACCAGTGGAAGGAAGGTTTCTCTGTCTACGTCTGCCACTCTCTCTTTCAAATCAATAAGCAATTTTAAAGTGTAAAGAAAATGCAACTTGAAATCTGTTAAGAATTTCATGGCAAAAAGAAAAAAGAAGACTTTTTTTTTTTTGACAGGCAGAGTTAGAGACAGAGAGACACACAGAGAAAGGTCTTCCTTCCATTGGTTCACCCCCTAAATGGCCGCTGCGGCTGGTGCGCTGAACCGACCCAAAGCCAGAAGCCAGGTGTTTCCTCCCAGTCTTCCATGCAGGTGCAGGGCCCAAGCACTTGGGCCATCCTCCACTACCTTCCAGGGCCACAGCAGAGAGCTGGACTGGAAGAGGAGCAACCGGGACTAGAACACGGGGTGCCGGCACCACAGGCGGAGGAGCATTAGCCAAGTGAGCCACGGCGCTGGTCAAAAAAAAAAAAAGACTTTTACTAACTCAGACTGACTCTCCTTTTCAGAACTCCGTGTTACTGGGCAACATCTTCCCTTGACAAGCGCCCTCTTAATGCTGAGGTTAGAGTTCAGAAGGCAGTGAAACAAGGAAGCAATGATACTCCCTATGGCATGCAAGGTTGGAGGAACAGGCTATGAGGTTCGTAGGCTCGAGGAGCATTTGCCTGCTAAATCACTACTTTCTCTAGGAGAAATCTTATCTTTCTCTTCTCCCCTCCCTAAGTACTTCGTACACAAATGCAGCATGCTACAGCTCAAAACACAGTGAGCTTTGGAGACACAATAAAGAGTTCAAATGCAATCTGGGGGCAAGCATTTGGCCTGGCAGTTAAGACACTGGCATCCCGCACGGGAGGGCCGGGCCCCACTCCTCACTCCAGCCTCCTGCTAACGGAGACCATGGGAAGCGGCAGTGCCGGCTCAAGAGGTTGGGTCCCAGCCTCCCATGTGAGAGGCCCGGATAGAGTCTGACTCCCAGCCCCCCCGCTCCCCTGGCCACCCAGGACTTTTGAGGGCTGAACCAGGGAATGGGGACTCGCTCGCCCGCTCACCCTCCCTCCCTCCCTCCCTGCTTCTCTTCTCTGCCTCTTGAATGAATGCATGAATGAATGTTTTAAAAACGCAATCTGACCCAACTGTTGGTTGTATAATTCTGGACATGTAGTTTATGTCAGTGGGCCTCGTCTTCCTCATCTGTAAATGCGGATAGTCTATAGGTTTGGGAGAAATAATTCAACACATGAGAGTACCTGGCTTAATAAATGCTAGTGAAAGGCTGGTGCTGTGGTGTAGCCAGTTAAGCCATCACCTGTGGTGCCAGCATCCCATATGGGTGCTGGTTCAAGTCCCGGCTGCTCCACTTCCGATCCAGCTCTCTGCTCTGGCCTGGGAAAGCAGTGGAAGATGGCCCAAGTCCTTGGACCCTGCACCCTGTGGGAGACCCAGAGGAAGTTCCTGGCTCCTGGCTTCGGACAGGCACAGCTCCGGCCATTGCGGCCAATTGGGGAGTGAACCAGCAGATGGAAGACCTCTCTCTCTGTGTAACTCCAACTTTCAAATAAATAAATCTTTAAAAAAAAAATGCTAGTGAAATATAGTTGTAGCAGCAAAGCATCATAGAAACAAATTCCAAAATTCTCAGGCCTCAAACTGGAAGCCGGTTCCATTAGGCAGAGCCTCCAATTATAACCACCATACTGTGTCTCCTGCCTGCAGTAATTTCAGCATAGTTCTCTTGAATTGATATTAGTTTACCATGAATAGTATACTGACAAAAAGCCACACACATTGTAGGCTTTACTCCTCCAAATATTTTTCTGATTTATTTTACCTCTATCAACCAAGAACACCAGACTAAGGCATTCTGTAGATTACAGAGCTAACGTGCTTTATCAGGGACCGTACAGAGGATTAACACGGACGAGGAGTTCCCCCACACCTAGGTATACTGGCTTTTCTTATTTTCTGTTCAGCTTATTTTCTGAAATATTAATTTCCTAGTTACTCATTAATCAGTGAGCCAGAATGTGCAAATGCGGGACCGGCCAGTGCACAGGAATGGGAGTACAGAGGCATGGCGCCACGAGTGTCCACGTGACTCTACCACGCGGTGCTCCAGCGCGTGTGCTTTGGAGGCATGTCCAATTTCTGTGTCCTGGTAAAAACGTCTCTGTACACCTGCCAAAGTGACACACGGAGGACCACTTCCAAAAACCAAATCTACTTTCAAAAGCCAAGTCACCTGGAAAGGTGTGGAACACCTCGTGATTAAAATGGGTCACCTCACTTCGCTGATGCCGATTCTCAGAACCAGCACAGTGGCCCTGCAGAGGCCTCCCCTTCTCATTCCCTGTGCACAGCACGCTTCCTCCATGACAGGCATCTCGACCTCAAACGCGGCACCAGTGACAGGGCCGGCACGGGTGTGACGACCCCTAAGAGCACAGCTCTGAAAGAGAAGACCTATTTTGATTTGACTTGTAAGTTCTGATAATAGATTTCAAAAACTGTTGCCTGTTGCACAGTCACTCTGCTGACAGACACACTGCAGGCAGGAAACATGGGCTTGCGCCTCACTCCTTATCCTAACGGTGAGCATCCTCACCAGGCGACCACAGCTGGTGGGAACTCCAGAGGGGCTCTGGAGGCAGCTGAGAGGGCTATCGGAGGGTGAGCAACCTACCTGCCTGTTTAGAACAGAAAGAACACAACAAAACCCAGACCGGCTGAGTGCCTTGTCGGAGGCCACCCGGCCCACTCAGTAACAAAGGTGTCCAGTCCTTAACTCCCAGCTCCATTCCCCTCCATCAGACAGGGAGGGCACTCGCTGAAATATTTTTTCTGCATTTTCTAACTCACACGACACCTACCCTTCACAGACAAGTGAGGGAACCGAGTCCCAGATGATTCTCTGAGACCTCGGGTGAGTTACGGAAACAGCACACCCAGGACTGCACCCCGGGGCGCTGCCCACTGCCCGCGCGGACGCACAGAGGGAACCAACCGCAAGTCTCCACGCTACTCCCCGCTCCCTTCTACGGTTGCTGTAGATGAAAACACAGCCACTCTTGGTTTCCTGACCTGTGCGACACTCGCCCAGCCCACTTCCAGCTGTGACAGCAGTCTGAAAGCAACAAGGTAGCTTCCTTTAAAAATCCCATACTTTAGGATTTGTCCCCCTTTCATGCTGACCATTCTACCCCTTGATTCGCTTGCTACAGGAGTCTTGCTGTGTCTTAACATTATCAGATTAATCTAGATGAACATGAAGGGGGCATAAGAGCAGATACCCAGTTTGCACTGTTCCTCTGCTCAGCCAAATCCTTACCCCTTATGGGCATCATCCCCATCTGAATTATAACTGATCAGAATCAACGAAATTCAAGTGCGCTGAGATTTACCACATCATGACTAAATAGTATATATTTACTAGAAATATAGTAGACGAATATTTTGTAAAGCTATTGCTAATAATAGACACAGGACAAATTAGGCCTCCTCAAGCTCTGATTATCTTTTCCTTTTTCTTAAAAAAAAAAAATTATGCTCTTGACAAGAAAGTTAATTTTAATTAATCCTTGTGATTACATATTCAAAATGTCTCTTGCTTTCTTATGGGTCTGTAGGAAATCAATCAGTATGTCTCTGACATAATTTACCAGACAAGAGGTATCAGAATTATTTCTAATATGCACATATGTTGATTTTAGGAATTTACTGAAAGAAAAAGAAACTTTCCAGGGATATCCTGAAGTGACTTAATTTCCCGATTAAGTGAAGATCTTATGCAGAAAACTGAAAACCCTTCTCACTAGCACAGCCAACTTCCCTGTCCCTCTGAGCAGCCAGGCCGAGCATGGCTGGATCTCTTTCAGAACTGGGCATTAGGTTGTCTCTGGTGACTCCCTCTGGGCCAGGTTAAAAAGGTGGAGGAAGGCACCCATGGGACTGAGCTGAACAGAAAGGACTCCTGGGCCCTGAGAAATGTTTTCAATACTGAATCAGCCAGCACCTCTGGCTTCTCAGTTGGTCTGTGTGACTGCTGCATTAACGGGAGACCACGGTGGCCAGGTGTCCTAGCCCATGGATTCCTGCTGCTTCATCCATACTAAAAAATGTGCCTCTTCATTCATTGTTCAACAAGGACTTACTGAGCCTGTGGTGTGGCAGGAATTGTTCCAGGTGTTTTGAGACACCCAGAGAACAAAGAAATTCCTACTGCAAGGAGCTCCTGCTCTAGGAGAGGGAGGGAGGGAGAAAAAACATCTGGCACATCGAAGGGGCCAACCGCTGTGGGGACAGGGAATCAGAGCCCGGGGAGGACGGGGTCAGGCATCTGAGCACAGAGGTGAGGGAGACGGGCGCGCTCCACAGAGTCAAGGGTGGAATGGGACCTAGGAGTGCAGGTTAGGGCTGGGCTGGGCTGGGCGTGTCAGCAGGGGTGAGGCGCGGCAGCAACGCAGAAACCACCGTGCCTAGTATTCTCTCTGGACCCTGACTCCTGCCGGCAGCCAATCCGGCCACCCATCCGGAACAGCATGGAGACAGCGCCACAGATCAAAATACAGGTGTAACTGCTGGAGGGCAGACACTTCACTGTGTAACTGCTGATCTGACTCCCACTCACTCTGACAACTCCAGAAACAGGTGGCTGCCTGCACCTTGAGGTTAATGTAACAGAGTGAACTTATTAGTGAGAGCCAGACAGAGAGAGCCCAGAGGGCGGCCCCTTGTGCTTCTGACGGCTAGGTGGGCGTCAGGGGATCGTGATAAGGAACGTGCGCTTCAGCAGGTGACTTCGTTCAATGACCCGCTGTCCGGCCATCGCTAAGCTAGGCTCCCATAGGAATGCTGAGAGATGATGCAACCCCCCAGCCCCCACACGTACACAGAAGCCCGGGGCACTTGGGCGACCTTCGGGGAGGGTGCTCTTACCTGGCATTAGCTGTTTGAGCTAAGGGATGCCAAGAGCTGAATAATCAAGCGCTGGGTTGCAGAGTTTAAAAGTTAATACAGCAGCACACCGTGTTTGTGTTAGTGCTTTAAGTAGATAAATTAAATTGAAATGTGTCTCTTAAGCAGTCATTGAGCAAGCACGATGAGAAATAAATTGAGCTTCACATCGGCCTTTATGGCATCTAACAACCGCGGCTGTCAACACACGGATCCTTTTCACTGTCAATTCAACACACATTTTGCAGACCTTGGGCCTGCAATTATTTCATTTCCTTTCTTGGAAATGTAATTTCCACTTACTTTTGGAGAATAAAAGGCAGACAAAAGGAGGAAGGAGTTGCAGTATTTTCTGATTAAGATTATCTGTGTAAAATGGTAAAGGAAAAAAAAATCTATACACACACACTGAAGCGCTTCTCAGAACCTAACTTGTCTCGGCCAAATTGCTTTTGTGTCTGGATATTGGTTCAAATGTAGCCAGACTGTTGATGTCAAATTAGGTGTTAAACAAATTTAATAGGGAAGCTGAAGAATGAATATAGATCATCTTTCTGTTAGCACTGTTCAAATGACTCCAGTCAAAAGAAAGGAAACACATGACTGCAGGGGAAAATGTGCTTTTAACCACAATGAAATTAGATAAAACTGTAAATCAGCAAAGAAGGCCATTCATTCCAAGAGAAAAAAAAAACATTAATAGAGAAAAGCAAGAGAGGAAGAAAATACCAGTTGGCAAAAACATATCCAAATTGAATTTCAACTTCATTCGCCCAGGTTCCACCTTTTAAGCTAAGTCAGCTAAAGCTACCAAAAAAAAAAAAAAAAGTCCTTTCTCTTCTGATAGAACAGGAAATCAGAGGTTCAATTAACCGTGATTACAACATTGGGCTGATCTGATTTGCCTCACGTCTTCCTTTCCTGTAAGTGACACAGTAGCTGACATCTGGCAGAGAACCAAAATCAAAGTGTAGACTAACGTCAAAAGGAGCCCGCCTTTGTTGTCAAACAAACTGACCCTCCGCCAGGTGCATCTGAGACACTTGGACAAGGCGCCTCTGGGAAGCAAGTCTGCAGAGAACTCCTCCCACAGCAAGGACTGGAAAACAGGGCTGCGAAAACTCAGAGCAGCCTCGGAAAGACCCAGGATCCGCTTCGGCTGCTTGTGAACCATGAAGTGGGACGACCTGGGCATCAAATCTCGAGAGCCCGCCAGGGTGCCTTCCCGGGCAACCGAGGCACCGTCCAGGTCAAGTCTCTGGAGAGAAGAAGAACCCAGCACTAGCCCGGTAGGGGAACGGATTCTCCTCCTCTACAGCGTGCTCTGGACCTGAAGATCCCTGAGCCGGGAGCCTGGAACCCCAGGTCGGCTCATCCAGAGAGAGAATTACATGTTGGCTGGCCCCAATCAAACCCTCTCCAAAGAGGAGTGAACGGAGGAAAGACAGGCGAGTTAGTCGTCACAGAGCCGTCTACACACTACGGAGTAAAGAGCGTCGTTACTTACTCAAGTGTAACCTTGCAACTTGTGCATCCTTCCACCTTACGGGGCCCTCCACCTGCCGCAGGTGCCGGGGGGGACGGGCTGTTGAATTCTGCCTCCAGAGTTTTCTTGTTCAAGGCTGTTTTTGTTACACTGGATACAGAACCCAACACGGGCATGGATTTGGACTCTGAGGTGGCTAACATCCCGGTTGGACCTTAAAACCAAACACATACCTCAAGTTTAATAGCTGTGCGCTGCTCACAGACCTGCCACTGAACGCTGACAGTCTCTCGGGAAGGGAAGAGGCCAAGCCTGTGCGCTTCGCTTGTGTTTCAACCTCGAGAGCAGGCTGCAAACGCCCCTACCGCAAGGCTGCTCTGCCCCGGTGGTGCGGCCGCCTCTCACGGTGCGAGGCCCACGCTGAGAGGCCGGGCAAATCCCTGGCCACGGTCCCCTCCCGGCCAGAGCCCCAGCCACAGCGGCCTCTCTGCTCCCAGAGTGGGGCTGCCGACGGCCCTACTTGAGCCGATTTGCCCCTCGAGGGTTAATTCTTCCCAAAACTCAGCTCTGCGTTTTTAAACCAAAAATGGAACAGTGTCAAAAGGCTCTTTTTTAAAAGGCTCAGGAAGACTTCTTGAGCATTAAACAGCTTTTATGAACATTTTCATTTTAATGTGAATGAGAAGTAAGTGGATTTATTTCCTCTTAAAATACAGACGCAGGATTAGAAAAACCAAGTGGCGAAGAGTTTGCCTGTTTACCTTCTGGACTTCCCTGCTGCTTGGGACAGGATTTAAAAACCGTAATAGGCCTTGTGACTGAAATTACTGGCGTATCAACCTAAAGATTCTGGGCACTGGAGCGAAGCCTCATCATGAAGTTCCCACTTCCCCCCATCACTAGGTAGAAAAATAAATTCAATCTTTGGCAATTTTTCTCAAAGTAGGATTCTGGTGCACCTTTCTTGAGATTTCAGAAGGAAGGCTAGCTGAATAATAACTGAAGTGGAGCTGGAAGACAGCTCGCAGAGTGCCACTAAGAAGGGGACAGAGTTTGCAGGTCCCTTTGCCCTTAGACACGGCACATCGCTGGCTGAGGGGGAATAGTCCTGCTGGCCACAGTGCACAATGCTGGATGAGCCCTGCCTGTCCGTGTCCCACTCAGAAATTGTATTCTTACATTTGGACATGAACGTGTCTGGCGTGTGACGACAGTGTAACAAGTCCACTCCAAAGCGAAGGCCTGACTTGGAAATTCTTCCTTAGAGGCACAGGGCAATTGCTCGGCCTCCTTGTTGGAAACCCGAGACATGGAACCCCCTGCTTGGGGCAAGCCTAGCCCCCAGAGCATGAGTGCCCGACTTCCTTAGTGTATTCCGTCTACACTGCCTGGATGGCTAGACTTGTGACGTCACATCTTGGCTGTGAACTGGCCTTTTTCTCTGAGCCATGGGAAGGGGGTGTGAGAAGATGGGAAGTCCCTGGATATCAGAACGAAGCTGAATTTAAGATGTGTTTCGGATCAGACTGCTTCTGTCCCTGGGTAACCGCTGATGACACGGGGCAAGCAGTCTGGCCTTGTGGGAAGAAGCAAGACCTGTCTCTTACCCACTGATGCCACTGCCTGCTCTTTGCTGGGGACCAGGAGCTGGGCAAGAGCTTTTATTTTCATCATAGATGAAAAACAGACAGACAGACAGGAAGGAAGAAAGAGAGAGAGAGAGGGAGAGGAAGGGAGAGGGAGGGAGAGGGAGAGAGGGAGAAGGAGGGGGAGAGGGAGGGGAGAGGGAGGGGAGAGGGTGAGAGAGGGGGTGAGAGAGGGAGAGGGAGAGGAAGGGGGAGAGGAAGAGAGGGGGGACAGGGAGGGGAGAGGGAGAGGGAGGGGGAGGGGAGAGGGAGGGGAGGGGAGAGGGAGGGGAGAGGGAGAGTGAGGGGAGAGGAAGGGGGGAGAGGGAGGGGAGAGGGAGAGGGAGAGGAAGAGGGAGAGGAGGGAAAAGGAGGGGAGAGGGAGGGGAGAGGGAGGGGGAGAGGAAGAGGGAGAGGGAGAGGAGGGAGAGGGAGAGGAGGGAAAGGGAGGGGAGAGGGAGAGGAAGAGGGAGAGGGAGAGGAGGGAAAGGGAGGGGAGAGGGAGAGGAAGAGGGAGAGGGAGAGGAAGAGGGAGAGGGAAAGGCAGGGGAGAGGAAGAGGAAGAGGGAGATTGAGCTTGTTTAGGTGTGTCCGTGTCCTCTGAGAGGCACGCTGAGCTCCGGGACATGTCTGTCAGGGAGGCCACACGGCCAGCTGAAGCGAAGGCGAACTCCGAGGCAAAGGGTACACCTGGGCGGGGTGCGACCTTACGCCACTTCCCTTTTGCCTTTGCTGTCGGGAAGCTCAGTGAACACCTCTGCAAGTCGCTCCCGGAGCAGGGTCTCCTCTGCAAGTCGCTCCCACCAGAGACAGTCCTGCTTCTCTATCCATTTGTTAATGGTTCAGGCTTTAGCCAAATGATGCACAAATATTTCTGTATTGGTTGAATGAAAAAAAATAAAAGACCCACCCGTGCCTATGAAATGCAATCCTTTCTCTACTCTTTGAAACAGTCAAATATTCTAGTTCTCATATTCCAATTTTCTATTGGAAATTAACCCTGGAACAGTAAGGGCTGCTCATGCTTGACCAAACTTGAAGAATGTTCTAGAGGAACAGAAAGGTCAGGGCAAAACACCAAGAGCACTTGACAGCACTAAAAGTTGGTGGGTATTACACTGCTCCTGGTGCAAAGAATCATTAACTCAATTATCTGAGTGAATCTCCAGGTGAAAACTAAAGCTTGCCTACCAAAAACTCATCTGGGGCCGGTGCTGTGGCCTCGCAGGTAAAGCTGCAGCCTGCAGCACCAGCATCCCATAAGGGCACCAGTTTATGTCCCAGTTGCTGCTCCACTTCTGATCCAGCCCCCTGCTACGGCCTGGGAAAGCAGTGAAAGATGGCCCAAGTGCTTGGGCCCTTGCACCCATGTGGGAGACCCGGAAGAAACTCCTGGCTTTGGCTGGCCCAGCACTGGCCATTGTGGTCATCTGGGGAGTGAACCAGCAGACGGAAGACCAATCTTTCTGTCTCTTCCCCTCTCTCTCAATAAATGAATCTTTGAAAGAAAAAAAAACCTCATGTTTAATTGTTCTTGCAACTTAAATTTAGTTAATGTGACTCAATATTTTGCAGATCTAAGTGGTTCCAATGGACTATCTGGAGTGGCCTGAGCCGAGTCAGAGAGACGGAGCCCATGTCATGGCGGCTGATGCCTTCTGCTTCCGGGCAGCTGTTCAAGGCCAGCCTCCTATGTGGCCACAAGTGGAAAACCTCACTAGAGTGCTGCTGAAGTTGGTGAGCACTGAGGATGCACATTGCTGCACAGATTCTGAGGCTGAACACGCTCCTAAACATGACACAAACAATGTGGCTTGCTCGGCTGGCACATCGGTGCTTGGGGACAGCTGGAATTTCTCATCCACACGGCCCCCAGGCAGAGGTAATGAGCCGAGTGGGTGTGAAGGGTGAAGGCGATGTGTCTGCATCTGTCACTCCTAGCTGTGGGCCCCCCGTGGGCCAGGCACAGTGCCGGGGCACCTTCACAGACTGCCTTTACAACAGTCTGATGGATGCAGCAAGTGCATTCCTCGCTCGTCTGATGGATGCAGAAAGTGAGCCATGGGGTGAGCGGCTGAGCTGGGATTCAGACTCGAGGGTCTGGTTCAAGAGCCTGGACTCCAGGCTGCATTCCCCCCAAAGCCCACCCTGAATGTCCTCGCACAAGGACACCTGCGATCGAGGAACCGAATCTAGAAATGCCTGATCACCTGTGTGATAATGAGGAGACGGCCCACATACCAAGGGGCTCTGACGCCGTGTCTACAAGTACCTTTGCCCATCCAATACTTCTCATTCACACTAAAAACTGACATTTTCACAGTAATGTTTGAAAAGAGCACTTTGTGCTAAATAGGGACTTAGAGGACGATGTTTCAGAGACGAAGAGCAGGCGTGCGGAGAATGGAAACCAGCTTACTACTGCTATCTGCTTCTGCCGTCACCTTTCTGCGACGCAAGATCCTCTCTAACTCAGTGTCACTGCTCTCGGGGTCAAGGGACTTTAAGCTTCTTGAGCTAGTAGATTTGTTAAGTGTCCCCTAAATGAAAACAAAACAAAAAACAAAAAGGTTAATGACAGTACAATATACAAAAAAAAAAAAAATACAAAAATCAAACCACCAAGACATTACTAGAATTTGAATGGAAATACAAAATAAAAACAGATCGGCTATATACATATATTAATGTACACATCTTCAATGACACAGAGGGCGGGATATTTGAGGAAGACGCTGTGGAACAAGTGGATGCCAGTTTTCGTTACCAGAAGAGCAGTATGAGAACACCTCTTGATGAGCTGACTTACGAAACTCAGCAGTGTGAGGGTACCTGCACGCTGAGGACTAAGACCGTGATGTGTGTTGATCGGGGAGGAGAGCACGGCTCTATTAAACTCACCTTCGAAGGCTATCTTGACACAGCAGCATGCACCTGGCGCACACCTGGTGACAGTGGTGGGGTGGCTGCCAAGGAGAGCACAGGACGCTCTCTGGCGGCCAGGACAAAGAAGGGCTGCCCAGAACACAGCCTGACTTCAGTGTGAAAGAGGAAAGAGGTGCTCACACGGGGAAGCAGGCAAGGGCTGGGCACCTCACTTCCACGTTCCCAGCAGAGGGGATGGCAGATGTTGGCTTCAGGGACTAGAAGGTATGGGAGGAAGCGAGATGTCAAAATGCTGTGTTCCTGCAGAAACGGACTCCACCCATCAAGAAGACGGAGGACGACCCAGGCCAGCTTCCGGCCCTGGCTCCTCCAGGAAGCACGTGATGGTGGAGAGCTATGGTTTCCCATCTCTGCCACTACAAGGGTTTGTGCACAGCATGGGGCTACGGACATCTCAGTTACAGCCAAGGACTGGTGCTCCAACACTCCAAGGCTTCCCTAACGAATCACTGTCCTCAACTGTGCCACAGGCTGGGGGTGGAAAAGCCAGGACACACATTTTTGCTCAGAGGAAACAGGAACCTCCCGTTTGGCCCACACTGCCCGACTTCAGTCTGGAGGTGGCTCTTGTCCACCGAGGCTATAGCCAGTCTTTGTCAAGGCCGAACTCGCCCCTGGGCCTGCCCAAGCCTGCTGCCACCACCCTGCCAATTTCTTGAAGGATTCTGAGAAGTCTACTGGTTAAACATGGACACCCATCTTTCTTCTTTAGCTTACCTAACAAAAAAAGTGACTCATAACTTGAGATGGTTCCAACTCTCACATGATATAGGTAATTATGTTATTTGATTTAGAAAAGTGTTTTCCCCAAACTGTTAATGACAGGAAAGCAGCCGGGGGAACACACGGACCAACAGGACTGAGAGTTCCCAGTGCTTTGCGCTGGTCGTCCAAGCAACTGACCCGAGAAACACTTGGGTAAGGCTCAGGTTTTAATCTGGTGTGTGGTACTTTTGCCCCTGGAAGTGCCTCCTTTTGCGTTTCAATTACTGCAGAAATTGGTAAAAATATATTCAAAGAGCCGGTGCTGTGGCTCAACAGGCTAATCCTCCGCCTTGTGGCACCGGCACACCGGGTTCTAGTCCTGGTCGGGGCACCGGATTCTGTCCCGGTTGCCCCTCTTCCAGGCCAGCTCCCTGCTGTGGCCCAGGAGTGCAGTGGAGGATGGCCCAGGTGCTTGGGCCCTGCACCCCATGGGAGACCAGGAGAAGCACCTGGCTCCTGGCTCCTGCCATCGGATGAGCGCAGTGCGCCGGCCGCAGCGCGCCGACCGCGGCAGCCATTGGAGGGTGAACCAACAGCAAAGGAAGACCTTTCTCTCTGTCTCTCTCTCTCACTGTCCACTCTGCCTGTCAAAAAAAAAAAAAAATATATATATATATATATATATATATTCAAAGGAAAATCATACCACGTGCAACGCTACAATGGTTTTTTCAATAATTAAAAGATGAGACCTGGTTTACTTATCCTTAGTGTGACAGATCTGTGTCTGCTCACCAAGGAGGCCAACAGCAAGGTGCTGAGGTTCACCCTGACAGGGTCGAGGAACAGAACCACAGCCACTAGACTCATCTGGAAGAAGGTGCTAGAACAGCTAACTGCCTTATCATTTGTATTTGTGGTTTTTAAAACCTTCCTATCTCGTGTTTAAACAGACATCTGAAAAATTAAGTCGTCACTATTAAATAACTTAGGGGCCGGCGCCGTGGCGTGGAGGTGAAGCCGCCGCTTGCAGTGCCAGCATCCCATGTGGGCGCCGGTTCAGGTTCCGGCTGCTCCTTTTCTGATCCAGCTCTCTGCTGTGGCCTGGGAAAGCAGTGGAAGATGACCAAGTCCTTGGGCCCCTGCACCTGTGTGGGGGACCCAGAGGAAGCTCCTGGCTCGGATCAGCACAGCTCTGCCCGTTGCGGCCAGTTGGGGAGTGAGCCAGTGGATAGAAGACCACTCCCCCCGCCACTCCTCCTCTCTCTGTGTTACTCTTTCAAATAAATAAATAAATCTTTTTAAAAAAAAACTTACAAAACTACTGCTTTAACATCAGACACACACGCTATGACTGTTGCAGTGACTGGAGTCAATTCAAGCCACAGGTGTTTGTGTGTGTATATGTGCGCGCGCGCACACACACACACACACACACACCACACACACACACCTCCCAAAGACATCTGTCACTGGTGCATTTATCTTGCACAATATTCTTTAGTTCTTCATTTAGAAAGCGATTCCCAATGTCTCATCACAGCTGACTACCGAAGGCATTCATTCTCCAGTGTTAACCTCTCAACCTAGAACTTCTCTCTCCATTTACTGACTGATACGGCGGGTTCAGCAAGGACATGAGTGAACTTTAAAGATGTTTACAATACCGAAGCAGGTACTGAGACAGGTCTCAGCGTGTGCGGAGTCCACTAGCTTAGCTGTCTATTTATGTTAGACCCACAGAACGTGGCAATCGGAAATTACCTCCAGAGACCACGTGTTGAATTCGGTTTCTTCGCTTTATGGATAAGAGAACTGGGAGCCACTGGGTTCCCCACGTAGTGAGGTCCAGGGCTGGACCCAGAACCTGAGATCTTCAAATGCCCAGCACAGTGCTCCTCTTACATATTTTACATCCTTAGTCCATGCTTGTTCAACCTTCCCAACACTGATGAATCAAACTGTCAGGTAGCAAAATGGACTATGCAGCAATTTCTGCATGGTTTGAGAAGCTGAAGAAGTTTGAAACAGGACTGTACGAGAATTTATTTTTCTTTTTAAAAAGCTGCCTTTCTTTGATTTAGAGCCAACTGAATTTTAAGAGACTTTTAAATTAACGCATACCAACGTAGTCTTCAGAAGTCGAGACTGTCACTCAGAGTGGTGTTTATGTGACTGGAGTCACTCGAGATTCCTTTGCTAAAGCTCAGAACCTCTGAGTGCCTGAGACACGGGGCAGGGGTGAACCCCAGCAGGTGGGACCTCGCAGCCCACATCAGCGTGCCTGGGCTCCACGCGCAGCTCCTGGTCCTGACACCAGGCTTCCCGCCAGCCCAGATACAGAAGGCTCAGTTGGCTTCCTGCCACCTGCTGGGGGCCTGGCTTGTTGCTGGCTTCAGGCACGGCCTGCCCCAGCCGTGGCGGGCATCGGGGGAGCGAATCAGCGATGGAAGGACATGCTGGTGCGCTCGCTCTCTGTGCCTCTTGAAAAAAATTTATAGATTTTCTTTTAAATTAAGTGCAGGTGGGTTTGGAAAAACAAGTGCTTGGCTTGAAAATTATACAGCTCAACAGAGTAGTCTTTCCCACTCCCCCAACCACAGATCTGCTGTGTTCCGAGACGCTCAGCCCCAGCTGTCGGAGAGCGGGGTCATATTCCATCTCAGCCACAGCACCCACCCCAAGCTGCCTCCTGATTTCCAGGCTCCTAGTCACAGCTCTGCACCAAGCTGCTGGCCTTGCCAGGGTCTCTGCGCACCGCGGGCCTCTGTGCTTTCTCATCTCAGTCGCCCACCTGCCGTGACCAGGATGGCAGCGTGCATCCCGATCACCCCAACACGCAGCGTGAGCTCCAGCAAGAAGCACAGTGAGATCTCACTGGTCTGGCAGCCAGGTCTAGTGGCTAGCTTTCTCCTTCTCTCACAGAGTGTGCATGGCTTCCTGTCTCTTGGAGACAGGCAGTTACAAATGGCCTCCCGTCCCCGAAAGGAACCTTCTACATGCATACAGGAGCATCACTGCCCGGCCGGGAACAGCAGGGGAGGGGATCGCAGGTTCCTTTTAACAACGCCATGCACAGGCGCCACGAACAGGGGCCATGCACAGGGCCTGGCACTGTGACGCTGTGGTTTATCTTCTGCCTGCGGTGCCCACATCCCACCTAGGCACCGGTTCTAGTCCCAGCTGCTCCTCTTCCAGTCCAGCTCTTTGCTGTGGCCTGGGAAAGCAGTGGAAGATGACCCAAGTGCTTGGGCCCCTGCACCCATATGGAAGACCCAGAAGAAGCTCCTGGCTCCTGGCTTTGGATCAGCTCAGCTCTGGCCATCGTAGCCATTTGGGGAGTGAGCCAGTGGATGGAAGACCTCTCTCTGTCTTTCCCTCTCTCTGTGACTCTGCCTCTCAAATGAATGAATTTTTAAAAATGCCATGCATAGAAATATATAGTCCGAATGACAACTGCCAGTGACCTACTCATGCCACACAAGGCAGAGGAACCCAATGACAGATCCAGGGTGAGGAGGACTGGGCCATCTGTGGAACAGAAAATGCTAAAAACTGTCCATAATCTGTAAGTTATTTCATAAGTTCCTCTCCCTAAGTCACCACACAATTATAGTGAGTATACTATTTAGTGCTGTCATTTAGCAAGCGAGTTCCCATCGGGCAGGATCAGGGAACAGGGTGTCCTGCATAAGTGTCTTCCTATGTATCTCACGTTGGTATCTCTTTTTTAAAATAAACTTCTTTTTTTTTTTAAAGTCACACTCGGCATGGTTTATTCTTACTGATGATCAAAACTGTACTCTAGGGGGTAGACAATTGGTACAGCGCTTAAAGCACCAGTTAGGACCCCCGGGTTGCACGGCAGAGTACCTGGGTTTGATTTCAGCTCCTTATTCCAGCTTTTTGCTAATGCAGACCTGGGGGGCAGCAGGTGACGCCTCAGGGAGTTGGGTTCCTGCCGCCCATGTGGGAGACTAGACTGGGTTTCCCAGTATTTAGCTCCAAGCTCAGGAGAGTCCTCGCTTTTGTGGTATCTGGGGAGTGAATCAGCAGGGGCTTGCTTGCTCTCCCCTACCACCCCACCTCAGTCTGTCTCCCTCATATTTAAAATTCTCAGCCTCTCAAATTTAAAACAATTAACTGAATTTAAAAACAAACCTCAACAACTGATGTCCCCAGGGACATCTTCAGGACCATGAATTAGCATTGTAACTTCACAAGAAAACAGAGCGACTGTTTGTCTCTCACCACACTTTCTGATCACAGAATGCTTTAGATAATAACCAGACCTGTGCAGTGATTTTAATCCTGTCCGTGGCCGGCGACTGCAGTGCTAATCCCACTCTCCTAAAACGAAAGCAAACTGACGAGGCCGTTCTGAGCTAAGTCTACTGTTCAGAGACATGCTGGATGAAGAATTCTGTGTGCCACAATCACGCGGATGTCTACATGTGATGCGTAATTAGCACAGTGACAACACACACGGGAGTACCGAGTCCTGACCTCCGCCCCTGTGTCTGCTGACTTACTGTGCATAATGACTGGGCTGGGGACTGCCACGAGATCTGAAAATAGAGCTCCTAGTGTCTGAGGCATTTCCCACGTGGCAGCCACTGCGGGAGAGGGCAGCCGTCACCTACTCCGTGGCACAAGCTCACACTTTGGAAAGCAAACGTGTGGCTGGAGACGGGCTTCAAGCACGTGCTCCAAGAGGGTGTGAATTACTTTTAGAAAATGAAATTAGCAACATAAAGAAAGGAACTCTTATTTCATGATCCAATTTGTCATGGAATGACTGTTTCGCCTGGAGACTGGCGGGCTGTGACCCTGACGCCCGCGTGCTGGTGCGCAGGCAGGAGCTTCCATTCTCATCCGGGTGTCAAGAACACCACTTTCAGGCCCCGGGGAAAGCACTCTCCTCTCCGTCTATTATATTTCTGTTCTTCATAAACACACATGGTCCTCACACATGAGCATACACTTGATCCTCAAGCTGTAATGCCAGGATTGGAGGGCGAAAACAGAAAACAAGGGCTGCGGGGAACAAGGTGTAACCAGACTCTCCGAATGAACAGCCAAGTGTCATGTGATGCATTATAAACACACATGGCAGAGGCGCCCGTGAGCACAACCAATTACACTGTCAAAAGGAGTGAGCCTAATGGCAACTGGAAAGAAAACAGAGCAAAAACAATCATCCATTAAAAAAGTCATATTTAGAAAAATATTCTCCCTTCATTTCCCCATTAACTACACAATCAGCCGAGACCTGTTCTTACCAGTATTCCCTTTAGCTCATTCACCGCGCTTTCGGAGCCTTTTGCAGATTCTGCCTGTAATTTCAAAAAGGAAAAAAAAAGATTACAGAATCACTCAGTTCTGTGACCGCAAACAAAGACGCCTGCAGGGCGTGCCGGTGGATTACACTGGTGACATGGGAGGTGGTCAGACATAATTTTTAAATTATTTTCTATGTCTTCAGGTCAGGAAAGAGGATCAGCCACATTCACACTCCCAAGCAATAAGGACATGGAAAATGAGAAGCTATATTCAAAGCAAAAGGGAGTCAAGCTATCACCTTCTAAATACTGTGTGGTTACCTCTTGGTCATCACGGAAGATAGAAAAATTTTTGGTAAATACCAGATTTCAAAGATTTGGTTCCAAATCATTCGGAACTTGTTAACTGTAAACTGTCCTCCGTGGGCCTTGTGCCAGGAAGCGAGGAAGAGGAGGCCGAGCCAGCAGAAGGCAAGTGCCAGGGCGGAAAGCCTTCTCCGCTCCCTTGGCTCCAAGGCCAGCCCACAGGGGACCACTGTTGGCTAATTCCACAGCAGCACTGAGTGGGGAGAGTAGGGGCCGGGGAGGGACCTGGCTGCCGACACAGCAGACGGCCTCTCGGGTAGGCAGCCCTGGGCCTGCACCTGCTGAGCAGACATCCAGTCTGCACGTCCATTCTCTTCTGGCCACACCATGAAGGAAATCAAGGGAAATAGAATTCTGCCCCGTATTAACCTGGAGGTCTCTGTGAATCCCTCAACTAATTTAACAGGAGGAAAACTGAACTCGGAAGACAGCCCTGGGCTCTCCTGCTCTGCCTCCCTCCACAAGGACAGAGAGAAGGAGAAGGCACAGGGTTGGGGGAAGCCGGGAGGCGGGTGCTCCTGGGAGGGCTGCGGCCCCTCTGCTCTCAGCAAGAACACAAGAGGCGCCATGGCAACCGTGATCCTCCCCTCCCAAAAGACAACCAAGGGCTGAGAGCCTGGAGACAGGGAAGGGCGAGTGAGAGGCGGTGCTCCCGCTCAGGTGCGAATCAGACTAAGGCATTCTCTTTGCACGGCTCAGGTTCGCTGTCAACATCAACGCCCTCGGCTCTGGGCAGAAGCTCTAAGACACTCATCTCTACCACGACACACCAACGACGTCACCGTCAGGCAGTCATGCCAGTCGTCTAAGGCACACTGGGGGCAAGCCGTGACTTCTGAACAAATGCCCTGCCTAGCGCACGCTCAGCAGTGCTGGCGTGCCACCCACGCTGCCCTCTGACTGCAGCCACCTCTCAGGGCTGGCCGTGCTCCTGACTGGTGACAGCGTCTCAGGAGACACGGAGGGTCCCCGGACTGCAGAGCCCACCTGGGTTACAGGTGCACGACTTCTGCCCGGCTCAATCATTACCAGCCAAACAACCCAGGCTTCCACAGAGCCAGACTCCGACTTGACACGAAGTAATGTGGGAGTGGGGGAGGGCCCACGGGAAGCGAGGGAGGGCACCAGGGCACCAGGAGAGAGGGCACCGGGAGAGGGGGCACAGGGCACAGGGAGAGGGGGCACCGGGGTACCAGGAGAGGGGGCACCGGGGCACCGGGAGAGAGGGCACAGGGCACCTGGAGAGGGGGCACCGGGGCACCGGGAGAGGGGGCACAGGGCACCGGGAGAGGGGGCACCGGGGTACCAGGAGAGGGGGCACCGGGGCACCGGGAGAGGGGGCACCGGGGCACCGGGAGAGAGGGCACAGGGCACCAGGAGAGGGGGCACAGGTCACAGGGAGAGGGGGCACCGGGGTACCAGGAGAGGGGGCACCGGGGCAACGGGAGAGGGCGCACAGGGCACCGGGAGAGGGGGCACAGGGCACTGGGAGAGAGGGCACAGGGCACTGGGAGAGGGGGCACAGGTCACAGGGAGAGGGGGCACAGGTCACAGGGAGAGGGGGCACCGGGGCACCGGGAGAGGGGGCACCGGGGCACCGGGAGAGGGCGCACAGGGCACCGGGAGAGGGGGCACAGGGCACCGGGAGAGGGGGCACAGGGCACTGGGAGAGGGGGCACAGGGCACCGGGAGAGGGGGCACCGGGGCACTGGGAGAGGGCGCACAGGGTACCGGGAGAGGGCGCACAGGGCACTGGGAGAGGGGGCACAGGGCACTGGGAGAGGGGGCACAGGGCACTGGGAGAGGGGGCACCGGGGCACTGGGAGAGAGGGCACAGGGCACTGGGAGAGGGGGCACAGGGCACCGGGAGAGGGGGCACCGGGGCACTGGGAGAGGGCGCACAGGGTACCGGGAGAGGGGGCACAGGGCACCGGGAGAGGGGGCACAGGGCACCGGGAGAGGGGGCACCGGGGCACCGGGAGAGGGGGCACAGGGCACCGGGAGAGGGGGCACAGGGCACCGGGAGAGGGGGCACAGGGCACTGGGAGAGGGGGCACAGGTCACAGGGAGAGGGGGCACCGGGGCACCAGGAGAGGGGGCACTGGGGCACCGGGAGAGGGGGCACAGGGCACCGGGAGAGGGGGCACAGGGCACTGGGAGAGGGGGCACAAGGCACCGGGAGAGGGGGCACCGGGGCACTGGGAGAGGGGGCACAAGGCACCGGGAGAGGGGGCACCAGGGCACTGGGAGAGAGGGCACAGGGCACCGGGAGAGGGGGCACAGGGCACCGGGAGAGGGGGCACCGGGGCACCGGGAGAGGGGGCACAGGGCACTGGGAGAGAGGGCGCACAGGGCACCGGGAGAGGGCACACAGGGCACCGGGAGAGAGGGCACAGGGCACCGGGAGAGGGGGCACAGGGCACTGGGAGAGGGGGCACCGGGGCACCAGTAGAGGGGCCACGCACAGGGGACGCGGCTTGTGCCTGAGCAAGTTTCCCCCCTCAGCTGCATTTTTCTCTAGTGGCAGTCTGGTTTTGTTGAAAGTCATCAAAATGTATTCTTTCCCACAGTGGCACTCAGACCCTCATCCTAAAGTGTTTTCTCTCCCATGTTCTCCCATTTGATCCTGCTAACAGCCCCGTGAGTCAGACGGGGCAGGTGCTGTCCCTGTTTTGTAGAGAAAAAGAGAAACACACAGGGAAGCCCACGAGAGCCAGGCGCACCTCACTCACTGCTCCAACACCCTGGACAGCGCCTGCACTCTGCTCCATCCTGTACTTCACCAGCTGCTCTCAGAGCCCGGGCCCAGGTGGGAGGCCTCTGCGTGGCTGGCCAAAGCTCTGTCCATCTGCAGTGGTCATGAATCCACCCTGGAGGTGGCTGTGCTGTCTACCCTCCCAGCTATGGCGCACACCAGGGCCGCTCTCAGCTGGTCTGGCTGCGACGTGAACCCCATGACCCTGGGACAGACACATCCAGGAAGGTGAGGAGGGCGGCCTTCGAGGGAGAAGGAACCAAAGCCAGTGTGGTGGGGAGAAGGAGGGACAGTCTGCTGACATCTCGTGCGAGTGAAGAAAGAAAGCAAAGCAAGGGAGGACGGACGGTGGCCAGGAGGGCAGGGGGAGCATTGTTCCAGGAAGTTGCCAGAAACTCCATCACCGGGTCTGTTTAAATGTGGACGACACAGAGGAAGGGGGCAGCGCTAAGTCAGACTCGAGACCCCTGCTGCACCCACTGGGGTCTCGTTCGGAGACACTCGATGCTCCACAGGTACAAAATTTTCTCCTTGAAATGGCCTGAAATACACGTGCAACAGGAATGCACAACCTTGAAGGAAACCTCCCTATTCACAAACTGTCTTGGTGCTGTTTTTGTCCTTAGACGTGAGTTCCATCCCCTCAAACTGGAAGCCTCAGGAAGGCAGGGACGCTGTTTTGTTTACTGCTTTACCTCCACGCATCTGGGGATGCACTGCTGCACAGAACAACCAGGAATCAAAGAACGGGGACGGTGCTAGGAGCCTCGGGTGCCATGGCGCTGTCGACCTCTCCCCACAGCGCTGCCAGCACCCTGCCCACACGGACACAGCTAACTTCCATGCCGATCTGTGTTCAGCATGGCTCAGATCAAACCCTCCCAGAACAGGCGTCCACGGAGGCGAAAGCTTTTAGACACACACGGCTCATCCTAGGCTGTGACAATCAGTCCTGCTGTAGCTTTCGTCAAATTTCAGATTTTTACATTTTTCAGAAAGGAAATGGTGGGGTGGGGGGAGAGAGGAAGCATCCGGTCAGTGGCCTACCTGTGCCTTGGGCCTGGTCGTCTGATTAACGGGTCTGAGATGAACCCCCTTTTTAATTCTATCCATCATCTCTTCCACTGCTTGCCTCTTTAGATCTGTGACTTCTTCAGCTGTCCAAAGAACACATACAAAAGTCATGTTTTATTACAAGAAAGCAGCCAATCCCTATGGTTGGTAACTTAGAAACACTGCACCATGCAGAATATGAGTAACTTGTAAGGTTAACAGCTGCCAGCCAGCACTTTTGTACAATATATGTGTACTTTTAAATCAAAGATAAAATCAGAAATATAAGAGTTGTAAACATTAACACCGAATATGTAGCATGGAAGTCAGCTAAAGTAGATTTTGTACACCTGACAATGTAACAATCTGAAATGCTCTTGTTCTTTAAAAGTCCAATTTTGTACCTAATCCCAAACAGTCACTCATCTTTGTCTCAAAGGTGCTGCCATAACTGAAGCTACACCATATGTCAAAGAAGGAAAAGTTACCCAAATCCCATCTGAAAACCATGGGGGGAGGGGAGTCAGAGAAGTTACTTCCTCGCTGGAAGAAGCCCACAGTCAGAAAATGGGCAGTAAACAGCTGAGATCTATTTTGAAGCTGCCATCTTTTGCTGAGAAATCACTTGGAAAGGAAATATTTAAGACAACCTTTTTCACATCTTTTTAAAATCATCAACCGTTAAGAGAAAACATTCAGGGGCCGGAGCTGTGGCACAAGAGGGGAAGGCACGGCTCCACTTCAGCCGCGGAGGACGGCCAAGCGCCCCGGCCCTGCCGCCCGCCCAGAGGCCTGGAAGAAGCTCCTGGCTTCGGCCTGGCTCAGCCATGGCCCTTGTTGCCATCTGGGGGAATGAAGCAGCAGATGGAGGATCTCTCTCTCTCTCTCTCTCTCTCTGTAGTTCTTTCTAACAAATAAATAAATTTTAAAAAAGGAAGAAGAAAACATCCGGGGTGGGCATTCGGCCCAGTGGCTGGGGATGCCGATCAAGTCCTCAGGTCACAGCAGAGTGCCTGTAGCACTCGGCTCCCGCCTCTGCCCCTGCCTCCAGCTTCGTGCCGGCGTAGACCCTGGAGGCAGAAGGAAAGGCGCAAGGACTGGGCTCTTGTCGCCCAAGCGGAGACCTGCACTGGGATCCTGGCTCCCAGCTTCAGCTCCAGGCAGGGAACACAGCAGGCATTTGGGGAGTGAACCAACAGATGGGCGTGTTTGTGCCTCCCCGTCTCTCCCATGTATAGGTCTCCCTCTCCCTTTCTTTCTGCCTCTCAAAGTAAACAAAAATGCACATACACACAAATTTTCAAAAAAAGAAAAGCTACATCTAGCAATGAATGCAATCAAGCCACTGAACTTGATAAAGAACATTGTCAAATAGCTAACGTTTGCACCACCGTACCGCACAAAAACAGCAACAACGAAACTGCTGAGCTACATATCGGTCAGACGCCAAGAGCTCAGGTGACCTTCAGCTTCATCAGGATGGTGAGATTTGCTTCGCCTGCAGAACAGGTTGACCAAAAGCTCTGAACCATTTGGGAACGTTCATCACCACAGCGCACAGCTCCGGATGGCTCTCACATCCCGCTGGCCAACACAATCACATTTACGTCGCTCCAGCAGAACTTCCATGCGGCGTCTTGAACACACACTCCACACTGCGGCTGTTCGGCAGCCACGCCGTCAGTACGTGCGGACTGACCTCTGAGTTCTGGCATTAAACGGCTGTTGAGATTTTTCCTGCCCACGTGGAAGTGAGTAAACCCCAAAAGCCAAGGCGACCACAACCCTACGCCCAGGCCTTCGTGCTGACGAGGCCTGAGTCACAGCCTTTTTCCTTGCTGTAAAGTCCTTCTCTATAACCCTGGGAAGCCATTCTTCTTAAGTGCCTAGGGGAGCAATAAGAAAGTCCAGAACTTTCCATCAATCTGACCTCTGCAGACCACAGCGATGGGATCATTGCTGTGTTCCAGTCCTGACTTCAAATGGAGTTCGCCATGCTCAGCAGCTGCTAAAACAGAAAGTACAGCGGGGCTCCCTGATCCACAGGCTGAGACCCCCAGGGGACATCTGAAACCACGCACGGCACCAACCCTATGTAAACTACTTCTCCTCCGACACACACACCACGCGTCCCCTTTCAGATCCAGAAGTCAAGAGTCTCTTTTGCCAGATGCGGGGAACACGGCCACCAAAGTCGGAACTCATCCACCGTTGATGGAAAGATGACAAAACTGTGAGTCGACCCACAGCTGGTCCTGAGCAGGGTTTTCGCGGCCAGCCTCTTCTGAAGACTCACACAGGTCAACAGGGGTGTGACGGGACCCGGACTGCGGAAGAAATTCACGCGTTCATCTCCTCACCCACTCATTCCCTGTGCACTGCGCGTGCGCGCAGCTCAGAGCCTCTGTTGACCCGATTCAAAATCCCGGCAGCTAAAACCCAGCTCTGCCCCGCACCTGGTTTGGGTACGGGATTTACCCCTGGAATTTAGAAAAGAGCTTCAGAAAAACGCTGGCTTTTTCAGGAAGCCTGCCATTTTGAGCAGGACAGGGAAGAGGTGTGTGATGATGGGAACACAGCCTACCAACAGATTAGCCCTCCGTCAGCAATGCTGAACCCAATTAAACGCACCACACAAAGCCTAATGAAGGCAGACAGATGGAGAACCGTGGTCTACAGCATTCAAAGCTGCTACAGCATCTAACATAGCAGGAATTCCAAGTGGTTTCCCATATCTGCTTGCCAGAATCTCGGTGATAATTCCGGAAAGTGCGCTATCTGTATTGTGCACAGATTAAAACCCAGGCTTTAATTTCTCAGCCTTTTCCAAATGTACAGGCTTAATTGGCCTTAAGGAAAAGAAATCACTCTTATCAGATTCCCTACTCGGGCGCAACACAAGGCAACGCTAGGTTAGCGACACAAGCTTTCTCTCTCGGCGACCCTGGTTGTGAAATAGCAAAAAGCAATCCATACAAACTTCTGAACTGCTAAGCAGTTCTAATAAATCGGCAAGAGTCACCCACGGGGAGCTCGTGGTATGTTTTGTAATTCTTTCTGCAATCACGCAGTTGGTAATTGTCTCACAAAAGCGTGTAATCAGGGGGACAATAGAAATATGTAGGGTCCTGGAGATTAAAGCAAAGGGACAGATGAAGACAACAGGTCTAATGTTATTGAACTGCCACAGAAAACAAAATCAAATGTTCTCTGAGTTAGTGCTTCAAGGTCAGTCTTGGATCAAAAAGCTCCATGTAATTAATTGGGGCTTAAATTTTAAGACCTACTTGAAAAATAAGTTAGCTCCCCCCAAACAAAACAAAACAAAAAAATGAAACCCTCAGACAAAACCATCACCTTGTTACTCAAACCTCTGTTATTACCTGGAAGAAACGGAAATGAATTTCTCAATTCCACGGGATTACTTTTCTCTTTCACTTTTTTTAAGACATTAAAGAAAATCTTATGCCACTGCGATGCACAAAATTTCTAAAGTCCCCACGTTCAGATCTGACGTGAGGTCATCAAGGTAATGGAAAGCTCCTTAACTTCAACAAGACAGCAGGAAGCTGGCGAACGGGAGGTGGGCTCAGGAAGCCGGTGCAGAGGTTCCTGCTGAGAGAGACGCAGCCCCCACCCCCACTCGTTCTGCAGTGAGGCTGTGGAGGCTGTGGCTCAGAGCAAACCTTCCCGGGGCTTGCAGTCTGCAGGGGCACAGGTGTGGGCAAAATTCAAACGCTGGAGCCGGGGCACTGGCGAGGAGTGGGACAGAACTGAGAGGCAACCGCTCCTGCCACACAGGGCAATGCGGCACTTGGGCTACCGACCCCGGCGTTAACTCACGGGGGAGGAAGACACTGCAGCACACAGCTGGCCTGTCTGGAACCTGCACGGGGGCCACACCAGCAGAGCAGCATCTTGCTGTCACTATGAAGGAACGCAAGAGCAATTCTGGAAGGAGGAAAGAGACGAGCAAAGGCACAGTGGCTGAGCGGAAAGGCCCATCCCAAAGCGAGACGACCACCAGACGGCAGGCCGAAGCCAAAGCCAACAGGCAGAGCACAGGGTGTGGATCCTGTGCGTGTGCAGGACGGCTGCAAACATAGGACAACGGGATCAGGCCCGTGATCGGAGAAGCCAGTACGGCGACGACATGGAAAAGGGGCCTGGGAGGGAGTCGGCCAACCTGGGCTTGAACCAGGCAACTCCCCCGGGCCTTGTAACCAGCAAGCGCGGAGCAAATCCTGGGAGTCTAACCTGGGCTCTACAGTCTGTGGGCATACAGGACAGAGCTCCGGCCCGGCCTCTCAGGCCTCGGCTCCCCTGAGGCTGCACACGCAACTGCTGACGGCTCTGTCAACCGGCTCTGCAGCAGGCCACAGGGCCTCTGCCTCAACCCCTTCTCCTTCCGCATCCAGCTCCCCCCTGAACTGCAGGGTCCTGTGGCCTCCCCTCCCCAAACAGTGCCTCAACCTACCATGAGGTCGCCCATGCACCGCTGCACTGACTCCCGTCCACTCCCCTCCCCCAACAAACCCTCCCATGCTGCACTCCTGCTTACAGCCTGTACTGCCCTTAAAAGAAATTCCAAACTTTGGCCACAGTCCCGAGCTCCCTCTTGCCCCCACGGTCAGCCTGACCAGCTTCTTTTCAGTACCCTAAAGCGCTGAGCTCCTCCCTCACACTAAGTGCAACTACTCAGCCTGACGGTCGCCTGGTGATGCCCAGGCCACCCGCCTCATCTCAGAGCCTCTGACATCTGCTCCACAGTCCCAATGCAACGCTGAATTTAAAGACAATGCATCCACCTGGTTGGCCACTTGTTTATTACTCCCAGCCCAGCGACACCAGACCGTAACTTTTATACTTTGCACCTCCAGCACACAACACCCAGCCGGTAGCTAGCTCAACTGCTATCAACAGCAAGAATTCCCCACCCCGCCCAGGGTCGCCCCATCTGCAGTTCCCCCCTCTCTTGTCCTTACACACCAGAGCAGCTCGGAGTACCCCTTCCCTTAATGACCGTGTACTTCCCAGCGCATCCCTGGGATAAGCACCTGCTTCTCTCCTCTGGACACACAGGGGAGCCTCACGGGTACCCGACTGTGAACTTGCACACCTCCCGTTCAACAGCCTGCACGCAGTCAGGAACTCAACCAAGACGCGCACGCAGAAAGCGCACGACGTGAGTCACTCGGAGCGAGGCTTACCTGCTTCTGGCTGTGCTGCCTTTTCTTTCTTAGCACCACCGCCACTGGGGTGGGATCGTTTCCGGATCATGGACATGAGAGATCTTCGGAAGGAAGAAAAATACAGGACATCACCGGAGGCCTTGTGATTGAGAAACTAAAATGTGTAGAATCTAAATCATCGGTAAAAATACGACATTTCTGTAGGCGCATGTGCATATCACCAGAATTAAAGTAGTCGACTTTCTCCTTTTAATAACACTAAACTTGTCCTCATTTTTCAGCAGGTAAATATGTCTCACCCCTTCTGTGCAAAACCAAATTAAGGAATGGAGGGAGAGGACTTCTGTAGCTACCAGTACAAGATATAACACATCTGTAAAGGAAAATGCAAACACAAAAATCTTCGGTCTCCAGAAGCAGCTGTTGATGCATTGGGCTTGCGGAAGAGGGGAGACGGAAGGGGAGAGGGCCGGGGAGCGCCTCAGAGAGGAGGGAGAACGTTGTCAGCACACAGCGCCCTGGGAAACGCGGCCACGCACACCCGGAATCTGCACGATGCAGACAGAGTGCTTTGTGATAAAAATGTATTGAGACCACCATCTCTCCCGTCTGTATTTTAAAAATATCTGTAAAATACAGATTATGATCAATCTGACCACCTTACAATTTTTAAACCTTTGTATGTGAAAGACTATGGTAAGTCACAAAGATAGTTCACAGGACATATAAATTATACAAATCAGTGACAGCGAGCAGAGAACCCAATATATATTAAAAAGGACAAAAACCTGGACATTCCACAGAGAATGCCCAAATGTCCAATACACATACGAGAAAACGGGCCGACCTTAACTGTAATTAGGAAAACACAAACTAAACCCATCCTGCAGCGCAAGTCTACACTCAACAAGTGGACAGACTGCAGCCTGGGGATATCACAGATCGGTGGGCTGGGGAGTTGTTCTCGGGAGGAGGGTAACGGGCACTGATGGTGCCACTGTGGAAAGCCCCCTGGCTTCATCTAGCGCAGCGGAAGAGGACTAGGAGCCGGGACCCCCAGGAACGGGAACGCTGGGCTGGGAACGCTCTGTCATCACAGCACTGCTGTGATGCCCCTGGACCCTAAGAACTCCAGTGTCTGTCAACAGCACAATGGATTCACGTGGTACACTGTGCATCAATGAACACGGAAGGACTGCAAAATAGTGTCGCGTGAACAGAGCAAGACACGACACACACAGGACAGTCCCAATCCCATTGAGTTCCAAAACAGGCCCTGGAGACGCTCCTGGCAGTAGAGGAATTTCTGGGGCTCACGAAACACAAGCAGAGCGCACTGGCATGCTGGACAAACGCAGGGACTCCGGGAGGGCCTCCGAGTGAGGTCTCCCTCTGACCCCCCCCCCCCCATTCCCTTCCCTGGAAGTGATTCGTGGAAACCAGAATTGCTCTTCCCCAAGGTAAGCCAAGCAAACTAGAGATAGCACCTGCCCTTCCTGTGCAGGTACTGGTCCTAAAGGAACCCTCTGAGCCACCCCGCCTGACGGCAGGCATGAGACCTCATTCCAGAAGGGGTCCTGCCCCATGCCTGCGTGTGAAGGAACATGCAGAGAGAGGCCAAAAAAACAGCCAGGCATCCTCAGGCGGCCCCTCTCAGCCTGCTACCATCACATCCCACCCCTGTCGTCAGTCTACACGGTTGTCCGCTCTTCACTGAACCCCATCATACACGCTTCCTCTGGTCCTTTGGGTTTGTAGTCTGAAGGCTCTCGTGTCGGGCCAAACTCTGAGTCACTGGACCTTGCTATAGGAGTGCTGGCTGCAACCCTTCCGAGGGGTGAAGACAGGCACCACATCCTTTCTGCCCCTCACAGGATACGTGTGTAGGCAGGAAAATGTTCCTTTAAAAAAAGACAAGTAAATGGGCCAGCCCCATGGTTCACTTGGCTAATCCTCCACCTGTGGTGCCAGAACCCCAGGTTCTAGTCTCGGTTGCGGCGCCGGATTCTGTCCCGGTTGCTCCTCTTCCAGTCCTGCTCTCTGCTGTGGCTCGGGGGGGCAGCAGAGGATGGCCTAGGTGCTTGGGTCCCTGCACCCGCATGGGAGACTGGGAGGAAGTACCCAGCTCCTGGCTTCAGATAGGCGCAGCACCGGCCGTAGTGGCCATTAGGGAAGTGAACCAACGAAAGGAAGACCTTTCTGTCTCTCTGTCTCTCTCTCACTGTCTACCTCTGCCTGGCAAAAAAAAAAAAAGTAAATGATCATCACAAATGGCAGGACAGTGAGTAGGGAGAAGTGGGGGTGGGTTAGGCAAGGACTCCAGAGGCCGCGTGACTCTGCGCTGTGAGCGGGCTGCTGAGCTGCACGTTATTCTGAAACAGTGACTGTGTACCCTTCGGCGTTGTGATTTCCCACGTAAAACGACGGCCCTGAAGAATGAATCAGGAATTTACCAGCTGCACAGTGGATGTCTTCCACGCAGTGAACGTCTAAGACACAATAAGCCTGAGGGAGATGCGCTGGGAAGTCAGCCAGGGAAAACACACACTCGGAGGACAGGAGCGGCGTCACGCAGTCCCTGGGGAAAGGGACGCCTGGACACACAGAGCGACACCAGCTCGGACGACACAGCGACCCAGTGTGTGTTAGTGACCAATTTTTAGATTTATTTTTTTACTTTATTTTAGTTTATTTTTTTATTTTTTATTTATTTATTTTTTATTATTTCATCCCCTTTCTCATCATACTTTCTTAAACCTCCCAAAGAGACTGGACCATCTCCCATGAGGCACAGCTAACAATAACCAGATCCTGAGCTACCCCATAAAGCTCCCAGGCCTTACTGGGAAGCAACCAGGCCCCAAGCTTCTGACTTCTCCTGGTTTATAGCCCCTACGCTCACAACGACCAAGAACGGAACTAAGTCGTTTCCACAAAAGTCAGAAATTCTAATGCACACACAAGCTTAAAATGAGCACATCTTATTTCAGAAGCTACAAGGAAGGAAACAGGGTCAGCTCTCTTTGTTCGCTTTTCCCTCCCGTCACCTGCGCAGTCCGTGGGTGAGGCAGGACATGGTCGTGTGGACCTGGGGGGAAGGCGGGCAGCACCCCCCCCCCCCAGGCTATGGCCACCCGCTGCTCTGAGCCCACCTCTGTTTCCAGAAGGAAATCCTGACAGTGCATTATCAGGAAGTGAGCTGTACTGCTCGAGTATTTACATATGTTTACCTATGTGGAGTAAACACACGGTGCCAACACAGGCACGAGTTCGAGTCCTGGCTGCTCCACTTCCAATCCAGCTCCCTGCTGATGGCTTGGGAAAACAGGAGAAGATGGACCAAGTGCCTGAGCCGCTGTACCCACGTACAGACCAGAAGAAGCTCCTGGCTCCTGATCAGCCCAGCTCCAGCCACTGCAGCCATTTGGGTAGTAAACCAGCGGACGGAAGACCTCTCTGTCTCTCTGTCTGTCTGTGGTAACTCTGTCTCTCAAGCAAATAAATAAAGCTTAAAAAAAAAATGTTCTGAGTTGAAGCACAGGCACGGTGCCCAGAGGAAACTCATCTGCAATGTTGAAAAGGAGCCAATCGCCCCGATGGGGCTCAGACTACTGAGCAAACGAACAGGGTCAGGGTTCCGGGATGGAACCAGAGCACAGGCCCTCCTGGCCTCAGGCCTCAGCCTGGAAGGACACGAGTGGCTCTCCTGGGCTCCGGCTTGCTGGCTCCTCCTAAGGGTCTCAGGACCTGTCGGCCTCTCCGATCTCACGAGCCAGTTCCTTACAGTACACCCATGCGTACTCTATCTACCTGTATCCACAGCTCTGTACCTCCAGTCTGCTGGTTCCATCTCCTGGGGACCCCTAGCACACACACCCACCCTTCCCCAGGAACCACGCACGCCAGGACCTGCTCTACTCTTATTACCACTGGGAAATATGAACAAAGCACGCTTCTTCCTCTCGTCCTCTTTCCTTCCTGTTGTCCGGTCAAACGAGCGGGCAAGGAGAGGGTAAGGCAGCGAAGCCACTGAAAAAGCCAGTGGGCCCTCCCCTTCCCCCCACTGACTTTGGGGTAAAACAAACGGCTTGGGAACAAAGTCGGAGCTCCTCCACCAGTGCTCAAAGCCCACTGAAACGCAATACACATGCAAGTATATTTGACAAGACAGCATTCCTCAGCAAAAACAAGAATTCGTTTTTTCCCTGAAAAATCATGTCCCTTACTGTTTAAAATTCTGCTTGTAATAAAAATCATTCAGTTTTCAGTAACAATTTTCTTTAAAGAGCCTTATAGAAGAGTTAAATGCTTGAGACATTCGTGTTCCTGAGTTCCACATCCATTTCCCACTGTAACTATAAAGAGCTCTTTGCAAAACAACTCTATTTAGGTTATACTTCACTTTTAATTCCAGGGGCTCTCCACAGTTCTGAGACTAAAAATTACAGGCCAACAGCAAGACTCTAAATTGCTTTTTCATAGTTCTCCCTCCTCACAGACAGAAGTGACCTTTCCTATCAGCTCAAAATTCTGGACCTTAGAGAAAGATCAAAGTGACGAATTTCCAATTTTAAATGTCAAATTCAGAATATCTCCTACAGACTTAGCTACCCAGGAGAGAAGGAATTTTAAATACCTGGAATTCTTTCAATTGACTCTCGGATCGATCACGTGTAAAAATTATGTTGCCTTAACGACTTCAATGGCTTAAAGTAGATTATGTCATACCTTACTCAGTAAGGAAAACTAATGAGAATCTTTTTAAAAGGCAAAGTCCCACTTTCAGAGTTGTGTGGGAGGAACACACTATGCATTCTATTCACATGGATCAGCAAAGGTGCAAAGTGTGAATAAATGGCCTCTCTGTGTGAAAGGATTAAACAAATCGCATGAGTTAATGAAAGGTTAAAAAAAAACACCTTGCAAAAGTTTAAATGCTGTTTGTTAAAGAATAAATCATTTCTTTAAAAGCAGCCAGCATCACTCCCGACCTGAGGAGCTAAGCTGTCACCCCGGCAAGCAGGCCGCCTTGTGCAATTCGGCCGGCACATGCAGAACCATAAAGATGGCAAAATCTTCCCCTGGTGTGCTCCGGTGAGGCACCCAGTGCCACGCAGCCACGCTAGGCTTCCGAAAAACGCCAATCCCTGTTTGCAAACATGATTTCCTGTTTGCCAGAATTTAAACATAAATTATTTTTTCTTTTGGGTGGTTCCTCCTTCAGCGTTTTTAAAGGTTTAAATATGAGGTTAGAGATAGAAATAATTAGCACTTTTCATTTAATTACTGATTTATAACAATTTGTGTCTAAGTTTTAATTTAGTACTTTCATTTCTAAAAGAACTGAGCACACCAGAGCTTTTCAAACTCAGATTAGTGGAGAAAAAGATGCAAACATTCTAGCGAAGCTCCAAATTCCTTGGTTTTACAGGAAATCCCAATGTCGTAGGCTGAAATTCACAGAGCATCTAAGATGGAAAACCCAAGTGCAGCTCCTGGAACTCAGAAGGCACACCAGCTCAGAACACACGTGCAGGCTGCGGAATTGCTTCGCCAGATGTTTGTTAAGGCCCACATTACACACGACGGTACTTCAAAAAGTACATGGAAAACTGCAATTAAAACGTTAAGTTTAGAGGTGGGCCTTGTGCATAGCATCTGAGAAACGTGCAGAACGCCTGCAACCCATACTGGAGCGCCTGGGGTTGGGTCCTGCTCCACTCCCAGGTCCAGTTTCCTGCAGGTAGGCACCCTGGCCGGCAGCAGGTGATGGCTCAAGCAGCTAGGTCACTGCCAACGTGTGGCAGACTTGGACCGAGTTCCCTTAGGCCTGACCTGGTTCTGGCTGTTGTGAGCATTTGCTGAGTGAACCAGTGGATGGGAGATCTCTCTCCGTCTCTCCCTCCCTCTGTCTGCAACTCTGCCTCTCAAATAACTAAATACATAAAAATGTTTTTAAATTTATTATTTAAGAGACAAAGAGACAGAGGTCGACAGAATTCTCACTGGTTCATTCCCCAAATGTGCACTATGGTCAGCTGAGGCTGGGCCAGGGCCGGGGCCGGGGCCAGGAGCACAACCCAGGTCTCCCAATTGAGTGGCAGGAACCCGGCTACTCCAGCTCCAATCACAGCCGCCGCCACCGAGGGTCTGCCCTGGCAGGACGCTGGCATGGGGAGCCAGAGCCAGCAGCAGAAGCCAGGCACGCCAGTGTGGGGCAGGCTCCTTAACCACCAGGCCAAAGGAGTACTCGCTCCAGGAACATTCCAAGACCCTCAGACACTAGGAGGAGATACACACTGGCCCTCAGAACGTTTTCCGAGAGAAGCAGCACCTGCTATCTTTTTGCTGCCCTATGACTTAAGCTGACCATTTAAAAATAAATCAATAAAAGATAATACCATTAGCAAAACCTTCAGGTCCTGTGCCAAGGGATAAGGTCTGAGGCAGAGTGGTCTTCCCGGCCGTGCTTACCTGATGGGATTGGGAGGCGGAGGGGGGAGTGGCGGTGGAGGAGGAGGGGGTGGAGGTACTGAATTCTCAGACTGGTTCACGCGTTTCTGGAGTTCGTCCACTGCAAGGAAAGCAAGCATTCAGAAGAAAGCGGGAATAACACACGTAACAAAATGCACAACCTCTCTCAAAATCAAGTGCTTTTTATTAAGGCAAAGTTAGAAACCTCAGTAGGAACTGCAAAACTTTTCACATTTTTTATTATCTGGCCAATCACTAATGCAAGAAGGGCCATTCGAGCAAAATGTTGCCTTCATTTTGCTGAATACACAACTTTCAAAAAGAAAAAACTCAGGGCCAGGTGCTGTGGCGTAGTGGGTAAAGACACAGCCTGCAGTGCTGGCATCCCATATGGGTGCCGGTTCGAGTCCTGGCTGCTCCATTTCTGATCTAGCTCTCTGCTGTGGCCTGGGAAAGCAGTAGAAGATGGCCCAAGTCCTTGGGCCCCTGTACCCACATGGGAGACTGAGAAGAAGCTCCTGGCTTCTGATTGGCCCAGTTCCAGCCATTGCGGCCATCTGGGGAGTAAACCAGCAGATGAAAGATCTCTCTCTCTCTCTCTCTAACTCTGCCTTTCAAATAAATAAAGAACTTTTAAAAAAGAAAATAGGGGCGCCGTGGCTCAACAGGCTAATCCTCCGCCTAGCGGAGCCGGCACACCGGGTTCTAGTCCTGGTCGGGGCACCGGATTCTGTCCCAGTTGCCCCTCTTCCAGGCCAGCTCTCTGCTGTGGTCCGGGAGTGCAGTGGAGGATGGCCCAGGTGCTTGGGCCCTGCACCCCATGGGAGACCAGGAGAAGCACCAGGCTCCTGCTTTTGGATCAGCGCGGTGTGCCGGCCACAGTGCGCCGGCCGCAGCAGCCATTGGAGGGTGAACCAACGGCAAAGGAAGACCTTTCTCTCTCTCTCACTGTCCACTCTGCCTGTCAAAAAATAAAAAAAAAAAATTAAAAAATAAAGGGAGTATACTACTCAAACGCAAAGAGACTGCTAAGGCTTGCCGTTAGAAGTGCAGTGGCCAAGAATGATTTCGAAGATGCCACTGAGCCATGAATCAGAATGGTCACACATGTCTCTCCTCTGCTTCCTCGTCCTCCAAAACTGAAAATCCCAGAGTCCCTGCTTTGTAACCAGACTCCGACACCCGGATGTCTGTAACGCGGAGACTTCCTGGTCTTGTGAAGAGCTTCTGGAAATACAAATTGCTCACTCGATTCATGCGCGAACACAGTCTCCTGAGCAGCAGCCATGGGAAAGCGCCTGTGCAGGCTGGGTGCTGCTGGGGCCGGGCCCGACTTCGGGGACTCGGTGCAAAGTGCTCTCCCAGGTACTGATGCCGACGGCAGGGGCTCCTGTGCAGCAAGTACCGCGGCAGTCTACACCCGCAGGCAGCTTGCCCGCCCACTATCCAGGACTAGGGCACGCTGAGGGTCTGTCCATTTCCTGCCCCCACCCCTGCCCCAGGCCGCACCCCTAACAAGAACCCTCCAGTCACTCCATACGCAATGTCTGCAAAGGCACAGTGCACTTCCTTTTGCATTTTTCAGGTGGGGCTGGGCATAAAACACAGCGCTGAATCTCAACTGTCTCCGGCTTCTACCTCTTCAGTCCACCATCAAGACGGCCTCGGCTACAGGCCACTACAAAGAACTGGATCCAAGTTCCACTGTGGGTTACAAAGCACTGAATTTTTTTTAAAGGGAAAAAAGTCTATATAGTTCTTCTGTCCATATTTCAAAACTCTAATGTTAACCAGAACGACTTGAAGTGAGCACTGTTACAAAGGGAACGAACCAGCCCCTACAATTACCCAGCTCCCGGCAGAGCCCTGGACCCAGGCCCGCGCAGGAGTCCCACTTACCTTCCCGCTAAGCCTTCCACAGCGAAACGCACAAGTCCTTAAGAACCCCCGGGCGCTTTACAAGTTTTCCCATTTAATACACGTATTGTTACCCGTTTCATGGTGAGACGTGAGACGTGATATAGAAAGTACTATTTCATGTGTGGAGTTAGATACCCAAGATGAAGGTAGTATAAAAAAGGTTAATTCTTTTTCTCAAAAGTGAACAAAATCAATTGAGTAGTGAGTGAACGTCCTCCCCCCCCCCCCCCCCCCCCCCCGAGGTCGGGCCAGCGGCATCTTTGTGCCTGGATCCTGCAGGTGAGACTTGCAGAGGCTCTGCAACTCACTGAATGGCAGGAGTGACTGCGCCTTCCCTCACACTCAGGAATCAGCCGGGACGGCTAGTTTCTGCAGCGGGCGGGCGAGCTCCCAGGCCAGGGACCATGCATGGCAGCCCACGCAGCGCTCCTACCAGAATGCTTTAAGTTCCTGGCCTTCTCCTCCGAGCTCTGGTACTTCAGTTCCAGCTCCCTCTTGTCTTCCTCCAGGAGCTCCAGCTGCTGCTTGAGGCTGTGGATCTCTTTGTGCAGGGTTTCGTTTTCCAGCCGCTCCTCTAGTTCTCTGACCTGTAAGTACAAGCAAACTGTGATGGGTGATGGGTTTTCCTCTTCAAAGAAAAGAAAGGGGAAAAATAATTTTTTTTAACTTTACAACAAAGATTCTGCTCTGTCCTGAATGCCACATAAATTCTGGGTACAAAATAAGACTTAAAATCATTGTCAGCTCTTTAATTTAAACTTACTGTAGGGGCCGGCATTGTGGCGCAGTGGGTTAACACCCTGGCCTGAAGCGCTGGCATCCCATATGGGCGCCGGTTCTAGTCCTGGCTGCTCCACTTCTGATCCAGCTCTCTGCTATGGCCTGGGAAAGTAGTAGAAGATGGCCCAAGTCCTTGGGCCCCTGCACCCATCTGCAAGAGCCAGATGAGGCTCCTGGCTCAGTGCAGCTCCAGCTGTTGTGGCCAATGGGGGAGTGAACCATTGGATGGAAGACCTCTCTCTCTCTCTCTCTGCCTCTCCTCTGTCTGTGTAACTCTGATTTTCAAATAAGTAAATAATCTTTAAAATAAATAAATAAATACCAGCCACTTTAACTTTTAAACATGGGTTCCCAAAAATAAAATACCTGGCCGGCGCCGTGGCTCAACAGGCTAATCCTCCTCCTTGCGGCGCCGGCACACCGGGTTCTAGTCCCGGTCGGGGCTCCGGATTCTGTCCCGGTTGCCCCTCTTCCAGGCCAGCCCTCTGCTGTGGCCCAGGAGTGCAGTGGAGGATGGCCCAAGTGCTTGGGCCCTGCACCCCATGGGAGACCAGGATAAGCACCTAGCACCTGGCTCCTGCCATCAGATGAGCGCGGTGCACCGGCCGCAGCGCGCCGTCCGCGGCAGCCATTGGAGGGTGAACCAACGGCAAAGGAAGACCTTTCTCTCTGTCTCTCTCTCTCACTGTCCACTCTGCCTGTCAAAAAAAAAAAAAAAAAAAACCAAACAAAACAAAACAAAAGAAAAAACAAAAATAAAATACCTAAAACTTCACTGGAAAAAAGATTAACGCTTTTGTATTCATTTTCAAGAGAAAAATTCAGGTGGTATTTACATCTCTGAAAGTCCAAATTTGGAAGCAAGCGTCAAAACCTCCAATGAAGCAAAGGATCTCTGGGTCAACGGCACCAACTTTGGGAATCCGCTTTAAAAAGCACTCAGACAAGCCTGTGAATGCACGCACCGAGGTCATCTTTGTGACGGTGAAAGCCGGGAGATGCTGAATGCGCACAGCACTACTGATCTAATACACTACGGTAGGTTCACTAGTAAAATGCACACAAGCATTTCAAAATCACAGAGCTCACTACATACTGCCATGAGAAGATGTTACCGATTTAAAAATGGGTTATAGAATGGTGCTAAGGTATTATTTCATTTGAATAAGCAATATATACAAAATACATACACATAAAATATATTTTTGTATAAAATTTAGGTATGTATTGAAATGTGGGATTCTTGGGTAAGCTTTTTTTCAACATTTAAAAAATTTTTTCTTAAAAGGAACATATGCTTTTTTTAAAAAAAAAGATTTATTTATTTATTTGAAAGTCAGAGTTACACATAGAGAGGAGAGGCAGAGAGAGAGAGAGAGAGAGAGAGAGAGAGAGAGAGAGAGGTCTTCCATCTGGTGGCTCACTTTCCAATTGGCCGCAATGGCCAGAGCTGTGCTGATCTGAAGCCAGGAGCTTCTTCTGGGTCTCCCATGCAGGTGCAGGGGCCCAAGGGCTTGGGCCATCTTCTACTGCCTTCCCAGGCTGCAGCAAAGAGTTGGATCAGAAGAGGAGCAGTGGAGTCTAGAATCGACGCCCACATGGGATGCCCACACTTCAGGCCAGGTCATTAACCTGCTGCGCCACAGCGCCGGCCCAGAATATATGCTATTTTTTAGGACTGCAAAAACAACACAGTTGTTTTACAAATTGCTTCCCTGGCAAGGAAAACTTACAGACAGGTAAGAAATACTGTAAGCCCCTTGCGTGGAGGATTTTCCAGAATAAAGGGATAGCAGAAGTCGTAGAAGTAGTGACTGCTATGATTTCATTCATAAGTTCTATTCCGTCCTCAGTACCCCCTCCCTCAACAAGGTGTCCACGCCACCTTAGTCCTGTTCCTCAGAAAACTGAGTGGGCTCTAGGTCTGTGTTACTTACTGAATGAGTTAACTGCAAATTCCTGGACTTTTTAGAGCAAAAAATTAAATTCTAGAATAAGTATGGAGGGGAGGACATTCTCTTTCCCTCTTTTAATGTGAAAAGGTAATTCCTACCTACAGGGACAAGAAAAGAGAGAGGAAGGGAGGGAGAGGGAGAGGGAGAGAGGGGGATGGAGAGGGGGCAGAGGAATTCTCCCCTCCTTCCCTGGTCCAGTGGTCTCTCCCGGGGCCACTGCTGGTGTCCCCACCCCCCCACCCAGAGCCACTCCTCCCATGCGCCAGCATTTCCAGCTGAGGACAGAAGGAATCAGCTCACCACCACATTCTTAAAAACCTCAGAATCAAATGTTACTATTGCTCAAAGAGACTGACAGGCGATCACAAACAGTAGCTAACAGTCGTTTCTTCCCGGCTTGTTGCAAGTAGTATTTTATTTGTTGTTTTATTTCTTTGATAGAGATGAGGGGGGAGAGGGAGAGACAGAGCTCCAGTCTACTAGTTCACTCCCCAAGTGCCTGCAATGGCCAGGGTGAGGTCAGGAACTCAATCCAGATCCCCCCGGGGTGGCGGGAACCCAATTACTTGAGCCATCACCACTCCCTCCAGTGGCTTGCATTGTCGGAAGCTGGAGTCCTGAGCTGGAGGTGGGAACCCCACCCAGGCACTCTGATGTGGGATGTGGGCATCTTAACTGCTGCCCACCGCTGATGCAATTTTCCCTAAGTGGCTTCTTTAATTTCAGTCTTTATTCCACCCCCGCCCCCTCCTCCCTGCCCAGCGCCATGACTACACAGCACACAGGCAGCCGTGTCCACTGAAACAGCTCCACTCACACACGGCAGTACCCACTCAGGAAGTCTCTAAACACATACATTTGTGCAAGTTTACAAAATCAGACGTGCTCTCTAAACAAACAGTCCCTACTCATGTGGGCCTTTCTTCTCCTCCCTCTCTGAATAAAACCTGTGCCCTCCCATCGAGCACTGTGAGCTCAACACACCCTCCTGATGTGTGCAGTCTCTAAAAAACACAATTTCTCCTAAAGTCAGATTCCCACACCAGGCATTACCCGATCTGTTTGTGTACCAGATCGCTTTCTCTCCCGTCTTCTGACCCCTTGGACCATTCGCAGATCACTAGAAAGCCTGTAACAGTGTGCTCTGCTTTACTTGGACAGAAAGTTACATTCACATGGTAGTTACTGTTTCCTAAAAATCGATGGAAGACTCTAGCGGCTAGGGCAAACCACACAGCCACAAGTGACTGGATGGGCTCCTCTCCTTTTAAGTGTGTGTGTGTGTATGTGTGTGACTGTGAATGCATGTGTGTGTGAATGTGTGTGTGAATGTGAGTGAATGTGTGAGTGTGAATGTGTTAGTGAGTGCGTGTGTGAGTGCATGTGTGTGAATGTGTATGAGTGTGCGTGTTGTGTGAGTGTGCATGTGTGTGAGTGTATGAGTGTGTGTGAATGTGAGTGTAGTGTGAGTTATGTGTGTGAGCGTGTGTGTTGTGTGTGTGAGTGTGCATGTGTGTGAGTGCGAGTGTGTGTACACCTAAGAGTCCAGAGGACAATCTCTTACCTTCTGCTGATGCTGAATCCGCTCTTCTTCAAGGAGCTGGGTGAGCTTTGCATTCTCATCTAAAGCTTTCAGAAGCTGCTGGTCAGGGCCGGAGCTCTGCAGCAGAAGGTGGCTTTGTCTCTTGAGCTTGTTTTGTTCAATGAACATCTGCAAGAGTTCATTAAAGTGTACGTATCAATCAGTGCGTACGTATCTTCATCAACTGCAACTTAAGCAACAGCAAAACAGCTGTAGCTTTTATTCCAAAGCTAAAAGCAATCCCTGAATTATGTAACCATTTTAAAGGTAGTAACTGCTGGGGCAGGCATTTGGCCCAGTGGTTAAGATGGTGCTGGGAGTGTGCCCCCTTTCCTGTAACACCCTCAGCCCACTGGCCAAGAGCGAGCTGACCAGGGCAGTGAGTCCAGGGACGCAGCAAGGCAGGCGCCGATCCTGTGCACAGCGGGTTAGGCCACAGCCTGCGATGCCGGCATCTCATGGGGAAGCTGGTTCCTGCCCTGGCTGCTCCACTTCTGATCCAGCTCCCTGCTAATGGCCTGGAAAAGCAGCAAACGACAGCCAAGTGCTTCAGCTTCTGGCACCCACGTGGGAGACCGAGGTGGAGCTTCAGGCTCCTAGACTGAGGCCATTTGGGGAGGGAACCAGCAGATGGAAGTTCTCCCTCTCTCTCTGTAACGCTGTCTTTAAAAAAAACAAAGGGGAGGGAGGCAGCGCTGTGATGGATGCAGTGAGTAAGGCCGCTCCCTGCACCGCTGGCTGCACCGCCGGCGTCCCTTAGGTGCATCGGCTGCTCCACTTCCAACCCAGCGGCCGGGAAAGCAGCAGACGGCCCAAGTGCTAGGGCCCTGCATCCATGTGGGAGACCTGGATGAAGCTCCTGGCTCCTGGCTTCTGCCTGCCCCAACCCTGGTCAATTCAGCCATTTGGGGAGTGAACAGTGGATGGAAGGTCTCTCTCTCCCTCTCTCTAATTCTACCTTTCAAATAAATAAATCTTTTTTATAAAAATGGAATAGAGCAAAATGGCAGTGTGGGGGCTCTAGGACTCATTCTAAACTGCTTTTCTGGGGTTTTGGTCTCTCTCGGGAAAAAGGACCCTGGAAACCTGTCTAACTATACTTCAGCTTTGCTGTTTTGGAGAGGAAAGAGTACAGGCGTGTGGCTTCAAGTCTTGGGGATGTCAGCAACGAGGATTTCTTTCGTCAGCTCCCCCTTTCCACCCATCACTGAGGCTGAAGGCCCCAGCAAGTGAACAGCAAAGTGAATCATCCACACACACACATGTAAGTGAATCATCCACTCACACGCGTGTAAGTGAATCATCCACACACACGTGTGTAAGTGAATCATCCACTCACACGCGTGTAAGTATAATCGTGCTGCTTCCTTCTGTCTCCTCTGCCACTGCCTGGCCTTCACGTTCTACCTTGATCTGCTTTGCTTTCTAGCATCAATGTGTAAACACGTGGAGAACGCAATGTGTTCAGGTAATCTGCAGGCCTGGGTCACCATCAGCCACCTGCTTGGTGCGGCAGTGGGGGCGGCGTGATAAACCTCTCCTCCCCAACTCGCTCCACCAGTTAGTTAGTTGCATTATTTAGGCTCCTGCAGCTTTTCTGGAGGATGGTGATGCACTTCAATTCTTTTTTCTTTCTTCCAAGTAGTAGGGGAATAGTATTTACTCACCTTCCATTAAACTCTGAATAAAATGAATCATAGTATTTCCAGTCAGATGGACTTGGACTGAATCTTTTGCAGAGTTCATTGCTAACACAGCTACAAGCAAGCACAGAAAGAGCCCCGGAGAAAACCCATAATCTGATGTTCAAATATTACTCCCAGAGTGCCAGGCTTTGTCTTCCTTCTACCCCTCGGACCTCCACCAGGACTGCTTTGATGTTTCCTTAACCCCCTTTCTTTAACTCCCAGCATGCACACGGACTCAAAACACAGACACTGGAGGGAGACCTCACTGCAGATCGGCTCCATACCATGAGTGCAGCCGAGGGGTGACTTCTCAGTCCCCTGGAAACAGGCCCCAGGGTGGTGAAACGCCCAAGGACTGGGTGTCAACAAAGCAAGTGAACAAGAGGGGCTGCATGTTCATCTCTGACATGAGAAGACAGTCATGGCACTGGCAGAAGGCTGGGACACGGGAGGCACGACGTGGCAGTGGTCCACAGCGAGGGAAAGCATCCCCTGCCCAGTGAGCTCCCTGCACCACAGCTGGGGAGGATACCACCCCTCCTGAGCCAGCCGTGGAGAGGTGTCCCGGCCTCCCGAGCAGACAGCCTATGCGTAGTCCACCACAAGCTACGGGTAGCTCTTAGCACAATCTCTTTCCCCTATACAGCATTTTGTAGTTTACCAAATTTTTTTTTTTAATTACGCCATTTGACTCAGTTCATACTGTCACTGTCACTCATCCTACACATGATGAAAGGGAAGCCCCAGGAGGCAGAAGGACTGCTCTGAGGCCACAGAACTAGTAACTGATCCCAGACACCAAGTATCAAGTGACCTTGATACCATTCCACAGCTGCCTAAGCAAGCTGATCCTTCATTCAATGCTAAGTTTGCATTCAACCTCAAAAAAAAAAAAAAAGTGTTACTATGTCACCCATGAGCACCTTGGAAAACACAGACATCAAGCGGGGTCTCTCCATGACACCCACCTCTTGTGCAAACGACTCCGCCTTCTTCCGGAGGTCCTTCTCCAGCTCCAGGCTGACCTGCATCTCCTCGTACTCTTCCACTGCTAGCATGGACACTGCAGACGGCGGGAGGAGAAAGCGGACAGCGTGAGGCAACCGGCCGGGCGCAGGCCGGAGGGTGGGTTGTGTGGTTAACATACAAATTGAGGAAACCTCTGTGGTGAGTGGCTTGGTAATAGCAGTTAAAAATCCACAATGACTCATGCCTTTGGACTCAACGATCCCACTCCTAGGAATGCAGATCCTAAGAGACTCAGTTACGCGCATCCACAGAGATCTGGATGCAAGGTGCTCTGAGTGTCACTACTAAAACAAGTGGCAGAATCCAGCCCGACATGGAAGGATCAGTAAACTGAGTTACAAGAAATATTCTCTGCCATCAAAACTACACAGGAGAAGCAGAGTTACTAAAAGACATTATGCTTAAAAAATGTTATAAAAATGAATGCAATGTGAATTCGTTTTTGCTTTCTGTTTAAACTCAGATAAAACATATTAGCAAGCATTTCACAGAACAGGACCCACACAGAAGGCTGAGCGACACAGGGGAAGATGTTGTTCACTAGGAAGCAGGGAAAAGCATAGAAAAACATCTTTCTACATCGCACCCCCCAGAGAGGAGATCTGTAAACACGGAGAGGAGTGGCCACAGGAAGGCTGCAGAGGACAGAGGACCTCTGGGACAAACCACACCAATGGGAATGGAATCCAATACACTTACTCACAAATAATCTGGTGTTACGTTGTGAAATCAAAGATAAAAGCTTACATTCCATACAGAGCTTGGAATGTGTAGCACAATTTTCATAGCAGTATGAACAAGCAGCAAAGAGACTGTAAACAATTCAAAAGTTCACCAAGAGGATACTGGAGAAACAAATTCTGGCGCTGACTTCTAACAGAATATTACGCAGAGGCGAAAATAAACACCCCCGAGCCGTGGCTGGCTGTTCAGTGCCACACAGACATCTCAGAGACACCAAAAGATGCAAGTTATATGCAGAGCGATTCTGTTTAAATAAAGTGCAAAAACATGCAAGATTAAGCAACGTGCTTATTTGGCAGAACTATAAGGAAAGGAAATAATAAAAATTCAAGGCAGAGGTCTGAGTACCCAGGGATGTCGTGGCCTTGTAAGCTCTCGGTAGGGACACGTTTTTGTTTACTGGTGCTCTTTGTCTGCCATATACGCCAGAGGTATACTTAACCAACAAAGTAATGTAGATGTAGCCTTCTTTAAGATTGGAATACAGACACTACAATGTTAATAGTGTTTATCTCTAGATTGTGATCCCAAATGAATCTAAAATTCCCACCAGCAAACCTGTATTTTTAAGCCATCTCCATGGTTACAAAGGAGCGGAACTGTCTCAGGTCCGTTCAGGCCCCAAGAGTCAGAGCTTTGCTCTCAAGAATTGCTCTAAGATAGACAGAGGCCTTCCAAAGACAGGACAGAGGGCACGGCACAGCCGTCAGAAGTGGTGCGTGGCACGGGGGCCTGCATGCCATCCAGGGGCTTTGCGGAGGTGCCACGGTGTGCAACTGAGGCACACTCACGCCGCCTTCCGCCTCAGGGCGGGCTCTCCGAGTGGTCCCTCCGCCCGGCCTGTCAGCCCTAACTGACTAAGGACTGGTTTGCTGGATAATGACATAGAATTTCAGACTCTGCTCCCTGCAAGTCTCCTGCCTCCTCAGACCAAAGACGCAGCGGCTTACTCAAGTCAGCAACCTAAGTGCTGGTTTGTGGCATGAATTATAGGCCCCTGAGAGCTAAATGACTGTCCAACCTATTTAAGGGAGAAATTTCATGGAGCAAACAAGGACGGCTCCGACTCTCTGAAGTTGCGGGCTCTAACTCACTCTCTCTTCTGCGTCCCGCACACTGGGATGAAAAGCCAATTTTACATGTCCTGGCCTTCTGCCTGGGCTTCTGCGGGGCCAGCTGTGTGTTTGGTCACATAAATGCTGTCCCGTGCTGGATGGGCAGCTCTGCGGGCAAAACCACAGGGTTGGCCTCCATGGAATCCTGTCTCCAGCACAGTGCAGCGAGACTGGAAACTTCTACGCCATTTCCTTCTGCAAATCCATGAAGACTGAAGGAAGGCTGCAACCCAGTGCTCCCCCACGCTGAACTACAAGGTCATTTCGTTTCCAAAAACACAATCACGAAGGCTGAGACCTACTACCAAGGCCGGGTCTGGTCTCCCATTTGTATTCATTAGCATTAGTATCGGCTGTAGCTTCTGAACACAGAGTGGGGCCGAGGGGACAGGGAGAACAAAAAGCAATCGGCCAGGAGGGCTTCTGCAGACTGCACTTTGCATCACTCTCTGGTCCTAGCTGGGGACCATGAGCGACTCCCGTGAGACCTGATGCTGTGATGAACGAGGATGACATGGTCACTGTTGGCCACACCCCAACAGGGGAGGTCACGCTGTCATCTACTGGGCTGCTCTGGAAGCAGCCACTGGACATGGCCCCTCATACCCATTAGGTCTGACCTCAAGTGATGCATTTCCAAGACCTCAGCTCCCTGGCTGCTAGCCAGCTCAGAGCCAGCCCTCAGAGCGAGTACACACCTGCTGTACCAGTCACCCCCGCCCCGTCCCATGGTCCACATCTTCTCATTGGAAAAGTCATAAATACACACCGTGTGTATTGCGTATTTAGGCAGATATGTATATGCTGTATAGTTATGTATATTGATGTAGATAACGAATCTCTTCTCGAACTGGAGTGACTAAATAACCTATCCAGTACATGAATGCTAAGGGGATAGCCAAGAAACAGCCGTGGTCCTAGGTGTACCCAGAACAGGAGCAGCATCAGCTCTGAGGTTTCAGAGCAGGTGGCTTCCAAGCTCCTCCAGTGGAATCACTTTTCAACGTCCCCACACTCTACAGGGAGTGGTGAGACAGCAGGAAAGAGAGAGACTCGTTGCTAGGAAAACACAACCCAGGAGAAGGCTGTGGCTGTGGAAAGCCGTGGGCACAGGTGGAAAGTGACACCCAGAATACGTCAACCAACCACACGTGTATTTGAGAAAGGAGACGGGAAAGACATACCTCTGTTGCATTTTTCTAAAACTTTCCTCTGTTCGAGAACTTCGGAATGTAAAACAGCCTTTTCTTGTTTAACTTTATTTACCTAAAAATGTGAGATTTTGAGGGAAGAAAAGACCCAAAATTGTAAAGCAGAACATATGGCAATGTGTGATACTGAAAGTGCTGTTCAACTTTCGACATGAAGTTACAGTTTAAAGCAGAGGCTGGCTTCACTACGCTAAGGCTTTTTATTAAAGCACTTATTTAAAGCCCCAAAGGTCGCTATTTAAGTTGATGTACACTTGGTCCGGAATATATCTCCAGACTCCAGTTACCACTGGTGTTGGTCCCTAAACATGCAGTATTCTAGCCAGCTGATGCAAGAGGCTTCATATATATATATATATATATATATATATATATATATATATATATATATATATATATATTTAAAGATGTATTTACTTATTTGAAAGGCAGAATGACAGAGAAAGAGATCTTCCATCTGCTGGTCCAAGTCCTAAATGGCTGTAACAGCCCAGACTAGTCCAGGCTGAGGTCAGGAGCCTAGGATTACACCCAGGTTTCCCACTACACTGCTCTGCCAGGTGGATTAGCAGGAAGCTGGATGGGAAGTGGAGCAGCCGGGACTTGAACCTATGCTCGCATACCGGACGCTGGGGCTGCATGCTGTGGCTTAACTGGCTGTGCAGCAGCACCAGCCCTAAGCTTCATATTTTTAATGCAAAAACCCAACGAGACATCACCCAGAAAATATGTGAATACTCAATTTTGGATTCATTTTTAAACTTTGGTGACTTCTGACTTAAGTGCAACACACATGAACTTTTAACATCAAAAGTGTTCAAATTTGATGATATTTGGCTTAAACAAATATGAAAAATTCTCCCCCAAAAGTTTATAGTTCTGAAATAGCTGACATCAACAGAAGACAATATCACAAAGCGGCTTTTTAAAAAATGTAAAGTTATACCTATCAAGGTGGGTAAATCTCAGATACATTGTGTTGAATTCAAAAAGCAAATCTGCTTACATCAATTAAGAACACTCAAAATACTGTGTGCTGCAGGAAACGTGTGGACACCACGTTCAGAGCAGCGGCTGTTCAGGGACTCTGGGCAGGGAGTGGGAAGAACATAGCTGGGAAGTGGCGCACACCAAGGTCGCCCCCATGGCGCTCACGGTCCACGCATTACAGTACGCAGGAGGGATATGGGCACCTGTTATTCTGTCTTTGTACCTTTCCGATGTCTGAACTAGCCATAATAAAACAGATTTCTAAACCATCTTCCAGCAACACCACTCAGTGGAAGGGGAGGGCAGCAGCAATAAAGACCCAGGACGGAGGAGCACAGTGAGTCCGGACGTTCTTATCCCTCTCCTAGGGCTACACTCAGGAAACACGCTCGGGGAACAGTGACAAAGCGTTCCGAACCTATCAACACTCCCAGAGTCTCTTAGTATCAGCCTTGTTGGTGTGTTTGGTTTAAATTAATAAGAGGCATACACTGTGTGATAATAGTTAGGTCCAGAACATCGCCATCCATCTTTCCGTCATCACAGCGCTTCGCCACAGTAAGTCAAAATGTTGGGAGTTGGGAGGCTGGTGGGCACTTCCCCCAGCCTCTTCTTCAGCCACATAGGGGAGCAGAGGTCACAAATATGGCGGCCCACAGGTGCTGTGGCACACCTGCTGGGAACTGCTAAAAATCACTGAGTCAAGTTAAATTAAGATTCTGAAGGCTGAGCCTCAAGGCATTATGGCACAGTGGTTTGTGTCTGGGATGCCCACATCCCATATCAGAGTGCCTGGGATAGTCTAGCCTCCACTCCCAATCCAGCTCCCTGCTAATGCACATCCTGGGAAGGCTGCAGGCGAAGGCTCAAGCACTTGGTTTCCTGTCACTTACATGGGAGACCCAGACAGAGCTCCTGGGTCCTTGCTTCTGCCTGGTCAAGCTCTGCTGTTGTGGACATTTGGAGAGTAAACCAGCAGATGGTTGGATGGATGGATGGATGGATGGATGGATGGATGGATAGGTGGAAGGAAGGAAGGAAGGAAGGAAGGAAGGAAGGAAGGAAGGAAATCTCTTTGTCACTCTGCAATTAAAACAAATAAAACTTTTGAAAAAGGGGGGGACTGTATATTCCTGTTCTTAACACGGATTCAAAGAAAAAATCCTCCCAATACCTATGCAATTCATTCTACCTCCTATCATAAGTGTCTGTGCTGGAAGCAGAGAGAGAGACAGCCCTTCCCACCAAGCCCACCATCTCTGGAGAAGCACGTTCCCGTCTTCATTCCTCTCCCATGTCAATACAGGACAGGACCCGAGACAGGGGCTCCCATTCTCACAAACATGCCTCACACAGTAAGAACTGGGGAAGACCTGACAACACTTCAGTGCTACTTCAGTGCTTCATCTAATAAGCTGGGCAGTGGGCACGTGAATGCTTGTCACCTTATTTTCTACAGCTTTTGGTGAGAGTGAAATGGGGGAGGGTTAGAACTGGAGTGTGATTCTCACACCAGATACAGAACTTCCGGGGCTGGAGCTGTTGCAGCAGGTTAAGCCACTGTATGCAACACCAGCATCCCATGGGGGGAGGGGGGGATCAAGTCCCAGCTGCTCCACTTCTGATCCAGCTCCCTGCTAATACACCTGGGAAAGTACCTGGACCCCTGCCACCCACGTGGGAGACCCAGATGGAGTTCCAGGCTCCTGGCTTGGGCCCAGCCCACACTCAGCGCCCCTGCAGTCATTTGGGGAGTGAGCGAGAAGGAAGATTGCTCCATCTCTCCTCCTCTTCTCCTAAGTCTGCCTTCCAAATAAATAAATGATAAGTAAATAAAAATTAAAGTCCTAACTTAGTCCCAAGCACCTTGAAACCACGGCAGGCTTTTACCTTTCAGGCCCAAGACACTTACTTCTTCTATCACTTCTACGAGTTTGCTCTTGAGATTCTCCAGCTCAATGGCCAGTATCTTCTTTTCCTCCTGAACAGATACAATCTGATCTCGAAGTTCTGCATTTTTAAAGGGGGAAAAAAAAAACCACCCAGAAGTTATTTTTAAAAGAAAAACTCAGTCTGGTCCACCAGATTCAAAGTGCCAGTCCACCTGCAGCTTACGGTCAGGGTCGTTTAACACTAAAAAGAAAACGAGGACAAGTGTTCGCTGTTTCAGCCAAGAGTGCACTTGGGCCACCCACCTCCCAGCTGGAGCGCCAGGGTTCAAGTCCCGGCTCCGCTTCTGATCCAGCTGCCTGCTGATGCCCACCCAGTGAGGAGCAGTGAAGGCTCTGACATCCATGTCGCAGACCTGAATGGAGCTCTGGGCTCCTGGCTTTGGTCTGGTCAAGCTCCAGCTATCGCTGGCATTTTGGGAGTGAACCAGAGGATGGAGGCATTCCTTCTCTCTCACATGAAACAGAAATAAATAACTCCTTAAAAAAACTGAAAAGAAAATGAAGACCCAAAGGGAAATGGGAATCTCAGGTGTGTGCCTCACCACACCTGCCCCGATAAAGCCACGGTTAGCAGTAATTTTGTGTCAGGTGACCTCACCACGTCAAATGCACCAGATCAAGTTTTCCTGACAATCTGTCACATCCAGATTCCACTGGCATTTCAAAGCAAAAAATTTTAGGCTCTGAGCAAAACAAATTAAGGCATTATACTAATTTCTTTTTTACTTCTTAATGGCCACGGGCCCTTGTCATAATATAATACCAACAACCAGATGACTACTAACTTGGAGATTTTGATTTAAAGGAAAAAATCCTGACACGCTGCCAATGTACAGGCCCTCGATTGATTTGAACCAACTCAAAACGTAACCACTTGGGGGCCAGCACTGTGGTGTGGCAGGTAAAGCCGCTGCCTGGGACCGACGTCCCATATGGCACAGGTTTGTGTCCAGGCTACTCTACTTCCACTCCAGCTCCCTTCTAATGGCCTGGGAAAAGCAGCGGAGGATGACCCAAGTGTTTGGGCCTCTGCCACCCATGTGGGAGACCTGGATGAAGCTCCTGGCTTCTGCCAGGACCAGCCCTGGCCACTGTTGCCACTTGGGGAGTGAACCAAAGATCTCTTTCTTTCAAGATAAATAAATACATCTTAACAAAAAATCTTGTAGGTATTTTGTTTCTAAATCTATTTTGTATTTTGTATTATTGGGATTTAATGAAAAACTTGTCACTACAATGAAAATATCTGCAAATCTAAGAGTAAAAGCTTTCTGTGTTAAAGTTATCCAACCAAATGTTTAAAAATCTACAAGGATTAGCATAGATTTCTTAAACAAATGCCACAGGCCTACTGTTCTGCCACTTGGTTCTTCACTGCTTTTCATTTTTCAACCTAATTTTTCACATGAACTCAGCGTGCAGAAGTTCTCAGGGATTAGTCCATGACCACTTTCTCCACTGGCTGGCTAAGGCCCCAGAAGTGTAGGAGACTGCACAAGACCTACAGAAGGGAGAGCAGTGTCCTTCTTCTCCCTCGCCACCAACACAAAATCGACCATGTCTTAGGCTCAAGGGTGGCAGAGCTGGTGAGGACGGGGTCTCCAACACACCTCCAGTTTGCCCACCAAACTAATGGCATTGCTTTTGACGGTACTAAGTCAAAATGCTCCAATAGTTACTGAGCCAAAAACTTTTCTACATTTTTAATATAAACACGTAAGCACATGGGCACTTCAAAAGGTCGTGGAAATTAGAATTAAAAGAGAGGCTGACTTTGGTGCAAAAAAGAAAATTTTGAAATCCATGCACAGTATTCTCATAATATGCGTTTCCGGTGACGTTTTTAAAGACCCCGTGTGTGTATGAATGAAGTTCAGCTGTAGCTGACATATGCGTGTGATCTCACCTCCCTGCACTTGCTGCTGGCCAGCACAGTCATCTAATGGTGCACACTGCACAGAACTCAACTCCTGCGCCACACGGCAAGCTCTCGGAGGGCAGACAGCGAGGCATAAGGGACAGATCTGCCCCAAGCCAAAAGGTCTTATTGGCCACATAAACGCTTATCCATTCTCCTTCATTTAACAATAGTACATTAACACATAGTCCACATTCTTGAGGTAACATAATAGCTGGCTGTATCTGGAGACACAGCATTTTTTTGACAGGCAAAGTGTACAGAGAGAAAGAGAGACAGAAAGGTCTTCCTTTTTCTGTTGGTTCACCCCCCAATGGCTGCTGCGGCCGGTGCACCGCACTGATCCGAAGCCAGGAGCAAGGTGCTTTCCCTGGTCTCCCATGCAGGTGCAGGGCCCAAGCACTTGGGCCATCCTCCACTGCCCTCCCTGGCCACAGCAGAGAGCTGGACTGGAAGAGGAGCAACCGGGACAGAATCTGGCACCCCGACCGGGACTAGAACCCGGTGTGCTGGCGCCGCAGGCGGAGGATTAGCCTATTGAGCCGTGGCACCAGCCAACACAGCACTTTCTTTCTTTTTTTGTTTTGTTTTTAATTTTTTATTTAATGAATATAAATTTCCAAAGTACAGCTTATGGATTACAATGGATTCCCCCCTGTAACTTCCCTCCCACCCGCAACCCTCCCCTTTCCTGTTCCCTCTCCCCTTCCATTCACATCAAGATTCATTTTCAATTCTCTTTATATACAGAAGATCAGTTTAGTATATATTAAGTAAAGATTTCAACAGTTTGCCCTCACATAGCAACACAAAGTGAAAAATACTGTTGGGAGTACTAGTTATAGCATCAAATCACAATGTACAGTACATTAAGGACAGAGATCCTACATGATTTTTTTTAAAAAATTGATTAATTTTCTATGCAATTTCCAATTTAACACCAAGTTTGTTTTTTTTTTTCATTTTCAATTATCTTTATATACAGAAGATCGATTCAATATATACTAAGTAAAAATTTCATCAGTTTGCACCCACACAGAAACACAAGGTGTAAAAATACTGTTTCAGTACTAGTTATAGCATTACTTCACATTGGACAACACATTAAGGACAGATCCCACATGAGACGTAAGTACACAGTGACTCCTGTTGTTGATTTAACAATTTGACACTCTTATTTATGGCGTCAATAATCTCCCTAGGCTCTAGTCATGAGTTGCCGAGGCTATGGAAGCCTTTAGGGTTCGCCGACTTCAATCTTATTCCGACAGGGTCATAGTCAAAGTGGAAGTTCTCTCCTCCCTTCAGAGAAAGGTACCTCCTTCTTTGATGGCCCCGTTCTTTCCACTGGGATCTCACTCGCAGAGATCTTTCATTTAGGTCTTTTTTTTTTTTTTTCCAGAGTGTCTTGGCTTTCCATGCCTAAAATACTCTCATGGGCTCTTGAGCCAGATCTGAATGCCTTAAGGGCTGATTCTGAGGCCAGAGTGTTATTTAGGACATCTGCCATTCTATGAGTCTGCTGTGTCTCCCACTTCCCATGTTGGATCGTTCTCTCCCTTTTTGGTTCTATCAGTTAGTATTAGCAGACACTAGTCTTGTTTGTGTGATCCCTTTGACTCTTAGGCCTATCAGCAACACAGCACTTTCAAAAGCGCCTCATTCCAAACAAGCAACTCACATAGCACATGTCAACCAAGCTACACCCCTGGCCAATGACATCAGAATTTTGAGGGGTGGGATCTTGGCATCAGTGTTCATACAAAGTCCCACGAAGTCCTGACATGTGGTCCCAGCTGAACAGCACTGTCCCGATACAAGTCAAAATTAGGCTCAACATTTAAACCCAGAGTCCCACCTTTGATTTGCTTCTGACACTGAATGGAGACGCACGTCTCGGGGGCGGCCTCTGTGTCCGTGGAGAAGTCGTCGTCGTCAGTGTTGATTTCCTCCGTTATTGCATCCGGCCCCAGCTTGGCCATGTACAACATGCTGATTCGTTTCAGTGTCTTATTTTCTTTATTTAGCTAAAATAAAATGTAAAAACAGCCATCTTAACAGTAGTCAAGTGAGTGTCTTGGATTTTTAAACGACAAATTAAGTGCATTTTTGTCTTACATATCCATCAACATTCACAGCAGGATGTAACAATTAGCAGACTCATTAAGTAAGGTTTTCGTCACACATTTTAATATTGAATTTATTGCTTTAAGATCTGAGGCCTGCACCGGCAGCTAGTGCAAAGGGCAGTTACACACGACAGGGCACATAAGGAATTAGGAAAGAAGGCTAATCCGGTGTAGCTTCGACCGAATCTCAAGTCACGTCCGGTCACAGACCGCCCTCATCAAGGGCTGCGCTGTGCATCCTTTCAGCCCCTGCTGGCTCGGGCCCCCTCTCTTGGACCCTGCCACTCTTCTCGTGGTTCTGCCTGATTCCCCTGGGAAGAGGACACTTCCCCAGAGCACATTCCCATTCCTCTGACCATTCGTCCAGGGATCAGGCACATGGCCCGGGTGTGGCCAATCAGATCCTTTCTAGAAATGCCTTGGCGATGACCTAGAGAGGAGTCGCTTTCCCTGTGTCCGCGTTGACAGGAGCTGCTGGCAGCCACACTCCTCCTGAGTCGAGGAAGAGAAGAAGGGGGTCTGCAGGAAAGCCAGAAACAGGCAGGAAAACAGCAAAGGAGAAGGACTGCCCGCAGGACTCTCGTCCCTGGTCCCGGTCCATTCCCCAGCTGCTCCTGGCTCCTGGGTTCTGGGGGATTGATTCTTCAGTATTCCTCTGATCCCCACGTTTTTTCCTTTCTTGCTTAAGCTAGTTCAAGATGTATCTCTGCTACCTGTACGTAAAGTCCTAGTGATGCACAAGAAAGCTCAAGACAAGTTTCTATTATTTCTGAAAAAAAAAAAAAAAAAAAAGTTCTGGCCGGCGCTGCAGCTCACTAGGCTAATCCTCTGCCTGTGGCACCGGGACACCAGATTCTAGTCCCGGTCAGGGCGCCGGATTCTCTCCCAGTTGCTCCTCTTCCAGACCATCTCTCTGCTATGGCCCGGAGTGCAGTGGAGGATGGCCCAAGTGCTTGGGCCCTGCACCCCATGGGAGACCAGGAGGAGGCTCCTGGCTTCGGATTGGTGCAGCTCGCCGGCCGCAACGGCCACTTGTGAACCAGTGGAAAAAGGAAGACCTTTCTCTCTGTCTGTCTCTCACTGTCTAACTCTGCCTGTCCAAAAAAAAAAAAAAAAAACTATTCTAATGGATAGCAGGAAAATAAGAATGCTAATTTATTGATGCATTTGTTACTCCCTGACGCAGAAATGAGTCGGTTTTTAGGTTTACTCATTCAACTTATCATCATGTTTCTTAGCTAATGTTCATGTACATAAAAATATTAATACAAAACACACTCGGGATAAACCTGGTCCAGTGTCTACTAGAAGGAAAATACAGTTTTATGTTTTCTCTTTCCCAGACCAAAAAATAAATAAATAAATAAAAACAGGTCTCTTGATTGAGCGCATTTGAATGCAATTTCTGAGGCTGGGCCTAAGCGAATGTCACTCATGGGGCAGCACCTGCCCTTCCTTACTTAAAGCTCACGCCAGCAGATGTTTAGGACGGCACATGTCTGCCCTCGGCCCTTCATTCAGAACTGTAATTAGGGCTCCTGGGGCTCTCACGGGGCAAGCACAGCCCGCTTCAACCTGGGAGGTCTGAGTCCTACTCCAGTAGTACAGAACCCAAACGGAGCACAAAAGCCTGCCCTGACCTCTTAGGGGAACCAGGAGGAATTTCTGCAAGACGGCTGGGCTGTGAGCACGCCCAGGGATTTCTCCTGGAAGGCTGGAGAGCACCGTCCCCGCCCTGTCTACAGCCCCAGTGGACCAGGGGGAAGAGCTGAGGCCCAGCGTTTCCAAGCCCCTCCTCCTCAAGGTGGAAAAGCCAGCTGAGCGCTGCGGTGCGCTCTGTGAACCACGGATGCTGCCCCAGAGGCCCGGGGATCTTTCATGTCGATTCTCAGACTAGGCCACCTTTTCTGAACGTTAGGGGGAAAACATCGACTTAAGAAAAAAACTCGAGGCCTAAGTTGTCATTTTGCCTCCTGATATTTAAGCTCATGGGGCCTGGAGTTGTGGCACAGCGTGGCAAGACACTGCCACCTGCCACCTGCGATGCTGGTATCCCATATGGAAGCTTGGGTTCGACTCCTGGCTGCTCCACCTCCAGTCCAGCTCCCTACTAGCACAACTGGGAAAGCGGCAGATGGTGGCCCACGTACTTGGGCCCATGTACCCGCATGGGAGGTCCAGAGGGAGTCCCAGCATCCTGGATTCTGCCTGCTCCAGCCTGACCACTGTGGCCAGTTGCGGGAATAGGAAATGGAAGATCTCTTTCTCTGTCAATCTCGCTTTCAAATAAGAAAAAAAAAAACTTTTAAAAAAATTTAAGCTAATTGTTCTCAACTCTGCATCATAATCTCTGGAGAGCTTTTTTAGATTTATTTATTTATTTGGAAGGCAGAGCTACAGACAGAGGGAGATATATAGAAAGAGATATCTTTTATACACTGGTTCATTCCCCAAATGGCTGCAACGGCCAGAGCTGGGCAGGTCTGAGACCAGGAACCAGGAGCTTTTCTTCAGGTCTCCCATGCGGGTGCAGGGGCCCAAGGACTTGGGCCATCCTCCACTGCTTTCCCGGGCACATTTAGCAGGGAGCTGGATCAGAAGTGCAGCAGCCAGGACTTGAACAGGCGCCCACATGGGATGCTGGCACTGCGGGCGGCAGCTTTACCCACTGCACCACCGTATTGGCCCCTGGAGAGCTTAACCCTAGAAAGTAGCACAGTCTCTGGCCCTGGGGTGCAGCACAGTGTTTCTCCAGAGCTGCCCAGGTGATCCCGTGGAGCATCCAGGCCGAGAATCACTGATGTGGAGCAAGGCAAGCCCTCACTACACAAGCCAGCTCTGCAGCCAGATTCCATCTCCACCTTGTGATTGATCCAGTAACTAACACACAGCAAGACCTTGGGCAGTGCCAGCCATTCACAGCAGGAAAAGAAGTTTGGCTTTGGAAATCATTTATCAGATAGTTTTCTTCGACCAAGGTATTCATCTAGGCATTTTCTTCTTCCTCCAGAAACGCTCACGAAAATAGTAATTTGTGCTTTGGTGCTTAATAGAAGGGTATTTCAAAAAGTTTCTAGAGAAACAGGATTAAAAGTTAGCTTATTTCAGGGGCCAGCATTGTGGCTTGGCAGGTTAAGCCGTCGCCTGCAAGGCCAGCCTCCCATCTGGGCTGCTCCACTTCCGACTCAGCTCCCTGCTAATGAAGGGCCTGATGACAGCAGCAGAAGGCCGCTCAGATTCTTGGGCCCCTGCTCCCACACGGGAGACCTGGGGAAGCTCCTGGCTCCCAGCCATTACGGCCATCTGGGGAGTGAACCAGAGCATAGAAGATCGATCTCTCTCTCTCTCTCTCTCTCTCTCTCTCCCTCCCTCTCTCTCCCTCTCTCTCTCTCTCTCTCCGATTTCCAAATAAATAAACATTCTTAAAAAAGCTTATTTTGGGGCAATAAATTTGGAAATCCACATCTTTTTTCATAATACTTCCATAAACTTTTTAAAAAAGACTTATTTATTTGAAAGGAAGAATGACAGAGAGAAAGGGAGAGAGAGAAAAAGATCTTTCATCCCCAAATGGCCACAACAGCCAAGGCTGGGTCAGGCTGAAGCCAGGAACCCAAAACTCCATCCGGGTCCCCTGTGTAGATGGCAGGGGTCCAAGTACTTGGGCCATCTTCCTCTGCTTTCCCAGGGCATTAGCAGGAAACTGGGTCACAAGTGGAACAGGTGTGCATATGGGTGTTGTTTAACCCACTGCTCCACAATGCCTGCCCCTTCACGAGCTTTTTGAAGACCTGTCATGTGTTACTTCCCAGCCTACCATCACAGTCCTGCCCTCAGGAGCGCTTAATCTCTTTCAAAGAAGGCACCAAAATCCCCTTACCGACTGTGTTTCAAAAAGTTATAGGCTCAAGAACAACATCAGCTGGGAAGCTGCCTAGAAGTCTTCCCTGAAACACTATTTTCATATTTTGTTTTCTTTTCTGTTTATTTATCTTAAGGATTTGGAAGACAGACAGAGATAGAGAGAGACCTCTCCCATCAGCTGGTTCACTCCCTAAATTCCAACAACAGCTAGGGCTGAGGCAGGCTAAAACAAGGAGCCGAGAACTCAGTCTGGGTCTCCCACCTAAGCAGAAGCCCTCTCGGCTGCCTCCCAGGGTGAGCATTAAAAGGAAGCTGGGTTGGAAGAGAATAAGCCAGTACACAAGGCCCACACCTCGACACAGGATGCTTAACCACTGCACCGAATACCTGCTCCTGTTTCCATATTTTGAGAGAAGACATCTGACATCTGACATTTTTGAGAATTCAGAACTCACAAGCGTTAGCTAAGCGATTTCACTGCAGCTACTCATCAAGTTACAGGTTCCAGGCACGTTATATGTTGTTCTAGGTCACAAGGCAAAAATAAGTGTTTGATAATCGTCCAGCGACAGGACCTGCCGCCATGCACATCTGGGCAGAATTGAATGGCTGTTTAAAGGTGCAAAACCAGCAAGTTAAACAGCTCTGGATCATACAACTTATATCCTGGCCCACTTTTACCAGTTCACCCTACACGTTTTAGCAAACTAACCACACCTATTTGTAAAAAAATTATGAAGTTTCATAAGAATTAAGTATTCTACTTGCCTTTTATTTGATGGCAAAGATTTGGGAAAATAATAGTCAGAGAAACTTTGCTGCTCAGCAAATGGAGCTACTTTGAAAAATGACAACTGATCCTAAATCAGAATGTGCTATTGCCACTTACTGATCACACATACCATGCAGCCTCCAGATTCCACACTCAAAGCCGGAGAACCATTTACAGTCCAAGAACACATCTGTGTATCTACGCTGTTTAACTGAACTGGTGTTTTTGAGGGGGAGTGGGGACTGTTTTTGATTCCAGGCCCTGTGAGGCCATTCTGTAGCCTAAGTACAGCCTATATGTCCATTTTCCAAAATGCGTCTTAAAAAACAGGACATTGGTGGTGTAAGTTAAGGGTCCTGTTGTTAAGATTAACTTGGAAAAATGACCTTAGGTATTAGGTAAGACGCGGTGAGTGACAACCAGGGCTGAATGCAGCAGCCAGCTGGCCACTGCTCAACACACAGCCTCCAGGGCCACATCCCCGGAGCTGGAGGGTTTGGGGTATTCCTAATAAGCCAGCCCTGGTCCACCCTGACATTTAACACAAGACAACTGGCCACCTGTTAAGTCAAACCAGAGGGAGGACAAAGTAAGTTTTTAAAGCAGACCATATATGGACCAACAATTAAAGTGCACCACGAAGAAAGGTAGGTCCACCATCTCTGCTCCCAGCACTCAGTCTAGTGCATCCTGCCACTTAAGCTGAGACAGTACAGTCCAGGGAGCAGAGCCAGGTCAATCAGTGCCACACGTGCCCACAAGGACAGAATCAGAAATAAAACCTGCAGATACCGCCCCGAACCACTGCTTTACAGAAACTCTGCCCGCGGGGAGAGGCCCTCACTGCCCTGGCTTTGGAAGTGCTATGGTGAGAGGAACACGTGGTAGTCATAAGAGAACATGCAGACACCATCTCCAGACACTGGAAGACTCAGGGCAGCCATCAGGCCCCACGTGCATGTCTCCTCTGTCTGCTCCACGAAAGAAATAAATGAAAAAGAATTTGCACAGAATTATTGGCGAGTGAACTCCAGTGACGTGCAGCAGAGTCAGAGGGAGGTGCCAGCGCCCAAGTTACTGCTGGTTTTCACAGCAGTGGCCATACTGCTCTGTGTTCCTCTGACAAGTAACAGGACAGAAGTTACACTCACAGATTTACATTCTTAGGTGCGACTGAGTATCTTGCAAATTCTAATGCCATGCTGTTATACAAACAATTCAGCAAATTCCGCTGGTAAGCACAATGCTAATGCATACGAATTAAACAGATTTATTTACTCACTTATGTATTGGCAGTAGGATTTCAGCCACCTCCAAAGAAATACTTTGGAAGTGGGTGATGGGTAGGAGGGAAAAAGAAGCCCAACTAGCATTACTAATGAAATTTGGTTGAAAATTGCTGTCATCCTTTTTCTGATGAAGTGGTTCACATGCATTTCAGCTAACCCAAAATACATAAGACAGAGATGAAAACATTCTTTAATAATAATGTGCTTCTGATGAGACAGAATATAGAAAATTACACACTTGGTAAATTCATCAGCTAGAAGCAATCAGTGGGGTGCCAGGGGTCACCTTTCACACGCCCTCACTTTGCTATCACAAATAAGCACCTGAAACGTAGGGCTTCAGCCAACTTTCTCATCTGATTCAGATGTGAGACACTCATTGCTCTTCCATGTCACACCAGGTTAGTTTTACACTTGGTTAGCATTTTAACTAAATGCACGCACATTCAGCCGGTCCAGTTCAAAGACGCGGCTGGGGCTACTTTTCCCAGGCAAAACACACAGATGCTCACTCACAGACACACACACACACACACAGGCTTCTTTTACAATCAAAATAACCTTTGTGTTAAGGCAGATAATTGCATAATCATAATTCCACGATTCTGAAACCATACAACACTTTCCTTGCTGTCAGAGTAGAGAACTGATTACAGAACCAGAAATGTAACAACGGACAAAAATCACTTTTCGGAAGAGCAAGTTGGAATACAGAACAAAGCTCAGATAAGGATTCTTCATCATAGTCTCACCTTGGTTGCCAAAGCTTCGGCGCTTTCTCGACAAGTCTTCTCTATTTCAAGATGGTTCTGCATAAAATTAACTTCCTCTATAACCATGTGAGAAACTAGGAATGAGGGAAAAAAACATCTTAGCATTCAACGATGAGTCAGCTGTTCCAGGAGCCCACGCATCGCCCCATGATTAAGAATACTCTGATTCTTAGCGAGCCAGACCATCGGCCATCACCGAGAAAGTTTTAAGCAGCTGGCCTGAGCAAAACTTAGCTAAAACTCCAACACCAACAGAAAAAAAGAACACAACACAAAACATTTCGCTGCTATCTTGTACATTTTTAAGAAAGCTATTTCGGGTGTTCCTAGTTGTCTATTTTCTGTGTAGTCCTCTATTTATCCACAGACATATCTACTCATTTAACAAAAGAAATCTCCCATAGATAAAGAGGGCTGGCAACACGACTTCCTTTTCTTAGCAGGATATAGCACGTGGATCTAATAAGGAAAATTACCCAATAAGAAATCCAGGAAAAACAATTCTTAAATTGATCTCATGAATGAAATAATATTTGGGTAGCTATGCTAAGCATTGTAAGATTAGTCTCTATTTGTTAACAAAGTAGCTACTGTTATTTCATGAACTCCAGGGCAGAAAAGTATAGCAATAAGGTGAATGTAGTACCTGACAATGAGAGCACACGCTAACAAACCGCCTCTTACATCACAGCTTGTCGGGAGTAGCAGGGAAAAAATTAAATGTCACTTGTCTTTTACCAACACTTAAAAAATAGTAATTTTTATATTTTTTGATAGCTGGTTAATATAAATGGAGATTTAAAGGTGCAAAGTAATTCAGAACTTTAATTATATTTTGAAGATTGAGCAAGAAAACTACCAATTCTTCCCACCCATATTTCTAGTTAAACGAAAACTCTCAGAATCTCAAACATGTATACTTATTGACATTTGTTTGGCTTAAAAAAAAATTTAAAGAACACCCAAATGTGAAACCCAACAAAGTTAGCAAAAAGCACTGGGCTCACATAACACAAAGAGAGATTACTTTTGCTTCATTTAAGCTTAATTAACCTGCAATTATGATTAAACTCAGGGGAAAAATTTTCTCTCCAAATTAAATACAAAAATGTATTACTTCCTAAGACTGTCCAAAGTTCTTATTATGTTAATATTCAAATTCATAAAGCAGCACTAAATGGCCAGAAACATCTCTAACCTTGACATTTTTTCAGGGGTAATAATAATCTGCCGCAAATGCAGGCCAACCAAAAACCACTTAACTAATTAGTAGTTGCAGTCACCGAGAAAAACATGAATCAACACTGTTATTACAAGTGGCACATTTGAGTGGCATCTAATTATGACTTGATGAGCACGATACTTGCATTATCAACATTACTACTGCATCCCATCAGGGCCTAAAAGCTGCTGATGGCATTGACTTCGAGAAACTCCCACTCAATGGTACGGCAGCACCCAACAATCGGCTTGGCAGGGCCCCCCTCACTAAATGACACGTTAAGCGTAATTACTGGTAGACATTGTAAATAAACAGGATTGGAAGTGAAAATTGTACCAAGTGCATAAGACACAATCTGACACATTGGAAGTGGCAGCCTTAATTGAGAGTTTCTTTGACTGCTCAAGATCATTTCAACTGCATTTCTCAGAGGACAGTGATTATAACTGTGGAGACAGACGGCATAATGGTATCAGCACTGCTGACAGAGCAGTGAATTAAATTGTATCTGCTGTTGTGTGAAAGCCTTGATGAGAGGTACAGATGCCTTAGTGGTCTTATCATTATAACACAATGGTCATGTTGTCATCAACCTTTCTGGCTCCAATTGAAAAGAAATGATTGTGTGTTGAGGCTCCCCCCCCCCACCCCACCCCCCTTCTCCTCTTCTATCTCTTGTTCTGAATAGAACCAATTTTCAGAGAGCTATGAAATCACGCAATAGGTCCTAAAATGCAGCTGCTTGGCATACAAACGGGTCCCCATTAAACTGGAATCACACACAATATGTGTTTATGCCAGAAGAACAAATAGAAGCTGAACACAGGCCAAGTTTATTCACACACACAAAGCCCATGTAGCTCTTCATCAATATAATTGCCTTTTATATTGTAGTTTAAATAATAGGCTCTATTATTTCCTTAAAATCCTAATATTCCTGGCATTTTATCACTATGTTTACAAGGTAGGTTCTTCAAAAATGTGAAGGAAAGAGAAAAGAAACCTATACAATTTTTACAACATCAAATATTACTTTGAATTTTTAGTCTTAACTACTTGACATCTTCTGCCACAATCTGGTATTTCCACTATCATAACAAAAATATAAACACTCTGTATTTTTCATAGGAATTTGACTTTTTATTCAATAACATTCTTGCTCATGAAAGAGTAAGAAAAATCATTCCAGTCGTGAGGTCTAGGCCTAGCAAAAAAGAAAAAAAAAAAGAGAAACATTTATTTTCTAAACATTTGGTAAAAAGCTGCCCTGTGATTTAACTTGATAAACTTAGCTAGGGAGTCCTCACCCACACTTTTTCCAGTTCTGATGGGTTTTACTCAGCAGGTGGGGACTTTTTCTTCCTCAAAGATGAAACAGTAGAAATCTTAAAACTGGTCTTTAACGTTTAGTTTCAGAAATTATCCCAATCCTGTGGCCAGCACTGTGGTGTAGCGGGTAAAGCTGCGTGTGTTCCAGCTGCTCCACTTCTCATCCAGCTGCCTGCTAAAGGCCTAGGAAAAGCAGCAGAAGATGGATGGCTCAAGTCCTTGGGCCCCTGCCACTCACGTGGGAGACCCAGATGAGGCTCCTGGCTTCAGCCGGGCCCAGACCTGGCCATTGTGGCCATCTGGGGAGTGAGCCAACAGATGGAGGGTCTCTCTCCTTCTCTCTGTCCCCCGCCCCTCTCTGTAACTCTTTCAAATAAATAAGACTTTAAAATCTTTTAAAAATAAATTTATCCCAATGCTAAACCGGTAGCACAAAAATCTGCTTATCAACATTCTAGGTTCAGAAGGAACAACGTATTTCAAAAAGCATTTATGTCTTTAAAAAATCTGTTCTCATTTCCTAAATAAAAAATTAGACCACCATTTGACTGCAAATGTAAATACTTTTGAAACATTTATTTTATTTGCAACTTTCAAAGAAGGCAGGCTTTAAAGCTTTTTGCTAGCCATCTAATATTTAAATTAAATCCAAGTTCCTAAACTTGGACTTGGCTCATAATATCCAAATCCATGGCCACTCCTTCTATCACATTTGCATACCTAAATGACATGAAGCTTTAAAAAGATGGGCTTTTTTTGTTTTTTGTTTTTTGACAAGGCAGAGTGGACAGTGAGAGAGAGAGAGACAGAGAGAAAGGTCTTCCTTTGCTGTTGGTTCAGTGCTTATCCTGGTCTCCCATGGGGTGCAGGGCCCAAGCACCTGGGCCATCCTCCACTGCACTCCTGGGCCACAGCAGAGGGCTGGCCTGGAAGAGGGGCAACCAGGACAAAATCCGGTGCCCTGACCGGGACTAGAACCTGGTGTGCCAGCGCCACAAGGTGGAGGATTAGCCTAGTGAGCCGTGGCGCTGGCCTAAAAAAGATGGGCTTTTAATAAAGTAACCTAACACTGAAGTTAAATTAAACACAAAAAATACTGATCTTCCAGAAAAAACACACTGAAATATGCAGGGTTGGCAAATATTGAAACAATGAGTGCACTGACTTTCGAAATCACCCAAGGTCAGTGGGAGTGGGTGTGAGGGTGCACAGAAGTTACCCAGTGAGTCGGTAACCGTTTAAGCTGAATGATGGATGCCTCGAGTTTCATTACACTGTTGTTTTCCCACTTTTGTCTAACTTCAAATATTGTCATAATAAAAAAAATTAATGACCTAAGAACTCAGAAGTACAGCCTACAAGTATATGGACAATTGTTTGTTCCAGTCTAGTTTGAGTAGTAAAACATCTCTCTCATGTGCCACAGAATGCCATTGTGGCACACACAGCACTGTGGTAAACGTGGTTCGCTTCTTGGCGCGCCTGTGCTGAGTCAGAACAGGGACGCTGAGGCTTATCTGGTTCTCTCGCACAACGCTGTCTGGGGAGCCGGTACTGGCGTCTGTGTTTGCAGGGCTAAAGAACATCAGGGCTGCGTTCGGGTGTGCACACCCTCTTACAAAGATCCGCTTAGCAAGCAATGGCCATCGCCTCTCAGCCTCACGCTGAACCCTGCACCTGGCTCCCTCCAAGCCCACACAGGCGGCCTGAAAGGCAGGAATTACCGCAGCGAGGGGACGCCCGAGGACGTCCAGGGCCCCAGGACTTCGGTCCCGGAGTCCGGCCCAGCCAAAGCCGCTGCAGAGGCCTCCACTCTCCTGTGGCGCCTTCTGGCTGGCTTCGCAGGGAGGCGCCACGGCCCACGACGGTGCCCCTCCAGATGCCAAGGCCGGCACTGCAGGGCTGAGAGGACCTCGAGGAGCATGCGTGGATGCGGCTCGATGCCTCTTCAACCTGAGATTACCCAGAGAGGATTTCACACGGGAAGGAAAATGCCATGAGGACATGCAAGGCCCAGTCCCCCTGCCCGAGGCATTTGTCCGGGGAGCATGGCTTCACCCCAGGGTCGGGGAGGCTCAGGACGAGCTGGCCAGGGGCCAAGAACGGCACGGACGTGGAAAGCAAATCCATGTGTCCCGGGCAAGCACAGAGGCCTCACCCGGCCACTCTGGCACACACCACCAGGATTCCAGCTCTCAACCCCAATGCAAGACCCCGGCGTCCAGGAACCAACTCCCGCGAGGCAAAGGGCGCCAACCACCAGCAACGAAGGGCAATGGTGTCCTGGGTGGGCCAGCCGAGCAGTGCTGTGTGCCGGGCACGGGGCTGAGCGCCCAGTGTGCGGATGGGCCCGTCATCTGCCACCAGCCTGGAGAGCAGGGCCACATGAGATGGTGCCTCTCGCTGGTGGCCAAACAAGAGCCTCAGGCTCTCCAAGTCTGACATTCCTGCCCCTGTTCACAACCGTGAACCATGCAGGGATTTTTGTTTTTGTTTTGAAGGAAGTTTCCTTGTTCCTCATCTTCTGGCCTTTTGAGACTGAGCAAAGGGTTAGCGCTCCTTTCCTGCCATGCAAACTTCAGATTCTGCAGGCGAATTGGGAGGGTGAGAGTTGAATGAGAAGAACAGCAGAGGCTGTTCTGCCCACCTCTCTAAGAATTCACGCTTTTGGGCTCTGAGTGGCTCACAGGGAAAACTATATTTAAGAACAAACAAAACACTTTCAAAGGCATTTTAGAGGAAGAGACAAGGACACGGGGCGTGGAAGCCAGGCTCATGTGCCACGCTACAGAGAGATCGGGGAAAGCTGCTTCCATCTGTAAAAACACAGGAGGTGAAATCCCGACCGCCCACCCCGACCAAACACTTTATAACTCCACCCACAGGAAACGTAAGCCACCAGCACTGCTCAGTGTGCCGGTCCACTCTCGGCAGCTAAGCAGCTGGCAAGGATGCCAGAGCTGTGACTCCCTCCCACGTGACCTGGGCCAGCACAATCGCAACATTCCAGGAACCTGCGCTAGGGCAGGAGGCCCCGCCCGACCACAGCACGCGGCCCCAAGCCGCAGGCTGCCCTCCAGAGCCAGGTACCACCGACAGGATTCCCCTTTGAGTTTCCTGGTTACAGCCAGACACTGAAATAAACCGGCTCTTGAAATTGAACCACAGTGCGGCACTTTTATGGCTGTTTTACCTTCGACAAGAATAAAATGTTTTACGGTGTGGTGCCCAGGTCAACACGTCATGCTATGATCTCGGGGCCTGACGGAGCCTTGCTCCAGGCCAGGACCCGTTTCCCTGCAATGGCTGGGCTTCTCGCCCTGCCGGGTCTGATCAGAGCTGTGTTCCACCTTAGCTGAGGAAGTAATAACTGATTCATGTCACATTTTTTAAAACCAGCAAACATTAAGAAGATGATTAGCACACATTATGTGGGAATAAAACTTTCCTTAGAGCTACTCAACCATTCAAACTCTTTAAAAAAAAAACAAAACCTCCAAGCTTGTGAATCTGTCATTCTCCTCTTGCTAACTACTGAGGTACACGTGACATGTAAAGCGCTGGCCATATTTGCTGTATACCCTTTGATGAGCCTGGGGACAGCAGACACTCACGAAGCAACCCCGCAATCAACGCCCATCACCTTCCGAAGTTTCCTCCTGCCCCCTTTCTTATCTATTTACATTTCTGTGGCAAGAATACTAATAGAGGACTGCGTGCACGGTGAATCTCGAGCACACACCAGGGCAGGACTTCTCGCTAACAGGCCCCGTCTCCTGTGGACCTCCTTTCTCTACAAATCCACCTAAGGAACTACACAGGGCACTGTAGAGATGCACGTACAGGGTATCTGGCATGGCACCATCTGCAACAGCATCAACCAGACACAATCAGGGAAGGCTTATTTAAATGAACCAAGGTCCTATCACCAGGGGCAACAATGGACTGATGTACATCTCCACTGACAGGCCAAGATGACCCCAACGCTCTGCGTGCAGGGAAAAAGCAGGCAGCAAAAACGGGACACAAAATATGACCACGGCTCCCGTGAGTCCATGTAATTTCACAAACAGAAGACCAGGGAGAACTGACTCTGAATCTCTTCAGCAGACTTTCTCAAGCACTCAAGGTAAAGTCGTTTTCTTCTCTCCTTTGTTTGTGAATAGTAAAGCTCTTCTATAACAAGTAAGAACGCTCATAATGACTCAAGAAAACAATAACGCTTTATTCCCTTTCTTTCAAAACCCAACACCAGGGCATCGGGGGGTACGCGGGAAGGCACTCTTCCTCTCTCACGGGGCCAGCGCCTCTACTCACACAGTCCCCAGTGACGAGCGTCACAATAATCCCACTGCAATGCTTACGTACTTTTCTGAAATTCTTCCAGCTTTTTAACAGCTTCATCTCGTTCTTGCCTAATTTTGTCACACTAAAATGAGGGGGGAAAAAAAAGAGAAAAGTTAATTTGCATCATAAATTTTAAGTTTGGAAAGGCAAAAGAAAGAACCACCTTATTATAACAGCATTTCTTGGAAAAACGAAAGAAAATTAAAGACCTTAGGAGAGCACCCATGGTCACCTGGTATCTGTACCACCTGCAGCTGACCAACTTTCCCAGTCGTCTCCTCACTCTTGCTATCTCCTACGTGATATCCCGGGGTTAAAATGCGTTCGTTCTTTAAGACAATTGTTGTGCCTCTTCTGAAGGTAGCTGATGCGGCGAACACCCACCTGTAACCCGGTCAGGCGGCCCCAACAGCCTCAGCTATGCGGAACACCGGTGCACACCTGGCAATGGACGGAAAGCTTCCAGAAGGGAAGCAAACGCCACCACACCCCTGAGGACTCCGGAGATCTCTGTGTCCCCAGAAATCCGAATAGAAGGCAGCAAATTAAAAGGAGAGGGAATCAAATATCCCACAGCAAGCACGTGTCACTTACATAAACCAACTTTTCATTTTAAAAAGTGGGCGGAGTCTCTGAGAAGACCCAAGGAGGGAAAACCAGCCACTAGAGCCCCGGGCCTTCTCAGGGTAACTGCACAGGAACAAGGTCTCGCTCTGACGACGTCAGTGAAGGCTTCACGAGCCCAGCGCTCACTGTGAGGACGGAATTCAGTCTACACTGGATTTCATATAACAAAGAGGTGTAACACACTGTATAACCATTGCCATCAAAGTATCTAAAACGTGAAACGCTGAGATTTGTTCCTGGGAACACAATTCCCTATGAGCACTGTATACAGAAAGCACAACTTTAAATTACACTTGCTTCCTGGTCTGTCAAATCTATTGGGATTTCATTCCTTTTGTGGTCTGTGATTTCAAACATCAATGGCTAAAGCATGACAGTGCCAGTGGTCATTTGAAAAATCCACATTAACACAGTGCGCTCTTCTCATCTTTCAGATCGGTTAAAGCTGCAAAGTCTGATGCCAGGAGCTGGAACCTCCCCATGATGCTGGCGGACAGGTAAACTGGTTTAATGACTTTGGAAAGAAACGTCTAACTAATGCGAAAATACACATACCCTGTGACTCAGCAATTCTGCCTCTAGGTGTACACACCCAGAGAACGTCTAGCAATGAGTCCAAGATGATCTGTATAAAAATCTCCAGGATTTATGATGACAGTAAATCACACATGTTCATAGAGAGCAGGGAGAGTGTTACACGTATAACATGTAACACATGTTGCATGTCTAAAGCTACATGTCTCAACATCCACAGATCTCAAAAAGCATCATGTTGAATCAAAGGAGAGGCAGATTTCTATCAAATGACTGCTTAAGCACACAAAACATTTCACATATTTATGTTAAAGACGCGAAGTGGAAGAGGACAGATTCTAGGAGTCCGGAAAGGGAATGGGACCAGGGTGGGGGACACAGGGGACCCTTCAGGATTCCCTGCAGCTTTTTCATTTAAAAGAAGTTACTGTTGTGCAGTAGGTATTTGGCATATTATCCTTTGCTCTTTTGGGGGCTTTTAAAATGTTTTAGAAATAGAAAAGCAAGAAGTACGCAGTCCGTTTTCCCTTTCAGGCTCTTAGGAACCACGGAACTGTTTGACAAGCCTATCTCGGCACGCCGGGGTGAACCCTGAAGCAGGAGCACCCCGCTGCACCGGCAGAGCTGCTCGCCACATCCATCTCAGACCCCCCGAAAGGATCCAGGCTGGACCAAGGACCATTTCCCAAGGGAAGAGGCACACTCTTTCTCGATGGTTTCCTTGTGGAAATCCATCCTCTTAATCATCATTAGCAAACAGTTTCCAGTTCCAACTTAACAGATAACTCTGTCCTTTTTTTTGTGATTAAAATGCTAACCACCCGAGCTCTGGGTTCCTGTAGGTTTTTCTTAGCCCTCTCCCTAACCAGAGTGGACCACGCCAGGTGGAAGAGCCCTTCATTCTGATCCTGCTGGCCAGCTGCTTCTGGAATGTTCCTCTTGGCTTCTAGATTTGGCTTTTGGACTTCCCACCACTCCTGCCGAGCTGCCCACCCTGTCTCCTAAAATGCACAGGATAGTCTGAGACACAAAAACAAACCTAACTTCAGCCTCGACCCAAAGTCCTGAGTCGTGACTGCCAAATGAAATCCATGCAGTCTTTTAATTTCCTGTTTCTTAATCTGGCGTTTCTGAAAACATGAGCTGCCCTGTGAGGACTGTCTTCCCCCAGGAGCTGGCGTCTGACTTAATGCCACTTGGGTCCCCTCTACGATCTTCTCTCGTGAAGGAATCAGAGGTTGACTCAACTCTCACTTACACAGCCACATTCTTCACTAAGACTCTGCACCACAAGAGCATTAAACAGGGACGGTGCTGTGTCACATCAGGTCTCAAAAAGCCACCAGATGACATCAAATAAAAACCGCCAACTCAGCTACCCTTTACTCATGAGCAACATGAGACAATCTTGGCCTTCGTAGGCGGGCAATGGCGGCCCAGAACTAAGACTTTACATCCACGCTCTCTACTATCAATTTTTTAGAGAAACAGAGAGCCAGCCAGCCAGCCAGCCAGCCCTGGTCACTGGTTCACTCCCCAGATTCCACGAGCAGAGAACTCAATCCAGGCCTCACATGGTGGCAGGGGTCCAGGTTCTTGAGCCATCCCCACCGCCCACCCGGGGGCACACGTTAACAGGAAGCAGGAAGCGGGAGTTGGGCAGAATAGCCACAGGGCAAATGCAGGCACTCTACTATGGAATTGTGGGTGTCCCAAGCAGCGCCATAAAACTCAGCCCCACTGCTCTCTGCCCTTGAGGCCAGGGAGACAGGTGCTGGTTAGTAATGGCCGGACGCCGGGCTCACCCCAGCAGCAGGTACCCAGTTTCTAGAGCCCATCGGTCCACATTCACACCAGCCCTCTGGCTCTCACTAGCAGATTCACAAGCTGTCTCCCGGCCCCAGCTGTGTCCTATCAGGGGTCTTCACATGGCTTTGCTTTCTATTTTCTGCACACATTATCACAGAACTGGCAGCCACAGAATTTACCATCTGCTATGCTGAAAGGGGTGTGTGCCGGGAGCGGGGGACTCTACACATGCAGCCAATGTGGCTTCCTTATTTCACACCAGAGCAGGAATCCAAACACACTCTCCCTTCGTCACTGCAGGCGAACCAGGAAAAATGTCTGCAACCTTCCTGTCCTACAGGGAGAAGTGAGCGAGGCCTCCGGGCCCCGCGGGGGTGGAGGGCAGGGGGGATGCTTCATCTTTCCACCACCCAGAAGCCCCTCGCCCATGCCAGCCCTGCCTCCAGCCTGCTCACGCAGCTGCACCATTTGTGCAAACTGCTTCTTTTTGTGTGAGAATTGCTCATGAAGACTCTGCAATAGCAACAGATGTGCTTGGGCCTGCATCACTTAATTATGATGCCCAACGACTCTCTGCAGCTCAGGGCTGGGGCAGAACCCAGCAGCACGAGTGCCGGCTGGTTTGAGGGTGCTGGGTAGCATCATGGCTCCTCTCCAGTCTCTGTGTTGGCCCTTTACGAAGTGGGAGATGGACCAGAGGGTGGCCGTGCTGGTGTTGAAAGGCCTCGATAGCAGAAGCTCTGGCTATTTTCTGCACTTCTTCCTTGAGCCTCGTGTAGGCAGACACTCGGCTTCTAACACTAAACCCAGACTCCAGAGCACCGGCAGGCAGATTCACAGAGCAAAGTCTTTCTGGTCCCCTACATGGGCAGCTCAGTTTTTTCTCCCGCTCTGTCATCCCAATGTCAATGTCAATGTCAATACCAGAATGTCTGCGGAACAGGGCTCAGTAGAAGTCCAGATAACTGATGTAAATACCAAGACATCTTTATATTTCATTGTGGGTATGTTTTCAGTAAGAAAAAACTTAACATTCTGAATTGTCTACCTTCCACTAATGTAAACATTTCATTTTCCTGGTGCACAAATTCAGTGGAAAGTTTCTAGCCTACAGATAGTACAGTGTGAGGTCCAAGAAGCGGGGACATCCATGCACACACAAAACACCAAGAGACTGGGCAATCGTACACACAGTCAACAGAAGCTAACTTCGCAGCAAGGATCTCCGGTATCCACTGAACGTTTCTAGCTCCCTCCTCTGAGCACTGGGCTGCCATACACAGCACCTACACGTGGCGTGCACTGTCATTAACACAGCCACCATGTTCCCACAAACCTCAGATCCACCCAGAGAGATCAGCAATGAAACCAGCACTCACGAAGACACTGGGCAGAGTGGGAGGAAGGCTCTGCTGCAGCAGCACCTGGCCCACTCAGCCCCGGCACCGAATCTGAACGCTGACTCCGCATCACTCATCTTTAAGTCCATTCCTTTTGTGTGCAGTCACAAGGTTTGAACATCTAAACCTGTAGGACATGTGTGCGCCTGCTTTAGAATCCGGGGTGATGCAGTGAGAGGCGCATCAGACGGTCTGTGGGAATAATGAACAATTCTATTGCTCCATCCATGTCAGTCTGTCTAGAAGGCAACTGAGCTTCCCGGGTCTCTGCATGCTGGCTCACCACAGAGAGTACAACACAGGAAACCATTCCCACCAGGATGGAATTTTGCTCTCCTCTCTTTTAGGTTCTTCTTTCTTCCAATTCAAAGTTCTTTCCCTCCTTTTTTCACAATAAACTAAAGAAGCAGTAGCTGCCCCCAAAGCTGCCTTACAGCATTCTCCAAATTCTAGGTATTGTGTGTGAGATGGAAACACATGTCATCAGAACAGAGATCCTTGCTCTTTGTTTCTGGATAGATTGCTGTTAATAAGAGACTCATTTTCACTTTCAAACTGCTAAGTAATTACTTTTTCTCTGGCACAACCACTTGCCACTCTGTCTCAAAGAAACTGCATGTATGTGGATGTATTATGCATGAACAGTTAGCATAATGGATGCATATCTCGCTCTTTAAAGTGGCTTCTTTATTGATTTTTTTTTCAAATAAAAAATAAAATACTTTGGGACCTTCACCTCTGAATACTACCCAAGAGGATAGAAATCGTAACAATAGGCAAGTAAGCCAAGACGCAAACAGTATCATGTATCTTGCTTCTTGAAACATAAGTCTTGGAAAGTGTCTGTCTCCTTCTCTTTTCATTCATTGTTCCTGGCAAGCTGACAGAACCGCCCCATGCATGATGCACAGCTACAGCGGCCTACCCAAACGACGCCTAATCAGCCACTTAAACATTTATGCACTTCAAAACTCCATCACAGAACATAATATTAAACACAAATACTTACTATTTAACGCCAGACATTCTCCTATTATACAGATTTCCTTCTTTCTATGCACACTCCACACACACACACACACACACACACACACCCGTCACCCTGAGAAATGAGAAAGCTAGTCCATTCAAAGCTCAAGGAGGCTCCCCCCTCACACATACACAGGAACAAGCCCCAGCGGATGATGACAAAGATGCTGTGTGAGTCAGAAGACAATGCCCTCCAACTGTAGATGTGTGACTGACACTAGAATATGGTGGTTGTTACACAAGCAAAGCAAAACATTTTATTTGGTTGATTTCAAAATATACAGTCATCTATTTTTCCATATTCAAAAATACAGATTTGGAAAAGTCGCTGAGTGCAGTGCTACAAGCTCTCTTGGTTTTTCACACACTGCTGATAATGCCATTGAGAAAATGGGCAAGAAATGCCAGCAGGTAGCCAGTGCTTTCAAAAATTCCCACTTATCTTGACGTTAAAAAATACCAAGTCACAAATTTTTTACATTCCAATTCAACCCACACCACTTGATTATATTCTATTTAATATTTTGATAATAATGTGATAAGTACATAAGAAACATGAAGCTGTTTTAGTGCACAAAGCAATTAATTATGCTTGTGGGGGAGTTAAGAGACTGAAAAAAAAAAAAGCGACATTTAAGCCAAGCACCAGACTACAAAAGTTCGTCACAATGGGAAGAGGAGCCACTGCTCTCTGCTGCTTCCGTCCCGCCAGCAGGCTCTCAGCATTCTCTCCCGGCTGTACAGTGTGCCAGCTGCCTGTGTCCCTCACTAGACTGGTCTTACTCAGGAGGACGACCTGTGTGTGTGTTTCATTACACCCTGGTACTAAGAAGGCCTTCAACAAAAAGTGTTCCCTTTAAAAAAGCTCTCCTTTATAAACTCAAACACATTCTGATTCCACCCTCAAATTTAATGATAAAAATCACAAAGCCGGGGCGAGTTAAGACACACCCACATCGCCCATGGCTGCACCTGGCTCAAAGCCCCATCGCAGACTCCTGAACCCAGTTTCCTACCAATGCAGACTCTGGGAGGCAGCAGGCGGTGATGGCTCAAGTGCTCGGGTCTCTGCCACCCATGCGGAAGAGCTGGATTCCATTCCTGGCTCCCCGCTTCTGCCTGATTTAGCAGGGCCTTTGAGAGCCTTTGAGGAGTGAGCCAGTGGATGGAGTTCCCCCTCTCTGTCATCTGTGTCTCTTTCAAATAACAAAACTTAAAAAAAAAATTAAAAGAAGAGGCCAGTACTTGCTAGCACTGTGGCGCAGTGGGTTAAGCCATCACCTCTAGGGCCAGCATCCTGCATGGGTGCTGGTTTGAGTCCAGGCAGCTCCACTTCTGATCCAGCTCCTTACTAATGCAACTGAGAAAGCAGAGGGACATGGCCTGAGTGCTTGGGTCCCAGCATCCACATGGGAGACCTGGAAGAAGCTCCTGGCTCCTGACTTCAGCCTGGCCCAGTCCTGGCTGTTCAGGCCACTGGGGGAGTGAACCAGTGGATAGAAGCTTGCGCGCACACTCTCTCTCTCTCTCTCTCTCTCTCTCTCTCTCTCTCTGCAACTGACTTTCAAATAAGTAAATAAATCTTAAACACACACATACACACAAATGGATGAACATTCCATTTTTCCTAAAAAGGGATAACTGCAAAGGAAAAGATCAATTAAAACACTGGCCCACGCCAGCCGCCCCCCACCTTCTAATCTTATCCTTGAAATGCAAGACGTCAGGATCGCTACAAAGGTAAATGCACACATTCAGATGTGCACCGGATACAGCTGACATTTAACTTTCAGGTTTTTAACACGAACTGATGGACGGTTAAGACAGATGACGCAGAAAAGTGTTGAATCTCATCATGTGCTGTGGAAAGCTCATGCGCTAATAATAATAAATTAAGGGAAAATAATGGACCCTTATGGAAAACTAGTCAATAGGCTCCTACAAGGTTACCTATTTCTAAAAGAACACTATGGCCAGAAGCCTCTAGACTCTGCCGGTAACCATTGAGGCAAACTTGGACGTGCACTCCGGGCCCGAAGGCCTGTGCTCCCCTCTGTGGAACGGGCTGCCGCGGGCATCGGGAGCACGAGATGAGTTCAGAGAACTCGGATGTCCCATTGCGGCTTCCTTATAAACTTGGCCTCTAAGCAACTGCCTTGCCCAAAGCATATCACGCAGAAACTCCATGCGAGGCAGGAAAAAATCCCATGCAAAGGAGCCGCAGCTACTGCCTGTGCCGTGGATACGGTTCAAGGCCTGGCGGCCAGGACAGACACAAGGCATACGTGTAGCGGGGAGAAAGACCTTGCCATGGATTTCTTTGCCTCTGCCTCCTACCCCCATTCATGCAAAAGCTCCCCACAGCACATCGACCAGGGAAAAAGCAGCCTTGCTCCAGACACCACCGGTGGCTGGCTGCAGGGATCGCGGGTGGACGCGCGGGCGTGGACCAGACAAAGCTCCCCCAGCCAGCCCGACACAAGAAGTGCTCTCTCGGGGAAAATGGTGTTCTCCATTTACCACCTCCGGAACTCGGGCTGCTTTTACTCATTCTGTGCCGTATAAAAGGCTTTTATTATATGTTTCCCTCCTTTGTAACAGAGTCCCCCCTGCTCGGGGGAGAAACCTGCAGCAATAAGCGAGCTCGTCTTTGAACAGAAGATAAACAGAGTGCGGCCAACTTCAAGCCACTCGACTTTGTTTTAGCCAACCGCACGGCGTTCCACGTCGCTTTCAGTTCTTCTCCGCCCGTCTCAGTTAATAGTTATTTTTAAAGGATCAGGACAGAAGCCGGTCGATAATGCTCATGGCTGTCACAAAAGTATGAGGCCATTCTCTCTGCAGAGGACACGCAAACAGTTAATGCGCCGGGGTCATTTCTTTTACCAAATGCGTTTTACGTACAATTCCACTTGCATACCAGATGGTTCCCTTAAAACCCCACTGCAGGAAGTGATTCTTGGTTAAACAGCCATGGGCACCAGCACCGGGAGATGCTGGTGGAGCAGCACCTATGGGGGGGGCTGGGGGGGAGTCGAGGGGGGGTCTACACACACGCGAGGACTGAAGAAGGAAACGAGGAGTGGACTGCGCCTCCTCTTGCATTGCTGCTTCTCTTGCAGACTTCTTCCGCTACCGCTTGCTCTCCCGGCCCCGTCTTCCAGGTGAGTCCAGGGTCCGCAGCCTGCTGGCTCTGCCCCTCCTGGGCCAGCAGCGACATGCAGGAGACTTCGGTCCGCCGACTCCGCCTCTGGCTGTGTCTCAGGGAAAGTGGCTCAAGCTATCCGAGGACCACCCGTTAGATCTGCTTTTAAATGATGGGGTCCCAAGGATGCAGGATCTAAGTCTCCTCTCTGTTTAGATTCTCAGGACATCTGGGAATTTAGGTGGTCATGGTGTGGGAATTAAAAATCTTGCCAAACTATTTTCTGGGACTGTCTTACCAGATTACAGATGCACGCATCAGCCACCTCTACCACGGATATTCTCACCACTCCACCTACTACTTCCCACATCATCTGATACAGAAAAGAAAGGAAACCTTTTATCAAAAGAAGTATTTGTTTATTTCTTTATTTGAAAGGCAGAGTTAGAGAGGGAGAGAGGAAGAAAGAGAGTGAGAGAGAGAGTTTCCATCTGCTGGCTTACTCCCCAAATGGCCACAACAATTGGGGCTGGGCCAAGCTGAAGCCAGGAGCTTTTTCCAGGTCTCCCAGATGGGTGCAGGGGCCCTGGGACTTGGGCCATCTTCTGCTGCTTTCCCAAGCGCATTACCAGGGAGCTGGATTGGAAGTGGAGCAGCCAAGACTTGAACTGGTACCCACATGGGTTGTTGTCATTGCAGGCAGCAGCTTAGCCTGCCGTACCACAGCCCAGCCCCGAAACTTAAGATTTCAAATACCAAAGATTTATTTACAAAGGAACCTTAAAGCCAGGTGGGGGCAGGCCTAGTGCTAAGACACCACTTCCCATGTCAGAGTCTGATTCCAGCTCCTGCCCCTGACTCTAGACTCCTGCTAATGGAGACCCTAAGAGGCAGCAAGTAATGGCTCAATTAATTGGGCTCCTGCCCACCACCAAGGGAAACTGGATTGAGCTCCCAACTCCCAGCTTCGGCCTGGCACAGCCCTAGCCACTGCAGGCAAACCAAAGGAATCAACAGCAGGTAGGCGCTCCGTCTGTCTCTTATCTTTCTCTGCCTCTCAAATTAAACACATACATTTTTTAAAAAATCAGCTAGAAAATGATCTGAGTCTATTAAGAGGAGAAAGAGTTAAATATGATTCTAAAGAGCCCAATAAATAATGCCAAACGTCTAACAGATATTTAGCTGTCAATTTTCATTACAGCTCTGACTCTGAAATGTTAGAGACGAGGTTTTCTAATGGTCAGTGGTGCTAACTGTGTTCTTTAACAACCACTGAAGACTGCTCCCTTGGGTTTCCACCGGGGACATCATGTTTCAGAAAACCGGTCTATCAAAGTCATTTTAAATGAAGTCTCACTTATATCTAAGGCCAAAAAAGCATCATTCTGCTTCTTCTCTCCTATTGTGCATTTCCTGTTCTTTCTCTTGTCTGACCTTGGCTTGCTCTTCCATTTGTTTCCTCCCTAAATTCACAGGTGAAAAAAAATATATACACACTCGAACACATGGGCGAAGAGTCACAAATCTTGAATGGACATTTTCAGAGGTTAATGATGGTAAAGGATACAACTTGCAAAGGTAAGCAGAAGTCTATCATTCACCAGTGAAAGAACAAAATTGCTGGAGCCCCTGAAAATGTACCAGGTCTCCCCGTCTCCCGGCTGGGAGTTTCTTGACCTCTGGCATATGGTTCATGGAGAGAGAGCGGGCTCACCCGCAGAAGCGTGTGCAGAAGCTATGTGGAGGCACGTGGGCTAAACACCAGAGACCAAGTCCATGGAGTCCTTTCCAGAGGCCCGAAGGTAGGTGCCCCCGGCCTTCTAACCCCACCACCAGAATCCCAGACCTGGCTGCTGGGGAGAAGCACAATTCCCGGCACTTGAGTGGCTTGGCCTGGTGCCTCGCCGCAACCCCCGGGCTGCGCCCACTGTGGCCGGCTTGCTATTCTTTACCATCTGGAGCTGGACTTGGTATTTGCTTGAACCACACACACGCAAGAATAAAGAAAAAAAGAGAGAGAGAAAAAACCCAACCCTCATTCACATTGAGCTGAAATTGGTGGCTGAACAATTGACTATGCAGCCTGAGGCTTTCACACATGGAAGAAAGGGGAGAGGGGGAAGCACAAACCTTCTCCTTTGTTTTCTGGTTCTCGGCCCTGAGGTCTTCATATTCGCCTATTGCTGAAAGAGAAGAGAAAGCACGTTACAGCAGGACAACAAGTTACAGCCACGGCCAGGGAGGGGCAGGGCGGGGAAGAGCCCACGGGGAGCACAGCTGCTCTCTGTGGGCCAGGGAGAAATGGAGACCACGGCAGATGTGAGCCCACCAGGGTGAAGACCATCGGGGAGACCTGGGGACCAGTCCCCTCGCCTGCACGATGCTCCTGTGAGAGGCTGCAGGTGTGTGACCCCCGACGTCCCGCCTGCCGCTGTTAGTCTCTGCTGCTCCGCTCAGAGGTTCATTCAGAGAATCAGCCTCCAGCAAACCCAGGAGGACACGTCGCACGCCTGCTTCCTCCACAGAGCCAAGGGCTGTATGGGGCTTGGGCTTGCAACAGCCTATCTGGGGCCAAGACTGTCGGTCACGGAGCCACGTCCAGACACCAGCCAGGCTCACATCACTAAAGTGCGAACAGTTCCCAACAGTCTACACGTTCTTCCAACCACATGAGGGGAGAAAATCTTGACCACTTAAAAAGCCTCTGTTGCCAGGAAAATTAAGCCCCCTCAACCCCCAGTCCATCTTCGAGCAGAGCAGCGCCGGTCGGCACCCTCCTGGCCGACAGTGGGAAACTCGAGGCACGCTAAGGCCGAGGAAGGGGAGTGGCCACTGTCGGTGATGGTGTGACAAGCAGCTCCTTGACTGACGCTGGCCACCAAAGAGAACCAAAACCTCAGTTTTTCCAGTTTCTATGAATCCTAAGTATGAAGACGGAAATAAGAGCTCTGAAACCAGTAGTCTCATCTGACCAGTCATTCTAGAAACGCACTACTCTGACGCTCCCCAAAACAGACGACCACGGCAAAGGACAGGCCGCGTCTCCTCCAGCAGTGGGCCAGGGGGTTCAGAATGGCTCCTGTGAGGGTCGGACCGGAACCTTAAAAGCTGATTCAAATTAACAAGAGCTTTATAGGATAATCCACCGATGTCCAGAAGTTTCATTAGTACCCAGTGAGCACTTAAATAAGAATTAATAGAGAATTTTATGGAAGCCATACCCCAGAAGAGTCCTTGAACGTTAAACAGACTGTAAGACGGCTGAATGTATGCATGCAAAGATACCGCCCTTTTGAAAAATCACTGTATTTCCAACAGAAAAACTGAGACCACAGAATGAAGCCCTCTGCACACCAGCTCCCCATCACTCCCCGCCCCCTGCACACCCCAGCCACTTAGTATAAACTAAACTCTCCTTGGACCTGAAAAAAAATCAAGGAGATGTGCCCCTCTTGAACACAAAAGAAGTAGGAGGTGAGTGAGAGAGTGTAAAAGTGTGCACTGACACCACTGGGTAGTCTGTGGTCATGGTCCCAAAACTTATTATTAGCTCTAATACCCTTTCAAAAAATAAACACAGCAACATCTCAGTGAGAGACTGTGATTTAGGTTGACTTGACATTTAAATGTATCTGTGGACGAAGCTGAAAAATCAAAATGGATTTAACACACTCTATTACTGGTGACCTGCCTCACAGACACACAAAACAAACGGTAAAGGCTCATAAAACCATGATCTCACACTGACATTAAGAAATTTCTTTCTATTTAGAACATGGGATAATGGCTTTGAAGGCTTTGTAAAATACTGATACTATTCCCCCATTACACTGCCAACGGAAGCCAGACCAAACACCGTACACTCCCAATCACGGGGTCTTTATGAAAAGCATGAATTAAGAACCCTTCACCTATCACATTTTAATGGAAAACACGGATAATATGCTTTATTGTGGCCATGTACAACTTAAAAATAAGTACAGCTAAGTGCAAGGAAAGGGGAAGGGAGGCGAGAATCCAACCACTTGGCAGCAGGAAGCGGAGTGGGGGATGGAGCACGAAAGGACGGGAAGACGTCTACTTTATTCCCTCGAAGTTCAAGCTCACTGCCCTAAACAATATGCAGACACACAGGCAAATAGACAAACCCACCCTCGGTTACACATAGGTAACCCCATCCCTGCAATTCTGACAGAAATCGAAGCGGGCCACGTATCATTCAGCCATTTCTCTTAGGCAGTGGGGAGGGGTCACAGAGGAAGCTGTGTTGTTGTTTCAGAGCCAGCTCAACAGTGAACACTTTTTTAAAAAGATTTATTTACTTATTTTGAAAGAGTTATAGAGTGACAGGGAGAGAGACAGAGAGATTTTCCATCTGCTGGTTCACTCCCCAGCAACCTCTGCTGGCCAGGCCAAAGCCAAAGCCAGGAGCTTCAGCTGGGTTTCCCACATGGGTGGCTGGGGCCCAAATGCTTGGGCTGTCTTCAGCTGCTTTTCCCGGGCCATTAGCAGGGAGCTGGATCCAAAGTGGAGGAGCCGGGACTTGAACCAGCACCTTATGGGATGCCTGCATCGCGAGTGGATGCTTTACCTGCTATGCCACAGGGCTGACCGCACAGCGAGCATTTTAAAAAGTGAGTTTGTATGGCCAGTGCTGTGACATAGCAGATAAAGCCACCACCTGCAGTGCTGGCATCTCGTATGGGCACTGGTTCGAGTCCCGGCTGCTCCACTTCCGATCTAGCTCTCTGCTGTGGCCTGGGATAGCAGTAGAAGATGGCCCAAGTTCTTGGGCACTTGCGTGGGAGACCTGGAGGAGGCTCCTGGCTTTGGAATGGCGAAGCTCCGGCCATTGCAGCCAATTGGAGAGTGAACCAGCAGATGGAAGACCCCCCCCCCCCCTCTCTCTGCCTCTCCTCTCTTTGTGTAACTCTGACTTTCAAGTAAAATAAATAAATGGTAAAAAAAAAAAAAAAAAAAACCTGAGTCTGCACAGCCCAAGTGATGCAATGGCAGAGATCCTCCAGATCCCGAACTACCCAGTGCAGGAGGAGAGATGACTAGAACTGATTCCTGCCACACGAAGGACACCCAGAGCCTGGGCGGGCTGACTGGCACCGTGTATGCCACCATATTCTAAGTCACACAGGACGGAGAGAACACACAGCCTAACCCCGGCCTACGTGCTTACGGCCTAGGAGACCTTGGGCCATCAGTTATCTGAGCCTCAGCTTCCCCCTCTGGGAAACGGGACACTACTGCACGGCTCTCACAGTGCTGATGCAGCAAGGGGCTGGTGCAATCTGATGCCCACAGCCCCAGTCAGGGGACCCGGGCTCCATGTCCACTCTTTCTGATAACCAGCTCAGGGCCCCACTCCAGCTTCCTGCTAATGGGCACCCTGGGAGGCAGCAAGGGATGGCCCAAGTAGTTGGGTCCCTGCCACCACGTGGGAGGCCTGGATTGAGTTCCTGGCGCCCAGCTTCAGCCTGGCCCAGCCCCAGTCACCACAGGCATCCGGGAAGTGAACTAGCAGGTGGGAGCGCCCCCCACCATCTCAACGAAATAAATCATCACTTTGAAAAACGGATTTTAGAAAGAGTAATGAGTTACTACATACGAAGGCATATGCTACATGTTTCATACATGTGAGCCGCGTGGGCATTGTGGTGCAGCTAGTTAAGCTGCTGCCTGCGATGTGCATTCCACAGAGTGCCGGTCCAAGTCCCAGCTCATGTGCTTCTAGTTCAACTCCCTGCCAATGCACCTGGGAAGGCAGAAGATGGCCCGATGTGGGAGACCCGGATGGAGCTCCTGGCTCCTGGCGTCAGCCTGGCCTAGACCACCGAGGGGTGAGCCAGCAGATGGAAGACCGCTCTCTCCCCCTCCCCCTCCCTCCCTCTCTCCCCTCATCGCTGTCTTTCAAATAAAGAAAATGCAGACATCTTTTAAAAAACATACAGGTTAGCCATGGTGATCATCAGAGAGACAGCAAAGGACAAGGAATCCTGTGTCCATGATGAGAGAGACTGGGCTCTTCCCTAATGCCCTCAGTCTCGGGCTCGCCTTTGTCCCACATGGCCTGACAGATGGCAGCAACCTGGAAAAAGGTCATCTCGGAAGCCTGGGGTACTGCTTCCTCCCCGAGATAAAGGCAGCGAGGAGGGGCAGGGAGTGTGCAGTGTGAGTGGCCGCACGGCAGAGCTGGACTTCCGGTCCTGGTCATACATGGGAGCCCTAAAACCACAGACCTCAGGCCCCTCCACCCCGGCCTCCTCACCCCGGGTTCTGGGTTCACTCTTCTGGGGTGCAGCTCAGCACCCCTAGTTTCTGAGACGCGACTGTCCAGTAATTCTAACATGCAGCCAAGGTGGGACCCACTACTTAAGAGCACAGAATGGAAGAAAAAGGAAGATGGAAGGGGGAGGAACGAGGGGAGGAGCAGGCAGAGCACGTGTCTGCAGGCATGCCGGCTTTCTATCTGCTGACCCCTTAATGCCAAGGCAAGGGGTTTTCTTTCCAAGCTGCAAATGATGACAGCCAACCCCGAGGCAGCTCGGAGAGAAGACCGAGTTGCTTCAGAAACCAGCCAGGGACGCCATGGGCAGGGGACCTGGAGGGTTTTAGCACTGAAGTCCAGCATCCCTGCCCACCTCTCCGACCCGGGCAGATCCCCACCCTGCCTTCAGCACCAGTTCCAGACCAGCACCTGCAGCCAGTACTTTCCAGAGCCACACCACCCAGGCCACAAGCGGCTGAATTTTAACCGATGAAAATAAAACGTAAAATTCAGTTCTGTGGCATGAGGCACTTTCAAGTGTCCAACAGCCACCACGCTGGACCGCGGATAGAGAAGCTCTCGAGCGCAGGGGGGAGACTACTGGCCAGTACAATTCAAGGCACCGCGGCCCCTCCAGCTGACCACATCGGAAAGTAAGCTCACAGCATCCCCCCACCCAGCTTCCCACTTCCTGCAGGCCGGGTCTCCCTTTACGGGGTCGTCACCTCCCCAGCCTCACACTACACGTGGGATCGACCTTGAGTGCCCACTTTCCTCTCCCTCCAAAGGACAGTCACTCTGCATGGATCTCTGCAAAAGGCTCTCCAGCCTGCCGTTCCTCCACTCTAACTCAGACCCTCAGTCCTGCCACAACCCTCAGCTCCAGCTCCCCTATCCCAAGCTCATTCTTTACACGGTGGTTAATTAGCATTACGACAAAGAAATCTAGTCATGTAATTTTCTTTTTGTTTTTTAAGATTTTATTTATTTATTTGAGAGGTAAAGTTACAATGAGAGGGAGAGACAGTGAGGAAGGTCTTCCTTCTGTTGGTTCACTCCCCAAATGGCCGCAACGGCCGGAGATGCGCCGATCTGAAGCCAGGAGCCAGGAGCCAGGAGCTTCTTCCGGGTCTTCCCAGGCGGGTGCAGGGGCCCAAGGACCTGGGCCATATTCCACTGCTTTCCCAGGCCACAGCAAAGAGCTGGATTGGAAGACGAGCAGCCGGGTCTCAAACTGGCACCCATATGGGATGCCGGCGCCCAGGCAGAGGATTAACCTACTGCGCCACAGCACCGGGCCCTTATTTTCTTCTTTCCAAACCTTCAGAGACCTTAGCGTCGCCTCCGGGAGTGCCACTGTCCGCCTGCCACCCTGTCTCAAAGCTGCAAGGGGCTCCACTGCCCAAAGGCCCAGAGGTGCCTGAACCCACCACCACCTTTCCTACCCAAGAGCCTTTGCAAATGTCTTCCCTTCTGCCTGCAAGATCTCTCCCTGCCCCCACCCCCACCCCACCCTCCCTGCTTTCTCCTTCACAATGCAATTCAATTGTCATTTCATCTAAAAGTCCTTGCCCATCTGCCTCAGGCAAAACCAGAGCTTGCATTTCAATAATCACCACAGTACGCTTTCATACACACAGGTTGAGCATTTTTTTTAAAAAGATTTATTTATTTATTTATTTGAAAGCGTTACACAGAGAGGAGAGGCAGAGGGGGAGAGAGAGAAAGAAAGAGAGAGAGAGAGAGGTCTTCCATCCGCTGGTTCACTCCCCAAAAGGCCACAACAGCCAGAGCTGGGCTGATCCGAAGCCAGGAGCCAGGAGCTTCTTCCGGGTATCCCACACAGGTGCAGGGGCCTAAATACTTGGGGCATCTTCCACTGCTTTCTCAGGCCATAGCAGAGAGCTGGATCAGAATCGGAGCAGCCGAGACTCGAACCGGCGCACATATGGGATGCTGGCACTGCAGGCGGTGGCTTTACCTGCTATGTGACAGCCCTGGCCCCGGGTTGAGCATTGTTAATCTGAACATCCTCTGAAATGTGAAGCTTACTTATTTATTTATTTGCACAGTCAGATAGACAGGGCTCCCATCTATGGGTTCACTCCCCAGTGCCCACAACAGCTGGGACTGGGACTGGGCCAGGCTGAAGTCAGGATGAGAACTCGATCCAGATCTCCCACGTGGGCTGCAGGGACCCAACTACCTGAGCCACTACCACTGCCCCCGGGGTGGGCGTTACCAGGGAGCTGGAACTGGAGCCCAGACGCTCTGACATGCCATGTGGGCCCTCAACCGGCATCTTAACTCCCAGGCCAAACACCAGCCCTGATATCTGGACTTTCTGTGTGGCTCCGTCTGTACTTTGCAAGTCCATGCAGTGTTTGCTAACCTGGAAACACCCTAAATCTGAAGCACTTTAGGTCCCAAGCATCCCAGACAAGGGGTACCCAACCAGGATCTCTATTAGAACATCTACATACAGGAAATCTTCAAAAAGTTCATGGAATGTGTGTACTCTAAACTCTACATGGATTTCAACAAATTCTTTGCACCAAAATAAACCTCCCACTCAGTTCACTAAGATGCACCCTATACTCAACTCAGAACACCAATCACAGTCCATGCCTGTGCTGCATGGACAATGGCTCATGTAAAATCTATGATGCAATGCAAGGCAAATGTTAAGGATAAAGCCGCCACCTGCTGTGCTAGCATCCCATATGGGTGCTGGTTCGAGTCCCAGCCACTCTACTTCCGATCCAGCTCTCTGCTGAGGCCTGGGAAACCAGTGGAGGATGACCCAAGTATTTGGGTCCCTGCACCTGTGTGGGAGACCCAGAAGAAGCTCCTGGCTCCTGGCTTCAGGTTGGCTCAGCTCCAATTGTTGCAGCCAATTGGGGAGTGAACCAGCGGATGGAAGATCTCTCTCTCCTCCCTCCCTCGCTGTGTAACTCTTTCAAAAAAAAATTTTTTTTTAAAATCATTTAGTTATTTGAAAGTCAGAGTTACACAGAGAGAGAAGGAGAGGCATGGGGGTGGGGGGGAGATCTTCCATTCGCTGGTTCACTCCCCAATTGGCCACAATGGCCGCAGCTTCGTCCATCCAAAGCCAGGAGCCAGGGGGAGCTTCTTCCGGGTCTCCCACATGGGTGCCATCTTGTACTGCTTTCCCAGGCCATAACAGAGATCTGGTTCGGAAGTAGAGCAGCCAGGACTCGAACTGGCACCCATATGAGATGCCAGCACTGCAGGCGGCAGCTTTACCCACTATGCCACAGTGCTGGCCCAAATAAATAAATCTTTAAAAAAAGAAAAATGAAGGCACAAAGGGCTGGTGCTGTGGTACAGTTGGTTGAAGCCTTGGCCTACAGTGCCCGCATCCCATATGGGCACCAGTTCAAGTCCTGGCTGCTCTACTTCCAATCCAGCTCTCTGCTATGGCGTGGGAAAGCAACAGAAGGTGACCCAAGTCCTTGGGCCCCTGCACCCACATGGGAGACCAGAAGAAAGCTCCCCTCCTGACTTTGGATCATATCAGCTCCAGCCACTGCAGCCATTTGGAGAGTGAACCAGCGGATGGAAGACACACACCCCCCACCCGCCTTCTCTGTTTCGACCTCTCTCTGTACTTCTTTCAAATAAATGAAATCAATCTTAAAAAGACACACACACACACAAAGGCACAACAGCAAGTCACATTCCACAGCGAGAAAAGGTGGAGGCAAAGTCTACTGACAGCCAGCGTCATTCACGCAGACACGCCTGAGTGTGACTGCACGCAAAGAGCCAAAGCCAAGATCAGAAGAAACCCTGTAGGGCGAGGAGTTCCGTCCTCACCACCCAGACGCCAGCACGCAGCACAGAGGCTGCCGCAGAGTGGGCACTGGCTAAAAACTGCTGAATCCCAGAAGAGGGTCGGATGGATCCGGGCCTTCACAAGAGCAAACCACGGAAGAGCACACCTTCTCCACCCCGGGCTAACAGGGACACTGACATCACGTTACATCAGGATGCTTGATAAAAATGAGCTTCAAACAGCCACCCACTGGAACCAGAAACACACTGCCTCGTGACACTGTCCCACACAGAGGCATCCGCCCAGTCTGAGCAGAAACCAGGGACAGCCTCAAAACCTCACCACCACCACCACCAATGGAGGGTGAGGGCCCCAGTCCAGAAGACGGGGTGCAGTCAGGACAAGACTGCCTGCTGCACACAGCCCAGCTGGCCGCCTGGGACGGGTAGAGAGACGTCACTCGTCCCTCACCTGTGAGCGAAAGCCTCGTAGAAGGCAGGAGACAAGGGTGACAGACTTCGTAACAGAAAAGAAGTTACAGCAGTCCCGAAGTTCACCCACGACGTGGAAACACACAGCCGAGGGTTAATGAATTAATGATGCTCGGTAAGTACTCTCAACAAATACACAAATGATTTCAAAGACGGGAACTACTTTAAAACAAGCACACAGGTCTCGTTTCTGGTCCAACACCGGAGAGGCTTCTACATCAACAACACTCAGTCCCCCCGATCACAGAAATGAGACCAACTGACAATCGACGGGTCTCCTTAGCCGCCTCCGAGAGCCGAGGTGACAGGCAAGCCAGCAGCCCCCAACCCCACGCGACACACGGGCAGGGGAGGGGGGCACTCCACGTTACCAGGGCCAAAACTTGCTCTGATACCAGCCAGGAAATCCTCAACTGCTGTCCCTGCTGAAACTTAAACACACCAGGGACCCCGTCTTAGAGGAGGGGCCCACACTTCCAGAAGCTTGACGTCCAAGAACCCAAGAACCCTGGGAGACGAGAGAAAATCCCCCGAAGCCTAGAGGCAGAAGCAGCGCTGCGAAACAGGCCGCGAGCGTGCTGGCGCTGGACGGCTCTCCTCCAGGGATACCCCTGCACGGAGCCTCGGGTGAGACGGGACGTAAAGATGGAGGGGGCTGGAGGTGGACACCTGGGAGACTGGGCTGCGTCCCAGGCTCCCAGCTTCAGCCAGGCTGCTGCGGGTGCTAGGGGGTGAACCGCAGGATGGGAGTGGGCGCTCGTGCTCTTTCTCAAGTAAGCCGGTGATCCAACACTATTAACAGGGCCATAGAATACTTCCCTTCCTTCTATACCGCCTCTAAGACGTTCACAGCAGCTTTATGCCAACTGTCCGAACCTGGGGCAACAGAGACCTGCAGCAAGTGGCCGCATCAGCCAGCTGGGCCGCACCCACACGTGGAATACCATGCAGCGAGGAAAAGAAACGAGCTAGCGAGTCGCAAAAACGCACGGAGGAAACTTAGATGCATGCTGCTAAGGGAAGGACGCCAATCCATACAGACCCGTTACCCTGAGTCCAACTCCACGACACTCCGAAAAAGGCCAAACTGGGGAATAACAAAGAGGTCAGTGGCTGCCAGGAGTGGGGCGGCGGGCATGGGCGCAGGACAGAGGAAGAGTCCCCGCAGTGAGACTGTTCCGTGTGTCCGTGTAACAGTGGACACATTTGTCCCAACCCACAGTGAGGCCTGTGGTAAACCAAACTATGGACTTCAGTTACTAATGACATGTTACTACTGCCTTGTCAGGGGGCTGGCGCTGTGGCATAGCGGGTAAAGCTGCCACCTGCCCCACCAGCATCCCATACGCTTGCTGGTTCGAGTCTTGGCTGCTCCACTTCCAATCCAGTTCTCTGCTAATGCCCTGGGAAAGCAGTAGAGGATGGCCCAAGTGCTTGGGACCCTGCATCCACGTGGGATACCCCGACGAAGCTCCTGGTCTCAGCCATTTGGGGAATGAACCAGTGGAGAGAATATCTCTGTCTCTCCCTCTCTCTCTACAACTCTGCCTTCCAAATAAATCTTTAATTTAAAAAATTGGCTTATCAGTTACAACAAATACACTAATTAACAACAGCAGGAATGAAAATATAGGGGAATGTGAAAAGAAATACAAAAATTCTCTGTACTTTCAGCTCAATCTTTCTGTAATCCAGGGGTGGTGAACCTTCTTTCTGCCAAGAGCCATTTGGGTATTTATAACATCATTTGCAGACTACAAAATGACCAACTGAAAAATTAGCCTGCTCTCGATTTATCGAACTTCAAGGCCTGCCTGCGGTTGCCTTGGCAACGCCAAACCACATGATCTTAGGGGCCTGATACAGCCCGTGGGCGACGCATTCCCCACCCGCTTCTCAAAAACAGTTCTTATTGATGAAATCAAATTAACCAGGGACAGGCCTGTGGCCCAGCTGAGACATCGTGTCCCACACTGGGGTGGCTGGGTGCCCACCACCACTTCCTGTCTCCAGCTTCCTGCTCATGCAGACCCTAGGAGGCAACAGGTGATGGCTCAAGTAGTTCAGGCCCCGCCACCCATGTGGGAAACCTGGATAGAGATCCCAGCTCCCGGCTCCCGGCTTCAGCCTCAGCCCAGAGGCTGACGATGCCTCAAGCAGCTGGGGAGTGAGCTAGTGGATGGGGCCTTCTCTTTCTCCCTCAAATGCGTGAGTTAAGCACACAAGCAGAATCATACCCATACTGCCACCACTGAGAACCTGGGATGAAATCGAGCAACTAAAAGACCTAAATATCTTCATGCCCCCATCCAAAAATTTCAGAGCTCATGTTTTCAAGTTTAGAATGCTCAGCCAGCATGGCAGGCAGAGGGGAACAAGAGCTGTATTCCTGGCCGGCGCCATGGCTCACTAGGCTAATCCTCTGCCTGCGGTGCCGGCACCCCGGGTTCTGGCACCGGATTCTGTCCCAGCTGCTCCTCTTCCAGTCCAGCTCTCTGCTGTGGCCCAGGAGGGCAGTGGAGGATGGCCCAAGTGCTTGGGCCCTGCACCCGCATGAGAGACCAGGAGGAAGCACTGGCTCCTGGCTTCGAATCAGCACAGCGTGCAGGTCGTAGTGGCCATTTGAAGGGTGAACCAACAGAAGGAAGACCTTTCTCTCTGTCTCTGTCTCTCTCTCTCTCTGTCTGACTCCGTCAAAAAGAAAAAAAAAAAAAAGAGCTGTATTCCTTCCGTATTATAAAGCAAAGCCTAGCTGTGAACAGCTTCACAGAATAAAAATATAAAGCACAACAAAGTTGAAAATACATGTTTCAGGATCCAAGTAGTCCACATTTAAAAATTTCTCCTAGACCCCCATAGACAATCATTTTTTTGCCAATTAAATACATTTTAAAAAGATTTATTTATTTATCTGTTTTTAAAGATGTATTTATTGGCTGGCGCTGCGGCTCACTAGGCTAATCCTCCACCTGCGGCGCTGGCACACCAGGTTCTAGTCCCGGTCGGGGCACCGGATTCTGTCCCGGTTGCCCCTCTTCCAGGCCAGCTCTCTGCTGTGGCCAGGGAGTGTAGTGGAGGATGGCCCAAGTGCTGGGCCCTGCACCCGCATGGGAGACCAGGAAAAGCACCTGGCTCCTGCCTTTGGATCAGCGCAGTGCGCCGGCCACAGCATGCCAGCCGCAGCGGCTATTGGAGGGTGAACCAATGGGGAAAAAAAAGGAAGACCTTTCTCTCTGTCTCTCTCACTGTCCACTCTGCCTGTCAAAAAAAAAAAAAAAAAGATTGATTTATTTATTTGAAAGTCAGAGTTACACAGAGAGATAGGAGAAGCAGAGAGAGAGAGAGAGAGAGAGTCAGTCTTCCATCCGCTGGTTCACTCCCCAGTTGGCCACAACAATAGGAACTGCGCTGATCCGAAGCCAGGAGCTTCTTCTGGGTCTCCCTCGTGAGTGCAGGGGCCCAAGGACTTGGGCCATCTTCTACTGCTTTCCCAGGCCATAGCAGAGAGCTGGGTCAGAAGTGGAGCAGCCGGGACTAGAACCGGTGCCCATATGGGATGTCGGCGCTTCAGGCCAGAGCGTTAACCTGCTGAGCCACAGCACTGGCCCCAAGACTTATTTATCTGAAAGAGTTGGGGGGGGGGGGGCAGACAAGAGAGATCAATCTTCCATCTGCTGGTTCACTCCCCTAAGTGGTCGCCAGGGCTAAACCAGGCTGAAACCAGAAGGCAGGAGCTTCATTCAAGTCTCCCCCTTTGGTGGCAGGGGCCCAAGCACCTGTGCCATCTCCTGCTGCTTTCCCAGGCCATCAGCAGGGAGCTGGATCAGACGTGGAGCAGCCGGACACGAAGCAGTGCCACATGGGAGTCTGGCATAGCGGGCAACAGCTTTATCCTCTACACCACAACACCCCCGTAAACACATAAAAGAAGTGCTCCTACAGATTTAGGTACAAGAACGTAGGCAGCATTATTTTTTCATAAACTTGTATTTTACAAGCTTTATATCTGCAGCAGAACTTCACAGATACACAAAGTTCTCAGGTATTCCTGAATTATTAACATCTTCCATTAATATGGTCCACCTGTTCCAATTAGTGGTCTAATAGTAAGACATTATTATGAATTAAAGTTCATATTTTATTTGTATTTCCTCAGTTTTCACAAAAATGCCCTTTTTTCTGTTCCAGGCTCGTGTGGGGGATGCCATACCCCTCCAGCTGTCCTACACCCTGAGACACTCCTCGTTTTTGGCGACCTCGGCAGTGTGGACGACAGCTGGCCAGCTGTCCTGTACACTGTCCCTCATCTGGAGCTTGCTGATGTCCTCCTCCAGGGTAGCCCGGGCTCATGCGTTTCCAGGGGAAGCTGTCCGCGGTAACATATCATTTTCATCACATCGTACACGGGGCAGATTACACACAGGACTTCTCCCTGCTGCCGTCAACACCCTGACTGACCGGCTGGCCAGCACTGGTTTCCCCTCCGTCCACAGCCCACACCTGAGGACCAGAAGTCATGTTACACCTCTTTATGTCTGGCTGAGGGGGGCGGGGCGAGAGGGGCGCTACATAAATCATCCTGAGTGGATCTGCATCGGAGCTCTGTCTCTTCTCCCCACATATCTGCTCATTTCTTTATATCAGTACTGACTTAGAAATGTCTCTTCCACACGCTGTATATTTACAATATTTACATATAACTGTTAATACATACAATATATAATATTTCTAGTCCAAGTTGAGTTCCTAATCTGAAACTTCTTCACCATCAACTCTCAGAAAGTTTCATGTGCTGGAATGCTTTGGATTTCAGATTTGGATGAGGGATGCTCAACTGATAAAGTCTGCACAAATACTCCCAAATCCACAAAACGCCAACACCTGGAATGCTGCTGGCCCCAGGCGTTTTGGCTAAGGAATGCTCACCTGTGTGCTGTGCACATGGCTCTACCTCTGGCCACTGCAAGTGCTCACAGCGGCTGCCTTGTCGTCTGCCATGCCCCCTCTGTGAGCTCACTGCTTGGAGCATTTCCTTCATTGCTGGCACTATAAGATACCCTGGGCTCATCCTAAGAGTTCTTGCCCCCTTCCTCGATCCACCATTTCTCCTAGATACTCTTCCCTTTGAGTGGCGAATGGTATTAGAAGCCAAGTCCTCAGCACGAGATGCACTCATTGCTGCTGGTGCAGATGGGCGCCCTCAGTTGGCAGAGCAAGAAAAGGTGGGTTTGTATACCAACCCACATACACGCATGTCTGTAAACCCACGACACGGAGCCTTCTGCGTCTACGTGAAGTTGGACTTGAAAAAAAAAAGTCCACATAGAGGACAATACGCTGGGGGAGATCCATCCAGAACACTATCTGATCAATTTGTAATGGTTTAACTCCTTATGTTCGGATATGAAACATTAAGTACAAGGACAAACACAAACTTTCTGGTAGAAAATGCAAAAGGCCAACTTTGAAAAACGGGAATGGATTAGAGCATGCCTTGTTAATAGGGTGATCCTGCCCTCAACAAGACAAGGGAAAAAACACCTTGGATGTGACAATGGTTTATAGCCCTCCCAAGGTAACAGGATATAAAATGTCCAAAAAGACTCATCAGGAGAGTGATAAGGAGATAAAGATTGAAAAACAGCAGGTTTGAGAGAATAGGTCATTGTCCTTTTCATGTTATATACTTTGTTTTCTATGAGCGTGAGTTTATTTTGTAATAAAAAAAAAAAGTTCACTGACCCACTGGAAGAAGTAAGTGACCGTGGGATCAGGACCGGAAGGTGTACTCCCTCCCGCGCCACTGTCCATCCCACGGAGGCCACGCCAGCGGAGTCTCCTTGGCCACGGTTCACAGTCTCAAGAAGAATTCTAATTCTTTGTAACTACTAGAGTTTCAGAGGCAGCTGCCTCCAGGCCAGGCTTTAAGCAAGACCGGCGCTGGGGCAGGCATCTGGCCTGGTGGCCCCACGTCAGTATCCATGTTCAACTCCCAGCCCTGTTCCTGAGTCCAGCATCCTGCTCGTGCACACCCTAGGAGGCAGCAGGGGACGGCTCGGGCAGTTAGCACCCTGCACACACATGGGAGACCCGGCTCCCAGCTTCAGCCAGCCCTGTTCCAGTCGCTGCAGGCATTTGAGGAGTGCTCTCTCGTTCTCTCTCATTCTCTCCCTCTGCCTGCTTCTCAAAGCTAACAAATAAAATTCAACATTCTAGTAAAAAACCAAGTTCGTGTTTAAAACCAAGGCAACCACTTCATTCCTAACTGCCTCCATCTAACCGACTTTGCATACATTTGAGACTGGCAATGGTGCAACTTTTCCAAACTGTGATAGGCAACAGATTCAGCCCCTTTTGCCAAAATAACGCCCTAGCTGCTCCCTGCCCCTGGGAACACCTGTCATTACTAACTCAGTTCTAAGAGTCAGCTTGGTAAATCTTCCCTCTGCTTAAGCACCCTCTCAATCATCTTGGGGAAAGAAAATACTAACTTTAGTGATGAAAGAAGCTTAGCCTGCTTTAAAACCAATCATCTCATCACAGGAACTCCATTTCAAATACTAGGAGCCCGTGAGGAGCCCACAACCTTTGGGTTCCTGCCGCAGCTGCCATCTGGACTTAGCACAACGTCTTCCACATTAAGTGACCATCACTATCTTCAACTCCATCTGCAGAGTTCCAACTGATACGGCACTATCGTGCTGATGAGGCTGATCACGGGCATCCGCTGTCGGGGTCGGCCCAGTCTGTGTGCTCCCTCCCGGCCACGGCACCCCATTCTGTCTTAGACAGACACTCCAATCCACTGGTCTTTGGACAGCTGCCTTCCAAGGTGACCTGACCAGGAGATCTGCGTCCATGGCCCCAAGTAGGCCAATCAGACACCCTTCCTGGAACCAACAGGCCTGTCACCATCCTCCCCCGCAGGGACGAGGTCCCGTTCATCTCTGTGTCTCACATGCCTATCACAGTGCATGGCTATGAATATTCAATGCATGTGGGTTGAATGAATTACACAGAAAATGATGCACCTTAAACAAATGCTGGACTAAGTCTATCATTTTCCAACAGAATTCTGGAGGGGGAGCAAATTGTACGATGTTTTGTAAGGGAAATGTCCACTTGAGTAGATGGGAAATGTGTGTCGGAAATACAGTGCATTAAAGATGTCAATCAGTCCAATAAGATAAAGCCCCCAAAAACACAAAAGGAGAATTACCTCATCTCCTCCACATCTCTTCAACATAAGCCATCACACACTGGCTAATGTTTTTAAAGGGATATAATATAACTTTCTGGAAAGACATAATATAGCTAATTATACCACTCACTAGAAGGGAGCACACAACGTTTGGAAGTGATTCCGAAGTGGGTGTGATTCCTAAGACACAGAACTCTGGGAGCGGTGAGGAGGAATTAGAGCTCGCTCGTATTGTGACAGCCTCCGTCATCACACTGCACAACTTGTGTCCAGAGGCAACCCTACGTGCCACGCCACCGCCACTCGAGGCTTCACACTAGAGAAGGCTGATGTCCGGTCCCCGCTGAAGAGTGGGCAGGACCCTGCCTCCAAAACACCCACCTGGGGGCCAGGCTCAAATTGCAGACTTAAAACTCAGCGAGGAAGGAACAAGGTGATGAAGCTCACGTGGCCAACAAACCAGGAGGATGGCAGCGCTCGCCAGGAACCGGGACAATACAAATCATTTTGGAAGTTGTCATTTTTTGGGCAAAGATTCAGAAACTGGTCAAGCTGTGACATGAATAAGGATGGCTATCAGCCAGTGTTAACCAGTACACGGGGAGCAGGCACCCCTGGCAGCAGTACCGGCTGGGAAGCCCTCCCACGGGCACTTGCGCCATGCCCACAAAATGCTGTGCATGTGTTCGCTCTAATACTCCAGGTCCATTTCTAAGACTCAAGCCTACGAAAAAAAAATCTGTAACTGTGCATTCATTTGTATGTCTACGTAACGACTAGACAAAAAAACCTGCTGACTCCAAGGGCTGTGTGGCCCACTACCTACAACCGCAGGGCCTAGCACGTGGGTCCCATCCATGGTGGGTTCACTCAGCATTTAAAAAGGAATATGGAGTATTTGATTGATATCAGCTCTTCTCATTCACATTTAATGGGGGGGGGGTGGCACTGACACAGTGCTAACAGGTAGTAAAAAGTACTGTTTTCGAAAACACACACACACACACCACCAGCTGATAAAACTGATGACTTGATGTTAAGTACCCACAGACCTAGCTGCCTGTTTGTCCACCTCAAATCCCCAGTTTCTCAGTTCAAGAGATCGAACACCAATTCAATCCTCTTGAAACAAACCCGTTGTTATCACAGTCTACGAGCTACAGACACACACCCTGGTTCTAAGAAGTATAAAAATCACACTGTGGGCTTAAAAAAAAAAAAAAACCAGCACTTGTGTCACCAGGCTTCACGTCCAAAAAGAGGGTACCTTTAAATCAACACAAACTCCCAAGTCTAACGGTTCTCTTCCCTTGGTGTGCTCTTAACCAAAGAACGACACCCTCTAAAACGACCGAAACCACGGATTTGGTTTCCAATGAGAAGGAGCCAGGAACCCACACATCCTCCTTTTTTCTCAGCCCTCAAATCCAACAGAGACAGAGCATGTTCTAAAATCAAATAAAAACATGTCGGTTATCTGCACCGTCAGCCTGCCCTGGAAACCACACACACACTGTAAGAAAGGAGGTAGTATTTTTCTGTCACCCTTACTTGGAAACTGACCGTCCATGGACAGTCCTGACATCCGGAGAGCTTGCCAAGTCCAGAGCCTGACTCGGAGGTCCTGGCGCCCTAGGACTCCAGGCTCCTCTGGGCCGGGAGGTGCAGGTGCTGCGAGGGGGCAGGAGGCTACCGCGTGCCCAGCACCTTCTCTCCACGCAGGGGGCGTCAGTCATTTCTCAGGGGTCACAGAGCGAGCACTGCTGTGGGCATCTGTTCGCCCAAGAGTGTGGCTCAGGGGGATGAGGAAGCAACAGGTCCTGCGCCTGGACAGCACCGCCCCAGGCGAGGCCTGATGAACCACAGCGGCCCCCACAAGGCAAGAGGGGCCGGCAGGTTCACAGCCCTGCGAACTGACCCGGGGACGCGCGCCGGCGGGGCCGGGCACGTGGCCTGTCTGCGGAGCCGCGCAGGGAGGCCCCTGTTCCTGCAGATTTTCACTTCCTAAATCTGCAAGGTGTCTCTCTGCATCTCGACCCACATTCTCTGGGCAAGGATGACGGGGCTGCTTTTAATGTGCTGGCTGTCGCTGATGTGGCTTTGTTCACAAGGGAGGAAAATGACGGATGGGAGCAGCCCCCGATCCTGGGGTAACACCCAGTGACCGAGCGGCGGGGAGACGCGTGCGCACGGCCTGGCTTTCACGCGCCCGGCGCCCATGCGATTTTCAGGAAGCCCGACACAAATTCAGGAAGCAGGGGTGTCTCAGATCCATCGATTGCTAAAAACGGGAAGTGACAAAAACACATCGCGGCCTGAAAAGCCCCCAACTGGGTCAAGAAAAGAGGAACGGGACCGACCCCAGCGAAAAAGGTGGACCGGCTGCGAGGCGGCGCTGCGGGCCACGGCGCGCCAGCGAGGGGGCAGGGCTGGGGTCGGGGTGGGGGGCAAGGCCCGCGCGCCGCCCCGACACCCGCCGCGCCCACCGCTGCGACCCCCGCCGCGCCGACCCGCCCCCAGCCCCGCCGGCGCGGGCGCACAGCCGGCCCCACCGCCTGGACACCAGCGCCCGGCTCCCCGCGGCGCGACCCCGGTGGCCGCAGCGACCCGGCCAAGGGGAGACCCCGGCGGCCGCGGCGCCGCCCGCCCAGCTCCCCACCTGCCCCGTCCCCGCCCCCGGGGCCGCTGCCCGCACCTGGCGCCCGCGCGCGCGCCTACCTTGCTCCTTCAGGCTGGTGATGAGCTGCAGCTGCTTCTCCTCGTCCGAGCTGTTCATTTTGGCGGGTGGGGCCGGGAATAAAAGGAAAGGAGGGCGCGGCGAGGGGACCCGGGGGAGGGGAAGACGGGGCGAAGACGCCGCTGGCGTGCGGCGCCACTACCCGGAAGTCGGATTCGCTCCCGCTCCTCCTCCTCCTGGCGCGGAGCGCGCGGGTGAGATCATCCCCCACGCACCTCCTCCGCGCCCGCGGCCGCGCCACCTGCGCCCGGCGGGGCGGGGCGGGGCCCACGGTCGCGCACCCGGGCTGGGCGTGGCCGCGGGGGCTCCTGCGAGGAGGCGGGGGGCGCGCGGCCCCCGTGCGGGTCTCCGCCCGCGCCGCCGACCGCGCAAGGACGCGCGTGCGGAGGAAGCCGGCCCCCGAGGGTCCGCGGCGTCCCTGGGAGGCCCCTCTCTCTCTGTGCGGGGCGCGGCGGGCTGCGGGGCCGGTGTTGGGAAACAGGTGGCCGCAGAGGCAAAGGTCAGGGTCGTACTGATTGCTTCTGGCCGACACCGGACAGGCACCGGGAGAGGCCAGGGCAGCCTGGCGGCCGCCGACCACTGAAACTGCCACGCAGGCAGCGAAGGAGAGCCCGGGCTTCCGGCCTTCGCACCTGCTCCGTGGGTCGCGGAGGGGGGACCTCGGCAGCCCGCGCCCACGCAGCTGTCCGGCCTCAGGGCCTGGCGGACGGGTCCCACCGCACAGCTCTAGGGGTGGACCCTGAGCGGGTTGGAGGTGGCAGGCCTGGCTACTAGCTCACCTTTGGCTGACTCCACTCTTTGATCTGAACAGTGAGAATGGTGATACTTACTCTCCTGGGAGAATAATGAACCGAACACCGAATCCAGAAATTAGAATACTTTTTATTTTAAAGGTTTATGTATTTATTTAATTGACGAGGACAAAGAGAGAACTTTCCATCAGCTGGTTCACTCCCCAAGGCCTGAGCTCCAGCAGGGGTCTCCCACATGGGTGCAGGGGTCCAAGCACGTGGGCCATCTTCCATTGCTTTCCCAGGCGCATTAGCAAGCGCTGGGTCAGAGCACCCCGGACTGAACCACGCTTCCACATGAGATGCCAGCATTGCAGGTGGCAGCTTAGCTCTCTGGTGCACAACCTGTGGTTTGGTGTGTGTGTGTGTGTGTGTGTGTATGTGTGTTTTAATCACAGGTCTGCAAGAACAGGTTTGTGAACTGAAATCAGAAGCTGAAACAGTTCTGCATTCCTCATTAAGCATCTCAAACAATTCCAAACTCAGTCGGACTTTCTGCACACCCCGCCTTTTCTCCCCAGCTGCCGGCCCTCAGCTGTTCCCTGTGCACAGGCCCAGCTCCACTGACTGTATCTGACCTTCCAGGGAGAGGCAGGGGCGGCATTTTGGTAAATCCTGTATCTGGTAACCTTCTGGTGCTCATTACCAAAAACCAACTCAGAAGAAGTTTCAAAACCTGGCTTTCTGTTTTTGGGAAATGGCCGTTCAGTGACTCAGTGGCAGAATGATCTAAATGAACAACTTTTTAAAAATAGAGTGAATAAAAAAAGTTGAAACTTTCAAAGTACTCCTCCACGGGGTTTTGTTAACCAGTCCTCTCCCCGGGTTTCCCTTGGACGGTGCAGGTCGGTTGCAGAGCCCCTGGAGTAGCCCTGGAATCAAATCTTCGTCGGCAGAGTTGCGAGAAGGTCTGGGAAACATGACGCAATTCACCGGTATGAAAAAACGCGTCTGTGCTGCACTACACATTTCAGTTGATAAATCATGGCCACCTGGCTTTCGCACAGCAGAGCCAGGAAACCTGCTAACCCAACATGTCCTGAGGCTGGGCCGTGCCGAGGAGCCCCTCCAAACCAGAAGTCACTTCTCACACTCTGCGTGGTGTCAGCAGAGCTGTCACTGGATATACAGGTTCATTCACAAGCTCCAGTTGTCAAATGGCTGATTCAAGAGTCCACTCTTACTATACAGTAGTTGGGAAATACCAGTGAAGTTTAAGAATGAGTGAATTGTCAAATCGATCATTGAACTAGTGTTTTGGTCCCACACTGAATCGGCAGCCCCTTGAAATGTATCCCATTGACCCTCCCTGAAAGCGAAGAGCCTCCTGAAATACAATCTGGTATTATCTGGAGGGCATGGGCTGAATGATTGGGACTGCAGCTAGAGTCACTTGCTGGGATTCGGCTCTCCCATTACACCATGGTTTATTTATAGGATATGAATATTGATGGAAAGGAGAGGGCGGTATAATTAGTTTTTGTTCTGTTTAATAATACACAAAAGGATTTATGTTGCAGGCATCACATTGGAGTTATTAGCCTCCAAATAACCTGTCACGTAAAACCTTTAAAAACATGTGTGTTTACATAAATGAGGGGACGTCAAAAAGTTCATGGCAAGATAGAATTAAGAGAAATGCTTATTTTAGCACAAATATATTTGGAAATCCATGTATCATTTTTTCATAATTTATGTTCCTCATGAACTTTTTGAAGACCTCTCTTATGTAGATTTTTAAAAAAAAAATTTACACCAAAATAAACTTCTTTTAATTTTTTTTCCAACAAACTTTTCAAAGTATCCTCACACATACACGTATATCTGTAGAGAGAAAGGAAAAGCTCTTTCAAAGTGAATTGGTAGGGGGCCAGCGCTGTGGTGTAGGTTAAGCCTCTGGTGTCAGCATCCCATACGGGCACTAGTTCATGTCCCAGCTGCTCCACTTCCAATCCAGCTCTCTGCTGATGTACCTGGGAAAGCAGCAGAAGATGGCCCAAGTGCTGAGCCGCTGCACCATGTGAGAGACCCGGAAGAAGCTCCTGGCTCCTAGCTTCCTGTTGGCCAGTCCTAGCCATTGCAGCCATTTGTGGAGTGAACCAGCAGATGGAAGATATCTCTCTCTCTCTCTTTCTCTCTCTTTCTCTCTCTCTCTCTCTCTCTCTCTCTTTCTTTCTCTCTCTGTTTTTCTCTCTCTCTCAAATAAGTAAATAAGTCTTTAAAACATTTTTTAGAAAATGAATTGGAAGGACATGTACTAAACTCGGGATAATGGCTGCCTCTGGGGTAGAAGGTAGAGGAACCTGGCACCAGAAGCTGAGGGAGGAAGAACGAGAGTACAGTGGTCAAAAAAGATTTTTCTCTGGGTGGGTGCTGTGGCACAGCAGGTTAAAGCCCTGGCCTGAAGCACCAGCCTCCCATATGGGCACCGGTTCTAGTCCTGGCTGCTTGTCTTCTGATCCAGCTCTCTGCTATGGCCTGGGAAAGCAGTAGAAGATGGCCCAAGTCCTTGGTCCCCTGCACCTGCGTGGGACTCCTGGAAGAAGCTCCTGGCTTTGGATCAGCACAGCTTCAGCTGTTGTGGCCATCTGGGGAGTGAACCAGTGGATGGAAGACCTCTCTCTCTCTCTCTCTCTCTCTCTCTCTCTCTCTGCCTCTGCCTCTCTGTAACTCTGCCTTTCAATAATAAATAAATCTTTAAAAAAAAAAAAAACAAAATATTGCATCATGAACACAAGGCTCATGCCCAGGCAGATTGTAGTCAAACTGCTTAAACTAGAGATAATATTTGGGTCTTAAAGTCCACTAAAGATAAATGCACATTATATACAGCAAGAGAACAATAAAAATGATGACAGGCTTTTTATGTTTGAAGTTTAATCAGTAAAGGATTGCCAAAAAAAAAAAAATCAGCACTTAATGTCAAATGACAACACCCAGCAACCAAACAAGAACTGAGGTAAGCAAAGAAGTGGAAAACCATGACCCACAATGAAGAGAAAAATTAGTCAATAGAAATTACAGAAAATGAAAGTAGTGGGGTTACTTGAGGTAAATAATACTGGCTCATGCCTTTGCCTTTACTGGCGGTGTTTATATGGCTTCGAGTGACATCTAATGACTTGTTTTCTAGACCTGAAGGGCCCACTTTAGCACACCTTGCAGGGCAGGTGGAGTGGTAACAGACATGAAGCAGAGACATGGTGGAATTAGCAAGGACTGTGTACGCACTACTGTAATTCTGGTACCTGTGAGTGAAGACATGTCACAGGGAGATGAACATGATGAGATAGAAACCACAAGAATCCCAGATGAACCACCAACGAGAAGTACAGCATCAGGAATGGGAACACACACCGGATAGGACTTCCGCCAACTAGACAAAGGAGAAGAACAGGTCAATCGATGACCTCCGTACGGCAATAGACACAATCCAAAAGGAAACACACAGCGCAAATGAGACTTTTTTCAAAAACTAAGCATCACACCTTGTAAGGCAGTCGGTCAGTTTCAACACACATAAAGCTGAAAGTCCAGTAAAGGGGAAAATGGTGATGAAACGATGGCTACAAAACTCTCAAATGTGGTAACAGCCAAATTTACAGATGCATGCAGCTCAGGACGGCGTTCTGGGCAGCCTTGAATGGATCCAGTTCTCTGCATTTTCTCAGGGTTCTCACGAGTAGCTACAGAATGTACTAGAAGTGTAACAACTTGAGAGGGACTTGCCAGAACAGCCTGGGCTCTATCCCTTTTTCCCATGGGACTAAGATGTCCATCAGGCTTTAGCCCAGCATGTCCCATGGCCCTGAAGTAAATGACCCATGAACTCTGCTTTTTGGGGTCCCTTAGCTGCAGTGCAAATGGGAGATGCACAGTCCAAGAATCTGTGGCCTTCTTGAGCCTTGGGGGACTGGCTCATCATGGATCCTAGGCTTCTGTTGTCCCTTGCTACCTATTTGTAAATAATAATCCTGCCCTGAATGATTTTTTAAAAAATATTTATTTATTTATTTACTCATTTATTTGATAGGCAGAGAGACAGGGAGAGATAAAGAAAGATAGAGATCTTCTACCCACTGGTTCACTCCCCAAATTCCAGCAACAGCAAGGGCTGAGCCAGGCCAAAACCAGGAGTCAGGAACCCCATCTGGGTCTCCCACATGGGTGGCAGGGGCCCAAGTACTTAATCTGTCATCACTGTATCCCAGGCACATTAGCAGTGGGCTGGATCAGAAGTAGAGTAGCCAGGACTCAACTGGCACTCCCGTATGGGATGCAGGCATTCTAAGAAGTGGCTTAACCCACTGAGTCATACATAACACCTGCCCCACGTCCATGTAACTTTTATGTGGCTGTTCTATCTCACAAGCCTCAGACAAGCAGTTAACCAGTGCACAATGAACCTGCTTCATACGTGATTCATCCCATACAAGGATCTCCAATAAGATTAGCAAATAATTTTTCACCAGAAACCATGGCAACCAGAAGGTGATACATAACATATGTAAAGTCCCAAAGGTTGAAAAACTGTCAATAAAGAATTCTGTATTCAGCAAAATTGTCCTTCTAAGATAGAAAAATTAAGACATTTCTAGATAGATGACAGCTGAAGGAGTTCATTACCACTAAATCTGTCCTGTACAGTAACAGGAGATTACAATTGAGAGAATACCACACCTCAGTTGTTATTTAAGAGGAATTATTCAGAAAAACATACCGACAACAAAGAAGATTAAAACAAGGATATCAGAGGAAATTTTAGCTGCTGACACGTAGAGCTATTGCAAACAAGAAATACAATATAACTTCTAGTGTGATAAGCATCATACTCAAACCTGTTTACCTCAGTGCCTTTTTAGCCAGTATGTTATGCCCAGCTTTGAACAAAAAATCACATGGCATACTGAAAACAAAACAAAACAAAACAAAATAGCTTGAAGTGATAAAGACCAATGATACTTAGATTTTGAATTTATCAGGCTGGTAACATAAAATAATTACAATATGTTAAGAGAGCTAATGAAGAAATGGACAACACACTGCTGGGTAATGTAAACAGAGAGATGGGAACTCTTAAGAATCAAAAAGAAATCCTAGAAATAAAAAGTACTGTGTCAGAAGTGAATGCCTTAGACAGGCTCATCAATAGACTGGCTTGACTGAAGAAAGGAGCCGGGGTGAGGGTGGGCACTGTGGCAGAGCGGGTAAAGTCGCCACCTACAGTACTGGCAACTTATGTAGGCACCGGTTTGAGACCCAACAGCACCACTTCCGATCCAGCACTCTGCTATGGCCTGGGAAAGCAGTGGAGGATGACCCAAGTCCTTAGGCCCCTGCACCCACATGGGAGACCCAGAAAAAGCTCCTGTCTCCTAGCTTCACATTGCTCAGCTCCAGCCTTTGCAGCCATTTGGGGGGTGAACTAGCAAACTAGCAGATGGAAGATCTCTCTCTCTCTCTCTCTTTCTCAATCTGTCTTCCTCTTTGTATCTTTGTTGCTTTGCCTTTTAAATAAATACATAAATCTTTAAAAAAAAAAAAAGAAAAGAATCAGTGACCTTGAAGAAATGTCAACAGAAAATCCCCAAACTAAAAACAAAGAGAAAGAAGAATCAAAGGAAGTAATGCAATAGCCAAGACCAGCAGGACACTTACCAATGGTGTGGTAGTGTAACTGGAATATGGGAAGGAAAAGAAAGAAAGAAAAGAACTGGAGAAATAATTGAAGTGTAATGCCTGAGAATTTTCCAAAATTCATGACAGACACCAAACTGTAGATCCGGGAAGCTCTAAGTTGGATAAATACCAAAAAATCTACACCCAGACACATCATATTCAAACTGCAGAAAATCAAAGTTGGGTTAAAAAAAAAAGCCAATAAGCACATGAAAAGGTGTTCAAAACCATGACTCATTAGGTAAATGCAAACCACACTGACATCATCTTTCATGCCCACTAAGATAGTCACAGAAATTAGAGAATAACAAAAGTTGGGGAGAATTGGGAAACTGGAAGTATCATAGATCATACTGGGAATACAAAATTGTATAGCCATTTTGGAAAATAAATCGGCAAGAAAGTTAAACATAAGGTTACTATGCAATTCAGTAATTCCACTGAGAGATCTTCAAAAAGTTCATGGAAAATGTGTATTATGGAAGAAACTATGCATGAATTTCTTCTTCTTTTTAAATTTTTTCTGCACCAAAATAAACATATGCTTCAATTCAATTTTCTACAAACTTTTTGAAGTGCCCTACTGCTATGGTTTGGATCTTAGTTTGGATACTAAATGTCCCTAGGGTTGACACTATTGAATAGTGGTGGAAGTTAAGAGATGGGGCCTTTGAGCCAGGGCTGTGGTGCAGTGGGTTAAGCCTATGCCTGTGATGCAAGCATCCCATATAGAGGCCGGTTCAAGACCCAGCTGCTCCACTTCCAATCCAGGTCCCTACTAATGCACCTGGGAAGGAGCAGAAATGCATGAGCCTCTGCCACCCACATGGGAGACCTGGAAGAAGTTCTAGGCTCCTGGTTTTGGCCTGGCTCAGCCCCAGCTGTTGTGGCCATTTGGGGAGTGAACCAGCAGAAGGAAGATATCTCTCACTGTCTCACTCTCCCTCTCTCTCTCCCTCTCCTTCTCCTTTTCCTCCTCCTCCTCGCTCTGTAACCCTGCCTCTCAAATAAATAAAATAAATCTTAAAAAAAAAAAAGATAAAAAGGGCTGGGGCCTAGTGGGAGGTGCCTAGGCTGTTGGGGGTGTGCCCTTGAAAGGTAGTTCTTACAAGAGAAGGCTACTCTAAAAGCCTGAGTTGGCTCCAACCTCCGTCTCTGATTCTTGGCTCTCTATGTGATCATTCCTCTACATGCACTCTGCCATTGTCATCCACCACCCTCACCAAACCCAAACCAATGGGGCTGTCCAATCTTGGACTTGAACCTCCAGACCTGTGAGCTACATAAACCTTTCCTTGTTATAAAGTTGATAACAAAAAGCCAATCAATACATGTAGTATATATACCAAAGAGAACTCAGTACAAGTTTACATACAAACTCGTATGTGAATGCTCATATCATTTACAATCATCAAAAAGTGAAAACAACCATAATGGCCATCAGTTGGTAAATGGCTAGCCAAAATATCATGTATCCATATAATGGAATACTACTGGCCCAGGAATGAGGTACTCATTTGTGCTATACCATGGATAACCTAGAAAAATATTATTCTGAGGCTGGCACTGTGGCATAGTGGGTAAAGCCGCACCAGTTCAAGTCCTGGCTGCTCTACTTCCGATCCAACTCCCTGCTAATGTGCCTAGAAAAGCAGCAGAGACGGCCCAACTCCTTGGGCCCCTGCGCACAGACAGCCCAACTCCTTGGGCCCCTGTGCGCATGTGGAAGATTTGGAAGAAGCTCCTGGCTCCTGGCTTCAGATCGGTCCAGCTCTGGCCATTGCGGCCATTTAGGGAGTGAACCAGCAGATGGAAGACCTCACCCCAACCCCTCTATCTCTCTCTGCCTCTCTGCCTCTCCCCTCTCTATAACTCTGCCTTTCAAATAAATAAATAAATCTTTTAAAAATTATGCTAACAGAAATAAGTCATATATGACCCCATTTACATGAAATATCTAGAACAGCAAAACCCAAAGAGGAATTTAATTAGTAGTTGCTAGAAGCTGAAAGAAAGAGGGAATGATAGTGACTGTTAATGGGTATGGGGTTTATCTTGGGGATAATGAAAATATTCTGAAATTGGCCGGCGCCGTGGCTCAACAGGCTAATCCTCCGCCTTGCGGCACCGGCACACCGGGTTCTAGTCCCGGTTGGGGCGCCGGATTCTGTCCCAGTTGCCCCTCTTCCAGGCCAGCTCTCTGCTGTGGCCCGGGAGTGCAGTGGAGGATGGCCCAAGTGCTTGGGCCCTGCACCCCATGGGAGACCAGGAGAAGCACCTGGCACCTGGCTCCTGCCATCGGATGAGCGCGGTGCGCCGGCCATGGCGGCCATTGGAGGGTGAACCAATGGCAAAAGGAAGACCTTTCTCTCTCTCTCTCTCTCTCTCTCTCTCTCTCTCACTGTCCACTCTGCCTGTCAAAAATTAAAAAAAGAAAAAAACGAAAATATTCTGAAATTACATAGGGACAATAGTTGCACAACTTTGTGCATACATTAAAAACTATTTGTACATTTTAAAGGAGTGAGCATCTGGTATGCAAATTATATCTCAATAATCTGTCATTGACTGAGAAACTACTAAGCATCTCCCATGGAGCAGTCATTATGAAACTTGGATGATGAGAGATGAATATTTGCAGAATGTGGTCCTCACTCTCAAACGGACCAGTCCATTAATGAAAACAAGCATATCAAAAGATAGCTGCAATAAGTATGATGGGGCCATGAGGGTGTTACTATTCAGATAGAGCAATAATGAATATGACGGGGCTGTGAGGGTATATGACTATTCACAGACAAGATCAAGAGGCAGCGAGATAAGGAGGCAGTGAATCAGTCTGTCTACAAGAATCAGGGTGTGCTTCTTTGAGGAGTGGTGTTCTAAGCCTGGGCATGAAGGCTAAGAAACAGTGTGAAGGAGGTAATGCAGTCACCGAAAAAGCAGACTGCAAGTACATGGAAGGCAAAAGGCTCATCTCCAGGGTGTAGTTAACTAACTATTTGAAACCAAAACGAGTTCCCTTCCCTGAATTAGATGTCATCAGAATCACTGTGAACATTGTTATCAGGTTCCTGGGAGTAGAGATGTATTTTGCAATGGGAAACTGGGTATCCTCCAGTGAAAGAGAGGGGAGCCATACCACAGGCAGAGCACATCCTAGTAGTAAACACCATAAATAAGAGCAGGCAGTAACTCCCAGCGTATATAATTAACATCATGAATAAGATTAAGTGGGTCTGTGTGCTGAGGTAATGTAAATATCCCCATCAACTCAATCAGACACAAATAATGACTCCAGCAAAAACTTATCTGGCCAAATAAAAGCTCTTATTGTTTTCCTATTCCAACAACTAACTAATCAACACTCATTCATAAAGGGGACATAACTATGATTAAATATAAATTCCAGATAGGAAAGATTCATTTTACAACTTTCCCAGCTGATTAGACACACAGACACAATCTTGTTACCTATTCCCTTCTTTGAAGCTCATTTCATCAATCTGGAAAATGAAGGCAGACCACTGATTGGAGGGCAAACCTGAAAGGGATTAAACACTTAGCATGGCATTCTAAAATACTGTAATTACAGTGCAATTAACCATACTGCATATTAAACATGCAACTCTGAAATGTGTTCAGACTCCTCAATTATAACTAGTTATTCTTCAAAGAATTTTGCCGCCCACATTGAATTTCTTTAGTGCTTCTTTGTTATAATTTAGGTGTGACAGTCACTAATATATCTTAAAGGACAGTTAAGAAATTGTGGACATTCTTTACTGTAAACCTAACACATGCATACCAGGCAATACCCAGCCATTAATAACTAATCATCATGTTTGATAGGCAGATCTATTATGAACTGGGCTTTGCCCACTTTAAAACATGTTAATGGTCAGCTATGAAGAGGCAATGAGACTGAGGCAAGTGTAGAGGGCCCAGGTGGAAGTCTAGAAACTTGTATGTGTTCTTGATTTTCCCAAGTAGGTCAGTTTTTTTGGTCTGCATCTCAATTTCTTCATCTGTCAATTGGGGTTATATCTGTCTAAGACACTGGTGAGGATCAAAAAGCTTAACTGATAGGAAAACTAGAAAAGTTGGTAATTCTATCCAAATCAAAGGTATGACCCTATTATGGATTCAGATTGTATCCTGAAAGGTTGATCAATGGAAAGGGACAGAGATGTTTGCAGTCATGGTTCAGGCCAGGAACCATTATATAAAATATTTAACCATAGGCCGGTGCTGTGGCTCACTAGGCTAATCCTCTGCCTGCGGTTCTAGTCTCGGTTGGGGCGCCGGATTCTGTCCCAGTTGCTACTCTTCCAGACCAGCTCTCTGCTGTGGCCTGGGAAGGCAGTGGAGGATGGCCCAGGTGCTTGGGCCCTGCACCCATATAGGAGACCAGGAAGAAGCACCTGGCTCCTGGCTTCGGATCGGCACAGTGTGCTGGCCGTGGCGGCCATTTGGGGGGTGAACCAATGGAAGGAAGACCTTTCTCTCTGTGTCTCTCTCTCACTGTCTAACTCTGCCTGTCAAAAAAAATAACAAATAAAATAAAATAAAATATTTAACCATACCTCTAACCAGTAATAACAAAGTCAGTTTTAGCAACTGGTATAACCTGCAGAGTACAGATCAGTTGAAGATCACCCTAGGTTTCAGAGAGTTTTGAAAACAGGATAGAAAATGGTGGCATTTGTTGGAGGAAAAACACCTCATGACACTCTGATGAACCTTGGGTTAATAGCAGCAGAGTTTCTATAATAAGGGAGCTAGGGGTCATCCTTGAAAATTTTGTTTAATTGTTTGTCTTCTCTGCAAGACCCAGCTGTAAGAAGCATGTCTGTCTTAATCATCTCTATATTCCTAACCAACACAATGCCTAATATAGGGACTCAGTAAATGTTTGTTATGTGTAAATGAATTAATAAACAAAAAAATGAACAGCTATATCCAGCTATATTTCAGCTGTATTCTCTAGTAGTCAGACTAATCTAGAATTCTATGTTCTAGGAAGCATGATTTAAGAGAAGTTTGGATAAAGGAGAGCGGCCATAGCTGAGAAAACAAGAGGTCATTAGCCTAGATACAGAAGATCCGTGATGTAGTAGGTATCTTATATGAAAATACAACATACCAAAATATGTGGGACACAGCTAAGGTAGTAGTGAGAGGGAAGTATATACTTCCAAATGTTTACATTAGAAAATAGAAAAGATTTCAAAAAAGAATCTAAACAACCATCTCAAGAAACCAGAAAAAGGGGAGCAAATCAAATTCAAAGGAAGCAGGAGGAAGGGAAGAATTAAGATGGAAGCAGAGATAAATGAAATTCAAAATAATAGGGAATATCAATACAACAAAATCTGAAACACTGAAAAAAGTCAGTAAAATTGACTAGCAAATTGAGAAAGATAAAAAGAAAATACATAAATAATCCATATCATAATGATATAGAGAATATCCAGATACCGTTAAAATATAATAACTGATTAAACAGTAATAGGTCAAAGAATAAATCACAATGATAATTGTAAACAGTTTGGGATGAATAAAAATAAAATAATAATAAAATATACAGGAAGCAAGGAAAGCAGTGCTCAGAGGGAAATTTATAGTTGATGATGCCTATATTAAAACTAAAAGATCTGAAGTCAGTAACCTATTGGACACCTTAATAAACCAGATAAAGAGAAGCAAACTAAACACAAAGCTAAGCACAAGGAAGGAAATAATAAAGACTAGAGTGCATATAAATGAAAAGTGCAATACAAAAACAATATAGAGAATTAGTCAAATCTGAAGTTAGTTATTTTAAAAAATCAAGAAAATTGTGCAACTTGAGCTAGAATGACTACAGTTTAAAAAAAAGACCCAATTATTAAAATAAAAACTTAGAGACATTACTCCTGAGTTTCCAGATGTGAAAAGGACCATAAAAGAATGAATGAACTACTATATGACAAAAAGTTGGATAGCCAAGCTGAAATGGAAAAATTCCTAGACATACACTATCAAAACTGACTCAAGAAGAAAGAGAAAACCTAAACAGACCTACAACAAGTAAAGAAATTGAATCAATAATCACAAATGAACTAACAAATAAAAGTCAAGAATTAAATGACTACACTGGTGAATTCTACCAAAGATTTAAAGATATTACACTAATCTTCCTCAGACTCTTCAAAAAAAAAAAAATATATGAGGTGGGAACACATCTAGGCAGCCAAAATTGCTTTGATACCAAACTAGATAAAGATAACACAAGAATCTATAGACTAACTTCACTTATGAATATAGAAGCAAACATCCTCAACAGAATACCAGCATATCAAATCCAGAGACATATTAACAGCATTACATACCATGATGACATAGGATTGATCCCAGGAATGCAAGGGTGGTCCAACAAGTGAAAACCAATCAATGTAACACTTCACATTAATAGAATAAAGGAGAGAAATCTACATGTTGCAGAAAAAGCCTTTGACAAAATCGAACACCCTCTCATAATAAAAACTTTCCATACACTAGTGATATAAGAGAACTTCTTCAACAGGTAAAAGTCTATCTATAAAAAAACCTACAACTGGCATCATACTCAATCATGAGTGACTAAACTTTTCCTTTATAATCAGAATAAAGATAAGGATGATGGATTTCACCACTTTCACTCAACATTGCACTGGAAATCCTACTCAGAGAAATTGGTCAAGAAAAATAAATCAAAATCATTCCAGTTGGAAAGGAAGAAGTAAAACTATCCATATTCTCAGATAACAGGAGCTTATATATAGAAAACCCTCAGGAATCCATGAGTAAACCTACTAGAGTTAAACAAATTTATCAAAGTTTCATGATACAAATCAACATGTAAAAGTCCACTGTACGGGCTGCCATCATGGAGTGGTAAGCTTCTGCTTGTGACACCAGCATCCCACATGGGTGCCAGTTCGAGTCATGGCTGCTCCACCTCCAATCTAGGTCGCTGCTAATGTGCCTAAGAAGGCAGCGGAAGATGGTCCAAGTCCTTGGGCCTCTGCACTCACATAGGAGACCCAGAAGAAGCTCCTGGCTCCTGGTTTCAGCCTGGCTCAGCCCCAGCCGTTGCTGCTATTCAGGGAACGAACCAGTGGATGGACGATCTCTCTCTCTCTCTCTCTCTCTCTCTCTCTCTCTGATTCTTCCTCTCTCTGTGTAACTTTGACTTTTAAATAAATAAATAAATATTTTTTTAAAAAAATCCATTGTATCACTATACACTGGCAAGGCACAATCTAAGAGGAAATTTCTTAAATTTTTTTATAGTAGAAAATGAAAAAATACATCAGAATAAATTTAAACAATGAGATGCAAGACTCATACACTGAAAGTGACAAAACAGTACTAAAAGTAATTTAAAAGTCCCAAATAAATGGGAAGGTAACTCATGTTCATGTATTATAAAATTGCAGGCGCTGTGACGCAGTGGGTTAATGCCCTTGCCTGAAGCACCAACATCTCATATAGGCGCCGGTTCTAGTCCCCGCTGCTCCTCTTCTGATCCAGCTCTCTGCTATGCCCTGGGAAAGCAGTAGAAGATGGCCCAAGTGCTTGGGCCCCTGCACTCACGTGGGAGACCCAGAAGAAGCTTCTGGCTTTGGATCGGCACAGTTCTGGCCATTGCAGCCAATTGGGGAGTGAACCATTGGATGGAAGACCTCTCTCTCTCTCTGCCTCTCCTCTCTCTGTGTAATGGACTTTCAAATACATAATGAATCTTTATTAAAAAAAGAAAATTAATGTTGTTAAGATGACAATGTTCCCCAAAGGTATCTACATATAATGTATACATATAATATAATAGCTATTTTTAAAAATCCTGATATTTTTGAAGGAATAGAGAAACTCATTCTAAAATTCATGTGACATTAAATGGAAACACAGATAGCCAAAACAATATTGGAAACTAAAAACAAAGTTGGAGGACTTATATGTCCCAATTTCCTAACATTCTACAAATATACAGAAATAATAATAAGCAATGGTATAGAACTAGCATCAAGATAGATGTTAGATCTCTGGAACAGAAATGAGAGCCTAGAAATAGTACCATATATCCATAGTCAACCGCATTTTTTTTTAAAGATTTATTTATTTATTTGAAAGAGTTACACAGAGAGAGGAGAGGCAGAGAGAAAGCGAGAGAGAGAGAGGTCTTCCATGTGATGGTTCACTCCCCAATTGTCTGGGATGGTCGGAGCTCTGCTGTTCAGAAGCCAGGAGCCAGAGCTTCCTCCAGGTCTCCCACACAGATGCAGGGGCCCAAGGAATTGGGCCATTTTCTACTGCTTTCCCAGACCATAGCAGAGAGCTGGATCAGAAGTGGAGCGGCCAGGTCTCGAACTGGAGCATATGGGATGCCAGCGCTTCAGGCCAGGGCATTAACCCGCTGCACACAGTGCAGCACCTGTCAACTGGTTTTTGATAAGGGTTCTAAGACTATTCAATCGGGAGAAAAAAGCCTCATCAACAAAGGGTGCTGAGACAATTGGATATCCATATGCAAAGAAGGAAGTTAGACCTTATCTCATTCCTCATATCAAAATTAACCTGAACTGAATCAAACAACTAAATGTCACAGCTAAAACTATAGAAAGAACAGCGATAAGCTTTGTAACCTGGGCTTGGAAACAATTTCTTAGACATGGCACCAAAAGTATAAGCAAAAAAAGGAAAAATAGATTCATTGGATCTCATCAAAACAAAAATATTTTGTGCTTCAAAGGATAATACCAAGAGAGTGAAAAGAATAGACTAAAATATTTACAAATCATATATCTGGTAAAAATTAGTAACTAAGATGTATTATATTCTTATAATTAAATAACAAAAAGACAGACAACTCAATTAAAAAGTAGGGGAATGATTTAAATAGACTTTTCTTTGAAGAAGATATACAAATGGCCAAAAAGTACATGAAAAGATGCTCAATGTCATTAGCCATGGGGGAAATTCAAATCAAAACCACAATCAGATACCACTTCATACCCACTAGGATGGTAATTATTAAAACAAATTAGAAAGTATTGGCAATGATGTGAAGAAATTAGAACCCTTGCCCATTGCTGCTGAGGATCCAAACTGGTACAGTTACTGTGGAAATTTTGGTAGCTCCTCAAAAAGTTAAACAGAATTATCATGTGACACAGGAATTTCATTTCTGTAGAAGTGAAAGAGAATGAAAACAGGTATTTGAACAAAATAGCAGCCTTGATCACAACAGTCATAAGGCAGAAACAACCCAAATGCCCAGTAATGGATGAGTGGCTAAATAAAGTATGGTGCATGCACACAGTGGAACACTATTCATCTAGGAGAAAGAATGGAGTGTGACACACACCAAACATGAATGAGCCTTGAAAACATTATGCTGAGTGAAAGGAGCTAGAAACAAAGGGTGACATTTTGTATGATCCCATTGATATGAGTATCTAGGGTATGAAAATCCATACAGGGTTGTGAGGAAGTTGAAATGGTGGGTGCCTGCCTAATGGGTGTGGGTTTTCCTTTTGGGGTGATGAAATGTTTTTGACCTAGAAAGTGGTGATGCATCTGTGAATCTACAAAATGCTACCGAACTGCATACCTAAAATCACAAATAATAGTGTTTTTTCATAATTTTAAAAAGACCAAAAAATAGTAAAAAAAAAAAGTGAGCTCTATGTTCAAAAATTCACAAACTTAGAGAAAATGAACCAATTCCTCAAATATCAGAAGCTACCACAACACAACTAAGATGAAATGGGCAAACTGAACAAACATCAAAAAACTGAATTTGTAGCTGCAAAATCTTCTGCAAAGCTAAATCTCCAAGCCCAGATAATTGAACTGGAGAATTCTACAAAGCATCTAAAAATTAACACAAAGTTTATACAGTATCTTCTAGAAAATATAAGAGGAGAGAATAGTGATTAACTAATTTTATGAGGCTAGTATTACAAAAACCAGACAAATACAAGAAAAAAAAGAAAAATTATAGACTAATATATATCATTAATATAGACATAACAATTCTCAATGAAATTTTAGCAAATTAAATGAAGCAATATACAAAAAATTACATACAACATCACAAAAACTTGTACATCAAAAGACACCATCAACAAAATAAAAAGGCATCCACAGGATAGGAGAAAATATTTGCCAATTATATATCTGAAAGCAATTGCTACTCAGATTTATATAGAGAACTACTAATCTCTACAACAAAAAGGACCCCAAACAACCTTCTTTAAAAACAGGCAAAGGACATCAGTAGACATTTCTCCCAAGATATTCAAGTAACCAATAAACGCGTGAAAAAAATGCTCAACATCACTAATCATTAGGAAAATACAAATCAAAACCATAATGAGATACCTCACACTCCTTAGAGTGGCTACCATCAAAACAGGATGCAACAAGGGTTGGCAATGATACGGAGAAAGTGGAGTCTTTGAAGACTGTGGGTGAAAATGTACATGGTACGGCTGCTGGGGAAAACAGTATGGTGGTTCCACCTGTTGGCTATTGTCAATACTGCTGCTGTGAACAGGAACGTACAAATAGCTCTTCAGGATCCTGCTTTCGAGTGAGGACTCAAATAGTTGGGTCCCTGCCACTCCCATAGGAGACCCAGACTGAGTTAGCAGTCCCTGGCTTCAGCTTGGCTCAGCCCCACTGCTGAAGGCATTCAGACACTGAACCAACAGAGGGAAGATGTGTCTCTGTCTCTCTGCCTTTCAAGTAAACAAAATTAGGTAAATATATTGTAAAATACCTTGTTTTCAATTCCTTTGAGTACATATACAGAAATAAAATTACTGGCTCACATGATAATTCTGTTTAATTTTTTTCTGCAGAACAGAAATGGCTTTAAAAGCGTGACACAAGAGATCCTTGCAGTGATTTGGGCTGTTCTATACCTCGTCTTCATCACTGTCAATATCCTGGTTGTGACACTGTACTCCAGTTACAGAAGATTATACCACCGAGGGAAACCGAAAACATACATGGCGTCTCTCTGCATTATATTTTACAACTATAAAAATAAAAGTTTTAATTTTTCTTATTTATTGCTATTTTTATTGAAGTGAAATATTTTAAAATTTTTCCTATTTTAATCTTTAACAGAGTAAATGTTGATAGACATAACACCCTTAAAGAGAGTTTTTTGGGGGCCAGTGCTGCATCCTTTATGGTACTAGTTCGAGTCCCAGTTGTTCCACTTCTAAGCCAGCTCTCTGCTATGGCATGGGAAAGCAGTAGAGGATGGCCCAAGTCCTTGGGCCCCGGCACTTGTGTGGGAGACCTGGAAGAAAGTCCTGGCTCTTGGCTTTGGATCTGCCCAGTTCTGGCCATTGCAGCCATTTGGGGAGTGAACCAGCAAATGCAAGACTTTCTCTCTCTCTCTCTCTCTCTCTGCCTGTGCATAATTCTGCCTTTCAAATAAATAAATAAATCTTTAAAAAAAAAAAAAAGAGAGAGAGAGAAAGTTCTTTGAAGGTCCTCCATAATTTTTAAGAATGATGTCCTGACAGTTTGAGAATTGTTCCTCCACCATATGGCCAATAGGTGTAGAATTATTTTTCCACTCAGGCAAGGCCGAAATTGTTGCTTTTAACTAGGAACTTGGGTGATTTCAAAGAATTAATAAACAGAAACAGTTAAAATCTACTGCAGTGTCCTTCCACCTCTGTTTTTCTATATAGCAGCTGTCTACAGGAAGCCAAGCAAGGAAACACTCCGGAAGCACGGACGACCACCAGAACTCCATCAGGATGGGTAATGTGGACACAAAAGGAATCAAATTGCAACCACATGACTATTTGCATGACGATTCCGTTTCCTTGAAGCTTGTTTCATAGCCTAGCAGGTCCTTCAGGAAGTACTGACACACAAAGCTTGCAGGGTGTAAACTGCTGAAGGTATGAGAAGTGAGAAAAAGATTCTTAGGAATGATAGAAACTCCGACAAAAACCCAGTGCGGGACAGAGGCATTTGACCTGGCCGTTAAGACGCTCACCTCCCATACTGGAGTGCCGGGGTTCAATTCCCAGCTCTGGGACTCCAGCATTCCTGCTCATGGACACCTTGGGAGGCAGTAGTGACTGGGTTCCTGCCACCCGTGTGAGAAACCTGGATTGAATTCCTGGCTCCCAGCTTTGGCCTTGGCACAGTCCACACCATTGCTGACATTTGGGGACTGAACCAGTGAGTGGGAGTGAGCCTACTCTCTCTCAGATACGTATCTCATATCTTTCCCTGTCTCTCTGCTACTCACATAAATTAATAATTCATTTTTAAAAATCTAAGGCAGTACTATGCTTAAAAGAGAATATCTCTATTAAAGACCTTGGTTTCCAATTTAATTTTTTTAAAAAACTGACAAACATGCTGTACTAGCATAGGGATGGAATCTGGGAGAAAGCACAGCAGGTTTTGAAACAAAATGGTCAGGGTGTGCTGACATTGTTCATATTTTGTTAAAACACCCTTATTATGCATTTTCAAGATGAATCCACTGCCACTTTAGTGTTATGTCTAGATAACTACTACCTTTTCAATCAGTTGTCTACAGAGAGGCTAAGTCACTCCACGTAAGCTTCTGAAAAACCCAACAATCAGCACCAACCAACTGGCCTCCTTCTACAACACACATCCCATGCTGTATTTCAAAATCCTACTCTGACTAATGTGTGCAGTGTCTAGGACTTGAACTGTGGCTACAGTGTAAGGTGTTTCATGGATTTGCTTTGGGTTTAAATCATCTCCAAAAACTGTTAAGCGTTTGCCCTGCTCTTAACTTCAAACAAGCGTCAGATAGTTCCTAATAAGGAATTCTGGCTTTTCATCCAGGAGAATTATTTTCCTTTTTGGTCACTGCAGCCTCGTCAAATTATCTGTGTTAACATTTCACACCGGCCCACCTCCTAAGCAAACTTTGCATCCTTAATGAAAGAATCTGACAAGAAGGAAACACTAAGAGTAGAGTGAAGTGGGAAACAAATCTTGAGTCTTTTTTGGAAGGCAACACTGCAATTTCTTGGTGAAAATGATAACATTCACCCTACAGTGAAAAAACTTTTTTCTCTATAAATTGTAAGTATCTTTATACAGGAGAGTCCAAGACAAAATATCCTAATTACTGTGTCTCAACTAACGCAGAAATCGCACCAGGCATCTTCTTACAGGTGAGGAATCGGATGTCCTGAGCAGGCACGGCGGTTAGGATGCCCCTGGGAAGCCAGGAGCCGCTGGGTCTCCAGGGGCGGCGCCCACTTACCCGCCGCCCGGCCAGCACGGGCGCTCGGGCCTCGGAGGCGGGTGATGGCGGCCACCGGTCTCCAACCCCCGCTGAACCCTAACACCGGAGCGCGGGTGGCCCGGTACCGAGGCGCAGACCCGCTGGAGGCCTTGGCGGCTGCCTTGGGGGACCACGGGGAGGAGGACGTGGTGCGACCTGCGTGGGCGTCGGCTGATTGTCACAGCGACTTTCCTGGGGTGGGGCACCCTATCAGCTTCGAGGACTTTGTGACCTTTTCTTCCATTTATCATTCGAATGAAGAGTATTTCAGGAAACTAGAAGAGCTGAAGGCTGCCCACATGGAAACGATGGCCAAATTAGAGACAACGTACCACAGCCAATTACCTCGAAAGGAGGTTTGGCCAGTGACCATCAGGCAGGATGCTCCCAGTGTATCCTCCAGATCTGTACGGGAAATGAACTCCTATCACCCCGTAATGACGTGGTTTTCGGATCCAGACTTAGGCTGGTCTTCCTCTTTCTGCACTTCTTCCTCTGAGGAGGACTGGCCCAACCTAGCCAAAGAGCACCCTGGGAAAACCAGAGAGATGAGCTACGCTAAGGAGCTCATCCACAACATGTGGGCAAACTTCCGTGTTAGAGATTATGTTCGAGGTGAAGTTGCCGACCGTCCAGCCGTGGAAAGACCCAAGAGGACACGCCAAGAATGGGTGCCGAGGCTTACAGTACCAGAGCCTTTTCAAATGACCATACGAGAAGAGAAGAAAAAAGAGGCCCTGAAATCTCAATGGGATCCTAAAATGGCACATAAACTGCTCAGAAAGCAAGAAGAGGACACTGAGTGTAGGAAGAAGTTCCGAGCCACCCCGGTTCCCGCAGGGGTCTTGCTCCCCATTTACCATGAGATGGTCAAGCTAAATGAAGAAAGGAGGAGGACCATGAAGGAGAAAAACATAGACGCTCTTTTGGCTTCTCTAAAGCCTTTTACGTTTATTGCAAGAGAGGAACAGAAGCAGGCAGTCCGGGAAAAGCAACTCAGAGAATTTTTGAAATCTAAAAAGAAAACAAACAGAGGTAAAGCCAGGCGCGCACCTCCATCTAGTTATGGTTCAGCTACCAGGGACCGATGCAAAGATCTGTGTCGGGACAGCAGAGCACAGCCAAGAGCCCAGGAGCCTATACAGACGTCGGCCCCTCCGCCTCGGAAGGCAGCTTACAGACGCCTGAGCAATCCCAGGTGTCCGGAGCAGGCTGTCAAGTGCAGGTGCAGGGCAAACGGCCAGATTCCTGAGTTTGAAGACCTCCCTGAAAGACATCAGAAACACCCCTCAGAACACAAGTGTCCAAGACTCAAACCATTCACTCTTCCTGCATCCGCCAGGGCTACCAAGAGAGGGAAGGTTTCGGCAGACATCAAAGCAGATGAAGAAAATATCAGAGAAACACATTGGCCATGTGTGCCCTCGAGACGTCACTCAACAGTACCAAGTGCCAGTGCAAAGCCCACGCCTTGTAGCTGCAGCCTTCCCACGCCCACAGTGTCTGCCAGAGCACGACAAGGAGCCCTCGGGAGATCACCGGAGGAAAAGAAAATGTTGGAAGAAGCGAGAAATCGGGTCTTAGCCAAGCAGAAGCAAAGAATGAAGGAATTGCAGAAACTGGTGACAAGCCAGGCCGAGGATGGTGACTCACATCGAGGTGTAGCTCACATGCCTAACTCCAGGCTTACATATCTCAGAAAGAGCGCAGAGGAAGGAGGGAGACAGTATTGACGAGAACCAGAAGAAAGAGAACTGTAAAAGGAAGCCATTACTGTTTGAGAGAGTTACTCAGGAAAATGCAATAACAGCAATAGAAAAGCTTATTTTAACACTGTACAAGCACTAGGAATATTGAACTCATTGCAAAGAAAGGCCCCAGTGGAAAAGTGCTCAAGCACTTCAACAATCAAGACTTGCAAACTCTCACTGAAGATAAGGAAAGCCTCCACGAAGAAGCAAAAACAGAAGGAAGAGGAAGACATTTATTTTGTTGGTACCCACAGTCGAGATGCGTGCAAGGAAGAGGAAGCGGGTGAAGCAAGTGAAGGAGTGACACCTGTTGAGGAATAAAACTGGGTCAGCAAGATCCCTCTCCACGCCCTCTCTGGCGTTGGCAGCATCATGGCCATCCGCAGCCGCATGTGTGATGTTGAGAACATCATGGGGACAGTGCTGAGATGTGCAGAGCTATTGGACAAAGACATCAGTACCCCCCCGCCAAAAGGCACAATGCAGCTGATTGGTCATTTGGCTGGTTAGAGTAAGGCTTTGCCTACCCAGTTTTGAAAATTGCTACATTTGGTCCTTTTGCCACTCTGATCTTGTTTGTTTTCTTTAGAAATGAGACTCACAGCCATCACCAACTGATTACTAATCAAAATACATATCACGTCATTATTACCAATGGGAAAATGGCTTAGTATTGAGAGCAGAGAGAGGTGTTGACCGTTAGTGATTTGCCTTTTAAAAATTCTCTGGAAAGCATGAATCGATATTTTTAATTATAAAAAATGCCACTTGGGAGTCCCACACCCTATATGGGATTACCTGGGTTCAAGTTCTAGCTTCCAATTCCAGCTTCCTGCTCATGCAGACCCTAGGAAGCAGTGCGTAATGTTCAGGTACTTGGGTTCCTGCCGCGCACAGGGGAGACCCACACTGCAGTTCTGGACTCCTGGTTTCAGTCTGGCCCAGCTCAGACTGTTGTGGACATTGCAGGAGTGAACAATAGATAGGAGATCGTCTTTCAGATATAGGCGATAGATAGACAGATAGATAGATAGACAGAAAGATAGATAAATAGATAGGAAGTGTAAGAAGAAATCGGACTTCTAAGACTATTTGGAGGTTCCTGTTATAGATCCTCTCAGAATTCTAGGCTGGATACTGCACTCTACTGGTAGGAGCACAAGCTTTGGCTCAGAAAGCCCTCGCTCAAACACCAGTCTGACATTTAGTAGGTTACTTCCCTCAGCCTCAGTTTTACTCTAAACAATGATAATAATAGTGCCTAGCTTATGCGTTTGTTGTGAGGATTAAATGAGACATTGCAATGTGCCATGACATAACACGGTATTTATTGTATCAGATGGTTCTGTACAATTCATAGGCACCTGTTGGAAGCAGAATGGAGGATCAGCAGGTTTTAACTTGAGCTGCTGAGAATTCACTAGATAATTCTACCCATAAATGAAGATGATCTTACGGGCCCAGAAGGGAAGTTGTCACTAGCATGATATTAATCCCTTAGCAGTTCAGAGTCTTCTCTCTCTTCTCCTTTACACCTTTACTGACTTATCCTCTATTGTTATCTCTCAGTCCTGCATCCACCCTTTTCTATCATGCTCCCTCGTTGTGGCTGGGAGTTTATCCACTACATTTCCCATTAGCCTCTGCTAATGTTTTCCCAGGACAGCAGAAGGCAGGAGGGGGAAAATTCCACCCCCAGGACTCCCTGTCAGCCACCTTAGAAGGGAAGTGATCTGTCCTGTGGTGATTCCCTGTTTCCAGCCAGGGTCCCAACTCCGTGTTCCACCCACCTCCCACCAGGGTCCCTTGGAGCACTTCTAGGTTCTAATAAAACCACCAGTCCAATGGAGTGGAAACTGCTGCTTCTCACAGTGCTAACAATGGCTTTTCCCAGTGGGCGTGCCTTGCTCTGTCAGCCCTCCACTGCAAGTGAAGCAAATTCCTTGTCAGTTGAAATATGTAGAGAAGTTGCTGTCACCTTTACTTGCCTTTAACTGATATAACTTCCTGTTACTCTTGGGGAAAAGGGACAAACCCTTAGTGTGACCTCAAGACCCCATGTGTTCTTGTCCCTGTCCTCCTCCCAAGCTCATCTGGGGATCTGCCCTTGAGTCTCCTTGACCTTTCTCCTTCTTCAAATGCTCCATTGTCCACCTCGTCTCATGCTCTTCCCACGTGCGGCTCCTTTCACCTGAAACAGTCTTCCTAACACCATCCCCTTGGGGATTTTTATTCATTCTACAGGTCTCTGCTTGAATGTCACCTTCTCAAAGAGACATTGCTTGAGCTCTGCAAATCCTATTTTTTTTTCTAAATAAGGATTCAACTAAATATACCGTAATATACATCTCACCATACTCCACAAAAGAAAAAAATAAACACCAAAGTGGGCACCAGAAGGTGGAAAGTCATACAACTTTGTTCAACCAGGTAAAACAAATATTTCAATTCAAGCCTGGTCTCAAAAGTAGATGCTCCAATCATGACTGAGTTCTGTGACAAGAGAATCCAGAGTTGTCCCCAAAGGGCCCTGGTGGCAGGTGGTGGACCGTTTACTAGAGGCCCTGGTATTGAAGTAGGGGGCAACAATGGACAGGTCTACTTCATTTCTAAAGTTGCCTTCTGCATGTAGACCATCCTTGGCTTGTTTGCAAGGATTTGAAGGAAATGGGAAGGTAATTTAATCCTACTCTCATGCCCACGCTCAGAGGCATCAGCTCTATCTTGCCTCTGAGGACCAAGCTTCTGCCTTCTCAATAGAAATGCAATTGCACACTACCTCCTTTCCAGCCAGCCCTTTGCCCCAGCACCACTATGATTGCCCAAGGCCCCACACAACTGTGGTATTGCAAAGAAAACCACCTACATTGAGCCTGCTGACTGCCCTTGGGGCTAACTCAGACATAAAGAGCCTTGGAAACAGATTTTCTGAAACTGAAGCATGCAAACTGTTACCTTCACTTTTTTTAAAAGGCTTCCTATAGAAGATTCCCAGATTACTTTTCATACTCAACCTCCCAGAGCTTGCTTCTCTCTTGGTCCTGCTAATATCAGCCCAGGCTTATCAGCTCATTTAGGCCACATGGTCTAACAGGAGCATCCATCAAACAATTGTCTGTTTCCCCTTAGGAAGAAGAAAATGGGAAATAAAGAAGACAAGGCTACACACACGACTTCATGTCTACCTAAACACAGCACATAGGCATGTTTGTTGGCTTTTGAACAGTATTACTCCTGGGAAAAGAGGCTTGCAACTGTCCCTTACCAGTCCAAATCCATGTCACCTCAACTTCTATGACATTCCCTTATTCATCTTTTCATTGATTCAACATGTGTTTGTAGAGTGCCTATGGTACAGCAATGGATAGGATAGATAAGGCCCCTTGTCTCCTTGAGGAGAGAGAGAGAAAAATAAATGAACAAACCAAGAAACAATGCTGTACAGAGAGTTTAAATTGGGATCGAGGATAGTAGCTATGGGGCTGCAGAAGATGATGTGCTCAGGAAGCACCCTTCTGGTAGGATGATACTCACCCTTACAGTTAAGTGACAAGGAGCCAATTAGGTATTCAATAGAGAATGAATAGGTTTGTTTAAAGATTTTATTTATTTGAAAGGCAGAGTTACAGAGAGAAAGAGAGATACAGAGAAAGACAGAGAGACAGAGACACAGGGCTTTCATCTGCTGGTTCTCTCCCCAAATGGCCACAAAGGTTAGAGCTGGGCCAGGCTGAAGCCAGGACCCAGGAGCTTCGTCAGGGTCTCCCAAGTTTGTGCAGGGGCCCAAGCACTTGGGCCATCATCTGCTGCTTTCCCAGGCCATAACAAGGAGCTGGATTAGAAGTAGAGCACCTGGGACTTGAACCAGCACCCATATGGGGTGTCAGCACTGTAGGTGGCAGCTTAACCCACTATGCTCCAATGCCCATCCCAAGTGAATGGTTCTTATAGAAGCCTGAAGACATAAACAAACTTAGACTCTTTACCTCACTCTATTATTTCATGTCTTAACTAATTTTTGGAAACTCAACAAAATGTTCTAAGGTCTAGATGCCAAAGCAAATGCCGATCTCTTATAACAGTTACAGCGGTAAGAAACTGATTCATTAGAAAGAATGTGGGACTTGGATGGCTTCATTCATTCAACTGATATTTACTGAGCATTTGCTTCATACCAGACACTATTCTTTCACTTATTTATATATTTATTTACTTGAAACAAAGAGAGGCAGAGAGCTTCCTTCTGTTGGATCATTCTCCAAATATCCATAAAGCGAGGAACCAGAAATGTCATCCAGGTCTCCCACTGGAGCAGTAAGGACCCAATTACTTGAGCCATCATTTGCTGCCTCCCAGGGTCTGCATTAACAGGAAACTAGAGCCATGAGCAGAGCTGGATACCTAACCCAGGAGCTCCTGTATGAGATGTGGGTGTCTTAACACTTAGGCCAGACACCTGGTCACAGGTGCTGTTCTTGACACTAAGATTAATGTAATAAATGGGCAATAGCTAAAAATAAATGGACAGTAGCAAATATGTTTAATAAATGCTACAAAAGGAGTCAGAACTGGGTCCCTCCAGATATCCTAGCCACACAGAGAGCAGGCCCCTTTCCCAGGGTTGGATAGTGAGGACACACTTCCCAAAAGTGTTGCTTAAGCTAAGATGTAAAGTCAAGGAGGACTTAAATCAATGAGGAAAGGACTGGGAGAGGAGCATTTTTGGTCGAAGAAGCAATGTATGCATTGGCCCAAGGCAAGAATGCATGGACACTAAGTAGGGAACACCCAGTATCAGGAGAGAAAGAAAAAAAAAGGGCTGGAGACATCAGCTAAGAGTCTCTGAGGACATTAGCTAGTCCTAGTTTGTGAAGGACCTGCAGGTTTAAATTAGTCCTGAAAATAATACAGAATGGTTGAAGATTTTTAAGGAGGGGAGTGACATGTCAGAAAGATCTCTCGCTGTAATGGAAAGAAAATTTGGAGGAGGTAAACTATCAGTGCTGAACATTTAGGAGGCTCTTGCAGCAATTCAGAGAAAATATGATGACTTGTGCTAAGATAATGGCAAGGAAGGCAGACAAATAGGCCAAAAGTACATTTGGGAGCTAGAGTTGGCAGCATTTGGTAACACAGTGGCTATGGACGGTGAGTGAGATGGAGATATCAAAGATGAACCCCAGATTTCTGGCATGAACTGAATGGACAAGGGGTGCTATGGGCTGAGAAAGAAGATGAGATAAAGAACAGCTGAAGTTAGGCACATAAAGGGTATAAGACGCCTTTGAAACCTCCAAGTAGGATAATCAAAGGTCAGATAGATATTTGGGTTTGCAGCTCAAGACAGAGTCCTTGAACATGACCTGCCTAGAATTGGAAACTCATGTAAGAGTCATCAGCTCCTTTTTTTGCATCTGGATTAAAGATCATTATTTTATAACATTAAATAATTATTGTTAATTCTACTTAGGTATCAAAATGGTATAGAGATTATGAAAATTTTTAAATGTTCATTTGTTTATTTTGAAAGCAGAGCAAGTGAGAGAGGAGAAAAAAGATTGATCTTCCACTCTCTTATCCACTCCCCCAAATGCCTGCAACAGCCAGGGCTGGGCCAGACCAAAGTCAGGAGCCAGGAACTCCATCCGGGTCTCCCACATGGGTGGCAGGAACCCAAGTACTTGAGTCAACATCTCCTGCCCCTCAGGATGCACATTAGCGGGACGCTGAATCAGAAACAGAAGCTGAATTCAATCACAGGCTCTCCAATATGGGATACCTACCAAAGGGCAACTGAACCCACTGCACTGTAATGCCCATCCTTATGATTTTTTAAAACCTTAAGAAATCTATGTATTGAAGTACAATGACATGATGGGGAGAGAGAGAAGAGAAGAGGTGCCATGTGCTGGTAAGTATGGAACATGGGAAGTTATTAAGCTATTATCTCCACTTTTGTTTATGCTTGGAACTCCCTAATAGTTTGTTGTTTTTTATTAATTTAAGAGGCAGAGAAACAAATAGAGTTACCCTCCACCTCTGTCCTCTCCATATTCCCATAACAACCCCATCTGGGATTGAAGTGGGAGCTCACTCCAGGCCTCCTGTGTGGCTGGCAGAAATCCAACAGGTTGAGCCATTGCCACTGCACCCAGGGTCTGCATCAGCGTGACACAGGAGTCAGGAGCTGGAGGTGGGTATCAAACCTGGGCACCCGGACAAGGGATGCAGGCATCCCAATCCCTAGTCCAAAAGCCCACCCCAATGGTCATTTACCTAGAGGAGAAAGAGTGAGAAATGGGTAAGATGGCTCTCGGATGAGAAGAGAAGGGAAGAAAAAGTTAAGGAGGTGAGTGGAGACTGGCATTTTGAAGATCTCAGTGTTTAAGGGAAAACACAGAAATTGGGAATCACTACAGAGATGCAGACTCTAGGAGAGCGGGATGTCCCGGAAGGCAAGTGAAGAGTCCAGAAAGGCAGGAATAACGGACCGTGTCAGAGAGTGCAGAGGACTCAAGAAAAAGGAGGACTAAAGTTGTCCCTTTCCTTAGTAACCAGGGGGTTGCTGCGATCTGTCCTGGGCGATCAGTTCAGTAGAGGACAACAGCCCCAGATTCCAGTGGGAGGGGGCAGAAGGAGGAGCGGTGCAGGCCACTCCCTGGAGGGGAGGAGAAGAGGGTTACAGCCAAAGGGTATGTGAGACTGAGAAAGGGATTCTGGTGCTTCAGAGGCGGTAGGCGTAAGCCTAAGGGAAAGAAGGCATAGCCTCGGGCACTAGTCCTAAACTTGTGTGGGCCACCTTTGTAAAACAGGGCAATAATAGGACAGCCCTTCAGCGTTCAGACAAGATAAGTAGAGGTCTCCAATGGACCGTTAAATGTTGTGTTAATATTATTAAGTAGGGGAATGATCATTATTTAATATAAAGCCCAAGTAGCCTTACCATTCCACTTGTCCCCTCTATATAACTGAAGAACGCCATTTCACCAGTGTACAGGAAAACAGAGAGCCTGGGCCAACAGAGTGAGTATAACCAGGAGCTAATACATGCCAGTTTTCTGTTGGACAAAGCAGAGGGGATGATTTATTTTGCAAAGCTAATGAATTAGCAACCATATTTTATTAATGATAAACAGGAAAAATATTTAAAGCCCAGTAACACATAGCCAACAGATTGTACGTATTACAAAGGCAAATGTAATAATAAAGGAAGTAGAGTTCTATCAAAATTAAGTAATGAAAATGGTATTCAGAAACCCATTAGCAAGGAACTATGATGCTCAAAAAAGTAGCACTTTCAGTGTAAGCAAAGACCTTTGCTTTTAAAATCCTTAATGAAGATGAATCCAAAAAAAAAAAAAAAGTACTAAAAGCCAGGGGAAAATCTTGAAAATCAAACTATAAAAAAATTCAGGCCGCTGCCTTGATGCCCATAATGGACTCTGAAGTCAATACTGAGCATGTTAGTTAAATAGCTGCCGACCAGCGCTAAGTGGATGTGGGAGGGACATTCTGCGTCTCTATTCTAGCGAGGGTTTTTTCCCAGTTTAAATGATCCTCTACGGCTGGAATTGAACATTTCCAAGCTCCAGACTGCAATTTAAAGCCACGGCCGGGGAAGGTTTCCTCTTGGCTCCCTCTTGTCTCTTGCGGTGCCCTCTTCTCCACCTGCTTTCTCTTCATGACCTCCACTCTTTTTTGCCCTCACCTTCACAATCTTCAGCAAAGTTACCACCAAAAACTTAACAAATTATACTCACTTGACTTGTGATCATGAGTTTCAGTCCCTGTGGTCCCTTTCCCAAGAGACATTTGAATATTTCAAAAGTGTCTCTAATAATAACAGTTTCTGTCCTTTAGTGAGCAGGTGAGATAGATTTCTAATGGGGGAAGGAAAGGGAGACAGAGAAAGAGTCAGAGACATACAGAGAAAGAGCTCCCACCTGCTGGTTCATTCACCATATGCTCACAACAGCTGGCACTGGCCTAGGCCAAAACCAGGAGCCAGGAACTGTATCTGGGTCTTGAGGGCCACTCAGCTTCTTGATATCATATCTGGAGGTGGGGGGTTGGCCTGCTTAGAATGTCCACATCCCCTATCTGAGTTCCTGGATTCAAGTTCCAGCTCTTATTCTGATCCATCTTCCTGTTAATGTGCATCCGGGGAGGCAGCAGATGATGGCTCAAGAACTTCAGTCCCTATCACCCACGTGGGAGAACTGCGTTGAGTTCCCTGCTCCTACCTATGTATGGCCTGGCCCAGTCCTGGCCCAGTTTTGACTATTGAAAGCATTTGAGAAGTGGACGAGCAGACGGGAGATCTCTGTCTATTCCCCACCCCACCTGCCAACCTTTCATATAAAGAAAAATAAGCTGCATTTGCCTGGATGTCCAACCCTGAGTGAACAGGAGAGGTGAGTCTGGAAGTACAGCTTGCTCTTGGTGCTTAATTTGCACTCCCAGAGAATCAGGCAGGTCCTTTCTCTTCCTTTTCCTGAGAACATACTTTATGGGATGAAGTGAACATCACCCTGGAGAGAAGAGTATGTCTCTTCAGCAGCCACAGTCAGAGGACCCTGTAGCAGTTCCACAGATCTTGGTGTAATGAGGACCCAATATAAGCTTGGAGATTTTTTTTGGTCTCCAAAAGAGGTTTGGAGAAATCAAAACTAAAAATATAATTTTGCTGTACTCTATTTTAAAAAGTGTTTTATGTATGTTTTCCTACCTTCTTTAATGTTGAAACAGCAATTATCTTACCTGAATAAAAATGCAATTTAATAAAATGACATTTTGCAAGGTTTAAGCAAAATGAATATTTGAATTATCTTTTTAAAGTAATTTGCTGTGCTCCTCTGCTATCAATTATTATGACGTTTCCTTGTGTTTGACACTTTGCACGGGTGAAATCTTTATTATTTTATCAGATTTGAGAGTGTGTGTTCAGTAGCTCCTGTATAACTATGCTGTCAAAACCAGATCAAAGCAGGGAATATGCTGTTTCACGACCCTGGAAGGGGAGGTTCCACGTGGGAAAGGATTGCCACATCCTGCAGGCCAGGATCCATGCCACAACCTCCAGTGACGTCACTCAATTATCCAGTCCAGTGATGCTATCTTGCCATCACACAGATGAGGAAACAGGCAGAGGGAAAGTAAGAAGTTAGCCCCAAATCATGCAGCTAAGTAAGTGACAGTGGTGGGCTTTATCCCTGTTCTGTCTCGGAAGCCAACGATCCTTCCATATGTGTATATGAACTTGCAAAGTGATGTAAATTATTTCATTGTGATTTTCTTGTGAAAACAATCATTTGTCAGCTTGAATGAGATGAAGACCTTTATAAGGACTATCATTCTGTGGACTTAATATCTAAGACCTTGTTGCTGACAGGATGCTTGCAATTCATATTTAACTGTGGAAATCAAGCCAGTATTTTTCTTTCTTTCTTTTCTTTTTTTTTTTGGACAGGCAGAGTGGACAGTGAGAGAGAGAGAGAGAGAGAGAGAGAGAGAGAGAGAGAAAGGTCTTCCTTTGCCATCCAATGGCCGCTGCGGCCGGCGCACCGCGCTGATCCGAAGCCTGGAGCCAGGTGCTTCTCCTGGTCTCCCATGCGGGTGCAGGGCCCAAGCACTTGAGCCATCCTCTACTGCACTCCCGGGCCACAGCAGAGAGCTGGCCTGGAAGAGGGGCAACTGGGACAGAATCTGGTGCCCCGACCGGGACTAGAACCCGGTGTGCTGGTGCCGCAAGGCGGAGGATTAGCCTATTGAGCCACGGCATCGGCCAAGCCAGTATTTTTTAAAGATATTTTTAGTTGAAAGATACAGAGAGAGAAGAAGAGACCTTCCATCTGCTGGTTCACTCCCCAGATGGCCACAACAGCCAGGGCTGGGCCAGGCCAAAGCCAGGAATCAAGAGCTTCTTCCAAATCTCCCACATGAGTGCCAGGGGCCCAAACACTTGAGCCATCTTCTGCTGCTTTTCCCAGGCCATTAGCAGAGAGCCAGATGGGAAGTGGAGCAGCCAGGACTTGAACAGGCTCCCATATGGGATGCTAGCGTCCCAGGTGGCAGCTTTACCCACTACACCACAATGTCAACCCCAAGCCAGTATTTCTTACTTTTCAGCCAATCACAACTATCGTAAGTGAAGAAAATACCCAGATGATTTACTCATAAAAGTATAATCAAAACAGTATGCCCACTAATGAGTTGTTAATAGTTCAATCATTTATTCATTTATTTGAAAAATAAATATCTACTAAGCACTAGGCCTTGTGCTAAGCCAACTGGAAATACAATCATAGCTCATATGCATTGAGTTCTTACCATGCACCAGGACTTTTTCTAATGGTTTTGTATCTACTATCTCATTTAGTCCTCACAGCAGTCTACAAGGATCATCTACTGTCCTATCACTAACATTCACAGGGTGGGAGCCCTAGTAAAGTGGAAGGCCCTGCCTACCTCCTTCTACTCCCGTCTGTGGCATCACCTTGCACCATACCAGGAGCTTTGCTTTCCTCTACACCCCTGGCATGGTTCACACATTTGCTGATGTTTCATTCTACACACAGCAGCCTCTGGATGTACACACTAGTGATACAGTGTGAACTTACGAGGGCATGGGCTGGGGAAAAGTCCATTCAGTTCTGGAAGCATGCTTACAGCTGGTCAGATGGGCAGTACTGGGATCTTAGCAGAAGAGTGATCTGTAAGAGGCAAGTTCAAGAATGTTCCTTTGGCCATGGGGACTGTTGCCCTTGGGTTGGGACACAGCCAGAGTAGAATTAGAGCTATGTCCTCTATAAAGCACCAGACCCAGGTCAAGAGCCCCAGTTACCTGGATCCAAAAGACAGTATCAGTGGAAAAGTTTCTATTACTATTTGCAGCTTGAAGATGGGAAAATTAAGATGAGAGATGATAAATAACCTATCTTAGGTCATATAGCAAGTAAGTGGCAGAGCTAGGATTGGAATGTGGGCAGGCTCTGGCATCAGAGTGCATGGGTTCAAACCCTGTTATACCTGTTGTCTCTCTGTGGACTGATGACATTAAAAAGAAAAAAACAAAAAACCAGTTCTCTGTTGTAGTAGAGTTTACTATCTTTGTTAAGTTCTTGAGATAACATTTTTAATTTACATTATAGTCAAAGGCTTAATTCTCCACTAAACAAAGAGTTCAACACATAAAAAGTAAACAAGCATAGTTCAGCAGAAATATAGGCAAGGGCTGTAAACAACAATCAAATGGAAGGAAGGAGAGAATGAAAGAAGGAAGAGGTGGAAAGAAAGAGTCGTTATAGTCTTAGAACTACATCTATTAACTACATCGTCTTTTCTCTTTATACTATAATAAATAAATAAGTAGAAAGAATTCTCAAAAACCCAAATAACTTATAATTATATGCTTTATAATGCAAAATCATATAATTATAAATTATAATGTGCTATGAGCAAAAGGCAGTGATAGGGAACAACCAGAGCATGTCGTGTGGTGCAGCCGATTAAGCCACTTCTTGGGCCTCCTGTAACCGTATCAGAGTCCCTGGGATCCCATCCCACCTCTGCCTCTATTCCAGCTTCTTGAAAATGCTCGTCCTGGGAGGAAGCAGAACACGGCTCAAAACCTTGGTCCCCTGCCATCCATGCGGGAGCCCTGGATGGAGCTCACAGCTCCTGGCTTTGGCCTGACCAGTCCTCAGCTGTTGCAGACATCTGGGGAATGAGCCAGAGGATGGGAGACCTCTGTGTGTGTGTCACTTTAAGATGAGAGCTAAAAGATGATGCATGGTCAGTGGTCATGCAAAGACAAGAGGAATAACTGTCCAATCAGAGGGTCTAAAACATAGAAAAGCCCTGAGACACCTGAGACATCTTCATTTAAAACACTTTATTTAAGTTTATTTAAAACATCTTTATTTAGTACATCTTCATTGAAAACACTTATTTTTCAATTCAACATTCATTCTCTCAGTCACCCTTTCATTCACTACAAGGGTACTTCAAAAAATGTGTGCAAAGTTGGGGCAGGTTTGACCTAGCAGCTAAGACCACCACGTCCTATATCAGAGCACCTGGGGTTGAGGTTTGAGTCCCAGCTCCAGCTCTCAATTCCAGCTTCCTACTAATGCAGACCCTAGGAGGCAGAGGTAACGGTTCAAGTAGTTGGGTCCCGGCGATCCACGTGGAAGAGTAAGCCAGCGGATGGGAGCTCTTTTACTCCCTCTCTTTCTCCCTTTCTCTCCCTCTCTCTCTCTCTCTCTCTCTCCTTTTCAAAAAAAGTCTGAGGAAAGTAAAATCAAATCATAAGTTTATTTTACTGTACAAAAATTTGAAATTAATGTGTATAAAGAGGTCTTCAAAAAAGTACATAGAAAATGCATATTATCAAAAGACTGTATGTGGATTTCACTACTGTTTTAAGCCAAAAATAATCTTATCTTTTAATTCCACCTCTTCATGAACTTTGTAAAGTAGCCCTCATATTTATTCATTCAAAAACGTATTTCTAAAAGCCTGTCATGTGTAAATTCTACGGTAAAGACGAGGATGAATTAGAACAAATCCTGACTTTTGGAAGTGATTCATCAGTCTCACAGGGAAGAGCAGATGCCCAAATAATTACAGAAGCACAAACATTTATTTACAGCCTACTGCCAGCAGGCTTTGTACTAAATCCCTTTCATGCATAATTTTCCCTAATTCCCACAATAACTCTATGGGATGTATACTATTATTTCTCCATCTTATGGATGAAAAACTAAGCAGTTAGGTTACAGGCGATGGACATAGAGCTGCTAAGGACTGAGCCCTCCACTACCACCAGGCAGTACATCTCCACTGTGCCACAAAGAGGAGGGATCAAGACAGTCTGCAGGGGCTGGCGCTGGGGCATAGCAAGTCAAGCCGCCACCTGCAGCACAGGCATCCCGTATGGGCACCGGTTCAAGTCCCAGCTGCCCCACTTCCAATCCAGGTCCCTGTTAATGTGCTTTCAGAAAGAAAGCCCTAGTCCCCGGGCCCCTGCAACCACATGGGAGACCCAGAAGAAGCTCTGGGCTTCAGATCAGCTCTGGCCATTGGAGGAGTGAACCAGCAGATGGAAGACCCCTCTCTCTCTCTGGCTCTACCTGTCTCTGTAACTCTTTCAAATAAAATAAACCTTAAAAAAAAATAGAACTGCAGTTGTCTTCCTCCAGGCTCAGTTCCTCAACATCTTGTGAAGAAAAACGTCCTTTTGCATTCTCTGAAATAATGGACCATCGTTAATGGGGCTTTTACACACTGTGAATCAGCAGAAATGGAAGCTGTACTGTTATTTTCGACTCCCCTTTTCCCTGCGTGGTGAAAACGTTCTAGGACTTCCTCTCTGCGGTTTCACCCACTGTTTGGGAATGTGCTTTGCTTCCCGGTACATTCTCTGGCCCTGAGAAGCCAGCTCTCCACCAGGAGCTCTCCAGCTAGGTGTCAGATGTCAGGAGGCAGAGCTGCTCATTCCCACTCTGAGTCCCATTCCTTGGGCCTCACCATGATCCCAGCGACCTCACTGCAAATCACAAAGTAACAGGTGCATGGGAGAGGCTTTGGGTCAGCCTGTCTCAGAAAGTGTAAGCCCCTTACGTGTGCAATCATTTTCCAGATAACTTTTTACAGGTACCTTCTTCCTGCCAGGCATTCTGCTAAGTATTGAGGGTGCAACAGTAGCCGAGGCAAGCATGGTCTGGGATGTTGTGGGATTTCCAGTCTATAGTGGGGGGTGTGTGTGCAAACTAATCATTAGAGGCAATCAACACACAGTGGGATGCACATTGTGATGGGAGGACCAGAGGGGTCACATCAAAAGCAAACCTAAAGTCAACTTGGTTGGGAAGACTTCATGGTACTAATGGCTCAACGAGGGCCTGAAGGAAGAATAGAAATTAGGTAGGGAAGAAAAGAATGGATCAGGGGAAGAAGTAAGAGCAGACGTAGCAAATACTAACAAGGGCATTAAAATAGTAATTTTAGAACAGCTACATATGGTGGAAGTAGCTAGAGATGAGGCAGACGGGGCCCATTCAGCCCGTGTAAGTCATGTTAAAGAGCTTGGACTTTTTCCTGAGACAATGGAAATAGATGTTGAAGGATTTTAGGCAAGAGACTGACAAGATGATTTGTATTTTAGAAAGGTAACTCTGGGCAGTGCATGAAAATGGATGGAATGCACCAAGACCCAAGGCAGAAAACCAGATACAAGGGGAAATAATGGGCGTCCAACTTAGGGAAGTGACAGTCAGCCTGGGGAGAAGTGAATTGCTTTGATCTGGGTTAGTTAGAGCCTCAGCGCTGCCCAGCAGAGGGCTGCTGGAGAGCTTGGGCCTTCTGTGCTTGAGCTTGTGGGGTCTTTCTGTCCAGGGGAAAGACGGCCACACCCCTCCACCATCCCCTTGCCTCTCCAGTCTATTCCCAAAGGCACCATCTGAGGACACTGGCAAGGCAAATGCTTGTGACAACAGCTCTCAAGCCTGCTCAAAAACAAGAGTGCAGAAATCAAGAAAAGTTTGCTCGAACTTCATATAAGGCGATAAATGACTGTATCTACACAGCTGTATTTAGATACCACAGATGAAAGTCACCCATCATTTCAGGCATGCAGAATTATTCTGAGGGGCTGGCATTGTGGGATAAAGGGTAAAGCTGCCACCTGCTTTGCAGCATCCCATAGGGGCACCAGTTCGTGTCCTGGCTGTTCCAGTGCTGATCCAGCTCCCTGCTAATGTGCCTGGCAAAGCAGCAGAAGATGGCCCAAGGGCTTGGGTCCACTGATACCCAGGTGGGAGACGCAGATGAAGCTCTTGGCTCTGGGTTTCAGCCCAGTTCATCCCTGGCCATTTGCAGCCATCTAGGAAGAAAACCAGTGGATGGAAATCCACATCTCTCTCTCTTTCTCTCTCCCACCCCCATCTAACTCTAAAATAAACAAATAAATTTAAAAAAATAATAACAAAACCATCCTGTAACTGTCAGGAACTCCATCTGGGTCTCCCACAAGTACTTGGGCCGTCCTCACTGCTTCCCTAGGTACCTTAGCAGGGAGCTGGGCTGGAAGCGGGGCAGCCAGGACTCCAATCGGCACTCCACCATGGGATGCAGCATTGCAGGCAGCAGCTTAACCTACTGCACCACAACACCAGCCCCAGAGCAAAGTTTAAGATTGGATTGATGAATCTGCCTCCAAAGTCCATGATCTTAACTTCTAGGTTGTACTTTGGAATCCTCACTAAAATTGCAAGTCTCTGAGGAAAACCAACAAAAGAGATAAAAAGACTTAGGTATCAGATCTCCCATTAGGCAGGTTGAGAGCCCTCTGTTGATTTCTTTTTATAGACCCTAAGAAGTCACCCAACCATTTAGTAATACGTGTGCATTCAAGAAACATTGTTCTTAAGGATAAGATTCTAAAATATACAGTCCTGAAATGTTCAAAGAGCTGCATATGCTAAGACCCTTCTTGAAAACCCACCAGATGGGGCCAGCTCTGTGGTGTAGCGGGTAAAGCCGCCGCCTCCAGTGCTGGCATCCCATATGGGCACGGGTTTGAGTCCTGGCTCCCCATTTCCTATCCAGCTCTCTGCTTTGGCCTGGGAAAGCAGTGGAGGATGGCTCAAGTTCTTGGGCCCCAGCACCCGCATGGGAGACCCGGACAAAGCTCCTGGCTTTGGATTGGCACAGTTTCGGCCATTGCAGCCAATTGGAGAGTGAGCCAATGGATGGAAGACTTCTCTCTCTCTCTCTCTCTCTCTCTCTCTGCCTCTCCTCTTTCTGTGTAACTCTGATTTTCAAATAAATAAATAAATGTTTAAACAAAAAAGAAAAGAAAACTCATCGGATGCATCATTATACTAAAACTCACCAAGAGGCCCACACTGATGAAACCTATTGTGCATGTATCCCAGCAAGAAATAGATAGCACAACCAAAAGGAGAAGCTGAGGGAAGGGCTGTTTACAAAGGTGTGGGTAGAGCTCAGGGAACCATGTTGTCCAGGGAACCACCCTGGGTTTAGCAACAGTGGAAGCCAGTAGGTTCACTAGGTCAGAAAGGGCAAAGTTTAGAAACCAGGACCTAGGGACTAAGCCAAGGAGGAAGAAACTGTGGGGAAGTAGAGTGACATGCCACAGCCCTCCTACACCCAACTCCTGCCATTAGGTATTTGGCACATCTGGGTACAGGGAAAGAAGCTGTGACTCCCTTGGGCAAGAGCCTGGGAATCCGGGCTTTGCCTGGACAGGGAGCAACTGATTCTCAACCAAAACAGTGGAAGCCAGAAGACTATGGAATAACATTTTTCAAGTGCTAAAAGAATATAACCATCATCCTATAATTCTACAAGTGAAAATAGTCTTCAAAACTAAGGTTGAAATGAAGATATTTTTGAAAGACCAGAATGTTTGATGAAGCACTCTGCCATGGATCCTAAGTATTCCTGTACATCTTTGCCATGTGTGCCAAACTGCCAAGTTTTAGCCATCATCAAGTTCTGAACTATTCTTGTAGCTAGTCACATGGCAATGAAGTAAATCACATGACCACTGCATAACTACCGATTATCACTTCCAGGAGAGGGGTGGCTTACTCCTTGTTTGCTACAAAAGATGTGAAGACTTTGCCCTTGGGCCCTCCAAGTGCAATACAACCCTTGTGTATATATAGTCAATTTGTGGATCCACTGAATTATGACAGGGGACTTAGCAGTAGAGAAACCAGATTTCTGCTGTTTGCTATGCTAAGAGTGATAAACCATCTTTTCTTGAATGCATTGAATATTGTTAGTTCTTTTGGTCTTCCTATAAAGATATGCAGGGGATGGGATTCATCCTGAGAAATCTAGATCCGTGAGCCATGTGCCAAAGTAGACGAGGACTTACAGAAAGAAAAGGCAAGAATGCTGGAGCCTGGCTTCAGGAGTGTGTGGGAACTCTGGATACCAGCAGCAAGTGTTCTCACCTGAGTGGTGAGTGAAGGGAAGAATAGGAGTGGCCACTGACCAACCTCTTACTATAAAGGAATTGAGTAAGGGGAGGCTGAGTAGAGGCTGGTCTGATTGAAACAGACTGCCCAATTAATTCCATGGTTGCAGCTTCCTCTCCTACAGGGGAGGATGCTGGAAAGTGCCTTGAGTTTCCAACAGAGAAGGAATCACGCTTGTTCACTGTTCAGGCAACTTCATTACAACTATGCCTGGAAGGTTACATAACCTTGGCCCATAATAATGAGCTGCAGAACTACAGCAAGAGCGAAATCTGGGATCACTTCGAGCAGCAAACTGGAGAGCTATTAGAGATTGGCTGACACATGTATGTGACAAGGGAATGAGAGGGTAAACGGTAGAAACAAGGCCGTCTCACATGTGAGCCTGTGCTTCATGCAGACCATTCAGCCGGTGGAGAAGTCCAAGATTTGCTACTTCGGATTTCTCAATCACTACATGATGGCCAACCCAGAGAGATTTCCCTGAAGCTAATAAAATCCCATAGAGGAAGCTATTCAAAGCCTGCAGGCTGAGCTGCTTCACACTGGCTGCACAATGGACAAAAGATGAAAGCCCTGGGTTGGCACATTACTCTTGCTAAGAGACAAGAAACAGCCACCTAACTCAAATCAAAGATCTATCCTTAAGTTAGTAAAAGGAAAGTTACCAGCCTCCCACCGGCAAGGAAGTCCAGCGATTAACCGGACTGTGTATATATCAGAAATAATATCTGCCTCACCTAGGCATTCTGTTGAGCCCTGTGTACAATTTGACTATGCCCAGTTTCCTCCCCAGAAATGCCAGGTGACTGCATAAAGCTGTAGCCAGCTGAATGAAGCTGCCCAGGAATACACAAAATACACACACCTCCAACATCCACAGCTCCCGCGCCTCATTTTGGTGTCACAATGCTCTCTCCAACTTCAGATAACCTTCTTTCCTCCTCATTGCACAACAGCTGGCAACAGTCCTTCCAACGCCCTCTTTCTCAGCAAACGTCAGGTCTTGTACAAGATGAAGTACTGTATTTATTGTAATATTTATATAGGTGCCTTAACCATGTAACATGTAAAACCATGATACTGTCTCTATACATCACTGATGAAGTATGAGAATTTTTCCTCCTAATCCCATTTTTCCCATAAGCACTGTGGTTTTTATTGGGTGATTTTAAATAGTGTGCTGATTTTTTTAGGACACAAATGTTGCATTATAGCAGCACTAACAATATGTGGATAACAGAACCACATACACTTGGGTAATAGGAATCTAAATTGGTAACATTTCTTTAGAAAATAATTTGACAGTAGCTTGTAAAGCTGAACATTGATGCACCTTATAATTCAGCAATTCTCTGATACGTATAGCTGAGAGGAAACACGGCCTGTGTACATCAGAAGACATATTCAGGGGCCGGTGCTGTGGCACAGTGGGTTAATCCTCTACCTGCTGCACCGGCATCCTATATGGGCGCCAGTTCTAGACCCGGCTGCTCCTCTTCCAATCCAGCTCTCTGCTATGGCCTGGGAGAGCAGTGGAGGATGGCTCAAGTTCTTGGGCTCCTGTACCCGCATGGGAGACCGGGAAGAAGCTCATGGCACAGCTCCAGCTACTGCAGCCATTTGGGGAGTGAACCAGCAGATGGAAGACCTCTCTCTCTGTCTCTCCCTCTCACTGTCTGTAACTCTACCTCTCAAATAAATAAATAAGATCTTTAAAAAAAGAAAGAAAGAAGACATATTCAGGACTATCTTAGGCAGAGCGGGTACTTAGCCTAGCTGTTTCTTAAGACGCCTGTGTCCTGCATCAGAGCGCCTGGACTCCGGTCCTGGCTCCAGCTCCTGACTCTAGCTTCCTGATAATGCAGACTTTGGAAGGTAGCAGTGATGGGTGAAGTAATAGGGTTCCTGCTACTCGTGTGGAAGATCAGGACTGAGTTCCTGGCTCCTGCTTCGACCCTGGCTCAGTCCTAATGGTTGCAAGCATTTAGGGAGTGAATCAGTCTCTTTCTCCCTTTCAAAACAAATCAATAAAGTTTTAAAAAGAATATCCATAGCCTAAATATTCACGATAGCAAAAATATGGAAACACACAAATGACTGCTGACAGGATAACAAATAGCTAAAACACAACATAGTCGCAAGTAAAATATAATAAGACAGTAAAAACAAATGAAAAGCATCACAGGGTAGACAAAATGAAAACCACAGAAGGCCATGAGACGGATCATACCATTGAATAAAGTTAAAAACATACAAATAAATAATATGTTGTTTAGGCAAGTGTGTATGTGTGATGTCACTTAAAAAAAATAAACCATGGTAATCAGAAACACAAATACAAACTTTAGGATGGTGATTACCTCTGAAAAGGAGATACAAAAATGGGATGAGGAAGCACATCAGGCAGCAGTAATTCTGTTATTGAGCTAGGCTTACTGATATTTATTATATTATTTATCTAATTTTATTTACTTAAGCCCCAAATATAAAATACTAGGAAAGCAGATTTTATTTTAAAAAGGAAACACAGAAATGTTAATGCTTTCAAATATAATTTATATTTGTTTTTAATAACCATAAATGAAAGTACTTCAAAAGAGTGAAAAGTCTCCTTTATCATAACAAAATGGTAGCAGTTATTCTTAGCTGATTAAAACTTACAAATGTCTCATTATAAGGAATCGCCTAAATCTTAACATTGGTGGAGACAATTCACATAAAAGCTACTTTTTGAATCGCAATTTCCAACTGCTCTGTTTGCCTTGAAGGAAATTTTCATTGGACCGTAAGGTTAGAAATAAACCCCAAAATATCATCGGGTCCATTAGAAAAAGACACTAAAATTACAGCTTGAAGGGAGGAAGGTGCTGAGTCATTCCCAGGAGAAGGATGAACTGTAAGCTTTCAGGGAGGCAATTTCCTCCCCACTAATTCATCCATGTCACGGCCATCCATTACAAAGTTAAAACGTCTGCACTCAGCAAGTCCTCAGTACAGGTGTGCGGACGACAGCACCTGTCGTGTCAGGGTGTTTACTTTGCAGGATGTTTGTCCCTGCTGTTGCTGCTTGTATTCTGGAAAAGAGCCTTTGATCAGATTCACTCCAGTAATAACTTGCCTTCATTCTGCCACGAAAGCACTGCTGCCTACGGTCTCCTTTAGTCATATATCCCAGACCACACACACATCAGGGGCCTTGTCTGGGGCCCTTTCGGCAGAGTACAGAAGTAGCTCCTAATAGACCATGAACAAGTAAGTACCATGTCTCATGCCTGGCACGCTGATGATGAGTGCTGGTGGCAAGCACAAAATGAAATGCTCTCCTGGTCAATAACAAGTGGCTATTTGGGACAACCACATTGCACAGCAGAGTGTGTGGTTCGGGTCCACACTCTCAAAGGCCATTGCTCAAGTATTTGTGTCCCTGCCACTCATGTGGGAGATCCAGATTAACTTTTTTTTAAAAAAAATACTTATTCATTTATTCATTTGAAAGGCAGAGTTACCAAGGGAGAGGGAGAGACATAGAGAGAGATCTTCCATCTACTGGTTCACCCCAAAAATGGCCACAACAGCTAGAGCTAGGCTGATCCAAAGCCAGGAGCCAGGAGCTTATTCCCAGTCTCTCACGTGGGTGCCAGGGCCCAAACATTTGGATCATCTTCCACTGCCTTTCCAGGTGCATCAGCAGGGAGCTGGATTGGAAGTGCAACAGCCGGGACTTGAACTAATGCCCATATGGGATGCCTCAGTGCCAGTCTCCCAGATTAACTTCTAACCTCCTGGCTTTTGCCTGGCCCACCCCTGTCTGTTGTGGACATTTGTCTCTCGGTCATTATTTCTTTCTGCCTCTCTGCCTTTTATATAAAATGAAAAATTAATGAGCAAATAATTTGGACAGATTTTTCATCAAAGAAGAGTAATGAATGACTAATAAACACATGAACTAAATACTCAACTTTACTAGTCATTAGGGAAATGAAAATTAAAATCAGAAGAAAATACCACTACATACCTGCCAGAAAGGCTAAAATTAAAACGATTGACAATACCAAGTGATAGCAAAGATATACTTACACATTTCAGCAAGGAATGCAAAATGGTACACCCACTATGAAAAGCAGTTTGCAGTGTCTTTGAAAGGTAGACAACCTGCTATGGTTTGGATAGGGGTTGAACACCTCCCAGGGCTATATATATGGATACCTTTACAAGGTATCCAGAGGGTAGAGACTTAATTCAGCTGTGGCATTTAGCGGTGGGGCCTTTGGAAGTGATCAGGATCAGATGAGGTCATCAGGGTGGAGCTCCCATGCTTGAATCCTGGTGGCTTTGAAGAAGAGAGGCCAGGGGCTGGCACTGCATTGCGTGGGACAAGCTGCTGCTTAGGAGGCCACATCCCATGTTGGAGTGTCTGGGATCAAACCCTGCTTCTGCTTCAAATCAAACTTTCGGCTCGTGTACCTGGGATCCCAGGGAGCAGGTGACGCTCCAAGGATTTAAGTCCCTGCCACATACGTGGAAAACCTGGACTGAGTTTCTAATTCCCAGCTTGGGTTGGTGCAGGCCCAACTGTTGTGGGTATTTGGGGAATGAACTAGTACCTCTCCTCTCATTCTCTCTCTCTCTCTCTCTCTCTCTCTAACTCCCCTCTTTCCCTCCCTCCCTCCATTTCAAATAAATAAATAAATGAAATTTGAGAGAGGGAGAGACCAAAAGACACCAAAGCACACGTGCACGCTCCCTGTCTCTTGCCTGTGAGGCGCTGGGTCACCCCGGCACTACGACAGCAGGAGCGACTCTATCTGCCAGATGAGGCCCTGAGGTCTTGCACCTCCAGAACTGTCAGATTAAAAAAAATTTTTTTTCTTTACAAATTCACTTTCCCTAGGTATTTCATTAGGGTGACAACCAAAAAAGTAGGTTAATATGCTATTCACATGATCCAGTAAACTCTAAGTGTTCAATCAAGAGAAATGAAAATGTATTTCCCCACAATTTGCACATTTTTATAGGAGATTTATTTTTAGCAATCAAAACAAAACCAAATACAAATATCCATCAATTGTTAAAAATAAATTGTGAGCAGGCAGAGTTGTGGCACACAATGAGATAAGCCCATGTGGATGCTGGTTGGAGTCCCGGCTGGTCCACCTCTGATCTAGCTCTCTGCTAATGTGCCTGGGAAAGCAGCAGAAGACAGCCCAAGTACTTGGGCTCTGCACCCATGTGAGAGCCCCAGATGGAGTTTCAGGCTCCTGGCTTTGACCTGGCTCAGCCCTGGCCATTGTGGCCATTTGGAAAGTAAGCCAGTAGATGGAAGATCTCTCTCTCTCTCCCTCTCCCTCTCCCTTTTCCTATTTGTAACTCTGCCTTTCAAATAAACTAAAGAACTATCTTCAAAACCAAATTGTGGTATATGCAAACCTTGGAACAAGCTATCCACCAAATAACACAGATGATTCTCATGATCATGTTATATGAAAGAAAACAAACAAACAAGTCTCAGTAGTGTATGATTGCAATCACAGAATTCTAGGGGAGGCAAAATTGTAGTGACAGAAAACAAATCAGTGGTTGTTTGATGTCATTGAAAGAGGCATCACAGAATTTTTTTTGGGGGGGAGAGTGCTAAAAATGTTCTCATCTTGATTGTGGTAATGCTTATCTAGTAAATACATTTTCCTTTTTTAAAGATTTATTTATTGATGTATTTGAAAGGCAGAGTGACAGAGTGAGAAAAATAGACAGACACAGACCTTCCATCTGCTGGGTCACTCCCCGAATGTCCACAACAGTTGGGACTGACCTAAGCTAAAGCCAGGAGCCAGAAATTCTCTCTAGGTCTCCCATGTGGGTGGCAGGAACTCAGGTACTTGAGCCCTCATCTGCTGCTTCCCAGGTGCATCAGCAGGAAATTGGACTTGAACTGGTCCTCTGATGCGGGATGCTGGCCTTCCAAGCAGTGGCTTAACCTGCTGGATCCCAATGTCTGCCCACAAAGAAGTGTTTCAAAACTACTTATTATTTAAATTGGGGAGAGAAAGAGAGAGAGAGAGAGAGAGAGAGAGAAACAGGTGTTCCCATCTGATTGACTTCTTAAATGCCTGCAAAAGCCCTTGGCTGGGGGTCCAGCCAGGCCCCCTATCCAGACCTCCCACATGCATGACTAAAGGCCAATTAATTGAGGCATCACCTCATCTGTTGTCCTCCAGGGCACACATCAACAGAAGCTGGGATCAGGAGCCAGAGCTGGGCATCAAACTCAAGCAATCTGCTGTGGCATGTGGGCATCTTAACGGGGGTCTTCATCACTAGGCCCGTTCCTCAAAACTCTTTTTTTTTTTTTTTTGACAGGCAGAGTGGACAGTGAGAGAGAGAGACGGAGAGAAAGGTCTTCCTTTACCATTGGTTCACCCTCCAATGGCTGCCGCGGACGGCACACCGCGCTCATCCAATGGCAGGAGCCAGGTGCCAGGTGCTTTTTCCTGGTCTCCCATGGGGTGCAGGGCCCAAGCACTTGGGCCATCCTCCACTGCACTCCCGGGCCACAGCAGAGAGCTGGCCTGGAAGAGGGGCTACTGGGACAGAATCCGGTGCCCCGACCGGGACTAGAACCCAGTGTGCCGGCGCCGCAAGGCGGAGGATTAGCCTGTTGAGCCACGGCGCCGGCCCTCAAAACTCTTTAAATGGTACAATTGAAACCAAAATTTTATATTGTATGTAAATTAAACCAGTAAAAAACTAACAAAAAGCAATTCAGAGCTTAGAAATGGGGAAAGCGCAGGAGGTTATTTAAAGAATTTTGCACTCTCTGTGGCAAAACAGTCAGCATTTACCTTTCACCACATCCAAATTAACTCAAAATAGGTTGAAGACCTAAACATAAGGCCTACCGCCATAAAGCTCTTAGAAGAAATAAAGGGGAAAGCTTCGTGACATTGGATTTAGCAATGACTTTTTTTGGACTATGGCTCCAAAAGCATAGGCACAAAAGTAAAAATAAATTGAATACGTCAAGATTAAAACCTTATGCATCAAAAGACACTATCAACAGTCTAAAAAAAGCAACCGACCCAGTGAGAAAAATTTGCAAATCATGTATTTGATAACGCTTTGATGTTCAGAATCTATAAAGAATTCCTAAAACTACCTGATTCAAAATTGGGACCAAGGACTTGAAAATATTTCCCCAAAAAATATCAAATGCCCTACAAGCACATGAGAACATGCTCACCATCGGTAATCACTAGCGCAATGCAAATCAACACCACAGTACAATACCACCTCCCATCCATCTGGACAGACGCAGTCAAAAAAACAGAGCAATACATGTTGGTGAGAAGAGGGGGACACTAGACCCCTTCTGTCCTGTTGGTGGGAAGGTAAAATGATGCAGCCACTGTGCAAAACAATATGGTGGTTCTTCAAAAAATTAAACATGGAATTATCATATGATCCTGCAACACCACTCCTTTGTATGCAAGCATATCCAAATAACAAAAAGCAGGGTCTCAGACGGGTACTTGTATGCCTGTGTTCATATCACACGACTCCTAATAACCAAAAAGTGGAAGCAAAATGCCCTTTGCGGATGAAGGGATAAACAAAATGTGGTACATACAGCCAACGGTATACTCTCATCCTTAAAAAAAGGAAGGAAAATCCAACACATGCTACATCAAGGGTGAGCCTTGAGGATGCTCTTATAAGTGGAATAAGCCAGTCACAACGTGGAAATACTGTGTGGTGCCACTCATCTGAGATTCCTAGAGTAGTCAAATGTATAGAGAGGGACAGTGCAATGGTAGCTGTCAGGGGCCAAGGGAGGGAAAGTTGAGACTTGCTTAATAACAGTAGATTGGTTTCACAAAAAAGGTTGGTAATCATAACATGACTAAACTGTACACTTATATGTATATTTAAATAAGGTGAAGATGGTAAATTTGGGGCTGGTTTTGTGGCACAGCAGGTAAAACTGCTGTCTGTGATGCCAGAATCTCATACAGGTGCTAGTTTGGGTCCCAGCTGCTCTACTTCCAATCCAGCTCCCTGTTAATGTACCTGGGAAGGCAGTGGAAGATGGCCCAAGTACTTGAACACCTGCCACCCTTGTGGGAGACCCAGATGGAGTTCCAGGCTCCTGGCTTCAGTCTGGCCCAGCCATTCCAGCCATTTCAGTAGTGAGTTAGTAGATGGATGCTCTTTGTCTCCCTATCTGTCTGTTTCTCTTTCTCTCCCTGACTTCCTCTAACAATGTCTTTCAAATAAATAAAATCTGTAGAAAAGAGCCATCGCATGACTGTATAAGGGCAGTTAGTCATGGATTTGAAATTTAAACAACACTGTATTCTCCAAGCCAAACACCCTAATTTGTGAAGAATAAAGGAAAGAAGGAAGGAGGGAGGGGAGGAGGGAGGGAGGAAGGAAGAAGGAAAGGAGGGAAGGAGGGAGTAGGGAGGGAGGGAGGAAGGAGGGAGGAGGGAGGGGAGGAGGGAGGGAGGAAGGAAGAAGGAAGGAGGGAGGGGAGGAGGGAGGGAGGAAGGAAGAAGGAAAGGAAGGAAGGAGGGAGGGAGGGAGGAAGGAGGGAGGAAATATTTGGCGCAGTGGTCAAGGGTCCCTTGAGACATCTGCATCCCATGTTTCAGTGTCTGGGTTTAAATCCCACCTCCCCTTCCAACTTCGGCCTCCTGCTCATGCATCCGTGGGAAGCAGCAGATGATGGCTGAAGTATTTGGGTCCCTGTCATACACACGGGAAACCCAGATTGAGTGTGCAGCTCCTGGCTTTAGCATGGTACAGTCCTGGCTGTTGTGGACATTTAGGGAATGAACCAGAGGATGAAAGATCTCTCTACCTCTGGCTGTTTTTCTTCCTTTTAAATAAAAGTAAATGCGCAACAACAACAAAAACTTTTAAATTATTTTAAGAAGGAAAGGGGGAAGAAAGGGTGGAAGGGAACCAGAGGAGCCAGGGTGAGAAGGAGGGAGGAAAGGAAGGAGAAGGAAGAAAAGGTGCTTTCTGGTGGGGTGGGTTTGCTCTCCGGACTTGCGCTTTGAAAGCTGCTGACCCAAGGAGAGAACAGCCTAGGTGTCTCCAAACGCCTGTTCAGGATCTGTGCTTCCCTTTCAAACCACATTCTGTGCAACTGCACTACATCTCCCTCCAGAAGAGAAGACTGAAAACACTGGACCACTTTTTTCTACTTCTCTCACTGACCTTGGTTCCAAATAGCAAATGACATCATGCTGCAAAATCCCACCGTTGCCCTCAGCTAAATGCCGCCTTCCCTGAATGGCACTTCTCCTGGGAACGGCTAACACGCCCAGGGCAACAGTTTTTGAGCTTATTCTCTAGGCCAGGGCCTGCTCCAAGCACTTTACATGGATTATATCGCTTAATCCTGAACTATCTCAGATGTGGTGAGTACTGTTCTTATCCACACTTTAATTTTAGAGATGAGGAATCTGAGGTTAAATAATCAGCCACAGGTCACACTGTCAAGAAGGGCAGCTCTGAAAATACATGGTTGACTTTTCTTAAGTGACAGACTTGACCTTTCCCCATAAATGACCTTCCCTTTGAGGTTAGACGAAATGAGAGTGGTACCCTTTGGGCTACATCACCTTCAAAAGGGTACTGGAACCTGCTGAGTTAGCCCAAGGGGAGAGAAACAAAGGGAAGGCCTAAAGACTGCAGCACATCCATGCAGTCTTCTTAATGGGTAAGTACAACCCCAGGGCTTTGAGCCCTAAAAACACTGAATTCTTGCCATTTCTGGCATATCCTGTGTTTTCACCACTATGCATTTGCTCACACTGTCTCCTTCCCTGGGAATACAGGTCCCTTACCCTACTTTCCCTGAATGATTCTGCCCCACCCATCAGGACTAAAGTAGAGTGCTGTCCTCCTCCAGGAAGCCTTCCCTAAGCCCTCCTCCTCCCAGTCTGCCAGAGTGAAGCTGGCACACTCACTGCACCATGTGGAAGCGATCTCTTGCTTCATCTGTCTCCTCTGGAAAAGGCAGAGACTACGTTTTGTTGGTGACTGTCGTTTGTTGTGTGATCCCTGCTACAGACAGTACCTCCTTCAACCTTATAAGCAACTCAGTGAGTTTGGTATCCTCAATCCCCTTCAGACAAATGGAGAAGACATGGTAGAGCAGGTGTCTTCTCTAAGCTACCGGGGGACTGATAAGAGTCAACCAGATGTGACAGCAAAGCTGTGCAGCTACTACTGGTGTGCACAGTCCTCTCCATATTCAGATCTGCATTCCCTACACCCATCACAGAGGACTGCAGGTAGCTGAAGCTTGGGAAACGTTGACTGAACTGATCTGAAGCCACTGGCTTGCCAGCATGGAAAACCTGTGACATCATTTGGTCTGGCCTTGCCAAGGCAACTGCAGGCAGGACTCAAATTCAATGAATCTAGGGGCCAGCATAGTGGATAAAGCTGCCAGCTGCAATGCCAGCATCCCATATGGATGCTGGTTCAAGACCCAGCTACTCCACATCTGATCCAGCTCTCTGCTATGGCCTGGGACAACAGAAGAAGATGGCCCAAGTCCTTGGGCCCCTGCACCCACATGGGAGACCAGGAAGAAGTTCCTGGCTCCTAGCTTCAGATCACCACAGCTCTGGCTCTTGCAGCCAATGGGAGAGTGAACCAGCAGATGGAAGACCTCTGTCTTTCTTCCTCTCTCTTTCTCTCTCTCCCTCTTTCTCTCTCTCCCTCCCTCCCTCTGTGTGTGTGTAACTCTGACTTTCAAATTAATAAATAAATATTTTAAAAATTCAGTGAATCTATAGCAAGCTAGTTTTTTGTTGATAATTCTGTATGGCCTGTGAATGATGTTACTGATATCCAAATGGGCCTTGGCAGTATAAAGTTTCCCCACCCCAATCCAGAGTGAAGATGTGAACATAAATGTTCATTCACAGCTTTGATCCCCCTGAGGCAACCAAACTCAAGTCGGGGGAGCCACACCTACTACCAGACACCCCGATGCTGTACGGGGGAGGGCAGAGCTTTGGATTAGCAGGAACCAGCAGGCCTGAATCTCCTGAATATCCAGAAAATGAAAGGGTTAAGACGTCTGTAGGAACATTCCCCTTGCCTTTGAAATAAACCAATACAGGGGCTGATGCTATGGTATAGTGGTAAAGCTGCCACCTGCAGGGCCGGCATCCCATATGCACACCGGTTTGAGTTCCAGCTGCTTCACTTCCTGAGAAAGCGGAAGATGGCTCAAGCCCTTGGGCCTTGCACCTGCCTGGGAGACCTGGAAGAAGCTCCTGGCTCCTGGCTTTGGATTGGCACAGCTCTGGCTGTTGTGGCCATTTGGGGAGTGAACCAACAGATGGAAGACCTCTTGCTTTCTGCCTCTGACTCTCTATAACTCTGCCTTCCAAATAAATAAATAAATTTTATAAATAAATAAACCAGTACACACAGTATTTAAAAACTGTGAAACTTTATCCCCTTTGGGAGCAAATTAAGCCATGAAAACCAAGAGAGGAAAGAGGGGATCCCCAAGACCCATCTGGCTGCACCCAGGGCTTAAAGACCTGCCAATCATGAGGCAGCAGCACCCAGCTGGTTCAGGCCATTGAGTGAAGAGATGCATGCAGACAGCCATGTATGGGCAGAAAGCAAGATGAGCAATTACTGCTTTCTGGAGGAGCATGGCCTCATTCAGCGTAAGCTCCCACACTGCGCTGTCTTTAGAGAACAGAAGTTCAGCAAAAGTGAGAGGGCAATAAGGCGGGGACAGAAGCAAAAGTGTTTAAGAGGAAAGAGTATGTATGGGCTTGCACCTCGTAGTTTCTCGGCCTCACAGACAAGAAGCCCCTGCTTGAGGAACTGTCTCCCTAGAGTCCCCGATCAACCACAGGTGAAGAACATGGTTGAGCTGAAATTTGCCACCAGCTCGGGGACTTCATCGTGTATGCAACAGTAGCAGCTAAGAATAACAAAACGCCTGCTGTGCTTTGGCCTCTATGCAGTATGCACTGAGATGATGCAGATAAAAAAAAAATCAAAAAAAACAAAACCTCAGTGGTGTTGAGTACTCCTCCAGTAATAGCAATAGTAGTCATTATACTCTTTCTTATCAACATGACTATTGTCAGTTCATTTACTCCTCACAGTGGCATTAGGAGGAGATACTACTATGACCCCCATATTGCATAGGAGGAACTAGGCTTCAACAGGGTAGGTTGACATGGCCAGGTGTGCATAAGGCGAAAAGGAAGGGCAGCAGAGCCCGAGGCACACACGCCCTGGAATTCCAAAGGCCACCACTGATGGTACAGCTCCTCCCGGTGATGCACGCTGAGTGCTTCACCATTACCGTGAAAGCTCACACCAACCCAAACAGCACTATCCTTATCCCTTTTCCTGTACAGGAGATTGGAAGCTCAGAAAACCGTGCCCGAAGTCACTCAGGTAAGTAGCCAGGAAGTAACTGAGGTCAAATACAAACACAGATCTCCCTGGCTCACAAGGTTGCGGACTGCAGGCTCTTTAGACACACCGGGTGCTGTAACACACCCCTACGGATCCTCTGTGGGCAACACATTGGACTCACCCCTGTGGGACACTCACTGTACGCCCTGACTTTGCAGATGTTGTTCTGCAGGTTAGGAAGACCCAGTGGCAGCCAATACATGAATACAATTTTCTACGCATGACACTAAATTCAAAACGCAGTGCTTCCTGACAAGGAGCATTTGTGTGCTCAAGTGACAAGCCTGGATCAATAACAGGTTTGCAGGGAAACATAGGGCTTCCCTGCAAAAATGATGAATTCTTCCAAGAGATGATTATGAGCCTCAGATTTGATTTTTTTTTTTGACAGGCAGAGTTAGACAGTGAGAGAGAGAGACAGAGAGAAAGGTCTTCCTTCCATTGGTTCACCCCCCAAATGGCCGCTACGGCCGCTGCTGCACTGATCCAAAGCCAGGTGACAGGTGCTTTTTTCCTGGTCTCCCATGGGGTGCAGGGCCCAACCACCTGGGCCATCCTCCACTGTACTCCCGGGCCACAGCAGAGAGCTGGACTGGAAGAGGAGCAACCGGGACAGAATCCAGCGCCCCAACCGGGACTCGAACCCGGGGTGCCAGCGCCACAGGTGGAAGATTAGCTTAGTGAGCCGCGGCACCGGCCAGATTTGATCTTTTTAACTCACTCAATGTGGAGCTCAGGATATGCGGGCTTCTCCCACTCAAAAGTTTCCCGGACAATACACAAATCACAGCCTTGCCTTTCCTGGGGACAGTTCTGCTCCTTGGCCACTGGTCCCTGTCGCTACACTGCTCGGATAAAAAAAAAAAAAATACACTGCCTTCAACAACCAAGAAATCTCAAAAGGAGCAGAAACCACAGCCTCGGTTTTGTATTTTGGTTGCTGCACAGACTAAACGATGATAATATCTGCTGATTCCAATGACAGTAATACCAACGAATCATTAGTACTAGAGGAAATGACAGATCTTCCCTAGCAAAAGAAAAAAAATGCTCAGTTTCCATCCTATCTGTCCGTTCTGCCTAGGGTTTCACTGTCCCTGGGTTTTCCCTCCTTCAGAAAAAAAAAAAAAAATCTTTAAAACCACTCCCTAGAAAAAATAGGCGGCCCGGAGTTTCACAGGGGCAGTCTTGCAAGTTTGTACTTCCCGGGTATGACCACGTGTCTCTTTCGCACACTTGGGTCAGTTGTCTGCTTTGAAAAGCTCTGCAGACATCCCAAAGCATTTGTTCTAATGACTGCTTGGCACACATGTGTAAGAAGCTTCTCCTAAGATAAGCAAAATTTCACCCATCATTTGAAGTCAGAAAGAAACGAACAAGTATACTATCATGAAATGAGTCATGTTGTAGGGGACTGAGAAATGTTATAAATTCTGCTAAGGAGGGCTCAGAAAAGGTAATCAAGATAAAAGCTGTCAAAATTAATTGAGCACAGGCTCATTCAATGCAAGGTAGCTTCAGTTGTTTTATTGCAGGAAGACAATGGACATTTAATCGGGATCTTGGTGAGTTGCATAATCATGCGCCTGCAGATAGGGGAGGATACAACCTTGGCCTTCTCCATCTTTACATGGGAAAACATTAATGACGCTGACATCGGAGACAATTAGACGGTGTCAGCCGATTGTTTTTAGCCAGCTTTCTCTCACATCTGTGGTGTCTACAACCAAGAAGGCTCATTGTTTCCGAGGGCCTCCTTCGGGCCTTGGCTTTTTGTGTAAACCGTCAATCTCTTGGCGAATATCAAAGCCATGAGGAAATTAGAACAGACCAGCTCTGCCGCCCCACACTAAAGCCTGGCGGGGTGCATCCACTATGCTACTAATTAGGCAGTGACCAACAAAATAACCTGTCAATGGCCGCTAGCCATTTCCCACACACCTGCATTTCGCACCCTAATAAGCATACAGCAAGAGGGAAAAGGGGTGAACTGCTCAAGTGTGAAAAATGAACCAAATATAACAATGTTTCTATCTGCACCTATACTTCTGGCAATTACCATTTAACACCAGCCAATGCAATATGTCGGAAGCCCCACAATCCCGCATCTGAAACCAGACCTCAGCAGGGAAGCCACACATTGAGGCCATATTAAGGTCTGCTTCGAAAATCTCACACTAAGGAAAATCTAGAGTTACATAGAAAACCCAGGAAACTGAAAATGACCATGATTTAGATTAGGGACCAGGAGGCTTATTTTTCAGAAATATTTCCTGTTCAAGCTGCTGAACGAGAAATGACACTAACTGCTTCATGGTTTCCTTCCGCAAGACAGAAATATAAACAGGACCGCCACGAGAGCATTGGCTTGTCCCGTTGTTGCTTATATCTTGGATCTGTTGCTGTAAATTCATGATCACCATCTTTCTGTTGATCTACTATATAGTAATCAATTTCTTTTTCAAGTCTCATGGGTTTTTCTGGTTTTTTTTTTTTTTTTTTTTGAGTCCCAGGACAGTCTTTTGGATGAGATTCTGAAAGCAGCATTTTATTTTTCTGGTATTTGCATTCACAGCTACTGCCTTGTAGTTGGGAAGCTGAGAAGGCGCAGTATCAAGTGGTTTGAGCACCGTCCCACTTTGCCCTTGAGTTTCCAGGTGCATCTGAAAACTCTTCCCCCAAGTGTAGAACAGGTTCCAGGCCATTCTCAACTGTATCATTCTTAAGAGATTCCAACTGGATCTCTAGTTAAGTCTTCCCAATGACTTGGGTCACAAAATCTCTTTGTTCTACCTTTGATATCTTTATTGATTCCAGTATTATTGAGCACAAAAAGATATGCTACCTCTAACATTTTTTTAAAAGGTAAAAAGCAAAAAGCATAATAATCTGGTTATCGTGCTTAATATGCAAACAAAACCAACTCCCCCTCTTTCACACTGAAGGGTGAAGAAACAAACTGCACAATGCCTCTCTCCACTTTATTTTGCCCCAAACAAAGATTTTGTGGTCCAGGTATCCATACGATAGATTTCTGATGAAAAGGCTCTTTGGCTTTTAAGGGCATATATCTTTGGAGCAATTCTCTTTTGTGCTTTGAGATCCAGCTGAACTTTTTTTTTCAACAGAGAACAAGAGAAATGTAAGGGCAAAATGGTTCGGGGAAGAAACATCACTCCATCTCCGTATGTGTCAGGGACAGGCAATATTGTGTGAGCATCCCTGATGGGATCACATACAATATAGCCCAGCATTCAAACGGCATTTGCTAGATACTTCTGAACACTACTTTTCTAATCCAAAAACAGCATTTTCAATTATAAATAAAAACTTTCCCCACCTCTTCCTACTTGAACTCAAGTACAGAAGGCCCCTATTTAAAATGCGGCTCCGGAGCCGCCACCAGGCAGCCTGTTCAGCTGCCAGTGGCTTTTGTGTACAAAGATGTTAATTGGTCCTAATCCCCTCCTAGAAGCTGTTTTGGTAGCCTGACCTGGCACCCTGAAGAAGGACACCTTGGTGTGAAAAACTAAAGGGTCCATTGAGGAGGGAGTGAAAGGCAGGCAAGCATTCCAACACATTTTAATTTCAGGAATTAAAAAAGAGGAACATCATCATGGAGATCCTAGAGAACTCTTACAAAGCTTCAATAACAGTGAAGTAAGTCCTCCAAACACCCGAGCTACACACACACACACACACACACACACACGCACAAGGAATTCAGATTCTCTGATTCTGTTTTATGCCTTCAGCATATAAAAGGAGTCTCAGAAATCAAAACACTGAACTTGACCAGCTGAGATGTTTCTCGGTGCCATCCTCCTTTACCAAGCTGATGTGCTCTGAAAATCAGCTCCGCCTTCCACTCTACCTCCATGCCCCTGCTACAGTGCATGGTTTTATGTGGTCGAGGTGTAGAATCTAGCTCAGGGGTTACATTTAAATTTCTATTGACCATTCACAGTTTCTAGAAGAAAGGGTGAAGAGAAAAAGAGTAGAAATTCTTAGGGCAAACTTTTAATTCACTCACTGCATGGCAAATAAACAATCTCCTATAGGAAAATACTATCTATGCCATGTGCCAATTTAGGGCACACACATTTACACCTTGGGTGGCAAATTATGCTAATGGGATGCATGATCTACAACAGTGGGGTTTTGAATTTTTTGACAGAGTTCACAGATCAACTTCACGGGTCAGAGGAGTGTGCCTTTCATCCGACAGAAGCAGTAAGATATGAAGGTTATGGGTTACTAAAATCGCACCGGAAGCCAAATTTTCAACCATGACCCAGTTTATACTTTAAACTCCACGCAGATTTTTCTTCTCCCATCAGCACAGCAGATGCAGATAAGAGCAGGAGAGTTCGAGGGGCGCCTCTAGTGGAAATGCGTGCACAATGCCTCCTGCAAAGAGGAAGGCAGGCAGGCCTGGCAACCCAGGAGGCGCCGAATGCCAGGGGAAGTTGCTTCAGCCCTGGGACTTGTCTGGTTGTCCCAGGAGCAGAGGACAGAACTTCTGGCGTGCTTCTAAGAGATGCCTGAAGTTTGAAATGGTCTAAGAGATGCCAATCATCCACATGAGGTTCTATAATATAATCAGACACTAAAGACAGTCCTCAAAGTAACAGCAGTCCTTCCTTGGTCAGAAGCATCCTTTTCACAAGCCACTGAGCTCTCCCCTCTGCATGTTCTCAGGTAATAACTGCTGACCCAGCCACAGTCTATGGTGGACTTGACGATCAAACATGACTGTGACATGGACCTTACAAGTGACTCTCCATGAGTCCTTGGTCACTTAGCAAATAAAATAGAAAGAACGCGGAGCTCAACAACTTCCCCAGGTCCTTGGGCCCCCGCACTCACGTGGGAAACCTGGAAGAAGCTCCTGGCTCCTGACTTCGGATTGGCTCGGGTCTAGCCATTGGGGCCATTTGGGGAGTGAACCAGCAGATGCAAGACCTCTCTCTCTGTCTCTACCTCTCTGTGTAACTCTGCCTTTCAAATAAATAAAATAAATATTTTTTAAAAAGTAAAAAATAAAATTGGAGTCATTTCTGATTTCAAAGCTGACTTTTTTTTTTTTAAAACCATACCATGATGCCTCCCTAAATCAGTTTAAAATCCTAATGGATAATTCGAGGGAAGTATAGTATAGAGATGCAAGTCTCGTCAAATGCCTAGCACTACTATAGTCATATAGTAGGTGCTAAGTGCATGTTTTATTAAATCTCATTGACCCCCTCCTTTCTCTAATCTTTGAAGCCTAGGGTAAAATCCTAATTCCTTCCTTTACCAAGCTGAGTGGCTCTAGACAAGTTACTTCACCTCTATGAGCCTGTAAAATGGACAAATAACTATCTACCGTGTTGTCAGAGTAAATACACGAGGGTGAGCACTTGGTGTAGTGGTTTAGACAATGCTTGAGTCCTGGTTCTGCTTCTGGTTCCAGCTTTGTGTTAGAGCACACCCTGAGAGGCAGCAGGTGTGTCATGCCTGGGTCCTTGCCACACACATGGGAGACCTGGATTGAGTTTCAGGCTCCTGGCTTTGGTCTGGCTCAGCCACAGCCATTGCAGGCATTTGGTAAGTGAACCAAAGAACGGGAGCATTGTCTCTCTTTCTCTCTCTCTCTCTCTCTCTTCAAATACAATGAAAGTAAATAAATACTTTTTTTAAAAAAAGTTAGTACATAAAGCATCTGGTATGCCCTAGCTCACACAGGGACTCCATGACAGTTTTCCCACAGGGACTTGTATTGGAACACAGCCATGGTTGTTCTTGCACCTACGGTTCCCGGCTGCTTTCAGGCTATGATGGCAGAGTCAGGTCAGCACAACAGACCCTCTCCAGCCCTCAAAACCTAAAACCTTCATTATCCGGCCTTTGCAGACAAGTCTGCCAAACCCCGCAGCAGATATCAATGCCTGTTTCCTTGTTATTCCCATCTTTCACTGGCAGTGGTCACTTCTGGTTAAGTGAACTAAGAGTTTTTGATAATGCTTTTAAATCCCAACCACCTACTGTTAGCACCGATCCCTCCACCTTCAACCTGCTTCTAACTGGGCCTGTATGTTTTGCATGTATCTTGCATCGAACTGTGCCTGCGTATCATGTGTGTACTGTACATCTAACCAAGCCTATGCATTGGGCATGTGGGCTTTGGAAAGAGCTGCCACAGCGGCACAGGCTGAGGTTGGACTTTGTTTATCTCCAGGCATATGGCTGTTTGACTACCATTTCTGTAGCCAAGGTATCTCTTCCACATTACAGAAGAGCTTATTGCAAAGATATCTGAGTTGAAACCTACGGATTAAGAGTTAGCTAAGCAGGGCTGGTGGAGTGGTACAGCAGGTTAAGAACCTGCTGCTTTCAATGCCAGCATCCCAAATCAGAGCGCTGCTTCCATTCCTAGCCACGCCCTTTCCAAGTCAGCTCCCTGCTAATGCACCTGGGAAGGCAGTGAGAAACGGCTCAAGTACCTGGGTTCCTGCCATCTGTGTGGGAGTCAGGATGGAGCTCCTGACTCCTGGCTTCAGCCTGGCCAGATCTGACTTTTGTGGCCATTTGGGAGTGAACCAGCAGGTGGAAAATCTCTTTCTCTCTCTCTCACTGTTACTCTACCTTTCAAATAAATACATCTTTTTAAAAAGAGTTAACTAAGAGAGGTGGAGAGAATATGCATTTGAGGAAGCAGAAACAACTTTGGCAGCAATTCTGAAGTGGGCCAAATCCTGGGAAAATGGCCAGTGCCACCGAAGCGTCCGTAGTAAGTTATGGAGAAAAGTGAACGGAGGTGGGAGGCAGGCAGGACAGAGGCCACGGCAGCTTGTCAGGAGCACCGTCAGGCCCCAGTGAAGATTCTGGAATTTAGGAAAAGACCTAAGGAATTTGAGAAACCACAAAGGCCTTTTAGACACATAATCTAATTTACACGTTAATATCCTTTGGCTGCTGCATCCTCGTTGCAAGGACAAACCAGGAGGCGTTGAAACAGGGAGCCCAGGTAGCTGAGGAAAAGCTACAATTCAGGTCTCCGCAGTCTCAACCGACTTTCTGTTCAGTCCCCAGGCTGCTCTGCAGACAGCAGCCTGCAGAAATACAGCCCCCGTGGGCAAGAGCGCCGGGGGATAGATAGCCAGAGCCCCGGCCAAGAAATCAAGATCCTGCCATACCCAGGACAGGACAGGCAGCCCAGGACATGCCCATCTTGTCTCCTAACTCCGACAAATGAGGGAAGAGTTCTCACCTAAAAGACAGAGCCGACCTACTCAGCATGGACCTGGCAGAATAGACCAGGAGCCACGGGGCCAGAGCGTGGAACAGGGGAAGGGGCAAAGGGAGACCACAGGAAGACATGTCGTCATCTCACCATAGGCACCGCTTGCTTTAAAAAAAAAAAAAAGAAGAAGAAGAAGAAGAAGCCGGCGCCGTGGCTCAACAGGCTAATCCTCCACCTGCGGTGCCAGCACACCGGGTTCTAGTCCCGGTCGGGGCGCCGGATTCTGTCCCGGTTGCCTCTCTTCCAGGCCAGCCCTCTGCTGTGGCCCGGGAGTGCAGTGGAGGATGGCCCAGGTGCTTGGGCCCTGCACCTGCATGGGAGACCAGGAAAAGCACCTGGCTCCTGCCATCGGACGAGCGCGGTGCGCCGGCTGCAGCGCGCTGTCCGCGGCGGCCATTGGAGGGTGAACCAACTACAAAGGAAGACCTTTCTCTCTGTCTCTCTCTCTCACTGTTCACTCTGCCTGTAAAAAAAAAAAAAAAAAAAAAAAAAAAAAGCCTATTCGAAAGGCAGAGGACAGATGGGGTCGAGGGGCAGCATGGGGGAGACAGCGAGATCTTCCAGCTGCTGGTTCACTCCTCAAATGCTAGCAACAGCCAGGAGGCAGGGGCTCCATCCAGGGCTCCCGCGTGGGTGGCAGGGACCTGAACACGTGGGTCCTCACCTGCCCTCTCCGGACGCATTAGCAGGAAGCTGGGTGGGAGGCGGACCTACCACAGCACACCAACACAACACCCACCCAGGCGTCTCCCACGGAGCTGCCCAGGGCCGGCACAGCCTGCCCCCGAAAGCCGACTCCAATCGCTTCCTCCACTGTGTTCCAGAACCATCCTCGGCCCACTCCACCGAACCCGGGGGTTGTAAAGTCCCTTCCGACGTGCGGTTTGACGGTGGCCACAAAGCCTGACCCTGTCCCCGAGTATACCTTTCCGCTCCTTTCCCTTACAGAAGAGTCCTTTTTTTAAAAAAGTGGCGTTAATCAAACCACCCAGGCGGTGGGACATTCGGCCCGTGTTTGCACAACGACCCGTCCGTCTGCAAAGGATGCCGGGGACACGGGTGGGCGTCCCCGCCGCAGCTCGGCCATGGGGAAGGGGCGACCCGGCGGGACGGAGGGGCGCCCGGGGACTCGCGGGCCGAGGGGACCAGGGCACCGCTGTGCGGCTCTGCCTAGGTCCCCCACGCCCGTCTCCTGCTCCAGCACTGCCCAGCTCTGCCGCAGCCCCGCGGCGCGGGACGAGCTCCGCGTCCGGCTCGGCCAGGACTGGGGCGCGGCTCCTCGACTCGTGCACGCCGGAAGGAGGTCAGCCGAATGTCCCGGGCCTTATTTTCCTCTCACTTCAAATACCTGAGGAAACGGGGCTGCCGGCGACGCGCTGGCCATTGTCAGGCACCCCACGCTGCGGCACGCTTCCCCGGGCGGGCTCCCCCTCCAGCTTCCGGTCCGGCTGTTGGCTTGCTTTTTTTTTGTTCCCCCCCTCCGACAAGTGGATCTGGTTACGTCTGTTCCACCTCTTAGAGGTTTTGGCAATTTTCCTTTTTGAACTGAAGAATTCAGCTCCTTTCTTAAGAGTCCAAGCAGGAAGGGCAGGTGGAAAAGTTAACTGAGCAAACTAACAGTGCCGGGACCCTAATTACCCCGGGGACTATAAAGCTCTATTCTCTCTGTGATGAAAAAGGGGGATTGCACATGTAACTTCCATTACCATTAATGGGACTTTACCTACATAAATCCCTTAAGCGTCAGCGGGAAGAATGGACGCAGCCTAACTATCGGCCCCGCACCTTCCCTCTTTCAGTCCCTTCTGTTCTCTGAGCAAAAGGCGGAGGCACACCAGAGCCAGGTGAAGCTGCAGTCGGGAGCCGATTGTCGCCCAGCCCTCGAGGGCCACGCAGGCTGGGGGATTAGAGGAGCGGAAGCCTTTTTTTCCATTGTCTTGCCTTGTTCACTTCCACCTGACGGAAGCAGAACCTGGAGCTCACAGACCACACAGGTTTTGCACGCTGAGTTCCTCCTCACTGCCTGTGGGTTTTGAGAGCTGCCCTGGAATGCAAGAGGTGGCAAAGCTGCAGAAAAGCAGTTCTTGGAGAGCTGCATTGCTGAGGAATGGGCTGGCAGGGGAAGGCATTCTGAGACCCAAATAGCTACAACCTGAACCGGGAAGTGCTCTGCTGTGCAAGCAGGAATGAAGAAGGCAGAGTTCTTAATTCTTTTAAAAAATATATTTATTTTCATCTATTTGAAAGGCAGACTGACAGACACAGACAGACAGGACTTCCACACACTGGTTCACTCCCTCCATGGCTGTGACGGCCAGGGCCGGGCCATTTTGAAGTCAGGAACCCAGAACCACGGCTGTGTCTCCCGTTGTGGGTGGCAATGGCTCAGGTACTTGAGCCATCATCTGCAGCTTTCCAAACGCATGAGCAGGAAGCTGGATCAGCAGCAGAGCGGTCAGAACTCGAACCAGCACTATGCTGTGGGATGCAGGCTTCTCGAGCAGCCCCATTGAACAATCTTACTCAGAAAAAAATGTGGGGAGGGGGCGGGACTGGTGTTGTGGCTTTGGAGCTGAGCCGATCTGAAGCCAGGAGCCAGGAGCTTCCTCCAGGTCTCCCACATGGGTGCAGGGGCCCAAGCACTTGGGCCATCCTCTGCTGCTTTCCCAGGTGCATTAGCAAGGAGCTGGATCAGAAGTTGAGCAACTGGGACTCAAATGGGCACCCACATGGGAAGCCAGTGCTGCAGGCCAAGGCTTTACCCAGCTCCACCACAGTGCCAGCTCCTGCTCTACTTCTGATCCAGTTCTCTACTAAAGTGTCTTGGAGGGGCCCAAGCTGTGGCACAGTGGGTTAACACCCTGGCCTGAAGCTACGGCATCCCATGTGGGTGCCGGTTCAAGACTCAGCTTCTCCACTTCCGATCCAGCTCTCTGCTGTGGCCTGGAATAGCAGTAGAAGATGGTGCAAGTCCTTGGGCCCCTGCACCCAGGTGGGAGACCTGGAGGAAGCTCCTGGCTCCTGGCTTCAGATCAGCACAGCTCCGGCCGTTGCGGCCATTTGGGAGTGAACCATTGGATGGAAGACCTCTCTCTCTCTCTCTCTCCCTCTCCTCTGTATAACTCTTTCAAATAAATAAGTAAATCTTTAAAAAAAATAAATTGTGTTTGAAAGCAGCAAAAGATGGCTCCAACGCTTGGACACTTGCCCCCACATGGGGGAACCCAGAGGGAGTTTCAGGCTCCTGGCCATTGTAGCCGTTTGGGGAGTGAAATAGTGATAGAAAGATCTCTCTCTATCTCTCTCCCTTTTAAATAAGTAAATACATAAATCTTTTTTTAAGATTTTATTTTATTTATTTGAAAGAGTAACAGAGAGAGGTAGAGACAGAGAGAGAGGTCTTCCTTCCGCTGGTTCACTCCCCAGATGGTTGCAATGGCTGGAGCTGCACTGATCCGAAGCGAGGAGCCAGGAGCTTCCTGCATTTCTCCCAGGTGGGTGCAGAGGCCCAAGCACTTGGGCCATCTTCCACTGCTTTCCCAGGCCATAGCAGAGAGCTGGATTGGAAGTGGAGCAGCCAGGACTGGAACCGGTGCCCATATGGGATGCTGGCACTGCAGGCTGGGGCTTTAACCTGCTGCACCATAGCACCGGCCTCAGCCATTGAATCTTTAGGGAGCGAACTAGTTAACGGGAACTCACTCACTCTCCCTCCTCCCCCACCCACCCACTCTCAAATAAGCACAGTTTTTAAAATTTAAAAATACCAACTTAACTAACTGAATTAAATAGCAAACGGTTCTCACGATGCCCTGTGTGGAGGTGGGCCAGGGAGGGAGAGCAGAAACAGGGCTCTCCCTGAGCTCCATCTGTTGTGCAGTCCTCTCAGGCACAGGTGCTCAGGATCAGCAGTCAGGGAAGAGGCTTGGAGTGGGCGCAGGAGCAGCAGCTCCCACGGGGCACGGTTCAGGCTCCTTGGCCTGACCTGCAAAGCCGAGCAAAGCTGAGCAAAGCCGAGCGCAGCCGAGCGCCCAGTGACCCTTCAGGCCTCGCTTCTGCTCCTGACAGCCGGACTGCCGGCTCCCTGCCGAGTCCCTCTAAGGCGCAGCTTTCTTCCTGGGCTGCTCTTCTCACCTGCGTCTCACAAGAGACAGGAGCTTCTCCTCTAAAGCCTGGCAAAGCACTCGCTCTCTCTATATCACAGCTTCCTCAACCTCAGAATAGAAAAGAAATTAGTGGGGTCTCTACTCTACAAGGGTGTTTTGAACAATAAATAAGTTAATCCACGCAAAGTGCCCCAAACACACAGTTAGTGTTCAGTAAAGATCAGTGATGAAGATGTCTTTAAACAGAAAAGTGAGAGGCTGGCGCTGTGGTGTAGCAGGTAAAGCCATAGAAGGCACCACTGGCATCCCATATGGGCACTGGTTCGATTCCCGGCTGCTCCACTTCAATCCAGCTACCTGCTGGTGGCCTGGGAAAACAGTGGAGGATGGCCCAAGAGTTTGGGCCCCTGCACCCACATGGGAGACCTGGAGGAAGCTCCTGAGTCCTGGCTTCAGTGTGGCCTATCCCTGGCAGTTGCAGCCATCTGGGGAGTGAGCCAGCAGATGGAAGATAGCTGTCTCTCTATCTCCCCCTCTCTTTCTGTAACTCTATGTTTAAGTGGATAAATAAATTTTTAAAATAAAATAAAGGCCGGCGCTGTGGCTCAACAGGCTAATCCTCTGCCTTGCGGCGCCGGCACACCCGGTTCTAGTCCCGGTCGGGGCTCCGGATTCTGTCCCGGTTGCCCTTCTTCCAGGCCAGCCCTCTGCTGTGGCCCGGGAGTGCAGTGGAGGATGGCCCAGGTGCTTGGGCCCTGCACCCCATGGGGAGACCGGGAAAAGCACCTGGCTCCTGGCTCCTGCCATCAGACAAGCGCGGTGCGCCGGCCGCAGCGCGCCAGCCGCGGCGGCCATTGGAGGGTGAACCAACGGCAAAAGGAAGACCCTTCTCTCTGTCTCTCTCTCTCACTGTCCACTCTGTCTGTAAAAAAAAATAAATAAATAAAATAAAATAAAATAAAAAATAAAAAGAGAAAACCTCTGCTTATTTCCTGGACTTTGACTTAGCTCTAATAATGGAGCTAAGACAATTAGAAATCTGTTGAGCATCTGCTATGTACCAGGCGGAATGGCGAGCTCCTTTATGCGTATGATGGACATAGGGGGACCTAAAACCTCTACAAAGCAGATTCAGTATTTTTCATTCTACAGATGAGGAGGCAATCTGGGGAAGGTAAAGGAGCATGGGGCCAGAGACAGGGCTCAGCCAGGTAAGCAGTCACCTGCAACACCAGAATCCCTGTCAGAGCAAGGGTTCAAGTCCTCGCTGCTCTGCTTGCAATCCAGCTCCCTGCTAATGTGCCTGGGAGAGAAACAGAAGATGGCCCAGGTGTTTGGGCCTCTGCCACCCATGTGAGAGACCCAGATGGCTTCAGCCTAGCCCAACCCCAGCCGTTGGGGTTATTTGGAGAGTAAACCAGCAATGGATGAGTTCCAATGGGTGTCTCCTTCTCTCTGTCACTCTGCCTTCCAAATAAATTTTTAAAATATAAAGTAACTTGCTGAAAGTCAGTTTGGCCCTAAAGACCAATATAATAACAAACACGTTATTTTCTCAGAAGCCTGTCCCTAAGATTGCAGCTACATCCCCAAGGAAGTTTCTATAAAGCTGCACCTGAGGTCACAAAGTTTTCACTCACACACTCCATTTGATTAGACAGAGGGGAAGAAAATTGCAACATGCATCCACTTTCCCACAGATAGCAAGAGCAATCACACCAGTGCCATAGCTCCTATGCCATCCCCAACTGGATTTGTAAATTTGCACAACTATCTCATGTATTGCAGACACAGGAGCGTAGGCTGGGCCTGGAGTTTGGCACAGCAGCTTAAGGCACTGTTTGGGATGCCCGCATCTCATATTGGTGTGCCTGGTACTAGTTCTGGCTACTCCACCTCTGAACCAGCTTCCTGCTAATGGCCAACCTGGGAGGCAGCAGATGATAACTCAAGTACTTGGGTCCCTGCACCCGGGTAGGAGACCCAGATGGAGTTCCTGGCTCCTGGCTTCAGCCTGGTCCAGCCCTGGCTGTTACGGGCATGTGGAGGAGTGAACCAGTAGTTGGCCCATCTCTTTCCATCTGTCTATCTCTTGCTACTTTTCAAATAAAATGGGAAAAAAATTAAAGGCTATAAGCTAATCTAAGTTTGAGTAGTATGATGTGATGATGAAAGCCCAAGCCCAAAACCTAGCCAGGGCTTGCTTGACCACAGCCATGACTGAGACAGAGCCTTGCTTGGTCAAGGTGCAGGGAAACCATAGGTGGGGCTGGCCAAACAGCAAACAGCAAAAGTGAGAAGGGCAGGGGTTGGGAACCTCACACTCTAACTTCTCAGGGGAGAGCTCATTGGAAGTTCTCAAAATTATGCAGAAAAGCCAAGGGGAGGTTGCCCTCAGCAATTCCATGATGGGTTTCTTTCTTTCTTTCTTTCTTTCTTTCTTTCTTTCTTTCTTTCTTTCTTTCTTTCTTTCTTTCTTTCTTTCTTTCTCTCTTTCTCTCTTTGACAGGCAGAGTGGACAGTGAGAGAGAGAGACAGAGAGAAAGGTCTTCCTTTGCCGTTGGTTCACCCTCCAATGGCCGCCGCGACCGGCGCACTGCGGCCGGCACACCACACTGATCCAAAGGCAGGAGCCAGGTGCTTTTCCTGGTCTCCCATGGGGTGCAGCGCCCAAGCACTTGGGCCATCCTCCACTGCACTCCCTGGCCACAGCAGAGAGCTGGCCTGGAAGAGGGGCAACCGGGACAGAATCTGACGACCCGACTGGGACTAGAACCCCGTGTGCAGGTGCCGCAAGGCGGAGGATTAGCCTATTGAGCCGTGGCACCGGCCCCATGATGGGTTTCTATGCATGATTTTTACCTGGAGCTGCCCAGTACTTGTCATTTACAAAAAGTGGGTTGAACCTAGCAAACCTAGCAGGGCCAGCATTGTGGTACAATGGATAAAGCCACTGCCTTTGATGGTAGTATCCCATATGGGGTCCAGTTTGTACCCGGGCTGCTCCACTTCTGATCCAGTGGAAGATGGCCCTGCACCCAAGTGGGAGACACAGATGAAGTGCCTGGCTCCTGGCTTCAGCCTGGCCCAGCAATGGCTGTTGTGGCCTTCTGGGGAACGAACCAGCAGATGCAAGATTCTCTCTCTCTGTAGCTCTTTTTTAAAAAAAATCGATAATCTTATTTTAAATATATTAACCTATGCTTCTAATTACCATTTTGTTTTCAAGGCAAACCTGGAACGGAGAGGCCAGGAGGCTGAACAGGGGGAACAGCTTAGGAAGTTAGTAGACATTCACTAAGTGATGCTCAGAGAGTGAAAGAGAAAGGTGAGAACTACTCAGGCCTTGTGTAGATCGGGGTGCCTACTCTGGCTCTACATGTTTCAAGCTGTATTCCTTAGCAAAAATATTTAACCAGGCATCATTGTTCCCTCACTGGTACATTGGTGTCTATATCATCCCCATCAGAGTCTCAAAGTGGTCCCCAGGTCAGCTGAATCAGTAATGCCTGGGACTTAATGGATATGCAAGGCTTCCAGACCCCGCCGCAGGCGCTGAATGAGACACTCTGGTGGTGGACTCTGCCCTCTGTGTGCTCCTGGTGACTCTGATGCACATAAAAGTTTGAGAGCCACTGGTCTACATTGCAAAAGTCTTGTAAGCTTGATTGTGGGGGCCGGCACTGTGGTACAGTGACCTGCAGCACTGGTGTCCCATATGGGTGCCCATTTGAGTCCTGCCTGCTCGTCTTCCTATCCAGCTCCCTGCTAATGCACCTGGGAAAGCAGCAGAGGATGGCCCAAGTGCTTGTGCCCCTGCACTCATGTGGGAGACCTGAAAGAAGCTCCTGGCTTTGGATTGGCTCAGCTCTGGCCATTGCAGCCATTTGGGGAATGAACCAACAGACAGAAGACCTCTCTCTCTCTTTCTACCTCTCTCAGTAACTCTTTCAAATAAATGAAATAAATCTTTAAAAAAATTCCACATTTGGGGAACATTTTTATTTTAAAAAATAGCCTTGATTGTGCATTTTAAATCTGGACAACCTTTAAAAAATATTGATGCTAGGGCCGGCACTGTGGCACAGCAGGTTAAAGCCCCAGCTTGCAGCACCAGCATCCCATGTGGGTGCCAGTTTAAGTCCTGGCTGTTCTATTTCCGATCCAGCTCTCTGCTAATGTGCCTGGGAAAGCAGCAGAGGATGGCCCAAGTCCTTGGGCCTCTGTGGGAGACCTGGAGGAAGCTTCTGGCTCCTGACTTTGGATTGGCTCAGCTCTGGCTGTTGTGGCCATTTGGGGAGTGAAGCAGTGGATAGAAGACCTCTCTCTCTCTCTCTCTCTCTCTCTCTCTCTCTCTCTCTCTGTAACTCTTTTAAATGAATAAAAAATAATAATAAATCTAAAAAAAAACCTGATGCCTGAACCCCAATTCCAAAGATTCTGACTTAATTAGTGTGAGGCCGGTGCCTCAAGTTTCATCAGACCACCCCCACTGTCACTCCAGGTGATTCTACTTGTGGTCAAGTTCCTATAGGGCTGTTAGGATGAACTGATGTCCTATTTCTTCAGCAATCAGTACACAGGCTTGCACACAGCAGACATGCAGTACATGTAAGCTTCCCTCAGTAGACAATATCTTTTGGTTTCCTACCATGTCCGTTAAGATTTCAGATCAGATGGGAATATTTGGGGGAGCAGCAGCTCCGTGGTTGAGACACTGTAGAGACGGCACATCCCATCGTGCAGGGTCGACTCTGCAGTGCAGCTCCCCCTGATGCACACCCTGGGAGGCAGCAGATGATTCTTCAAGTACTTGGGGCTCTGCCACCCTCCTGGAAGACCTGGACTGCGTTCTGGGCTCATCGCTTCAGCCTGGCCCAGCCCTGGATGTGCGGGCAATCGGAGAATGGACCAATGGATGGAGGATTTCTCTCCATCCATCTCTCTCTCTCTCTCTCTCTCTCTCTCTCTCTCTCAGCATACTTTTCAAAGAAACTGAAAAAAGCAAACTTACAAAGCATTAGCAGTAGTTTTCTTTGAGTGGTGAGAGCAGGGTTGATTTAAAAATTTTGTTTCTTATACTTTTCTAAAGTCTCATAAAGCCATTAACATGCATTACCTTTATAGTCACAAAAATAAATGAAACTAAATTTTAAGAGAGCAAAGAGTCTTCTGAGGCTGTTACCTTATAAACCCGATCCTGTAATTATCCTGATGCTGCCAATTAATCAATGGGGAAATCACTTCATTCTCACTTTGCCGATGGAAAAACGGAATCACGGGAGCAGAGGCCACCTGACTTTATCCTGGATTCTGCTGCTAGTTAAGGTCAATTTAGGTAATAAGATAATCACAGCTAATTTCTCAGGAACATCTCTCACATTCCCATGAGAATAGTGTTCTCTCTGGGTGTGACACAGAGTGGGGAACTGTGGGGCGGAAGCTGTTAGAACCCACTGGACCCCCGAACAACTTAGAGTCACTGTCACTCCCTCCACCTGTCCCATGTAACCCCCTTGTGCAAACACAATCCCAGCAACAATATTCACACGTAGCTGCTGTGACCGAAGCGGCGGTCACCACCACACCACACAGCTTGGATTCCTAAGGACCACAAGAAACGGGGTGTTGTGGAAGCAGCAGCAGCCCGGAAGCCCAGTCTTGGTTCTCCTGCAGCAGTGGCCGTAAATGCGCTCTTTGCTTGCTACGCTCCAGACACGAGGCTCCGCATTTTGCGAGCATTTATAAAATGAGGCTGGATTTAGAGCCGTGGTCCTCAAACTTTAGAGTGCATTGGAGTCACCTGCAGGGCTTGTTTAAATGGAGATGGCAAAGCCTCGGCCATTGTGGGTTCTGACCCAGCAGGTCTGAGGTAGGGTCCGAGACTGCATTGCCGGCAGGCTGCCTGCGTGTGCTGACGCTGCCGCCCAACTTCAAGGACCACTGGTCAGAGCATCTGCAGAGTACTTCCCAGCTCTGCCAGTCAGTGTGAGCTCAAACCCCAATTCTTATCCTTTGGTCCCACACTGAGACTTATACTGAACCCCCAAACCCTCAATGACTTGCCACCACTTTGTCCAAATGGGTAGTTTTTCTTTAAATGTGAATCCAGCAGAATCAACGCACCAGCACCTGTGATGATCCGCTGCAGGCAGAAAGGGGTTGCAGCCCCTGGGCACACAGGACTTCTCGCAACCTGAAATTCCCGGCCATCGGAAGCAATCACCGGCCTTGTGAACAACACCCTGGCCCTTTATGCACCTCCTGCACTGCACAAAGGCTGATACTGTATGCGGAAGCCTTTTCCTCCTGCCGCCAACAGAGGGCTTGGCTGCTCTGAGAGGCCAGCGTGGTGCTGTGGTGTATCCGGACCTTACCAAAGCTCGACCACACCCCTGTTTCCACTGAGGCTGCCTAACTCGACTCCGGTGGGCGTTACTAGTCTGTGTCCAGGTGGGGAGAGGCTCACCAGGCTTGGCCATGGGTTGAAAACCCCACAGGTAATGAGGAATTGCACCAGTTCTCCTGCCTCCTGCCTAGACACTTCCACCAGGTCTCCATCCAGATTAGGGGAAAGTTCAAAGGAAAATTTCTCTTCCTGACTCCCTTCTTCCTTAGCGTATTAGCAGGAATGAATCATTATCAGTAATTGTAGGTCTGAAACCGGAGATGTTTAATTACATAGTTACACATGTGATTTATCAGCCAGTTTTGATGGTTGACAATTCTCTTTAAATAATTTTTTCCTCTGAAAATTAAAATGATATATTTTAAAAATCTGCCCTAGAATGCTTTGTTTTCATTCAAATATGATGACTGTCTCTTCGAAGCATTGTGGTATCCAGGCAATTGGCCTAATGTCAGACAGGCATTAATTCCTGATATAGTTATCGTGATTAGGTCTGAAACTGCAGAGGCTTTATCTAAGAACAGAAATCATTTTCTGGACAAAGCTAAAAAGGAGAAACTTGTCTGAAGTGGGAAGGGCCATTCTTCAAAGCACCCTCTTCATTTCATTTCTAACTCTCTGTGAGCAGGAATCTCTTTTTCTTTTTTTTTATTATTTAATTTTACTTTATTTTCCCCAGAAACCTTTTATTTAGGGAAAACAAACTGCATGCATTTCATAAATACAACTTTAGGAACATAGTGATTCTTCCCACTGTACCCGCCCACCCTCCCACCTGCTCTCCTGCTCTCCTGCTCTTCTTCCTCCTCCCTCTGCTATTCCCATTCTTATTTTTTACTAAGGTCTATTCAATTAACTTTATACACATATGATTAACTCTATACTAAGTAAGGAGTCCAACAAATAGTATTAAAAAAAACCTGTTCCTCAACAGTTGAGACAAGGGCTGTTCAAAATCATTGCATCTCAAAGTGTTGTCAGTTTCACTTCTGTAGACTGCCTTTTAGGTTCTCTATTAGTTATCACAGATGAGGGAGAACGTATGGTGTTTTCCTTTTGGGACTGGCTTATTTCACTAAGAATGCTGTTTTCCAGTTTCATTGATTTTGTTGTAAGGACAGGATTTTGTTTTTTTACCACTGTGTAGTATTCCATTGTATATATATCCCATAATTTCTTTATCAGTCTTCAGTTGATGGACATTTGGATTGATTTCATATCTTAGCGATGGTGAACTGAGCTGTAATAAACATGGGGATTCAGGTAACTCTTTCATATGCTGACTTCATTTCCCTAGGGTAAAAGGAATCGCTTTCCAACACTACGAAGTTCCTCAGTGTCATTGAGGCAGGCCAAGAATGTGCAGCGAGCCCCATGTTCATACAATCAAGGTCCAGGCTTGGGCTCAGGGCTGGGGAAGCACTGACCAATGGCAGAAGCAGGCTGGAGCAGCCCCTGATGGTCCTTTTCCCAGGTTCTAGGAGGGCTTCCCCTGGTCATCACTGAGACCTTCTGTTTTCTAGTTTACCACGTAATGGTATGTGTTATTGCCAGACAGGTTCATCAACTTGTTAGACTAACAGCTTGCAAGTGGTAGAACCACAATTCAAACCCAAGTAGAATCTCATTCAGTTACTCAATAGAAACTAATTAAAAGCCAGGCACCACACGTGGTGATAAGTAGAGTAAAATGAGCCACAAGAGAGGGTGTGGAATGCAAAGGGGGCCGTGGTATCAGGCTCGGAAGATGGGGAACCCTGCACGGCTGCACAGAAGACAAAACGTGCGAGGAACACGAGTCGAACTGCACCTGCTGCACTGAAGGCTCCACGGGACGCAGCCAACGGAAAGAGGCTTCTCCTACCTTTTCCCTTTCCACTCCAACCTCTTCCAGGCAGCCCGACTTGCCACAGCTCGGGCAGGTTTCCTCCATGGGGGCAGACACAACACACTTCGCGGGAGACAGGCCCTGGAGTGTTGAGTTGCCCTCCTATGCTTCAGCTCACGTTAGGGCAGCCACTTCCTGATGGCACCTATAAAGTGGCAATCTCCCAAATGTGCTAATTTAGTACCCAGGTCCCGAAGAGTTAGCTCACCTCCCTCCAGAGGTGCTGAATCCATCTTGCCAAGATGGTCTCAAAGGAGCTGTGCCCAGTGCAAAACAAGTCCTCCAAGCCCATCAAGGCTTCTGCTGCCTCCTGTGGGGCATCCAAAAAGGACATGTAGTGGCCCAGGGGTCATGAGAACTGGGCTGTAGTGCAGGCTCTGCCACTGGAGTCACAGGGTGACAAGTCCTTGCCTCATTCCGTGTCAATGTTTACCCAAATTGGAAACGAGGGCAGTTGGACTTGGATTCCTGAGCATACTTCTGATAGTCTGGGCCCTAAACTCTAGGACAATGGTTCTTAGCTTTTGGGAGAGCATAGATTTACTGAGAATCTATGCTAAGGGACTATCTCCCAAAATGGTTCCCGCAATGCAGAAAGTTCATGGAAATTCTAAATTCAAACAGATTGTTCGTCTAAAGTCAGACAGGTCTGGATTGAACCCAGAAATCTCTCTCTTGCCCTGCCATGGGTGAGTCTCTTCTTTGAGCTATAGTCGGAAAAACAGTACCAATAATACCCATCTTATAATATTGTTGGGAGGATAAAGAGGAATTGGGTACAAATGTCTGGCTCACAGAATGTGCTCTGTAATGGCAGCCAAAGAAATAAAACCTAGGTCATGGCCTCTGTTACCGCTGCTTGGTTTGTTTTCTTCCCTACAGTAACCCACAGTTATCTGTGCCATTCGAGCATCCCACGGACGTTAGTGTGAGACCATCAAGGCTGCATGAGAATTCCTCTCTCTCCCAGGCTGCTCTGGTGAGGGAGGGTCTCCCCCTCCTCTGCTGGAACCCCCAGTCCCCAGACTCCCTTGTTTCAGGTCAACAGGTATCTCCTTCTGCACCCTATCCTGCCTGGGTGTCACACCTGTGTCCCAGGAATCCACACTTCAATGGTGACACACTCCACAGCTCACAGAGCTTAGTGGTTGAGCACGTTTCTGAAGACCTCACCATGGATTTCTTTAAGTGAAATAAAAGCAACGGCTCAGTTTATTGAGTTTTTGCTACACACCAAGCCCTGATGACCAGAGTGCGTTATTTCATCCTGTCTTCTCAACAGCCCTACAGGCAAGGGAGTGTGTAGACATCTACGAGGATGGACGGCCTCTGACATTTGCCGGAGCCTGCCTCGGGTTCCACCACTCACCAGCTGTTTAACCTTGGACAGGTCACGTAGCTTCTAAGTGGTGTAACTCAGCCTTAGCATGCTCACCTCCAGAGAGGAGATAATGGTGGAGAGCAGCTATATAAAGCTGTTAGGAATATCAAAGGAGATTATATAGATGTGTTTTTTCTAAATTACACATAATTTCATAGAGATTTTTATATGTATATGATTTTTGTACAATTCTAAATTAATACATATAACATGTAAAATCTGGAGTGGTATCTGTCATGGGGCAAGTGCTCAATAGAAGTGAGGTATATGAGCTAGTCACAGTCAGCTCAGAGGAGAAAATTTAGGTCCACATAAGCTAAAAAGCACCGTGCCCAAAATCCAACAGTTATCCCTCCAAATCTCAGTGTATTAGGAAACCCGTGTCATTTCTGATTATTTGAGTTACTTAGTCTTCAGTTAAAGTCTCCCGGAACCCAATCCCTATTCAAACCATTGGGTCCTTACCCACATTCCTTCTTCCCTCCCAACTTTATTTTCCAACTTTGGAATGCTAAAGCATTTGCTCCTCAAAGACAGAAATAGGGGTTATCAAGATCGGTGTATTGCAAGTACCCAGCAGCGCTTACAGTGCCTAGCAAAGGGCACACAGCAACAGTTCTGTTTAATAAAATTCAATTATTTGTTAAATTACAGTTCCACTCTAGCAACTCTTTTGGCATTTACCATCTATTGCCTTATAATGTCCATTCTCGTTTTTGTGTGACTCAGCAGCCAATGATTATTTATAGAGCATCCACCTATCATGTGCCATGCTGGGCACTATGTTAAACATCCCTTTTCTGTTCCCCAGGGACTCAGTGCATGTGTTATGACTGTAAAAGGGATCTGTTCGCCTTCTCAGGCCACATGAGAAGACAACCGTAACGCATCACCCATGAAGTATCCTGGCTAGCTATGTCTCACTTTTAGTTCACAATATGGGGAATAGAGAAACAAGTTAAATGACACCATGAGGACACAATCAGACAAATCCATCATGCATGCCATTGTGTAAGGCAGCTGGCCTGCACTCGCTCTAAGTCAGTATCAGGGGCAATGAAAGACATAAGTTGCTCTAGATTAAATGAAACAAAATGATTTATTTACTAGCCAAATGCAACACATGAACCCAGACTTGATTCCAGGTTAGAAATGTAAAACAAACAGAGGTGGCCACTGTGACAGAGCAGTTAAGTCACCACCCTCAGCCCATATTGCAGTTGCTGGGTTTGAGTCCCACCTCTGCTTCCAATCCAGCTTCCTGGGAAGCAGCAGATGATGCCTCAAGTGCTTGGGTCTCTGCCACCCATGGAGGAGACCTGGATTGACTCTGGGCGCCTGGCTTCAGCTTGGCCCAGACCTTACTGTTGCAGGCATTTGGGAAGTGAACCAACAGAAGATTTTCACTTTCCTACTCTCTCTCTCCCTTTCAAATAAAATGAATATTTCAAAAAAAAAAACTTTAAGATGTTGTTGGGACAATTAGGGACATTTTAAGATGTAGCCAATCCTAGGTGATATTGCAGATTTATTGACTTTCTTAGATGAGATAATAGTATTGTGGACGTGTGAGAGAATGTTCTGGGGAGCTGTAATCTGAGATATCTTGGGTGAGGTGTCATCATGTCTGCAACATGTTCTCAAATGATTTGCAAGAGGGGGACCCGGATAGTGAAGCATATCAAAAAAGTGAGATAAAGCATGGAAGAAAATGCTTGGGTTTTTCTCCCAGCCCTATTGAGGAATAAATGACAAATAAAAACTGTATATATTTAAGGCACACAACATGTTGTTTTGATATGTATACATATGGTGAGGTGATGATCACAATCAAATTAGTTGTTTTGAGAGAATCCTTATAGAGGCTTTATTTATTTTATCTAAAAGGCAGAGAGGCAATGTGACAGAGAGAGGTCTCCCATTTGCTGGTTCATTCCCCAAATGACCACGACAACCAGAGCTGGGTCAGGCTGAAGCAACGAGGCCGGAACTCAATCCAGGTCTCTCCCACGTGGGTGGCAGGGACCCCACTACTTGAATCATCACCAGCTGCCTCCCAAGGTGTGATTAGCAGGAAGCCGGGGTCGGAAGCAGAGCCAGGACTCAAGCCCACGCCCTCTGATATGGGGTACAGCTATCCCAAGCAGCATCTTCACCACTAGTAGAACCTGAAGTCCTATTTTCAACTTTTAAAGAAAAGCCGTACTGTTTTCTAGGAAGGATGAATCCTCTTACAATCCTACCACCAGTGTTCCGAGGTCCCTTTTCTCCACTCCCTCACAAACACGTAGCGTGTAATTTTGGATGATGGAACCTAAGAGGCGGGAGGCGAACAGGATTTGATAACAGTGCCAAGATCACAAATGAGGGGAGTGTGTGCTCTTATGCAAATAGTATTGGAAAAACAAGGTATCCACGTGGAAAATAATGAAATTTTAAAGGAAATGAAGTTGGATTCTTATATAATACACAAAAACCAACATACAATGCACTGAAGGCTTAAATGTAAGACCTAATACCATAAAAATCCTGGAAGAAGGTAGAGAGCTCTTTGACACTGGCGTTGACAATGTATTTATGAATATGATCCCCAAAGCACAGGTAATAAAAGCAAAAGAAGAACAAGTGGGGCCGGCGCTGTGGCTCAACAGGCTAATCCTCCACCTTGCGGCACCGGCACACCGGGTTCTAGTCCTGGTCGGGGCATTGGATTCTATCCCGGTTGCCCCTCTTCCAGGCCAGCTCTCTGCTGTGGCCCAGGAGTGCAGAAGAGGATGGCCCAGGTGCTTGGGCCCTGTACCCCATGGGAGACCAGGAGAAGCACCTGGCTCCTGCCATCGGATCAGCGTGGTGCGCCAGCCGCGGCGGCCATTGGAGGGTGAACCAACGGCAAAAGGAAGACCTTTCTCTCTGTCTCTCTCTCTCACTGTCCACTCTGCCTGTCAAAAAGAAAAAAAAAAAAGAACAAGTGGGACTACATCATACTAAAGAGTTTCTGCACAGCAAAGGAAACAGCATAATGAAAATCAAGGTATGGAATGGGAGAAAACATTTGCAAACGGTATGTCCTATAGGGAACACGTATCCTGACTACATCAGGAACTCATACAGCTCAACAGCAGAAAATAGGCGCTGGTGTTGTGGGCTGGGCTGCCACTTGCAATGTCGACATCCCGTATCAGAGTGCCAGTTCAAGTCCCAGTTGCTCCAATTCCTGCTGATGTGCCAGGGAAGGCAGCAGACGATGGCCCCCACCACTCACAGGGGAGACCTGGATGGAGTCCTTCACTCCTGGTTTCAGTCTGACCTAGCTCTGGCTGTAATGGGTATTCGGTAAGTGAACCAACAGATGGAAGATCTGTGTGTGTGTGTGTGTGTGTGTGTGTTTCTGCATTTTGAATAAATGAGTAAATATCTATAAAGTAGACAAAAACTCAATCACAAAATGACCAAAGAATCTGAATATTAGTCTAAAGAAAACATACAAATGGCCAACAGGTACATGAAAAAGTACCAACATCACTGGGGCCAGCACTGTGGCACAGTGGGTTAATGCCCTGGCCTGAAGTGCCAGCATCCCATATGGGCGCCGGTGGTTCGAGACCTGGCTGCTCCACTTCCAATCCAGCTCTCTGCTACGGCCTTGGAAAGCAGTAGAAGATGGCCCAAGTCCTTGGCCCCTGCACCCAAGTGGAAGACCCAGAGGAAGCTCCTGGCTCCTGGCTTTGGATCGGTGCATCTCCAGCCATTGCAGCCATTTGGGGAAGTGAACCATCGGATGGAAGACCTCTCTCTCCTCTCTCTCTCTCTCTCTCTCTCTCTCTCTTTCTCTCTCTCTCTCTCTCTCTGTGTAACTCTGACTTTCAAATAAATAAATAAATCTTTTAAAAAAATACCAACATCACTAATCATCAGCGAAATGCAAATCAAACCACAGTGAGATATCATCTCATACCTGTTAAGAAAATGCTTTTTTTCAGGGCCTCTGCTATGGCATAGCAGGTAAATTCGCCGCCTGCAGTACTGACATCCCATATGGGCGCCAGTTCAAGTTCCAGCTGTTCTACTTCCAATCTAGCTCTCTGCTATGGCCTGGGAAAGCAGTAGAAGATGACCCAAGTCCTTGTGCCCCTGCACCTGCATGGGAGACCCGGAAGAAGCTCCTGGCTCCTGGCTTTGGATCAGCGCAGCTCTGGCCATTGCGGCCATTTGAGGAGTGAGCTAGCAGATGGAAGACCTCTCTCTGCCTCTTCTTCTCTCTGTGTGTAACTCTGACTTTCAAATAAAATAAATAATTTTTTAAAAAGAAATGCTTTTTTCAATTTTATGTTTATTTATTTGAGAAGCAGGGGTGGGGGGTGGGCAGGGAGAGAAGGGAGGGGGGAAAGAGAGAGAGTGCTCCCACCACTGATTCACTCAGCAGATGCCTATAACAGCCAGGGCGCGGAAGCCAGCGGCTGGAGATGCAACCCAAGCCTCCCATGTGGGTGGCAGGGATCCGGCCACTTGCGCCACCACTGCTGCCTCCCAAGGTCTGCATTAGCAGGAAGCTGGAGTCAGAAGCCAGAGCTGGGGACTGAACCCAGGTACACTGCTGAGTGTGTGCGCATCTTACCCGAGGTCTGTACCGTGAGGCCAAACTCCTCTAAGACCTATTGTCATAGAATGACTTGTAAAATCATAGAGATCCAAATAAGCTGTCCCAATAAACAAACTTTGTGATTACAGTCATCCAACCAGTGTTAAAGTGCTGACTCCCTATCAGTCCTGGCAGTAATAAATCTATCAGTAAGAACAAATTCAAGAGGATTGTGAGAACTCTTTTTTTTTTTTTTTAAGATTTATTTATCTATTTAAAGGGCAGATTTACAGAAAGGCAGAAGCAGAGAGAGAGATGTCTTCCATCTGCTGGTTCACTCCCCAGATGGCTGCAACGGCGGAGCTGCGCCAGTCCAAAGCCAGGAGCCAGGAGCTTCTTCTGGTCTCCCACATGGGTGCAGGGGCTCAAAGACTTTGGACATATTTTACTGCTTTCCCAGGCCATAGCTGAGAGCTGGATTGGAAGTTGAACAGCTGGGACTTGAACCAGCACCCTTATGGGATGCCGGCACTGCAGGTGGTGGCTTTACCCACTAGGCCACAGCGCCGGCCCCAGAGAACTCTTAATATTGTGTAGATTGCTAAACTGAAGAACAGCAGTAACTAAGCACTCTATTATGTTTTTTGAATGATATTTCAACCAGTGCATCTACCCCATAGGGAAGTTCTGGAGAATGTGGCATTGCCTCTGACTGTCATAATTCAGGAGAACAGTGAGAAGATAATCTGGGGGGCACCAACATTCATAGGACCCCAGTAGGGGAGCTTTAAACTTCCTATCTGCTGCTTCACTCCAAATGTCCTCAATGGCTGGGGAAGCTAAAGCCAAGGGTGGAGAATTCAAGTTAAAGTCTCTAACCTGGGTGACAGGATCCCAATCATTTGAGCCCTTGCCTGCTGTCTTCCAGGGTCTGCATGAGTAGGAGATGGAGTCAGGAGCCTGAGCCAGGTACTCTGATGTGAGATGTGAGTGTCCCGACTGGTGGCTTAACCACTGGGCCAAACGCCTGCCTGTGGGTGCTTTAAAAAGTAGGAGTGCTAGCCGGCGCCGCAGCTCACTAGGCTAATCCTCCACCTTGCGGCACCGGCACACCGGGTTCTAGTCCTGGTCGGGCACCGGATTCTGTCCCGGTTGCCCCTCTTCCAGGCCAGGGAGTGCAGTGGAGGATGGCCCAAGTGCTTGGGCCCTGCACCCCATGGGAGACCAGGAGAAGCACCTGGCTCCCGCCGTTGGATCAGTGCGGTGCACCAACCACAGCGGCCATTGGAGGGTGAACCAACAGCAAAGGAAGACCTTTCTCTCTGTCTCTCTCTCTCACTGTCCACTCTGCCTGTCAAAAAAAAAATAATAATAATAATAACTCAGCATTCTGGTAAAAATGCTGTGCTAACTGATGCCTGTCGCACCTAGTCTAAAGGCAGGGGGCAGTAAATTCTGATATGACTGTCTCCACCATATTCCAAATACTTCCTCAGGAAAGAACTTTAGGGCAGCATCGTCACTCTACAGGTCAGGAAACTGAGGCCCGCAGAGCCTCAGATCATCAGCTCCTACAGTGACACAGTCTTGGAATAAAGAACTAATGTTTGGGTACATACTTCACAGCAGGCTTGTACCAGGCGCCTCATGTGCCTTCTCCAGTTAAGTACTAGTCAGAATTCTTCGAAGTAGGCAGCATTTTATCTTCACTTGACATCATGGAAACAGACTTAGGGCAGCCACCTGCGATGACACAGCCATCATGCGGCAGGACTGGCATCTGAAACCAAGTCTCTCTGTAGAGGTCGTAGCTAGTGGCACTGTGGGGCGAGGGTGTTTGGCTTAGCAGTTAAACTGCCGCTTGGCGCTCCCGCATCCCCTGTCAGAGTGCCTCTTCCAGTTCTGGCTCTGTGCCTCACCCAAGCTTCCTGCTGATTTACACTCTGGGAGGCAGCAGGTTCAAGTCCTCGGGTCCCCTGTCACCCAGGTGGAGGGCCAGATGGAGTTCCAGGTCCTGGAGTCAGACTGACCCAGCCCTGACCACGGCAGGCATTTGGGGAGTGGACCAGAGAATGGACAGTCTCTCTGTGTCTTTAAAAGAAACATAAATAAACAAATAACAAACGTAAGTTAAAAAAATCAATTACTGTTTCTCTGTGTATCAAACTAGCACCCTCAGCCTGTGAAAGTCTGAGGAATGAGGAAACGTGTGTGTGTTGCTATGTACATTGTCCACAGATAGCAAACTTTTTAATGAGATTTTATGTGAAGAGAAACTTTATATGAAAAATTACACATGATGTGATTTATTTCTAGAAAGAGGGTACCACTACCACAAGGGTCACCATTTGTTTTCTGCTTTCGGGGCAAGAAGCTAATCAGTTGTGCTTCGAGAAGGAAACAAGTTTCCCATCAGCTACACAGCAGAGAGTAACAATGTAACTCTCAGCCGCCTCCGCCACTCCTTGCCAGGTTCCCTGGACCTGGTGGCCTTGCTCCTTCTGTGGCCTCGATGTCCTCCCTACAGAAGCCTTCAAGGCCAGCCACAGGGGTGTGCACCGAGCACCTCTCAGCCAGCCAGGAGGGCTCTCCCCTGGCCTTCAAAACCACCAGGTCTGAAACGGAGCAGCCAGTGCACCACGGTGGCCCCAGGTAGGTTTATAAAAGACCCTCCCTGCGACTTGAGAAAGCTCCAAGACCGATCCCGCCTTCCTCCCCTGCTCCATCAAAAGGGAAGCTATCCGAGTAAAAAGACTCTGAAACGTAACGATTTCCCCATGAAGAAATGGTGTTAAATTACAATAGTGTGATGTGGTCCAAGAAACTCTAGACTGTGTCAGAAAATGTGGATTAATGTGTTTAACAAACATGTATTGTGTTCCTACCAAATGCCAGGCCCTGGGCCAGATGCTGGAAGACGCAGTGTTTTGGGAGTTTGCCATTTAGTACAGTAGTTCTCAGATGTGAGCGTGGGTAAGCATCACGTTGGGAACCTGCTAAAAATGCACCTCCTAAGCCCCACCCCCTTCTTCGATTCTGCTTCTTTGGGTAGTGCTGGGGCTCAGGACTCTGCATTTTAACCTTGATCTCCAGGTGGCCCGGAAGCAGCTGCTTGTTGTATCCCGATGAACCTTGACCTAGGTAGTTGTCCAGTTCTGCTCAGCTGTTTAATTCAGTCACTGAAACCCACGACTGCAGGACGATGGGAAAGATCCACTATGGCTAAATCCTCAGGAAGCCTTAGAAAGACTCCTGGAAGGATTTTCCGGGCAGCAACAGGGCCTGGAGGAGACACCTTTTGTTTTCAAACAGGGGAGAGACACTGGCTGGCCCAAGGGGGAGAAGCGAAAAGGGTTTCATTAGAATAATTCACAAGTATGAGTGGATGTGCGTGTGTGCGTGTGCAACACCCCATCAACTTGCAGACAGAAGCTTCGTGTACTTCACTGCACAGGGGTTTACTGCATGGAGGCTACAGCTCAAACTTTTCAAAAAATTTAAGAAAATGTAAGATCAAGAAGATAGGGAGTTGTAAAAGTCATTCCAGAAAGGAGAATGCAGTCAGAGCTGGGCTGCTGGCAGGAACGAGAGCAGAAAGAAGGGAGAGATTCACCTCTTGATGAAGGCACCGAGTGCATGCTCAGCACTATGAGGGTATGGCGGATTGAGATGGGAGTGAGAGTCAGCAACTGCGGAGGCAAACAGGCCAGCAGGGTTGCGAACCGTGAGCCAGGTAGCATGGGTATGAGAGAGAAGAGGGAAGGAGGGGGAAGTGGAAAGAAGAGGGCCCTGTCCCTTTGGGAGCCTGCTACCTTGTGGTTCTGAATTGCCTTGTGGCTTTGAGCAAGTCATTTGCTCCAGTCCTGGATGTGGACCTACACGGGGCTGGGTGATGGACGGGAAGCCACTGTGAGGAACACTAGGACAATAAGCGACAGGTCATTGTAAACCATAAAGGGGCTGTTCCATGCTGCCTGCGATGAACGCATTCTGGTTCCAGCTTAGGGCAAGCGTGGCAGTGGGCAATGAGCCGGGGTCCTGCTGCAGCTCCCAGCTCTTTCGCGACCCTGACCACCTAACCAGGGCTCGGGGCTTGCAGAGAGCTTCCCTCTCCTTTTCTCTGCTCTGAAACATGCATGCTGCGTGTTTGGCCCCCCACCAGCTGTCCCCCCACCCACTCCCAGGAGCCCCTTCCACCTTCTCTCAGGAGGAGCCAGCTGTCATCACAGAGGCCACCTGCCTCCTCCCTGGTCTGCGAGTCTCCCGTGGGAGGCCAGAGGCCTCACCAGAAGCCCCCAGGGACCACAGCAGCTTGCTGGAGGCCCTTGGGAGAAGGAGGGAAAACAAGACAGGCCCTAAAATTAAATGAATTGTCTATAAATGTTTTTTAATTAAAATTGTGATTCTTTTCCTGTGCAGAAGAGGCTCTTTAAGAACAATTGCACTTGCTGAGTGGCAGACCAAGGGCTCGGTAGCTCTCCCCAAAGCCAGGGAGGGAAGGGAGGTGAGAGCTGAGAGGTGATGGGTGACTGGTACTTCCCCCCTTTAGGGAGAAAGAAGAAAGCAACAGGGAGAAGGGGGAGGGGCGGGCCCTGGAGGGAGGGGTCCTCTTGGTAACTTCCCAGGCAGTGGAGGCTGAGCTTGCTGGGCGGGGACCCAGAAGCTGGGATTTTGTGTTTTCTTTTGTTCCTTAAAATTATGCCACCTTCTCCCTGCTTCTCACCCCTGGAGGGCCCCAGCCACCAGCCTTGAAGCAGCTGCCAGAGCCACCCACCGCTTTGGCCTTGGGGCCACCCGGGCAGGAGAAGGAATCCTAAAGGAGGGTGTGTGTGTGTGTGTGAGAGAGAGAGAGAGAGAGAGAGAGAGAGAAAGAGAGAGAGAGAGAGAGAGAGATGGTGGAGGAGGGGAAAGCCACCGGCAGAGCCCACTAGGGAGAGAGGTCCTTGGAGGACGCAGCGCTGGTAGGATGGGGGCCAGGAAGACTGGCTGGGAAAGGGAACGAGGGCCCAGCGGAGGAAGTGGGAAGGGCAGCGAGGGGAAGCTGAGGGGTCTGCGGCGACTACGAGGGACAAGTGCCATCCGCCCGGGAGGGCTGCCCAGAGCTCCGCAAAGCGAAAAGCGGCGGCTCCAGCCCAGGGCCCCAGACCCGCAGCGCCCAACTCGGTTCCGCGCTGCCCCTCCTAGGGCCACCTCGGGTTGTTTGCCTCCAACGAGGGCCTGGGGCCCAGCACAGGATTGAGGGGCGCAAGGACACCGAGGGGCGCAAGGCCAAGGTGTGCAGTGGCTGCCGAGCGCGGGGGTTCCGCAGCGGCCTCCGCAGCTTCCCCGCATTTGCGTTTGCACCACCTACCACGGTCACCGCCACGGAGGTGCTGGGTGCGGCGAGCAGCGAGGCCTCTCTGCGGGGCCAGTGGCCTGCTTCATTCTCTTATTCTCGCAAAGTACCCCCCCCCCTTTTTTTTTGACGGTGGAGAAATCAGTTCTAAGAAGAAAAGAAAATCTTGCCTGTCCTGGGCCCCGTGGTTGCACACACAAAAAAGCTGCCAGCAGGGAGACACGCACGGAAAAGTAGATTCTGGGAACGCAGGGAGGCAAGACTTCAGGATGTCCTAAGGCAAGCTCCTAAAGCCGCCAAGAAACTCGCACTGGGAGTCGCGGAGAAGGCCTAAGGGGCCGACCCCACAGGGACAACCGAGGGCCCCCTCCGCCGCCAGGGTCCCCACCGTTAGTTAGCTGGGCCCGTCTTGTTTTTCTTCTTTTTGTTTTTGTTTTTTAATCCTTCAAATAGAAGACAAAATACACTTCGCTGATCATCATAGATATATATATTTCACTCTCACCACATAAATACAAAACATCCAAATATCCAAAGCATTCAGAACAAAGTTAGTAGCCAGGATTCCGTGACACCTACCCGCGTTTGAATCATTTATTGTTTTCTTCACTATTTGCCTAAAAAGGGAAGAGGGAGGGAGAGGGCGGGGAAGGGGGGAAAAGCTTCCGACGTAAAATAATTTACAATAAAATTACTATTTAAAAAAATGTGTTGCGTTCGCTGCGGATGGAGGAATACATTCGAGACACTGCGGCACCTCGCAGGCTGGGTCTGCGGTTTTGGTTAAAATGCGGGGGGCTGTGGCTGTGGGGACCGTGGTCGTTGCTCTCCCGGTTCTGACTCGGGACCCTTGAGTCCCTGGGAGTGGGAAGCAGGGAACGACGCCTTTCCTTCGGCCACGCAGGGAGCTGCGCGCGCACAGAGCCCGGAGATCGGAGGCCGCGCAGCCCCGCGCTCCCCCGCGGCGCCCCTACCTCCTCCGGGAATGGCTCCGAAGTCCAGGCGTTTGCTGTGGATCTTGGGACTCTGGGAGCTCACGCGAGGAGGCATCGGGCGCTGACTCCTTCCCAAACCCAGCGATTCTGCCCTGGGGGGCTGCGGGGCGAGGCACCGGCGCCTGGAGCAGCCTGGCTCTGCCGGAGAGGAGCCGGCAGCCGTCGGCCTCTGCCTGCAGCAGCCTCGAGGAAAAGATGCCGAGTTCCTTCACGAGCAGCTTTGGCCTCCCTTTTGCTTTTCCCCTTGAAATTCCTTTCCGAAGTCACAGAGCCCAGAACTTCAACTTCGCCTCGCCTGTGGCTCGTTCTCGATCCTGGATTTTCTTACGCTTTTCCAAACGCGGTTGTTCAAAGCCAGGTTCCGCTGCCTCTGGTTTTACGGGATCTTACTCTTACCTGAGCGTCGAGTCCATCAACAGCAGAGCCCCCGCGGCCTACCTCGACCTTCGGTTTGTTTCCTGGGGTCGGGGTTGGTTGTGATTGGAGTTTCCCTACCGGGCGCGAGGCTCGGCGGGGCGCGCTGCGCGGGGCAGCTGCGTGGCACCGACAATGCCCAGGGTCCGCAGAGCGGGGTGGGGAGGGGCAGGGGCTCCCCACATCCCTGGTTTCTCAGCAAGAGGAAGGAGCCTCCTCTTTTTGGTTTCAAACGTGCGAGCCTTTTCAGCCCCGGGGCGCTGTGCGCGACTTTCCTCTTTCAAACATTCACAGGAACAATGAGTGGCGGCGGCTGCAGCGGCTGCGGGAGCAGGTGTCGGGGCTCCGGGCTTGGAATCCAGGCTTGGCCCTCCAGGGCTGGGCACTGGTCGGGGGCATCGGGTTGGCTAATTCAGGCATTTCCCCCCAATTCTTTGGATCGCTCCTGAATTGCAGAAGGAGGTTGGGGTTGGGGGGGGGGGCACAGAGTAAAAGTAGAAAAATAAAATAAAATAAAAAGTGGCCAAATGAGACGAATTCGGCAGCAGAGCCTGGTGGGGAAGAGAGCTTTCGGAGGCCTGCTGGGAGCCGGGAGCCCAGCGCAGGAGCCCTGGGCGCCTGACACATGTCCATAAATATCACCACAATAGATACTATAAATATAAATACAGGCAGACACTTAAAATCAGTCCAGCGCTTTTTTCTCGGCCCCTTCTTTGTTGTTGGTCCGGGAGTAAGGCTCGAAGGCCGAGGAGCTCAGGTATCGGGCCGAGAGTTCTTGCAAATTCCCGGCTAGCGAACCAGCCATGGTCAACGGGGCGGAGGACAGGCGGCTGGCCACCGAGCCGAGCAGCGAGGGCACCGGCAGGCTGAAGAGGCCATGACCAGCGGCCGGCGCTCCCGCGTGCAGTCCCCCCGGCCCCGCGGGCCCCGGGCCCGGAGCGCCGCCCACGGCCGGTGGGTGCTGAGATGCGGCGCCCGCAGGGCCCGGGGCGGCGGCCGCGGCAGCCGCGGCGGCCGAGCCTGCGGCGGCGCCTGCGCCCAGGGCGGGCAGGCTGGGCCCGCGCAGCGCGGAGCCGAGCGCGCCCGTGGCGCAAGGCGGCAGCAGCGCCGGCAGCCCGGGCGGCGACAGCAGGCGGCCTTGCTCCAGCAGCCGCAGCACGCTGCACGTGGCCGCGGTCTCCGACACCACCGAGCGCAGCTCCGAGTCCTTGCCCTGGTCCTTCTTCTGCTTGGTGCGGCGGTTCTGGAACCAGACCTTGACCTGCGCGCACGGGCGCCGGGGAGCGGGCAGGGTGGGAGAGAGGGGCAGGGAAGGCGAGTGTCACAGGGAGCAGACTCCGCGGAGCGCTGGGCTCCAGGGACCCTCTCCCAGCCCCAGCCCACGGCCAGAGAGGCCCCGCCAGGAGGGGGACACCGTTCCACTGGCCTGAGCTTCCCGTTCACGGAGGCAGGCCCAGGCCTGCGGCAGTTACAAGAAACAGAATAAAAATGTCCACGACCCAACTCTTAACAGGCCAGAAGGGATTTCACTGGAGTGCCTCCACGGGCTGCGAGCGGATTTGGAGCTCAGGGATCTCACTGAACAGCCCGGATAGAGGGTGCAAGGCCTGGGGATGATCCCTAGCCCAGGTGCCCGGCCCAGTGGGTTCAAATGTAGCCCCAGAAGCGCTGTTCCTGTCCAAAGCTACAAGGGGCCGGTGGTAGGGTTAAGATGTGACCACCTAGCAGCAGGCAGGAAGCGTGGTGGCAGAAGGCAACATTCGTGCAGGATGGGTGTCTAGGCCTTGCAGTCTGTACCTCCTCTCCCACCCCTGGATTGGAGGGTCTCAGCGATACTCCGCACCAGCCTGCTGCTCCGCACCAGGAACTTTGCAGGCATGGGCTGGGGGCTAGGGTAAACACCCCTCTCTGCGCCTCTTCTCTCTCTGTCCCTCCAGGCCTGGGTGGCCCAGAGTGGGATATGGCAGCTCTATGAAGAGGGGACTCTCTCTAGCTTTTGTAAACCAAGAGGGGAGGTAGCAGACAGAATAGGAAAAGCCACCATGCCAATTCAAACTCCAAAATTACAACCCTTCTGTTGATCTGAAGACCATCCTGGGTCTTCAGCTTCCAACCCAGATCCCAGGCCTATCATGCTGCCCCCTACCCTCCAGGGCTAGGCACAGGCCCTCTGAAAGATGGCTGCCTCACCTGTGGCTGCGAGTGGCATGCCCTGGCCAGGCCCCAACAGCTCTTCATGGACTCAGGGCTCTCATCCCTTTAGGGACCTGGGCCCAGAGCCCACATGGCCAGCTCCAGGGACATCATATGGATTTGACGTGTAGGAAAAGAAATTAAGCACAGTGGGCTGTGCTGGCTCCTGGGACCCCTCATGCCTTTGGCACCGAGACGGGGCTTGCTGGGTGCCCAGAGTGCTGTTTGGGGCTGGCTCCAGCTCAGGATCCAGGCAGGCCTTTCTCAAGGGTCCTGGCAAGCAAATCTGCACAGGCAGAGCTGGGGGGGGGGGGTGAGCCTTCTAACCTTATCTCCACGTCCTGCAGAGTGGGCCACGGTGCTATGGAAAGCTGAGTGCCCCAAAGGAGACAGTGACCGAAAATATGGCCAAAATTAGGGTGCCAAAACACGAGCCAAGGGCCATTCTTTGTAAAGCAGAAACAAGCAAGATACTAAGAAGACTGGGAGCCCAGAACTAGTCCCCAGAGGCAGGATTTGGGGCTTCCTGGGCCAGACAGAGGTGGGCAGAGCACCGGTCTGGGATATGAGGGGGCTTTAGGGCTTTCTTCTCCATCCTCCCCCTTCTCCTTCCTCCCCTGGGAAGCTCTGTCCAGGAGCAGGGACCAGAAAGAGTAGGCTGGGCTTGCGGGGAGGGAGGTTGGTGCTGGACCTGGGGCAGCCTGGCTGCTGGGTACCTGGGTCTCGGAAAGATTGAGCTGCCGGGCGAGCTCGGTCCTCTCGCGGCCCACCACGTACTGGCAGCGCTGAAACTCCATCTCCAGCCGGTAGAGCTGCTCGGCAGTGAATGACGTGCGGGTCCTCTTGGGCCGGTCCAGATCCAGGCCCTTGGGCAGGATGATCTCGCGGATGGACCCCTTGGCATCTGGGGAAGGGGAGACGTCAGCCACCAGAGCTCTCCTTCCACCTCCTCGGCCTGAACTGGCTACCGGGACACAGTCGCCAGCAGCCTGTGGCTTCAGGTGGTGGAGGGGAGGGTGCGGCCACAGCCCGGGAGCTCGGACTGTGTGTGTATTGGGGCCTGGGGGCTAACCACCCAGAGCAGGGACCAGACTTGGTAGTCGGGAAAAATCCAGTCCAAATAGGCCAGTGTTCCTTCTGGCCTGGGGGCGCCTCGGCTGCGCGGCCCAGGGCCCCTGCAGCCTGAGGGTACCCACACTGACCACCAGCCCGGGTCCTGCAGGCTCCAGCTCGGGGGCACATCAGCGGACCGCGTCCCAGCCGTCCCCACCCCCATCCCGGCTCCCCTTCCCTCCAGAGCCTGGGCAGCGGAAGGAGGAGGGACCGAGTGAGGGCCGGTGGGGCCTCGCGATCCGCTGGCGGGGGCGGCGCCCGCTCGGGGCCGGGCCTCCTCGCGGCCGCTGCAGCTGCCGGGGCTGAGCGCACGCCGGGCAGCCGAGCGAGGCCGAGCCGAGCACCAAGGCAGCACCTCGGCCCCGCAGCCCAGCCAGGCGGCTGCTGCTAACAGCGGCCGCGGTCAGGCTCGGCTCAACGCGCCCACTGGCCGGGCAGTAGCCCGCGGTCGGCGGCTGTGCTCCGGCGCCCGCGCTCCCCGTGGGTGCGCTCAGCCTGCCGGGGCGCGGGAGCCCGCCGGCCGGCTCCAGGTCTGTCCTCCGGCCCGCGGGGGCACACGCGCACATCCTCCCGGCTCTCCTGTTCCTTTCTCCGGTCGGAGCCCGAAGCCTGGTGCCGGGCCCCTCCCGTGTAGCCCCTCAGCTCCCTCCACAGCCTGGCGGGCTGGGCCCCTTGGGGCTCGCAAAACCGGGGGTCCCTGGAGAGCGTACGCCGGCCGGCTCCAGGCGCGAGTCCCCCGCGGGCAGCCGGACCCCCGGCGGTGCGGGCCAGCAACTTTCTCCGAAGTCCCAGCCGCCACCCCCTCCGTTGCCGGCCCGGGGCGGCAGCGGCGCGCGGTTTAGGCCCTGGAGTCGCCCCCGAAGAACGCGCCCCGCAGCTCTCCCTGCCCGTGCCTACCTCGGACCAGGATCCGGCGGCAATAATCCGGGTCGGCGGCGGAATTGGATTTACTTTTGTTGCAATCTTCAGCGGGTCCGGACGCCGAGAAGGCGCCCTGCGGCTCCTTGAGGAAGGCGGCCGGGAGGGTCCCCTCGGCGCCCTTGCTCTCGCGGCTTTCCTTGTGCGCGCTCTTTGAGACCCGGGCCGCCTCGGCGTCCGAGTGGCACCGAACGTCCATTTTGTCTGGCTTCCCGAACATAGGCAGGAACAAAAACCAAAAAAAAAAAAAAAGAAAAAAGAAAAAAAAGAAAAAAAAAGGAGAGGGAGAAAACAGAGGCAAAAGGAGGACAAAACCCCTCCAACGCAGCCTCTGCACCCGGCCTGGCTGGGGCGAGCGCACCGCGAGTCCCGGCGGGCGGCGCGGCCCGAGTGGCCGCCGAGCCGGTGCAGCCGCGGCGCGGCCGCCTCGTCAGCGCCCGCGTCCTCTGAGCACGTCCAGTGTCCCCAGCCCCGCGGTCAGCAGCGAACGGCGCGGCTCCCGCCCGCCACTGAGACACCCGCGGGACGCGCGCTCGCCGCTGCGATTGATTGCGGGTAATTTCGCAGCCCCCGCGTTTCGGTTACCTCATGAATACACTAAATTGTTTGGATAATATATCAGATCGTAATGGATGGTTTCTGTCCTTGTCCCCAATCAAGTAGGGGTTCAGCCAGTGAATAAACGGAAATGATTGGTCTTGCTTTCAGGAAACACACAACAATCAGAGACCCGCACGTCCAGAAAAACTTTTGACGAGATGCATCTTGAATTGCCGGTCCCACGAGCGGGCGCGGCCAGCTTCCCCTCGCCTGCGACCCGCCCGCTCACGCGCCGGCCGGAGGGGGTGGTCCGCTCCGGCAGGCCCGAGCCGGGCGCCCGGGGGCGGAGGGAGGCAGCGGAGGCCGGCCGGGCTGAGAAGTTCCCCCCGAGTGCCCCCCGCACTCCACCGGCGCCGAGCCTTCGCCCCCAAACGCCGCCTCAACACACCTCGCCGCAGACAGCCATCTTAAACTGCCACCTCGCCTCCTTCAGCCGCAGTCGGAATTTTTCGTGCCTGCACCTCCAGCGGCCCTGAGGCAGCCCATTCAAAGGGCAGCTTTGTGTTCAGAGTCCAGCAGGAGAGAGAGAGAGGAGAGAGAGAGAGAGAGAGAGGAGAGGAGAGAGAGCGCGCAGAAAACCTCCACTGTGAGATCTGCTTAAAAAAAAAGTTTTCCCCTAGCTATTTCATTGTCTCTGCTACAATATCTTTGAGAAAAGCAACAGCCAGTAATCCAATAAGAGCATTGATTAGGCTACAATGATTCAATTCAAGCGCGCGGCCTTGTGCAAGGAGCATGCTTCGGCCCTTCTCGTCACCTTGCCGGGGCAGAAGCCCTCTCCACGCCGCTCTCCCCATTCATTCCTTTATGGGAAACGCGGAGCAAAAGGAGTGAAAGATGGCAATTATCTAATTGGACTATTAACAAACAGTCCTCTGAGTGCGGCGCGCTGGCGTGGCTCCTGGGCGGGGGAAGGGCCGCGTTCCCTGCCCTCATTCACACAGAGTGCAGGGGCCGGCGCGCTCGGGGGGCTTTTAAAAGGGGGTGGGGGGGAGATGAGAGGTGGGAGGCTTGGCTGAGAATTTTTCCACACAATTCCGAGACTGGGGCGGAGGCGGCGGGGGGAGGGGAGCCGAGGGGAGGGGGCTGGGGGCGGGGGTCGCGGCGAGCGGGTGGGGGAGGCGGGGATCGAGTGCGGAGGGCCGATGGCGGGTGGGAGGTGTGCGGCAGGCCCCGAGAGGCTCCGGCGGCCGGGGAGGCGCGCACCGCCTGCCTCAGCGTCTGGCCGCCGCCTCCCCGGCCTCGGGGGCCGGGTCTCCGACGCGGTCCGCCCCGCCATCCCTGGGAGGGCGTCCCGGTCCCTGCGGGCTTTTACTTTGTTTTACTGGGGGCAAGGCGGGAGCCGTCCTGCGGGGCTCTCCAGGCCCGACGCCTTTTGATCGCCCGCTGCCCCCGGGGCAGGAGGCCGGAGACGCGACCGGGTACCCCGCGGCCGCCCTGCCACGACCCGAAGATGCAAAGTGGGATTTAGTAGCAATCCGCCCTACTCTCCGATTACTGCCCGCGGCGCTCTGGAACCCTGCTCGGCGCCTCGAAGCCCCGAGGGCTTCACTCCCACGCGGCCCGAGCGGTCAGGAGGCTGCACCGCCTCCGGGACCCGGCCCCCACGGCCACGCCACGGGATTCGGGGGCTCGGGCTGGAGGTCCCGGCAGTGGCTGGGGCCCCAGTCTCCGTGGCAGCGCTAGGCCCGAGGCCGGAGCGGGGTGCGGGCTTGGGGGCCCAGTGGCCCTTGGAGGGCTGCTGGCGGAGGCTAGGGGCTCGGGGCCGGCGCACAGGAGGACGCGCGCTCCCCCTAGTGCGCTAGGGGGGCCTGCGGCCTGCGGGGAGTCCCAGTCCCAGGCTCGGCCCGGAACGGAGCCACCCTGGGCGGTGTTGATCCCCGACCGCACCCGCCCGGTGGCTCCGTCCTCGGGGCGCAGGCCTGGCCGCCTCGGGAATTCTGCACGGACACTTGTGGCGCCGGGTTAAAGGCCGGGAGGGACATCTGTAAAGAAATACAAATGGGCCAGCTCACCACTTCTTTCAGGTCCACTGAGAGGTTGGGGGCAGCCAGGGAGCGAACCACTGCTCTGAGAAAGGACGCGCCGCCGGACAGCCAAATCCTGACCGCCCACGTGAAGCTGGACGTGGGCGCTCCCTGCCCCCCGCCCCGCCCCGCACTCCGAGAGGGACACCAGGGGCAAACGGGGTTCTGAGTAGGAATCGTTGAGCGGTCCCTGGGCGGCAGCTTGAACGCATTTCGTCCTAGTCCTTGTGTCGGGGAGGGAACAACATCCAGGATTATGGATACAAGAGTGGACGCTCAGAGAGGGTCGGGGGCTCGCCCAGGAGGCACAGTCGCCAAGGGCAGCCTCCGAAGCCCTTCCTCACCCATCCCGCAGGGCTCCGCCCTTTTCCTAGGCCAAGCCTTCCCTGCTTGGAGCTGGCCAAGCCTCCAGGTGTGGATGGAAGCGACGCAGAGCGATGAACTGAATGGCGAGGTCAGGAATCCTAACGAGCAGGCGGCAGCGTGCGTGAATATTATCCAATCAACGTGAGTAGAAATGGAAACATGAAATTCTTGTTTCCGATAATGCGGTGTATTGCCAACGACACACAGTTTCTCCTCCTCCTCCGTTAAGCTGAACTGGGATGTGTAAAATTCAGGGCCTGGGTTTCCAACTCACGAAACCCAGTGTCCCGGGAAGTGCCCAGAAACGTGTCTTGCTAGCTCTCTTCCGGGGGTCTTTGAGCCAGCGACGCTGGAGACCGGCGCCTTCTGGTGCCGGGGGGATTCTCCCTGGTTCCTTGAAGGTAGGGATCACACCTCCCAGCTACCTGCTGGAAAAGCACATGTTTACTGAATAGAAAGTGGGATAGTAATGAAGCGGGCTTTCCAAGAGTCTGCTGTCAGGACCCGGGGCAGGAACCAGGGTGGTCCCTAAAGTTCATAGACATCTCTGCTATCTCTTCGAACACAAACATGGCTGGACGGTGCTCCTCTGTGTTCCAAGCCCTTGAAGTAACCAAATTAGATTTAAAACGCCCATCTAACCTGGTTTTGCTTTTGTTATGCATAGTGCTTTTCCTTCCTTCCTTCCTTTTTTTTTTTTTTTTTTTTTTTGTGACTGGATTAAAATTCTGTGGGCATCCATCCAGAAAAACCATGACAGGTTTCTGAGAGGACACAGTGGAGGACGGAAGCCCTGGGATGGAAATTTCAGAAAAGCAGCTGCTGCTCCAAAAAAAAAAAAAAAAAAAAAAAAAAAAAAAAAAAAGCTGTGTGTCCACTGGCAAAGAAAGGAGAGAACTCAGTCAATTATTTAGATAATCTGAGACAACCAACACACATGAGGACACAGGGCTGCTCCAGGTGAAAGTGTTTTATTCTCTTGACTAAATTTGCTTCCCTTCCCAGTGCCCTGCCCGCCCCCACATCACTGTCTGCAGGTGCAGGCAGACCCAGAATAGAACTGGAGAGCTGGAAGGATTTTTAGTGATCATCTATTCCATAACCTTCATTTGACTTGACAGATGAGAAAAATGGCCTGGAAAGACAAAGCGATTTGGTAAGGATTAGACAACTAGTTAGTGGGGGTCTCTCTGCTACAATTCTGGGCTCCTCACTCAAAGCCACACTCCCACTTCCATCCAGGCCTCCCAGAACCTCGACGAGGCGAATGTATTCTCTGGGATGGGGTGAAATGATGCCATATAAATGAACTCAATCATAATCTGAGCCCTGGGGGGGGTGTTTCATAGCCCCCACCCCTGCCCCCTTGCTTCATGTCACTACTGCCGAAGGGAGGGTTTGAGATGGCATACAGTGCCTTCCTTTTCCACTTTCACTTTTTATTTCAGAAAGGAGTAAGAGGAGAAACATGCTGGCATTTTAAAAATATTGGTGATCTTGGATTATGAATGGATAGGGGATAGCATGGGCAAACATCTAAAACATGATTTTAGAGGGAACTGTGTCAGGAGATGATACAGCTGGAAATTAAGTTCATATAAAAATGAATCAGGGTACCTTGTGATAGTAATTCATTGAAAACAAGAATACCTGGTGTTTGTACAGAGACTTTCATTGCCAATCAAATTTGCCAGTGGTGATGAATTCAACCGCATTCATTGTCATCATGCCCATTTTACAGAAAATATTGGAACACTGGAGAAGTTATTGAAATAAGAACCACAGTGGAATATCCAAAATGGAAAATATAGCCATCCATCCAGACAGTTCTTCCCCATTTTAGCTAATGATGAAGTTAGCCAATGTGCAGGAATTATTCTGGCTAGATTTCAAGCAGTCCATCACACTGGACTCCATCTCTCAACTTTGCATTTTGTACCAAGAACCCAAGATTCACTGATTATTTCTGGATTTTGTACACGTAAGCATCATGTAATTTTAGAGTGAGAAGGGACCTAGGGTGACAAACCCTCTGGTTCTATAAGCTCAATGCACTTACGAGACAAGCATGTGTTCAGTCGGGCTGCTTGACTCACGTCTTCATATCCAAACTCCACTGCTTAGCAGGCGTTGGGCACAGCACTTTCTTTCTCTGTGCTTCAGCCCCTATGAATGTCTGAAAAATAAGGTCAGCCCCACTCCGAAATGTAGCTTAGGACACTGTTTAGAATGTAGTGAACACTGTCAAAAAAAACCCCGTTGCTGTTAGTGTCTTTGTTTTAGCACCTCCTATGGGGTGAGTCCTATGTAGACAGAGCCAGGCACACCAAGAGGGGCCAGGAACCAGCTAGCTGGAGTAATTGGCTGGTCCAGGTCATGGATGGCAAGGCTGATTGCATCATGCTATCCACTATTGCATAGTAGTAATCAGCAGCTAGTATTTGTTGCAGGCTTACTGGCTCCCATTATCTCCTTTAATTCTCTTAACAATGTACATATACTCATTGTGTTGGATTAAAAATGGCCATAGATTCTCTGTCATTCCTCCCATCGAGAGGCAGAGTCTATTTCCCCTTCGCTGGATTTTGCTTTCATTGACAAAATGAGCTGGAAGTGACCTTGGGCTAGTTCTGGGACTAGGCTTTAAAGGGGCCAGGTAGCTTCTGCTGTGTTATCTTAGAACCCAGACACAATGCAGCACAGATGGAAGTCTAAACTACTAGAAGAAAGGGAGAAACGGAGATGTTCCCGCTGGTAGCATCAAATTCCAGCCGTGCCAGTGGGCCCATCCTGGGTGTTCCATCCCCAGCTGCACTTCCAGAGGATCCTGACAGCAGCACGTGAGGCAGGGGTGAGCCATTCATGCTGAGCTCTGCCAAACAGCAGAATCTTGGGAAAGCATGTGGTTGTTGATATTTTAAGCTACTAAGTTTTGGGGAGCTTTGTTATGGTGCAATGGACAATTGAATCTCCCATATTAGGATGAGAGACTGAGGCTCAGAGAGACTAAGCAACTGTTTTCTCTTCTCATCGCTAAGAAGCAGTGCAGGCTGGATTCAGAATCAGGACCACCTGGGCCAAGGTTGTGGGTTAAGCTGCTGCTTGCATCCTCTATCAGAGTGCTGGTTCAACTCCTAGTTGCTCTGTTTCTGATCCAGCTTTCTGCTAGTGTGCCTGGGAAGGCAGTAAATGATGGCACAAGTACTTGGGCCCTGCTATCCTTGTGGGAGACCTGGGTGGAGTATCTGTCTCCTGGCTTCAACCTGGACCAGCGCTGGCTGTTGTGGCCATTTAGGAAGTGAACTAGCAGATGGAAAATAATATCTCCCCCACCCCTACACACACACTCCTCCCTGTTACTCTGCCTTTCAAATAAATAAAGACTTTAAAATTTCACTTCTTAAGGATTAAAATTGAGTACTCTGAATTTCTTTAAAATCTAGTTTTGAGAGAGAGAGAGAGAGAAAGAGCTATCTTCCACCTGCTGGCTCATTCCCCCAAATGCCTGCAAAAGCCAGGGTGGGGCCAACCTGAAGCTGAGATCTGAAAATTCAGTCTGAGTCTCCCAAGTGGGTGTTAGGGACCCAACTACTTGCGCCATCATCTGCCGCCTCCAAGGGTGTGTGTTAGTGGGGAGCTGGAATCAGGAGCAGCACTGGACCTGGACCCGCTCCCTGATGTGGGATGCAGGCATCCCAAGTGGCTTCTCACTTGCTGTGCCTAATGTCTGCCCCTCTAAACTTTCTTTCTCTTTCTAAAAAACAGAGAGGCAAATGAACATTCTCTACTCTTAACTTCAGAAACCCGGAGATACATTTCCACTTATGGTGGTGAATGGAAAATGACAACAAGTGGTTCTTTGGCTTTGAAATTCTCCTGGGAGAAGGAAAAAGAAAGGTTGATTTTATTACATTTTCAGGGTCACAAAGAACTTTAAGGTTTTCCAGGAAAACCTAGCTTACACATTTTGAATCTTTCTAATAGGAGTACATTTGTATTTCAAAGTATCTTTAAACCCATCATTTTCTAGAATCCCTTACTGCCTGCAAAGCTGCTGGAGCCATTTATTAACAAGCAGTAGTGGTACCTACTCCATGCCAGTCTCTAAGAACTCCCTGTATCAAAACTGTGAACTGTTTTTATTTCAGTGTGCGGGAAGGCTTGCTGGAAAGTCACTTATTTCATAAAATTCACCACACCCAGAAGTGATCCATAACTGGAAAACGTAGAAGGCAAGGCCACCATGCCATTCAAGTCCATGAATCGGCATCTGTAAATTTCAAGTTGAGTTCTTTGCTCAGAGGGGACTTTCTCTTAGGCCATCATTCAAAGCTGCTTTATGCTTTTTTTTTAAGTCTATTTATTTATTTTCATCTATTTTGAAAGGCAGAGATAGATGATGATGATGATGAAGATAGATAGATAGATAGATAGATAGATATCTTCCATCCACTGATTCACTCCCCAAATGCCTACAGCCAGGACTGCATCAGGTGAAAGCCAGGAGCCATGAACTCCGTTGGATCTCCAACATGGGTGGCAGGAACCCAAGTACGTGAGCCATTATTTGTTGCCTCCCAGGATGTATTAGCAGGAAGCTGGAATGGAAGTGGAGGAGCTGGGACTTGTACCAGCACTCAGATAAGGGATGTGGGCATCCCAAGCAGTGACTTAATCTGCTGTGTCGCAGTGTCCACCCCATGCTCATATTTGACCTAATGCTGACAAGCCTAATTCTCCCATTTCCCCACTGACTGATGATTAGAGGCAGCAATGGAAGAGGAAAGCCCACCTGAGGTAGTTACACCGAAGACAGTGAGGATGTGCACGAATGACAATTCCTGGAGAGAAATGCAAAACACACAAAGGAACTCCAAAAGCATAGCATCCTAGGGCTTCTTTGCTTCTGCACAAATAACCACAGTCTCAAGTGCTCTCGAGGGCCTGAATGCAGTAGAATGCAGCGTGACCAGGGATATTTGGGAAGATGGCCCTTGAAAGAATGAAATTGTATTTCATTTAAGAAGGAAGACAAGTACATAAAACAGTTGACAAATACTTCAATATAAAATAAAGTTGGAAAAATCACATATGTCACATCTTATTCCCTTACAATAAGGGAGAAGTCACTGTAATTTTGGAAGGCAAAACTATACCCATGTGGGAGGAGGCAGTATGAGCAGTGTTGACTTCCCTTCCTCCCCCGCTTACAGCTGGCCACGGTGAGATGTCTAACCCAAGGGCACAGGGCTGAGCATGGGTGTGTCTTTATTGGCACCTGCTTTGTGGAGCTCCCTCACAACACAGGCAAAGGGAATGAGGAAAGCAGAGGGATGAAATGACCCATCCATGGTAATTCAGCAAAACCATAAGCCCAGCAAGCAAAGGGAACCAAGAAGCAGGGAGCACCTGGGACGTGGCCAGCACCCACTGATATTCAAAAAAGGAGGAAAAGAAAGTGCGGAGACTGCTTGTTGTGGGAGAAGACACTCGATCTAAGAGTTTGTTAAGACTCAACTGTTGCCTGTGGCCATAGGACCACAGAGAGCTGTAGGTCACTCTGGAGCCCAAAAGGGAGGCAGGGAAACTCCACGGAATGAAGCAGCGGCTGAAGCTAACCCAAGCACCCAATGAGATCGGAGGGATGGCACTTGTGGGCTGGAGATGTCGCAGAGTGAGCCGAGTAGCTCCCAACCTCCTGCTCTGTACTCGTTCTGCACTTTCCCTCTTCAAAATGCTTTACAAACATTAACTAATTAAGTCAGCGTGACTTCTGGGAGGGAAAATTGAGCCTCTTTAATCTGTTTGAATTCTCTGAAAAAGCTAATAAAATTAAAGTATAATGTTCATGACGAGGAGTATGCAGAACCATAAACAGCTTTTGTGAGGATTAAGTACTGGCGTGTGGCGGTGGCTGTTGATGTCTTCTGAAGCTGTTGATGGACTGATGTCTGTCACCACCAGGCGGCTGCAGACCATTGAAGACCAGGTCGCCAACCCCACACAGGTTCACTTGTGTCTGGCTGTGGTTCCTTGCCTTTAAGGTCTGTGAGGCTGGGGTTGGTCTGAGCTAGGGTAGGAGAAAACAGGAAGGAGGTGGAAGCCTGCCTCATGGGCCAACCCAACAGAAGGGGCCTTGGAAAGAGATGTGGGGGCCGATACCCTTCCCCATCCCACAGTGCCCTGCCCCAGCCATGGGTCAACCGTCTGGTGCAGGGCAAAGCAATCAACCCTAATGGGATATTTGGTGCTGTTGCCCAAGACATAAACATTTTAAAAAATCACAGAGGTGAGCACTGGGTCCTAGTGGTTAAGACACTTACATCCCACATCAGAGTGCCTGGTTCAAGTCCTGCTCCTGACTCCAGGCTCTGCTAATGCAGACCCTGGGAGGCAGCAGGTGATGCTCAAGCAGTTTGGCCCCTGCTGTCATGGCAGGGAGGATGGGAGAGAGTAAGAGAGATCTTCCATCCACTTGTTAGGCTCCAAAAATACCTCAATAGCCAGGGCTGGGCTAGGCTGACACTGGAATCTGGGAACTCAATCTGGGTCTCCCACGTGGGTGGCAGGGGCCCAAGCACTTGAGCCCTCACCTGCTGACTCTCAAGGTACACATCGACAGAGAGCTGGAACTGGAAGTGGAGCCGGGAATCAAACCCAGACACTCAGATATAAGACACTAGCATCCCAAGTAGCATCTCTGTGTCTCCATGCCAACATGCCTGCCCTCTAATATTTAAAAACAAGAGGATTTCATCTGAAAACTTGAGCTTCCAGTTTGTCCTAAAAAAATTCTAAGGCCTGGTCGTGCTGGACTCATGTTGCTGCGACAGCAATGAGTTGGAGGTGAAGAGAGGCCATCCCTCCTCTTGGGCCTGCAGGCAGCTGCGGCGAAGAGTCCACAGGAATAAGCAGTGCCCTAGACGTCTCTCAGGTTGGGTAGCACGGGAAGCCTGGAGTGCGGGTGGCTTTGCTCCAGGGAGCTAACCAAAGGGAGCATGGCCGTGACCGGCTCAGGCTCTCTCTGCATGCTGTACCTGAGAAGCATCTCGCAGAGCTGCCCAGTGGGTTCGCCCCATCGATGGGAGGCTTAGAATCTTGAGTCCCATTGGGAAAGCTCTGCATGGGCACAAGGGTCCTACAGCTGACTAGGTCCTTCCTCTTCTCCAGTTTGGAGATCCAATCACCAAGGGGCCAGAGAACAAATGACAGGCAGTGGTGAAAACCATGCAAATGGCCACTCAGTGCACTGTGGACCACAAGAACTTTGACTTCCACACTACCTGTACCATTTTGCAAATGAGGAAACCGAGGCTCAGGGACCCCGTGGGACAAGGCTATCTTGGAGCCCAGCCTACATCTCCTCGGAGGCCTGCATCCCCCTCCTGCACCCAGCGAGTTTGTGGCAAATACTGTGAGATGGCATTTGCCCTGCTCAGGTGGGCAGCCATGAGACAATGCAGGGATGTGTCCATAGCTAAAAAGAAAGAGGAAGACTTTAGCTTCAGAGGAGCAAAAAGAAAAATACAGGCAATGACTAACCTGGAGAGTTAGCTTCAGTCTTGTGGCTAGAAATGAGGATTAAAAACAGCCAAGCTGCCCACACAGGTTAATTCACTTGGCACTCACTCAACAGTCTGGGTAAAGGCGCTCTCTCTCTCTCTCTCTCTCTCTCTCTCTCTAAGATTATTTATTTGAAAGAGTTACAGAGAGACAGAACGAGGGAGAGACAGACAGACTTGGCTGCAATGGCCAGAGCTAGCCAGGTCTTCCAGGTCTCTCATGTGGGTGGCAGGGGTTCAAGCACTTGGGCCATCTTCTGCTGCTTTTCCAGGCGCATCAGCAGGGAGCTGGATGGGAAGTGGAGAAGCCGGGACTCAAACCAGTGACAGACCATATGGATGCCAGCATTGCAAGCAGTGGCACAGTGTTGGCCCCAGGTAAAGGTCTCTTTAAAGAGCATATCTTCACCTGCTGAAAAGGGAGGGAGGGCCAGAGAAGCAGGACTGTAGCAGTTAGCACAGTGACTACAAAGTGAAAAGACACTGCCACACAGTGCAGTCACCCGGGTATGTGATGGGAGAGGAGCAGGAGAAGCAGTGTTCTCACGGCCAGGGAAGAGAGCGTGGTGCCGAGGAGGTAGGGGAGTGGCAGCCGACGCTGGGCAGGCAAGTGGGGCCTGTGAGAAGCCCGAGAAGCCTGGAAAGGGGATGGGATCAGTCCAGACGTAAATGCGCTCAGAACATCTTCTGACTTTTGCTTGCTTTACAACACAGCTGTTTTTATAATTACTTAATTAATGATTTATTATTTGAAAGGCAGAGAGACAGCGACCTCCTGTCTGCTGGTTCACTCTCCAAATGCCTGCAGCAGTCGGGGCTGGACCAGGTTGGAGGCAGGAGCTGGGAACTCTGTCTAGGTCTCACACTCAAGTGGCAGGGCCCCAACTGCCCAGGCCATCATCTGCTGCCTCCCAGGTCTGCATTAGCAGGAAACTGGAATTGGTGATGGAGCTGAGACTTGAACCCAGGGGCACCAATATGGGATGCAGGTGTCCCCAAACAGCATCTTAACCTCTTCCCCAAATGCTCGCCCCATAATATAGGCATTTTTGTGCAGGCAAAAATGAGGATCTTCCTCCAGACTCTGGCTCAGCCAGTCTACATTTCTGCCCCAGAGCACATCACAGAGCCAGCCTCTCTCCCAGCATCTCCTCCTCTGCCCCTTTGCATGCGCCCAGTGGTTTAGGACCTTGTCAGGGGACCTCCCCCCCTACCCCGGGGGGGGATGCCCTACTCAGGAGTTCTAAAATTTTGCATTATTGTTGTCATTCACTAAATTTGATCAAATCTTTTCCACAAATGCTAACAGCTAACACTGTTATGATATCCTAAGAGTCTGACATATATTAACTAATGTAATCAATTTTCAAAAGATTTCTTCCTTTATATGAAAGAATATGAAAGAGAAAGAGAGATTGAGAGAGAGGTGTTCCAACCACTGGGTCACTCCCCAATGGCTACAACAGCCAGGTCTGGGCCAGTCTGAAGCCAAGAGCCAAGAATTGCGTTCAGGTCTCCCATGGGGGTGGCAGCAGCCTACGTACTTGGGTCATCCTTTTGCTGCTTTTCCAGGCACATTAGCAGGGAGCTGGATCAAAAGCAGAGCATCTAGTACTCAAACTGGCACTCTAATGTGGAATGCTGGCTTTGCACGTGGCAGCCTAATCTGCTGTACCCCAACTCCAGCCCCTGACTTGTTTAATCTTGGACTACAACTCTATGCAATAGGGATTTCTATTAGCTCCATTTTACAGATGAGAAAACCAAGGCATGCCGAGGTTAAGTGACTTGTCCATTAATCACTGATAGTGTGTGTGTGTGTGTGCGTGTGTGTTAGTCTGTTAGACCTGCCACAACAAAATGGGAAGCTTAAAAACCAGACATTTATCTTCTCACTGTCAGGAGGATGCAAGCCCAAGGTCAGTGTTTCGAGGCAGCTGATCCGTGGAGAGGACTCGCTGCTTGGCCTGCAGGTGGCCACCTTCTTGCTGACCTCACATGGCTGGTCCTCTGTGGTTTCGGCAGAGAGGAGCACAGCTGTCTCTCCGCTTCCTGCAAGGACGCCAGCTTCCTGGGTTAGGGCTGCATCCTTACGACCTCATTTGGCCTTCATTTCCTCCACCAAGGCTCTATCTTTAAACACCATCATGTAGGCCATGAGGGCTTCAACATCTGGACTTTGAGGGGGACACAATCGGTTCACGATGGTGTGAAATGTTCTTTACCTTTCTCCTGTGCTGGGCGTGCAGTGACTGCCTGACCCTGGAGGGTGGATGGAGAGCAGAGGAAAAGGCAAGCACGGGTCTAGTGGGAGAGACTGACGGGAGACAGGAACATGGAGACACGCCAATGCATTAGACGATCTCAGCACCGAGCACTCCAAGGACCCGGTCTCGGAACACGTGACCGGGACTACTGTGGTCGAGCATATGCAGAACCAGGGAAGGAGCATCCCAGGCAGGAGAAAGACAAGTGTGAAGGTCCAGGGCCAGGGGTGCAAAATGCATGAGAGGAATACACGCAGGCTGCATGCCGGAATCGGGGAGCGAGCACTGGAGGAGCAATGGTTCCTTAGGCTGTCGGAGGGAATTCTGTATTTTTTTAAAGAGCAGTGGTCAGCTACATGGGAGGTTGTGATCTGACTTATGCTTTGTGGTTTTTTTTAATTTATTACTTTTGTTTTCCTTATTATATTTAAAAGGTTGAGAGATACACAGAGGGAGACAAAGACACACAGAGAGAGGGAGATCTTCCATTGCTGGTTTGCTCCCCAAATACCCACAGTAGTCAGAGCTGGGTCATGCTGAGGCAGGGAGCCCAGAGCTCAAACCAAGTCACCCATGGGGAAGGCAGAGGTACAAATACTTGAACCATCAGCTACTACTCCCCAGGGTGCCCATTAACAGGACTACAGAATGGGAAGTGGAGCTGGGATGTGAACCCAAGGACTCTGATATGGAATGGGGGAATCTCAACTGGCATCTTAACTGCTGTGCCAAATGCCTGCTTTATGCTTTTAAAAGAGCTCCATAGGGGCCGGCGCTGTGGTGCAGTAGGTTAAGCCTCTGCCTGCAGTGCCAGCATCCCATACGGGTACTGGTTCTAGTCCTGGCTGCTCCTCTTCCAACCCAGCTCCCTGCTGATGGCCTGGGGAAGCAGTAGACGATGACCCAAGCGCTTGGGCCCCTGCACCCACGTGGGATACCTAGAAGAAATTCCTGGCTCCTAGCTTCGTACTGGCCTTCCTCCAACTGCTGTGGTTATCTGGAGAGTGAACCATCAGATGGAAGACCTTTCTCTCTGTCTCTCCCTCTCTCTGTCTGTAACTCTACCTCTCAAATAAATAAATAAAATGTTAAAAAAAAATAGACCTCTGTAGAGTCATAAAGGGTGACCCATAGGAATGCAAGAGAGCACACAGGGACCAGGGGAGCAGGCTTCTCATTCCTTGACTCTGCAAATATTTACAGAGCACCTATCTGCCAGCTAACGTGCTGGTGCCCACTCACAGGGAGCTTGGAGCCTCCTGGGTCAGAGGAGACATTGGAGACCTGGTGGTCCTTCCACTCTTCCACTAAAATGTCAAAGGAGCAAAGACATCCCTGAGAGCTGGAGCTTGCGTGCCAGACTGCAAGAGCAGAAAGTGTCCAGAAGAAAGGTTTGGATGGAGTGAGACAGGAGCATGGACATGGCTTCTTTGAAGATGTGCCTCTCAATCTAGATGTTCAAGGACAGGTGTACATGGAAGCCGGTGCCTCCCTGCTAAGAGAGAGGCAGAGAGGTGGAACGGGGACAACAGTCCAGCTTGTTTTGTATAAAGGTTCACTGAACACCTATTCAGTCAGGCATCGGGACCCAGGGCTCTGCAGTGGGTGTTGAAGGTAGACTCAGCTCCTACCAGGAAGGGATTTCCAACCCACAGCGGTGTAAGACAGGTGTCTGATGATCTCTCACAGTGCTAAAGAGAGCCTGTCCTTAGGGGAGTCAGAGAAAATGTGGAAGAATGTTTGCTGGGTATGTATGTCTGCTAGGAATGACAATAGCTGCTGAAATGTGTCTATGTAGCTCCCTGTGCAGTCAGATATAAGAAACACTCGTAGGCTTAGAGTACCTTTGTGTTTAACCACCTAAGTGCCTTGTGACACATGCATATAGGTATGATGATTGCTTATGCTTCTATGTGAAGAAATAGAGTGCTTCCTCAGTGAAGACCTAACCAGGCTGCCAGCCCTCACTCTCACTTCTGCCATCAGTCAAGAGCTGCTGGAGGGGTCGGTGTTTTGGTGTAGCAGGTAAAGCTGCCGCCTGCAGCGCCGGCATCCATATGGGTGCCAGTTCGGGTCCTGGCTGCTCCACTTCTGATTGAGCTCTCAGCTATGACCTGGGAAGATGGTCCAAGTCCTTGGGCCTCTGCACCCCTGGGGGAGACCTGGAAGAAGCTCCTGGCTCCTGGCTTCAGATTGGCCCATTGTGGCCATTTGGGGAGTGAACCAGTGGATGGAATACTCTCTCTCTCTTTCTCTCTCTTTTTCTCTCCTCTCTCTCTCTGCCTCTCTGTAACTCTGTCTTTTGAATAAATAAATAAATTTTAAAAAATAAAAGAGCTGCTGGAGAGGGGGTTGGCATGGTGGCGTAGCAGGTTAAGCTGCTGCCTGAGCCGCTGGCATCCCCTATGGGTGCCGATTTGTATCCTGGCTGCTTCACTCCCAATCCAGCGCCCTGCTAATGCACCTGGGGAAGCAGCAGAGGATGGTCCAAGTGCCTGGGCCCCTGCACACACATGGGAGACCCGGAAGAAGTTCCTGTCATATGGAAGATCTCTCTGTCTCTCTCCCTCTCTCTAATTCTGCATTTCAAATAAATAAGTTAATTTTAAAGAGAGCTGTTGGGGAAATGTATGACTATGGACAATGGCTAAGGGGAGAAGTTGAGGAACTTAGAAGGCAGGGCTGGCAGGACCCACTGCTGCATTGAGGATGAAGGAGAGAGATGGATGAAGGATAACTACAAGATTTACAGAGGGGGCTGGTGCTATGGCGCAGTAGGTTGATCCTCCCCCTGTAGCACCTGCATCCCACGTAGGTGCTGGTTCAAGTCCTGGCTGCTCCTCTCTGATCCAGCTCTCTGCTGTGGCCTTGGAAAGCAGTAGAAGATGGCCCAAGCACTTGAGTCCCTGCACCTTCATGGGAGATCCAGAAGAAGCTCCTGGATCCTGGCTTCAGATCAGCCCAGCTTTGTCCATTGCATCCATTTGGGGAGTGAACCAGTGATGGAAGACCTTTCTCTGTCTTATTCTTAAGGAAACAAGGAAGTTTTCAAAGTGGCCATAAGGAACCATCAGGGTTATCCAGATCACTGTATAGTCTTGGATGCTTTGCAAATGGAACACATGTCTAATGCCATGTAATAGGACTCACACTACAACCTGATCAATGTAGTGTCATCAAAATTATGACCTTGGGACCAGCACTCCGGTGTAATGGGTAAAGCCACCACCTGCAATGCCTACATTCCATATTGGAGCTGGTTTGAGTCCTGGCTGCTCCACTTCCAACTCAGCTCCCTGCTAATGCACCTGGGAAAGCAGCAGCAGATGACCCAAGTGCTTGGGCCCCTGTAACCACATAGGAGATCCAGAGGAAGCTTCTAGCTCCCGGCTATGCATCAGCCCAGCTCTGGCCATTGCGGCCATTTGGGGAATGAACCAGTGGTTGGAAGAATCTCTCTCTCTCTCTCTCTCTCTCTCTCTCTCTCTCTAACTCTGCTTTTCAAATAAGTAAATAAATCTTTCAAAGGAAAAGTATGACCTTTAAGTATAACATTTCAGAATTAGTAGATTTAAGACTAGGGGACTTCAGGGAAGAGAGTAAAGACAGCCATAACCGCTTAAGAAAATTATCTCCCACGAAACTGGAGCAGACTTCCTGTGTTCACAGACATCTCTGAGTCTCAACCCATCAGGAGGAAAATGAGAACCTCCCATAAGCCTCCAATCTGCTCATGTGGCTGGGATTCCCTTGAAAAGAAGACCCCCCCCCCACACACACACACTTAGGCATCCTCTGTAAAGGCTAACTCTGGTTTTGTCACACATCTGGAATCCTTAAGGAAAAGTAAAATAGTTCGGTCTCGATTATCTCAAACTCTTAGACAAACTTCCACAGAACCCTCCAACACTTCAGGGTACTCCTTCTGCTAACTTCTCAGCTGTGAACATAAGACTGCCCATCCTGGCTTTCTCAAGTGTTTTCATGATGTGAGGATCACTCTGATTCACAAAATGCACCCATCAGTGTATCCCCAGAGCGGGCATGGAGCCCCATGATTAAGGTGCCACATCCCACATGAAAGTTTCTGGGTTCGACACCCAGCTCCAGGTCCCGCAAATGCCCACCCTGGGAGGCAGCAGTGATGGCTGAAATGACAGGGTTCTGCAACCCATGTAGGGGATCGGGTTTGAGTTCCTGCCTCCTGGCTGTGAGCATCTGGGGAGTGAACCAGCAGACAGGAATGCTCTATGCCTGTCTCACTGTTCCAAATAGATAAAAAATAAAATTTAAGAAAATGTAGCCCAAATTGACCTAATGAAGCTTCCCTCATGCTTACCAGTGAGTGTCCCGGGATCCATCCACAGAGTGTTGAAGACAGGACTAGGGGGAGCTGCAGGGCTGGTATCTTTGGTGGTAATTGTGTTTATTAATCCACAAATAAAAGTCACGGTCACTAACAGGGAGTGTTGCCTGCTTTGCATGCACCTTGTCATTGAAGCTTCCTAACAAATAACGATGCACTGTTGCTTTGATTTTCCCTGTTCTCAGAGGTGAGGCAACAGCACCTTAGCGTAGTGGTTAGTACCCCACTCTGAGACACCGAGAGAGCCAGGATTCACACACAGGTGTGTCTGCCTCTAAGCCTCAGCGCTGGAGCCTTCTGCCACCTCATCTCCCACAACAGCTCTCCTGTTCTGCGGGAGGACTGGGCTCAGGACTTTAGCAGCTGTCTGGTAGTAGGTTTGCAGCAATCCCACCAAAGGGCTGCTGGAGACCAGGGCTATTTGCTACCACCCAGAGCAAAGCCAATCAGCATAAGACCTTGGCTTCATTAGCAAGGGTTCAGTCTCCTCAGGTAGCCAGTCTCGGCCAATGACTCTGTTATTACATGCAGCTGTTACATTTGAGCTTCTCAAGTTACTCCTAGTTAACCGGGAGCTATAAAGTGATAGCAACAACTGGAGCAATGCTGACCATTCGTCTGCCTCAAGTCCAAGGGCAAAGCAATGTCTCCGGGACAAACAAGTCTTCATGTCACTGGTGCTATAATAAGCCCCCACGCCTTTGCCAGGTGAAAGCACTCGGGGCTGAGATCTGGGTTGGTGTTTGTGGGGAGGCAGGGGCCATGAGGGGTCAGACGGTTTCTTCCCACTCTGTGGCCTTGTTCCTCTTTTATGAAAGATCTGGAGTATTACAAAATAACTCCAAAGCTATCTCTTCATCAACACCTGTGTGACCCTTAGAAATCTTGACGTGCCGCCTTTAATCGGCTCTCTCTACATGCCAGTGTGTACATGTGGGTGTGTGTGCACACACTCCGGTGTCACAGATAATTTACATATGTATTTCAAAAGAAGTAAACAGAAAGGAAACACTACAGCCTCATGGCAAATACCTGAGATCTTCTAGTTTGTAACCTTTCGGGACGAGATAGTCAACAATGCAAGATTACAAAATCTTTTAGGGTTCGCTATTCAATAACACAAAATAGAAAAAAATAAGACAACTACAAATAAATCCTATCTGGCTGATTTAAATTATAGAGCTCATGCAGCTTCAGAAAACCCTCTTCCCCGAGCCGTGGTGCGATTCCTCTTGATTGCGAGTCGAGTTTCTGGGCTATTTCTCAGGGAATGAAATTACAAAACACACGATAGCAGATTTTTAAAAAAATTGTCACCAGGTATCCCTGCTGGAAATCAAGTGACTGGGTCAGAAACTCAGTCGGAAACTCTGCTTAAGGAAGAGTAGAACAAATCCCGCTTGCCAGGGAGGCCAAACAGAGCATTGTTTTAGTTCGGCAGGAGATAATGACAATGGAATAGAACGTCGTCCTAGGTAATGGTCTCCCACTGGTAGGGAAATGCTGAGGCAGAAACAAACAAGGGGTGGAACAGAGACCCACCTTTTAAAGCACAAGCTGCTGGTCTTGCAACGAAGCCCCTCTTAGCAGCTTCTATTCTGCTCAAAGAAGAGTCTGGCATTTGGGGGTGCTCTGGGCTGGGGTGTTGCTGCCCGGAGGCAGTAGGGTACTGAGGTTAAGTGAGCTGCTGACTCCGCTGTTTCTGAACTGCTGGTTTCAGAGAGATGTTCAGGGGACCATTTTGAATTTCATCAGCCACTGGACAAAATAGGCTTCCCATAAAAAAAAAGAAAAAAAATACTGTTCCAAGTTTGGCCATCAGCTGAGAGGTCCCTGCCGCGGTACCCCAACCTCACTCCCACCCGCTCCACGCTTACTGATCAGGCTCACATACTCTGTAGCAGTCAAGCTCTGTGTTTGCCGATGAGAAACTCTTAATTTTATAAGTACCAATTAAGGATGCCTGAAGAATAAAACCAATAATCCATCCCTTTGACTCAGAAAAGTCAATACCTGTCTGTTTTGTCTCCTCTCTTTTTTTTTCTTTATAAAATAATATAAAATGTCAAAACTGTCTACTGTGTATCTCAAAACAAAACTTAGATCAGATCAAAGGTGAAAAGTGCTCTAAAACGCTAAATTTTGAAAAAAAAATCCTTTCATTCTTTGAAACATAAATAAATGAAAATTCATGGCAAAAGCTGCCCCTCAGCCAACTGAAGCTCTTACAGAACACCCAGCTCTGCCACACAGATAGAAAACAGTGCGAAGGGGAGCTGGCAGTATTCTTTCATCCCGTGAACCTCTTCGCTCTCCGTTAAAGGTGCAAAGCATTCAAAAGTTGAGGTCCAATTCATCCCTGCTGTTAATGAGACATTTTACATTTTACAAGTGTGTTTTTTTTTCCTTGGGAAAAAATTTTTGAAATGGGTAAAAACAAATGGGAAGTAGATATTAAAAAAAAAAAAAGAAGAAGAAGAAGAAAAGAAAAGAAAAAAATACCCACTGTGGGAAGGACTGGTGATTGGCTGGCTAAGAATTCTCGGGAAAGCATTTGGTTTTCTGATGACTGCCATTCCCACCCCTCCACCCCCACCCCGTGCCCATTCCAAATTCTCTCTTCTTGGTGCTGACTCAAGACCTGGAAGTACTAACTGGTGCTGCTGAAACTCCCTTCCTGGCTTTCCACAGAGGATTGTTTCCTATCTAAGACCAGGGTGCCCCTCCAACTTCTCCATTTCCTCTGTGGTCAGGTTTCCCTACAAAGAAGCATGCAACAGGAGCTAAGCCTTTGGGGTGAGACACAATTTCTTGATGGTTTACATGGACAAAGTGTGTGTCTTATGGTATCTCTAATAGTAAAGAATCTTGGCCAGAGAACCCATCAGAGGGTGGCAATTTATATTTTTGTTACAATGAATTAACCTGATCTTTGTAATTTCAAAACATTCATTTTTTAAAACCCGCTAATGAGACAGCACGATGCTTTTGCGCCCTCCCCAGTTACTATATATGATGGTCTCATTTTCTCCGCACTTTGCTGGGTTGATGAGGAGCCCCTGGGCTGCCGTGCCACTGCAGTAGGTAAGAAAAGGCACCAGTCCCTGTGCAGGATGCTTTGGAATTAAGTCAGTAGATGTAAATCTCAAGTGGTTGGAAGAATAAATGAGGACAATAAGAAGCAAAGAGGGCTTTTTGTACAGAGATACAGTCAAGGTGGGGAGGAGGAGTAAACACTTCGAAGAGACAGCAGCACCCTTGAATTTGAAAATCCAGTTGCTACAGAACCAAATCACTCCGTAAGAATCTGGATTAGGCAGCATCGGTTCAGATTGTTATTAAAAATATGGAAAGAAATATTCAAGCCAATAGTTCCCCCAGGTGAGCCCCCAGATACTCAACTGGCCAAACATAAGGAGAAATGGAAAGGGGCCGATTACTCCTAATAAATACGCAGAGGCCTAGGTGCACGGGACAGGTCTCCTCTGAGTGCCTCCTCTACAATACCAGTCTGCTTACGTATAGGGAGGGGCTGGCTTTTTATCTTAAGCCTCCATGGACCTGGTGAGGAGTATTTGCTTCTACCTCACCTCTCCAGGATGCCCAAAATAGGTGCCGTGATCCCACATCCCGAGTCCTAACAGCCCCATGCCCATGGGTGCCTACGCTGGTAACGGTGCCTGACTTGCCACAAAGCAGACTTCTCCAGGAAGGGAGAGAACTCTTGTTTAAACAAGAATAAGGGCGCACAGAGAAATATCCAGCTCAGAGAACCCGGCAGGAAAACTGACGCTTCTGAAGGCTGCCAGCCCTCCCCACCTTTTAAGAGTCCCAGAAACGTGATGGAAAAAGTTCATGGGAAGTAGTTTCCAGTTTCAGGGACTTCTATTTGGTAAAGGTGAAAAGCTTGCAACTTTGGCGGCTATTTTTTTTTTTCTAAAAGAAACAAATTCCCATCACTTTAATATACACTTTAGAGGCAATTTCTGATAACTGTAGCCTTGGGATGACTAAGGTTACCAGGGAACTTTTCAAGCTGAAACAGTCACCCTCGATGCATTCAGGAAAAGTCCTCTTGACAATTTTGAAAAATATTAAAAATATGGAGGCAATTGTAAAGTCGCGTTCACCTGTGCAATATCCTTTCTCAGGAATGCTTCCAATTACATAGCTAAGGTGACAGATTTTCACAAACACAGTTTCATTTTGATGGTTCGGTGGCCGTAATTCCAAGATGCGGTTTCACTCTGTTGAAAAGGTGTGGGTCTATCTGTGCCCTCTCTTGCTCTTGTTGCTTGAACCGCCCAAGAAAACGTCCAGAAATTAAAGAAGGGAACACAAGAGGGGGAAACCGCATTCCAAAGACCCAAATCCACCACACGAGAAAAAGCAGTTTGTAGCAGTTGGGGGTACCTCCCTCTCCACGTCCTCCATCCGTGCAATGGGCTCAGGACCCTGGGCTAGGGGTGTCTGAGGGGGAGGTCTTTCCAACCTCTGCAGAGGTGCTAAACACAGCCAGCTGCCTCCTGACTTAAGACTTTTTGGAAGTTTTCGGGCCTCCCTGAGGAAGTCGCTCCAAAGCCAGGAATGTGTCCGTTTGCCTTCTAGAAGCGACGGGCTGCCGTGCCTACATGTTGGGGGGCTGTTCTGGCGCTCTCAGCGACAAAGCGCAGAGGAGCAGGGGCGGGGACCAGGCAGGGAGGCAGAAGTCGGAGGAGCGGGCGGTGGAGAGCCCGGGAAGCAGAGGCTCTGCGGAAGGCCGAGAACGGCGCAGCCGGGTGAGGGACCCGCAGAGGTGGGGCGGGTCCCGGCTGGGTCCCAGGGGAGAGGGGCCGCGCGCCCCGCAGCCGAGACGTGTTCCCGCCACTGGCCCCGAGAGCTGGCCGTGGCGTCGCTGCTCCCCAGCCCGTGTGGGCCGCTCCGGGAGGGAGGCAGGAGCCGCGGAGCCCGTGCACTGCGCGCGCCTGCCCCTGCGGGTCCGGAGCGCGGCAGGCGAAGCCCGGGACCCGTGCCTCGCCAGGTTGGGTGGGGTGGTCGCGTTTCGCTGGCGGTGGCGTTTGCAGGAGGGGAGGAGACAGCGCCACCCGGGGCCGCCCCGAGCATTGCGGGCCCGGCCGGGAGCGAGTGCGGAGGCGAGTCCCGCTCCCTGCTCTCTGCTTCTTCGGGCCCAGCGAAAGGCGAGGGCGCGGGTGCCGCCAGACCCCTCGGTCCTGGCCCCCGGCCCCGGTCACGGAACTCTCGCGACCCTTAACGCGGACCCGCACGTGGAGCCCGGGAGCCGAGCCGAGACCGGGGTGGCCTGCGCGCCTCCACTTCCCGCACGCCGATGGCTGCGAGCGCCGAGCCCCGGCCCGAGGCTGGGGTCGCGTCCTCCCGGCGACCTCCCCTCGCATTCCAGGGCCCGGAAAAAGGAAGACGGGCGCGGACCACCGGACGGCCGCACCCCTACCGAGCCCAGAGGCGCGGGAGGGAACCCCCAACTCCCGGAACTCCCTGGGGACCCGACAGGAACGCCCAGCAGCCCCCGTGGTGGCCCCCGAGGAGGCGTCTAGGCTTCTAGGCGCGTCCAGGCCCTGCGGTGTCACCTCCCCATCACCTCGTGGGGGTGGGCGCCAGGCCGGGCCTCTGGACAGTGTCACCCACCGCTACTTAGGATCTCTCCTTCGCTGGGCGCCGGGGGAGCCGCCCCTCCCCTCGGAGAAGGGCGGCGCCTGCACCCAAAGGTAACCTTCGGCCGCCCAGGGAGCGGGGCTGCGGGGCCTGCGTGCGCGCCAGGGGCCGCGAGCTAGGGGTGTCTGTTCCGTCAGGGAAAGGCGGCGGGTCCGCGTGAAAAAGCTTGCGGTGGGGCCGGGCCGGGGCTAATTTTTAAGAAGAGTCTAGCAGGCCATTCGGCGTCTGTGTTTAATGATTATTCATTTCTCCGCGGCACGGAAAGGGGGAGGGACCGGTCTCGCCGTGTAGGTGCCTAGTTCGTCTTCGTTCCAGTCTTTTTCCAGAGTTGCGGCCCCCGTGTCCGCGACAAGCCTTTTCTTCTGCACAATTCTTGCCTTGGACGATTTCGCTGTGGATGGTTCTGCGCCAGCGATTCAGCGAGGACGTGTCCGACAACTGCGCAGTCCAGGCGGCGCCGTCCAGCCATTGATTTCCGTCTGTGTCCTCAGCTTACTGTGCACTTTCTCCTAAGACTATGACAATAATCGTCCTCCTCCTCCTCATCCTAATAGCCGGGCCAAAAGCAGCTCTTGAGGAGTCCTTTGTAGCCACCCCTTCTTGGAAGACACACACACACACACACACACACACACACACACACCTTGGGACCTGTGTTTTATTTTTGCCAGAGGAGCTCCGAATTGCCCGGGTTTTAAAAAAATGATCTATTTACAGACTTGCTAATGTCTCCGCAGAAACCATGTTTGTCTGCCCACTAGTTGTAACAGGGTGAGAAAACCAGTTTAAACTGTTAATCAGCCACAGAAGGGGCCCCCGATCGCCGCCTTTCACTTACCTTTGAAAGGCTGTAAAAGCTAGTGGTACATTGGGATGAAATTAGACAGCGACAAAATCATTACCTTGACTTCCCACAATAAAGCCGGCCTTAAAGAGGGGCTATTGATGGTTTCAAATTACATAACGGTGGCTTCTAAGTTCTTCCCCTGCGCTCACGGAAAGCAATTGTAAAAGTGTGAATTCTTCAGAGAACAAACAGCCACTCGCATTCAAACGCCGACAGGCAGCTGCCTTTTTATTTTATTTATTGCAAAGCGGCTATTAAGAAAAAAAAAAAAAAGAAACAAAACCAAAAATCCCAGCCAAAGGAGGACGAGCCTTCCAAGAGAATCCTGTCAGGCATTGGGTTCACGCTCGGCCCAGAGCAGGGCCGGCCCAGCCTCTCCCCCACCCCCAGGCCCATGGCCGAGGGGACCTCACGGGCCCCTCGGATGGGAACCCCCGCCCGCCGTCACTGAGTCCCGTCTGTCCACTGTGAACGTGGGCGCAGCCTCCTCTAGGCTGGAAAGAAAGCGTTTACCAAAGTCATCGATTCCAGAGATGAGGTGGGTCTGGGGCTGCGGAAGTCAGCCCACTACCTCCACCTGTCCTCCTGGGACGGCTCCTTCTTGGCCGGGAGTGGCCTCCGCCTTTCCTCCGATCGGTTTCTACGTGCATCCGGAAAGCGATCCAACGCAGGCGGCCCACCTCGAGCGCTTTTCTTTTGCTCTCGAGGGCAGCGTGCGTGTTTCCATGGGTTCCAGCCCAGGCTGGGGCAGTCTCCCCACGCCCCAACTTTATGGAACCCCACGCTTGCGCGCACGGCCTGCGATAAACCGACAGGGCGCCCCAACCACCCCAGCTTCCGCAGCTCTCGGGCCAAGCCAGTGGTGGGTGGTAGCTGTCTTCGTCGCCCGCTCCGAGGCCGACCCGGGGTGGGGGTGGGGGGAATGGGCCCCCTTTAGCTTGCCACAGGGCAAGGGGGCTTCTGGGGCCAGGGGCGCTCTGGGGGGACCTGGGCAGCGCGGTGGCGGGGCGGCGGGGATTCAGTGGACTCGCCTCGCTGGGCGGCCAGCTGGACCCGGCGCATTCGCTGCGCTGCACTGCCCCCTGGTATCCGGCGCCGAAACTGCCTTGCGCGGCCACGGCCGCCCTCGCCCCTCGGCTGCCCGAGACGAGCCTTTTCTCCTTTCCTGGCCGGTAGCCCTGCCTGCCTGGTGGCCTCCGGCGGGCAATCGCGCCGTGCTCCAGGTGTGTCTCCTCCCTCCTCATTCACTTGCCCAAGGAGCACCCAGGGCCAGGGCTGCCGGAGCCAGGGCTCCAATGGTGTCTGCACCCTTCTTGACTCCGGCACCCAAGCCCTGGTTGCCGGGACCATCAGGGAGGGGGCTGGAGACTTGGGAACTACGGGGCGGCCAGGAACGCTGGTCCGTGCGCGCGGAGAGGCTTGTGCGCACAAAGACTTCTGGGGCTGGGATGCTCATTCCTCAGGGAACTCCAGCTCCCCGGGGCGCTTCCATCGGTGCCTGGGCTTCCCGGAGAAGACAGGAAGCGAGTGGCAGGGCCGGCCCGTCCTCAAACCCTGGGATGAAGAGGTGCACACGGCCCCTAGTGACCCAGTCCACTGCCACCGAGGAGGTGCCAATTTGCCTGGAGTCCTGACCCCCTGTGGGGGCGGCCCGGAGCCCAAAGCCCGACTCTCCTTCCCCCGGTTCGGTTGGGTGCTGGGAGACTGCTCCATTTTCCAGCCAGCCCGGGGCTTAAGAGGCAGAGAGGCCGGATGGTTTGTCCCAGGCCTCGGCGGCTCAGCTGGATGGATAGGAGGGCTGGGGGTCCAGCCTGGGCCGGCTCCGGCTTCGGGAACCGGCGTCTGTTCCTTGGCCTCTCTGTGTACGTTTCCTTGTTTGTTTTCAGGCAAGTGAGAATGAGATTAGGTCCGACCACAGGGCGCACGTGCTCAGGCGGGGTCGCCGTGGCTTTTGCGGCAGGACAGGGGTCATCCTTAGGGTGGGCGTCCCAGCCTCCCGTCTGCGTGAGTGTCCTCGGCCCTGAGTGTTGGCGACCCCTCGTTGTTTCCGGGTTTTCTTCCGCCTGGCCTTAGACTTGCCAACTTCACCTGTCGGGGCCTAACAGCTGCCGGGGACCGGCCTTGCCGTGCGCCGCCCCGGACTCAGAGCCGGGCACTCCCCCCCATCCCATTTCATCTTTACAACCGGACGGGACATGTTTAGACCCTGAATTTGCAGAGCAAGGCCGTCCCAGAGGTTTGGCTACTTCCCGAAGCTCACGGAGCTGCTCAGAGCAGGGGCAGGGCCGTGGGCCCCGAGCCCCGAGTATGGTCCGTAGGGAGCGCATGCTTCAGCTCGGGGTCTCACGCGGACCACATTCTCTCCACGGACGCTCCCTGGGATCCGCGTGGGCGTGGCGCGCATCTCCACGTAACCAACTGGCTCCGGGGGCATCCCGAGACATCTCTTCGAGGACTTTTCGGGTCCGGTCCCCTCTGCAGTTCCAGATCAGACGGATCCCCCCGCCCCCACCCCCAGCCTGCACAGCTCTGGCCGGGAGACCCGACTCAGGGCTCGGGAAAGACCCCCTACCCCGCACCTGCCTCCTTTCCCCTCTCTCGCTGCTCGGCTCAGCCGTCACGTGGAATCTCTAAAAGAAGCCGCTGGGTCCCCGGGGGGCGACGGGAGGCCAAGAGAGACCCTGCCTCGTGTCCGGGCCCACTCGTGGTGGGATAGTAACTAAGAGGTCGACAGCCGCCGAGACCTTGGAGAGTGGACTTGGACTTGGGTTTTGTGAGCAGGCTGCCCCCTAGAGCGTCCCTGAGCTCCCGAGTCAGCAAATACGGAACGGGCGCGCACGAGGTGCCAGGCCCTGTCCCCAGCCTTCGCCGCATCTCTGCCAATACCCAGGTCGAGCCCAGGGCCCGCATGGCCAGGCCTAACCCCGGTCCTCCTGCGGGGCTAGCCGAGGGCGCCCCGACGCCGGTCGGCGGGAGCTTTGGGGTGGGGCCTCAGCCCGTGCCCTTTGCGCCGGGCCCCGCACTCTGGCCGCGCTGGGCTGGGCGACCCCTGGCGGAAGGAGGCCAAGCGCACACCTCGCCCTCGGGGCTCCGGGTTCAGCCACGGGTCGCACCGCCCACCCCCGCGCCCCTGCCCCCGGTCGGCGCTCGCACCTCGCACGGTGGCCGTCGGCTTCGGCCCCCGAGGGTCACCAGGGATTTCCAAGGCCACCGCGTTCCCCAGCAGCCGATCTGGCCCGCCCAGGTGGGAGACCTCTGATGCCGGGTAACCCCCACTGTGGTCGAGAAAGGGCGCGGGGCCGGGGTGCAAACCCAGAACTAGGGAGTTGAAGGGCAGCGTAGGCACCTGGATTTCAGAGTTGCCTCCACCCCCCACCCAGCACTGCGCGCCCTTGGGTCTGCCCCCACCCCATGCCCACGTCTTAGGAACCTTAGTGGTTGTCTCCCGGTACCACCCGCCTGCCTGGGTGTGCACGCGCCACGGAGACTGGTGGCTCCTACGAGCCCGCACCAGGGGGAAGACGCCGACGGCGACCCGAAAACCCGAGAAGCGAGCCGGGAACCGGCATCGCCCAGCCAGGTCCCAGCCTGGTGCAGAGCGGGGCTGCTTCCTGGGCTGCCCCTGGGGGTCGTCACGTCCTCCCCCCATTCCTGCTGGCAGGTGGAGGACCCTGGAGGACTGAAGGCGCCTGCTCTGAGGGTCTGTGCGGGTGGGGGTCCTGGCAGGGGCCCAGCTGGCCAGGTGGGGCATAGCGGGGACCCCAGCTTTGATGATCCAAAGTCTAGAAGCCGCTACACACAGTGACAGTCTCTGTGAAACTCTATGGGATGTGGAGGTGACAGCATGTGTCCTGGAACATATCCCGGGCTTACCTGTTTTGCAAGACATTTCATGGAGAATTTCAAACATGTCCAGAAGAAGAGAGGTTATAATAACCCCTCACCCACCGTGTACCACCCCAAACTCCAGCAATAAACTCATGGCCCATCCGTCCCCCTTCCCCCTTGCAGTGTCGGAAATAACCCCTAACAGTACAGCATTCAGCCTGCAAACGTTTCCAGCTTGCATTGCCAAAAAGGACAGCCACGTGACCAAAGCCATAATGCCATCCCGGCAGCCACTCAGCCAAGACACCCCCAGCCGATACACAGCACCCAGCTGCTCAGAGCTTTGTGTAAGTCAGACCCTTGCTTCTAGGTTTCAGCTCTAAGGACAGAGCCACCTGGGTTTGTAGCTTCTTAGCTGAATGACGTGGTCAAGTTACTTACCTTCTCCCTGAGCATCCGTTTCATTCTCCCTCTCAGGGTTGTTGCAAAAATTAAAAATGAGGGTGTGTGCTTGGCCTGGTGGTTAAGACACCACTTGGGACACTCACATCCCATCTCAGACTGCCCGAGTTTAGGTGGGCGCTCTGCTTCCCATCCCAGCTTCCTGCTAATGTGCGGCCTGGGAGATAGTGGTCATGGTCAAACATTTGGGTCCCTGCCACCCATGGGGCAGACCTGGAGTGAGTTCCTGGCCCCTGGCTTCAGCCTGGCCCAGCTCAAGCCATTGTAGGTATTTGGGGAGTGGACCAGCAGATAAGAGTTCTCTCTCTCTTTCAAATGCACAAAATTAAAAACTACAAAAACACAAAATTAAAAACTACAAAACTCTTCTCAAAACAATAAATGTAGGAGCTGGCATTGTGGCATAGCAGTTAAAGCTGCTGCCTGCAACACCAGCATCCCATAGAGGCTCTGGCTCGGGTTCTGGCTGCTCCATTTCTGATCCAGCTTCCTGCTAATGGCATGGGAGAAAAGCATCCGGATCATGCCCCAAGTGTTGGGCCCCTGCCCCCTCGTGGGAGACCTGGATGAAGGTCCTGGCTTCTGGCTACAGTCTGGCCCAGAACTGGTCGTTGCTATGAGGAGTGGAACATTCTCTCTCTCTCTCTCTCTCTCTCTCCTTCTTTCTCTGTAACTCTGACTTTCACATAAATAAATAAATCTTTTTTTTAAAAAAAAAAACATAAAGCAATGCATGTAGGGTTTAGCACAGGCCAAGGAAAGTTATCTTGATTATTTCTTCTAAAACTGGAATTTCCATGAGATTTTAGCTAGTGAAGGTTTGAAAAACAGCATTTCCGTTGGAGCTTCAAAGGTCTCCAAATAGTTCAAGGATGGGCCTGGGCCTGGGTACATGAAGACGAAGCCAGCTTTCATCCTGGAGGGAAGGAATTTGCACACGAGCTCTGGCGTGGTGGAAACCGGTTCCGTGCGCTCCAGGTGAGGGCACTGCGAATCTCCGAATCTCCGTGCAGTCTCAGGGCGGGGCTGGGCTTCCTCACCTGTACTTGGGCCCATGGGGTCCCTGCTGCCTGCTGAATGTAGGGCCGGCGAGATCACCCCATCACGTGTCCTTTGTGTGTCCACCCACCTCATTTATGCCTTTCCCTTAGCTTAATTAACTCCAATTCCCCCGCCATGTGCTGTCAGGAGACCATGCACCTTATATGCACAGGACTCGCTCTGTTAAAACTCTCCATTTATTTGTGTGATTATCCGATTGTTTTTTTCTTCTGCTCCCCGCTGAGGGTAGAGATCATGGCTGCTTTCTCATCATTATGTCCTCAGCACTTAACACAATGCATAATTGTTGAATGACTTTTTTATTTTTTTTGGTAGCTACATTCAGAAACTGGTTTAACCCTAACCCTCACCTTCATCAGCAATCATAGTAGCTAATTCACAATGCGCTATTTCAATATGTTGTATAGGAAATTAACCTCCGAATGCATGGCCAGGAAAGCTGTTCTGGAGGTGACAGAATAGAAAGGCCACAGATCATGTTAAGAGGCTTGCATCACACAGATTACTGAATAAATTTAAAACGCAGCAAAGCAAATGGGAAGAGATGGGGTAGGTTAACATAATGGGATCAGAGGGAAGCCGGAGGGAGGAGCACTCGCTGAGTCCCTGGGTGTATAAAACACAGTGGTCACCGTCCACATCGTGGTGACAAGGACCCATCCCTGAGGGGGAGCCAAAAGGGACCCCACAGACCGAAGTCCCAGACAACGACACATTTCCACTCCTGGAGAGCTCTGGGCTCTACAGCAGGAGTACGTCCCATCAGTTGCCCTGTGGTTGCTCGGACAGAGCACAGTCGGGCTGAAGTGGTCTCGGTGCACACAGCTGCCAGCCTGTGGCGGTGAGACTGTGCTTTGGAACTTGTTCTTGGAATCTCTGTGTGCGCACAGCAGTCTGGTTCATTCTGTTCTATTCCATTTATTCTCTCCATCTTTAACATGTCCCACAGCTGCTGATGAATTCATTACCTATGCGAATTCCACTTGTATCTCACAAGCTACTTGTTACTCAACCTCTCTCTACACTTAGCATACCCCATGCATTTTGCCTCTATCTTGTGATCTATCGACTTGCTTGGATTCACACCTCAAACTTCTAGTTGGTTTCTCTTGCCTCCTATGCAACGACTGGGTATTGTCAACTAATACTGCACACATGTATTATGCATTTATTAAATGCCTACTGTGTGTAACACCTATCATGTTAGATGAGACTCTTTGCAGCCTTCCATCCAGTGGAAAGACACAATGAGAAAGGACCCACTGTAACAAGTGCTGGGAAGATGGGGCGGAGGGAACCTGCTGCTCTAAGAATATGGAGTGGGCAGTCAGGGAGGGCTAGCCTGAGGAAGTGGCATTTGAGCTGAGATCTGAAAGGGGTACACCATGGCCCCGGGGTTCCAGAAATTCCTAACCACCAAATACCAAGGAGAAGGGCATTATTTTGTCCCATCCCAGTTTTGTTGCCAGGAGCTTCTTCTGGGCCTCCCAGGTTGGTGGCAGGGGCCCAAGCACTTGGACCATCTTCGGCCTTCTTTCCCAGGCCATTAGCGGGGAGCTGGATTGGGAGTGGAGCAGCTGGGACTCAAACTGGTCCCAAATGGGATGCCACAGCTGGTGGCTTACACCACTGTGTCACAATGGTGGCTGAGCCCAGCCCAACTTTGAGTCAAATTTAGCCTGTTTTCCACCCAACTTTCCCCGGGGAATACCAACCTCCCCTAGTCCTCCAAACGCACAAATGTGTTTTACACAACAATAAGATTGAAACACACTTATTGGCAGAGCAGTGTTTAGGCTTATGCCTAACACTAACGGGGCTCTACAGCCTATAATTAGAATTTAACAATCCCAGAGAGGAGTAATGTGCACCCTGTGGGACAGATTGGAGGCTTTTCTTTAGTCCTGCAGGTTTGGTGGGTAGATTGGCCCCTGCCTTGCCTCCCACAATAACTGTCCCACTGAGGTAAACATGTCAGAAACAAGAACAATGAGATCACCAATAACATAACACCCATACTATAAACAAAAGGAATGCCACCTTCAGCTCTGGTGGAATGCAAAACACAATGTGGACCAACGAACAGAGCTATTTGAAAAACAAATGACTCCCAGCCAAGCGTGGATGTAGCGCTCCAAGGGCAATTTTCTGGGAATGTCAGGATGGGGAGAAGATTTTCCTGAAGCCTGCTTGCCTTGGCTGCTGTGGCTGGGGTCACAGATCCGAGGCACCAGACAAAGAGGCACAGGCCCCCGCCCCCCACCACGACATTTATTCTCGCCTGTTCCTCCCGCTTTGCTCCTGAACACAGACGTGTCTAGGGTCACAGGTTACTGCAGTTAGGGAGCATGCAAGCAGATCCCCATCAATGCCATTTGCCTAAGACCTCCGGCTTCCCCCAAATGCCCCAGCCTTCCCATCACAAGCCGGCCTTCCTGGGTGAGGCGGCTGCTCTGTATTTCCTTGAAGACTGCATAAGTGGCTGGCAGAATGTTGGGGGCAGCGGGCGTTTAGACATGACCCTGTCCACCCCCTTCTCCTTGTAGACAAGGAGACAGGCTCCTGGTACAGGCACGAGATGACACAAAAGGCACTGCTATGGAGAAAGCACGACGCAGCCCCATACAAACGCACAAAGAAGATGGACGTGTATGTCAGCCCAGGTCTCCGGCTGCTTCCGGCCGGGCATCGTAACTGGCCTGCATCCCATGAACCTACTCTCTGGCCAAGTTTTCAGCCAGCTTCTGCTGGCTTGACAAAAGATATGGAGACAGAGGCCAAGCCCACTGCGTAGGAATGGAATGAATGAGTGCATTTGTAACATGGTGGCTGGTGTTTCCGGTGGAGCAGAGGCTACACTGGGTAAGGCCTTTGAACCAGCTCAAACAGGCTCATGGGGGAAAAGGCCTTTATAGGATCACACACTGGCCCCGCTCTGTTATATGGCTCCTTGCTGTGACCAGATGGCTGCCGGATACTCTAGGCTTGCATCCTTCGAGGTGTAAGTGTTATGAAAGTGAGGGCCTCTCTCTCTCTCTCTCCCCAAGTCTTTTAAAGATTTATTTATTTATTTATTCATTTGAGAGGCAGAGGCAGAGAGAGAGAGGGGGGACTTTCATCTGCTGGTTCACTCCCCAGCTGGCTGCAGTGGCCGGAGCTGCACTGATTCGAAGCCAGGAGCCAGGAGCCAAGAGCCTCCACCAGGTATCCCACGTGGTGCATGGGCCCAAGGACTTGGGTCATCTTCCACTATTTTCCCAGGCAGTAGCAGAGAGCTGGATCAGAAGTGGAGCAGCCGGACTTGAACCAGTTCCCATGTGGGATGCTGGCACTGTAGGTGGAGGCTTTACCCGCTATGCCACAGCGCTGGCCCCAAGTGCCTATCTCTCAATGCTTCTGACTGGGTTGTGCGCTCAAGCCTCAACCAAACACTGGCCAAGGGAAAGCAACACGGAACAGCTGAGTCTGGGTCACATGCTCATCCCTGAGGCGGGGTAAAACCTACATAGGCAAGAAGAAAGAGGGCTCCTTTGGGGGAAAAACTGAGGATTAGGAGAATGCGGACCGAGTGCTGGACAGCAGAAACAAACATGTCCATCTTACATGCAAAACTGGACACAGAACATTGGCACACCCGCCTTCCGGTGGCATGAGCCACGGGGGTTCTCAGACCCGCGTGGCCGTCCTGAGAGTGAGTCCCTGAAGCATCCTGGCTTTACCTCCTCAGTGACCTGCACATGCAAAGTGGTTAGTTGGAGCTCTGGACTGTGCAAACTGCGGATTTGTAATCTAGTCCCTCCCTCCCCAGAGACTTCAGAAGGCTGATGTACCCCAGTCTCCTCATCCATGCGACAGCGGCAGCATAAGGCAGTGAAAGCTGTTTGCAAATTGTCAGACATCCCGCAGAGGACGGGGGCGGGGGCCCGAGCCGTGCTTTGTGGAGGTTGTAGGCCCTTTCACACAAGGCCCTTGCTGATGTGTGGGTGAAAACCACATCGAAGCGGTCTGATCATCCTTGAACTCAAACCCTGCATGTACCCGCCCCATACAGCGAGTGTGCATTTTGGACCATGCATGAGAAGAAAGGAACCACAAACGGGCTCTCCTTCTGGAGCTATGAACCCTGACCCCACAGGGCATCGTCTACCTGCCTGTCACGTGAGACCTGGGGGCAGCAGCACCTTGTTTGTCTTGCATCTGGCTTGGTGAGCACTCAGAAGGTACCAGCTGGGAGCACCTGCCGGTACAGCCCAGGGTCATGACCGAGGGGCAGCGCAGAGCGGTGGCTACAGCCATCTCCTGGCCTTGTGGGAGACGTCCTGGGGTGCCTGTTCTCTGATGCCTTTCCAGGCGTCACGGGGAGCAGCTGCCATCACTGAGCAGCCACCCACTTGCACCATGCCCTGTTTCTCTGATGCTTGGCCCCGCATAGCCCCGTGGGCAGGAAACGCACACCACCATGCTGACAAACCCACTTCCTCTTTTGAGCCCACCACAGTGATCTTTGCAGAGTGCCCACACCTGAGTCAGGGCCAGTGCCCTCTGCTCCTCCCACTGGGTGGGGCCCTGGGTTGCAAGTGAAAACCAAAGACCCACGGGACAAGGGAACTCCCTTCCTTCCTTCCTTCCTTCCTTCCTTCCTTCCTTCCTTCCTTCCTTCCTTTCTCTCTCTCTCTCTCTCTCTCTCTCTCTCTCTCTTATTTGAAAGGCAGAGTTAGAGAGAGGTAGAGGCAGAGAGAGAGAGGTCTTCTATCTGCTGGTTCACTCCCCAAATGACCTCAAAGGCCGAAGCTGCGCTGATCCGAAGCCAGGAGCCAGGAGCTTCCTCTTGGTCTTTGCATGCGGGTGCAGGGACCCAAGGACTTTCACTGCTTTCCCAGGCCATAGCAGAGAGCTGGATCAGAAGTGGCACAGTCAGGATTTGAACCGGCGCCCATATGGGATGCCGGCACTGCAGGCGGCGGCTTTACCCGCTACACCACAGTTCTGGCCCCGGAACACCTTTCTTTATAGCTCTGTCCCCAAACACATAAAAAAGGAACTTTCTGCAGGAGCCAAACTAACCCCAACAAAAGAGAGAAAGAGGCTGTGACATCCTCACGTGGTGGCAATGGCAGAAACTTGTGAATTCCAACTACTGTCAGCTGCAAGCCATCAGAAGGGACTCGTCAGGCTTTTGGACAAGGCTGTGCCTCCTCCCAGGAGCACCCCACCACAGCAGGACCCTGTCCCGCCTACGTCCACATCCCAGACCCACCCCAGGGTCTGCTGTGGTGCCGCAGGTTAAGCCTTAGCCCTTATTGGAGGGCCTGGTTCGAATCTGACCTACTCTACTTCCAATCCGACTTCCTGCTAATGGCCTGGGAGGCAGCGGTGGTGGCCGAGTGCCCGGGTCCCTGCCACCCACGTGGGAGACCCAGATGGAGTTCCAGGCTCCTGGCTTTGGCCCAGCCCAGCTTGTGCTGTTGTGGGCATTTAGGGAGTGAACCAGCAGTTGGAGGATCTCTCTCTCTTTCTCTCTCTGCATTTCAAATAAAGAAATTTTTAAATAAAAAAAAGGGGAAAGGGACACATAAATCCAACAGCCAGAAATAATCTCTAATTTCCAGGACAACGCAGCCTGCTGTGTCGCCACCACATTTTCATGGGCTGGACTCTGGTATTTGGGGGTGACAGAGTCTGGATTTCTGGCCTGCGGCTGTGATCCTGGCAGGGACAGTGCTGGGTTCCACCTCTGGAGAGAGCGCTACAGGCCGCATAGAAAAGCAGGACTTGGCGCCCTGGGGACTGTGAGACTGCAATTCTTGAGTGTGCAATGGGGGCGCCCAGCATGTGCTCACACACCAGGGCTGGAGTTACAGTGTTTGGGTTTTTTAAATTTTTTATTTTTGACAGGCAGAGTGGACAGTGAGAGAGAGAGAGAGAGAGAGAGAGAGAGAAAGGTCTTCCTTTGCCGTTGGTTCACCCTCCAATGGCCACTGCGGCAGGCATACTGAGCTGATCCGATGGCAGGAGCCAGGTGCTTCTCCTAGTCTCCCATGGGGTGCAGGGCCCAAGCACTTGGGCCATCCTCCACTGCACTCCCTGGCCACAGCAGAGGGCTGGCCTGGAAGAGGGGCAACCGGGACAGAATCCGGCGCCCTGACCGGGACTAGAACCCGATGTGCCGGCCTGTTGAGCCACGGCGCCGGCCGCTTGGGGGTTTTAACTGACTTAACGACCTCTGCACCTGCGGGAAGCAGGGTAGAAGCCCCACCCCCACCTGAGGCCCCGCCCTCTTTCCTAAACTTGGTGGAAGCCAACTCCAGACGCGCTCCTGGGACTCCCTCTGGGGCCGCTGCGGGAAACGACCCAGCCCTGCGGATTTTGCGGAGAACTGAGCGACACACCGAGGCTTCCTGGGCACCGGGGGAGAAGCAGGAGGAGGAAGGAGCTCGTGCCCAATCGGCGGTGGGGCGAGAGTCTGCCGTTCCCGCCGCGTGGGGGCCGTGTCGTGGAGGTGGGCAGCCCAGCTCGGTCAGACGCCTTGGAGAATCGCTCCGGGCCCCTGCGTGCCTCCTGGTTTACCCGGGCCCGCAGCCGGAATGGCAGCTCCAGGGGACCTCGCTGGAGGACCCTCGCCCGGGCGGGTCGCGGGTGCAGCGCGGCGCGCGCCCGCGGCAGGTGCAGGGGACCGAGCACGTCAGCCGCTTGGCCTCGCGCGCGGCGTGAGTTGCCATAGGTCCTAACAGATGGCGGCGGCTGCGACAGCCCGTCAGCCCACCGGAGCCGCCTGCTCTGACTCGGAGCTCCGGGCTTGCCCGCTAACGCTTTTGACCTGGGAGACGGGGCGGGAGCAGGTGCGCTGGGGCTGGAAGCGAGATGGGCTCGGCTTAACGCAGACCCGGCTTGAGCTGAGCGTGCAGGGGAAAGCTCAAGGGGTCGGGTTCCAGGCCTGGCCGTGTGGCTCCAGTGACCTCTCTGAGCCAGTTTCTGGATTTGTGTAACAAAGTGGCAGGACATGGTATTTCCTAAAGATCTTTTAAGAGAACCAATACCCACTTTAATATGTATGTGAATTTTTTAAATGGTCGATGGTGTGTTCAGTGGCTTGGGGATATTTGCTACCACTTTCAGATGACAAAAATTCAAGAATCTGGGCCGGCGCCGTGGCTCAACAGGCTAATCCTCCGCCTTGCAGCGCCAGCACACCGGGTTCTAGTCCCGGTTGGGGCGCCGGATTCTGTCCCGGTTGCCCCTCTTCCAGGCCAGCTCTCTGCTGTGGCCAGGGAGGGCAGTGGAGGATGGCCCAAGTGCTTGGGCCCTGCTCCCGCATGGGAGACCAGGAAAAAGCACCTAGCACCTGGCTCCTGCCATCGGACGAGCGCGGTGCGCCGGCCGCAGCGCGCCATCCGCGGCAGCCATTGGAGGGTGAAGCAACGGCAAAGGAAGACCTTTCTCTCTGTCTCTCTCTCTCACTGTCCACTCTGCTTGTCAAAATAAATAAATAAATAAATAAATAAATAAATAAATAAATAAATAATTCAAGAATCTGCAGCTCAAGGCTACTACTCATTCGGGCAACTGGGAGGCCATCTCCTGGACACCACTGCCCCCTTGTGGCAGCCGGCCTAAATGTGCCGGGTGGTGACGACTCCAACAGCTGAGGGTTCAAAGCTTTAGCAACCAGCGGTTTGTGAGGGGTTTGATAATGTCCCCAAAGCTCTTCTCAGCCCTGGGAAGAACTAGGCCTGAAACTGTGCTAGATGCTTTAGCTGCTAACCCGCTAATGCTTTCTAGACCCTTAGCACTGTTATTTATTTATTTTTTTGACAGGCAGAGTGGACAGTGAGAGAGAGAGACAGAGAGAAAGGTCTTCCTTTGCCGTTGGTTCACCTTCCAATGGCCACTGCTGCTGGTGCGCCGAAGCCGGGAACCAGGTGCATCTCCTGGTCTCCCATGGGGTGCAGGGCCCAAGCACCTGGGCCATCCTCCACTGCACTCCCGGGCCACAGCAGAGGGCTGGCCTGGAAGAGGGGCAACTGGTGCATGGTTATTTAGAAGCAATCAGTAAGTGGATTTATAGCCAGATGACCTAGAGCCACTTCAGATTAACTCAGGTCAAGCTGTGCCTCAGAGGCCGGGTATGCCCCCACTCCAGAGTGACTCCTTGCAAGGAGGGAAATGACATGAGGCCCGGGTGGCACTGGCGGAAGTTAAGCATTCTGTTTGCGAGAACAGACTTTCCCGTCGTCCGTTCATTGAGGAGATGTTTCTACAGCACAGCATCGCCCTTTAGAGTGAGCAGTTCAGTGTGGTCAGGGCGCTCACAGCCTGCGTCACCCAGCAGTCCAGTCCCACAGCGTGCTGGGCTTCCCCCAAGAGGACCCTGTGGCCCCAGCCTGCTGTTCAGTTTGTGCTCATTCCCAGTTCTCCCCAGCCGCTGGCGATCTGCTGTCTCTGGATCTGCTGAAATGGAATCGCACAGTATTTGTGCTCTGCTGTCTGGCCTCCTCACTTAGCATAAGGCCTGTGAGGTTTGCACTCGCTGTGGCGTGTAGCAGCACTTCGGTCCTTTTCATGGCTGACTCATGTTTCACTACCCGAACACACCACGTTTGCTTATCCATTCACCCACGGACGGCCGTCGGCGCTGTCTCCACTCCTGGTTGTTGTGAATAACGCTGCCAGGAACGTTCTTGTTCAAGCATCTGTTCTAGTCTGTGAGCTCCGTTCTTTGAAGTGCATATCTAGGTTTGCTTCAGTTCTTTAGAGTGAAGCATCATGGGAGGAGAAGACAACGGGCTCCAGGCGCTAACAATTCCTGTGTATTCTCCAGGATCTACTGCAGGTTGTGGGCTGGCTGGTTTGGCTTTGCTGCTGGTTTGGCTTCACTGGGACCAAGCGCTCCCTGAAATACTCTGTCCTTACAGGGCATACCGGAAGCTCAGGAGGGCAAACCAATCCCTGCAGTGTTGGCCAAAGCAAGTCACGTGACCAAGCCTCATGGTGACAGAGGAGGATGTCAGTCCTCGTGGGGCCTATTGGGGGGTGGATGGGTGTTGACTTACAGTCATGGAGCAAGGAACAGTGGTCTTGGCCACTGCTAGCTGGCACTCTAACTGCTTCATCTGCACTTTCTGTGCCATATTTATATTTGTTTATTTGAAAGAGACAGAGAAAGGTCTCCTATCTGCTGGTCTACTCCCCAAATCCCTGGAAGAGCCAGGAGCCAGGAACTCCATCCCGGGCGCCCATGTGGGTGGCTGGGCTCACGTTCTTGCACCATCCCCTGCTGCCTCCCAGGGTGCGCAGTCGCAGGAAGTTGGGTCAGAAGCCAAGGTGAGACTCACTCAGGCACTCTGATGCGGGATGCAGGGCTCTCGAGCGGCACCTCACCCACTGTGTCAAATGCCCACGCCATCTCCGCCATATTTACACTCCATCAAAGCAGCCCGTGGTCTTGACGCAAACGTGTTTCCACTGAGCTCGTTCGCAGAGGACTCCCAAGCCTCAGGCTGGGAAGCAAGTCATCTTTCCCGCAGGAGATGCTCCTGGGAAAGCTGGGATCCTGCTCGGTGGAAACTTTAGGCTCACTTAACCCCAGCCAATAAGTGGCATCAATTATTCACCTCCGGGAGCATGCTCAGAAATGGACCGTGGCCGCAGAAGGCACCAGTGGGGTGTGTGTTCTCTGCAGCGACCACACCTCTGCTCGCCTTCTCTACGGCTGGACCGCTCTAACAATGTTAAACATTGCGGCTTCAGATGTCAGGGAAGAGTGAAGCGAAGCCGTGCAGAGCCACGTGTCGTTCTCAGATGTGAGCGCTTGGCGCAGGTGCCGCTTCCTGCGAAGCCAGAAGATAGTGGGTGCAGGTCTTGCCCACCAGGTGGCCTCCCCAGCACAATCTCAGGCCCGTGCAAAGGACTTGGCCTCTGCTCCTAGGATCTCCACCGAGGAGCTAACTCAAGAAATGCCCTACTCCTCTGAAAACCGTTGTGAGAACTCTGCCTCTTCGGAAGACTCAGTTCAGAAAGCCCAGCCTCTGGAGGGGCGGAGACGCGATGTTTCCAACGCTTTCATGAGGATGCACCCTCAGCTGCCCCCTTCAAACCTGGCCTTGCTCTGTCCTGGAATCCCAGCTTGCTGGGCTCCCCGCACCCTCCTTCAGTTCAGGGAATGCACTAAGCTCGGCCGTGGTTTCCCGTCTCTCTGCCACGTCTGGAAACGGGAGGCCAGGAGCTGAGGCCACCCCAGGATTTCCCCTCTCCGGGAGCGCTGTCCTCGGTTGCCTGGTTTTCAAAACCACTGCTTCATTCTGCAGTAGGAAGCCAGTGGGGAAGGCAGGAGACAGCGCAGCTTGAATCCCGGTGCCACGAAGGAGTAGGGGTGGGATCTGGCTGTGTGTCTGATTAGCCTTTTCTCTGCCTTGCTGGTCTGAGCTTTAGCACAGTTCGAAATGGCAGGCAGTGAGGCTGGGTAGCACAAAGGCGGTTTCTCGCTCAGGGAGAGCCGGCTTGCAGGTCGCAGTGGGCTACGCTCTCCCACATCTGAAACCTGGGACCACCAGCCATGGACGTGTGGGTGCACCTGCTGCCGTGTCCAGCACAACCATCCTGGAGTCGCTCACCGCGACCTTAGGTGCTTGAACGGGCTGGAACTGCATTGAAATACTTAAAGGTAAATCACATCGCCCCGCTGCTTGTGACTTGCTGTGGCTGGAGGTGAAGAAGCCCAGACCTCCACAAGTCCCTGATTGGGAACAAATGAGAGCAGACTGTCTGAAGGATTCTGTATTAGCCTGGATTCTTATGAGCTCAGGACTCCACATACTGCACCAGTGTCCAGTGCTGGTGATTCCAGTGGGCCATCTCTGTGAAAAACACAATTTTGCCTTTTTGTAATCTTATTTGAGCACGTTGAAGTTTAATTAGCTTTCCATCCAACTGAAAGTCAGCATTCAAATATTTAAGTGTCACTGTGGCTCCAAAGAAGCTATTGATTCTGGAATAGTAGACTGAGTTGACTTTTTTTTAAAGATTTATTTATTTATTTGAAAGAGTTACACACAGAGAGAAGGAGAGGCAGAGACAGAGAGAGAGAGGTCTTCTATCCGCTGGTTCATTCCCCAATTAGCCACAATGGCCAGAGCTGTGCCAAGGACTTGAACTGGCACCCATATGGGTTGCTGGCACTGCAGGCAGTGGCTTTACCTTCCATGCCACAGTGCTGGCCACAAGTTGACTGTTTTTAAAAACCTGGTCATGGGGCTGATGCTGTGGCATAGTGCCTGCGGTGTCGGCATCCCGTATGGGTGCTGGTTCAAGTCTCAACTGCTCCTCCTCTGATCCAGCTCTCTGCTATGGCCTGGTAAAGCAGTAGAAGATGGCCCAAGTCCTTGGGCCCCTGCACCCGCGTGGAAACCCTGGAAGAAACTCCTGGCTCCTGGCTTTGGATCAGCTCATCTCTGACCATTGTGGTCATTTGGGGAGTGAACCAGCAGATGGAAGATCTCTCTCTCTTCCTCACCTTCTCTCTCTGTGTAACTCTTTCAAATAAATAAAATAATTCTTATAAAAAAAAACCTGGTTGCATTTTAGTTGTGACACAGAATTTATAGTAACACAAATTTGGTTTTATACAGACATTTCCACTCAAGTGGATAAACTCCATAAAGGTCATATCCCCTCACCCCAAATACCCCAAAAACCCACTGTTTCATATAATTGTATTGTTCCTGTTGTGAGGATAGAAATGATTCTTGCCACTGTCTTGTTTCATTGCTCTAAAACTCTCTGCCTTCCACCTCTTTAACCCTCTCTCCCCACCAGCCCCTGGCAACCACTGATTTTTATGCTGCACCTGTAGTTTTGCCTTTCCCAGAATGTCACATAGTTAGTATGCAGCATGGAGCCTTTTATGTAGTAACATACACTTTCACTAAGTAACATACTCTAAGTTTTCTCCAAGTTTTTTAATGGCCCAATAGCTCATTCCTTTATAGTGCTGTGTAATATTCCGTGGTCTGGATGTAGCATACCAGAGGACTTTTTTTTTCTTTTTTTAGGATTTTATTTATTTATTTGAAAGGCAGAGTTACAAAGAGAAACCACACACACACCCACACGTCTTCCATTAGCTATTCACTCCCTAAATGGCCACAATGGCCAGGACTGGGCCAGACCGAAGCCAGGTCTCCTACAAGGATAGCAGGGGCCCGAGTGCTGGGGCCGTCTGCTGCTTTCCTAGGTGTGTTGTCAGGGAGCTGGATCAGAAGTGGAACTGCCAGAACTCGACCTGGTGCTCACATGAGAGCTGGTATTGCAGGTGGCAGCTTTAGCTGCTGGGCCACAGTGCAGGCTCAGGAGAGCATCTTGACTGTGTGCAGGCCCTGGTAGCTATGAATCTGCTGGGAAGACCCAGACTGAGTTTCAGGCTCCTAGCTTTGCCTTGGCCCACCCTGGGCTGTTACAGGCATTTGGGACATGAACCAGTGGGCAGAAGATCTTTTTGTGTCTGTCTGTCTGTCTCTTTATCTTTCTCTGTCTTTCAATAAACAAAAATTAAATAGAAATTAATAAATACATTTTTTAACTAAAGAAAGCTAGGACTGTGGGACGTGAGAACTCCAGGGTCTTGTGCTTGTGGGCCCCAGGTCGGTGACCTGCAGCCCCCAGGACCTCAGGCCTTTGGCTGAGAGCTCCCTGCTGGCTCCCCCACCCTGGGACCCACCCCCACACCCCCAGGCCTGTGGACTTAGACTGAATCACGCTGCCACCTGGCTTGGGTCTCCAGCTTGCACACCGCATACTTTGGGACCTCTTGTTCCCATAACCGGTTCCCTCCTCTGCATCTCTGTAGAGCCTGCTGGTTCTCGTTCTCTGGGAGACTCTGACATCTGCTCCATTCTAAACACCTTTTGCTAACAAGGTTTGCAGCCACCTTGCACCAACGGCTGTGTACACACCATCTGCTATGGGATAAGACATGCTTTGACCCATGTTCCCCAAGGGCCCATGTGTTGCAATTTTTAAAAAAGATTTATTTATTTATTTGAAAGGCAGATGTACAGAGAGGCAGAGGCAGAGAGAGAAAGAGAGAGGCCCTCCATCCGATGGTGCACTCCCCAGATGGCCACAATGGCCGGAGCCAGGAGCTTCCTCCGGATCTCCCACACAGATGCAGGAGCCCAAGGTCTTGGGCCATCTTCTACTGCTTTCCCAGGTCATAGAAGAGAACTGGATTGGAAGTGGAGCAGCCAGGACTCAAACTGGCGCCCATATGGGATGCCGGCACTGCAGGCGGTGGCTTTACCTGCTACGCCACAGCGCCGGCCCCGATGTGTTGCAATTTAATCTCCATTATGAGGCATTGAGAGGGTAAAGCTGGATCTGACCATGGTGTTTGGATACAGGGTCTTTGGGAGGTGACTGGGATGAGATAAGATTCTTGGGAGGAGCCACCATGACTGACTGCAACTCTGGAAGAGAAGAAACCAGAGAGACCCCTGCAGGTGCACTCCCCATGTCTCAGCACGTGATGCCCTGCACTCCCTGGGCCTTGCCAGCAAAAAGACCAGCAGGCCCTTGTCCACAGCTGTGAGCCGAAATAAACCCCTTTCCTTCGGAAGGGCCCAGGCTCTAGCATTTCACTGCAGCGGTGACAAGCGGCCTAGCACGTCATCTCCTGAGGACTGAGCTGTCAGAGCCGAGCCGGCTTTCTCAGACCACTCCTGTTGCAAGCTGGGTCCTCCGGGACACAGATCCTGGGTCAGGGTCGAGAGTGTGAGAGTTTGCTGGGAAGTGGTATCTGCAGGTGGGGAAGGGAGCACGCGGGGTGGGAGGGGGAGCCCTCCCCCATCACGGGGAGACCGACACAGTCTCTACCGAGGTACCGGGAGCGCTGAGCACATGCTGTAGGTGGGATGAGTACGCCATGGGCAGGAGTGGGCGGGCTCTTGTCCCCCCCCTCCCCCGGCCTTGCTCAGCCCCAGGACAGGGACGTCCCTGAGCAGAGGGCTCGGAAGCAGGGCCAACCCTGGAAGAACAGCCCAGAGGCTGCTAAGAGCCAGGTTGCTGCACAGCAGATCTGTTCTTGAAGCAGCACCTGAGGCCGGCGTCTCCCTGTCCGCGACCCGGGCGCCTTTCTCTCCTGGCAGAGGCGAGGCGCAGGTCCGGCCACATGAGCACATTCCAAGCCCCTGCTTGCATCGCGTCTGCTAACCCCAGGTGGGCAGCAACCGGTCAGGGTCAGGTGGCCCAGCCCCCCGGGAAGGGTCACAGAAACACACCCAAACCCACCATGGGGCTTAGCAAGGGTGGAAGAGTTCCAGGCATGGGAAGAATCGGGACCACATATCAGGTCCACTCGGGATAAAGGCCCTTTGGAAAGTGCTGGGCACTGGCCTCACGGGGTTACTATTGTGACCGCATGGCCAGGGGCCCAGCTGTGCTAGGCCTAGGAGTGCCACAGACACCCATGAGGAGGGGCAAGCTCTTGTAGATCGGGTTTGCTACCTGGAAGTCACAGCTGCAGTTTGGGCATGGAAAAAGCCCAGTGGACACAAACCCACAGCCGTGTCGACCACCCAAGACTGCTGCCACGCAGACTGGGGCTGGCTGCGAGGATCGACAGCAGCGTGGGGCGCCGGCCTAGCTTCTCAGATGAACCGAACGCCCTGAGTTCCGGCTTCTTCCCCAGGGGAAGCCCATGCCCTCCGCTTAGTGCTGGCGCCTGGCCATTCTCCCGGCACTCATCCGGGTGGAGCCTGGAAGCTCCGCCTCTCCCAGCGGCTCCTCGGCTCGGCCCTGGCCCTGCCCCGAGCGCTCCAGGGAGGATGGAAGCTTCAGCGCCGCCCCAGGGCAGGAGGTGCCGCCCGGAGACCCTGGGGAAGCTTTTCCCCAGCGTCTGCTTCCTCGGCTGCCTGGTCACCTACGCGCTGCTGGGAGCTGTGCTCTTCTCGGCCATCGAGGGCCACCCGGTGCTGGGGGCGCCGGACAACCGGGAGTTTGAGGAGTTCCTGGAGACGCTCTATGGCATCTTGGACTGCAACAGAACAGGTAGGAGCGTCACCTGCCCAGGGCAGGCCTTTTCCCCGGTCGAGAGCAGAGGCCGCCCTGCTAGAGGCTGAGGCTGAGGCTGGGAGCTGCCTGCTGGTGTCCTCCCCTTTCCTGGGTGGATGGCTTTAGGCCAGTTCTCTCTGCACCTCAGTTTTCTCATCTGGGAAATGGGGAGAATGAGAACCCCTCAGGGGTGCAGTGAAGAATGCAGGAAAGGCACTGAGCCCCCAGCTTCATGATGCCTCCACCAGAGGGGAAACTGAGGCGCAGAAACCTCTTCCCCAAAGGAAGCTTGCAGAGATGCATTTCACAGAGCAAGCTGAAACACGAGGGGGCACTGAAACAGAAGGATAGGACAAACCAGGCTGTAAGAGTCAGGGGAAGACAGGGGTAGGGAGTCCCCAAGCTGCCCGGTCCAGTGGGGCCCCAGCTGCCTGCCCAGGGCTCCTCCCAGAAGCTACCCCTTGCTTTGCTCCTGGGGACTAGAAGGTCAAGGCAGGCAGTCTTCTGCGGTAGAGGGGCTACTCCCTGCACCCGGCCAGACAGATGCAGGTCTGCTCAGAAGTCCTAGGAAACACGTCCGTCACTACCCAGTTGCTAAGAGCCATCACATCTGGGTCGCCAGCAAGTTCCAGGCTCTCCCAAGCAGCCCACACATGACAGTCATCCAAGCAGCTTGTGTAGAATACACCGGCTCCTCCCCACCTCTCCTTACCCAGGCTCTCCAGGGCTGAGCTGGGCATCTGATATTTTCTGGCTCATTCCAGTGCACAGCAAGGTGAGGAAACCCAGGGCTGGTTCAGCCCCGTTGTGCACCGGGTTCACCAGAGGTGGTTAGAGGAGACCCTTGGGGCCCCCTTTTGCACATCATCTCATTTAACCCTCTGAAGGCGGGTATGCCTTGTCTTCCTTTTACAGACTAGGGAACAGAGGCAGGGGGAGGTTAGGGAACTTGCCCCCACGTCCACACTAGCAAATGGAGCCGGGGATTCAACCCCAGGCATTTGGGCTCCAGGGTCTGATCTTTCAGCACCATGTCCTGCTGCCTGCCCCCCACCCCCATGCCCCCCAAGAAGGAAGCTGATGCTGAGAACAGACCTCAGAGGCTGGGGAGGATCAGAGCCGGGTCTACTCAGCAGGTGTCCAACTTCCAGGCTGGTGCCATTCAAACGAATAGAGACTTGCACTGGGAGCTGGCTTGGTGCCATCCTCCCCCACTGTGCCCCTGTCTGATGGGTGGCTTCTGGGGACAGGCTCACCAGCTGCTGAGGCCAACAGAAGCACTTAGGAATCTGAGAAACCAGGGTCCCCAGGCACTCTGTCGGCCCTGGACCAGTGTTCTGGGAGTCAAGGCTTGGGAGCTATGGAGGAGAAATCACACACAGCCAGCCCAGTGTGATGAGCCTCGCCATCCCTGTAAAGAGCTCCCACAGTGGCACCATTGGACCCCATGTGTCAGTTGCATTTCTTGAAAGATTTTTTGCTTTTGATTTGCAAGAGTGCCACAAGATAGTGCAAGAGTGGTCATCCCCCTTGGAAAGGTGAGAGAAGCGGAGGTTCAGAGAGCTAAGATGTCTCCCCAAGTCTGGCATAGCTCAGGCCTGGCACCCACGGACCTCTGCTAGGCTCTCTGCCTGCGGGGCCATGTGTCTGCCTCACACCACAGGGATCAGGTGCAGGATCTAAGCCACAAGATCATTTTATTTTATTTTATTATTATTTTTTGACCGGCAGAGTGGACAGTGAGAGAGAGAGAGAGAGAGAGAAAGGTCTTCCTTTGCCGTTGGTTCACCCTCCAATGGCCGCAGCAGCCAGCGCGCTGTGGCCGGCGCACCATGCTGATCTGAAGCCAGGAGCCAGGTGCTTCTCCTGTTCTCCCATGGGGTGCAGGGCCCAAGCACTTGGGCCATCCTCCACTGCACTCCCGGGCCACAGCAGAGAGCTGGCCTGGAAGAGGGGCAACCGGGACAGAATCCGGTACCCCAACCGGGACTAGAACCCGGTGTGCCAGCGCCGCAAGGCGGAGGATTAGCCTATTGAGCCGCGGTGCCGGCCTTACAAGATCATTTTAAAGGCAGGCTCCGAGGATCAAGCTGCGGTGTCAATGGGGCCACGGGGTGGGGACTGCTTGTCCTGGGAGATGACCCTGTCCGCTGGAAGATGAGCCCCTCCCTCACTGTGCTCTCTCCTCCTCCAGCGGTGGAAGGCAGGAAGGAGGCCGTGCGGGTGCACCTGCAGCAGCTGAAACCACAGTGGTTTCATGGGCCGGCCGACTGGACGTTCCCCAGCGCGCTGTTTTTTTGCTGCACTGTGTTCAGCACCGTGGGTGAGTGCGAGGGCGAGGGCAAGGGGAGGCCTGGGGAAGGGTGGAGAGCGGGGAGGCTGGGGCCCTCGGGTAGCGATGCTGGGACACTCATTTAATAGGAGGTGAGGTGTTGGCAGCGTGCCTACCCCAGCCCAGCCTCCTAGGCCTGGGCAGGCACCGTGAGCAGGGTTGCCATGGGCCCTGAGGTTCCTCTGGGAGAATTACATGAGCGTCCTTCCTCCTCTCAGGTGGGTGCCGCACCTGGCTCAGCCCAGTTGGTTTGGGGACAGGGGAGGGTTTCCCGGAAGTGGCATTGGAGCTGGCGTCTGAGGATCTCAGGGATTCACCCCGCAAAGATGGGCGAGAGAGTCTCCAGGTGGGGAAAGCCTCCAGGCCAAACCCCCCCGGGGCTCAGAGGCCCCTTGGAGGCAAAGCCAAGTGGGTGGGCGGAGTCAGGCCTCCTGGGCTGGAGGATGGGGCTGGTCTTGCACTGGGCCAGCAAGCGGATGCTCCAGGTTGGGCTGCCCACCCTGGGCTTCCCTTCAGGGCGTGCAGCAGGTGGGCCAGGATGCAGGGGTCTGAGCCAGGCCTGGTGGGAACCGCCTCTGCCGGGGCAGGGGTCACAGAGAGTTGGGGAGGTGGAGCTGCCCCCAGCCTCCGAACAGGAGCTCTTGGGTGTGACCATGCCCCAGCCACCACCTCTCTGGGCCAGCCAGAAAGATTGGGACCTCTCTCTCCATCCCAGAGGGGCCGCAGAGCTGGGGCTGCAGCTGGCCCTGTGGCCTCTCATGTTTGGGGTGGTGGTGAGCCTGGGACCCCCCTCTTTTTTTAAAAGATTTATTTTATTTGTTTGAAAGACAGAGTTACAGAGAGGCAGAGGTAGAGAGAGAGAGAGAGTCTTCCATCTGATGGTTCACTCTCGAATTGGCTGCAATGGCTGGAGCTGTGCCAATCTGAAGCCAGGAGCCAGGAGCTTCTTCTAGGTCTCCCACATGGGTGCAGGGGCCCAAGGACTTGGGCCATCTTCCACTGCTTTCCCAGACCATAGCAGAGAGCTGGATCGGAGGAGGAGCAGCCGGGACTAGAACCGGCACCCATATGGGATGCTGGCGCTTCAGGCCAGGGTGTTAACTTGCTGAGCCGTAGCGCTGGCCCCGGGACCCCCACCCTTAAGCATGGTAGGTCCCCAGCCTCTTGGGGGACACTGAGGGTCAGAGGCTGACTTCCTGTAAAAGCAGCAGCCAGGAAGCCCGCTACCCCCCGCTGCAACCAGCAGAACAGCCAAGCCAGCTGGCTTGCAAGTTCAGGGAAACGTGCCGCCCAGGGGTCTGGGGGGAGGACAGCTGTGGGGCCGCAGCTCGGCTGTGGCACTGAACACGGGGCTTCTCCATCCTCCTGCTCAGACAGGGTCACGAGAGGCCACCGAGGCCCATGCCCCACCTGACCGTAATGGCCTCGGGCACAGACAGGACGCCTGTTCCTTCCACAGGCGGGCAGCCATCAGCCAGGCACTCTTCCCAGAAGCCCCCACTGGGCCTCCTAGCCACGCCCAAGCTGGGAGCCTGCAAGGGGCTGGACCACACTGGAGCTCCAGAGAGAGCCCCTGCCCCCGTGCCCTCAGGGTTCCTCTTCTTCAAGGGGATGTAGATGTTGGCAGGGCCAGGCAACAGGCAGGAAGAGAGCTCATCACCCAGCAGGTGCCCCATACGGGCACCTGAGCTCAGGGTGATGGGGCTCAAGTGACAGGGCTGAGAGGGGAGTCGGATAGAGCCAGCAAGGCGGGGGCAGGGCTTCGGTCCAGCTCCACTGCTGGGCCTCCAGGGGCAGCTAGCCCGGCTTCTCAGACACCTCTCCGCTGGATAATTCTAGGGTGTGGGTGGGCTGGCCTATCCATTGTGATTTTTAAAAAGGATTTATTTATTTTATTTGAAAGGCAGATGACAGAGAGGCTAAGGCCGGGAGAGAGAGAAACAGAGAGGGAGAGGGAGAGGGTAAGGGAGAGAGGGAGAGAGGGAGAGAGAGACAGAGAGAGAGAGAGAGAATCTTCCATTTGCTGGTTCACTCCGCGATGGCCAGAGCTGGGCTGATCTGAAGCCAGGAGTCAGGAACTCCATCGAGGTCTCCCACATGGGTGCAGGGACCCAAGCACTTGGGCCATCTTCTACTGCTTTCCCAGGCACATCAGCAGGGAGCTGGATTGGAAGTACAACAGCCAGGACTTGAAATGATGCCCATGTGGAATGCTGGCACTGCAGGCGGGGGCTTTAACCCACTATGCCATGATTTCTTAAAAAATTATGTTGAGGGCCAGTGCCGTGGCTCACTAGGCTAATCCTCTGCCTGTGGCGCCGGTACTCCGGGTTCTAGTCCTGGTTGGGGCGCTGATTCTGTCCCGGTTGCTCCTCTTCCAGTCCAGCTCTCTGCTGTGGCCCAGGAAGGAAGTGGAGGATGGCCCAAGTGCACCCTAAGGGAGACCAGGAGGAAGCACCTGGCTCCTGGCTTCGGATCGGCACAGCGTGCCGGCTGTAGCGGTCATTTGGGGGGTGAACCGATGGAAGGAAGACCTTTCTCTCTGTCTCTCTCTCTCACTGTCTAACTCTGCCTGTCAAAAGAAAAAAATGTTGAGAGGCACAGAAACAAAGAGACAGGAAAAGAGAGAAGGTCCCCATCTGCAGGTGCACTCCTGAATTCCTGCAGTAGCCAGGGCTGGGCTGGGCTGAAGCTGGGAGCAGGGAACTCAACCCAGGTCTCCCGTGGGGAAGGTGGGGACCCCAGTGCTTGAGCCATCACTGCTGCCTCCCAGGGGGCTGCATTTGCAGGAAGCTGATGTCAGAAACTGGAGGGGGTGCAAGCTCAGGCCCCCTGACGTGAGATGAGGGTGTCCTGGGGGCCAGGCCAAATGTCCACCCCCAACTCCACCCCCGAATACGATGTTGAGCGGCATGCTGGTCTCCACACACGGAATCAGATTACCTCTTACCACCCCCACCAGAAGTGTCTCCAGACTTTGCCAAAGTTCTGTTCCCCCGAGACGCTGATCCATTGCAAAGGATCCGGACCTGTAGCTTTGACATCACTGCGGAACTTGTCAGAAATGCAAGTTCATTCTCAAGCCCCATCCTAGACCTCCCTACCCCACCGAGCCAGAAACCGTGGAGGCGGGGCCACAGGGTTCTGATGCGGGCTGGTGTGTGCGAAGTACCAGGCCCAGGCACAGGTTCTCAGCGTGGCTGCACATCGGACTCACCCGGATGTCTTTTCCAGGTGCCTACGCCCGGACTCTGGCCCAGGCCACGAGAGCCAGAGTCTCCAAGGCCAGGCCCGGGCGGCAGCGGCTGCAGGCGCCTCCAGGTGGTTTTACTGGAACTCCAGCCTGTGAGACGCTGGTCTAATGGAAACGCATTAGCTCCCCTCAGGACGGCCAGGCTGCACTCCCCATCGTCCAGGGCAATTAAGACCTCAGGCCACGCAGTAATTACAGCTGGAAGGGGATATCGGAGGATGCTCCGATGGTTGCCTCCTGCCCTCATCTCCCAGTCACCTGAAATGCACGTGGCCTTGGTGCTAAAGGGATGCCCGACAGGTGTGAGGCCCCTTAACGACCCTCCCCCCCCAACTGCTTACTCCCTGCCCTGGTCAATCCCAACCTGGTCAGCTGCTGTCAAGGAGAAAGGAAAGTGCACACACTATTAATTCCTCACCGGCTAGGGGCAGTGAGCAGTGAGCAGATCGGGTCGGGACACGCAGATGCATTACGGGAGATGAAAGGACTTTCCACTGTGTGCATCGGCATTCGGGAACTGGGGTGGGTGTGTTCTTCCTGACACAGGGGCTGTGTGCTCGGAGACTTGCTTCCACGGTGCATTTCCTGGCCTGAGCCAGGCGCAGCTTTTGGCTGCAAACACAGCTCACCCACCCTTCCAAGGAGAGCGTGGGGTTGCGCATGCGTGTGGGGAAGGTCTTGGGAGGGCGAAGCAAGTCTTGCTGGCTCTGGGCTGTGTGGCCCTCAGCACATCACCAGACTTCTCTGTTGCTTATCCATTAAAAGTGGAAAACAGCTGAGGTTGCCAGCTTAGGAGTTTTGCTGTGCAGATTTTGACTCTAAGGTACTGTACAAGTTCTGCAAAAAAAGCATTATATTCTATAAAAAGATTTTATTTATTTATAAAGCAGAATAACAGAGAGATCTTCCATCTGCTGGTTCACTCCCCAAATGCCCACGATAGCAGAGCTGGGCTTGGTCAAAGCCAGGAGCCAGGAGCTGTATCTGGGTCTCAGGCCACCACCTGCCGCCTACGGGAAGCTGGGACAGAAGAGGAGACAGGATTCCATCCCGGGCACTCTGATAGGGGACGCGGGCACCCTGGGTGGCAACCGAACCCACTGCACAACACCTGCCCCACTCTCAAGAGAAATCCGACTGGGCCCCTGGCCTGGAGGCTGGGGGGGTTACTAGTTCCTATTGGCTGGGTGGGAGGGGGCCTCTCCTGACTTTCCCTGTGGGGACACAGAAACAGGGGAGCTTGCGTGTGTTCTCAGAAGTGGGGAGGACACACTGCAGGTGGGTGCTGCTGGCAGCCGCTATGTTTTAGAGGGCTGGGGGTCCCTGCTGAACCCCTCGGGGCCCTTGCGCCCCCAGGAGCAGTTCCAGCACCCTCTGGAGAGCACTGACATCTGCCAGTCCCTCCTCAGATCCTTCAACTTCAACCCCGCCCACCAGTGACTGGCACACAGTAGGAGCTCAATCAATACACTCATTCAGTCAACATCTCGTTACCCGTGTGCCAGGCACCATGCGAGGCACTGAGGGGTCCAGGGACAAAACAGACAAAAGTCTCGTGATGGTGAGATGGACAGCAATCAAGTGCACACAGTAGGTCGGATGGTTATGGGAGTTAGAGGCAGCCAGCTAGGAGAGGATGAGTCTAGAGTGTGAAATGGGGAGGGAGTGGCCTGGAAATATCCCCCTGAAAAGATGGCATCCAAACCAAAGACTGAAGGTGGTGGAGCAGTCAGCCGTGGGGCTCTGTGGACTCTGCGGAGTAGGAACCTTCTAGGCAAAGTGAAGAATCAGTGCAAAGGTCCTGGGGCAGGGCCCGCCTGGCTTGTTGGAGCAGGACGCAGGACGGTGTGGCTTGGGAGGGTGGGACAGGAAGTTGGGGTACAGGGTCTCACATGCATTGTGAAGACTGGATTTTATCTGGCATGAGATGGGAACCTGCAGAGGGTTCCAGTCAGCTTTGATTGAAGGGGATTATTCATCTGAAACAAGAGAACGAATTAATGAGTGAACCAAGAACACGGCACTGGTGTGGTCACGGAGCTGGGCTGCTCAGCTGCGCTTCGCTCCCAGGTCCCCAGGAGCCTAGAGTTGGTTTTAGATGTGGTGGATGCAACATGGATCCGGCCAGAGCCACAGCCGGGCAGTTCCCGCTCCGCTGTTCTCCTACAGCAGCTCAGGCTGCGCCTGGCCCCCCGCCCCCAGGAAAGGCGCAGGAAGACATCACCGACGACACCTCCTGTCTGTGGTCCAGAAAGCCGAGCGCTCCTCCTAACAGCTGGACTCTCCACCCTGGACCCGGGGCCTGGCATTCCTTCCCCTCTTGTGCACAGGGGCGCCAAGTGATAAAGCCCCTTGCCCCAGATCATGCAAGGTCACGGTATGTGAGCCACTGAGTGAGGGCTTTGCATGATTCAGGTCTGATCCCAGGGCACCCGTTCCCAGCCACCCGGATGCACTGCCTGTCCTCTATGATGGCTGTGGATTCCGTGAGCAATCAAAGAATGGACCCAGTGATCCGGGTTCGGGGCTGCCTGCTCTCGCCTCCATCCCCAACTCCGTCCTGGCCTCCCCAGGGTCTCCAGTCTCCCACCCCATCCTGCTGAGACCCCTTGTGACGTCATGGAGGCGTCTGCAGGGCCCTGCTCCTTGGGAGGCTCCTGGGGGCAGAGGCTCCTTCCTGGGCCCCTCCAGCCGCAGTAGCCCCTGTTTCTTGCCTGGTGACCCCATCGGGCTGGTCTCTGCCTCCGAGGCCGGAGGGCTGCCTCATGTTCTCCGTGTGGGAGATCTCCCTCCGCCTTCCCTGCAGGGCGCGGATGACGGCTCGTGGGGCCCACACTGGCGGTGCAGGATAATCACCTCCTCTCAGAGGCCCTTCTAGATTGCGGTTGCTTTTGGGGGGCAGTGCCATTTTGCACCTGCCATGCTGATAAAGGCAGCTCCCCCACCCATCTGGCACCTGAGCCCCTGGACCCTGCCTACCTCCCTGGACACTGACCCCACCCACGGGCCTTTGCTTGGTGCCCTCAGCCAAGCTGACAGCCACACCCTGGGTGACCTTGGTGACGAATTAGAGGGTAACATCCCTTCTAGGCAGACACAGTCCTGTGTCCTGAGCCCTGAGCTCCTGGCTTGGTAAATACACCTCAGGCTAGATTTTAGCTCCTCGACGAACGTGCAGTGCACAACCTGCCCTCCCACCATGGGAATGGCCCCTCCTTAAACCTGTCACAGGGCCTTTGTGCCTGTGGCTGCTTCTCTCTTTACCTGATTAATTCTTCATCCCCCTCCCAACCTCAGCTGCTGGTGAGTCACTGCACCAGCAAACGTTCCCGGAGCCTAAATCCAGGCTGGGTACCTTTGTTCTAATCACTCACAGAACGGTCTACTCTTACTGTGGCTGATTTCCACTTGTAACCACATACTCACTAGTGTGGCTATTTGGCTAGATGGATCCCATCTCTACTTTGCTCAGCATGGTGACACCAGTGCATGCAGTAAGCACTTAATACATACTCATCAAACAAATGAATGCACATGTGGCCTGAGTGGCCATGGAGCGACCTGGGACAGAACCCATCCATCGGCTCCCCCCTTCCCTGGTGGGGTGGGCACCCCAATGCCTCAAGGCCCTGGAGGGCAGCGCTTCAGGCTGGAGCTTACTGTGCGCAGCTTCGGTCCTGGAGGGGCGGGGGCTCAGCCAGCCGGGGCATGGGCCGCACATTAATTTGCATAACTGGGCTGAGTTTTTCTGTATTACTCGTCCTCATGACCCTGGCATTTCAACACTGGCACTGAGCACAAGAGCTCTTTCTTCTGCCTGTTGAAGTCTCGGGAGCTCGGCCAGCCCGGAAGTCTCTACTCCTGCCCCTTTGGGGTGTGAGGGTGGAGCTGGGGCGGGGCGGAAGGAGGGGCCCCTCCCTCTTCTTGGAGGACTTGGTCTGACTGGCTCATGGGCCCCGCCCTGGGCTGCACTACGCTGCACTCCCAGCCCCGCCCCTTGTCACACGGATGCTGTAGCTCTGCGCTTCAGTCTCTCCACCAGTGAAGGCTGCTTGGTTCCCACCTGTGAAGGCTGCTTGGTTCTCAGTCCACAGAGGTGCTGAGGGAGCAGCCCCGTCAGCCCTCAGCGCCATCACGTACCCACGTACCCACGGCACGGCAGGTGCTCCCCCAGCTGGTGTGTATGTGAGTAGGGACGGGCATCCCTGCTTTATAGCTAAGAAGCCTGGAAGTAGGACAGGCATTTGGCATGGCAATTAAGATGCCACCCCGGACACCTGTGTCCCAGGCGGTGGTGGCGGGGTGGGGGGGGGGGGCCGGGTCAGAGTCCTGGCTTCTCACCCTGAAGAGGAGCGGCCCCTCCCGCAGCAGGCACGCGGACAACACTTCCCGACCTCTGCTTCCAGCCCCATGTGTAAACAGCACGCCAAGGAGGGGCCAGGACAGAGGTCTCTTTAGAGATTTTTTTTTGGGGGGGGGAGCAGACCACGCCCCAGCCTCGGTCTTGTTTCTCAGGTTACAGTCGCATCTTCCCGGTCACCAGGCTGGGCAAGTACCTGTGCATGCTCTACGCCCTCTTCGGCATCCCGCTGATGTTCCTGGTCCTCACCGACATCGGCGACATCCTGGCAGCCCTGCTATCCGCATCTTACGCTCGGCTCCGGAAACTGCCTTTCCTCGCCCCCCACCCCTCCAAGTGGTGCTCGCGACCATCACCACCGCCGGGGAGACAGCCAGAGGCCACGCGGGGAGGGGACGCCGCCGCAGGCCCGCAGATCGTCATCAGCGCGGAGGAGCCCCCGTACCCCAAGCCTGGCCGGTGTCCCGCGCCCGCAAGCTGCAACACGGAGCTGTTCGAGAGACTTCTCACGCGGGAGAAACAGAACAGCCTACAGCTGCCACCACGGGCCGTGGAGAGGAGCAGCTCGTGCCCCGAGCTGGCCATGGGGCGCTTCTCCTACTCCATCATCAGTAACCTGGATGAGGTGGGGCGGCAGGTGGAGACCTTGGACGTGCCCCTGCCCGTCGTCGGCCTGGTTGTGTTTGCCTACATTTCCTGTGCGGCGGCCATCCTCCCGTTCTGGGAGACGAAGCTGGACTTCGAGAACGCCTTCTACTTCTGCTTTGTCACCCTGACCACCATCGGGTTTGCGGACACAGATCTGGAACACCCTCACTTCTTTCTCTTCTTCTCGCTCTACATCCTCGTGGGCATGGAGATCCTGTGCATTGCCTTCAAGCTGGTGCAGACCAGGCTGGTGCACGCCTACAAGAGCCTCCTGCTCTTCTTCGCCAAGGGGAAGTTCGACGACCTCGTGCGAAAGTGAAGGCTCCCGGGCTGAGCTGGGTTCTGGGCCCTGCCTTCCGGGGCAGAGTGGCCAGAACTGGTGGCGCTAAGTAGCCTGTCACCTGAGACCTCGGGGTGCGGAGACACATCCATGGGGTGGGGTGGGGGGGCTTCGCTGAGTCTTGAGGTCCCGCAGAATGCACTGACCTGCTCTCCTGGTAGGATATAAGGAAAACAAAACAAAACAAAACAAAACAAAACAAAAAAACCCTCTCACCACCCTCTGAAGTCCAGTTAATTCCCCTGTCTGCATTTTTAAAAAGGCACACCCCGTATCCAGACGAAACAGTCTCTGGGTGCCACTGGTTTCCTTGTGACATGAGAAAAAAGTCACCCTCGCTCCTGGGATTTGTCCTTCCAGCTACAGTCGATGTCTCCCCGAGTTACTCCCTGTTCCCTTCTGTGAGCAAACGGCTGCACTAATGCACGCACGAGCAGCCCGGCCTCGGCCTGGGGGAGCGCACGGATGCCACCCGAGGTCACAGCGGCCTGGGTACCTCCTGCTCGCCCGTCTCCCCTTACATGGCCTGGGGGTGGCGCCTCCAGAACGAGCTGCGCTGGGCACGAGTTGACACGTAGGTGGACGGTTGGTTTCTGAAAGGGTTGGCGTGCACTGGGTGGACGTACACCTGAGCTGTTCATGGATGGGGTGGCACTGGGTGGGCAGCTCGGGGTCGCTGTCCCCGCACGCCCTGGCACCCCAGCACCATCTGCCTGAAGACTCTTTCTGCTTTACAACATGGGCACAACCAGGGCCACACAGAAGCGCCCAGGAGTTGGCATTTTGGGAAACAGTCTTCAAGCAATGACTGGCGAGAGCCCGCCTTCCCTCCCTGCCCGTGGCTGCCTGGGGCACTTCCCCCGCCGGCTCCCACTCTGCGTCAGCCTCCCTCAGGTCTGTGCCATTTCTCAGCTCCCCTGCTGGGGCTTCCCAAGACCACCCTGCAGAGAGCCCACTCGCGCCCACATCCTCATCTCGGGGACACACACATACACACACACACACACACACACACACACACACACCTGCACCTGTCTTACCAGTTCCCTGGTGGGTTTTCAGAAATGTCCAGGACGAGGTCTGAGTTCACAGGGAGAATCTTGCAAAATCCACCCGTGTCCTGTGATTCCTGGGGAACTGGTCAACTCTGCTATGGGTGTTGCGTGAGCATGGGAGAACCAAGGAGAGGCTGGGAGGCCCAGGGGTGGGAAGAAGGCCAGCACCTGGCTTTTGAGGTTTTTCTGTTCTGTCCTAGGTCCTGGCCAAGGCCCAGGGAGACCTCGGAGGGTTCTTGGGTCTCCCTTTCTGGATCTTCCCGGCCTTCCCCACAGCTGTTGGACCTTCTGCCCCTCACCCCTTGAAGACAAGGCAATGGATGAGGTGCGAGTGAGATCCAGGGAAGACAGAGAGCCCCGTAGCTGCATCACAGGTGGCAGTCCCCAAACTCACATTTGCCCCGAATCTGTGGTTCATGCGTCGCTCAGTCTAAAAAGCAGTGTCCTGCCCCCACGAGCCCGGTCCTGGGCCTGCGGCGGGCTCAGGCTCCTCGTCCTGTGTCCCCAGGTGCTGTGGCATTGGAGCCCACCTGGACCCCACCGTCCACCAAGACCGGTGCACTTGGGTGCAGGGGTGAGGACAGCCCTGCTGTGGGTGCCCGTTGCTCGCGTGACTCACTGCGTGGGAGTGTTCCTGCTGGCCACTGGCCATGCGAGGCTGCCCAACCAGGCCCATGGAGCTCTGTGTGGAAGAGTCAGCTGCACGGCTGAGGTCTCAGAGCTGGAGTGGGGGCTCCTGGTGCATACGTTCCACACGCACAGACCCCATGCCGCTTCCTCTCGTAAGGGCCCCCGTGACCCCATCTAAACCTAATCACCCCAAGGCCCCAGCCCCACATCCCAACACAGGAATTTGGAGGGACCATTCAGTCCCCACAGCACCCTGGGACTCAGCCGTCATTGGTCTGGGGGGTCCCCTGGGCACTGAGATTCTATTATTTGTTTGAAAGGCAGAGTTAGACAGAGAGATGCTCCATCCGCTGGTTTACTTCCCAGATGGCTGCAACAGCCTGGCCCAGCCAAAGCCACGGGCCTTTCTGGGTCTCCCACATGGGTGCAGGGGCCCAAGGACCTGGGCCATCCCCCACTGCCTTCCCAGGCCACAGCGGAGAGCTGGGCTGGAAGTAGAGTAGCCGGGTCTTGAACCGGCGCCCACATGGGACAGCTCAACCCATTGAGCCACAGCGCCGGCCCCTGGTGCTGGGGTTTTTAAAAGGTCCCAGGGGACTGGCGTGGCGCTCTGAGTTGAGAAACAGGGCACGGGCTGCTCGCTGGGCCTGCAGCGCCCCTCTTCCTTGTGGGGTGGATGAGGTGGGGCCTCCTCAGCGAAGCCCCTGTGTCACCTCTCTGGGTGGAGTCCCTGGCTCCCGGAAGTGGCTGCCCTTGTCGTCTCTGCCAGCGGAGTCCGTCCCCTGCCTCCCTCTGCTTGTAACCTAGGATCCTAAGCCAACTCTGAGCTGCACAGATACAGGGAGCGTGTGTTTTCCCAGCGTCTGCCGGCCACCTGTGGAAGAACTCCGGGGGGACCTCAGGTGCACACGGGGCCAAGGGAGCAGCCGGCCCTGATGACACACGCGCCACGGGCCAGGCCCCGCGCCGAGCCCCTCATGGGCACCATCTCACCCATGTTACAGGTGATGAAACTGAGGCCCAAGGTCTCAGGACTAGCGATTTATGGGGCCAGGATTCACGGCCGGGTCTGACCAGACGTGGATGGGCAGCACCAGCGCGCCCGGAACTCGTCAGAATGAGATTTGCGCAGGCAGAGCCGAGGTCTCACAGCCCTGCGGGTGATGGTGGTGTTGCCTTTAAACTGATTCTGAGACGCACAGCTGGAAGGGGTCCGCTCGCAGCTTCCCCAAGCTGGACTGCAGGAGGACAGCGCGTGGGCAGGGGGCGGAGGAGATGGTGAGGGCACAAGGCCGCCCGCAGGCTGGACCCCCCCACCGCCTCCGTCCCTGCCCCCCCCCCGGGGGGGGAGAGTGACGTCACTCTGCAGCTGCACGCTTCTCCTGGAGTTCAGGCGAGGCTGCTTCCTGCCTGGCCGGGCCTCACCCGGGGAACCCAAGCCCAGGCCGGCGGGTCTCAGCGGGGCCACAGCCCCACCCTGGGAATTCGGGGGGCCTGGAAGTTGCCTCGATTGCTCTAGTCTCGGGCAGCGAGGGCATTAGGGTGTCACCTGCGGCTTCCACCTCCCGCACCTGAACCAAAACCCGTGGTGGCCGCGCGGGCCTAGGCTGGAGGGGTGGTGTCGCGCCGTCCAGGTGTCCACCAGCCTCTGCGCGTGGGAGGGTGAGTGGCCCTCGAAGTTCCAGGATGCAGGTGATTCCATCCCACCAAGGAGGTGAGGCGCGGCTGAGGGGGGGCGCTCCGGCAGGCCCAATCCCCAGGGGCTGAGAGGGCAGGCGCGGTCAAGGGCGAGGCCGCGGGTCCCGCCGGGTAAGTGGGGACTAGGCACTCAAGGGGTTGTTGGAGGAACCCCAGTCCTGCGGCCCGCAACTCGGGTCGGTGGCGCGGCCGGGCTGCGCTTCCGCGAGGGGCCAGCAGGTGGCGCCGCCAGACCGCGCGGGGCCCGCGCTTCGGGGCCAGCAGGTGGCGCCTCCGGGCTTCTCCCGCCGCATCTGCGGGGACAGCGCCGTCGGGGGTGGGCATCTCCCGCCAGCATCTCCTTGTCCCCGGCAAGGGCGCTTCGGAGCTCTGTCCCCTGTGCCTGAAAGTACAAGTCCTGCCCGGCTCGTCTCAGGGCTGGACAAGTTTCCTCTTGGGTCACGGGGGCTTGGCAGGTGCTGTGCTGTCAATCATCCCTCCGATGGCTCCGCCCCCGCCCCCGGCTACTTTCAAGGTCCCCCAGCAGCCTCGCTTGCAGGAGATACCCCGGGGGGCGTCCGCGTCCCCGGAGACTCCCAGGAGGCCCAAGAAGGGCGGGGGCTTGGAGTGGCTCTGCTTCCTGGCGTTTTTCACCCGACCTGGAGCGAGGGGAGAGGCGGGCCAGGGGCAGGAAAGCCTTGGGGGGCGGGTGCTGGGACCCCAGGGAAACCTGCTGTGCCCCGTCCTGCGGGGTGACCTCGGACTGCGAGGCCCGGCCTGAGGGGAGGGGTTGGCCAGGACGGCCGCACTGGACTTTCCCAGCTGCTTCCAGACACGCGCGCACCCGCCCTTCCCCCGGGCTCCAACCCTAAGGTCCCGCCACAGCCGACAGGAGCCACAAAGTGGCTTTCCGCCCTGGGTCCACCAGGTGGGAGGGCCCCCACTGTGCCCGGTGTGCAGAGGGAAGGTGACTGGTGGAAGGGGCCAGGCCAGGCCGGCCCAGAAACTTCCACCGTGCGCACCTGCGGACCGAGAAGTGGTGTTGCCCGTGGTTAGAACCCCTGCCTGGGGAAACTGGCTGCCTGGCCAGCCTCGGGGACTTGTGGGATGGACGTGGACCTGCCGCGCACATCCGAGAGCTCTTGTGGAGATGGGAGGGGCTGCCGCGTGGGGAGTGCTGGAGCCCTGGCCCGGCCTTGCGGGCTCCTCCGAGGTGAGGAAGCCCACCTCCCCTCCACCAGCGCCTCGGTTCCAGGCCCTGCTCTGCTCCCGGTTCTCGCTTCCTGCTGCCGCACCCTGGGGGAGGCACTGGTGATGGCGCGTGTCCTTGGGTTCCTGTCACTCACCAGGGAGACCTGGATGGAGTTCCCTGCTCCTGGCCATCAAGGACGTTTGGGGAGTGAACCAGCAGATGGGGACTCTGTCATTTGCCTCGCAAAAGAAATTATAAATATTAACCCATCTCATCTGTCCCGACTGCTGCACTAGGCGGCAAGCAGTGGCGCCGTGCCACTCCCCCCAGCAGCCCCCACTGCTTGAGATGGCGAGAGCAAGCGCCTCCGGCTGGGGCTGCCATTGGGGCGCAGAGGGTTAAGCTGAGGCTTGTGATGCCGGCATCCCACATGGGCGCCGGTTCGAGTCCTGGCTGCTCCGCTACCGATCCAGCTCCCTGCTAATGTGCCTAGGGAGGCAGCAGATGATGGCCCAAGTGCTTGGGCTCCTGCACCCTTGTGGGAGACCTGGATGGGGCCCCAGGCTCCTGGCTTCAGCCCAGTCCAGACCTGGCCATTGTGGCCATGTGGGGAGTGAACCAGCACACAGAAGCTCGCTCTCTCTCTCTCTACCTCTCTCTGTCACCCTGTTTTTCAAATAAATCATTAAAAATAAAAATTCTCAGGCCCGATGGCTTTTGGCCTGGCCTGCAGGCCACTTCCAGTTTGACCCCTTCTGAGACTCCAGTCTTCCAGGCCCAGCGAGAATGGGCAGCCCCCCCCACCCCGGGCACACACTGGGCACACACACAGGTCTCCCCCACCCCCACCCCGCACACACAGGGCACACACACAGCCCCCCCGCTGGCACACACAGGGCATATACACAAGCCCCCCCGTTGGTACACACACAGGCCTCCCCCACCCTGGCACACACCAGCGGCTGCCTGCTCAGAGGCCAGGGTCCATGGACACCATTGTCCTTCCCAGCCTGTCTGTCACTTCCTGCTGGCTGCTCTGCCCCCGGACTCCCTCTCATCCACTTTGCTGCCCCTTCCGTGAGCCTGCGTGCTCTGAGCCTTGCACCCGGGACCCTTGGGTAATTAGCCATCTCGTGGCCGCCTCTGGTCTCAGCACCCAGCCATGCCCCCGACTTCTCCCCAGAGCTCCAAGTCCACCGCCCCAACCCAGCTCTACCCCGCCCCTCCAGGCCTGCACCCCACTCCCGGGGAGCGGCAGCCCCAGGCTCCACTTTGTCTGGAAGGCACGGGTGCCCACTAAGAGGCCCAGGCCTGAGTCCACCCCTGAGTTCCGGGGGAGCCAGTCCGTGCTTATTTGAGAAGCTCCCAGCTGACTGATCATTTTTTCATTCATCTTCTGCACCACAAGCTTTGGGCTGGTGCCCTCTGCGTGCCCAGCACCAGGGTTCCGCCCTCACGGAGTGAACAGCTGGCATCCAGGCACGCATCGGCTACTTGGGCACAGCCAGTCCAGGTGGTGACCTGCACCCCTCCCCCAACCCTGTCCTGGGGTGAAAATTCAGAGCAGCCAGGCTACCCTTGGTCCCTCTGCCCCCCCCCCCCCACTACAGCCCCTGTGTCCCAACCCAGCTCCGTGGAAGCCCAGCGCCCTCTGAGGGTTGAGTGGCCGGGGCAGCTCAGCAGTTGTCATGGTGACCGGTGTGCACGTCTGCTCAGGAGAGAACTTTGAAGTCGACTGGGATGTGAGGCGACAAAGGGCGTCTCCGTCTTGGATGCAAATTGTGGCTCCTTCCCTGCCTCCCTCCCCCCCCCCGCTGACGTCACTGTTGGCTTTTGTTCTTGCTGTCTAGACCAGAGAAAAACCCCTTCAAGGGCTGCTCATGCAAGTCCCTCTCTGGGGTCTGAGCTCCCGTAGTCTCGCTCAAAGGGAGGCAGAGATCATGGTGCCTCTGCCTCCTCCAGTATTCACCAGGCACCTACTCTGTGCTCAGCAGGACTGCGGTGAGTGCTGGAGACTCGCTGAGTGCTGGCACCACCTGGTCTCTGACCTTCTGAGGCGTGTGGGCAGGCCTGTGCCTCAGTCTCCCCAGAGTACAGCAGCGCTGACGGGACGCCAGAGTTTCCACGCAGTGTTTTCTGAAAGTCAGCGGGAAGAAGCCTGTCACCCACGCCTGCTTTGGCAGAAGCAACTTTGCTTTGCTCTGCTTTACACATTTGGCTCCCCTCAAACATTTTTCTCTTTTTAAAAAATTTATGTATTAGGACCGGTGCTGTGGCATAGTGGGTTAAGGCTCTGCCTGCAGTGCCAGCATCCCATATGGGAGCCAGTTCAAGTCCCGGCTGCTCCACTTCCGATCCAGCTCTCTGCTATGGCCTGGGAAAGCAGTAGAAGATGGCCCAAGTCCTTGGGCCCCTGCACCCATGTGGGAGACCTGGAAGAAGCTCCTGGCTCCTGGCTCCTGGCTCCTTGCTCCTGGCTTTGGATTGGCATAGCTCTGGCTGTTGTGGCCATTTGAGGAGTGAACCAGTGGATGGAATCTCTCTCAATCTCTCTCTCTTTTTCCCTCCCCCTACTCCCGGTGGAGCAGCCAGTGGCGCTGTCGGATCCCAGAGCAGCAAGTGTCGCTCTGTGGACAGAGGCCATCTCCAGCCTCGCGCAGCTGCTTTCTCCCTGGGCGACAGCAGGACACTGGGGTTGGGCGGGTTGAGGAAGCACTGGCCGGAATCCTGCCTTCCGTGTATCAGGGTCACCTCCCTCATGCCCTGGGCATCAGCGCTTCCCCCTCTACGAGAAGGTAACTCTCACCCCTCCTGCCCCGAATCAGATGGCAGGGTACGCGAACAGGAGCCGGGAGCCCCACAGCTGTCGGCTGTGAGAGGTGTGGGGTGTTTCCCACCTTGGCTACATCCTGGCCAGCTGTCCCCAGGCCCAGAGCCTGGGTCAGTGAATTCCTGAAGTTTCTAGGAGGATGCTGGCCAGAGCAAGGCCCATTCTGGCTCGTCTCCTCTCACCTCTGGGTCCTTGCCCATTCTTTCCTAGAGTGAGTGGGGCAGGCCCTGACTCAGCATGCAGCCCAGCCCAGGGTTCGCTGCCTCCTTGGGATGCCTCGCTGTCTGTGTGGTCTGGACACATACTTAAGACCTGCCTGTGCCATCGGATGTGCGCTCGCCGGCCTTCAGGGAGCACCTGCACCGGGGGCGTGGTGGTGAGCAGGTCGGTGGGCTTGCTGTGCCGGAGGTAACGGCGTCCTGGGGCCTGGCACTATCAGAGGGCAGTTATAACCGGACAGAAGCCCATGCCCAAGTCCACACAGCCCTGCCGTGCTCTGGGGGTGAGCAAGAGGCTTCCAGTAAGGGCTCAGGCATTAAGGCCCACATGTAGCGTCACCCAGACGGAACAGGCGCATTGGAGCTCAAGGGAGAAGCCAGCTCAGAACAAAGTGCCCAGGCAACTGGGGCTGTGTGTCTCGGGCAGGGCGCGCCCTGGAAGCTGGCACCGCCGATGCCCACCCAGCCCAGAAGGCCAGGAGCCAGCGGTCCTGCTGGAAGCGAGGCCATCCCGCAGGCCCTGGGCTTTGCGCTCCTGTCCTCCAGGGGCTCAGAGCCAGACAGGGCCAGGGAGGGCTCTGAGAGCTCCCTGTGACTTGGGCTGAGACAACCCAGGAGACACAGCCTCCTAGGGAAACACAGGGTTTACGTTCTTGCGTGGTGGGAGGTGCAGTTGGTAACAACCGCCACACTGTGCGCGCAGTCCTGGGATGCAGGTCCAGGCACTCCAGCACCATGGCCTGGAAGGCCTAGAAACAGCGGAGAGTTAGCCTCACGCTTCTGGAGGATGAAGTCCAAGATCGGGCTGCCAGCGTGGTCATGCTTCGCTGAGGGCCGTCTTCCTGGCTGCAGGTGAAGTTGCTGTCCCTGTCACCCATCACCGCCGCCCATCACCCAACCTGAACTGATCTGTGTGCATTTAGCATGGACACACACATGGCTTTTGGAGTACCTGTTTTTAAGTTTTCCTGAATTGAGTCATCCCAGACATGCTGCCCTGGGAGCTTTGTGTTCATGGCTGAATAATGCATCTTTGACATTTCTCCATGGTAAACACCGGGCCGCTGACTTCTCCTAGGCGGTCACTGGGTGTTCTGTGCTACGAGCGGCCACTGCTCTGATTTGCAGTCCCCTGTATGCGGGAATTGGGTGTCCAGGTTTTTGCCTCATGCAATTCTGAAGTCATACAAATGACTTTACAAAGATTTTTTAAACAATTATTTCTTTCCTGAACTTATTTGAAAAGCAGAGAGACAGACCTCTCATCTGCTGGTTTCCTCCCCAAATGCCCACGCAGCTGGGGCTGAGCTAGACCAAAGCCAAAAGCAGGGGTCTCAGTCCAGGTCTGCTGCATGGGTGGCAGGGACCCAAGCATTTGAGCCTCAGCTGTTGCCTCGCAGGTGCACGTAGGCAGGAAGCTGGAGTCGGGAACCAAGCTAAGACTCTGGTATGGGATGTGGGTATCCCAGCAGTATCCTAACTGCCAGGCCAAATACCTGCTCCAGCGTACAAATATCCTCACAATTTCTGAAAGGTCTCTGTCCTTCAGCCTCTCCCAACATCTGGGGTGTTGGCCCAGTGCGGGGGGATTTAGGAGACATCTGTTCATTCCACACTGCCCCTTAGAGAGATTCGTTGTCTGGAGGAATTAGGGTTGTGTTGCCTTGAACTTCAACACTGAGCCCCCAGAGATCACCTTGCCAACAGCAGCCCTGGCCACCGGGCAAAAAGTGTGGACCAGAACCTTCCCCAAAATCTCCTAGAAAGGGGAGGGCTGTGTGTGAACACACATGTGTCATGCTTGTGTGTGTCATGCTTGTGTGTGCCACACGCATGTGTGATGTGTGTGTCACAAACACGTGTGATATGTGTGTCACGCATGTGTCTGTCATGTGTGTGTGTTTGTGTGTCCCTACAGCACCCAAACAATGGTTTCGCCGGGAGACAACATCTCCTACAACAAGACAGCAGTCGATGGCAATCCGATTGAGATAATGACTGGATTAGCTCTCCCGCCTCGGCGATGGTGACAGTGATTGCCCAGGTGCCTTTTCGTTACACACAAGTTTCTGCACAACAAAATTAGGTTTGGGTCTTTGCAGCCCGCCCTATCAGACTATTGATTGCCCACTAAAATGTGCCTGGCAGATGTCTGGGTGTGCAGTCGGCATTGCAAGTGGGTGAGGACGGCTTTGAGAACGGGAGCAGAGGTGTGTCCCAAGGCTCGGCTCCCTCCCAGGCCCCACCTGTCAGTACTCTCCTGGCGGCACCTACAAGGGTCACACATCAGCCGCCCCCAGAGCATGAAGCCTCAGGACACAAGGTCCCAGTTCTCACTGCCCTGACCCCAGACCCCTGTGTGACCTTGCACGAGGCACCCTCTAGGGTCTGTCCCCGCCCACAGGTCTGCTTGTGTGTCAGAGGCAGCCACACGACTTCAGCGCCTCTAAAGCCCCTTCCAGCATTCCCAGTGGAAATGCAGCGTGGGCAAGGCGCAGGGGCAGCTTCCAACTGTCCAGCAGCCCCATTTGTAAAGCAAGAACACACGGGATTAGTTTATATACATATGTATATATATATATATACATATTTATATATTTTTGACAGAGTTAGACAGTGAGAGAGAGAGACAGAGAGAAAGGTCTTCCTTCCGTTGGTTCATCCCCCAAATGGCTGCTATGGCCGGAGCTGTGCTGATCTGAAGCCAGGCGCTTCCTCCTGGTCTCCCATGTGGGTGCAGGGCCCAAGCACTTGGGCCATCCTTCACTGCACTCCCAGGCCACAGCAGAGAGCTGGACTGGAAGAGGAGGAACCGGGACAGGACCGGCGCCCCAACCAGGACTAGAACCTGGGATGCCGGTGCCACAGGCACCGGCGAGTTTTAATATATTTTATCCAACCCAATGTCAGCTATGACCATGTCAGCTTTCAAACAACGTAAACATTACTAATGAAATAAGTACCTTTTTTCACACGGTGTACAGGAAATCTGGTCTGGATCGTCTCCCATAGCTCATCTCAGTTCTGCCTACTTGCATTTCAGGCAGTTCATGGCCACATGTGGCCACTGCCTACCGGCTGCACACACAGCTTAGGTACCAGCTCTGGCCTCAGGGCACACGCTGCTTGTCCCATGCCAGCGCTGTGTATCTGTGCATCTGCTCTGTGCGTAGCCCTGCACGAGCTGCTCTCAGGAAGGCAGGAGGAGGCACAGGCCACCTTCTCGGCCTCCAGGGGCTTACAGCCTGGTTGGAACAAAGAAATGAGAACGCGCCCAAGTGAAGCTCTAGGGAGCGGTGTGGGCTGCAGAGGTGTGGGTGGGAATGGCCCCAGGGCCCCCTGTGCTCCTAGAGGCAGAAATGCAGGCCGGACTCTGTGGTTCTCTAGCGCCTGCCTTTTGTAGGCAAGAGAACATGGTCCGTGGACAGCAGACAGCAAATGCACCGTGTATGTGATCAGGGAACCGGCACATGAGGTCTTGGCCTTGCTTGGTCTCTTCCTCTGCACCAGGCAGCTGGAGGCCCCGCCCCCACGCAGTTCAGCAGTGGGGGGATGCAGAAGCCAGATGTTAACCAGTCACACTGGAAAAGCTGTGACTACAAGGACAGGTGCCGGACTGGAAGGTTTAGGGAGCCCCCAATACGGCAGGGGCTGGGTATCGGGTCCCAGGAGAAGCAGCTTTCTCATCTGTGTACTTTCAGCTCACCTGTGTCTGACCACAGTGGTAGAGGCTTAGAGAGAATTAACCAGAAAAGGAGGGGAGGGAAGGGCCTTGCAGGCGGCAGGCACAGCCTGAGCAAAGGCCCTGGGGTGGGAAGCAGCACAGAGTGTGTGCACAGATGGCAGACCAGGAATGGGAATAGATAATCAGGTAATGGGACAGAGAGCAGGGAAGAGCATCCCAGGGGGGAGGCGGTGTTGTCGGGAGAGGTGAGGAGCCCCAGGCTGCAGCCCCAGGAATACACAGCAATGCAATCACAGACGGCCGAGGCCAGGCAGGAGCCCAGAGCGGCTTTAAGATCAGAGAAGCCAGGCTGCAGGTGGCAGGTGAAGACGCTCAGGGCTCGTCAGACACGTCCCGGCTGTGCGCCACTGAAGGGCTTCCGACAAGCGGGCGGCCCGACCAGCTTGGTCTTCGGAGCTCTCTCAGCCGGCGAGGAGAGGGGACCACAGTTGTCTGGGTGGCTGGCGGGCACTGGGGCGACGGTCACAAGGCTCCCAGTGGGCGTGAAGTGGCAAGGCACGGGGCTAATGGAACACAGGCCCGCACAGCTGGCTGGCTCCTCGGCAGCCTCCAGTCACAGCAAATGTCCCCAGACAGGTTAGTGATTCCATTAAAGCAGCCAAACCTGGAGAGCCGTATTTACAGATAAGGCTGCCGAAGCCCTGAACCCAGCGATTGGATTATTGAGTTAGAGCATCTGTGACTTAATTTCATTGGCCATCAGCAAGGCATCCTTCAAGTAAATTGATGTTTGCTTTGCCTCGCCCTCCTGGAACGATCGATTTCGTTAGATTTCAGAGAGAACATGTTCTTTGGAAGCAGCTACGTGGAAAGCCTCAGCGAGGCATGGGAATGAAACGCATGAACTGCGGTCTCATTGATGATCTGAATGTTATGCAGCTGATAGAGTTGGCATCAAGGGGGAAACACCCACCTGGATGAGACGCATCCTGCTCGAGCCCTACCTTCCGTGCACACTCGAGGTGAACGCCACGTTTGCTGCTGTTCCATGGCAGGAAAGATCCCCTGGCCCGGGGGCCAGCTGCTGCCGTCTCGCTCACATTTCTGCTCGCGTGTTGTAGTACTTGCTGGGAAACAGGTGCTTGATTCCTGCGCGTTGTGGACCCGTCTGCTTCTCCCTCTGATTCTGTCCATTTGTGGTCCCCGTATTTGCAGCCCCATCCCTGGGGGCAGGTGCATGGAGACCGTTTTGTCTTCCCGCGACCCTTTTTATCATGGTCAAAGATGTTTCTCTGTATCTCTGTGTCCAGTTTAATTTTTTTTAGATTATTTATTTGAAAGTCAGAGTTACAAAGAGAGAGAAAGAGAGGCAGAGAGAGAGAGAGAGAGAGAGAGAGAGAGGGGGGGGGGGGGTCTTGCATCCACTGGTTCACTCCCTCAGGTGGCTACAACGGCTGGAGCTGCACCGATTTGAAGCCAGGAGCCAGGAACTCTTCTGGGTCTCTCACGTGGGTGCAGGGGCCCAAGGACTTGGGCCATCTTCTACTGCTTTCCCCAGGCCATGGCAGAGAACTGGATCCAAAGTGGAACAGCCGGGACTAGAACCGATGCCCGTATGGGATGCCGGCACTTCAGGCCAGGGCGTTAGCCCACTGTACCACAGTGCTGGCCCCGTCCGGTTTAATTTTGACATTTCTATGGATACTTTTGAAGTTCGTGGAAAATGAAAATAAAAGATAAGTTTATCTTGGTAAAAAAATTTTCAAAATCCCTGCATAGTTTTTCCATAAGACACACATTTTGCACGGACTTTTTGTCCACGTCATTGATCCAAACTTGATGTTGCTGCCCAGCTCTTACGCTTACAGTGTGGGTCTGTGTCATGGTTTTCCCACTCCTGGGCTTCCAACCTATCTTGCCTTTGTGGTTAAGGAGAGTTTTACACACAACATGTAGTTGAGACTTTAAAAAAAAATCCATTCTTGGCTGGCGCCGTGGCTCAATAGGCTAATCCTCCGCCTTGCGGCGCTGGCACACTGGGTTCTGTCCCAGTTGCCCCTCTTCCAGGCCAGCTCTCTGCTGTGGCCCGGGAGTGCAGTGGAGGATGACCCAAGTGCTTGGGTCCTGCACCCCATTGGAGACCAGGAGAAGCACCTGGCTCCTGCCATCGGATCAGCGCGGCCTTTGGAGGGTGAACCAACAGCAAAAAGGAAGACCTTTCTCTCTGTCTTTCTCCCACTGTCTACTCTGCCTATCCAAAAAAAAAAAAAAAAAAATCCATTCTGACAATTTCTTGTTCCCAATTGCTGTGTCCGTGAACGTGCAGTGGAATTTTGGATCCAGCTGGAGTCAGCCATCGTTTAATGTTTGTTTTCTGCTTTTTTTTATTTTTTAACTCACCTGTCCCTCCTTTCCCACCCTTAGCTATGTGAATACTTTTGAGAAGTCCACTGAATTTTTCTGCTGGCTCTTTAGTCATTCTGGACACTGTTTTTCCAGGGCTTGCCCCGGGGGCGACCTCCTATACCCTTCTCTGTTCACAGCCCGTTCACAGGTAATTACAGAGCAGGTGGGGCGGCAGGATAGCCCCACACCCCTGCAAACCTTCAAGGTAGAGCGCCGTGGCTCCCTGATCGACGGCTATGTTACAATGTCAATTTTAAAGATTTATAAAGAAAGTAAGAGGGAAAAGGCAGAACACGACATAAAATCCAGCCGAGTCTTTTCCACTTAGCCAGATTCTCCCCTTTCCCGTGCCCTTCATTCTTTACTGAGGCTTGAGACACAGCCCACCCTGCCTGCCCCTGGGGCGCGCTCTGGACAGAAAGCCCGTGCCTCTTCTGGGCACCCACGGCCCACAGCCCCTTTTTGATGGACACCTCCTTTGGGTGCGGTGGGTTGGCGTGAGGGTGGGAGGAAGGCCTCCCGCACAGAGAGCCAAGTCCATCGCCTGCAGCTGGGGCTCATGCTTCTGGCACGGGCCCTGCAAGTGGTGAGCTTCCATTCTCCTGCCTCGACCCAGGGCCCCTCCTGGGCCCCTCCCTGACAAGCGCATCCACTCTGATGCACGCGATACCTGCTCTTGACCCAAGGCTCCCTAGAGTCGGCTGCCTGCAGTCGTGGGCGTAGCTCGATGGGGGACTAGAGGCCACGTGGTCCTTTTCCGTGGGCATCTGCAGCTCCTCACTAATTTATCCACTGGTGGTGGACACCAAGGTGGCCGCAGACAGCCTGGTGGAGAGGGCTTGTTTCAGGTTCCCGTGTCAGCCCTGGGTCCTCTCGCCTCCTGCTGGCCCATCCTTCCTGCCCCAGCCTGACGGGCTGTGGAGGTGGGGAGCAGAGCCCCTCCCTGAAGCCACCCAGTCGCACCCTGGCTCCCCGAGGATCAGCTCCAGGAGCACAGGCCTGGTTCTGCACGAGGCCTCTGCTGAGCTTGCGTTCAGTCCGGCTTCCTGGGGGAGAGGGAGACTTTCCGGGCCAGAGGGCAGGTGCTTACTTCATCCCGCCCGGCTCCTCCTGATGGCTCTCCCGAGGGGCGGTGCCAGGCCCCACTGTGCCCAGGGACAGGTCCTGCTACCTCGCGGCTTCCCCCACAAATGCTGGCTTCTGCTGTTGCCCCAGCTACAGGTGTGGCACTGTCTCACCACGGGCAGTCAGCTGCCCCTTGTCTGACTACTGGGGTCTCTGCGCATCTCTGCCTGGGGCTGGCAGCTGTTTGGGCTCCCCCGCTATCACCTGCCTGTTCTTAGGTGCCCCCTGCCCTCTACTCTGCCTCCTGTCTCTCCCTGGTGTTAACTAGGACAGCAGGTGCAGCTGCCTTGGGACCACCATGCCCCTTCTGGACGCCTGTGTTCTGATCCGTTATTTGCACTCCACAGCTCCCTGGCCATGGAGTGAGTTTGCCCTCCTTAGTTCCTGGTTCTGTGATGGGGGGAGCACCTGAGGGTCTCCCTCGTGGGTTGGCATCCTCCCTCCTCCGTGCCTTGGATTTCCCAATGACTGAGACCCCGATGACGTGCCGGGCGCCGGGCAAGCCCCCTCCCTTCTGATCCCAGTAACCACTGGGAGGAGGGACTGGTGTGACGCTCGGGGCCGGAAGAGAAACTGAGGCCCACGTGAGGGTTACGTGGCACGCACAAGGGCGAACACCTTGTGCACATGCTCCAGCCGGGTGCTCGCCACAGCTTCCTGTGGGTGTCTCGGACGGTGCCACACAGCGCCCCGGCGGCTCCAGGCCTCACTCCTCCTCAGTGTGGAAACATAACGGAAAAGCCAACACTGGCGGTAGCACTGTGCCTTCTCAGTCTCTGCCGTCTACACAGGGTGCGGGGCTGCCGTCTGGGAGAGCAAACACAGGTGGGAGCCCCGGGCAGCGTCCTCAGGGCCTGGGTGAGCTGTGGCTGCCCATGGCGGAGACGGAAACTGCCCTTTCTCAGGTCCCCACAGCTGTGCACGGGAAGGGACCCCTCCCCGTCCCCCGTTCCCTCTTTGTGAGGGTTTCCTGAGCGCTGTCTGTGTTCTGGACCGTCGGTAAGGAATGAGCAAAAAGGAATGTCCCAGTCCTGGTACCCGGGGAGACAGAAAACAAGTCACACTCACGGAGAGACGTACTCGGGGGAGCAGTGGGTGCACGAGGGCTCATTGGGGAGGGACCTGACACCGAGGCGAGATCCAGGGAAGATTGGCCTCTCCCAGGAAGGGAGTCAGGGTGGGAAACGAGAACACGAAGGAGGAAATGAGGAAAGGAGTGAGAGCGTCTCAGGAAGAGGGGAAAGAACGTGTAAAGGCCCTGTGGCAGAGAAACAGGGACAGGAACCAAGGAGGCAGGACAAGAGGCAGGGGCTGAGTGGCAGAAAAGGAGGCTGTGGGGACTGAAGGCCCAGGCCAGGCAGGGCCCCCAGCTGGGCTCTTCAGCCTGCGGTGCCAGAAGCCTGGGTGTATGTGAAGGCTGGCTTGCTTTGTTCTTTCTTTTTTTAAAAGGTTAATTTATTCATTTGAAAGTCAGAGTTACAGGGAGTGAGGGAAAGAGAATGAGAGAGAGCGAATCTTCCATCTGCTGGTTCTCTCCCCAAATGGCTGCAGTGGCTGGGGCTGGGCCAGGCTGAAGCCAGGAGCCTGGAACTCCATCCGGTCTCTCATATGGACAACAGGGACCCAAGCACTTGGGCCGTCTTCTGCTGCTTCCCCAGGTGCATTAGCAGGGAGTAGGATCAGAATGGAGCAGCTGGGGTGTGACCTGGTGCCCACATGAAATGTGGCGTCACAGTAGTGGTTTAACCCACTGCGCCACAGTGCTGGTCCCCATCTTTTATTTGAAAACTGATCTGGCTGAGACAGAGCTGAGTGGAGACAGGACAATGCGGCTTTCCTCTGTTTTGTCCCCTCTCAGCGATCTCCTGTCTCCCACTGGACAAAAGGAAGGCTTTACCTCTCATCCAGCTTGACCGCCTCACCTGTGCTGGTGTTCTGAGGCACTAAAACCTGCACCATCGGTGTCAAGTCTCCGAAAATCCTTTCCCTGCCCATCTCATTGAGTAAAACACTTTTACAAATATGTATGCATGCATGTATGTATGTACTTAAAAGGGGGAGAGCGAGAGCGAGAGCGAGAGCGAGAGAGAGAGAGAGAGAGAGAGAGATCGTCCATCTCCTGGTACATTCCTCAAATGCCTACAACAGGTTGGGCCAAGCCGCAGCCTGGAGCCAGGGGCCAGGCACTGCATCACAGCCTCCCATGTGGGTAGGACCATGCACGGACCCAAGCCCCTTGGGCCGTCATCTGCTGCCTCCCAGAATGTGCGTTAGTAGGAAGCTCAATCAGAACTGGAGCAGCTGGTGCTGGAATCAGGGTTGGAGGTGTCCCCGGTGCCAGCTTAACTTGCTGTGCCATTATGCGCTTCTGATACAACTTTCCTTTGGATGTTTAATAATTATTTATCAGAATCTATATTAAATGTAAGACAAACACATCACTTAGGCACCACTAACAAATGTTCAAATCATGTAATCTTAAAGGGAATTTTAAAACTGAGAGCCCGATAGCCCTAAGAAAGCTGTAAAAAGTTAATGCATATTCATATATTGCAGTTCACATAACAGGTAATATTGGGAGGAAAGAATTTAAATGGGGCTGGCATTGTGGCTCATGGGTAAAGCCTATGATGCTGGCATCCCAAATGGGCACCAGTTCGATTTCTGGCTGCTCTACTTCCCATCCAGCTTCCTGTTAATGGCCTGGGAGAGCAGTGGAAGACGTACCCATGTGAGAGACCCGGATGAAGTTCCTGGCTGCGGCCTGGCCCAGCTCTGGCCATTGGAGCCATTTGGGGAGTGAACTAGTGGATGGAAGATCTTTCTCTCTCTGTGCAATTCTTGACTTATAAATGAATAAATAAATCTTTTTAAAAAGGTTTATCTATTTATTTGAAAGAGTTACACAGAGAGAGGAGAGGCAGAGAGAGAGGTCTTCCATCTGCTCGTTTACCCCCCGCCCCCATTTTGGCCATAACGGCCAGAGCTGCGCCAATCTGAAGCAGGAGCCAGGAGCTTCTTCCAGGTCTCCCATGAGGGTGCAGGGGCCCAAGGACTTGGGCCATCGTCCACTGCTTTCCCAGGCCACAGCAGAGAGCTGGATCGGAAGTGGCGCAGCCGGAACTTGAACTGGTGCCCATATGGCATGCTGGCACTGCAGGTGGTGGCTTTACCCGCTATGCCACAGCACCGGCCTCATACATAAATCTTTTTTTAAAAAAGAATTTAAATAAGGCATTATTGTAGGATAAAGTGCTGTTGGAAGTGGAATGAAAACATACTTTAAAAGTGTAATGGACACAATGTACATTGATTTCAACTGTGGAGGAGAAATTTGTATTTTGAAGTCTAATATGGTGGTCTTTCATGTTTTAGAATATTTATATTGCAATGGGCACATTTAAGAGATATAACACTTGTATTCATGAAGGTCAATATATACAATACACCCCAAACTATTTAAATTTGTGATTTATGAAAAAGTTCAGATGCCAACCTAAACACATGCAAGGCACATATATTTTATTTTTTATTGATTTTTAAAAATTTTTTAAAGTTTTATTTTATTTATTTGAAAGGCAGAGTTATAGAGAGTAGAGACAGAAGAGAGGTCCTCCATCTGCTGGTTCACTCCCCAAATTGCTCCCAACACCCGGGCCTGGGCCGGGCTGAAGCCAGGAGCTTCTTTCAGGTCTCCCACGTGGATGGCAGGGGTCCAAGCACTTGGGCCATCCTCTGATGCTTTCCCAGGCACAATAGCTGGATTGAAGTGGAGCGGCTGGGACTTAAACCAGTGCCCATATGGGATGCTGGCACTGCAGGCCAGGGCTTTAACCCGTTGCGCCACAACTCTGGCCCTAAGCACATATATTTTATTTTTAAAGATTTATTTATTTTATCTGAAAGGCAGAGTTACAGAGAAGCAGAGGGAGAGAGAGAGAGAGAGAGAGAGAGAGAGAGAGAGAGAGAGAGAGAAATCTTCCATCTGCTGGTTCACTCCCCAGATGCTGGAGTTGAGCTGATCCAAAGCCAGGAGCCTCTTCTGGGTCTCCCTCGTAGGGCACATATATTTTAAAAAAGTGTTTTGGAGCCCCTGATGCAGGCTGTGGTGCTCTGGGGGTGGCAACAGGGACCAGGAAGAGGGGCACAGGGACGGGGATGTTCCCGGGAGCCACCTTCTTCCGGCTGGTGGGGCTGCAGTGTCCACCACAGCGGGAAGACTGCATACGAGGGCAGAGGACAGGTTCGGTGCTGGGGCCCTTCCTGTCAGCTTGGGCAAGTTCTCAACGAGTGTTCAGTGCCCAGAAGAATGAGAGGCCGACAAGTACTGGGCATTCACTCAGCCATACTAAGGACGCCCCCTGCTTCTGTTCCATTCTCACAACCAGCGCAGCAGGGCGCTGACAGAGGGATTCCATCATCTGCCCAAGGTCAGGAAGCAGCAGACTGGGGCACAAGCCTCCTGGCCCGGGCCCTTACCTGTGAAGCCTGTCCACCCCCAGGCCCGGGGCGGAGCCCACACTCCGGGCATGCCTCGGAGGGGACGCCTTCACAGCCATTGAAACCGCTTTCTGCCGTCTGCCGGCTCCTCCCCAGCGGTTTTCCTTTTCTCCTCTCCGTTTAATATTTCAGTTGCCCACGTCCTGGGACATCCCGGGGACCCGTGTCGCTGACCTACTTACCTATCCAACCGTCTTTCTCACATCCTGGGCAGGGAACACAGCGGGGCTCTTTAAGGCAGGAAGGAGGGGGACAGAGCGGGGACACACAGGGGCTCTGCTGCTCAGCGCAGGCTCCTGCTGACACAGGCGGACATGAATAAAACCAGGTCAGTGTCGTCTGCCGGGAGACCACGACAGGGCAACGCTGATGCTCCTGTGGCTTTCCAAGAAAACAGCTCCCGGCCCTTCAGCCGCCCAAGGAACTCCCAAACTCCCCCGGTGTGTGTGCACCTGTGTGTGTGTGTGTGTGTGTGCGCACCTGTGCGCGCTTATCCGCACTGTTTGTCCCTCCTGTTTATAAAAGGCACTGGGACATCAAAAGTGGACTCTCCCCCTTAGGAGTGAAGACAACAGCTCCAAGCAGGCACTCTGCTCCCTTAAGCTCCATAGCTCTCCAGCAGGCACAGCTGTCCCCTCCCTCTTTACCAAGTGTCCGGGAGCTCTCCCAAGGCCAGCTGCTCCTGGTGGTCCCAGAGGCCCCATCCTACTGCCTGGACTTTCTCAGACCTAGACACAGGGGCCTGGGGCCGTTTACCGTCCCCCTTTCCCAGTGTGTCCCCTCACCTGCTCCAGGGTGCCCACGGCTCAAAGCCTCCCAGAGGCCCCACTGGCCCGAGAGGGGCGCGATGACGATTGGGGTGAGAGGGGCGCTTCTTCAGGAGTCTGTCTCTGGCTCGCAACACCCCAGGACCTCTGTGCCAGGCACTCACCCACCCTCAGCGCCACGTCACCGACATTGGGGAGCAAGGATTCAGAGAAGTGGCTCCAAGCAGCTCCGGCCGCTACCGGGGGCCACTAGACAGCACTGGTCCCTGCTTCCTCCCGTTGGTCCCTTCACTCCGGGACCTCACGTGGCCGCCCTGGCTCCTGATCCTGTCCCTCGGCGCCCCTCGGCCTCACCCGACCCAGGTCCACAGGGCGCGCCGCTCCGCAGAGGCGGCCCCTCCCCGCTGCGACGGTGGGGCGGGCGCAGAACCGCGCCCCCCGCCCCCGCCCCGCGTCGGCCGTGACGTCAGAGCCGGACCCGCTAAACTGAGCAGCGGCGGCCGAGAGCGGGGCGGAGACTGCGACCCGGAGCCGCCGGCACGGACGGAGCCCACAGCGGCGCAGGCACGGAGAACACCTGCCGGCAGCTGCACCCCACCCCGAGGTACCGCGACCCTACTCTGTCCGCCGGACTCGGCGGGGAGGAGCGCGGGGCTGGGGGAAAACGGGGAGGGTTCCCCCAAAAGCGCCGCGCGCTGGGCTCTGGGGACTCCGGGGGCGCAGAGCGCACGGTGTGTGGGACCCCGCGGCGAGTTCCGAGCGCGCCGTGCGGGAGGCGGGAGCCTCTGGGCGGCTGGGAGCCGGCCGGCGGCTGTGGCTGGGTCCCCGACGGCGCGCAGCAGGCGCTGTTTCGCCGGCTCGCGGGCGCTTGTGGGCACGCGCTCGGGGCAGGTGCGCGCAGCTGCCCGACGGCCCTAGTGCGGCCGGCCACCTCGGAGCGGGCGCGGGAAGGTGTCCCCGCCGCGCCCGCCCTCACCGCGCGCCGCGCCCCGCAGCCGCGCCGCGGAGCCATGGCCCTGAGCGAGCTGGCGCTGCTGCGCTGGCTGCGGGAGAGCCGCCGCTCGAGGAAGCTCATCTTGTTCATCGTGTTCCTGGCGCTGCTGCTGGACAACATGCTGCTCACCGTCGTGGGTACGTCCGCGCCCGCGCCCGGGGTCCCCTCCCGGCTCCCACTCCCTGACGCGCAGAGAACCCACGCGTTTGTGCAAAGCTCGGCCCCCGCGCACGGCTGCGCCCGGGCTCCGAGCAGCTGCATTTGTGGCTTCGCTTTCCTGGTCACCAACGACGACCTCCGATAAGACGCGGCGCGCGTGTTTCCTCCCGATAGCGCCCGGCTTCCCCTCGCCCACCCGCGCCGCGATGAGAAAGATTTCCAGGAGTGGAGCCTTTCTCAGAGGTCGGAACGGTGGGCGGGGGTGCTTTGGCTACCGGAACAGGTGGATCGCGTCGACGTTCCGAGGTAGGAAAAGCAGGGAAGGACTGACGTGGAGAGACGTCGTCATGGAGGGTGACGCGACAGATTCGCCTCTGCGCTGCGGGAGCGGGCCGGGCCTCATGCTCTTTAGCCTTTTTCTTACGTGGAGGTCTGGGAAATTCATTGCAAGTGGAAACCCCAAGTCTTAATTAGCCCAACAGAACAGGGGTGTGGTGTGTTTTCCCCTAAGTCTAGCCTGGTGTTTAATGACTCAAATCATTTAGGATCCTCGTCACTTGCGCGTTCTCTCACAGCTGCGCTCCCGGCCACAGTCCGGTTTTCAGATCCTGGATTATGGAGAGCTGTGAGGCAGGTTCGGATCTGGAGTCACTCTCGGGGTCTTGGGGCTCCTCTGTCCCCGGCGTTGACCGCCTGAGGCTTCCCCTGTACTGAAGGGTTCACTTCTCCTTTGGGAGGTCGTAGGAACCCTTTGGTGTGGGCTCCGCTCAGGTGGCAGAGCTGAAGTGGACCCGTTCAGTTTCATGATCCTAACTTCCTGCAGGTGCACTTGGTTTTTTCCATAGCCTAATGCAGTTGAGCTCCCTGTTGCATTAAACCATTGGGAAGTGTCTTGGGAGCCTCCTGGGGGAGCGTTGGGGACCCCAGGTCAGCCTTGACTTCACGCTGTTTCACTTTGCTGAAATATCCCTGGGAAGGGACACAAGTGACAAACATCTCCGAGGTCATTCAAGTTGGCCCAGCCACCCGCCCTGGTAGCGAATGGCTGCCCAGGGCTTCTGGGGGCTTGTTTTCTCCTGGGAACTGAGCAGGGTGGCAGTGTGTGAGGCTGGGTCCGGCGCCTGGGGGCTGGGGGGAAGCGCACCACCTCCCTGGGCCTGAGCTGGGGTCCGGCCCCGTAGCAGCTGTGCTGGTTTTGCCCAGGGAGGGTTTCGGGGTGCTCACCGCTTCCTGCCCTGCTCTCGTCTCCAGTCCCCATCATCCCCAGTTACTTGTACAGCCTTGAGCACGAGAATGCGACAGAGACGCAGACGGCCAGGCCCGTGCTCACGGCCTCCTCCCCAGGCCGCTTCCACAGCATCTTCTCCTACTATGACAACTCCACCATGGTCACGGGGAACGCCACCGGAGGCCTTCCGCAGGGGCAGCCACACCAGGCGTCCGCCACCACCCAGCGCCCGGTGACCAACACGTCCGCTGCCCCTGCCGACTGTCCCAGTGAAGACAAAGACCTCCTGAACGAGAATGTGCAAGTCGGCCTGCTGTTCGCCTCCAAAGCCAGCGTCCAGCTCATCACCAACCCTTTCATAGGGCTGCTGACCAACAGGTGGGTGCTGGGCGTGTCCCGGAGGCTTCCTGTTGGTCCCACTGCTGTCCCCTGTGGCAGTGCTGCTCAGTCCTTTCTAGAACCTGGAGGGCCCGGCTGGTCTCCTTCCCCCACGTCTCTGACTCAGCTGATCACTATTTCTCGTGTGTTCCGCCTGTCCCTGTTCCCCTCTGTTGCTCAAATAAAATGATTAGCTTCTGTCTGCACGTGGGTTTCACCAGAGCCTTGGGCAGCCACCGTGGCCATTGCTGTGTGTCTGCCATACAGCTTCCTCTCGTCTGACCCCTCTGGGCACGCACTTTGTTCTAGAAGGACGGGTGGTTTCTTTCAGAGAGCCTGGGTTGTGCTGGTCCCCTTCCACTGGGTACCTCTCTGTGCACGTGTGTGAGGGCAGAGAACGGGGCTTATGGTCTGGGACATGCAGGCTGCTCGGGCAGCCCTGTGGTAACCTGGGTGTCCTGGAGTCTTTTGGACCCTCGTTATGTGAAATAATGGCTCCCTTCTCTATCGCTGGTGACTGTCCAGTCAGCGTGTGTCCTACAGCTGAGACAGCCCAGTTTTACCTGGTAAGGGGGAACTTGAAGTGCAGGACAAGGGGCAGGCAATCCTGGTGGGGCTGAGCGAATGGTGGCAGCTGCTGTGTGCCGGCTTACAGAAGTGGTAGACGGGGAAGTGCCCAAAGGCCAAGCCATGAGCCGGGCTCTGAGTGGCATCAGCGTGAGCACAGGGGGCGGAGGACAGGAGGAGGGGGGAGAGGAACTGAGGAGGGCAGGGCTGGGAGGACTGGAGATCCTACCAGAGGGCAGTCGGGAGCCCTCGGAGATGGCTAAGCCAGAGGCTGGCATTTGGCATTGTGGTAAGACGCTGCTTGGAACATCGCATCTCATACTGTGTTCGGAGTCCCGTCTCTGATGCTGACTCCAGCTGCCTGCTAATGTGCACCCTGGGAGGCGCGGGGGAGGGATCGAGTACCTGGGTCTCTGCCACCCACATGAGAGACCCAGGTTGAGTTCCTGGCTTCAGCCTCTCCCAGCCCTGATTGCTGTGGGAGAGTGAACCAGTGGGTGGGAGAGCTCTGTCTCTTTCCAATCACAGATTTTTTTTTTCCCCAAAGAAAGTGATTCTAAAGCCAAACTGAAGAGCAGGTGAGCTAAGCTAAGGTAGGGGAGGAGGATGATTTCATAATTTGCGGGGCCCAGTGTAAGGTGAACATGAGAGCCCCTGGTTCAGATATCGGGCGTTTCAAGGTGCAGCAAGAGAGCATGGAGGCAACTCGGGGGCCCTGTGCAATCCTGGGCTTGGGGTCTGGGAGCTGAGGAGCCCTGGCAGGGGCTCCGAGGGGTCGGCTGCCCACGGTGGGAGCTGCTCAGACACACGGAGGTTGCTGCTGCTGACTCGTAGTGAGGTGCTCGGGAGTGCCGTTGGATTTTCTGAACCAGGTGGCATCATCGAATCATTTTTAAGAATCTCAAGCCCTGTCCAGCCCTCCAGCCTGTGTGGAGCTGTATTATAAGATCCTCAGCAGATTAACCCAGCCACAGGCTCATTGTGAGACCCCCAAGAAGCACCATTATCCAGGTGACACACAGGGGCTCGTGTCTTCCCCAGAAGGAAAACCAAACAGATGTGAGCGGTTGCAGGATTGTGTTCTGTCTTATTTAACACCAAGCGCGCGTCTAAAATGCATCTGGTATAATTACAGAAAACGGCTCAGGGTTTTGTATTCTGAGAGAGCAAATACTGGATGTGAAAATTGAGGACATTATCGTAATAGTGCCTTGCCAATCACTTGGGCAGGCACATGAGTAGCCGTACAGTGGGATACTTAGAAGCCTGGCTGAAATGATGTGAGTAGTCTAATCTTCCAAATGCAAATGGCAAACAAAAAACCTTTTAAAAATCCCATTCTCGTGTTTAATGACTTGCTGGGCCATCGGGGGAGAGGCTTGTTTAGAGGCACAGAGGGCTCTCCCCTGTTACATACTGCACGTGCTTTGAGGCTGCAGCTACCCGGGGCTCTTGTTGGGAGGTTCCCAAAAAACTGTTTTCCAAGAGAAACCTAGTTTTGTTTCCTGCATTGGGAAATGTAGTCTCTTCTTACCACGAGTGCCCACTTTGATCTGGAGCAAAAATTCAGTCCCTAACTGATGCCCCCAGCCACCCTGCACATTTGAAAATGACCTTGGTCTTGATGTGCTGCTTGGTCATGTGGACGTGCAAGCAGATTCTAATATCGACCTTGGCAAACGATCAAGTGAACTCTGTTGCGCCTTAAAATGATAGCGATTTGTAGCTCTTCTGTTTCTCAAGCCCTGGGGACATGAAACCGGGGACTGGCTGCTCTGCTTGGCTTCAAGACTTGGCTCTCCCTGCCCGCCCGCCCCCCCCCCCCCAAGTGCAGATGGAAACTGACAGAAAGGGACAAATACATCCCACTGTCTCCAGGAGCTGCTATACACCGTCTTTGGATGTAATTTGCACCAATCATCCTCAATTACTAACAAGAATGACGTGTGTGGTCAGTGTTGTAAGCAGGTGTTTCTAACAGCCTGTTGGATGTGGTTAATATGTTTCCGATGAGGGAGTCACTAAAACTATATGTAACTCACCTTGGTGATGTCAAACCAGTGGTTCCTCTGTAGACATCGGAAAGTTCACAGTAAATGGATTTAAAGGGTGAGTTTGTTTTGGGGCAGACATTTTTGAAGTCCATGCAGTTTTTTTCCTAATGCGCATGTTCCATGAACTTTTTGAAGCCCCCTGTGCGTTCTTGGTGAGAGTGCAGGGTGTTGGAGCCCGCAGGGCCACGTGCCTTCCAGGTGCAGGTGTTTGCAACATAGGCGGAGTCCCGTCTCCACTTCTCATTCTCTCCAGCTGCTCCCGGTTACACAGTTTGTGCCCTTAGCTGTTAAAGAATGTGAGAGAGAAATCTTCCATCTGCTGGTTCACTCCCCACTTGGCTGTGCTGATCCAAAGCCAGGAGCTTCTTCCGGGTCTCTCACATGGGTGCAGGGGCCCTAGGACTTGGGCCATCTTCTGCCTTCCCAGGCCATACAGAGAGCTGGATCGGAAGTGGTGCAGGCGGGACTTGAACTGGCGCCCATATGGGATGCCGGCACTGCAGGCGGGTTTTACCCGCTACACCACAGCGCCGGCCCCCAGATTGCTTTTCTAAATCAGCAGGGAAGTTAGAAAGCAATCAGACGGATTCCTAGCGCGTAGACCCTCAAGGAAAACAAAGTCTTCTGCCAGCTTTTGACATGAGCTGGTCCAGCGTGGCTCTCGCCATGCTCCCCCCGCCCCACGTCAGGCTGCTGCAGCCCCTTGTCCTGATTGAAGTGGGACCCTCTCTGAAATGAGTCGCCCCACGCCTGTGTTCATGGCCGTGATGGTGCTCCGTGCCCCGGATGCAGGAAGGAAGGCTGCCTTTCTAAGATTCAGATAAGATCTGGTGCCAAACCCTGAAAAGACAAAGCAGCAGCTCGTGGGAAGGCTGGACGTGTTGGCGTGGCTGTAATAGGGTCCGCGTTAGTCCTCACCACAGTTCTCTGTAAGAGGTGGTAGCGGGTGTTGAAGTAACGGCAGCTGTCATGATTTGAGCCCGTGAGTGAGGTGTGTGAAAAAGCAACGTTCTAGGCACACGACTGGTGTGAAAACTCCTTTGTGTTTCTCTGCTGTGCAAGCCGGGTACGGATGTCGCGTCATGGGCTTCACCTGCTTAGCATGAAGCAGACGTAGTGCGTGCGTCTTTAGGGCCGGAAGATCTGGCAAACCCATCGGGAGAGGAGCCCCTTGCTGGGGGCCGTCTCCCTGGGCTTCTTCCTTGACTGCAGCAGGGCTCGGTGGTCTGCTCTTTGTCAAGCCAGTGGCAGTGGCTTAATTTATTTCCATAGTTACCTAGTATATTTCAGAGTGGCTTTTTCCCCTCGCACATCTTAGCTTCCATCCCAAGGGCAAGGAGGAAGCCACAGGGCATGAAAAATCTCTGGGAAATCAACTGTGGTTATTTTCGATCCCCAGTGGCAGGCAGTCGGCCTGAAGTGGGCTTGGTAGGAATTGGCCGTGACCTTTGCAGCTCCCACGGGGCGAGGAAACCAGCGGTTCTGGAGAGGGATCTCCCACTCTGGATGCTGTGAGGATGGCGGGGGCTGATGGAGTGTCTGCTTCTGCAGCGGGAAGAAGTTGCCAGTGGAGCTAGAATGTTCCTCATGGCATCGTGGGAACTAGGGGAAGAGGGCTGGCCCCGGGGAGTAAGGAGCTGGCATGACCTGCTGCGTGGATCCACTGGCTGTGGAAGGCAGGCAGACCCAAGGGCCAGCCCTGAGAGTTTAATTGCTTAAGTGACAGATGTCGTCTTCTCCCTGAGCAAATTTGGAATTGCCTTCTGTTTGCCGACACTGAGGAGCGTGCTGAGGCTGCTGGGAGGGGGCGTTCCCTCGCCTCTGGTGTCACTTTGCACCTGCCCTGGTAGAGGACACGGAGCTCCTGGCCAGCCTGAGGGAGCAGCTGTCGGACAGGGAGGAGCCTGTGTTAGTGTCGTGGCTGGGAGAATCTTCTTCCTGGTGTTGGGAGAGAAAGGGCAGCTCCTCAGTGACCCCAGGGGACGCGCGAGCAGCAGAACTCTTGTTGGTTTACGCATTTTTCTAGGGATTCCAAATGTGATTTTGACTCTCGTTCTAACTAGATTCACTGCCCCCTGATTGTCCGATGGCTGTGGGCTGGGATGACTCACGAAGATCCTCATGGGACCTTTGGTTAAAGGTTTGCCGAATCTGATCTAGCTCTGCTGAGCAGCACTTTAATTAAGATGGCATTGGATTGAGACGAGGATTCTGACACGATGCTTATGACTAATATCAGTTACGTTTCCATCCGTTTTGGAGACATTGGAAGGAAGAGGGGCTGTGGTGTTCTGCCCACTGCTCGGTGACCCTGGGGCACTGCACAGCACTTCTCCGTGGGTGTTCAGAGGGTCAGAGGAGTCTGAGGGTGGAGGTCTGGGTCTAGGGACGTCCCAGCTGCCTGCGGTGAGTTTCTCACCAAGCTCCAAGAACGATGCTGCCCGGCGCTAACCACTGGGCAGCACTGCTGGCCGCTTGGCCCGTGCTGAAGGTGCAGGAGAGGGCGGCAGCCCCAGCCCTTGGCCTGCTCCGAGCTGCTCCGTCTCCGCTTTCTTGTGGGCCTTTGGGTTTCCTTCCAGCCTCGCTTCCAGTTATTACCCCCGTGTGCTTTCAGAAAATGCTGAAGGAATTAAAGACAAAGCAGTAGCTGCCGTGTTTCCAAAGCAAGCCTGGTGTGCTAAGGGCCTAGCCCGTGGCTTCCAGCGAGACGGTGCCCGCTGGGCCCGCTCGCCGTCGGGGACCTCTGCCCTGTGGCTGGCGGCCGCCCCCGAGCGGACACCAGCGGGGCCTGATGCACGTGAGACGCGGTGTGCTCTTCACCGTGAATTTGGGGCAAACTCTTTACATTCCCTGAGCCTCAGGGGTGGCCATGTGAAGAACAGGGGCAGAGCCAGCTCCTCCCAGGATGCTGGCTGCTCAGGCTGGCGGAAGCGGCGGGAGCTGCCCTTCGAGGGCCCCCAGCCTGTCATTCTCAGTCTTTGGCCCCGGGGAACATGGTAAAGTTTGAGTGGAGTGCCCTGGGCTGGCGGGCATGGCCCAAGTACACTTGGCCTATAGACCTTGGCCTGGTCTCTTTCTTCATGCCTCGGGCTCCTCATCTGTGAAATGGGGAGGTGATCATTGCCCTCCAGCAAATCGGGGAGCTGCTGGGTGCAACAGCTTGGAGACCCAAGTGTAACCTTCAGATGAAGGTGTTCATGGTTCTGACTTGAGGCACTGCCTGGGCCTTGGGAGGCTCCTCCCTCTCCAGGTTCCCGAGGGAGGGCGCACGGAGCCTGGACCTGCTATGGGCTGTTGTGGGTGGGATCACACCTACTGTAGGGCAGGGCTCAGCCAGTGTTGGCATCCTTCTCTGGGCAGGGGGCCAGGGAGCTGCATGTCAGAGACCTGGCTACTTAATCCAGCAGGGGGAGAGAGAGCAGGAGGAGGAGGAGGGAGGAAGGTATGTGTCTTTAAAACCAAACAATTAGAAAGGCAGAGCAACTGAGAGAGAGGAAGGTAGAGAGATCGTCCCTCTGTTGGTTCACTCCTCAAGTGGCTAACACAGCCACGACTGGATCAGGCCAAAGCCAGGAGCCTGGAATTCTGTCTGGGTGTGTGTCAGGGGTCCAAGCACTTGGGCCATCTGCTGCTGCTTTCCCAGGTACATTAGCAGGGAGCTGGATTGGAAGTGGAGCAGCCGGGACTTGAACTGTCAGCATTCTGATCTGGGATGCCGGCACTGCAACCTGCCGCGCCACCATGCCTGTCCCAGGGAGTGACATTTCTAAAGCACCAAAGCACTGCCTATGCCCTGGGCGCCCTGGTGGGTGGACAGCTTGACACTCGTGTCTTCCCTTCTGCCAGTGCGGGGAGTGGGGCGTGGTCTCTCCATGGGCCTGAGAGAAGACTCGCCTGGGTTAAGTGGCAGGGCCAGGAGTCCAGCCTGATGTGGGACATGGGAAAGCCCGGGCCCTCCCTCTGCCTCTGCCCGTCTGGTGCCTGAGCCCCTTGTGAGGTAGTGCACTTGCCCAGCAAATTGGATTTTGAATTTTTTGCACAGCAAGCGAGGCCCCTTTTTCTAGGCAGGGCTCACCAGGGCCCCCAGGAAGCAGATCTGCAGTGTTGCTTCTTAACGCCCCGAAGACGTGGCACGGTTGTCTTTGCTGTCAGTTGAGTCACTTGATGGCCTTTATCAGCATCGCTTGGTTGCAGCTGTCTCTTTGGGGAAGCTCTGGCAGACTATAATGAAGGGAATTTGTATTTTTTAATGACAGAGTAGGGGCTGTGTATTTGTGTTCCGGCCTCCTTGCCAATAACGTGTTAACGTTTCTTCCAGCTCCATTTCTCTTCGGAGTGCCAGTCCGCAAATGTATTCATGTTCCGAGACAGTCAAACATGGAAAGGTCACATAGGAAGCACTGAGTAGATGAATTTTGAGAAAAGTCGACCTAACACTTGTTCACCTGATCCCAGGGGTTGCCGGGGGAGAATCGGTCTAAGCCTTAGGAAAACACCCGCAGTCACCAGATGTTCCGGCTTGTGTTTTGCAGAATCGGCTATCCCATCCCCATGTTTGCGGGGTTTTGCATCATGTTTATCTCAACGATTAGTAAGTATGCGACATCTGCCTCCCCAATGTGGCCACCTGTAGGCTGACTTGAAGGACACAGCCTGGGGGTGTGGGAAGTGACAGTTGCTCGAGGGAGCGGGTGGGGAAGGGGCTGGGGGGTCCCCAGCAGTGCCCCTGCGGGCTGGCGCCGACGCAAGCCTGGGCTCTTGTCTCCGCAGTGTTCGCCTTCTCCAGCAGCTACGCCTTCCTGCTCATCGCCAGGTCGCTGCAGGGCGTCGGCTCCTCCTGCTCATCCGTGGCTGGTAGGTGTGGGAGCACCTGTGGGTGGGGGGGTGCAGGGGTGGGTGGTGGGGGAGAGTGCCCCTCGTAACCCGGCTGGGCCCATTCTGGGTATTGGCCTGGTGGTGGGGATTCCTGGGGAAGCCATGCACTCCCTCCTTAGGTCCTGGTTGGCTTCCATGGCAGTTAACCTGGCAGGTTTGGGAAGACCGGAAGTCTGTGGGAGGGGAAGGCCAGGCACGGCCCCTGTCTTGGTGCACCCCAGAGCCAGACCGCCACCATTTCTTTCCCCGTTCAGGGATGGGCATGCTTGCCAGTGTGTACACAGATGACGAGGAGCGAGGCAACGCCATGGGGATCGCCTTGGGAGGCCTGGCCATGGGGGTCTTAGGTGGGTATGGGCCCCGTGCAGGCAGCAGGGGGCCTGTCTGGTGCTGGACCTCAGCCAGCATCCCAGGCCCGGTGGGACCAAGGTGCTTTCACATGGACAGATGGCCCAGCACCTTCCTTTGGTTGGGAAAGGGTGGGACAAGCCCTGAGCTGGGAGGACCTGGGCTTCCTTGGTCCCTGTCCCAAATCTCCCTGGACCCAGGTGTAGACATGAGGATGGAGTGGAATGGCACACCAGACGCTTCTCTCTGGAACGTTCTGTGTGTTATGACCAGAGAGACATCCGCCTTCCGCTTCTGCCTCCCCATCCTGCTCTGCCGGGGGACAGCTGTCTCTCCGGCCTAGGGCTCGGCTCCTGCCCCTCTGCTCGTGTGCTCCCAGCCCTTGTTTGGAGCCCGCAGTTTTGTACACACTGGTTTATAAACAGGGATGTCCTTGTCACCCTGTGCTACAGGGCAGCACAGCCCTGTGACCAGGCTCTCACTTCCCTCAGATCTTAGCTTTTGGGGTGACTCTGGCCTGTTCATTCTTGGGGGGAGTTGCTCAGGGACCTTGACACTAAAGGGAACCTAGGGCCACCACCCCCAACCGTTTTGAAGCCAAGCAGAGAACCACAGGGGACAGCAGATGATTCGGGGGGGGGCAACGCTGGGCGCTGATGCCAGCCCCCCTCGCCCTCGCAGTGGGCCCCCCCTTCGGGAGCGTGCTGTATGAGTTTGTGGGGAAGACGGCTCCCTTCCTGGTGCTGGCTGCCCTGGTGCTCTTGGATGGAGGTGAGTACACCTGTGGGCACCTTGGCCGTGACCCTGGCTGTGCCGGGCCACGGCCACTGTCTGACCAGGGCCGTCTTCTCCCCTTGCAGCCATTCAGCTCTTCGTGCTGCAGCCGTCTCGCGTGCAGCCAGAGGTAAGCGGTGGGGGGAGGATGGCCTGGTGGCGGCCACAGCCCTGGTGACTTGGCTGACGCCCACTTTTGCTTGACAGAGTCAGAAGGGGACGCCCCTCACCACTCTGCTGAAGGACCCCTACATCCTCATCGCCGCAGGTGGGCCGCTCTGCGTCTGCTCGGTCATGGGTGTGCTTGGGAGGAGGGGTGGGTGTCAGGGCCTCTGTTCATTTTGCTGGGGAACATGGCCCGCAGGGGACATCCTAGCCAGAGATGTTCGCAAGCCGCAGGAAGCCAGGTCTCCCGAAGCTTAGCCAAGGTCTTTGTTTTTCATTTGTTTTTGGGGTCTGCCAAGTGCTTGCATAGGCTACAGAGCTGTTACTCCCCGCGAAGGCCGTCATTGTTTGGCCTGGAACTTTCTGGAAGAGGTCTGCCTTCTCACTCAGGTTGAGGTGCGCAGACTGACCTTGGCTGTGTCAGACTGGCAGCAGAGACCCACAGCACGGACTGGGCACCTCTTCCCGCGGAGAGCGCTTCCTTGTACCGCAGCCAGGGGGCGCTGGAAACCCCTTGTGTCCAAGGCCCAGGTGGCTAAAAGAAAGCCCTGGGGTTCTAGGGAGGGGACATGGGCTGCATGCTTCCAAGGGACTGCCCCCTCCGATGGCCCAGTAGCAAGCCGGCGGCCTCCCCCCAGGCCGGGGCTGCCTGTGAGGGACAGGCCTTGTGCAGCTGCTGCTTCCCCGGGGCCTGGTGGCTGACGTCAGCAGCTGCCCTGTGCTCTGGGTCTGGGAGGAAGAGACGTGCCGCTGCCTGGGGCCGCTCTGCAGAGTGGCGTCAGACCCGGGGAGGGTGACATTTGCCTAAGCAGGGCTCACACTGGGAGGCCTGGAGGGGGTCTGGGAGAGGCGGTGCCTGCCCATACCGTTTGCAAAGCAGAGCCCTAGGGCTGGTTTTGTGGACCGCTTCTGGTCAGGGTAGAATGCAGGGGACCATGGCCCAGCTGCTGCCCCTGGTACTTACCGGTCAGAGTAGCAGAAAGTCAGTGCCCAGATCTCTCCGTGCTAGATTCACAGATCCCCTGGGGCCTGGCTGTCTGTGTTGGGGATGTGGAGGGTGTGGTGGGGGGCCCCAGAGATGTGACACTCCCCACCCAACCCTAAGGTTGGCTCTCTCGGAAGCTCACTGCCCGATCCCTAGTCATGGAGGAAGTCGAGAGATCCACCCAGCACTGCCGGGCCTTGCACAGTTCCAGGCAGCCCTGGTGGGGGTGGGGGGAGTTAGAGCAGGGGGAGTGGGAGGAGCCCAGTCATTTGTGTGTTCCGCTCTAAATGTCACGGGGAATGAACGAAATCCTGTTTCAGGACGCGTGTACCTGCTTCACGATTGCACAGTGTTCTTGGGGTTTGTTCTAGCAAATTACAGGTTCCATAGGCGTAGCCGTGCAGGAAGCTCACAGAGCGAGGGAGACGGTTCCAGGTGTCTTCCCACGTGCTTCTGTATTTACAGAGGGTCCTTCCTGGGTAACAGTGATAATGAGTGTGTGCACAGATCGCTACCTGTGCAGTTGACTTTAAACCAGCCTTCCACAGTGCACCTGTGCTGAACACAGGGGTCCACCTGGGACTTCCTGGCGTCTCGGGGCATCATGAGAAATGTCCATGGGCGTTGCACAGCAAAACACCTGCAAGAGCCTCCGGTTGCCTGAGACAGGGTGTGGTCAGGAAGCCGCCTGGCCTCAAGTTACTTTGTGAATAAATTGGGGTTCCCTTCTTTCATCAACAAACTGGGTGGTGATTGCTGGGGCTCCCTCAGTTCCAGGCGTTAGAACCCCAAGATTCTGTTTACCGTGATGAATGGTGGTCGCCCCCCCCTACCCACTTGACTTGCAGGTCATCTCTCTCTCAAGCAGGTGTGGTTCTGGCTGCCCAGGCTGGGGGCCTGGGGTCTCACTGGATACAGCAGGGGCTCGGTGTGGAAACAGGGACTCTAACCTCCTCCCTCTCTTAAAGGCGCCATCTGCTTTGCAAACATGGGGATCGCCATGCTGGAGCCGGCCCTACCTATCTGGATGATGGAGACCATGTGTTCCCGGAAGTGGCAGCTGGGTAAGGCCTCTTCAGCTCTTCTGATTCTCGAAGTTTTGCCCTCAGGGCAGTTCATGCCAGGATGATGGAGTGAGTACTTTGTTGGACTCTGGAAGGGGCCAGTGCCTTGGGTGGCACTGGGGTGGTCTGTCTCTGCGCTGGTTTTACATCGTGCCTGGTAGATGTGAACTCTAGATGAGAAGGGGACAGTACATTGATTATATTGAGAGGGAGGGAGACATATTCACATAACCTTTTTTTTTTTTGGTCATCATTGTTCTGTTATTGTTAACCTCTTCCTGTGCCTAATTTATAGACTAACCTTTATCATGGACATGTATGTGTAGGAAAAAAAAGTCTGCGTAGGGTTTGATGCTGTCCTCAGGTTCAGACACCCACTGGAGACTTGAAATGCAGCCCCTGTGAACAGGTGGGAGACTGCTGTAATCGTGTTACAGTTCCTGTTAGACTGGGTTCAGCGTTGATGCTTGTGTGACTGCAAATACTGTTCCAAGCTGAGGTGTGTAGGGGACTGTGATGCAGTTCCTTTGTTTTTACAACTCGTTTGTTTTTCCTGGAGTTAGCATTGCCTTGCTTTTTCATTTTCTTCCTTTTCCATGGGACGTTTGTGAGTCCGCCCCCAGCCCCCGTGGCAGAGATGAAAGAGCCCCTCGGCACAGTCGGGCGCGTCCCCGAAGCTTCTGGGTCTTTGCGGGCGTGGTCCTGGCTTCTCCAGTCCAGGCCTGCTGCTCTGGAGGCTTTGCCGGGACTTCCTCCCTCATCACCTGGGCGTCGTCTTAGCCCCTCGTGCATCTCCGTGTCCTTGTCCCCTGGGTCCTCCCGGGTTTGCTTCCACGTTGTGGTAGAGCATAGCCTACTGCAGCTTTCTGAAGGAGGGTGTGCGGCAGGTGAGGTGACAGTCCGTGTGTGGGATTCCTGGTTGGGAATGACTCCACGTGTATGGGATTCCTGGTTGGGAGTGATTCTGTGTGTGGAATTCCTGGTTGGGAATAACTTTCCGCGTGTGGAGTTCCTGGTTGGGAGTGACTTCCCATTGGCGTTTCGAGCTGGAATTCTGTTGCTGTGCAGCATCCAGCGTTGCTATTGGAGACCGGTGTGGTTTTCATTCCTGCCCCCAGGTCTGAGAAGCTGTGTGTAGTGTGTACAGCTCAACGCTCCCACCCGTTCGCGAGTACTCTCTCCAGCAGGTTACATGTCGGACCTCTAGATTTCATTCTTCTAGTTTATCTTGGCTTTTGCTTTATACCTTCATCTTTTAAACCATTGAATTTTGAGAATTGGTGCTATCATGTCTTAAATTTGAAGAGTCCTCTTTCCATATACCCGGAGTGGTTTAAGTTTTAAATTTTTGTTGACAATGAAACAGTCTCTTATTTGGCAGGAAGGCTTTTGTTCAGTTTCGGTTTTTAGCTTCTCCTGTTGCCTCTGGCCTCCAGACTGCCTGGGGATCCAGGGTCCCTGAACCACTCAAACTGTCCTCTGTGGGGTGACGGCAGGAGGACTGCTTGGAGGGAGAGGTGACCCTGTCCCTGTCCCCGCCTTCCTCCCTGAGTTCCTGAGTTCCCTGGGTTATGGGGCCAGAGTGTCCCTTCTCACGGAGCTCCCCACGCACGGCGGAACATTCCGGCCCTCTGCTGTGTCCCTCACTGTCCCCTGCTTGCTTCTCCCTGTCACCGCTGCGTCTCCTCTCCTGTCTGTCCTAAGGTGATGTGTACGGGGAAGAGGGGGGAGGGGCATCTAGAATTTTCTTTTATTCATTGACTAATATTTACATGTTTGGCATTCAGAGTTACTGTGACTATAAAGATTGTCCCAGGATGAGGTGTGCGAATGTGACCTTATCATTACTGTTATTTATTTTGAGGGGTGAGACAGACAGGTGTGCTGAGAGCGCCCCCATCTGCTCATGCATTGCCCGGATGACTGGGCTGGCGGGGGCTGTAGCCAGACACCGGCCACGCAGTGCAGGCCTCCCATGTGTGTGGCGGGAATGCAGCTCCGTGAGCCGTCACTGTGGCCTGCTCGGGGTCTGTATCAGGGAACTGGAGTCGGGAATCGACCTAGCGCGCTGTGGCAGAGTGTAGGTGTCTTAGCCACTGGACTGCATACCCACGACGACCCCGGATTCCTTACTGATGAATGTGGGCCGTTTTCCTTTCCAGTTGTTTGCTCTTAGAATTTTTTTTTTTTTTTTTGACAGGCAGAGTGGACAGTGAGAGAGAGAGACAGAGAGAAAGGTCTTCCTTTTGCCGTTGGTTCACCCTCCAATGGCCGCCGTGGCTGGCACACTGCGGCCGGTGCACCGCGCTCATCCGATGGCAGGAGCCAGGTGCCAGGTGCTTTTCCTGGTCTCCCATGGAGTGCAGGGCCCAAGCACCTGGGCCATCCTCCACTGCACTCCTGGGCCACAGCAGAGAGCTGGCCTGGAAGAGGGGCAACCGGGACAGAATCTGGCGCCCCAACCGGGACTAGAACCCAGTGTGCCGGCGCTGCAAGGCGGAGAATTAGCCTGTTGAGCCACGGCGCCGGCCTGCTCTTAGAATTTTAACTGTTCCTTGTGGACGAAGGTTCTAGTCCTTGTCAGAGGTTTCACCGATACGGCCCTCACTTTTCATTGCATGTCTTTGCCTTCGTGGGTGCTATTTTTTCTACTCGGAACATTCAACATGCCACTCTTCAGAGTTCGCAGTCTTCACTTTTGTGTCATGGTCGCTTCAAGGCCTTTCCCACGCCAAAATTACCTACTGGAAAAAAAAAACATGCTATTCTCTAATACTCGTATAATTTTTTATATTAAAATAGTGGCCTTCTAAGGCGTTTATTCTGGTACAGGCACGGCTCGCGACCGGGGTGTGGTGTGTCGTCTGTGTGGTCCAGGCTGTGGTCCCCTGATTTCTCCTGCCTGCAGCAGCCTCGCGCTGGCCGTGTGTTCTCGGCTCTCTTTCTGGATCCTTCCATTCTGTTGATCTGCTTGCCAATCCCTGGGTCAGTCCCCGCCACCTCCCTAATCATTGTAGCTTTCAAATGCTGTTTGACGTCTCTAAAACCAATCCTGCGTATGTAGCTCTTTATGACCCTAATGATTATTCTTCCGAGAGATTTCTTTTCGTAGTTCCTCCATCACACAGGTGGACATCTTTAGGTGGAGCCCCAGTCCTGAGCGAAGGCAGGTGGCTGTGTTTTCCCCGGGGGAGTGGGGTGGGGAGACACTGCCTCCTGTTGTAGACTTTCCCTGCCCTGCCTGCATTGAGTTGTGTTTTCAGCCCTGAAAACGCTCCTCCCGGCCTGGGGCAGGGACTGGTCGCGGGTCGGAGGACGGTGTTCAGGAATCTGAGTCGGGATGGTTGTGTGACCTTGTGAAAGGGTGGATTTTAGAGTGTGAGTTGTAGCCCCACGTAAGGGGAGTTACTTGGTGACGGAGGAAGGGCTCTTGGAGCTAAGTGAAGGACAGGCAGACTTGCTGCTCCGAGTTCCTGGGGCCGAGAGGAGACCACCTGCGGGGGCTGGCGTTGCAGCAGGGGGAGATGCCACTTGGGACGCCCCCAGCCCACACTGGCGTGCTGGGTGTGAGTCCTGGCCACTCTGCTTCCAGCCTCCTGCTGATGGGCGCCCTGGGAGGCTGCAGGGGATGGCGCGAGTATTCCGGCCCCTGCTGCCTTTGTTTGAGACCCAGATAGAATTCCTGGCTCCTGGCTTTAACCTGGCCCAGCCCCAGCTGTTGCAGGTATTTGGGGAGTGAGCTAGTGGATGGAAGATCTTTTTTTCTTCCTCTCTCTTGCTCTGCCTTTTCCATTAGAAAAAGAGGAGCCCTTCAGAGCCCCCAGAGCAAGCGGGCCGCTTGGCAGGAGGGGGACATCCTTCCAGAGCTGGTGAGCACCCACGAGCTCTGCAGAGGTCAAGGACACCGTGTCTCCTTGTCGCCAATGCTCATGCAGTGCCTTCCAGCGTTGCCTTCCCTCCGATCCTGGAGGCAGCCTGAGCGGCAGGTATTCTGGGGAGGGGCCTCCATCCAGCAGGAGTGGGGGATGTGCAGAGCCGGCTGAGTGGAGCCCCTGCCTGATTTGCAAGTGCTCTGGGCAGACACTGCTTCCATGCTTCCGCTGTCCCTGCCTGACCGACTTATGATCCTAATTGAATGTGTCCTAGCCGTGCCGGGGCACTTAGCTGCTGTGCTCTCGGCCTCGCCAGACAAAGCCCGAGGCTCTTCCTATAAAGTCTTTAAGGTCAGTCAGCAGGCCAGGGCCATCCGGTGAGATAGCTGAGCGCAGGCTGCCTGCGTGTCACCGGGAGAGGCCTTGTGGCTTTGTCACTGAGCGAGATGCTCGCGATTGGACCAACCGGACCGGTGCACTGCCCGTTGCCTCCGAGACACACTTGCCTTTTGACAAGAAAATCCCACTTGCACATCTGCTCCAGGATGCACTCCTTTGTGTGGTCCCTGCAGCTTGCGGCTCTCGGACCCTGGGCCTGGGGATGGTGAGTGAGGAGGAGCCAGCGCCGAGGGCCGGGCAGCCCCACGGCTGTACTGGGACCACGTGCCTTTCTGCTCCCCTCACTGTCCCTGGAGAAGCGCCCTCACATCAGAGGTCAGAGCAGAACAGTATTATTTGCACCACGGATGACACGCGGTTGCTTCTGTGGGCGTGGGTTTCGGGGCAGAGACAGACGGCAGCGCGTGCTCACTCCCGAAGGCCCTCTCCCGAGTCTGCCCGTGCCTGGAAGCTCTGGGTTTGGGCAGGTGGAGAGAGCATCTTTTCTCTGAACCTCAAGTTCTAGGTCCAGACCTTTCCCAGACAGCTCGAGACCTAGGGGGCAGAGCCGGAGTCCAGGGGGAGGTTTGTAGACCCCAGAAGCAAAGCGTAGGCCCTGGGGAAGGGGCCCCAGGGAAGGCTGGAGCCAGTCTTTGTTCTGGCTCTTCTGGCCCATTTGTCTATGAGATGTGGCACAGTGAGGGGTGGACTGAGGGACCCTGGCTGCGGGGCGAGACCCGCTATGCTCTGGCCAGCTGTCACCTCGGGCTGGTCCCGCGCAGCCCTGCTGGGCCCCAACATGCAAGGGGCTTGCCAGCGTCCTGTGGCTCCGGGCTGTGAGACTCAGCCCCCTGAATCTCCTGGGGGGGTGGGACAGCATGAGGCCATTGCTCCGCCCTTGTTCCAGGCCCTTGGGGACCTTCAGTCACAGCTGTGGCTGAGCAGGCTTCTCCCCTGGGTGTGTCAGAAGAGAATGCGGTTGAAGCCCAGGTTTATTAATTTTTTTTAAAGATTTTTTATTTGGAAGGCAGAGCCACAGAGAGAGGGGGAGGGGAGGGATGATGGAGGGATCCTCCATCCTCTGGGTCACTCCCCAAATGGCTGGGTCAGGCTGTAAGCCAGGAGCCTCCTCTAGGTCTCTTGTGTGGGTGTGGGGTCCGAGCTCTCGTGTGGGTGTGGGGTCCGAGTGCTTGGGCCTTCCTCTGCTGCTTTCCCAGACACATTATCAAAAAAGGAGCTGGATCAGAAGTGGAGCAGCCGGGACTGGAACGGGCGCCCATGTGGGATGCCGGGATGCAGGGGGAGGCTCTGCCTACGCCACAGCGCCGGCTCTCTAGTGTGGGCGGAGGGAAGCGGGGAGCCGTGGAGCTCCAGTGAGGGGGGCAGCGGCCAGCAGGAGGAGCCCTGCTGCACATGGCCCCGGGCACCGGGTTGGTGCAGAGTGACGGGGGGCTATCGTGCTGGTTCCCTTCTCATCTTCAAAGCCACCCTTGTGGGTGTTCTCGGTGGGAGCGGTGGCTGTTCCTTGGGCCCTGGAGAGGGTGGGCTGACCTCCCTCAAGCCCCGGCTAGCAAGCTCACACTGAAGCCGACGCCTTGCTCCACGCCTTCTAATCGGTGCTGTTTCTTGAGAATCAGGAGGTGGAGTTTGCTGTCCTAGAGCTCGGGCTGTTCATGGAAGGTAACGTGCACCCTGCTCCTGGGTCCCAGCGAGGCCCTGGGCCCTGCACAGGTGCATGCTGGGAAGCGGCGGCTGTCATGCGCACCTGCGTTCCTGCTCGAGGCCTTGGTTTGGGGCTGCGGCGGGGGGGCCCTGCTCCAGAGTCAGGACCCAGCAGGTGGTCTGGATCTCAGGCTGGGTTCTCTGGGAGCCACTTCTATGCCAGGGCTCCAGACGGGCTGCCTGGGGGCTGAGCTCCGCCCTGAATTAGGTTCTGGTTGGCTGGAGTCGTGATGGCCTGCATGGGGTTTCTGTTTTATGAAACGGAATTACCGGCATTTGCCAGAAGTGGCAGTGGCTTTATCAGACGGCGTCTGGGTGCTTTGGGCCACACTGTTGATTTTCCTACGGTTTGTTTGCTTGGTTCGTTTGTGGCTGCCTGGGCCTTGGAGACACTTGTCCTGAGATTGGGGTCATCATGATTTCTTAACATCCAGACCCCCACCCTCTCTAGAGTGTGGGGAGTCCGCCAGGTGCCTTGTGAAGCCGGGTTTCAATGGCGTCTTCTGGGTGGGGGGGACTTTGCCTGCTGTAGGCTCCGGGGCCCGAGGGCAGGGCATCTGTCCTTTTGTTCTGTTCCAGTCACAGTTCAAAGGTCACCTAATTCTTTCCTTTAGAGATGCTGTGACAAGACAAGAGCCACGTTGGCTGTGTCTGTGCTGCGGGCCAGTGCTGTGTTGGGCACGTGGCTGTCAGAGCAAGTTTGCTGAGTCGGATGATGCTGAACAATTATTTGGCCACCGCGTATTGATAAGCATGAAAGAAATGACTTCCCGGAGTATGAGATTCTTCTTTATTATTTCCCAGAAGCTCCGCATCTGAAATGATTTGGTTTGTGATTTAGCTCAGGCCACTTGTCATTTTGAAGTCCCTATTGCATTGGGAGGCTCCGCTGTTTCTGGGTTTGCTAGGTCGCCGTAGTGCTTTGCCTTTAAAGGGACAAGGTCACACGTGTCCATTCTGCGCTGGTGAGCTCCCGGGACCAGAAAGGCCTGCGGCCAGCTGTGTGCTCAGACAGCAGGCACTGGCCGACCACCTACCTGATTTCCACATGCCTACCCGATTTCCGCAGTCATAAGTTTGAGAACAAAGCAACTTTACCACTGTGGTACAAGGCTTGGAACCAAATGTACGTCCAGTTTGTAGAAAAAGCTTGAAGAGCTGTCTGTATAAAGATTGTCCTAATACGGTTTGGGGACCAGAGGGAGTGGTGTGGACAAATCTCCCAGCAGCCACAGAGGGCACGTTCAAGGCCACCCACTGCCAGCGTGAAAATGTTGGACACAAATGACTGTGCCACGCAAACTGGCTGCATAATGTATGGTTTTGCCATGCAAAGAGATCGATAAAGCTATAGAAAAGGAATCGGGATATGGAACAGAAAGTTTAGTAAAAGCCTATTTTTTTTTTTTTTGAAAAAAGAATCCTGTGCACATACATCTAGAAATACGTATAAGCCCGGATAGGAAAATCACTGGTGGTGATCGGAAGGCTGGGGTTTGGGGTCACTTCAACTTCTTCCTTCTGGCTAACCTCCCCCCTTTTCCCTAATTCTTGTCATGACATCTGACCTCTGTCACATGAAATCACAAAGAGAAGGGACCAGACGCTGTGCGAGGCCACCCTGCACGTGGGCCGAGGGCAGGTGGCGCGGGCGCTGCCCTGGTGGTCCCCACGTCCGCCCCCGCCGGCCGAGATGGAGTGCGATGGAGCAGCGATGGCGGGTGCTTTTCATTTCTGGAGTGTCGCAGCTGCTGCTTGTGAGACCGATAAGCCCCGTGGGGTCCAGACGGAAGCCGGCCGCCACCGGATATTAGCTGCCCGGGTGCGGGCCCTGGGGCGCCGTGTCAGCGGCTCTCATCAGCGCCGTGGTGTCTGTGGTTATTAGTTTTCCTCCCAGGACTGATGTCAGCACTGATAAGGTGTCCTTTTCATAAATTTCCAGGCATCGCTTTCTTGCCAGCCAGCATCTCTTATCTCATTGGAACCAATATTTTTGGGATCCTTGCACACAAGATGGGGAGGTAAGATGAAAACCGCGCTCATCCTGTCGGTCGCGCGCTGCCGCAGAGCGCTGCTCGGTTCTCCTGCCGTGGCTGCTCGGAGCCGCTGCTCGCTTGCCTTTGACGATCTGGGCTGGCGAAGAGGCCGAACGCGTGTGTCCTGACGGTGCCTCTTCTCCCGACAGGTGGCTCTGCGCGCTCGTGGGGATGATCGTCGTCGGAGTCAGCATTTTGTGTGTGAGTAAACAATGACACTTGACAAACGTTTGTGACGAGTCTGTGACTTGACCATTCGGACAAGGATCGCCACGCCACATTATAAAGCCGTTTGTTACAACCTTCAACAATTTCGGACAAGAACTCTCCAAGTGGTATATTTACGTTCTGTCCAAGGTCATTTAAAATGTGTGCTCACTTTGCTTGCAATTGGCACGGCTCCCCCCCCCCCCCCCCCCCCCCCGCCTCCATCACCTGAAACATTGCAGTGTCCGGAACACCTCAGGGCAATGAGCCTGAAACAGCATGGTTTTCTAGAATAGGACATTTTCCACCAGTGGCCAGTGTCCACGCCAGAGGTGGCCTCTGTCCATGTCAAGGCCTGAGCGTGGACTGCGCTGGTCGCCACTTGCGGCACTGGCTGCTCTTCCTGGTAGTCATGGAACCTGTTTCTAGCTTCGATGGCCTCCCCAGACCCCACCCTTTCTCCTCCCCTTCCCCTCGGAAGGGACAGGCACACCATGCAGAGAAGACATTTTCAAGACGATTTTGGGTTGGATGTCTTGTTATCTGACACTAACACGGATTTTCCTCTTTCAGATTCCTTTTGCAAAAAACATTTACGGGCTCATAGCTCCCAATTTTGGAGTTGGTTTTGCCATTGGTAAGTCACGTGGGCCTGTGCCTCCGTTCGCAACTACTCTTGCGCCAGGAAAGATCTCCTCTCCCTTTGATCAACTGTTAGGTATTCAGCCTCAGTGTGCAGGGGCTCAAAGCGGCTGAGGGCAGCTTGGCTCCACCTCACCCTTACATCGTCCACGTCCTAGCTGGTTATTTCCTGAAAACCAGCATGCAAAAAGCCTGATGTGGACAGGAACAAAGCCAGCTCCCCATTGCTGTGCTTGGACAGTGGCTGAGGGAAAAGACCAGTACTTGTAGGGCTGGAACAGGGGAAGCAAGCTGATAATCATGGGCATCTGTGCGCTAGGGGTTTTCACAGGCAAAGCCGCTGGGTCTCTATCGTTAGGGACAGCAATGAATACGTGGGGAAAAACCCTTGTTCGTGTTGTGGGTGAGGAGTATACTTCTGTTTGTTATCCTTACCCACTGTCATGATACAAGTAAGTGCAGAATCCGTCACCCATCGAGGCCGGGGCTGATCTTGGAGTGGCACAACAGAATGACCCGAGTCTTTTCTGACCCCCAGTGAGGTCAGGCTCAGGTAGTAGGTGCGAAGGAACTTTAAAAAGTTGGTGGAAAGTGGAGTTAAAAGAGAAGTTGATTTTGGTGCAAAGCAATTTTGAAGTTTGTTTTTTCATAATATACAATTTCCATGAACTTTTTTTTTTAAAGACTTATTTATTTATTTGAAAGAGTTACAGAGAAGCATAGAGATGGGGGGGGGCTTCTATCTGCTGGTTCACTCCCCAAATGGCCGCAATGGCCAGACCAGGACCAATCTGAAGCCAGGAGCCAGGAGCTTCTTCCAGGTCTCCCATGCGGGTACAGGGGCCCAAGCACTTGGGCCATCTTCCCCTGCTTTCCCAGGCCATAGCAGAGAGCTGGATTGGAAGTGGAGCAGCTGGGGCTAGAATCAGTGCCCATTTTGGATGCCGGCACTGCAGACGGTGACCTTATCCGCCACGCCACAGCGCCGGCCCCTCCATGAACTTTTTGAAGTACCTCGTCTGTTCTCACGGTGTCGTCACAGCATCCATCCCCGCTGTAGTTGATTTTTAGCTCTGCCTGATGCCCAACTCTCACATTAGTTTTGCACACCTGTCCCAACACCTTGCACGCATGAGACAGTGAGCGAACGCCACTGGAGTGAAGGCCACTGCCGCCATACAGCTGAGGGCGTGATCATTTGAGTTCCCTGCTCAGTGGACTCGGGGATCTTAGCTCATTATCACTGTAGCCAGTCGTTAGCAACCCATTTTATAGATGGGGAAACTGATGTTTACAGAGTTGGGCATGACCACACCCACACAGCCCAGTTCTGGGATTTGAACCCAGAACTCTGAAGGCATGCACTTTGTCTTTGCTGCTTGTCGCAGACCCGTCAAGAGCAGGGTGACGGCACCGCTGGTAGTGGTGGTGGTTCTTGGTTAACTAAAGGAACCGGCCTCTCCGAGTTCCAGTTCTGCAAGACTCTGCTGGGTACCGCTGTGCATTCTCCGCCTTCGTAACCCTCCGGTCTCAGTGTGAGGCCCGGGGTGGATGGGGAGGCAGCTGGGGGAGGTGAGGCATGGGGCAGAGCAGGCACTCGGAGGCCCAGCAAGGACTTGGGGCCCCTGGAGTTCCCGCGCAGTTCCGGCGACTTCGGCCATGTGTGCTGGGGGAGAGCTGTGCTGTTGGGCTGTGCCGCAAGGCTCAGCAGGGAGCGTGGCACAGGGCAAGAGCCGGCGGGGCGCTGAGCTCAGGGCGGAGGGGTGTCTGTCTGGTTTCTGTACACTGCACCCTGCCTGTCCCAGGGATGGTGGACTCGTCAATGATGCCCATCATGGGCTACCTCGTGGACCTGCGGCACGTGTCTGTCTACGGGAGCGTGTACGCCATCGCGGACGTGGCTTTCTGTATGGGATACGCGATAGGTAAGGGCATGGGCTTTTCAAAGACCCTTCTACCTCGGTGCAGAGCGGAGCATGCTTACGGAAGTGACTGAGCCTTTGCACCCCGGATCTCCGAGACGCCTGGAGACGGCCTTGTCTAATTCTCTGTCTCCTGAAAGGCCCGTCTGCCGGTGGTGCGATCGCAAAGGCAATTGGATTTCCCTGGCTCATGACGATCATCGGGATCATTGACATTCTTTTTGCTCCTCTCTGCTGCTTTCTCCGGAGCCCACCTGCCAAGGAGGAAAAAATGGTAAGAAAAATGTAGGGTGCAATGAAGCACGTCTTGTTTTTGCATGGTCTTCTGGGTAATCCCTCCTAGTTATTTCCTCCTAGTTTAACTCTGAACTATGTTTTTGCTCCTTTGGGGCAGAAGCCTCCAAACCTAAATAATGAGTTTTTTAGTTTGTACCTCATAGGGAAGTTACTTCATTTTTTATTTATTTAATTTATTTATTTGAAAGAGTTAGAGGTAGAGACAGAGAGAGAGGTCTTCCATCCACTGGTTCACTCCCAGATGGCCACAACAGCTGGAGCTGTGCTGATCAGGAGCCAGGAGCTTCTTTTAGGTCTCCCATGTGGGTGTAGGGGCTCAAGTACTTGGGCCATCTTCCACTGCTTTCCCTGGCCATAGCAGAGAGCTAGATTAGAAGAGGAGCAGCCAGGACTAGAACCGGTGCCCATATGGGTGCTTCAGGCCAGGGCTTTAACCTGCTGTGCCATGGTGCCAGCCCCTACTTTATTTAACTACTTTCACACTTACACTTGAAGAGTGAAATGATGTTTGTATAAATTAGCAGCCATGTAGCTCTTTCATCAACCAGATAGAAACCCGGCATAGTTCAATTCCTATGGTTCTTGTAAATGTTGGACATTCATTTCCTGCCTCCTGAATTCACTCCCAAGATCAGCCGTTTGTGGTGCTGTTTGCTTTTCTCTTAACCCTTACAGCCTTCTGTGAGAGTTGACGTCTTGGTCTGTACTGTATGTCGGATTCCGGTAATGGGCTCAGGTTTTTAGAAGTGGGAAACGTAGTGTAGATGGTTGGGGCACACACGTGAGTCTCCCTGCAGCTGTTGAGTTCATAACTTCATCACCAGAAACATCACCAGGGGCAAGAGGGAAGGTGTCCCTCTGAACAGATTCACGGCTATTGTCTCTACTTGGAATCTTGAGTCGTTTTAAGTTCACCTTACCCAGCAAGGAGAAACTTAGTTCTGGTCATCCTTGATGATCGGCGACGTTGCTGCTGTCTGAAATATCAGATGCTGCCAGACACGTGTCAGCTGCAAGGGGGAGAACGAACTGTTTCTGAATGGATGTGAATGGATGTGAGCTTCGCTGGGGGGCTTTTGTGGAGTGTATCAAATTCTCACGGTTGCACTGAGTATGGTATGATGCCCTTTGCTGGTTTTCTCAAAGTGAATTTACAGGCCCTGAAGTTAGGTGACTGCGGATGTTTGTCTAGGGCATTTGTTACAGTCAGTCACCCACGCATGCACCACGCGCTGGGCTCTGGCCTCGTGCCCTGCATCGTACAGGATTTAACCACAGACCTTTGAGCTGCCCAGGGCCCGTTGGGCTCCTGGAGAGTGGGAGGAGCTGGGGAAAAACGTAGATGCCCCCTCCCTCCCTCCCTCCCTCGATGCGTCCCTGGCCCTGAGCAACCGTGGCATTGTCTCAGCCCCATCTTAAGGGACTTAATTCTTTTCCAGGCTGGTCGTATACATTCCCAATCCATCTTTGTTTGGCTGACTAGCACAGTAGCTTGTCCGAATGGGGGTCAGGAAGTTCCTGGCATGACAGTGGAACACAGTCATTCTGTTGCTTCTATAACGATTTGATTAAGGCTACTTGAAGGTTAATTTCAACCTTTTAGATGGCTAGCAGCTGCTGCTGTCACCCGGGAGACTGTTGAGGGCCCTTGGGAACTGAATCGGCCCTACCAGGCAGGGGCTGTGGGATTCTGTTTCCTTTTGTTTGCATCCAGTGGGGAAATGGTGGCATCCACCTTATGGGTTGTCATGAGGGTGAAAGCTGAGATCGCAACAAACTGCTTGGGAAACTGGCTCAGTAAATGTGTTTCCACTCTCGCTCCATTCTTCCTTTTATCCAGCAGTGTCAGGCCAGAGAAACCCGAATTTTCTCCCTTTCTTCTGCGCTTCGTGCGAGAGCTTCCTTTTGCAACGCAGACCCAGGACTGCTGAGCAGGGGCACCTTGCTGTAGCAGCAGAGGTTAGAAGCTGCTGCTGCTGCTGCTGTGTGTGTGTGTGTGTGTATCTCTGTGTGACAGCTTAGCTGAGGCAGCGGACGAAAAGGGTGAAGTCAGGGTGAGTTTCACCGCCATGTTCTCAGAATGGCAGAAGGCAGTCTCAGTAGCTCTTCTGTCTCCATTTAAGCCAGTTCTTCAGCTCATTTTAGAAAGCCGAAGGAAGTGGACAAGACAATCTTGAAGGCAAAACAATAACTACATGAAAGCCAACTTTCATTGTAAAATGTCTCACGTACCTAGCCAATCGTTAAAAACTTGAAATATGATCTTCCTGTCCATGTTGGGATATTATATTGGCCATTTGACTGGCGTGATGACAGCATTGGAGGGGGGAAGCCATGGCCGCTGTGTGCTCCTTGTGCACGCGGAACAGGGAGAAAGCGGAGGGGGGCCGACGGACCCTAATGATCAGGGGCCATGCGGGCGGCACAGCAGTGTGCTCTGGAGGAGGAAGAATCGATCACTGTGCACTTGAGGAAACCCGGCAGGGCTGAGCGCTGGCGTTCGGGAACGGCGGTCACCCAGTGCAGGTGGACTGAGTAAGGAGGCGTTCAGCCCTCAGCAAGTAATTGTCTTGTTAGACGGCGTCTTGATTGTAAGGGGTTTGGACTTAAGCTGCTCTGTATTGAAAGGGTTCATGGATCACAAGCCGTAGAATCATGAACTGGTTTGTGAGCATGCACATTTCTGCTTGGTTGACTTGATTTCTGTTTTTTCTATACTGTTATCAGGATTGCTGGAGAAAGAACTGTTCAGTTGTCAGCAAGTGTACAAAATGCCAACACTGGCACTGGAGAACCGCGTGCCAGCTGTAGTCGGTCGCGCAGTAGCCCTTCGCTGTCCAAATGCCCAGCTGAGAATAGCTGTGTTTGAGGGTTTTTCCAGGTTGAATTACTTTGCTGAGTCTGACTTACTCTTGGAAGTTTCTAATTGGTGCCCAGAAGGGAAAGCAGGTAAAGGCCCTCCCATCAACAACTCTGCTTTCTGGATGCTACAGGCTGGGCCAGGATTGGCTGACCAGAGGCTAAGGAGAGCCAGTGTACTTTGCATGTTGTATTATAAATCCACTTAAAGGAATTTGTCCTTTGCGGGGCATGTATGCAGGAGATGCAAAACCACTGTTTTCTCTAGGTATGTGCAGGAGAATGACATTCGTCCAGCATGAACCCCTGGTGCCTTTCCAAGTCTCAAAGCCTGGAACTCTTACTTATGAATGTTTTTACTTTTGCATTTCACTCGGTGCAGTCATGCATTTGCCACTGATTCTGCCCCGAGTCAGACGTGAGCTAGGCACCTGGTGGGGGCAGAACTCGGCTCTCTGTAACTAGGCTCTGCTTCAAATCCAACAGACTCCCTTCCTTTGCATTCCCTCATCAGTAGAGAGCACACACCTTTCTCCCTACAGCAGAGCGTGGAGTGTTGCTTTAAATTACCTGCCTGGCTGTCGGGCCAGTCTGTGTGTTCCTTAAGCCCTTGACTCACACACACGAGTTCATGCCGACTGCACGCTACCTGGCTTGATCATATGTAATGTAACAAACAAATACCACTGCTGGTCCATTTTTTAAAGATTTATTTGAGAGGCAGAGTTAGAGGTAAGAGAGAGGGAGAGACAGAGAGGTCTTCCATCTGCTGGTTTGCCCCCTAGATGGCTGCAACAGCCAGGGCTGGACCAGGAGCCCAGATCTCCATCTGGTTCTCCCACATGGGTAGCAGCGACCCAAGTATTTGGGCACCATCTGCTGCCTTTCAGGGTGCGTGTTGGCAGGAAGCTGGATTGGAAGCAGAGTAGCCAGGACTCCAACCGGAACTCTGATGAGCAATGCAGGCATCTGACTGGACCACTGTACCCAGTGCCCCCCGCTCCACCACCCAGTGCAGCGTTTTATTTAAAGTGCATAGATGTGCCAGGCCCTGGACCTCCAGGTCCTTCAAAAGATGACACATATGTGCAGTTAGGTCTAATGGGGGGGGGGGGACCAAGCAAAGAGAGGCCCTTGTGAGCTAGAACGATGGCCATTTTTTCCAAGGCACCCACTTCATGTGTTTCTCAACGCTACACATTAGTGGGAACCTGGACTTTCATTTTTAACCTGCTCCATCCTCCCTGGCTAGAGTGATCCTTGGGCATATTTGAGACTCACTCATCTGGGGAGGTGAGACATTTTGCTGTCAGGGGCTAAGGCTTTATGTCACATAGGGAGAAGGGTTCTGAGTCCAGTGTCTGCTGCCTCACTAATTTTTAGAAACTGAGCTCTGTGTTAGATACACGTATCCATGCACTTGGAAAGCGGAAGACGACAGAGTTGTTTGAAGCTAAGTCTGAGCTGGCGCAGGGGATCAAGGGAGTCCTTGTCTTCACGTGCCACACAGGCGGGTCATTTGAGAATTTCTTGGGAAGTAAGTGGGTTAAGCACGGAGTGGAGTCAAGTCTGCAGGATAAGAGCTGGGGGTAATAGCTAAGACACCAAGAAAGGCTGTGATAGGCCAATGTCAGGAATGTTTTAATCTGTGTAGACTTGAAAACTGCATAAAAGGGTTCTGGGGGAATAGTTCATAGTGGGCAAACCCCAGGAAGACGTACCTGATGAGGGAGAGAATTCGCTCGAGCCGTACGCAGCACCCCACTGCCAGCCACAGCACTCTGGCTCCCGTGGAGTTGTGCAGGAGTGGACTGTGCCACGGGGCTCCACAGGCTCCTGTGTGCCCCATTCTAGCGGCACAGTCAGCCCTCCGTATCCACGGGTTCTGCGTCCACTGGCTCAGCCAACCACGGATAGAAAACATTCAGGAAAACCAACCCACTGTGTCTACGCAGAACATACAGATTTTTTGGTCATTATTCCCTAAGTAATACAGTTTAGCAACTGTTTACATAACATTTAAGTATTAGACATAATGCAGAGATGATTTAAAATCCACAGAATGTGTGTAGACTATGCAAATACTGCTGTTTTATATAAGGAACATGGGCGTCCGTGGATGTGGACATCTGCTGGGGGCCATGGAACTGGTCCTCCATGCACACTGGGGGCCAACCGCACAGCCCTTGGTCAAATTCTTTACCTGTTCTGTGCCTGTGTCCTCAGCCCAGCACAGGGTTACTCTGAAGTTGCCGGATTGCGTCTAGAATGCTCAGTGTGGTCCTGGCATGCGTGGAATCTGCTGTTAGACTTGAGCTTGGGTCTCTGCACATCTAGGAAGAATAAAGCCCCCGAGTGTTCCAAGCATCACGTTCTAGCCCCCAGTCACTGTCTTGTGTTTTCAGGAACAGCAGAGGACGGCGTGACTTTCCATCACAAGAGGAATTATTTTTTTTAATAATAATTTGTGAGAAGGTGAAAGCCTTGGAATATTTAGGAAAAGGTCTCAGGGGCCATGGTGACAAGGTCTTAAACTTTCAGGGGAGTCTGAGTAGACCGCTGGTGTGACCCGACCGTGGGTCCAGAGAACGGAGACTGCACCTAGCCTTGGGTGCGTGTCTACCCTGAGTGGCCCCTTGTTCCCGAAGGATGCAGAGACGCTGGAGTGGGTTGCTCCCAGGATCCCTAATCCACTCCGGACTTCTAGGTTTAACTCTTCTTCAACTTGGCCCTCTCAGCCGTGCTTCCTAGGCCGGGTTCCAAGCGCAGACTCGGGGTCCCGGACAGGCGTAACTAAAGCCGCACCGAGACCGCTTCTACAGGCTGGAATTGCCATGAGTGAACTCCTGGTCTTCTAGGCCAGGCACCTGCTGATTCCTCCAAATGACTGGTTAATAGCAAATAACAATACAGCGCTTTCAAACCAGTAATCCTTACCAACAGGTCAAAATCCAGCTTACCTTTTACAAAACACGAAATGAACACACTTGTACTTTGCTTTCTTGTAGGCTATTCTCATGGACCACAACTGCCCCATTAAAACAAAGATGTACACTCAGAATAACATCCAGTCATATCCACTCGGTGAGGAGGAAGAATCCGAAAGTGACTGAGACTCACATCCTCCAAGTGTTTAATTGTACAAAAGTGTCTCCCGTGACCTGACTCATCCAGAACCATCTTAGTCATGCCATGCATCCCTGGCGAAAGAGTAAACCAACCAAAGGTTATTTCTTTTCCATGGTTATGATTGATTGCCAATAGCCTTATAAAGAAAAAGCTTTTCTAGGGGTTTGTATAAATAGTGTTGAAACTTTATTTTAAGTATTTGATTTTATTAAATATTATACAATATATTTTCACGAAGTATGTAAATCTATAAATATTTGAATCCAAATCAAGTATTTTTTAACTTACATTCACAAACACTTGGGCAAAAAAATATCTTATATTTTTTCTGAATATTGGTGACGAGTGTTTAAAGCATACACTGAGACTTTTCTGACAATGAGAAACTAGAAATCTGAAAAACAGAATCGAGTAAGACAGCGTTAAGTTACACAGTGACACTGAATGAGTGTTGCTAATTTGACGTGTAGTTACCATCCATATATTCGTTAGAAGCTAGTTAAGTACAGAGGACAAGGACTTGAATCAGCCATCTATTGGATTTATCCATAAATCTCAGCTGGCATAGATTTCCTATGTCATTACCTGCCTGGAAAGAGATGGCTGTCAATTATGTTGACTTTTCATGTGGTTGGTGGTAAACGTTAAAGCCACAAGGGAAAAACAGGATTCTGGAAACAGAAAAGCACCCACGCATTCAGTTATGAACTAGCTTTCCCGTTAAGATGTACTTTTTTATGAGATAAAAGAAAATTCGAAGTGTACCTTACACCGTCAGCTATACTCAAGCGTGGTATAGTTTATCAACACCAAGTTCAAGTTTTAGAAAAGGAAACTTAAAAGCTGCTATGATGGGAGAAATCAGATTGTTTCTAGATCATCCAAGTGTTTTCTAGGGATCTGTTCATTTGGGGTTGTCTGAAACTATTTCTTTCCAGACTCCTGAAAGTTGTTCTCATCTTCAGTGTAAAAACAAATTTTAAAAGAAGGTAAAGGAATGAAATTGTCCTGAATCGCTTTAGAAGAGGCAAAAGTAGGGTGGTCAGAACACATCCCCCAGAAAAAGCAAACATCTCAAAATGTGCCCATGTCATCGGTGTGCTGTGTCCTGTCGTTTTTCTAAGCATGATAACATTGATGTGCCTTTTCTGTGAACAGCAAATACAGTTAGTGAATAATTGCCACTCATTGTTCTGTATGATTGGAGAGTGAAAAAGTGTGGAATACATCTCCAGTAATACTTAATTCTGCAGTTCTGTAATCCAGTTTACCTAATGTCGGTTTTATTAAGCTGAGTTGTGCTTGTGTTCACCTGGACACTGAGGAGCAAACAATTTTAGAAGAGACTCAGCAAACTTCTTCTTGTTCTCTAGGGTGAAGCGGCTAAGACTTCCTTTGCTTTGTGAACCTTTTCCGGGGAGCTTGTGACAATTTGAAGCCTGGTTCCAAAGCAGTTTCATGCAACCATGCTTCCTACTAATTATTGACATTGGGCAGTTTACACAAGTGTGCCCTTTTGGGAGATGGCTCTGGCGGGGAGGAACTCCTATGTGGCTAAAATAAAAAGGCAGGAGCGATGCTGTTTCCACAGGGGGACAGCCTTCAGCACTGGTTCTCTTGGAGTTTGTGGCCCTCCTTGCCACCAGCACCACATAGTTTCTTCCTGTTTTATTTTTGCCCTTAAGGCCTCAGCGTGTGAGGACTGGCAAAAGCTGGCTTGCTACTGATCTGGCAGGAGCTATGCATTTTACAGAACTGCTTTGTGAGCAAAGGATATGTTCTATATGAGGGAAAAAATGACAAGGTCTTGAATGTTCCGGGTTAGCCAGACTGTAGAGGGCTTTTTTTTCTTTTTCTTTTCTTTTTTTTTTTTGATTACAGATACAGAACAAAATACAGTTCTCGAAACATTTATTTGTTTGAAAAAAAATTTTTTTTGGCGGTGGTGGTTGGTGCCTGGTAATAGAGAAACATCTTAAAAGAATATTCAACCATTTCTACTGACTCCTAAGTGTTATCTGTCCAAATCATGTTTTATGGTTTACTTAATAAATATTCTCAACACCGTACCATGCCTGTTTGTGTTCCTTTATAAACCAAATATTGCTGTTGGAATAAAATACATGATATTGTTTTGACATGGGTAATATTCTGTTATGCTTGTGAGCATCAGGTAAGAGCAATTCCAGGTTAGTTTGAAGTCATTTTTGGCTTTCTATAATTGTGGAACTACCCACATTAATGTGGGAGGGGGGAGCAGTAAATTATCCTTGCATCTCTAAATTTCTATGGTTGTCCTGGTAACTGAACATATGATGTCCAGCCAACTGACATGACAACTTAACCTGAGGCCCCCAGAGGCCTATACGTTCCCTAAAACCTGTGGAATTTGGGACGCTTGGAATGGTTGTTAGCTTCTGTAGCTCAGTTTGTGAGCTTTAATCAGCTACTAAAAGGGATCCACAACTCAAAAAGGATTAGGGGAATCTTACTTTGTTGCCGGTAAAGCTGTTATATCAACTTAGAATGTCTACGTCCCCTAAAAGTGAATAAACTTAAAATCACTTAAATATATTGTCTTGAGAGGGAGAGAGAGAACGAGTGCTCCCATGTACTGTTTCCTAAATGTTTCCATCAGCTGCAGCTGGGCCAGGCTGAAACCTGGAGCTCAGAACTCAACGTAGGTCTCCCAAGTCAGTGGCAAGGACCTAAGCACTTGAGCCATCACCTGCTGCCTCCCAGGGACAGTAACAGGGAGTTGAACTGGGAGGATTCAAATCCAGGTACTCTGATATGGGATATTGTGTCTCAACTTGCTAGGCCAGAGGCCCATTTCCAAACACTTCCGATTTTATTCTTTATTAAAATCTCAGAGCCAACTAGTTTCGAATTGCCTTTCAAAAAATTTAAATGTAGTTAAATTTTGACAGTAGCACCCAAAATATCCACAGTATTTCAACAAGTTCCCATGTTGAATATAAGGCTTGATATTAAGAAATGTAGCATTTAATGATTTTAAAATAATGCTAAAATTTTGCTCAGTATGTCTAATATTTCATCTAAATATCAAAGTATGTACTTTAAATAGACTAATTACTAATATATATAGCACAGGCAGTCCCACAAATCTGAAATTTCATGTTAAACAGTTAAATTTTAATGCCTATACAGTTATTTTGTTTAGCAAAAGTGGAATCTCTATGCGCTGTATTCCATGGCGATACAACAGTTACCTTTTTTAGATGTTGTCAAATGAAGATTTCTTGTTTTCTGCAATAGGCTTTATTATTTTTTAGCTATTGATAACATAGCATGGCAGCAAGATTACATCAGTAATGTAATGTGATACAACTGTTTTCACTGAAGCCGTACATCTTGCTATACGCTAGGCTGTTTGGAGTGTCCCCCCTTGCACTAAGGTACAACTGTGATGCCGCCACTGACTCTGCCAGTAGATATAAAATATTGCACTACCTTGAAGATTCGCTTTACCAATGTCATTAGCAGCATTACTGAGCTTTCCATACCTGGGGTTCTGCAGAGTTAAATACTTTTAAAATGAGAAGAGTCTTAGGTGAAACCAAGTGTCACATTATTTCTACAGCTCTTTCAAATGCGTCAGTTTCAGCAGTATGCTTGGGTGTCACTACACTTCCATGGTTTAATCCATAAACACCAGCCACTTAGACACACCCCACTTCCCAGGTTGTCAATGGTAGGTTACTGTTTACAAGACGAAACATGGTTATACATCAGGTAGATTGTTTAAGCATACTGAAACAACATTTTAGCGTTCAGAGAATTTGGTGTGTCGTCTTCCATAGCAGTGTCCTCTTAAAATGGAAGCATGCTTCAATAAACAACAGAAAGAGGGGCGCACAGATATATTTCTGTTATAAACTTAGCCAAGAAAAGTATCTAGTGTCCTAGTATTTCACTTAAACAACAGGAGTGACCATTAGCTACTGGTTTTAAGTGGAGTAGTAACTTTTCTACCCTCAAAAACATTCTCTGATAAGTGAGACCTTTGATGTGTGTGGTCCTGTACTACTAGTCAAAGCACTTCTGTGGCTACGCCGCTGTTTTCCTCACAATCTTGTGACGTGGTTCATCTTTCCTACTTTAGACACGGGGCCTCTGTGTGATCTGCCTATGGTCAAGCAGTTCCTTAATGGAAGCCCCTGAACTTAAACTCTTGGCGTCCTGACTAAAAACCTGAGTCACAATCTTTAACAGTATACTAGACTATCTCCTGCCAGCTATAAAAGCTGTCCCATCAAATTCCTATCAGTTTCACTATATATTAACTATCACAGCAGCTACCTACAAAAGGGAAAAACACCATCTTTTAGAGAGTACGTGACAGGCCCAAACTTGCATGTTTTCCTCACTCATGTGTTACTGGAACCCCCAAGACGGAATATCGGAGTACATCCTCACTTCAGAGAACTGGTCCCAATTCCTGTGTGTCTCTGTGGTCCATTTTTATTTAACTTAGCAGTCTGAGTTACAGTGGTATTCAGAATGATCACCATTTCTTTAAGCCTGTAAGATGCCAGATGAAGCAAAAAATATATTTTGCATGATTCTTCACAACACACTCCTGCATGAACATGTTTTAAAACAAAACCAGCCAAAACTTAACAGTCATTTTAAGAACAGTCCTCTGAAACTTGAAATATCCTTGTACATGCTTTATTTCCTATGGGAGAACTGAAGATGAAAAAAATCATCATGAGTATTTAAAACTTCCACTTAAAAGGAAAGCGTCAACATTTTGAAAGATATTTCAAAATCCTACTGGTTACTGCTTTTCAGTAATTAAATTTTGTTATCCTACAAAATTACTGACCAACTACATTCTGTAATTCCCAATTATATGTTGTTTTCTCAGTGCAAGCTCTGTAAAGTAATCACTTATCTTTACTTCAGCTGCACAAAAGCTTTCGAAACAAATTTCACAAAGCAGAGAAAGCAAGCAATATATGTAATTTTTTTTTTTTTTACTAAATCAGCATAACAGACTAAAGCTGTGCATCTGCTTTTATGTTACATTTGGCAAAACAGAAACCACCCTCCTGAACCCCCAAATAACAAAAGTCTCCGGTCTATCGAGATGATAAACTTCATAACACAAAACAGTGAGTCCTTTCATGACTGCTACTGTCACTCTGGGCATGCAGCAAGCCTGTGAGGAAATGGGAAGGTTTCCAGACTGGACAGTATCCTGCCTAAACTAATTCAAAAACTAAGAGGAAGGAGAATACAGGAGGCATCACACAGACACAAACATGGAAAGTTAGCTTATTACATAATTACACAATTAGAAAAAGGTAAAAATAAATTAGTAAAAATGAATTCCCAGTATAAACCCAAAAAAGCATAGCTATAAATGCAACCCGAAACCACCAATTTAGTGAGCTGGTCATGGTTTTGCAGGAAAACAACCTTTTTCATTCTTGTTCTTACACAAGTAACTGCAGAGAAGCAGGCCAGAGCGCATTGTAAGAGGAGTTTAACGTGGTTGTAGCTGTGTACTTGAGATGCGACTTTCCCCCAGTCATTTAAAAGTTTAAGCAGCTTTTGTGTTACACAGACTCAGAGGGGCCAAACAAGTCATCTGATATGCTGCTGAACGGCTGCACGTCTATTAGCTGGCTTATTTCGTTATCGAGGTCCTCTTCTGCGTCATCTGTGTACTTGCTTATTTTTTTGGAGTGCTGGTCTAAAGACAGGCTTTCTAAAGTTTCGATATCTTCAATGCCTGCTCTGTAGTGGATCATAAGAAGTGTGAGAGCTTGGAGTCTTTCACCTGATTTAGCTAAAGCAGCAGAAAGAAGGGATTTTTTCCTTGTATCAGTTGTCTCTTTTTCTTCTCTAACAAGGGAATTATTGTGTTCCAGCTCCTGATCAATTTCATTCTGCAGTTTATCCAGCATGAACTCCAGTTTCTGGACCCTCTCCTCTGTGGGCAAGCCCCGGTACAGGTCCCGGCCGATTTCCTTGACTGCGATGAAAACACTGTCGTCCAGCCCGCCTTCCTTTCTCACTAACTTGATGCCTGCACTGCTCCCCCGTTTGGAAGGACTGTTTGGACCACAGACCTCTGTGTCACTGCCTTCATTGTCTGATGTATTGGGTGTGTGTTTTGGTGAAGGTTCTGCAAGATCAGTTCCTGGTTCAGAAAGGCGAGTTTTAGAGACTTGACGCAAGTTTAACAGACGTGAGCTCGTATTGATGATGTGTCTGGTTAGACCTGTTGTTCTATTGACTGACTTGTTAGCTTCTGCATCAACACGAGGCAGGCCGACGAGGGGTTCCTGTCCGTCCAGCCTGAGGTTTTTCAGGGTCCGGTCTATTCGCCTGTCAGTTGCTCCGCAAAGAGGAGTCTCGGCCAGACACTTTTCTTGACATTTTTTATGGCAAACATAAGCACAGAACATACACTGGGAAGCAGCTTTAGTCCAGACTTTTTTCTTACAGTAATCACACCAAGTTGGGTTCTGGAACTGGGTATCCTGGAAACTGTGTTTATTTTCTGTGAAACCCATCTGCCCAGGAAGGTGCTCTTCCTTAGGGAGAGCAGAAACTTCTTCCACCAAATGCAGTTCTTTTTCTTTTTCTACGTTAGGAACTATATGGTGGTCTGGTTCTCCTTCCTTCAGATATTTGAAGTGAATAGTAATGTCACCAAAGCAGAATTTGTCATTGAATCCCTTCTGCACACTCAGATTGCGTAGTGCAGTTCTAGTGACAATAGCCTTAGGGGAGGGGGCTTCCAGCCTGAACTTTGAAAGGTATTCCATGTTTGATGTAGCTAGGCATCCTAAAGCCACCTCTTCAAGTTTTAAACTAATGTGTCCCAGACAGATGAGACCCCCCAACTTGAAAGGATCCTTACACCACAATGCGACGTTTAAGTATCTGTGGCAGGCTTCTACGTCGAACAAACAGGATGCTCTGGTTCTTGTCCATTTTCCCAGCTTATTACGATAAAGAATTTCTGACGATTCCCATGTCTGGCGATCATCTGAACTCTCCTTGGTAGGGCAGGAACTTTCTGAAGCAAAGTCTTTAGCCACTTCTGGCTTTGCTGCAGCTGGCTTGGGTGCAGGGACGTCTTCTCCGTGCTCCGCAGCTTTGGCTTGCTTTTCAGCGGCTCTGTCTGCAGCAGCGGGAGGCAGCGCCTTCTCCAGCTTGTCGACAGGAATATCTGGTTCCGCCTGACCTGGGGCATCAGCAGCCGGTAGGGGAACTTTCACTTGGGGTCTTGGTGGCACAGGTGGTTTGAAAGTGGATCCTTGGGTAGGTTTTGACACTAGTGCTGGATCTGTTACCTCAGAAGTTTTTAGGGTTGAGGGTTTATTTCCTTCTTTGGGTGGGATTTTTGGTGGTAGTGGGTGACTTCCTGCAACTAACTTACGGTTTAAAACTGGTGATATAGCTCCAAGGGGTTTAACAGAAAGCGACGTTGGAGTGCGTTTGGGACTATGACTCAACGACTGGGCCTCATCTTTGAACTCACTTTGTGTTCTGACATCACCTGCCAAGTCTTCAAACTCAGAATCCAGGTCTCTGTTTTCAGCATCTACTGCCAATCCAGTGGCTTCCTCTTCATAATTCGGTTGACACGTGCTTGACAAGAAGTTTTCGTCCAGCTGGCCAAAGTTGTCTTGCAGCACGGCACCTGGATTACTCTGGCCAACAGGCCTTTCGTAGTACACCAAGACTCTGTCACCAGCCTGCTTGATGAGCTTCAGCACTTGCAGTGTCGATGTTATCTTCACACCTGGTTTAAGACATTTAAAGGGAATTCATGTAGATTATCGCAATAACATTGCCTACATTTGTTGAATATAATTGTCATTACCTCATGGTTATTGAACTAATGGAGAAGAAACAGGGAAACACCAAAATTTTTTATTTGGCTTTTGGATGACTGATTTGCAAAGCTGGGCATACTGCTATCCTGGAAACGTCGGCCGTATAGAGCCAGATGTAACACAGTTCCTCTGCGAGTTCCAAGCTGCTGAGCTCCTAACTGCTTTGATCCCCTCTGGGGTTACAGACAACAGACTTCTCAGTGTGAGCCGACGAGGTGAGCAGAGGGAGACCGACTGGAAAGGATTCCACCAATGGTGAAACCAGACTCACATTGAGGGGAAGCGCCCAATATTCCAGTGATGACAAGCTATGTGACAAATGAGTCAAATGAAGACTAAAGCTTGAAATAAATACAGTAAAATACTCCCCTATGAATAGTGGACTGTTTCACAGATTCTTTTCAGCCCTGCTCATCAAACTCCTCTTTTCCAGGACCAAGAACAATAAGGGATAAACTGCTTTACAGGTACTCAAGTTGGAATGCTCTCCCACTGCAGTTGCTTGGGGAAGAGGAGGCTTTCAACCTTCATAGCTTGGAAAACTTTCCACATCCAAGATCCACTTTCAGTTCATCTCTGACCAGTCTCCTTTTTATTTATTTATGTTTTTAACTCTTACAATCTGGTCTGCTAAGTGGGTATTTTTAGGTAATTTCCCAGCCCAGTGATTCGTTCTTTCTTTTCATGGTCCTGTTGCTCTGATGCCACCCACTATTCTACCCGGCCTAAGTCCAAGATTACATGATGTTTCGATTTGTTGAGCCCTCTCCTCTTCTACTCTATCCCTGCCTTTTCGTCAGCTTACGCTTGGATCCAGCATCAAGCCATGCTAGACATTCAGCGCTCATTTTCTAAACAACTGAGCCTCCAAAGCACCCGCTTCCAACTTGTCCTGTTCCCCCAAAACCCCTGCCATACTTTCATCCTACAGATGATGCCACCTTATTTACCAAAAAGATGAACAGGAAACCACCTTTTCTCTTTGCCAATGAAGTTAGTGTTATCCTCTTTCAGAGGAAGAAGTATCCCTTTATTGGTACTGTGGATCCTATTTTCCCATCTCCCTCTGGATTTCCTCAATTATCCTTACTCATTTTTTTCTTTCTTTCTTAAGACCTTCCTTTTCCCTTTGTTTCCATGATGCTGTACTAAATTGGTTCTGATCATTTTTCCTGTGGTTTCTTTTTACCCACTTATTCCTGCTTTTTATACATAGCATTACCAAGGTTTTCCTACCATTAGTTTCCTTAGCCTTTTTGCTAAAGTAATTATGTCCACTCCAATAATTTCAAAAACTATCAATTTGTCTTTGGTTGTTTCCCTTCCTCTTCACTCTAGCCCAATCTTCCCAACACACACTGGCTATCACCACCTGGAAGTTTCTTTGGTACCACATTTTCAGCACAGTTAAACCCCTTTTAGACCATCTCATCCTTCTGCCCTCACCACTATGAATCAACCTGCCACTCTCCAGTTAACCCAAGTGGAATCCTGGAGATAGCTGTCCCTATAGCCATTTAGTTGTCAACTGCACCTTGGGCTTCCAGTCCATTTCCCTTCCCTCGTCAGATCCCCCTCAGCGCTGGCCTCAAGTACAGTAACAAACAGTCTTAACTGCCACCCCCTGCTCAGACCTTCTCTAATCACAAGCGTCATGCTGCAGGTTTTCTGAAAGCTTCAGCTCGACAACCTTTAGCCTCCAAACTTGATCACACTGACATCCAGAACTTTCTACCATGGTTCTTCATGATTTTTCTAGCTTAACCTATTACTTCTCTCGAAACTCAGTGTTCCAGCAAAACTGTAGTTTGGCATGCATAAATTAAAAAAAAATTCACCTAATAGTCTGTAGTAAGCAAAAATTTCAACTCAACCTAAATCCATTTTTTTGGTGTGTGACTTCACATCTGCCCTCATCTCATCTCTTCCCTAACCGCTGGGTGCTTTGTAGAGATGGCCACTATGCCGCTCAGCACTGAGTCATCCGAACTGGAATTTTCTTTTGGAATATTTCAAACATACCCCCAAACTTAGGAAACACCCTTGAGCTTCATATATAACATTTTGCCAATCTTATTTTAACTATCACCAATCCACTATTAAATATTTTTAGAACTACTTCATATTTATATAAATAAGTCAATTATAGCTATAAATTTTTTTTAATGCTGCTTGATATGGGACAAAGTTAGTAACACTAAAAGACTACTATAAAAAATTATAAAAATACTATAGGATTTCAGTTTGTTTCCTGGGGTTGGGGCAGAAGTAATTCTGTGTAGAAAAAAAAGCCAAACGAGAGACATAATAAAGTTTTTCTGTTAAGTCTCAAGTTTCTTAACTATCTACATATTATATACAACATATAATTCCTAATTTCAATAAATTTTTACAAACATATGTAAAGGGATAACTTCTGGCTTTTGGCTCTGTATATATTAATATTGTTTGGATTTATTCATTTCTAATTTTATTTATTTGAAAAGCAACAGCTGGTGCTGGACTGGGTTGAAGCCATGAGCCAGGACTCAATCCAAATCTCCCGTGTGAGCAGCAGAGACGTAGGTACGTGAGCCGTTACTGCTGCCTCTCGGGTGCTCATTAGTGGGAAAGGCACTCCAGTGAGAGGCAAGTGTTCCAAACAGCATTTTAACCAAGTTAAAATGGCCAAATGCCTGCCTCTATTTACTTCTGATGACATTTACTACTTAAGAAACTGAAAACAAAACCCTAAAACAAGATATAAAACAAAAAATAATTTTATCTTTTTGGTAAAATCAAAATAGGTTATATGTGAATATATAAACTTGACACTGAACTGTAGTTTCAGCTGGGGGCGAATAACTTAGACAACTATGTGATGGATGAGGTTTCTCGTATGCCCTTCTGATGCATCCATGGAGCTGCAGCAGCAGCATCTGGAAGTTTGATAGAAGTGCAGATCTTGGGCCCTGTTTGTCTGCTAAATCAGATACACATTTTAACACCACGTCTGGATGACTGGTATTTACATCAAAGTCTGGGAAGCGCTGCTGATGCCATGATCAGAAAGATTTCCATATGACAGTGTTGACTTATGTGGGCAACTAAATCATTTTCATGATGGATTTGAATCAAAGACAGAGTTTCTTGAACATATAACTAGGAAAACTGCTGATCTGTGAACTGTCTTATTGTCTTAGCTGTGAAAAAACATGCCACACTGTACATAAAATATAAACTGTGACCAACCACATGTTCAAGAAATCTCTTGACAAGCCTAGAATTGGTTGGTCAGCTATTTAAGGGCCTGAAAAAGCTTGGACTTTCCCCCTACTGCTGTGTATGTGAGTCCTGCTGCTCAGCTGTACACATCCAAGCAAACAACCAATCAACAGGGAATTGTTCCTGTTGTTGTTAACAATTCAGTTGACAGGAGACATGCAGGTGACATTTTCCACTAGTGATCGGGGCTGTACTCTGAATAACAGCAAATTAACAAATGCTGGCCATTCAGACAATATGGGGCCACAGGACAGTTCAGCTGTATCCTCTCTGTTCATTATTCCATTCAAGTGATAAGGTAAGAGTTAAAATTTAGGCTTATGGTAGTAATGGTGGTCATGCAGAAACGTTACTGTTGATTTGTCTTTTACATTTAACAAAAAATAAACACAGGAGTAGAAGGTGAGAAAGGAAGGAGAATTAGAAAGATTACATAAAAAATGGCCTAAAGATGAAGAAATTTAAAGATTTATGCCTTAGGACTAAAATGGCAAATATGTTTTAAACACATTTTTAAGGCTTCCTTCAGATTTTTTGATAATAAACTTATTTTATAACTTTGCAAGCAAAATAAAAGTAATAAGTGATTATTAGAATAAGGGAGTAAAAACTTCCTATTTTCATCCTCATTTCTCTGCAAAATACATTGCATATTAGTGTAATTACCTCCAATAGCGATGAGTCGATCTCCCCGCTGAAGATCTGCAATAGCAGCAGGCGAGTTTGGGGCCACCGTTTCAATTATGACGTGTCCAGCATACCCATCAGTTGACTGGACGAGACGAAGTGTAAGTCCAACACTTTGTAAGTTTCCTTTTATTAATTCAACCTTTGATAAAGATGAAAAGAAATGAAAACTGACTTAATAGATTCATAGTAGTGGAGAACGTAGTTCCATCCTGAGAAGGCTCCATACCTGCTGCTGATCGTTGTACCACAGTGACTATTATTATGGAGAAATAAAGGGGGGAAGAAGAATTTTTTAAAAGATATTTTATTTATCTGTTTAAAGGGCAGAGTGACAGAAAGTAATCTTCCATCCACTGATAAACGGCCACAACAGTCAGGGCTGGACCAGGCTAAAGCCAGGAGCCAGGAACTCCATCTTAGTCTCCCACATGGGTGATAGGGGCCCAAGTACTCAGGCCATCTCCTGCTGCTTCCCAGGTGCATTAGCTAGGAGCTGGATCAGAAGCGCAGCACTCGCACCAGTGCTCTGGTGCGGGCTGCTGGCCTTGCAGCATTGGCTTAATCACTGCCACAGCTGTCAACCCAGAAATCAGTGTTTTAACGATATGAATTAACATACTCCCAGACTGTACATTTAAGTTATCCCCCCCAAAAACGCCCCAAAACAGAAAACACAAACAAACAACACTTTGTCTTCAATGTGTCCAACCCATGACCATTGTTTAAAGTTCGTAAATAAAGGGAAAGGTGAGGGCCGACGCTGTGTTGTAGTGGGTAAAGCCACTGCCTGCAGTGCCGGCATCCCATGTGGGCACCGACTTGAATCCCAGCTGCTCCACTTCCCGTTCGGCTCTCTGTTATGCCCTGGGAAAGCAGCAGAAGATGGCCCAAATCCTTGGGCCCCTATTCTTGTGTGGGAGACCCAGAGGAAGCTCCTGGCTCTTGGTTTCAGATTGCCACGGCTCCAGCCGTTGTGGCCATTTGGGGAGTGAACCAGCAGATGGAAGACCTCTCTCTCTCTGCCTCTGCCTCTCCCTAACTCTGCCTTTCAAATAAATAAATAAATCTTAAAAAAAAGATAAAAGTGAAATGAAAAATATTCCCAATCATACTAGATGGAACTGTTCATCTTTTTATTTTGCAAGATACATTTTAGCAAACTGAGAATGGACTCAGTAAGACCTCACACTGTAAATATCATATATTGTGAATGCAATTCTGAATCTTGCTTTTCTCAAATATAAATAGTATATGTCTTAGGTGTGCCTTTGAAATTCCACTTTTTTATGGTGTATGGTTGGTCCTCTGTATCTACAGGCTCTCTGTGGATTCAATCAACCAGCAACCAAAAATACTTAGAAACAAAAACTGCATCTGTGCCGAGTATTGTCACTATTTTGTATTTACATAGCATTCACATTGTATTAGGTATTGAAAATAATTTAGAGAAGACTTTTAAGAATATGTAAGGATGTATGTAGGTTATATGCAAATACTATATCATTATATAAGAAAACTGAGTGCCCATGATTTTTGTTACACAGTGGGGGTCCTGGAACTGGTTTCTTATAGATATTACAGGATGACTGTGAATTTTCTTTTTGGGGGAAGGCAAAGGCAGCGAGTTTACATTATGTTACCCTATTAATGAGACGCCCTGCTCTAACTTATTAAGATAATTTTGTTTCTAAACAAATCTGTCATCCAATTTATGAGAGATACATATCCCATATTAACATCACTTGTGAATTAAGAAAAGCATAATACCATGTTATCTGTCTTCATTCAAATCGATGATTTAAAAAAAGGCTAGAACACCACATCCCTTCAGATGACAAGAATTCAATCGGTGTTTATTGCGTTCAATTACAAATCGCTCTAACTGTATTACCTGCCTTCCCACATTTCTTATTTCCGTTCTTCAAGGGTGTGTCATGAGGAACTTTGCAAAAAAACCCTGCTAATATCCACCTACATCACTGTCTATGTTGCTTTATAATATAAATACCACTTAGTGAGAAATTCAATTTTCCTACCTAATGATGTTGGCTGATAAAGGATAACTTACTTGTTCTTTAATTTGGGTATTAATACATTTTGTAAAATTCTTTTTATTTACGAGGAAAATCTTAATCTTATTATGCTCCAGAAATGGAAAATGTGGTCAAGTTATGGATTACCTGAAGATTTATAAAATCCCTAAAAAAAACACAATTTGTGTTTAAAACTCCCCAAACATCTCTTGCCTTATTATATGGTAAATAATCACTTTATACTATTAAAGTGTTTTTGTTACCAATGCCCTTAAGAACACATTTCAAGAATATAAAAATATTTCTTACAGAGTGCCAAAGCTGAAAATTTAGAATGCAAACTTTTCTAATTATAAAATGCTAAGGACAGCAAATGGGTAAAAACCTACACTGTATGAATATGAGTACTGCAACATTTAAAAATTAACACTTGTAATGTGTTTTGGTAATTTAGTCTTTGCTCTTAAAGTAAAATCAAAGTTGGAGGGATGAGTTCAAGAAGTCAATTAGGGGTCAGCACTGTGGCATAGTAGGTTAAGCCTCTGCCTGTGGCACTGGCATCCCACATGGGCACCAGTTCAAGTCCCAGTTGCTCCACTTCCATCTCGCTCTCTGCTAATGGCATGGGAAAGCAGCAGAGGAAAGCCCAAGTGCTTGGGCACCTGCACAGCATAGGAGACCTAGAAGAAGCTCCAGATTGGCCCAGCTGTTATGGCCATCTGGGGAATGAACCAGTGGATGGAAGACCTCTCTGTCTCTCCCTTCCTCTAACTCTGACTCTCAAATAAATCTTCAAAAAAAAAAGGGGGGGGGGGGGCGGCGCTGTGGCTCACTTGGTTAATCCTCCACCTGCAGCAGTGGTATCCCATATGGGCACCGAGTTCTAGTCCCGGTTGCTCCTCTTCCAGTCCAGCTCTCTGCTGTGGCCCGGGAAGGCAGTGGAGGATGGCCCAAGTGCTTGGGCCCCTGCACTCATGTGGGAGACTAGGAGGAAGCACCTGCACCCTCATGGGAGACCAGGAAGAATGCACCTGGCTCCTGATCGGTGTAGCTCCGGCCATAGCGCCCATTTGGGTAGTGACCCAATGAAAGGAAAACCTTTCTGTCTGTCTCTCTCACTGTCTAACTCTGTCAGAGAAAAGAAGAGAGGAAAGGGGAGGAGAGGGGAGGGGAGGGGAGGGGAAGCTGCTCGTGCCTTCAGCCTGGCCTAGCTCTGGCCCTGTTGAGGCCCTCTGGGGAGTCAATCAACAGACGGAAGATCTGTCCCCCCCCCCCCAACTCTGCCTTTCAAATAAAATAAAATAATTTTTTTTTTTGACAGGCAGAGTGGACAGTGAGAGAAGACAGAGAGAAAGGTCTTCCTTCCATTGGTTCACCCCCATCCTGTATCAGAGTGCTGGACTTCAGTCCTAGTTCCCCTCGCCATTTCAGCTTCCTTGTAGTGAACACTTTAGGAGGCAGCAAGTGATACCAACAGCAGGGTCCCTACCACCTGTGTGGAATACCCAGATTAAGTTTCCAACTCTTGACTTCTGCCTGGTCCAGTCCTGGTTGTTGTAGGTATCTGGGAAGTGAACCAATAGATGGGACATCCCTTTGAAATTAAAAAAAAAAAAAAAAAAGAAATGAAATATTAAAGAAAAAGCCTGTATTATTAGAAGAGACAAAGACAGTGACAGCATTTAGCAAGAAGAAAACAACCAATTCAGATCCACTTGAAGTAATATACTTCCAAACAGTAGAAATTATACTGATGGTGGTAAATATCTACTTTTCACAAAATTCTAAGTTTTATCCTGTCAGAAGCTTTCCTCTATAAAGAAAACTAAAGATAGTATCTGGGTATAAGTGAAAGTAAAAGAAGGGAGGAGAAAAGGAACAGTAGGGAGAGCAAAATGTAATTTCTTACAGCAGAGTGAAGAAAACAATAAATGTGGAACAATATATCGTTCCTTAGGCTGCTATCAGAAACTTTTTATTAAAAACACACACACAAATGGGAGAAGACTCTCAGTTAATTCCACCAATCAGTAATAGCTTTTCCTTTCTTTTAGGAGGCCAATGAACTGTTCTGAAGTACCAACAAAATCTGGGTGCTCCCTTACTCCTAACAATAAGCTACAACTCAGAAAAAGTTAACATCTATATAATTTCTCTTATAAAATTTTTGTAGATGGTCAAAGTCTGCTTTCTGTTTAGAGAATGAAGAAAACCTTGTTCCCTCACTGTCACAAGCAAAAAAAATCAATGTTTTTTTGTGGCATGGGAGACAATAAATAAAGCTACAACACTTCTCTTTCATACAGTAATCTGATTACATACAAGAAACTTGAAAGTTTCAGGCCAAACCTTGTGAGGTCAACTCTGTGGTAATCTAAGCTTTAGAAACACCAGGAACCTGATACTGCTTAAAAAAAAGGATCCTATCTTTGTCAGAGACTTGTAAGTATCCTGGTCAATATGTGAACACTGGCTAGCACTGTTTACAGCGTCTAAGCTAGACTCCAAGAAGGAAGCACAAATGTGCCACAATATATGTATGTTTAAGGTACAATGGAAATTCAGGGGAGGTGAAGACTGCCTTTGGGTGAATGGTCTGGTGAAGATAGGGTGGGAGAAACTCATTTTAGGTCATAGTAGCATTGATAGAGCAAAAAGATGTAGACAAGAAGCCCATCAGGAAATTAATCATATCCATCAAACAATTTAATGGAAGTGAAAACTCCCACCCTGTTTATAACAGAACATGTTTTAGTAGAAAAAGTGTTTCATAGATGATAACAGGATCCAGATATTATGGTTATAAAATAAAATCCTATAATATGTTAATATATAAATATGTATAAATATATATAAAGTTTACAAGTCTGTTAATATAAATTTGTTTTTTTTTAATTTTTTTATTTTTTATTTTTTTTATTTTTTTTACAGGCAGAGTGGACAGTGAGAGAGAGAGAGACAGAGAGAAAGGTCTTCCTTTTGCCGTTGGTTCACCCTCCAATGGCCGCCGTGGACGGCGCGCTGCGGCCGGCGCACCGCACTGATCCGATGGCAGGAGCCAGGAGCCAGGTGCTTTTCCTGGTCTCCCCATGGGGTGCAGAGCCCAAGCACCTGGGCCATCCTCCACTGCACTCCTGGGCCACAGCAGAGGGCTGGCCTGGAAGAGGGCCAACCGGGACAGAATCGGTGCCCCGACCGGGACTAGAACCCGGTGTCCCGGCGCTGCAAGGCGGAGGATTAGCCTGTTGAGCCACGGCGCCGGCCTGTTAATATAAATTTGTTATAAACACTGTTTCAAACTGTTTCTAACACCTATACTTTGTCGCATAACTGATATTTTATGAAAAAAAAAGAAATGAAATTAATACTACTTATTGAATACTGACTACACGCTTAGTAAAACAGACACCAACATTTACAAGTGCTCCCGGCTTCAGGACTGTCTCTACAACCCTCCAATCCTGCACCGTGACCGTGGCAGACAGTCTTGCTTATCTAACCTGGTTTCACGGCCCTGACGCATTAGATGGCACATACCAGATCCAAGTTTGACCAATCAGACTTTCCTTTCTGAAAGTTTGGAATTCTGATTTAGAGGTTCCTTGACTAGGATAACTATAACTTGTAGCTATGGCCATCTGTATATTCTTCTGGACTGGAAAGTGGAGAATGTTTTGAAGAACAAATCATACAAACAGCTCAGAGCAGGGAGAGAGGTCAGCGGACAATGTTCTAGTCTCTGGTTCCAGTTTGTTTCTAAGGCCTGGTTGCACTCGTGCTTAAAGATGTGCAAAGCCTAATCCAAACAACACGAACAGCGGCCCTAACATATGCCTGTGGGGTCCAACAAACACTCTGGTATCCTTTTTTGCCTAAATTTTAGTGAGTGTCTGTTTTTTTTCTAACAGGTTCCAACCTACCAGGCACTGTGTTAGAGATTATTACACAGTACAATATCTCATTAAACTCAAAAGTATTACATTAAACTGGAAAGCTACAAATAAATTGTAAAGGTAGGGTATACTCTTTGTTGCTCAGCCTATATCAACTAACCTGATTTATGTTGAAACCAAGAAGTAGATTTCTACTGGGGATAGAAATACTATTTCTATGGCACTCAAAATAAACAAAAAACCAAGTTAAACAATTATCTGGAATTGCAGACGTCTGCTAATTGCATGAGTTGAATCACAGGAGTCAATACACACAGCACTGTGGACAGCCTGTACTTAACTTCACCAGGAATGTCAGTCATGGGTTAAAAAAAAGTCTAGCTCTATGTGCATCCCTCTTGCAGACAGCAATTTGGTAACATCAAGATAGGCTTTAAGAGCTCTCACACGCTGACATCCATCTAGCCTTTCTTGGACCCAGCTGGCATGCCTTGTTTTCACGCAGGGGGAGGGGGCGGGGAGGGGGAAAACATATTGATTTTTTTAATGCCTTCCTAACACACATAATTTTATAGAATGGACAGAGAACATATTTCAATAACACATCAATATAACTTTTATTTTACAAACTATTCTCTAATACATGTGTTTATAACAGAACAAAAGCCCCAAACTCTCCAAAACAGTAAAGATCATTAAGTGAAAGACTGAACTGCTATGAGCAGCTATACTTTGAACAGGCTTTCACCCAGTAAGTTTCTGAAAAAGACATGAGGACTATTTCCCAGCTTTTTTTTTTTTTTTTTTTTTTGGTGGGGGGAGTAGAATAGTGGGACAGGAAAGGTGAAATATGACATAAAACAAAATATCAGTACTTGTGTATGCACAATGTCAGCATAAAGCTGAACTTTTCACAGCAGGCTTTTGTCTGTGTGGCAGAGAGAGAGAGAAGGCACACAGTGAGCTCCATTGGCTGGTTTGGTTCACTCCCTAAATGCCAGCAATGCTGGGCCATGGCTGGAGCCTAAGCCAGAAGGCAGACAGGAACCCAATTACTTGAACCATTGTTACCTGCCTCCCACCCCCCAAGCCCTGGTCTGCCTTGGCAAGAAGCTGGAGTCAGGTGGCAGAGCCAGAATCAAACCCAGGTATTCCAATGGGGGATGTGTGTGGGGGTCTTCACTGCTAGGCTTTTAATTGCAGATAACCATTTCCAGCCCATACCAAAACCAACCTATCATACCAGAATTCTCATTGTGTTACAATGAAAGAGGATGTTCACTATCTTCAGAAACATCAGTGTTTTATAATTCTCTGCCTTCCAAATGAAATGGTGGTAATATTTTCAGAAAAATTATTAATGTTAACCCAACATAGATACGCTTAACAAAATCTTTTGCAAAGGTACCCATGAAAAACAGTTAATAGAAAAAAAATGCAATAATGATTCACTCCCTGACATGTTCAGGCACTGGATCTGGGAGGAATAGAAACCAGTAACACAGACAAGTGCCCTAGCCCTAGCATAGGCACACAGTTAACACTTGTTGAGTGATTTGACACTTATAAAGCAGACAGAGTATCCCTAAAAGCTAAATTTGACACTTGAAGGAAGTGTAGGAGGGGCCTGCCAGGTCAGCGGAGGAGACAATGCATCCACAAGATGGCAGGAATGGCTGCAGGCGAGGGTGACAGCCAGCATGAAAATCTCAAGAAGCTTCAAAATCACAACTCTGACACGTTGGGTCTTTGTATGGAGGGACAAATTTTGGTTCACTCAACTGAGCATTTTCAAAAGTCAAAGAACAAATTTCACCCCCAGGTTCATGCCCAAGATGGCCAAAATTGATAACAGTAAGTAGCAAAAGCAGCATCTGAATGTGATAATTAATGCTGCAGTGTGACAAGAAATTTGAATGCAAATATAATATCTAATTCACATTGATCCATTCAAGCCTTTAATAAAAACCTCCAATTTCATGAATAAAAGCATAAGTGTGTTTGTTTTTTTCCCCTTAAAAAGACAAGTCTAACAAGTCAAAAGCTTAAAAGTATATTTGAAATTGCTTCAATGTTTGATTGCTGGCTACAAAACATACCATTTATAGAAAGTTCCTAAAGATGACGTGGAAAATAGCCATTAAAGACTTCTCCTGGGGTGGGCATTTGGCTTAATGGTTAAGACACACTTGGGCTCCCACATTCTATACTGCAGGCATGGGTTTGAGTTCTGGCCCTATTCCCAACTTCAGCTTCCTACTAATGCACATCTTGGGAGGTAACAGGTGATGTCACCCATGTGGGAAACTTGGATTGGGTTCCTAGCTCCTTGCTTCAGCCTGGTCCATCCTCAAGTTGTTGCTGGCATTTGGGGAGTGAACCAGCAGATGGAAGAACTCTCTCCCTGTCTTTCAAATAGACAAAACACATTTAAAAAAATTTTTAAATGCTTCCTGTTTCATGGGCTACTACTACATTCTCCATATTCACAAAGTTAAAGCCCTCTACAGAAATTAAATGTCCAAAAGAAGGCCAAGGCCCTAAAAATATATTCACAAAGTCTCTGCTTTTCTCGGGGGATACTTTGATTTGAAGAGAATGCTCAAATTGGTCCCTAACAGGGATGTATGAAAACATAGAACACTTTACTTCTGAAGGTCTAAACATAATGGACAACATGGTAAAAGGTCAGAGGTATGGCCTCTACAGCACAGTTGTTAGCTCTAAGTTTCTGGTCTAGCTCAGACCAGACTGTTGCCTGCCCTGACAGGCCACAATCCAAGAAGAAAGGCCTAAGGACTACTTTTTTTTTTTTTTTTCCCCACCTACTGGGCATACAGAAACTTAATTCCCCTTCTCTCTTCCTTCCTTTTCCTGTACTGTCGAGGCTCTGAGCTTACCAGCAAAAGGCCAGGAAAACAAAATTAAATGAAGAAAGATTTCACTTAACACAATTCTTTCTAGGTGGCCAGGGACTGGAAACTTCAGGGCCACCATGATCTGAGAACAACAGAATATTGTCCTAGAAAATTTTGTTTTTTAAGAAGTACTGTGATGAAAGATGTAAATGACAGCATATGGCTGATGAGGGGAGTCTTGAAGGAGTCACACATTGTTTAATCCCCAGCAATTAAACATTTTTTGAAAGGGAACTTTTAACTCATTGTAGGACTCCTGTCTTGTGCAATTACTGCTTAATTTGTGTGCAGTGAGTTGTTGCCTACATTCTGAAAGAACTGAGGCACATGCTCTTTCAGCTGTAACCCTGGTTTTTGTAGATGGACAAGGAACCTGTATGAGCATAGGTTTTATGGGAAGCTCCAGGTTTCTGTTTTTTTTTTTTTTAAAGAACATAGGAAAGGACATTCTTTTTGTTTGTTATTTTAAAGATTTATTTATTTATTTGAAAGGCAGAGTTAGAGAGGCAGAGGTCTTCCATCCACTGGTTCACTCCCCAGATGGCCACAACGGCTGGGGAGCCAGTAGCAAGGAGCTTCTTTTGGGTCTCCTACAAAGGTGCAGGGGCCCAAGGACCTGGGCCATCCTCCATTGCTTTCCCAGGCCATAGCAGAGAGCTGGATTGGAAGTGGAGCAGCCAGGACTCAAACCAGTGCCCATATGGGATGCTGGCACTGCAGGTGGTGACTTTACCCACCATGCCGCAGTGCCGGCCTCCAACATTTCTGTTAAATCACTTCCTCCAGGTCTCTTTTTAGTGTCAAAGCAGTTCCCTAGCTTGACCTGCTTTTTCACAGGTTATAGATACTTGGCCTGCTTTCCCCTCAGTTTTAAAATAGTCATAATCTAGGGATTTTTCCTGGCTTCTTAATTCTTACTATTCCAGAAAAGTGCGCTATTCTTGTCTCAGGGCTGATTGGTAAGCCTTCTAAGCAGGGTTAGACCTATAGTTATAAAGTTTTGGAAACTACATGCCTGAGAGTAGAACTATTTTGTCATGCCAAGCAAACATTCAGGATACTGAGATTATTTAAATTTTAAAAACGGTCTTAAAAAATCATTCATCTAAACATATCAGAAAGCCTTTTGTATTTGTAAAAGCCAGTTGCTGTGTTCATGAGAGTATGAAACAACTAGCTAGTTTGGCAAAGTAACCAAAATTCTACATGCTAAGGACACCCAGTAGTGATTGCTACAGACTATTAGTGTGTGTGCCCCCACCCTCCACAACTCATATACTGAAGTCCTAATCCTCAGGTGGAGGTATTTGGATGAGGCTTTAGTAGGGGATTAGATCTTGATGGAGCTGGATCGGAAGTGGAGCAGCCGGGACTTGAACCGGTGCACATATCGGGCGCCGGCATTGCAGGAGGTGGCTTTCCCTGCTATGCCACAGCACTGGGCCCTAGAAATGTAACTTTCTGGTCATTTCACTGAATACCAGGTGTCAGGTCAATTTGTTTATGGTTTTAGAGCACAAATTACTGCCAGCCTAGGGGCTAACAGATTACTACCCATCCCAGTTAAATGCAACAAGGTTTTCTATCAACAAATTTCTATCCTACCATCCATCACTTTTAAAAATTACAAAACTGATGATCTCACTAACTCCATTAGCACTATGAAAACATTCACAATGAGAAGGATATGTTCTTGTTTGTATTTATTCTCTCCATCTCCCTTCATCCTCTCTCTCCCTCTCTCAAACATAAACAAATCACTTGGGTGTAAAGTAATGAGATATTTAACTCAATTTAGAAGCGACTGAGTTTAAAAAAAAAAAACTGGATAGTTAAAAAAAAAAACTATCACTCAATTTCTGTTTATAAAGCATATTTCAGCAAGGTATTAACTTCTGAGAAGTTAATAAAACAACTTCTAGGTAATAGAATGAAAAAGGTAAAATACTGAGTCTCTGAAGGATCATTTTCATATCTATCTGACCTACCTCTAAGCACTGGCAGTTTTATTTATTTATTTATTTTTTGACAGGCAGGCAGAGTTAGAGAGAGACAGAGAGAAAGGTCTGCCTTTGCCGTTGGTTCACCCTTGAGTGTCCACTACGGCCGGCGCCGATCCGAAGCCAGGAGCCAGGTGTTTCCTCCTGGTCTCCCATGCGGGTGCAGGGCCAGGGCCCAAGCACTTGGGCCATCCTCCACTGCACTCCCAGGCCACAGCAGAGAGCTGGCCTGGAAGAGGAGCAACCGGGACAGAATCCGGCGCCCCAACTGGGACCAGAACCCAGGGTGCCGGCGCCGCAGGTGGAGGATTAGCCAAGTGAGCCGCAGTGCCGGCAGCACTGGCAGTTTTAACAGTAATGGAAAATGCATACTAAAACATTTCATAGAACCATCAACTGCTTTAGAAACTAAGCTCCCTGCTTCTAAGAATCTTGCTAAATCCTCGATCATCTTTCACTCAGTTCCATCACTCTAATGGAAAAAGGGAGAGACTATTTATGAAGGGTCTTCAAAAGGTTCATGGAAAATTATGTAAGCTGAAAAACCTATGCATCGATTTCAAACATTTTTTGCACTAAAATAAACTTATCTTATAATTTCATTTTCCTATGAACTTTGAAGAAACTTCGTATTAGCTGTCTTCCTTGAAATGAACTCTTATCAGCCAAGAGGATTCACACCTTGGATGCACATGATCATCTTTTTCATAGAAAGTGTAATTCTTTGAAACAGACATATGGCGAATGTCTTGCTTTTATCCCCTGGCATAATAATATACTATCAACTCCCACAGAACTTTTCCATGACCAGTCATGAAAATTTAACCAACTCATAAAGTTATAAATCAGAACAGTTTTAAGCTTGTAATTCCAGAAAAAAAAAAAAATTTCAACTGAGAAGTAGTGCTATTACAGAAGGAAATTTTAACATCCCCTCAATGATGACAAAGATAGGATTTTATACACACACACACACATATAAATTTTTAAGAGGGCAGATTTCTAAAATTTCTCAAATGGGCAGACTTGAATAGTACAGGAAAGAAATTCTAAATTCTGTCATGCAGATTCTACATGTAAACATTTCTTTGTCAGTAAAATGCCTATATTTTCAGTGATTAACTCTTAAAGGCTAGCTGAAAAAAAAAAAAAATCACTGAAATCAGCCCCTCCTAAGAACCATGGCAGATTCCAAATTCTCTGAAGAAAAACTGCAATGTTGTCTGGGATAGCTTTATACTTAGAGTTGGGTTTGAATTCTGGCCTTAACTTTTACTAGTTTGGTGACTTCAGGCAAGGAATTTAAGCCCTATGGGACTTATCTGACAAAAGGGATACTAAAAGTCTCTACCATACTGGACTGTCAATACTAAATCAAACTACAGGCAAAAATGTCTAACGCAAGCCTGGAACTTCTGCTATTCCCCCTCGGGACGACTTCTTACTTGAAAACACACTGTGTGTGGGGGGGTGCCCTTCAAGCTTCAAAGCTGAACGCCAGCTTGGCCATCTGATAGCCTGGCCTCTAAAGCAAATGTGTAGTGAATTAGGACTGTATCCATTGGTCCCCTCATCTAACAGACAACAAAGATCCAGAAATATGCTGATAAAGTAAACTCCATTATCCAAATCCAAGTAGTCTACGAGATCTAAAGAATAGAAATGATCCTCTGCTCAGGTTCAAAAGGCTATTAGGAAAATAATTACATCTGAACAATTACCTGCAATAAACTTTGGTTTCTTTTCTCCTTTTTCAATCTGACTGAAGTCTCCATTAAATCTTCTGATTTAAAATGAATCTGAATTTTATACAACCATCACAGTAAAATGAAAAGCTCAGAAAAGTGTACAAAGGCTAAGGTTGCTATGGAAACAATTAAAACACTTGTCCTTTTAATTCCTTTTAAATAAAAATACCTCCTACTTTGAATCATCAGGTCAGACCTAAACTTACTATCCTTTCACGGTACTTCTCCAGGATGATTTACTAAGGAAGGAAGAGGGCCTAGGGACAGAGAGTTGTATTTGATTTTTTAAAATAGCTTTTTATCTTGAAATAATTTCAAACTCACAGAAAATTTTCAAAAATTAACAAAATATTTCCATTTGTCCTGAGCCTAGATTTCCCAATTGTTAATGTTTGGCGCATCTGTTTCCTTCTCTCTGGTTATTTGTTTTCCTGAGCCATTTGAAAATAAGTTATAGATATGATGCCTCTTAACCCTAAATACTTATGAGAGAGAGAGAGAGAGAGAAAGAAAGAAAGAGAGAGAGAGAGAGAGAGAGAGAATGAATGAATGTCTTCCATCCACTGGTTTACTCCCCAGATGGCCGCCAACAGCCAGGGTTGGGCCAGATCAAAGCCAGGAGCCAGAGCTTCATCTGGGTCTCCCATGTGGATGCAGGGGCCCAAGCACTTGGGCCATCTTCTGCTGCTCATTAGCAGGGAGCTGGATCAGAAGTGAAGCAGCCTGGTCTAGAGCCGGTGCCCATATGGGACGCCAGTACTACAGATGGCAGCTTTACTTGCTACCCTACAGTGCTGGCCACTTATGTGTATATCGCTTAATGAGGACATTCCCTTATAACCACAATATAATTATCAAAGTAAAAAAAAATTAACCTGGGGGGCCAGCATTGTGGCATAGTGGATAAAAGCTGTCTTGCCACCAGCAACCCAATGGGTCCGGTCTTGGCTGATGCACGCATTTGGGGAGTAAACCAGAGGATGGGGGAATCTTCTCAACTAAATAAAAATTTTAAAATGCAGTGAAAGCAAGGAACTTATAAGAGCACACAAATATCTGCATTAAAACAGGAAAAATCAGAGTGGTGTGGCATTTAGGCAAAGTGTAGTACTGACAGTTGCTCTGTACACTCTGAGACGGTTATTATCATGTTTATCTTAAAATATATTTATTTACTTGACAGGCAGAGACAGAAAGAGAAACAGATGGATGGATGGATGGATGGATGGATGGATAAAGCACTCACTCCAATCTGCTGGTTCACTCCCAAATGTCGGCAATGGCCTAGCTGGTCTGAGGCCAAAGCTTGGAGCTGGAATCCAATCCATAGTCTCCCAGGTGCACAGCGGGAGGTCAGCCACTTGAGCCATCACTGCTGCCTCCCAGGGTCTGCAGTAGCAGGAAGCTGGAGTCAGGGCCAGAGCCAGGTATTGGACTCAGGCACTCCACTCCCATGTGGGGTGCAACTGTCTTAACCACCAGGTCAAGTGCCTGACTCGATTACCTCCATTTTAGAGATTATGAAATAACTTGCTCAGTCATAGAAGTGGAACGGAACAACATGGACTTGAGCCCACATCTTCTGGGCACCATTTGTGGAGACAGTATTGAAGCAGGGACAATTACTAGTGTTGGATTCACACTGCCTGGGTTTACAGACTTTTTTACCACTTCATATCTGCGTAATTTGAGTAAATTACTTTCTGTCTGTTTCCTTGTATGTAAAACAAAATAACAGTGTCTATTCTCATGGGGTTTCTCAATGCAGATTAAATGATTAATGCATATAAAGCCTTAAAACTATGACTGGCACAGAAATTGTTCATCTCTTGTAATGCTAACTACCACTGGAGTAAAGACACCTAGGCAGGGAGTTAGACAGATGTCTAACTCCACCTCTCATAGCACTTTCCTAAGTCAGTTATCTAGTTCTGCACCCAGGATCTGTATTTCACTAAGTGGTTTTTTAATGGGAAGGTGCTGCTGTGTTTTTGGAAAGGATGTTTTAGTTTATAAGTATGGATGGAAAGAATCAGTTTTACTTGATCAAGGGTCTTAAGAAACAAGTTTAAATGTTTAAGTTTTTTTTTTTTTTTTAAAGATTTAATCGAAAGAGTTATAGAGAGAGAGAGAAGGAAAGGAAAGGGTGGGAGGGGGAGGGAGGGAAGGTGGGAGGAAGGGGCAGGGCAGGAGGGAGGGAGAGAGGGACCATCTTCCATCCACGGGTTCACTCCGCAGACGGCCGCAGTGGCCAGGGCTGAGAGCCAGGCCAAAGCCAGGAGCCAAGAGCTTCATTCAAGTTTCCCACTTGGGTGACGGAGGCCTAATACTTGGGCCACTCTCTGCTGCTTTTCCAGGCCATGAGTAGCCAGCTGGATCAAAGTGGAACATGAACCAGTGCACATATATGGTGCCAGCATCTCAGGTGGTGGCTTTACGCGCTACACAATGCCAGCCCCCAAAATGTTAAAGTTTTATGAATACTGCTTTCTTAACTTGCTCTCAAATGCTCTTTAAAAGTAAAACAATCAAACAATCTAGGTTCTTACTAGGGTATTGTAAAACCAGTCTGCTTTATTTTCATGATCTAAAAATTATATAAACTCCAAACTGTTCATCTTACTAGATAAGACATTTAAAGTCATTTCAATGCTGAAATAACAGCATTGAAAAGACAGAAACAGAAACCAGTAAATAAAAAATTTGCATGGGGAAAATCCCCGCTCTGGACTGACATGTTAGTTTCCATACCTTAAACCCAACCTGTCCAGAATGAGACCCTGTCCCTCCCCTCCTCCTTCTCTCAGCATACCTCACCTTTCTGGTTTCCTCTTTCACTCCTAGAGTCCCTCCATTTCCAATGGTATCTAAGCCACACCGATTCTCTTTTCCATTTCCATTTTCACTAGCCTGGTTGACTTTGATTATCCCTCACTGCGGTTTCAGATCTTTGCCTTGTCAAATCATCCCTTGACGTTACTTACCCATAGCTGCCAGATTCAATAAACATTATTGTTGACTGCCTACCATGTGCAGACATTTTAAATCTAGAACCTCATTTAGCCCTCAGATGATCATTGGAAGCCACAGTAGTCTCACTTTACAGAACGAAGAATTTGTGGATTAGAGGTTTAGGGACTTTGAGTAAGGTCATGCTGCCAATAAGTAGCCTGTGACTCAATTCTGGCTTTAAGTACACCTATTGGAAGATTCTGACAAGATCATTTTCATTCTAAAAGGTTCCAAAGTTCCTACTGTCTCAGAGAGTAACAGCCAAAGTTCTTAGCCTGATATTTTAAAGCACTATAACATGTCTGACCTATTCATTCTGGCTTTGCATAATCGTCCTATACTACAATATTTTTTTAAAGATTTACTTATTTGAAAGGCAGAGTTACAGAAAGGCAGAGAGAGAGAAAGAGAGAGAAAGAGAAAGAGAGAGAAAGAGAGAGAAAGAAAGAAAATATCTGCTGGTTCAATCCTCAAAGGGCCACAATAGTCAGAACTGGGCCGATCTAAAGCCAGGAGCTTCTTTCGGGTCTCCCACATGGATGCAGGAGCCCAAGCACTTGGATCATCCTCTACTGCTTTCCCAGGCCATAGCAGAGAGCTATGGACCATATGGGATACCGGCACTGCATGTTGAGGCTTTACCCTCTATGCCACAACGCTGGCCCTTCTACCATATTCTTTTGCCCAGCTTGGATAACTCATAATATCCTAAATACACAGAAATATTCTGTCTTTATTGTGGTTTATGCCTGGTCCCAACTTTGAAATGCCCTCTGTGCCATCTCAAAATTCTACATGTACTGTGAGGCAAAGTTCAAACGGCACTTCCGTGATATATTCTTTTCCGGTTTTCCCTAAAGAAATGAATGCTACTTCCCTTTTATCAGAACCACACAGTAGCTTATTCTGAATTTCTTACAGCTAACAGTAATAATGGCACAGTGCTCAGAGTACTACTGACCCTGTATCCCCCACTGCTTATTTCTCTTGAAGGCAAGGATTATACAATGCCTTAAACTTCTTAGTCAGTTTCTTCCCTTCTCCTACTCGACAGTGACTTAATACTGAATTGGTCTGTTTATGTTTCTGTATTTAACATAAGCTCCTACCCCTTGCTTTACAACACCTGTGAAAGGGAACTGCATCCCTTATTTTTAACCAAGATGAAATTGAAGAGTGGAAGCGTCTGTTACACAGGACTTATATTTAAAATTTCAAAAGCATTTACCTGACTTAAGAAGCCAAATTATAGAACATTATATAGTTAAAATTTCATTGAGTCCCCACTGTATTCTCAAGTATTATCAAATTGAACTAAATCAGAGTTTTCATAAAAACTGACATTTCCAAAAGAGCTTTATTTGCTTTAATCTTTTTCTTCTTTTTGATAAGATTAAGACTGTAAATGGCAAATGGTTAAACAGGAGCACCAAAATGCTGTGTGCAAGGCATCTGGCCTTAAACAAACATCCCAAAATGCCAACGCTGAGGCACCTAGGCTGACGTATTTATAAGTCTGTCTCTTATTTGAAATCACAGGCCTTCAGGGAGCTCCTGTAAATTCTTTGTATGAACAATATGTGCACAGATCTGGACTTTGATGCCAATTATGCACATCTGTAAACTAAAATCCTCACTTAAAAAAATCAGGTTTTTCTCAAAATTAACAATGAGCAGTAAATTTCATTTTGTGGACTTCTTCACCTTAAACATTTTTTATTTAAAGCACATATAAGATAGGCTCAAAGGGAGAAAGGTAACATTAGGGTGACTGAAAGTTATGTGGAAACTCTGGAGGTCTGCCATGAAAGAGGACTGAGGATACACACGGAGGCACAAGAGAGGAAAGCCAAGTCTTCCTGGCATTCACTGAGCACCTGCTGAATCCCAGTGCTATGAGCAAAAACCATCACGATGCCCGCTGCAATGGGAGAGACTGCTGGGGGGAACCCAGATGAAGTGATGAGACTAATCACACAAATATAAATGTGAACTTCCAACTGTGATGTGTATTTACCAAGAAACTACAGGGTAATCAGGGAAGGTTTCCCAGCGGAAATGATGACTGATGTATTTAATAGTTAAGCTCTGATAAATCACCTGAGTATTCCAAAACAGGAGTTTAAAACGTGGATGGCTAGTTGGTGATGGAAGAACTGAGTACCAAAGAGGAGATAGTAAAGGAATTCAGATATGAGAGCAGTAAGAAGTCATCACCAACCTTAGGCTGAAGGACAGAGGGAGAGAGTGGAGGACAGGGGCTACAGCACCACGAAGTTGGAAGCATGGTGGGCTTATCCTGTGAGAAGCATGGAACCATGGAAGACAGTGTGGCTGCCAGACCCGGTACACAAGGCAGAGGAGGAGAAGAGGAGAGGAGGAGGAGCCTCCTTGGTCCACTCCCGTGTCCCATCAGGTTTTCCCACTGGTCAAACCCAGCTGATAGCTGGCTGGCACTGGAGACTTGAACCAGATCCTGCAAAGGTCAGCCCTCTCACAGCACAGAGCGGAGTGAGGCCAGGAAAGTATGTGAGGTCAAACAAGGTAAGGTCTGGCACAAGAAAGAGTTACGGGTGAGTGGAGAGAGGAGTTGGGGAAGGGTACACATGTGTAAAGGTATACAGGGAATACAGTAAACAGACTATGGCAAAATAAAGAAGTGAAATGGGGAGGAATGAAAGATGAACAATATGGTTAAAGCAGAAAATGGGAGGGTTGAAGGGAAGGCAGAGAAAAACACAGGGAGGAGGGTAAGGAATGACTCTATTGGTTATAACAAGGATTTATTCTTATTCAATGAGCAGTAAGAAATCATCAAGAGGTTTAAGTGAACAACTGATGGAATCGAATATTTATCTCCAAAGATCACTTTTCTTCTCTTGCTCCCAGGATGCTACCTGAATAATGGCAACATGCCAAGGATTCTACCAGGTACATGCCCTGCTTAAGTGTGTAGCATGAGTACAAGCATTATCATCAAAGTGTGTTTAAGTATTCTTTCAGCATTCATCGCCTGATTTTTATCAGGGAAGTGAGACTTAATGTCATAGCCCCCCTGACTTAGTAAATTTGTTAATTAAGTGTCCTACGCTTTACTTTTTGTATTTATATGCTTTCACTAATCACTCACCTTTGTCTTTTCAGGTGAAGAACACTAATTTTTTCCCCATGCATTCATCTTTACATGGCTATCTCATTTCCATGTTAATTTTAATTCTCTTTCTCCCCACCTTATCCACATCCAGCTGTTAGAATTTCTTGCAGAACGGCAACCGGAAAAGCACAAATTATTCCCTCTGTGAAAATAGCACGGCTTTTAAATAGAGCATAAAAAGACTTCATTTTGTGACATCTACAAGAAAAGCTGAATTTCTTATTTTGAAGGAACAGTGACATTTTGTTTATTTCTTAAAGCAGTCTAGGTCCCATGTAATTTATTTTTATTTTTATAAAGATGTATTTTATTTATTTGAAAGACTGAGTTAGAGAGGTAGAGCCAGAGAGAGAGAGAGAGAGGTCTTCCATCTGCTGGTTCACCCCCCCAAATGACTGCAACGGCCATAGTTGAGTGGATCCAAGGCCAGGAGCCAGGAGCTTCTTCCAGGTCTCCCACAATGGTGCAGGGACCCAAGGACTTGGGCCTTCCACTGCTTTCCCAAGCAATTGCAGAGAACTGGATTAGAAGTGGAGCAACTGGGACTTGAACCGGTGTCCATATGGGATGCTGGCACTGCAGGCTGGCGCTTTAACCTGCTGTGCCACAGCGCCAGCCCCGATTCCATGTAATTTAAGTGTAGTCTGGAATTCTGTCATACATACAAGGAGACTTGTATATATAACAGTTCATGGAAAATGGAATGAAAAGGTACAAAAATTTTTAAATCCATGCAGTTTTTTTCATAGTATGCATTTAACTTTGTGAAAACTTTTCATAGTTGTCTTAAGAGCTCTTCCTTCATTTTTTACCTCTTGAAACTTCTTAGAGAAGCTTAGAGCCATGCACAGATCTGACTATATCATACATTCCTTCTTCTAGATCCATGTTGTCCAATAAGGTAGCCACTAGCTATACAAGCATTGAATCTCAATCTGTTGTAAAATATTCAATCAATTGTAAAATATACACCAGATTTCAAAGACTTTGTATGAAGAATTCAAAATATCTCATTAATCTTTATGTTGGCTTCATGTTAAAATGACAATGCTTCAGATATATGGATCAAACATTACTAAAATTTTTTTTCACTTTTAAAAATATGCCTATTAGAGGCTAATCCTCTGCCTTGCGGCGCCGGCACACCAGGTTCTAGTTCCAGTCGGGGTGTCGGATTCTGTCCCGGTTGCCCCTCTTCCAGGCCAGCTCTCTGCTGTGGCCAGGGAGTGCAGTGGAGGATGGCCCAAGTGCTTGGGTCCTGCACCCCATGGGAGACCAGGAGAAGCACCTGGCTCCTGCCATCGGATGAGCGCGGTGCGCCGGCCGCGGCGGCCATTGGAGGGTGAACCAACGGCAAAAGGAAGACCTTTCTCTCTGTCTCTCACTGTCCATTCTGCCTGTCAAAAAAAATAAAATGCCTATTAGAAGATTTAAACTTAGATACTGGTTTGTGAGTTTCATTAAATCACTGAATATTAAACTTGGGGTCCAGCGCTGTGGCGTAGTTGTTGATTCTCTGTGATGCCAGCATCGCACATAGGCACTGGTTCTAGCCCCAGCTGCTTCTCTTCTGATCCAGCTCTCTGCAGTGGCCTGGGAAAGCAGTGGAGGATGGCCCAAGTGCTTGGGCCCCTGCACCCGCATGGGAGACCTGGAAGAGGCTCCTGGCTTCACATTGGCCCAGCTCCAGCTGTTGTGGCCTCTTGAGGAGGGAACCAGCAGATGGAAGACCTTTTTCTCTGTCTCTTCCTCACACTGTTTTAACTTTATCTCTCAAATAAATATCTCTAGCTGTCTGTGTCTCTATCTCTAAAATAAATAAATAAATATTAGAATATTATACCTGGTCATTCTTACCCTATTTTCCGTATCTTCAAGCTAGCTCTGCTTGTGACAATGTATTCTCCTAGTAAGTAAACAGATATTTTCAGAACTTTTGGTATGGATTTTGGTAAGAAGCTTTCTGAAGGGTAAAACCACATGTATTAATTCTATTTGTTCTAAATGCTCACTTAACATCTTGATATTAGACAAGACTGATTTCCCTAAATATTGTTTTTTTTCTCCCATTCCGCAGCCAATTGCTTTAACCTTTACTCTTGAAATACAGAGTTGTTGGGCACTACAAGAAGCACCTCTAAATCAGATTCAATCTTGGCAAGAGAACGTGGCTGATCTTATTTTGAAGGCCCTTGCTTTCAAATCTCATCTCTCTACACTTTCTGATTTCTCCTTCCTCTGCTCTGAAGGGCTTCCATGATCACAACTTCTAAACTGTATCCTAACTATTAGAATAGCATTCACAGTCCAGTTTTTGTTACAGACAGTGGAATTAATGGAACACATACAGATAGATCTTTCAGTCAGAGGCTCTTTGTACACGGGGAAAGTATTTTATAGACTCTAAAGTACTAGATATATTAGAGATTTGGACTGCATCTCTCTTTTCCTACCTAATAACTGTTCTTAGAAAGCAGGCATAATCTCAAACTTCTCTTTTAACTGTAAGGGTGTGTTTAAAAAATAAATTAAAGGGAGTCTCATGTCAATGATTCACCCTCAGAAATAGAGTTTTAGAAAAATGAGACTTTGACAAGTAAATGGCAGAAAGAACAAAAAGCACTACTCAAAACAAACAGAATGACAAAATCCAGAATTTATAATGCAAATTCTTTCAACTTCATAATTTTTGCTAAGTTTGAGCCCAAAAAAGCCCTTCTTAGTTACCAATTCCAAGTTGCCAGTTGACACCATGCAATACTCTGGAAGGAATGTATTTATTCTGATTAAGAGTTCTAAAATATCACTTATGGATTCTCCCTGTCTGTTAGTTGAACATTCTTCAGGGGTTTAACACTTCCTGTTTTTCAGGTAGATGTGAAATACCTGGCATCTCCCAATGTATTTCACCACAGTTCCCTTTGATACCTGTTTACTGGGCTACATAAGACATGAAGTACTTATATTCTTTTATTTTAACTAACAAATACCATTCTAGAATCTCTCTTCTGCCCACCTACTCTACATCAAGGGACTCGGAAGCTTCTTTTATAATTCCTTTTCCACTTCAAAACAGGAAGAAATTCATACTTCTTGTCAGTGACATAGTTGTATCAATGCTATTTGGATTTTTAACCCTAATTATAGAAGGAAAGACTTGGTCTCTTATGAAGGCAATTGCTATCGAGTATCTGAATGCAGAGTGTAGCAAGTTGAAGGACACAGAGTAGGGTCAGCATCAGAAAATGTATGTAAGAGCTTGTTTGTAAATTCAGAACTCCTTACACCATTTTATTCAGAAGAATAGCTGCTTATAAAGATCCGCCATGACCTTTCCACCCAAGAACACCCACAGCACATTTTCATGGTGCTCTCTCTTCTCCCGCAGTGACCTCCAACATCCCAGAGTGGACAAAGAACAGAACAATCTGTTTTAAGAATCAAGTGTGAGTATGGATGAATGGCAAGACATACAAGGCACAGACAGAATAGTCAAAATGGGTAGAGAGAAACAGAATAGAACATTTACTAACAATGTCTCTTTTTTTGGTCTGTAACAAGAGGTAAAGCAAATGGGAGATCAATGGCATGGAAACTCTAGTTCTGCAGGGTAAGACTCAGGATTTCTCATCTTAAAGCAATGTGTATAATGTGACACTGATGGGCTCTGTCTGCTTTACCATGCACACAGTAATAATTCTACAGGAGTTATGTCAGATTAATTTATTCTGAATACTGCTTGATAAGCACACTAAATTCTATAGTTGTTTTCACAGTTCACTACTGAAATATAATGGCCTTAAACTTCTTTAAGGGAGAGACAGTGCCCCTTATTTTTTAAAAAAAGACTTATTTATTTAAAAGGTAGAGCAATGGTGAGAGGCAGCTATATATATATAAAGATAGATCTATCTATGCATATATGTACATAGATCTATGTATGCATGTATGTATATAGATCTATCTATCTATCTGAGACACAGACTCACACACATACATCATCTGATTCACTCTCCAAATGGCTACAACAGCCAGATCTGGGCCAGACCAAAGTAGAGAGCTAAGAACTCTATCCAGGTCTCCCAAATTGGTGACAGGAGCCCAAATACTTGGGCCATCTTCCACAGCCTTCCAGAGTACATTAGCAGGAAGCTGGAAAGCATGTAGTTTGGACTTGAACCAGCACTTTGATACAAGATGCCAGCGTCATAAGCTTTATCTGCTGTGCCACAATGGTGACCCATGAAACTTTTAAAAAATCTTTAAATTCCTTAAATTTGTTTCTTAGTGAAAGAGAAGCAAATTTCTTCACTGAACCCAACTACTGCAATGTACTGAAATACATCATAAACTGCATTGCCTCTTTTTGGTGTAGGTGAAGATATTTTTACATTGATTCTGTAAGATGATCTCTGCAAAATGATCATCTAATTTTTAAGTCTAATATCTAATTTATTTACACTTCAGTTACCCTATGGGCTTCTCACGACGGATTGTTCCTTATTTTCCTTATTGTTTTTAAAGTTTTATTTATTTATTTGAATGGCAGAATGACAGAGACAGACAGAGAAAAAGAAACAGAGAGCTTCCATATGCTGATTCACTTCCAAAATGCCAGCAACTGAGGCTGGGTCAGATCCAGGTGGAAGCTAAGAACATGGAACTTCATCCAGGTTTCCCACATGGGCGTCAGGAATCCAATTACTTCGACTACCATGTGCTGTCTTCCCAGATGCAGCAGCAGAAAGCTGGATTGGAAGTGGAATAGCTAGGACTTAAATTGGCACTCTGGACCGGCGCCGTGGCTCAACAGGCTAATCCTCCGCCTTGCGGCGCAGGCACACCGGGTTCTAGTCCCAGTTGGGGCGCCGGATTCTGTCCCGGTTGGCCCTCTTCCAGGCCAGCTCTCTGCTGTGGCCCGGGAGTGCAGTGGAGGATGGCCCAAGTGCTTGGGCCCTGCACCCCATGGGAGACCAGAAGAAGCACCTGGCACCTGTCTCCTGCCATCGGATGAGCGTGGTGCGCCGTCTGCGGCGGCCATTGGAGGGTGAACCAACGGCAAAGGAAGACCTTTCTCTCTGTCTCTCTCTCTCACTGTCCACTCTGCCTTTCAAAAATTAAAAAAAAAAAAAAAAATGGCACTCTGATATGGGATGAGGGTGTCTTAAGCAGCAACTTAATCCATTCTGTGACAATGACCAACTCTTACTATTTCTTAGATTTCTAATAAGTAAAGTAGGCTTTCTTCAGGCTGTTTATTATTCTTTTCTGTTTTCCTCTTATATGACAATCTATGTAAAATCTTCTTAAAAATTAAGTCATCAAGTAGATTTATGTCATTTTCTTGTGGACTGGCCACCTAAAAATCATTCATAACTACTCTTCCCTTTGCCTTCAAGTTCTACAAAGGATCTAGCGGCCAATCCTTCCTGGCCACTAGAAGTTGTGTGACCCAGTTCTGACCAATAAGACTTAAGTGAAAATCCCTGGGAGAAGCTTCCATTTAGCAACGCCCCTGGCTGACACAAACCTTTGGTCTGCATTAGTCCTTACTCTTTTCTTCAAAGATGCATATGTGGAGGTGCACTAGAGACACTAGAGATCTTGCAACCCTGAGACAAAAAGGGTGATGGGAAAGGAAGCCATGCTCCTTGATAACAGTATTTTCTTTCTTTCCTTCCTTTCTTTCCTTCCTTTCTTTCCTTCCTTCCCTCCTTCCCTCCCTCCCTCCCTCTCTTTCTTTCTTTTTTTGACAGGCAGAGTGGACAGTGAGAGAGAGAGAGAGACATAAAGAAAGGTCTTCCTTTTTCCGTTACTTCACCCCCCATGGCCGCCATGGCCAGTGCACCGCACAGATCCGAAGCCAGGAGCCAGGTGCTTCTCCTGGTCTCCCATGGGGTGCAGGGCCCAAGCACTTGGGCCATCCTCCACTGCACTCCCGGGCCACAGCAGAGAGCTGGCCTGGAAGAGGGCCAACCGGGACAGAATCCAGCGCCCCGACCGGGACTAGAACCCAGTGTGCCGGTGCTGCAGGCGGAGGATTAGCCTATTGAGCCGTGGCGCCAGCCTGATAACAGTATTTTAAGGCTTTAAGAACTTCAGATACATTTAAAACATGAACTGAATGAAGTGTCTTTCATTCTAGGTATTCATTACAACTAGTGGATAATGTCAGGGAACAAATGTGAATGTTTAACATGGACTGAAACCTAAAGACTGCACAAAGACAGCTTCTTAAACTCATCAAATAATTTAGTATGCTTGCTTTTTAATGATTCTCTATTTTCTATCTAAATTTGAAATATATCCCAAACTATCCAGTCCTATACCCTGATGTTTTATGTTGTCTTGAACAGACTAATTTTCCTCCCTAGAGTTTAAATTCAGACATATGTAATTTAATGCCTGTACACACTTACTATTGCTGACATTTTCCACACCAGATATAATTAGTAATCTAGAACTATGTTTTCAAAACTGCCCATGACAAATGCTAAGATCTGAAATAATGACTCCAGATTAAAGTCTTACTAACCTTTGTTATAAAATATTAAAACTGTCTAATCTCATATCTTTGTAAATATGATACAGCAAAGTGAAAATGCCAATAGCAATGGCAATCTATAACCAATTCAGAGGAAAGTAAAAAAAATTACCCAGACAAAACAATGTTTTATTCATGTAGTTATGCATTTCAAGACAAATTCTAAAACTGTTTTAAATTGCTTGAGATGTAATGTAAAAGAGGGCTGGCACTATGGCGCAACAGGTAAAGCCGCCGTGTGAGGTGCTGGCATCCTATATGGGTACTGGTTGAGTCTTGGCTGCTCCACTTCATATCTAGCTCTCTGCTATGGCCTGGAAAAAGCAGTAGAAGATGGCCCAAGTCCTTGGGCCCCTTTCACCCACGTGGGAGACTAGAAGAAGCTCCTGGCTCCTGGCTTCGAATAAGCCTAGCTCTGGACGTTGCAACCACTTGGGGAGAGAACCAGTGATAGAAGGCTTCTCTCTCTTTCCCTGCCTCTGCCTCTCTCTAACTCTGCCTTTCAAATAAAGTTATTAAAAAAAAAAAAAAAGAGGCCGGTGCCGTGGCTCAACAGGCTAATCCTCCGCCTTGCGGCGCCGGCACACCGGGTTCTAGTCCCGGTCGGGGCGCCGGATTCTGTCCCGGTTGCCCCTCTTCCAGGCCAGCCCTCTGCTATGGCCCCGGAGTGCAGTGGAGGATGGCCCAGATGCTTGGGCCCTGCACCCCATGGGGAGACCAGGAAAAGCACCTGGCTCCTGGCTCCTGCCATCGGACAAGTGCGGTGCGCCGGCCGCAGCGCGCCAGCCGTGGCGGCCATTGGAGGGTGAACCAACGGCAAAAGGAAGACCTTTCTCTCTGTCTCTCTCTCTCACTGTCCACTCTGCCTGTCAAAAAAAAAAAAAAAAAAAAAAAAAAGAATACTGGGGCAAGAATAGCCAAAGGAAGAAGAAATCTTGCTTAAAATGTTTTGATGCTGTCATTACCATGCTCAAAATCTTCTCCAGCTCCTCACTACTTTCATAAATTCATACTCCATGAGTCAGCCCATTTCCCTTGCCAGTTTTATTTCTCCTTACTTCCACACCCGATCAAAATTACTCTACTTCTTCCAAAAACTTTCACACTGCCAATTTTTTAAGTAAAGATGTTCTCAACAGTTACTACATAAAGTTAGGAACACTTGAAGTCAAAGGAACATCCATAACAATACCATACAGTTGTCCATTAGTATTCAGGAGCATTTTGTCCCCTGTAATGTTAGGGACAAATTCACACTAAAAAATTGTTTATCTAAAACTAAAATTTCACTGAATATCCTATATTTTCTTCCAAGCCTGTTTCATACACACTCTTCTAGCCCATGTTAGTGTCACAGAGGCTCTTGTCTTGTTCTCCCAGCATCTACAACAGCGTCTAGCACAAAGCACTCAGAAAATATCTGCTGAATGAATGAATGCTCTGAATTCATAAGCCCGTTAAGGTGTGTAGTACTAAAACACTTTCAAAGTTCTGGAAGGAAAAATTAACTATGTTTCTCATTCAGGCAAAGTGAATGCTAAAACTAGTTTCACATGAATTTGTTATCATTATTGTATGTAATAAGAGAAATGAAATCTATTCTAATTATTTGTACATAATCAAAAGTAACTCTAGGAATATATAAATATTAATATATAAGCATGCTTACAGAATAAACTTTATACAGCTGTAAATCTATTTTACCGTCTTAATAGAACTCCTTTGTTTTTCTTCCCAAACACTACTGCTCAACTCAAGTGTGCAATGAATATTTGCCTCTCTGTCATAGGATCCAAAAATGAATAACCTGTGGTATAAAAATAAAACAGGGAGAGTATTATTCCAGTTATATGCATTAAAATTTTCTTTCTGATCATTTAACAAGCAAAAAAATAACACAATACTCCATTACTATTAAAGTTTTAGTAAGAAAAAAATTAAATCACACTTTTGGTATACCCTCTAGTGGAAGAATGAAGTAATGCTAAAATTAGTTGAGATCTCACAACATGTTTCTTTCTCTGCACCTAAGTCAAACCAATAGTAATATCTACTCAACTGGAAAAGAAATTGACCAAATTTCTGTATGTGGTAGCAAGTTATAGGTCTTCAAAACAGACAGCTGAATTTTAAAAAAGCTACATAGTGATTTATATAGTATACCATCTGGAATAATTCAAGTAAAACACAGTTACACGCATGCACATGTGTGCACACACACACACACTCTTCATCTACCACCCCCCACTCATCCACATCATCGACTAATGTGACCTTAGGCAAATTACTTCACTTCTCTAAAGCTATCTCCTCTATTGGAAAATTCAGGGCAAAAGCAGTACTTACCTCTGAGAGTTCTGAGAGTCAAAAAAGATAATACACACAAAGCACTTTGCAATAATGTCTTATAATCAGTAAATGTTCAATAAATGTTTGCTATTTATATTATTATCTTGAAAATAATTGTCAAGGAATAATGGCACCACCCAGTTTTACTGCTTAGTATTTATTTCTAAAAAGGACATTGGAGGTCTAATCCTGAGATTATAAAAAAGTTTTTATATTCAAGGGGAAAAAGAAAGGTGTTGTCCACTTCTGTAGTTTCTATCCTCAAAATCAGAACATAAATCTACCAATTTCTTACCAAGGTAAGTTTGAAAATAGCTTGACCACTAATTAACATTTTGACTATTACTCTACTACTTCAACTACATGAAAATCATAGGGTAGGAGTGAGATGGTTAAAGAAAAGCAAATAAAACATTTTAGAGAAACTTGAAAAAACTGTTTCTAAGGTTGCAGAACTCAAGGAAATCATGTTTATATCTCCCAACTGAGAAATCTGAATGAACTCATGGCAAAAAAGGGGGAAAAAAAACCCTAAATTGAAATAACTCTTCTTAAGAAATAACTCTTCTTAAAAGAAATTTTGAAATTACTGCTTAACAGCCTATAACCAAAAGGAGGTAGGCCAAATACATTAAGAGAATTCATAATTATAATTTATTAAATTTAGAAAAATAAGAACTTTCATTCACTAAAGCTTTGCTGCCCCCTTCTGTTCAAAGAGTAAACTGAGTGCCTTGGCTATCAAGCAGAGAAAGCTGTGCACCAGCCAGTGTTCCCAAATTACCCACAGATACCAATAATCTTCAGGATTTAGGAATGAGAACGCAGAGTTGTCAGGCATTATACCCTGAACATAAGTTATTCCATATTTCTCATTTCTAAAATGTTTTTTAAAATAACAAAATTTAACATAAACAAACTCAAAATAGGTCATGGACCTAAAACTATTAAACTTTGGAAGAAAGTATAAAAGCAAATCTTTCTCACCTTGGACTAGGTGGCCATCTAGGCCATTTCCTAGATATGATACCAAAACCACAAGGATTAAAAGAAAAATATAGACAAATCGGACTTAATTGAAACTAAAACTTTTTACACTTCAAAGGACACCATCACATAAATGAAAAGACAGCCCACAGAGTGTGAGAAAATGTTTGCAAATCATGTATCTGATAAGGGCCTAGTACCCAGGAAATTTGAAAAACTCTTACAAATAACAACAAAAGACAATCTACTTTAAAAGCGGGTACAAGTAATTAATAGATACTTCTCTAATGATATGCAGATGCTCAAAAAGCACACAAAAAGGTACCCAACATTAATAGTCATCAGGGGAATGCAAACTGTTAGCACTTCATGCTCACTGGAATGGCTCTAACCAAAAACTGACATTAATAGGGATAGGTGAGGATATGGAGAAGCTGATTCCTCGTATATTGCTGGTGGGAATAAAAAAAATGTTGTCACTTTGGAAAACTGTTTGGCAGTTATCTAACACAGGTTTGACATATGGGCCAGCAATTTCATTCCTAGGTGTATAATCAAGATTAATGAAAGAATACATTCCCATAAAAACTTGTAAATAAACATCGACAGCAGCACTATTCGTAACATATGTAAAATATGGAAATCATCCAAAATATCAAGTGATCAATGGGGCAAATAAAATGTGTAATGGAATATTACCTGGCAGTAAAATAAAATTAAGTAGTAAGACATACTACAATATGGATGAACCTTGAAAAAATTCTAACTGAAAAAAGTCACTCACAAAAGGTCACATATTGTATGATTTCCTTTACAAGAAGTGTTTGAAATGGGATAATTTATGCAGACAGAAAATAGATTAGTATGTTAAACAAAAATCAAAGGAGGCTATTGTTTTGAACTGAGTTCTTGCTCTAGGCTCTAACAGACTGGGATGGAGCCCTTCATATTAAATATAAATAATCAAACTGAAATAATAAGGAAGCAGACAGATACAACTAATATTGCTATCATTTTTTTTTTTTTTTTTTTGACAGACAGAGTAGACAGTGAGAGAGAGAGAGACAGAGGGAAAGGTCTTCCTTTGCCGTTGGTTCACCCTCCAATGGCCACCGTGCTGTGGCCGGTGCACGCTGATCCCATGGCAGGAGCCAGGTGCTTATCCTGGTCTCCCATGCGGGTGCAGGGCCCAAGCACATCCTCCACTGTACTCCCTGGCCACAGCAGAGAGCTGGCCTGGAAGAGGGGCAACTGGGACAGAATCCGGTGCCCCAACGAGGACTAGAACCCGGTGTGCTGGCGTCGCAAGTTGGAGGATTAGCCTAGTAAGCCGCAGCGCCAGCCGTCATTTTGTTTTTTGACAAGTGGTTACTTAAGGTCAGGAAGGAGAACCAGCAGAGAATAGAGATTGCTAACAAATATTGGATTTCTTTGAGAGGTATGAAAATGTTCTAAATTAGACTGTGATGACAGTTGTATAGATGTGTAAAAATATACAGTGAATTATGTACTTTAAATGGGTGAGTTGTATGGTATGTAAATTGTATCAGTAAAATTGCTTAAAGGAAAAAATGAACTACAAATAGCAATTTGGGTTATACTAAAAGTTTAAAAAATATAATAAATGTTTGGTTAATTATTATAAATCAAGATATTTAAGAATTTATTTTACTCCAAAAATTTATTTCTTGGGAAAAAAGTATTATTTCTTAGGATCTGCATAAAACATATTATGTGCATAAACTTACTATATTTTATTTGTAAGAATGACTCACTAATAGCAGCAGATATAACAAGAGCTTCACTTAAGACTCTCTAGATTGTGACTATTTGTTTCTTACAAGCTCTAGATTTGATCTGTCTATCCTGGGACAAAACTAGTATTTCTTGTGCCTGCTTTTGACTTGACCTTAGTAGATTCCTTCACCATAATAACTATTTGTTGACTGTCAAGCTTCAACTCTCAAAATATTTTACACCACTTTCCTGATTTCTTGACTAACATCTCTTGACATGTGAAAAACATGAAAATTTCTCAAAATGCCAGGAAGGAAACTCCTACTGGTAACACTAGTACCAGTTGGATGAATTTCGAAGACACAGGCTTTAGCTTAAGATGAATGGAAATCCCCATATTTAAACAAAAGGATCAATTTTCATTCTCTATGTCCTTAAACTTGAGTTGCAGAACACGTCTAGAGAAATCTGATCATGCTCTACTACTTTACATCCATAAAATCAAATTCATATAGTATCTCCCAGGATAAGCACCTGGCTCCTGCCATCGGATCAGCGCGGTGTGCCGGCCGCAGCGCACCGGCCGCGGTGGCCATTGGAGGGTGAACCAACAGCAAAGGAAGACCTTTCTCTCTGTCTCTCCCTCTCACTGTCCACTCTGCCTGTCAAAAAAAAAAAAAAAACCTGAAATCTGAAATGCTCCAAGATCTGAAACTTGCCACAAGTGGAAAATTTCACACCTGATCTCACGTGAGGGGTTGCAGTTAAAACACAGGTACACTTAAAATACTGTATAAAGTTACCTTCAGGCTACCCATATAAGGCACATAAATAAATTTAGTGTTTACAGTTGAGTCCCATCCCCAAGATATCTCATTATGTATATGAAAATACTCCAAAATCCAAAGTGCTTCTGGTTTGAGCGTTTTGGATAAGGCATAGTCAATGTGTACCTCCTCGACTAGTCCTGGAAGGCAGAAGCTTCATCTTGTTCTTTTTATCTATTCTCCAAAAGCTAGGAAGTAATGTTTGCTGATGAAGTCAATGTCAATGATACCATGATTCTGCTACACTCAAATGCTCTACCTCTCCTACCTATACCCATCCCAGAGTCATTCACTTAAAGCCTATGCTAGTTATCACATGTGCCTTTCCTTCCTGTTCTGACTGATGATACATGTCCTTCAAGCACTTACCTCTTCACCTTTGACCTACAACACCTTTGTCTCTAGAGCTTCAGATGGTCTCAGTTCACTCTATAATAATCTGAAAGCAGGTGTTTCTTAATGTCACTTTTTTTTTAAATCATTAGGGTAAGGGCAATTTTTCTTTTTTTGACAGGCAGAGTTAGACAGTGAGAGAGAGAGAGACAGAGAGAAAGGTCTTCCTTCTGTTGGTTCACCCTCCAAATAGCCACTACAGCTGGTGTGCTATGGCTGGTGTGCTGCAGCCAGCACAATGCACCAATCTGAAGCCAGGAGCAAGGTGCTTCTCCTGGTCTCCCACACAGGTGCAGAGCCCAAGCACTCGGACCATCCTCCACTGCTTTCCTGGGCCACAGCAGAGAGCTGGACTGGAAGAGGAACAACTGGAACAGAATCCGGCGCCCTGACTGGGACTAGAACCCCGGGTAACGGCACCACAGGCGGAGGATTAGCCTAGTGAGCCTCAGTGTTGGCCTCTTAATATCACTTTCAATAACTATCCTCTGATTAACAGATTACAATCGTCTTTGCCACCAAAGTTGGCCATGAGTTTTCACATGAGACAGCTATACTTCATTCAGACAGGTCCTTGAAAATACTTTAAAATTCTGACTTTTATCTTACTGGTTCTTTTTCCAATGACCTAAAATAGACTACACATCTGTCTGCTGGTCTGTTCATGAAGTGTTTCACAGCAGTGTGAACTCAAAAATACCTTTTCCGTGTACCAAGTTTCTATAGTACTTATTATTTGTCAGTTCATCAGACAGCCTTGCAGAGTTGATTTGTACAGGTATTTTTTTAAGGCTTTTTTTTTTTTTTTAAATAGCCTGTTACTCCTAACTACATTTTAAGTTTCTGGAGGGCAGGGACTGAAATTAATACTTTTTTTTGGAGAATCTTTTCACAAAATTATTCATTCATTCACTCTTTTGAAAGGCAGAGTGCCATATCTTTCTTTCAATGGTTCCCTCCTCCAAATGCCCTCAACAACTAGAGCTGGACCAGGTCTTTGAAGCCAGGAACCTGGAACTTAGTCTAGGTTTCCCATGTGGGTAGTAGGGAGTCAAGTACTTGAGCCATCACCTGCTGCACCCCAGAGTATGCATGAGCCAGAGCTGGAAGTGGGAACAGGGCAGAGACTTGAATGCAGATGCTCTAACACGTGATGTAGATATCACGTCCCACACATGAGTGCCAGTTTGAGTCTCAGCTCCTCTGCTTCCAAAAGCAGAAGATCACAACACAAAGTGCATGAGTCCTGACACCCACGTGGGAGGTTCAGGTGGAGTTTCTGGCTCCTGGCTTTAACATGGCCCAGCCTGGGCTGTTGAGGTAGATTTGAGGAGTGAGCCACCACATGAAAGATCGGTATCTCTATTTCTCCGCATCTCTATCACTCTGTCAAATAAATAAATCAATCTTTTTTTAAATTAAAAACGAACACACATACAATTACAACCTGTGTAAAAAACAAACATTATTTAGCCTCATTTTCTTCAGGTTTTTAAAAACCAGTTACCATTCATGGTAAAAGCACAAAATTTAATCAAACTCAGAAGCTTCACAAATGCAAACTAAAAATATTTTGTGATTATAATTCCTTAAACAGCTCTTACAATGAATTTCAAAAGTCCTTAATATTAGCAGCCTCCCCTACTGAAGAAGTAAACATTTCACCATACCATATGGACATAACGCTATTTAAAGCCTGTTTCTCCTTTCTATCAAACTTTAACCTCAAAACTGCTTCACCTAACATGTGAAATCAGATGATGTCATGCAAAAATAATTTAATCATATAGTTAAATATTTTTCTTTGTCTTACAAAACCAAAGTAAAAGTATGTGTTTCTGTTTCTAGGAGGACATCAGGGGTATAGCTGTGTCTCCCTAAATTCCCAATAAAAGTACAAAAAAAACCCAGTAACATCAACATCTCCAACACCAGGTGACCATTACTTTGTGTAACAGCAATGAAGTTGTCACTCAAACTTTCCCAGACACTGCAATTATAAAAACTAGATAAAAAGAATTTTAAGGCCGGCGCCATGGCTCAATAGGCTAATCCTGCACCCTGCGGCGCCGGCACACCGGGTTCTAGTCCCGGTTGGGGCACCGGAATCTGTCCCGGTTGCCCCCCTTCCAGGCCAGCTCTCTGCTGTGGCCCGGGAGTGCAGTGGAGGATGGTCCAAGTGCTTGGGCCCTGCACCCCATGGGAGACCAGGAGAAGCACCTGGCTCCTGGCTTCGGATCAGCGCGGTGCGCTGGCCGCAGCACCTTGGCTGCGGTGGCCATTGGAGGGTGAACCAACGGCAAAAGGAAGACCTTTGTCTCTGTCTCTCTCTCTTTCACTGTCCACTCTGCCTGTCAAAAATAAAAAAAAAAAAAAAAGAATTTTAAAGCCCCAATTACAATGAAAACTTGCTTTGAGTTTGATATTTAATCTCAAAAACCTGCAACTGTAAAGAATACAAATCATTAGCTTGTGGTTTTCTAGCCTAAGGATGTGGGAAACTAGTTACACAAAGCAATTCAAAGATGGTGCCGAAAGGAAGTAAGGTGGTGGGCGGAATCCAAAGTTGCTACGCAATATCAGGGGCATAGAATAAACACGTCCTTGCTAGACTTGGCTCCCCACTGCGTTTGATTGTCTCCGGGATCAGGAGGCTGGGGAACCGGCAAGCGGCGCACTCACCTTTCCTCGGACCCAGTCCATCCTTGTACGGGTGGACTCAGACCCTGCATAAGGACACTGTCCAACCTGAGCCTAGCTTTAGGGTTGCAGGAAAACAATGGTGCAATTTGATCAACAGCAATTTGAAAATTCAAGTGGGTTTCAAATATCAAAAGGTAAGAGTACAAAACCAGCAGTGCTAATTTGTAAATACAGTCTTTGACCATATGACCCCAATTCTGGGTAGAGCATAAGTGCAAAAAATTCCTGAACATCTTGTAGTAAGCATTCTTTTCTAACATGTACGGACAAAGTTTAAAACTATTTGAAATATATTACAGGATTGAGCAAATGAATAAAAGTGCTGATGTGGTGGGGGGACATGAAATAAGAAATGAGAGAAGACAAGACAAAGAACAATCCCATGAGGATGGATTGGAACTGGAGTGTTAGGTCAACTCCTGGTTTCTCAACTATGAATGTGACTGGTATATTGCCTACAGATTTATACAGAAAAGTATTTCTTAACTCTGTCCACTGCAGGAGCCTATGAACATATGAAGGAGCATATACCCAACACTCAGAACTTGGTTTCTATACCATTCTCTATTAACCAGGGCTCTTGGGGAAAATAGCTGATTCTAGAATTGTGGCAGAGTAGATTCAAAATCAACCTGTAAGAGCTTGCTGTACCAGAAAGTAATTAGGTCTTAAAAAAAAAATAAAAGAAAGAATAAAGTCAAGTCACAAGCACCCAGGAGCTGGCCTGAGAAGGCTTCTAGTGGCCAAATCTGAGATAATTTAGGTATTAGCATAATTAAGGGCAGAAAAGAATTATAAACATTGAGAAAAACAAGAGTCCATGCTGATAATAAATGAGTGAGTGAATAAAGGAGGATTCTTGGTAATAGAATAGAAAGTCAACTATTATGATTATATTCGTGTTATATTTAACATTAGAAAAAATGTTTAAAGATGTATTTTTCAAACCCAGTGATATAAAATACCCTAAAAGCTGCTGAGAAAATGAAGGTTTTAGAATAGCATAAAGTGTGTGAAAAACTGACCTTAATTAGAATCTCCTGTTAGGCAGGAAGTCAGATATGAGCTTATGTGTGTGTGACAAAGGCCTAAGGAGACATTTAGGTCCAGCACACGCATCTCAAAGTCATCCCGATAGTTTCAGGGGCAGCCCAGTATCTGCATCCTGCCCTGCTCCTTCTACCAGATAACCTGCCAGGTGGGGATCCCCGCCCCTTCTGCCTGATTCTAACCCGGGGCCATACCAGCCAGGCTTACCCTCATCTGATAACTTCAGGGGGAAAACTCAGATAGGAATTTTTCTATTTACATCCAAGAAGTCCTTTGTTCCAAGAGGAGCAGAGGTGGGAAGGCAAGACCCATCCCCTTAAAAACCCCTGGCCTCAACCAGACTGCACACTCAGCCCTCTGCCTCTATGCTGAGCCGCCCGCCTGGCCTGGTCAGGTGTACTCTCTCCACTCAATCATGTAACCCCTCTTCTCCAATCTGAACGACTGGGCACTCTCAGGTTCTGTCTGGAGAGGTGCCCATCAGTTCTTACGGATGTCCCTTCCCTAATAAATCTTGCTATTTTACTTTCCACTACTCTCTGTCTCATGCCTGAATTCTTTATTGCTCGAAGACAAGAACCCTGCAGTTCTATGGTAACACTTCTACTTGTAATGAGTTACAGCTATCCTCAATACTGCTGTGGAGTCCAGCACTTTCACACAGCCAAACTTTACAATCCTGCCTTCATTATCATCTTAACTTTTGAAAAATGTAAATTGTTGATAAAAATCAGCTCCCTCAAATGTTTCTATTACATCAGTCATTGTCTCTTACATCTATATGACAAATTCCTCCCAGAAACTGGAGGCAGAATATTTTCTCCTGAAAAATATGCAGTTTTACCAGAAAATATGACCTAACTGGATGTGATGTAATGCATGTTAACCAGCTCAATTTAATCATTCTATAACAAAACATGTTGTATACTATAAATAATTTTAACTTAAAAATTTAGAAAATAAAAGTAAACAAATATTTTCTTTAAAAAATGGATATGAGCTAAATAACACATCAAGTTTCTTCTGTTACTTTGACTACTAAAAAATTGATCTTTTTTCTATATAGTTGTTTTTTGTATAATTTATCTTCTGTTTAATTATACCTGAGTATGTCTTCTTTGCAAAACACCTCAAATCCTTCAAGACAGAAGAGGAATTCTAAATTAAAAAGTAATAATATGACTGAAATTAATAGCAATACTACAAAACAGCAATTGAGTTTATCTGCAGTTAAAAAAATCAGCTTTTGTCAACTCAAAAAAGGTAATTGTTTAGAATGACTGCTTTTTTCTTAAGATTTGATAAATCAAAGTTTTAGAATCAATTTTTACAAACAAAATTATTTTTCTACCTCCAAGCTGTTGCTTGGGAAATTCAAAGGTATATTTCAGATATAAAAAAGAAATCTCCTTTTATAGTGAGACTCTTTTCAGTTAACAAAATTTGAATTTCAATTCTCATAATCAAACATGCAAAAGAGAACATAGCTTTGTTTAAGGTTTCCTTTTCTTGATAATACTACAATGAGCATATTAAGACATGATAATAGAAACTATGAATTGCAGGCTTGCCATATGGGAGGCATTATAGTTCAGTTAACCTATCTCTGATCTCCATTCTCAGCGCAGTGGCACATTTGCCCAAACAGGAAGGTCACAAGACTGGAATGTGAACTCAGTGCTCTCTATACTCAAAAATCTATGTTGTTTCCACGTCTGCTGCCTTCAAAAGCTTAAAGCTTTGGGTTGTACAACTCCTCTAACAATTTCAATGCACTGTTTGCATTCTGTTAATAAGACTAAGTTATGTTTTCACTGGCAAAATTTACTCTCAAATCTTACAACAGTAAGTTTGATAAAAATCTTCACTCTCTGCTAAGTCTAAAATTACTTCCACATAAAAAGTTAAAGTCCTTACACAGAACCATTTTATTATTTCAAAGTAAACAGTTTAAAAAGTAAAAAGAAGTCCTCTGTCGGAACCATGGCTGTCTGTAGATAGTAAGTATGATACACCACTCCATGAATCTGGGGGGAAGTTACTAGTTAGCAATAAACGTTAATAAAAATATTTAGCTTAAATCAGAATAATAAATGATTTGTAAGACTTTATAACTACTTGAACATGTTTAAACAGGCTTGTCCAAGTTAGGGAAATATGAATACGTGTGTATAGTAGCTACAAACCCAGGAAACTTCTACTGATGACAGTAGGACAACTTTGATCTACAAATGGTTTATAGAGAATTCCACCACTGAACTACCAATGCCTCACAACATCTTAAGTGCCTATGTCCTTTCAAAAAATTTGATCATTGCTTGTTTCAAACCTTTGCTTCTCACTAGTTATTAAGCCATTGTTTTCAAAACATGAAATAGGCAGTCTTGGTCATTCCTTCAAAAAAATATAAAAAGGCACTGTTATTTGTTTTTTATTTCCTCCAGTGTCACTCTCTTTCTGCTTCAGAGATTACAATAAACTACACAAATTGAAAACAGATCTTTGTGGGGCCGGCACTGTGGCGCAGCAGGTAAAGCCGCCGCCTGCAGTGCCAGCATCCCATATTGGTGCCAGTTCAAGTCCCCACTGCTAAACTTCCAATCCAGATCTCTGTTATGGCCTGGGAAAGCAGTAAAAGATGGCCCAAGTCCTTGGGCCCCTGCACCTGTGTGGGAGACCCAGAAGCTCCTGGCTTCTGGCTTCGGATTGGCGCAGCTCCAGCCATTGCGGCCAATTGGGGAGTGAACCAGCGGATGGAAGACCTCTCTCTCTCTCTCTCTCTGTAACTCTTTCAAATAAATAAATAAATCTTTAAAAAAAAAAAAGATGAAGAAAATAGATCTTTGTAAGAATTAAAAGTTCAAATAGGAGAGAAAGGAGGAAGAAAGGTGGGAGTGTGGGCAGGAAGAACCACTATGTTCCTAAATTTGCATATGAAATGCATGAAGTCTGTATACCTTAAATTAAATTTAAAACAATAGAAACAAAAATACTTTGGTTAGATTTCTATCTCCCCTTTAGTCTGAGTCTTACATATTTGGAATTTGTCTAAGTTAAGAGTTCTAAGAAAAAGATCTTCAGAAAAACAGTAATGTAAGACTTTAACGAGAACATGGAAAGATTGTTCAGAATTCAATAGGAATATAAAAAAAGCAAGAATAAGTTGACAATAGCAACTTATTCTCTTATAAGAGAATATTTAAAATAGGGGCCAGTGCTGTGGTGTAGCGGGTAAAGCCACCACCCGCAGTGCTGACATCCCATATGAATGCAGGTTTGAGTCCCAGCTGCTCCATTTCCTTTTTTTTTTTTTTTTTAATTTATTGACAGGTAGAGTTATAGACAGTGAGAGAGAGAGACAGAGAGAAAGGTCTTCCTTCCATTGGTTCACTCCCCAAATGGTCGCCACGAATGGCGCTGTGCTGATCTGAAGCCAGGAGCCAGGTGCTTCCTCCTGGTCTCCCACGTGAGTGCAGGGGCCCAAGCACTTGGGCCATCCTCCACTGCCCTCCTGGGCCACAGCAGAGCTGGACTGAAGAGGAGCAACTGGGACTAGAACCCGGCGCCCATATGGGATGCTGGCACCGCAGGTGGAGGATTAACCAAGTGAGCCATGGTGCCGGCCCCCCGCTGCTCCACTTCCAATCCAGCTCTCTGCTGTGGCCTGGGAAAACAGAATAAGATGACCCAAGTCTTGGGCCGCTGTACCGTTGTGGGAGACCTGGAAGAAGATCCTGGCTCCGGCCTTTGGATTGGCACAGCTTCGACTGTTGTGGCCAACTGGGGAGTGAACCAGTAGATGGAAGACCTCTCTTTCCTTCTCTCTCTCTGTGTAACTCTAACTTTCTGATAAATAAATAAATCTTTTAAATAATATTTAAAATAATCCTTAAAACTGTATGAACAATAACACAGCACTGCAACACTTGAGTAACTTTTTTTTTTTTTTTTAAGATTTATCTATTTACTTGAAAGTCAGAGTTACAGACAGGGAGATCTTCCATCTGCTGGTTCATTCCCTAAAAGGCCTCAAAGGCTGGGATGGAGCCAGGCTGAAGCTGGGAGCCAGGAGCTTCTTCTAGGTCTCCCACATGGGTGTAAGACCCCAAGCACTTGGGCCATCTTCTGTACATCAGCAGGGAGTCAGATTGGAAATAGAATAACTGAGATTCGAACTGGTGCCCATATGGGATGGCAGCATTACAGGTGGTGGCTTTACCCACTATGCCACAGCACTGGCCCCAACATTAAGTAACTTTTACAAGTTCAGGTTCACAGATAATGTCTAGAAAGCTCTTTATTAGATAATGTTCCTGTTCCCAAGTTAAAGTTGTGGCCTAGGGAAAGGTGCTGTCTAAGGAACCCGTCTACCAGATTAATAGAAAATGAGTGATAAAAGGGACTATTTTCTATGCTTTCCCCTTTGGTTCAATTACGTACTCTCTTTAATTTTTGACAGTCACAGAAACCAAACAAAATAAAGTTTATAGTGAAAAGTTCAGCCTTCACCTTGAGCTTTGCCCATCATCAACCCAGCTGCCTGCCCTTTAACCGATAGATATTTCATTGGCTTCTCATGCATTCCATCAGAGAACATAGAGTTCCTTATTAAAATAAATTATACAGTTCCTTTTTTAAAAACGCCAGTCCCAAGTACTCCACAAATTCTAATATTTTTCTCAATTCAACATGACTTAACAATGCCTGACTATACTTTCTCAATGCCTTATGCAATTTTTGATTCCTATAGCAAGGTTTTAAGTGAGCAGTTATCACAGATAAAGCAAGTGATTGGCGAACAAAGGTAATACCAAAGCCAGTGGTCAAACAGCCATAGGCTAACAGACCTATAATCAATCTACAACCCCACCAGTAACACTAAGGCAGAAGAATTATTTTCTAAATACCTAACTAGTATCTATTATACCTATTTTTACTGCATACTACAGTTCCTTTTATAAAATATACAACACATTAGTCTCTTTTTGATTAAAAAAAAATTCCTTGTCAACCAGACTTTGATATGTGATGCACAATCCTCAGTTACTCTAGGACTTAGAAAGATTTAGTATACTCAAAATAAGCCTATCAGCAAGGACACAAATGTATTAGGTACAAAGTAGAATCTCTGTTCTCAAGTCTTTAGTTTTATTATAGGTTGGAAATAAAAGTAGAAGTGGTAAATACCAACTAGGTGGTATAAACAAATGTCACAGAAAGGTAGCATAAAGATAGTACATTTGTATTTAGAATGAGCAGGAGAGATATTAATGAGGTGGCTTTTAAGATACTCTATGAAAGGCTGATTTCAGAAGCAAAGAAGGGAGTAGGCCAGGAAAATGGCATGGAATCAACACAAGGGCTTGGTACTTTAAAATATCTATGCAGAGAATGGCAAACTACCGCTGATGGCCCAAATCTAGCCCACTGCCTCTGGGCCACCAGTGGTTTTTAAACCAAAAATCAGAACAACATTGGACGACACATGAAATTTATAAAATCCATATGTTGTTTTAATGGCACATAGCAATCCATTAATTTACATCTTGTTTGTGACTATTTTGTACTACAAAACAGTTTGGGTAGACGCAACAGACCATGTGAATCACAAAGCCTTAAATATTTGCTATCCTGTCCTTTAGTTACAAAGTTTGCCAATCCCCCCTTAGGAAGGCCTGTGTAGCTGAAGCATTGTGAGTGAAGGGCTGGGCAGAGAATGGTGAGAAAGAAGCTAGAGAGGCAAGTGGGACCTAGAGTTTGTGATGAGGATTTGGGTCCCTATCCTAAGAGTAATGGGGAAGCTATTAAAGAGTTTTAAGTTGGAGAGTGACAACTGGATTTGCATTTTGAAAAGATCATTCTGGCTGTTTCTATTGGGAACCAGTATTAGGAGGTAAGTAAGAAGGGCAATGCAGTAAGTAGTACAAGCACAGAATGAACATAACTGGCCAGGCCATGGTGTTGCAAAATAAAATAAAAAGACTAGATACATTTATTTTTGAGACCTCTTTCAGTTCTAAAATGTTAAGAACCCTTATGGGTTTTGCAGCTTCTCTGAGTATTTCTGATTATCACAAACAATTCTCAAAACTGTTATTCTAGAACAATTCTCCAATAGGTAGAGTAAGTTAAAATATGCCTACAGAACATTATATAGATAAAGAGTTTGGAAATTATTGCAGAGTAAGACCTCTTCTCCCCCTGCCCCTCGCCAATTCACAGCACTTTCTAAAACATAGTTTACATTTTTCTGTAACCTAGAAAGGACAATTTTTATGAAATTAAATTTATAGTTAAAGCATCTACAAATAAATAATATAAACACAAAACAGAAATAAATATAAATACAGCTTAAGTACACTTTAGCCCCACTTTCTTTCCCATAAGGTGGTAATGACAAAACAAAGAACATACCTGCTACATTCTAACAACGTAACTTTAAGACGGCCTTCAGTAAGCGCCCATTGTTGTATGTGAATATGTTCTTCATCTTCTTCAAATCCTTGCAAAGTTTGGTATGGAAAAAACGGCTTAAACCTGACAAAAGTAAAGATATGTCTAAATTTTTGAATAATAAACAGCCACAGATTAATGTATAATATCGGAACTTACCTCTATGAAACACACACACACACACACACACAAAACACCTAATATCATATGTATTTTACAAAGACAACCACATTCTCCCACAACTGGCAACAAATGGTGCCTTCTCTGCAGCAACCAGAAATCTTATTTTCTTGGCATGTCCTCACTGAAAAGGCAAGACAAATGGAACAAAGAAAAGGAATGTCCAAAGGCAGTCAGCAGGTCCTGTGATTTGGGTGGGGCAAGAGAAGAGTTTCCTTACAGTACAAGATCAAAATTCAGAATACACTGCTTCATAGAAACAGTATACGTACATGATGGGTACACAATGACAACACAATAACAACAGCAATGATATCAATTAACAGCACCAAAGGTATTCACTGGAGATGTTTATTCTTTGCCAGGGAGTATGCTAACTGCTTTACCTACATTGTCTTACTGAATGCTCACAACCCTTAGCTGATGGTATTATTAGCTTCCATCTCTAGATGAAAAGAATAAGGCTTAGAAATATAGAAGGATTTGTTCAACTTTGTATGTGGCAAAACTAGAATTCAAGTTACTCTGACTTACTTAAAGCTCAAACTACGTAACACCTCAGTTACCTATGAATTATTCAGTCACCTATATGTTCATTGTTAATAGCCTTGTTCTTATAGAGATACAAGTATTGAGTTTATAAACTACAGGTTTTAAAAAAACTTTTTTTAAATAAAAGATTTGTTATTTGAAAGTCAGAGTCTCAGAAAGAGATGGAGAGGTTTTCCATCCGCGGGTTCACTCAAGTGGCTGCAACAGCTAGGGCTGAGCCAGGCCAAAGCCAAGGTTTCATCTGAGCCTCTCACGTGGGTGGCAGAGGCCCAAGCACTTAGGCCATCCTCTGCTGCATTTCCCAGGTCATTAGCAGGGAGCTGTATAGGCAGTGGAGCAGCCAGGATACAAACTGGTACCCATATCGGATGCCAGTGTCCCAGGCAGCAGCTTAACTCGCTATGCCAAATCACCAGCCTCCTCATATTCGTCCGTTAAAGAGACGAAGAAAGTGAGAGGAAATTAGGCTTGCAACCCTATAGTTTTCAATTCACCTTACAGACCATCATTAGCCATAACTTGCCTGTTCAAAGTTGGTTTTTTTTTTTTTTTTGACAGGCAGAGTGGACAGTGAGAGAGAGAGACAGAGAGAAAGGTCTTCCTTTGCCGTTACCCTCCAATGGCTGCCGCGCTCATCCGATGGCAGGAGCCAGGTGCTAGGTGCTTTTTCCTGGTCTCCCATGGGGTGCAGGGCCCAAGCACTTGGGCCATCCTCCACTGCACTCCCGGGCCACAGCAGAGAGCTGGCCTGGAAGAGGGGCAACCGGGACAGAATCCGGCGCCCCAACCGGGACTAGAACCCGGTGTGCCGGCGCCACAAGGCGGAGGATTAGCCTGTTCAAAGTTTTAATGGCTTCCCACTGATGGACCATATAAGAAAGTCAAAAGTTCTTGGTTTCACATTCAAGGTCTACTACCATTAACTTTTCCAATCACACATTTCCTTAAAAGGCATAGAAACTGGAAGGTCTAGGAGGTCACCTCATGTCTGCAGAAGACATTATGCATATTACTGCCTACCGGCATTTTGTACCTAACCCGAGGTTTTTCCTGTTCCTCAAAGCCTGTCCAGATGCTATATATGCCCAAACTTGGCTTCATAATAGACCACACACCCTGGTTACCCTCCTCAGCAGTCATTTAAACTGCTGTACATTTGTCTTGAAATGTCAAATACATCTCAGTTTCACAATTCTCTGCATCCCTCACAAACGTGACAATGTGCCTCACACACAATCAGGACTTGAGGATGTGTTAAGCTGATTTATACAAATCCAATAGCAAAAATGAAATAAACCTTAGAAAATATCAATAGCCCACTGAAAGATACTGATAGGGGAAAGAGGTGTCTTAAGGTTTCCCAGCATTAAAGAAAAAAATCTTTTTAAGGAAATATAAGAATGTACACAGACAATGCTCAGTGGTTTTCTCCTGTTTCTGAATTAGTATAGAAAGCAGTAAGGCCTTCACTTTCTCCCGACTACTGCGCTAATTTGCATTTGAAGTAATTTAATTCACATATACAGTTATCAAGCTTTTGGAAGAAGAAAAACTAGGAACCAAATTTATCATATTAATACAAGGCTGTAGCTAAGTGCATTTTCTTTTTTTTAAATATTTATTTATTTGAAAGGCAGTTACAGGGAGGCAGAGACAGACAGGTCTTCCATCAGCTGTTTCACTCCCTAATTGGCTGCAATGGCTGGACTTGGCCTGTCCAAAGCCAAGAACCTGGAGCTTCTTGCAGGTCTCCCATGTGAGTGTAGGGGCCTAAGCACTTGGGCCATCTTTTACTGCTTTCCCAGGCCAAACCAGAGAGCTGGAGCAGAAGTGGGGCAGCCAGGATTTGAACTGGTACACAAATGGGATGCTGGCACTGCAGGTGGTGGCTTTACCCACTAACCCACAACCCCAGCCCTGTAGCTAAGTGCTTTAACATATTGGCCTTAAGACTCCTAAAATACATGTAACTGTTACTCTACAGAAAATAACAAATATAGGGCTGGCAATGTGGCATAGTAGGCTAAGCTTCTGCCTGCAATGCCAGCATCCCATATGGGTGCCAGTTCGTGTCCCAGCTGCTCCTCTTCCGATCCAGCTCTCTGCTAATGGCCTGGGAAAGCAGTGGAAGATGGCCCAAGTGCTTGGGCACCTGTACTTGCAAGTCTGGGTCTCCACTTCGGAGACTCGGAAGAAGCTCCTGGCTCCTGGCTTTGGATAGGCACAGCTCTGGCACTGTGGCCATTTGGGTAGTGAACCAGCGATTGGAAGACCTCTCTCTCTGTAACTCTGCCTTGCAAATAAATAAATAAATAAATCTTATTCAAAAAATTACAAATATCGCTAAATACACTAAAAACTTTGAATTTAATAATGCTAGTTAGCTAAGTCACAGCTGCTGAGAATCAGCTGTTCTCATCAAGTATAAAGTTAAGAGTGCAATAACAAGGTTATATGTAGGAATATGAGTTGAACGTTATATGAAGTAAAGGCTAGTTTAAGTTTATTGATGCCTGGGGGTTTTGCTGAATGTTTATACACAGAAAAACAGGAAAGCTGTTCAGCAAGCCAATGAATAGAACTCACACACTCACTTCTAGCAAGACACTCAGCTTTCAGAACTTCTAGTTTTCAAAACTTTAAAGCCAAAGCCTTTAAGTATCCTAAACCCATAAGGAATCCAAACAATGAGGCAGGTTATGCCTGTCCTTCCCTTTTATTTTCTCATCTCACTGTATCTTTGCTTAGAATTCATTAGTCTTTATCTCCTATTAACCAATCAACCAAAACATGTCAGTTTTCTCATTCAGGCTCCTAGCAAACTAGCCTTCTTTAAGAGCTACCTGTACTTGCCTGTGTAGAAAATTTAAAAAGCATCAGAAGACTGGCTTTCAGGGTGACAGCAAGAGCAGTTCTGCTGACCTGCTTCCCCAGTCAAACCAGTTAAAGTTGTTTTAAAATAAAGCTAAAGCCAAATAACTGAAACCCTTTGGAAATGGTCCTAAGAGCAAACAGCAAATGAAAAAAAAATTATTCAAGAAAAGTCAAGCTGTGGTATTTCGGTGAACACTGCTTGATCTCTCTCTCCAACAAGCTCAGGGAGGCAGAAATTCTACTCCAAGAGAGTGGTTTCATAGTGAGACAGGCAGCAACCCTACAACCCAGCACTCAGCTCCTGGAGTGGGAGTGTCTCCACTCCTAGCTCTAGAGTGCTTACTTGAAAAGGAGAGAGGGAGAAGCAGGTCAAAATCGGGGATCCTCAAATCGCTTCCATTTACAAAAGAGTATGGAAAAGCTCAAACGCGATGGCACTATCAGAACCATGGAGGTCGTAGTATAGGGCAACGGGGAATAGACTCATGGATTCAAGGAAGATACAGCCTGGACTCTAGACCGCCAGATTTATAGGAGAGAAGCAGAGTACAAGGTGGCTAGGAAGAGTACTCCCAGAGTTAGAACAAGTAGCAGACAGCGACCTTGGAAACTATTCCTGAAAGAGCCATAATTTGATTGCATTAGCTTGCAAAACAACTTAGGCCTCAAGGTACTATTGAAAACAAGTACAGCATCAGACTTAACACTGCTGTATAGAATGCACTACAATAGTCCCGCAGAGACTAGAAAACAACAAGGCAGTAACAAGTCCTGGGAAGGAAAGACCAGTACCCAGAACTGATATAAAGAGTATCTAAAATGTCTAGCTTCCATCAAGTATTACATGGCATTTAAAAGATTCCGTAAAATACTTATTTCACACATATGGCCAAAAACATGCAGAAAAAGACCTGAAAATAGCCATTATAAATATGCTCACTGGGAAGAAAAAGTTACACAATTAAAGTAAAAGGAGGCATTATGAAATGTCAAATAAAGAGGTAAGACTTATTAAAAAAGAAATAAATGGAAGTTCTGGAGTTGAAAACTACATAATTAAAATAAAAAATTCACCAGAAGGGCAGTACAATTGAACTGACAGAACTGGTGAATCTGAAGACAGAGTAACATAGGTCTTACAAGTAAAACATCAGAGAGAAAAAAAAAGAACAAAGGAAAATGAACTTAGCTTTAGAAAAATGTGGTGGGCGAAAAGAATGGGCCATCAAAGAAGGAGGTACCTTTCTCTGAAGGGAGGAGAGAACTTCCACTCTGACTATGGCCTTGTCTAAATAAGATTGGAGTTTGTGAACTCAAGAGGCTTCCATAGCCTTGCAACTCATGACAAGAGCCTCGGGTGATTACTGATATCATGAGAGTGTCAATTGTTAAACCAACAACAGGAGTCATTGTGCACCTACTCCCCATGTAGGATCTCTGTCCTTAATGTGTTGTACTATGTGAATTAATGGTAAAACTACTACTCAAACAGTACTTTATACTTTGTGTATCTGTGTGGGTGCAAACTGTTGAAATCTTTACTTAGTATATACTAAGTTGATCTTCTGTATATAAAGATAATTGAAAATGAATCTTGATGAAGAATGGGATGGGAGAGGGAGTGGGATATGGGATGCTTTGTGGGTGGGAGGGAGGTTATGAAGGGAAAAGCTACTATAATCCAAAAGTTGTACTTTGGAAATTTATATATATATATATTTTTTTTTTGACAGGCAGAGTGGACAGTGAGAGAGAGAGGCAGAGACAAAGGTCTTCCTTTACCGTTGGTTCACCCTCCAATGGCCGCTGAGGCTGGTGCACTGCGGCTGGCACACTGTGCTGATCCGAAGCCAGGAGCCAAGTGCTTCTCCTGGTCTCCCATGTGAGTGCAGGGCCCAAGGACTTGGGCCATCCTCCACTGCACTCCCGGGCCACAGCAGAGAGCTGGAGTGGAAGAGGAGCAACCAGGACAGAATATGGCACCCCGACCGGGACTAGAACCCGGGTGCTGGCGCCGCAGACGGAGGATTAATCTATTGAGCCACGGTGCTGGCTGGAAATTTATATTTATTAAATAAAAGTTAAAAGAAAAGAAAAGAAAAGAAAAGAAAAAGAAAAGAAAAGAAAAGAAAAGAAAAGAAAAGAAAAGAAAAGAAAAGAAAAGAAAAGAAAAATGTGCTGGGGCTGACGCTGTGACGCAGTGGGTTAAAGCCGTGGCCTGAAGCATTGGCATCCCATATGGGCGCCAGTTCTAGTCCCGGCTGCTCCTCTTCTGATCCAGCTCTCTGCTATGGCCTGGGAAAGCAGCAGCAGATGGCCAAGTCCTTGGGCCCCTATACCCATGTGGGAGACCTGGAAGAAGCTCCTGGCTCCTGGCTTCAGATTGGTGCTGCTCCGGCCATTGCAGCTATCTGGGGAGTGAACCAGCAGATGGAAAACCTCTCTCTTTGTCTCTACCTCTTTTTGAGACTCTATCTTTCAAATAAATAAAAAATAAATCTTTATAAAAAAAAAAGAAAAATGTGCAATACTACTAAGCACATCAACCAGCACATAACAGGAGTAACAGAATGAGAGGAGACAAAGCAGAAGATTCAAAGAAATAAAAGGTTTGGGAGTAGATAAGGGATTAGGAGAATGATAATTAAAGGTTATAGGTTTTGCTTTTGAGGTAACAGAAACATTCCAAATTTGACTGTGGTAATGATTGCATGTACATATATGAATATACTAAAAGTCACTGAAATGTGAGCTTTAAATAGGTGAACTATATGAAATTTTATTTTTAAAAGATTTTTTAGAAAGGAAGAGTTATTGGGGGGTGGATGGAGGGAGGGAGGAAGGGAGAGAAAGGAAGAGAAAGAGAGAGAGAGAGAGTCTTCCATCTGCTTGTTCACTCCTCAAATGGCCACAATGACCAGGGGTGGGTCAGCCAAAGCTAGAAGCTTGAACTCCGTTTGAGTCTGCTATATAGGTGGCAGGGGCCCAAACATTTAGGCCATCTTCTGCTGCTTCCCAAGGTGCATTAGCAGGGAGTTGGATTGGAAGTGGAACAGCTGAGACTTGAACTAGCACTCATATGGGATGCTGGCATTGCAGGTGGCTTAGCCCACTATGCTACAATACAGGCCCCAATATTTCAACATTATGCTGTTTTGAAAAACACAAAAGCTCAGTTGCCCAGAAATAATATTGCTACTTCTTTGATAACCACACATATTTGGTTAGAATTATCTACTTAAACAAAACCATAAATGACAAAGCTCCATTAAAACAAATTATAGGGGCCTACACTGTGGTATAGCAGTGAAGCCGCCGCCTGCAATGCCAGCATCCCACATGGGCACAGATTCCAGTCCTGGCTGCTCCTCTTCCAATCAGCTCCCTGCTATGGCCTGGGAAAGCGGTGGAGGACGGCCCAGAAAAGGCTCTTCACTCCTGATTGGCCCATCTCCAGCCACTTCGGCCACTTGGGGAGTGAACCAGCGATGGAAGAACCTCTCCCTCTCTGTGTATCTGTGTGTTTCTGCCTCTCTGTAATTCTGCTTTTCAAATAAATAAATTAAAATCTTAAAAAAAAATTTAGTCCCTTAAATGCATATGAAAAATAAACATCTATTGAATAATTACCATACTAGGTAATATTTAAAATAGGTGCTGGCGCTGTGGCCTAGTGGGTATTTATTTGCCTACTTAATCCTATGACAACCTCAAAACTAGGCATTAGCACATTGTACATAAAGAACAATCCTAGGGCTGGCGCTGTGGTGCAGTGGGTTAACACCCTGGTCTGAAGTGCCGGCATCCCATATGGGCACCGGTTCGAAACCTGTCTGCTCCACTTCCGATCCAGCTCCTGTTATGGCCTGGAAAGCAATGGAGGATGGCCCAGGTCCTTGGGCCCCTGCACTCATGTGGGAGACCCGGAGGAAGCTTCTGGCTCCTGGCTTCGGATCGGCACAGCTCCAGCTGTCGTGGCTATCTGGGGAGTGAACCATCGGAAGGAAGACCTCTCTCTCTCTCTCTGCCTCGCCTCTGTTTATCTCTGACTTTCAAATAAATAAATAAATCCTTTAAAAAAAGCACACAAAAAAAAAAAAAAGAAAAGAAAAGAACAATCCTAAGAGTTCTCACACTTTAGTAAATGCCAAAACTGGAACCAAAGTTTGAGGTGGCTTGAAAAACAGGAATTTAGTTTCCTACATTCTGGAGGCTAGAAGTATAAGATAAGATCAAAGTGCAGGCAGGGCTGATTTCTGGTGAGGCCTCTCTCTCATCATGTCCTCTCATGGCCTTTTCTGGTGTGTACTTCTGGTGTCCCTTTCTTAAATGGTTTTACAGGATTGAGACCACACTCCCATGATCCCATTTACCCTTATCTCCATAAAGGCCCCATCTCAAATACAGCCAGATTGAGTGTTAGGGCCTCACCATATGAATTTAAAGGGGAAGGGGCGCACACACACAAAGTTCCTAACAGAATAGAACTCCAGGGCTTGATCTCCATAGCCCTGGAGGCTGACTTGATTAACCCTTCACCTTTTTCTTGTGGTAATACAGGCTCTAAATCTCATCTTCAATGTTCTGACAAAGAGGCTCATAGTCTCACATACATGATTATGTTTGACTGTCACAATAACAAGCTAAGGCGTGAGTTCCAAATCATTCCCTCATTTTACACAGACTAGAATCAGGGAAAACACAAAGAATCTTCTGAACACTGCGTTTTTTTTATTGAAGAGTTACATGAAGACACATGCCCACTAAGTGAGGGCATCAAGCAGGAACCCAGAAAACAGCATATCCAAGTGAAGGGAGCAACAATGTTCTAAATTCAGATGACAAGAGTGTGTTAAGTCCAAAAAACAAAAACAACGAAACACCCCTCCACCCCTCAGTTTGGAACACGTGCTGAAAGCTCTAAAAGAGGTCTCGGATGGCCCACTTGGCTAATCCTCTACCTGCGGCGCTGGCACCCAGGGTTCTAGTCCTGGTTGGGGCACCGGATTCTGTCCCAGTTGCTCCTCTTCCAGTCCAGCTCTGCTGTGGCCCAGGAGGGCAGTGGAGGATGGCCTAAGTGTTTGGGCCCTGCACCCGCATGGGAGACCAGGAGGAAGCACCCAGCTCCTGGCTTCGGATCAGCACAGCGCCAGCCGTGGTGGCCATTTGGGGAGTGAACCAACGGAAAAAGGAAGACCTTTCTCTCTCTCTCTCTCTCTCTCACTGTCTAACTCTGCCTGTTAAAAGAAAAAAAAAAAGAAAGAAAGAAAGAAAGAGAAAGAAAGAAAGACAATCTATAGTTGAATGAAGAATAACTAAATGATCTATTTAGCAAATGGGGGTAACAATTTTAAGTACAGCTAACACTTACTGAAAACTTAAAAATTTTATATTTATTAATTGATTCCTGCAACAACTTTATGAGACAGTTACTATATTTTAAGTCCCATATTGGAGCTCAAGGTGATGAGACACAGAGAGGTTATATAACTTGCTCAAGGATACACAGCTTAACCAGGGAAGAATCTAGGCAGGCCAGCTCTAGAATTTAGGCTTTCGACCAAAGCTTCATAAGTTGTTAAAAATCAAAACAGTAAAAACGATTGCTTCTGAAATGTATGACTTAGGGCAGGAGTAGAGGGCTTAGGGAAGTAACTGCGGATTTTCATTAGAAGTACTTCTGTCCTAATTGGGGTAAATTTTTTTTTTGGTTGTTATTTATTTATTTGAAAGCTGGTGTTAGAGAGAGAGGGAGAAGATGGGAGAGAAAGAGAGAGAGATTTTCCATCCACTGGTTTACCCCCCAGATGGCCACAGTGGCCACGGCTGAGCCAGACTGAAGCCAGGAACCAGGAGCTACATCAGAGTCTTCTTCCATGTGGGTGGCAGAGACCCCAAACACTTGGGTCTTCTGCTGCTGCTTTTCCAGGTCATTATCAGGGAACTGGATAGGAAGTGAAACAGTAGTCAGGACATGGATAGGCGCCCATATGGGATGCTGGTATCGCAGGTGACAGCTTTATCTGCTCCACCACAATGACAGTCCTACTAATTTTTTTTTAATTATATGCATTAACAAAAATGAAAAGACAAACAATATCAAAGTTGGAGAGGATGTGAAACTGCTGATGTACAGTATTATGACTTCTTTGAAAACTGTATGGCAATATCTACTAAACCTAAACAGAGGCACAACCAATCACATGACAAGCCTATTCCTAGATATATGCAATATATATATGCACAAATGTTCATGAGACATATGTAATAATAGACATACTAACACTACCTGACTATCAACAACAGGATGGATAAAGTGAGGTAAAGTCATACAATGGAATATTCCACAGCAAAATAATGAATAAACTGTCGATATGTGACAACATAGACTAATCTCATAAACATATTGCTGAATCACAAGAAGCTAGACAAAAAAATAAGTGCCTACAGTATGATTCAATTTATACATAGCTCAAAACACATACACACGCACGCACAAACAAAAAAACAGTAACAGTAAAGATGTCAGCAGTCAGGAGAGTAGCTTTAGGCAGAGTAGGGGGAACAGTGCCTGGGTAGCACATGAGGAACTTCCTAGTTGTTGGTTAACATTCTGCTTCTTCTAAATGGGTCTGTTCACTTTGTAAAAATCCATTGGGATGAATTTTCATGAGTAGTATACTTCAAATGGTAATAATACTGCAATAAGTTTGAAGGAAAAATGTTTAAAAACATATATTACCTTAATAAAATTTAAAAATGTGTTTAAATTTTATACCTACAAGAGAAGCCAAGCCTTTTTCTCATCCCATTTTCTTTTTAAAATCTAAAGTATGTTTTTACTCTAAGACGTCTCTTCAAGATTGCTCCATAAGCACCCTGAATGCCAGCTGGTGACATCTCCATCACATGGCAGAAATAAAACTGTCTGCAAACACTGTGATCTTTAGAGAGAGTGTTTACTATGAACTCAATAAAAACATATGCTGAGGTCTAGATCTATTCTTGACATCAGCTGGGCTGCTTCGTCCTTGCCCAGGAGATAAATCTGCTGGAGTTTCCAGCTCAATAAAAGGGAAAACTTTGCAACAATTAGAGCTAGCTTAAAACATACACACACACACACACACACACACACACACACAGAGAGAGAGAGAGAGAGAGAGAAAAGAAAGAGAGGAGAGAGGAGGGGAGGAGGGGAAGGGAAAAAGGGACATGGCCATCTCAGTGTCTTCTATCTCTAAAAACACTCAAAGGTTAGATGAAGATTTACCCACATCACTTCTGGCTTTATGCAAAACACAACACTTTCATTTATGTCCTAGCAGGTGGAGAACTCTTTCTGCCAAGGGCCATTTGGATATTTATATCATCTTTTGTGAGCCATAAAAAAGTATCAACTTAAAAATTAACCTACTATAGATTTACTGAATTTTGAGTGCCACCTGAGGTTGCTGTAGCAGGCCAGACCAAATGATTTCACTGGTGTTATAGGGCCCGTGGACCAGAGGTTCCTCACCCAATCCCCCTCCTACATTTAAAATACAACTTACAAACCCAGTGACTACAATAGTGAGACTGTACAGCATACTGGGTAAAGCCACCTGAGATGCTGGCATCCCTTATGGGTGCCAGTTTGTGTTCCGGCTGGTCCACTTCCAGTCCAGTACCTTAATGATGGCCTGGGAAAAGCAGCAGAAGATAGCCCAAGTATTTGTGCCTGTCACCCATGTGGGAGACCCGGGTGAAGCTTTGGCTTCAGCCTGGCTCAGCACTGGCTATTGTGGTCATCTGGGAAGTGAACCTGCAGATGGAAGAATCTCTCTCTCTCTGCAACCTGACTTTGAAATAAATAAATCTTTTTAAAAATCCATTAGTCTGGGTTGGCAATGTGGCACGGCAGATAAAGCTGCCGCCTGCAGTGCCAGCATTCCATATGGGCACCGGTTGGAGACCCAGCTGCTCCACTTCCAATCCCGCTCTCTGCTATGTCCTGGGAAAAGAGCAGAAGACAGCCCAAGTCCTTGGGCCTCTGCACCCACATAGGAGACCAGGAAGAAGCTCCTGGCTCCTGGCTTCAGATAGGCGCAGCTCTGGCCACTGTGGCCAATTGGGGAATGAACCAGCAAATGGAAGACCTCTCTCTCTTGTCTCTCCTTCTGTGTGTAACTCTTTCAAGTAAATAAATCTTTTTTTTTAAATCCATTAATCATAATTCTATGGTACATATTATTATGCAAACTATAGCACATCAATATAAAAACAAGTCAGAAAGAAAACATAGTACAACTGGTCCAAAATACTCTTAATTTTTGGTAGCTGTAAACCCTAAGCCTAAATTTCAAACTTTTAATTTTACTTGACACTTCCTTTGATATTAAAATGATTATTCATACGCCAAGCTCCATGATACAAACCAAGGAAGTTACTACCATATAATTTCTCCTGAGAAGCTACCTGTTAATCACTCTGATCCCATCCTAGTCCTGGGTTAAGTTCCTTTTAACCATTCAAGCTCTCTTTCAAAGCCATCTCCTCTCTGTAAACTTGTCTTCCTCCTCTACCATCTGGTAATTGCTTCCTCACCTGTGTTCTGAAAGCACTTTTTATGTACTCCTACTGTGCTACTAATAACCCTGTTTATACGTCTGTCTCTGTCTTTCTAGCTCTTCCCATGTCTGCCTCCCTGCAACTAAATTGAGAGTTGCCTGAGAAAAAAGCAGTTTGCATTGTAGGCAGTACTGAATAGTGGTTAGCGCAGTGTTAGGACCAGACAGTAGTTAAGAGGAGAGTCAAGGCTAGACAGCATTGCATGGAATCCAGTTGTGCCACTTCCCAGCAACAATACCTCAAAAGCAAATGATGTCTTTAATCCTCATATGCAAAAGAACAACAATTACACCTACCTACCTCACAATGATGGTATAAGGGCTGAATGAAATAATGAAAAAAGCTTAGCACCATGCCAGCAAACAATAAATATTAGTAGTTATTATTACTGTTTAAAATCCTAATATTAAGGCCGGCGCCGTGGCTCAACAGGCTAATCCTCCACCTTGCGGCGCCGGCACACCGGGTTCTAGTCCCGGTCGGGGCGCCGGATTCTGTCCCGGTTGCCCCTCTTCCAGGCCAGCCCTCTGCTGTGGCCCAGGAGTGCAGTGGAGGATGGCCCAAGTGCTTGGGCCCTGCACCCCATGGGAGACCAGGAAAAAGCACCTAGCACCTGGCTCCTGCCGTCGGATGAGCTCAGTGCGCCGGCCGCAGCGCACTGACCGTGGCAGCCATTGGAGGGTGAACCAACGGCAAAGGAAGACCTTTCTCTCTGTCTCTCTCTCTCACTGTCCACTCTGCCTGTCAAAAAAACAAACAAAAAAAATCCTAATATTAAATACCTGGCATGTAAATTGGCATTTAATCCACTATTTAATGACACAATGGCATTAATTTTTAATTGTACTAAAATATTTTGGATTTTTCTGAAAGTCTTCAGAAGTTTCTAAAGAAATTCCAAGAATGCTTCATTGATTTCTAGCATAACAACTATTATTCTTAAGTTACATTATGTATTTCTTTTCTTTCTTCTTGAGGATCATAAGAGCCTTAAGTCTTGGGAGAGGATAGGATTTCCACTGATAAAGCAGTGGAAAGTGGCCCAAGTGCTTGGACCCCTGCACCCAAGTGGGAGACCCAGAAGCTTCTGGCTTCTGGCTTTGGATAGGCCCAGCTCTGGCCATTGTGGCTATTTGGGGAGTGAACCAGAGAATGGAAGACCTCCCTCTCTCTGCATCTGCCTTTCTGTAACTCTGTCATTCAAATAAATAAATAAATAAATAAATAAATAAGTCTTTCAAAAATATACTTTGATATTCCTTGATTTTCACAACCTTGATTTTTCCTAACAATGTATGGTATTATAACCTTTATTTTACATATGAGGAAACCGGAAATGAGGAAGTTCAAGTAGCTTTGAGATCACACATAGTGATAGTCAAAACTGCAGAAGACATACTCAATCTGTGTACCTTACTACACCAAGATAGACAACCAATACTAGATAGAAAATGAAAATAATGCATCTACTATTTACCAAAGCTGACTAAGAAATAGAGACAACCTTTACATATGGTTAAAATAAATAAACCTCAAGTTAAATTAGGGGCTGTGATGTTGGTCTTGGGATTTCTACACATTTTTTAAAAATTATCAAGAACTCCAAACAGTGGCTGCTTTATGTGGGTTATATACATTACTATTTCCCACGTTAAAAATTTTAAATGACAGCATTCATTAATACAAGAATATACAAATTTATATTTCACTGTCAGAGTGGATGTCATCACAAACCATTTAACTTCTGGAAAACTTCACCATGCACTTCTAAGAGAACAAGAGTGACAAAGGTAGAGAACACTTGTGTATTATGGTAAGAATGGTTTTGACTATAGTGTCAGACTCCCATAGCAATCTCAGAGATCCAAAGGGGTCCACAAACCACACTTTAAAGACCAGTTAAACAATTCTTGGTCATGGTAATTCTTATTCAATTCTAAAATGTACTGCATTTCCTTACTACTTTAGGTACACAGTTTCTAAGAGATTTTTTTTTTAATATCCTGAATGAAGAACTGTTTTAATTTATTTCCAATTAGCAGTAATTCTCTGTTCTACGCCGTGTGCCCTGAGCAGGGATGGTATTAAACATTTACTGAATAAACTGATTCTCTTCTGAATTCTTATGGATTGGGGAAGAGAAAACATCTTAAGGCCAAATGATCATCTCCCTACTAAGGTAAAAATACAAATAATGAAGTATGTAATACAGGCAAAAAATTCCATTCCAGATATGAACTGTGGAAAAGCAAAAGATCTAAATGAAGGAAATGAGGAGAAAGCTAACACTTTTTTTTTTTTTTTTACAGGCAGAGTGGACAGTGAGAGAGAGAGACAGAGAGAAAGGTCTTCCTTTTGCCATTGGTTCACCCTCCAATGGCCGCCGCGGTCGGCGCACCGTGCTCGTCCGATGGCAGGAGCCAGGAGCCAGGTGCTTTTCCTGGTCTCCCCATGGGGTGCAGGGCCCAAGCACCTGGGCCATCCTCCACTGCACTCCCGGGGCCACAGCAGAGGGCTGGCCTGGAAGAGGGGCAACCGGGACAGAATCCGGTGCCCCGACCGGGACTAGAACCCGGTGTGCCGCCGCCGCAAGGCAGAGGATTAGCCTGTTGAGCCACGGCGCCGGCAAAAGCTAACACTTGAAGGTTATAACTATACAGCTTTCTCCTAAAATTTCTCTATCAAATCTGTATCTCTGCACCTCTTAGGTTATGATTATCTAACTCAAGTTGGAACTATTAAATGAAAATATTTCTAAGATAAGCATTTGTATCTGCATATTTGAGAGAAATCCCCACATCAGACTTATTTCCAAATAAAAATGTAGCTCACACAAATAATGAAGGAGTGTTATTTGGATGTATTATGATGTACATTTATTCTTTTCTCTAAGAACTTTTGAAACTTTAGATTTTATTTCATTTAGTCTCAAAAATAACAAGTTGCATTATTTGTCAAAGAATATATTAATCCAATAAATCAATACTACTTCCAGAAATAAAACAGGAATTTCTCACCTTCTATAATCCTACTGTTTCAAGAATAGAAGGCAAGTGACTTTGAAGAGAAACATTAAGAGCACAGACATTCCCTAGACTCCAACAATTATTACTACCAAGTTCAGTTCAATAAATGCTTGTTGACTGTCATGAATCTCAGAATTACTGAATCCAAATCCTAATTCTGTCCTAAAACTTGCAAATATCCTGAATAACTTGTTCAAATATTCTATATAGGTAATATATTCTTATTGTAATAAGCAATTTAGTATAACAGACTATAATTTAGATACACTATGCAAATGATTATGGGCTTTACTAAAGACTAAAACTGTCCAAGAATTTTCTCTTTACATTTCGCTAATCTCAAAATATCAAAACTAAATTCTATTTATACTACATACCATGTATCATTAGTAAACAAAAGTACAGGTATATTACTACAGTCTTCCTATGTCAAGAATTTAACACTCTAATCCTGATTAAAATCCAAAAGTAAACATTGAGAATAAACTTTTCAAATATTGAAATAGACCAGATATCATCTGTCCTAAATTTTATAGAAAATATAACACTTAATAATGAGAACAAAGATTTTCAGTGAATTATAGAAATACTCATCATACAAGCAAGCTAGTTGTATTAGAATGGCTTTTACTTCAGCTATAGCAAGTTGCAGAGAACTAAAAGCTTTCAATTATTTACTTGCATGACACCCAGTGACTACAATAGTGAGACTGTACAGTTATCCCCCACGTCATCTTTAGTAATAAATGTTAGTCCAATCTAGCATATAGGGAAGACTACTGTGTAAAAAGAACAAAATAAAGCATACAACACAAACATGAGGCATTATTTAGGAAATATTAATATGTGCATGAGAGTTCTAAGAATATAACATGCATCATTTTTTAAAATACAGATTCTTATAGTCAGCTCCTAAACAGAAATGATCTCTCCATTATTGTTAAGACTTTACAGGAAAAAAATTAGTCACTTATAGTTGTAGATTGTACAGCTGGGATAATAGAGTTGATCCTTGGAAAAAACACCATTTCTAAACATACTGAGGTCTCAAATACCTGTTAAACTGGTGCATATCTTACCAATAATCTAAGTAATAGGTCCTTAATACAAAAGAAGAAACCTAATCAGTTTATTTTTTGACTATGCTAATCATCGTGTTTTTAAGCACACAGCAACAAGAAACCAATTGTGCTGGTGGCTGGGAAATTTTCTAGTTTTGTTACCAAAGTGACACAATCAAAGCTCAAACATTTCAGTATCCCATCTACCACATCAGCAGTTCCATTCTCCTTACAGTACAGGAAGAATTCACAGCATAAATACCCAATGTGGTAGAGAACAAAGAGAAATGTGTTCTACAGCATTCTGCTGATTTTATGAAAATTGGCAAATAGTATTTATTGTGATTCTCTATCAGTTCAAGCAAAGTATAATCAATCCACCATCAATAGAGACCTTTCTAACAATATGGAATTAAAAACCAAGACTTCTGAATGACAGAAGGTTACAAATGTATCTTTGGTTGGCCTTTAGCCTGTGTGTGGGAATGAAAAGAGCAAACAGTCCACATGGTACCTGGACTTTGAATTATTTACTTGCATGATGAAGACGACAGACCGCAGAGACGGCATGATGAACTGCTGGAGACTTCAAGCAGCGTAACTGTGAGTGTGTGTGTAGGGAGAAGAGGAACTCCTCTTCAATACTGACTTCACAATACTAGTTGGTTCCACGTCATCAGTCTGTGTTTATGATGACAGCCTTTAGTCATTAAAAAGAGTTAACATATGTTCCATACATTCTGTTTAAGAAATACAGAAAATACAGGGATTCCTCAGAAAGAGTGACTTCAAAATCATTTCAGTTACATGGTTCAGTTCACTTTGTGGAAATCTATCTTTGCACACTTAAAACTCTGGCAGTTTTATACGCACTTTATTTATTTATTTATTTTTAAATTTTTTTGACAGGCAGAGTGGACAGTGAGAGTGAGACAGAGAGAAAGGTCTTCCTTTGCCGTTGGTTCACCCTCCAATGGCTGCTACGGCCAGCGCGCTGCGGCCAGCGACCTGTGCTGATCCGATGGCAGGAGCCAGGTGCTTTTCCTGGTCTCCCATGGGGTGCAGGGCCCAAGCACTTGGGCCATCCTCCACTCCACTCCCAGGCCACAGCAGAGAGCTGGCCTGGAAGAGGGGCAACCGAGACAGAATCTGGCACCCCAACCGGGACTAGAACCCGGTGTGCCAGTGCTGCAAGGCGGAGGATTAGCCTGTTGAGCCACGGCACCGGCCTAGTTTTATACATATTTTAATGCAAAGTTTGTACAAAAAATTTCTAATATTTAAAAGGCTTATCCTGGGGCCAGCGCTGTGGCATAGCAGGTTAAGCCACTGTCTGCAGCACCAGCATCCCATATGGGCATCGGTTCAAGTCCTGGCTGCTCCACTTCTGATGCAGCTCCCTGTTAATGCACCTGGGAAAGCAGAAGATGGCCCAAATACTTGGGCCCTCTAAATGGGAGACTCAGAAGAAGCTCCTGGCTTCTGGCTTCGGAGTGGCTCAGATCTAGCTATTGCAGCCACTTGGGGAGTGAACCAGCATATGGAGGATCTCTCTCTCTCTCTCTCTGTAACTCTTTTTTTGTTGTTGTTGTTGTTAAAGATTTTATTTATTTATTTAACAGGTAGAGTTACAGACAGTGAGAGAGAGAAAGAGAAAAGTCTTCCTTCCACTGGTTCACTCCCCAATTGGCCATAGCGGCCGGAGCTGCACTGATCCAAAGCCAGGAGCCAGGAGCTTCTTCCTGGTCTCCCATGCGGGTGCAGGGGCCCAAGCTCTTGGGCCATCTCCCACTGCTTTCCCAGGCCATAGCAGAGAGCTGGATCGGAAGAGGAGCAGCCGGGGCTAGAACCCGGTGCCCATGCCGGCGCCGCAGGTGGAGGATTAACCTAGTGCGCCAAGGGGCCGGCCCTGTAACTCTGCTTTTTAAATAAATAAATCTTAAAAAAAAATTTTTTTTAAAAAAGGGAGAAAATTTAATGTATCATATATAAACTATATCTAGTAAAATATCTGACATCTCTAAATAAAATGTCTGATAAATGTAGGGTATTCAACAATTGTGTATTAGTTACTAAAAGGAAACACACATTTGTTCAAACAGCTATTACATGTGTGACATTTTTATCTCTAATTAGACAGATATTATTTCTATTTTATAAATGAAGAAACTGAGAATAAGGAAGGACAAGGCATTTTGGCCAAAGGCTCTTGCTTGGTGTATTACTAACAATTGAAGTCAGGTCCACATCACTGCAAAGCTTTATGAATTGGGGAGAAAAAAAATAAACCCTACGAATTCCTCTATAGCCACAATAAAAAATAAACATAAATGAGTATTTCCATAGTACTAGCAGGCTTTACTTAACACCTGTAGTACTACTAATCTAAAGGTAAATGATTAACATTCATATCTCATTTTTCCCTAGTCAACTACACTAAGCACACAGTTTTAGGCTAGTTTCAGCAATATGCCAAGAGAGATTTTGAAACGACTCTGTAAAGTGTCTGCTAATGACTAGGTAGCTAGCTTTATGGCTTTCCAGCTAAGTGTAATATACTTTGATGCCATGCCAAAAAAGGTGTCAGTAGGCCCTCTGTCTCTGAGGTCGGAGCAAAGTGATTTGCTTCCTGGCGACATTGTTCTCAGAAAATGGAGACTGTGGTGGGAAGATATGCTGGGTATTTTTTTTTTTTTTAAGATTTATTTGAGAGAATTACAGCGAGAGAGGGAAAGACAGAGACAGAGACAGAGAGAGAGAGAGAGAGAGAGAGAAGAGAGAGATCTCCCAACTGCTGGCTCACTCCCCAAAAGGCCACAATACCAGGCCTGGGCCAGGAGTTTCATCTGGGTCTCTCACATAGGCACGCATGCCAAAGTACTTTGGTCACCCTCTGCTGCCTTCCCAGGACCACCAGCAGGGAGCTAGATTGGAAGTGGGGCAGCTGGGACTCGACCTGGATGGCAGCTCAACCTGCTGTGCCACAGCGCTGGCCTCAGTATCTAACTTTTTTAAAAAGGTGGTTTAGTAGTAGAAATTAACTAGTTATGTCAGATATTCTTATTGAACCAGAGAGCCCTTTAGAACAGGGGTCAGCAAACTTTTTCTGTAAAAGGCCAGGTAATAAATATATCAGAATTTGTGGGTGTATATCGTTTGTCACTTCTAACACTTTTATATAAAATTTAAAATATAAAAACCATTCTTAACTCATAGGCTGAACAACATGCAATCTGCAGACCCCTGATTTAGAATAATAGTTTGCTTATCTCCACAGAAACAACATAGCATGGGCTCCAGGAGTTTAGAAGTGTTTTTTTTTTACTTAGGACTTTGAGAAAGTTACTAATCTTCTCTAAATCTCAAGTTTCAACATCTGTAAAAGAGAAATATTAACCTCTCCCACAAAGGAGTTTTAGGTGCCAAGATAGTAAGGATATGGACTACTAATACAATGCCCAGCATAGACACACTTTGCAAACTTATTTCTCCTGCTCCTGTTCAAATGATAAACTGTTTGTGACACCTGTAAGTCATTATTAAATGCCTTATCAGGCATGCTTCTCCAGTACAATCATTTCTAATGGTCTGCTTTGGCTACTTCCAGGGACAAACTGGCTTTCTGGGATAGACTACTGAGCTGTACCCAACTGATTAGAATCTAACATCATCCTCATAATTACTCTTCTCCCCCTCAATATGCAAATTCAAATTTCTGGAGCAAAGATTTAGTAATATATTGTCTTCCAGCTAAAGTTTTAAAAGCCTAAATCACAATAACTCAAAAAATGGTGATGGAAATCCAAATTGCAAAAAGTAAAACCAGAATTAAAGTGGAGAATACTTAGGTGTACTAAGAAAGCCAAGGATACCCCTGTATTACATGGGTCCCTCCTGATCCATGGGAAGTTGATTCTAAGGGCACCAGCAGATGTCTAAAACCGCATACGTGTCAAATCCTGTATGTACTATGTATTCTCCTAAACATATTGCATACATCAAAATTATCAGTGTTTACAAAGTTATCAGAGAAACTAAAATTTCCTCTTGCCATTTCTCACAAAACCAAAGGTCTCAAATATTCACATATCATATGCCATTATAATAAACTTTAATTGTTCTTTGTCCCCTAGATACACTAACTGGCTTGAGAGCAAGACTCACATTATAACCATTTTTATCATTTTTACCTAGGGATGGCAGTCTGCAGTAACCACTTACTGAAAAGAAATGATTTTTAAAAACAGATTTCCTCTGAGTAGTGTACCAGAAAAAAGCACAAAAGATTGCAAATTAGCTACTAATGACATCATTACTCCATGACAGCTACGGTAATATGAACAATAATGCCACTGTCTCTACCTTCCCAAAATATCAACCCTGAGTTATATTCTCCACTAACATTAATAAGTAAAACTGTGATTGCTGCAATCATTAGAGAATTTTTAGTAGCTACTTTTAAGTATTTTCCAACTTAACTTTTAAAAGTTAATATACAGAAAAAAATTATGAAAGATTAAGAGAATAAATACATCATACTTTACAAAGACTTCATCAACTTTCAATGAATTTAAAAGTTTTTGAGAAGACATGGATTACACAAGACTATAAGATATATAATTATCACTAAGAAGAAATGTTTTTCTTATTCATCTCAAAAGACCAAGGAAGAACTAACTGTGAACAAACTACATTATAGAATATAAGGCCTTCCAGACCAACCCTAATCCAGTTCTCCAAAATTAATGCTGTCCAAATTAACACAAAGATGCTAAACAGCTCTATAAAACAGTAGGGACAGTGGTCTTCCTTGTTCTCCTGTCACTGAGGATATTTGGAAATTTTCCATAAATACATTTCAAGAGTAAAAGAATTAAATAGTTATGACAAAAAGTAGTCATGCGCAGAACAACATGCAATCCGCATGGATCTATAAAGTGAAGTTTTCCATACTTATTCATTAAATTCAAATATAATGTCAATAAACAGATGTCTCCTCTTTTGCAGATCAAAGAAGCAAATGTTTGCATAGTTAATTGTTAATGACTCATTCCACTTAAGCAAAACATCCACCAAACTCAAATGAAAAGCAGCCATTATCTGAATACTATCCCTACAAGGCAGAGAAATGGAAATACTTTGAGATTTTTTTTCTCTTGAAGAATGATTTTTTTTTTAATTTAATATTATATTGATGATGTATTTAAAAAAGTTGTTCAATGAAAGTTTCTTCAAAGATATAATATTTAAAGAGATAAAAATGACCACCTTTTCCCATCTACCTATTAAGTCTCCCCATTTATTCCAGTAAGGGTCTCAAATTCACATGACTCCAGGCCAGGCAAGTGCCATCAGTTCAGTGCAACTAAGGCGGATCAATAAGTTATGTGCAGGAACCAAGTCTCAACTCCAAAGTTGCCTTTTCTCCATCTAATTGTTGCTATGAGGAATGTAAACCTGATACTATAAAATATTCCAGTTTTTCCTAAGAAATGCCAGAAGTTCAAATGTGATATCTTCCATTTTTAATGTTGGCAATTAAAAAAAATAAAATAAAAACCGTGCAGGCCAAACAAAAAGCACCTGCAAAGTAAATCTTTCCAGTGTGCAACCAGTGCTAGCTACAGAGCAATAATACTCTAGAAACAGAATCCTAAGTCAGAATCTCAAATGTTTAACTGCTAAATCCTAAAAACCTCTCCCCACCCCAGGACTATTACTCAGATTTCATGTGGAGGACACTTCTCCATGTGTTAAAGAAATTTAGTAGTCTTTCTCCCTTGAAGATGAATTTGGGGGCTAGGTTTTACAAAAACATTACTAATTTAAACTATTACCAAAACAAAACAATGAGGTGAATTAATCAAGAAATTCTTTGGGGCGTGTTGCTGTGGAACAGTGAGTTAACCCTGGCCTGAAGCACCGACATCTCACATGGGTGCCAGTTCGAGTCCCGGATGCTCCTCTTCCAATCCAGCTCTGTGCTATGGCCTGGGAAAGCAACAGAAGATGGCCCAAGTCTTTGGGCCCCTGCACCAGAGTGGGAGACCCGGGAGAAGCTCCTGGCTCCTGGCTTCTGATCAGCGCAGCTCTGGCCGTTGTAGCCATCTGAGGAGTGAACCAGCAGATGGAAGACCTCTCTCTCTCTGTCTCTACCTCTCTGTAACTCTATCTTTCAAATAAATAAAATAAATCTTAAAAAAAAAAAAAGAAAGAAAGAAATTCCTGTTACTGGCGCTTAGCCTAGCAGTTAAGATGTCCACAGAGAATACCTGTTCCTGACTCTGGCTTCCTGCCAGTGCAGACCATGGGAGGCAGCAGTGATGGCTCAAGTAATTGGGTTCCTGCCACCCACATAGGAGATCTGAACTGTACTGATGGCTTCCTGGCCTCAGCCTCAGCCCAGGATATGGATTACATCTGAGGAGTGAACCAGTGGATGAGAGCTAGCTCATTTGCTCGTGTTCTCTCTCTAATACATAAAAATATTTTTAAAGATTTATTTATTTATTTGAAAGTCCGAGTTACACAGAGAGAGGTCTTCCACCCACTGGTTCACTCCCCAGTTGGCTGCAACGGCCAGAGCTGCACTGATCTGAAGCCAGGAACTAGGAGCTTCTTCCAGGTCTCCCATGTGGGTGCAGGGGCCAAAGGACTTAGACCATTTTCCACTGTTTTCCCAGACCATAGCAGAGAGCTGGATCGGAAGTGGAGCAGCCAGGGCTCAAACAAGTGCCCATATGGAATGCCAAAACTCAGGCAGCGGCTTTACCTACTATGCCACAGTGTCGGCCCCACATAAAAATTTTTTTTGTTAAGAAAGAGAAATTCCTAACTTCAATAAATTAGTTAAATATATTTTCTACATACAATTCAATTTAAAAAATACAATGTTTTCCAAATTCTATTAGTTGAGAACAAGCGTCAATCAGCTGGGTCCTCCGGAAGCAACCATCTGAGTTACTCAGCAATTAAACGGGAAACACTAGGAACTGACAGGCCAAATAGGCCACTTCACTTTAGCAACACAAAAAAGGAAAAACAAATGAAGGAGGCTTTGAAATAACAACAAACTTTGTTATGTAATGATTAAAAGTGCCACAAGAGCCTAAGACTCTACAGAATTTTCTTATTGCTTTAGTTCTACTAAGAAGATCAGAAGGCTAAAATGGATAAACTTAGCAAGACCTTCTATTTGGAAACACAATCTGCTGGATTATAAAAAGGAATGCTATGTGGGACAGCACCCAAAGATGTAACCTTATCTTTTAACTTTAAGAAGATCCTCTCAAAATTTTCAATTTAAGAAAAAAACATTTAGCTTTATAGGTTCACACTATTCAAAGTTTTAGGTTAATTTGGGAAGATAGTCTAAGTATACAGTATATTGATGGTATATTTTTAAAAAATCTCTTAAGAGTCTCAAGAACAACAAAAAAATGCTGATTTTATCAGGGCAGGATTTCACCACTTCACAGCTGTGTGACTTTAATAAGTTACTTAGCTACTCTAAGGTCCATTCCCTTATCTATTAAAAAAAAAAGATAAATAACAGTTACTTTAATTCTCATTGTGTGAATTGTGAAACACCCTAGATATTTTGTAATTCATTCTCTTATCTGAAACCTGAATCAGTCCCAGAGCATCACCAATTTAAAACACTTTCAGCAGAACAGCTACAAAGAAGCAGTCTTTTTCATCCTCATACTTCTACTTTTCTTGTACTGAACCAAAAATCAGCTTTCTAGTTATCTAGCCCCATCAATCCCACTCTAGTTTCCATCTTATTAAGTAAAGCTGATTCAGTTCTCACTAAACTCGAAGTTCCATGAGGGTTGAGGCTATTTCTGTCCAGTACTGAAGCCCAGCACCTAGAATAGGGATTAACATTTAGCAGGTATACAATACATACAGACTGAATGTGTTCTGTGTAGTTTTTTAATTGAACAATGAGATGCTAATACAATTGTGGCACAAAAATGTATACACTTCTGGATGTAACCATTTAATGCCCAGAGTTTAAAAGCTGAAATATCCTTCCATGGGGTGGGTATTTGGCTAAGAGGTTAAGATACTTGCTTCCCATATGAGAATGCCTGGGTTTAAGTCCTGGCTTTGGATCATGACTCCAGCTTTCTGCTAATGCAGATCCTGGGTCCCTGCCACCCACATGGGGGACTTAGATTGAGTGCCAGATTCTCAAGAGTTTTGAACACTAGGGGAGCGAACCAGTGGATGACAGCTGGCATATATTTATTCTCAAATAAATTTTTAAAACATTTGTTAAGGGCTGGCATTGTGGAGGAGCAGGTTAAGTGGCACCCTGTGACCCTGGTATCCCATATGGGCGCTGGTTCAAGTCCAGCTCCACTGCTGATCCAGCTCCCTGATAATGCACCTGGGACAGCGGCAGAAGATGGCCCAACTGCTCGGGCTCCTGCACCCACACAGAAGACCAGGTTGAAGCTCCAAGCTCCTGATTTTGGCCTGGCCATTGCAGCCATTTGGGAGGGGAACTATCAGATGGAAGATGGGTCTCCCCCACCCTCATCTCCCTCTCCCTCTCTCTGTAACTCAACTAAATAAATCAATCCTAATTTTTTAAAAAATAACATAACCAAATTCATGCTATGGATCTGAAAACTCCTTAGGACACGGTAAATGAAAAGTAATTCTGCCATACTATAAAAGAACAGTGGAGCTTTTCAAAGTTGAAGATGATCAAGTCCCTTCAAAGCAATAAACTTCTCAATGGCTCTATAACTCTCATTCATAATTTCAGATTTAAATTAATTCCAAGTATGCACTAAAACACTCAAAATTACCTGCAACCTTACTGACACTAACTAGTCTGTAAACAAACCCAAAATAACAAAAACCTCCTCAAACTGTATCACCAGAAAGCTACACAGAAAACATCAGAATTGAAGTTCTCACAGACCATCAAAATCTGTAACAACTTTTTTCTCATGCCTTTGTTAGCAACACACTACTATAAATAAACATCTCACTGCCTAAACACTAGACCTCATTTATAATTTAGTCACTTATATTCCAGAGCTTAAAAGTAGGTTTCATATAGTATGTTCTGCTTCACAGAACTGGAAACTCAACGAACAAGCAAGTTCACTATCCTCTCAAATCTCTGGAAATATTTCCACCTATAAAGTACAGAGCTGTCATTCTGTGCTATTAGCATAAACAAAACATAATTAGTAAGGTCCATCTACCTGCCGCATGCCCCAGTCGATAACCACATCAGCCTCAGAGTATTTCTTTCTGGATTATCTGGCGCCCTGATACTTGAGACTAAGACAGAAAATTAGTGATCTAGTAATATGCAACGTCCAGCAAAGAGCATTAAGGCAAATATAGGACGGGCATGATTTTATAATAAACGGCAAAACCCAAAAGGCTCAAACATTTCCGTGAACACAAAATGCAAGGTGGGCAGAAAGAGAAATTCAAAACTCGGTGTGCAAAGGAACAGCCCTGTACAGCTCGTGCCTCCCCAGCAACCTTTCAGACCGAAACTGGATGAAGCCCCCACTCCTGGAAAACTTCCTTTCCCCCTCCATTTCTTCCCTGAAGAGGAGACTCCTGCAGGCACGTGCATAGTCTACTACGCACAATTAAGCCGTTAGATGCAAGAGTGTTTTCAAATTTAAAATCACTACCTACCACTGAAACACCAGGAAAATGGTAGGGCGATTCCACACTGAGGAACTTGGAGCCCGGGACAGTGAAGTCTCCAGGGCAGACGCGGGTCTGCGCTACAGAACCTTCCCGACGCGGGCAGGCGGCTGGACGCCAGCAGCGCAGAGAGCACACCGGGGACAGGCTCCCCACTCCTCTCCCTCGCCGTGGGAAAGAACCCCTTTACAGGAGCTGCCCGCTCTGCGCCCAAGGCTGCCTAAGCCCCAAAGCAAAGGCGCTGGCAAGGGCGTAAGCCAACAGATGGGGGCCACGAGCAGCCGCGGCCGGGAACAGTTTCTCAATGGGGCCAAGGCGATGCTGCAAGCAGCAACCCGTGTGGAAGTTTCTCCACGGGCCCGGCGGCCAGCTCCCGGGCACGCGGGTGGGCTTCCCTTCCATTCTCGACGTCCACGTCCTAAGGAGTCCAACCCTGCCCCGCGGGCCAGACCTCCAGGCGCCCGCAAACACGCCCAAAGGTCGAGCCTCCCTGAATGCCCTCCGGGTAGGGGGATCTCTGGGGAAGCCGGGGCTGGGGACGTCGCTAAGCCTCGGCCCCGACTAGTCGAGGCGGGCGGCAGAGCCCCGGCCAGGCCCGGCTTCCCCGCACCCCCGCGCCCCGGCCTGCCCTCACCTGATCTTGTAGTTGGGGAGCGTGTGCTTGCGCTTGATGATTTTCTTGAGCTGGTTGACGATGATGGAGGTGAGCTGCGGCATGGGCCGCCCTTCAAACTGCGAGCGCACCTCGAAGTCGATCAGCGGGTCCTCCACGAAGGAGAAGAACCAGTGGGTGAAGGGCACGCGCGTGAAGACGAAGCGCAGCCGGCCCACCACCCGGGACAGCTTGACGTACAGGTAGGCGGACTTGCCGAAGACCAGGTCCACGTCGATGGCCAGGTGGAAGCCGCCGTGGTACTCCACCTCCGCCTCGAAGGCCAGCTCCTCGGGGCAGCTGGGGGGCAGCGCCTCGCCGTCGGCGCCGTCGGGCTCCCCGGCGGCCGAGGCCACCACGGGCCGGACGAGCTTGATGGTCTTGATGAAGGGCACCGTCTCGCCCAGGAACACCTCCCGCAGGCTCAGCCCCTCCAGCAGCCGCCCGGCCGTCTTGGTCTGCAGCAGCTCCTCGAACTCCACCTTGATCTTCTTGGTGACCCAGCGGCGGGTCAGCGCGGTGTCCCGCAGCTCCCGGAACAGGAACAGGATGGTGGCGTTGAGGAAGTAGCAGGTCTCCCGCGTCGGCGGGGCGGGGGTCTCGGGGGCCGGGGGCGCGCCGCCCTCCAGGCCCCCGCCCGCGGGCTCCTCAGCCCCGCCGCCGCCATAGAGGTACTCCCTCAGGGGCAGGCCCGGCACCGGCTTGAGGTAGCGGAAGCCGTCGCCGGCGCGGGCGGCCTCGTCCGGCGGCGGCTCGGGCTGTCTGCGGTAGAGCAGCAGGAACTGGGTGAGCAGCGTGAGGAAGGAGCCCAGCACGGCCGCCGCCAGGATCATGAGCAGCAGCCCCATCCCGCCGCCGCCTGCGCCCCGGGCCCCGCGCCCGCGCCCGCAGGGCCGCCTTCTTCACGCCGCCGCCGCCGCCGCCTCCATCTTGAGGACATCGGGCGGCGGGGTCGGGGCGAGCGGCTCCCTGGGCCTCGTCCGGCCGCTCCGGCTGGCGCGGTGCGGCGCCAGAGCCCGCGGCGGCCCGCGCCTCCTCAGACACTCCGGGGGCGGCCGGTGTGGCTACGGCCGCGGCGGCGGCGCGGGGCGGGGGGGCGTGGGGGCGGGACGGCGCCTCTCTCCGGACTCCGCTCATTGGACGAACGGCTCGTGACGTCGGCAGCGTGCTCGCTCCCGGCAGCCGGCGTCCCCCGGCAGCTGGCGTCCGGGCGCGCGGACGCTGGTCCTGCTTCCCCTCGCGGGCGCCCTTCCAGCCCCGCCCCCCGCGCCCGCATTCCGTCCCCGGCGGCGCGCGCCGCGCGCGGCACGTGGCTGTCACTTCGCGAGCGGCGGTCGGGACGCAGGCTGGAGGAGACGGTGGTCATCCCTTCCCCCGGCCGCGGTCCCCGTGACCTCTGCAGCAGCCTGGCCCTTCCGCAGCGGGGTTTCCCCCTTGCGCCCCGGGAGCTGGGCTAGCGGCGGCGCCTGCAGCGCAGCGCCGCAAAGGCAGCTTCCCTGGCCGGCGGGAGAGGACCGCCGTCCTCGCGGACAGCCACCGCTGGCCATCGACCCGACCTGCAGACTCTCTGGGTCCGCGGGACCGAGGGGCGCGGTAACTTTGCCCACCTGAGGGGGTTTTGCAGAAGGAAGTTTTTAGATGCGGGTCTGGAGGAGTGATGAGCGCGATGCATCCGCCAGGCGTTGGGAGGGGGACTTGGCGACTCGCTGGCTGGCCCTTGCGCGTTACCACACTTCGGCCGTCCAGGAGGCGGTGACCATGGACCCCTGCCCAGCTTGCGCCGCGGACCCTGACGCAGACCACGCCCGGGAGCCGGGACTGCCTATTCCAGCCCCCAAGGTCTTGGTCACTGCCTTGTACCGCCACACTGAGATTCGCTACCGGCGTTAAGGGGCCCGATGGGTTCCCTAGTGCACCGAGGGGAAAACTTAAGGGAACCTTGTGCAGGGGAGCACTTGAGCCAGAGCCTTAGCGTTCCCGAAGCCAGGTTCCCCCGCACCCTCTGACGGCTCAGCGGTCGCATCATAAAGGGTTCTGTCCTTGCAGTCACTTGGATCCCACTGCTAGTCCTACAGGTCAGTAATTCCAACCCGTTCTGCCGGCCTTGGCACACCAGGGCAGGGCTCTTCTCAAGCCTTTGTAAATCTTCAAGCCGGAGATTCTCTTGACTCTGGATGATTCTAGAACAGCAACAACAAGAAAAAAAAAAAAATCTGAGTTCTGACCCAGGTGAGGCACATAACCACTTGGGACGCAGGCGACCCTCATTTTTCTTATTCATGCCCAGCTGTGAGACCAGAGTGGCTCCATTACCGGGAAGACAAAACAGGTGTTTGCAAAGAGCCAGACTCAAACCCTTGCTGAAATCCTGGCAACTTTTGTTCTTGGGGTCAGCTCTGGCTTCTGGTGTTGGCTTCCGGGCTGCTCTCCCCATTCTGTGTTGTTTCAACCCAGATGGGAAATGTAGCTCTTGCCTCAGTTTGCACCAGACATCTTGTGTGACATACAGAAACCTCCCACTGAAATATTGACTTAAACTGGATCTTAAAATGGGTCCACCCACCTTCCTTCCCCACAAGGAAAGTTGGTGGTTTTCATGGGAATGAATTCTAACAGTCGTCTTACCGGCTCCTGTCCCCTCTTCTTCAGTCCTCAGAATAACTCCAGGAATCCACAGTTTCACCATCCATCATTACACAGAGTCATTCGGTTCCCCTGCAAAACTTGAAATTCACAAAGGAGCTCAGCAAACCTTTGGGAAGGTAAAAGAAAAATACTTTCCCTTATACTTAAAGTGGCTAACACTGTGACAAAGTGGGTAAAGCACTTTGCTGCAGTGCCAGCATCCCATATGGGCTACTGGTTCAAGTCTCTGCTGCTCCACTTCCAATCCAGCTCCCTGCTAATGCACCTGGAAAAGCAGCGGAAGATGGCCCAAGTACTTGGGCCCCTGATCCTACATGGGAGATCTAGATGAAGCTCCTGGCTTTAGCCTGACCCAACCCCAGCTGTTATGGCCATTTTGGGGGTGAACTAGTGGATGGAAGATCTCTCTTTGCCTCTCCCTCTCTGTAACTCTGCCTTTCAAATAAATAAAATAAATTTTTTAGAAAAATTAGAACATGAGGCTGGTGCTGTGGTGTAGTGGGTAAAGCTGCCGCCTGGAGTGCTGGCATCCCATATGGACACCAATTTGAGTCCCAGCTGCTCCACTTCTGATCCAGCTCTCTGCTATGGCCTGGGAAAGTAGTAGAACGTGGCCCAAGTCCTTGGGCCCCTGCACTCATGCGGGAGACCTGGAATAAGCTCCTGACCCCTGGCTTCAGATCGGCCCAGCTCTGGTCATTGTGGCCATTTGGGGAGTGAACCAGCGGATGGAAGACTCTCTCTCTCTCTCTCTCTACCTCTCTGTAACTCTCTGCCTTTCAAATAAATAAATAAATGACTTGAGGTCTGAGATTTTTAGAGTATCTCTAATGTCTAGTGCCTAGCACTTCAGAGGTGATCAGCATTTGTTGAATACATCAATGAGGAAATGAGTAATAATATCCATCCCTCCATACACATGAAAACATGATTGTTTCCTATTATAACCTTCATGAAAATCTTTTAAATCAATTCAAAGAGCCACTGATCAAGTCGTTGCAGCCTTTTGGGGAGTGAATCAGTGAATGGAAGATTCTCTGTGTCTCCTTCTCTCTGTATGTAGTAGTTCATGGTAGTTCAAGGTAGTTCGTGGAAATAGTGTCTTGAGAACAACTGAAAATCTATGATTTTGAGTAGATTTTTGAAGGAAGCCTGCCTACTGACCTTTCAATGCATCTTAAGTATAGGCTGGGTAGTCCTTATAAGAAATGCTTAAAGCCGGCGCCGTGGCTCAATAGGCTAATCCTCCGCCTAGCGGCACCAGCACACCAGGTTCTAGTCCTGGTCGGGGCACCGGATTCTGTCCCGGTTGCCCCTCTTCCAGGCCAGCTCTCTGCTGTGGCCCGGGAGTGCAGTGGAGGATGGCCCAGGTGCTTGGGCCCTGCACCCCATGGGAGACCAGGAAAAGCACCTGGCTCCTGCCATCGGATCAGCACAGTGCGCCGGCCGCGGCGGCCATTGGAGGGTGAACCAATGGTGAAAGGAAGACCTTTCTCTCTGTCTCTCTCTCAGTGTCCACTCTGCCTGTAAAAAGAAAGGAAGGAAAGAAGGAAGGAAGGAAGGAAGGAAGGAAGGAAGAAATGCCTAGGACCAGAGCGTTAGGGTTAATGTTTGGTGTGATGTTTATTTTTTGGAATATTTGTATAGACTTTAGAGGTTGAACATTCCTAATATGAAATCCAAAGTTTAATGCTCAAAAAGTTTGGGATTCTGGTTGAGATTAATCTGCCCCAATAGGAAACACTTATTCCCAGAGTAAAAGCAGTTGAATATTGAAGACGGGTTCCACGTAACCTTCATGTTCTCGCCAGTTAGAGGAGGCCTGGGCCACTAATGCTGCTAAACTCTGAATCCTCCCTAATGGCCACTAGATAGGATGTGAATGTGGAGCACTGTAGGTCGCATGAAAACCAATCAATAGAAATGATATAAACTAATGCAAAAATACGGGAAAGCATAGAGCAGTTTAGAATTCTTCCCTAACAACTGATCCCTCAAACCACTTTGTGAATAAGAATTCAAATGGAACAGCTGTGTTTTGAATATCCAACAAGTGCCAGGCTCTGGGAATACTGAGTGAATAGAACAGAGTTCCTGCCCTAAGGGGTGCCAGGCCCAGGCAGAAGCACACACACACCTACTTGAGCACTATCTCCTATCAGGGTCCTGAGTGAGGTTAGGGGCAGGTCCTGTTGACCACAAGGTACAGAAACTGCCTCGGGCTAACCTAACTGAAACTGCATTGTGGTAAGGATACTGGAAAATCTCAGGAATTCAGCTGCAAGCTGTTCACCTAGGGCTGTCAGTGAAACCTCAGAATGAGGTCCTCACCTGTCCCTCACCTGCCCAGTCTCTGCTCTCTCCATCTCTCTGCAGGTCAGTGTCATTTTCCTCTGTAAGCCTCTCGGTGCCTACTCCCCAATAGGCTCAGCATGCAGGCAGCTTTGGAAGACACCAACTCTGCACCCAGATCTGGAGGGTCTCTGGTGCCTATTGTGGTTTGCTAGCTCAGTCTCAGATTCTGGGAGAGAGATCTCCAATCAGATCCTAATCTCATCTTCTGTAACCAAGGACTCGCTGCCTCAGGGCTGCTCATGGGTGAAGCAGCTTCTTCAAGGAGGGACACCTGGTTTAGTGGATGTGCTGGGCAATACTAGTTTGGTACAGGATGAGATGGATTCTGGTGGAGGAAGATGGGAGGTTTATTGGAGCAAATTGACTTTACTCTGGTGTTTGGTGATTAGAAAGCTCTTTAAAAAAATTTATTTGAGAGTCACACACCCACAGAGAGAGAGAGAGAGAGAGAGAGAGAGAGAGAGTAAAAAAGGGATCTCCCATCTACTAGTTCACTCCCCCAAATGCCTGCAATGGCCAGGGCTGGGTCCAGGCTGCAGCTGGGAGGCAAAAACTCATTCCAGGTCTCCCACAAAAGTGTCAGGAGCCTAATCACTCCTGTCTCCCAGGATCTGCATAAACAGGAAGTTAGAGTCAGGAGCCAGAGACACTCTGATGTGAGACTGGGTGTCCTAACCACTAGGCCACCCACCCACCCCTAGCTCAATGTTGTGATCAGGAGGAGGCAAAAGCTCAGAAGCTGGAAATACAAGAGAGTTTAGGGAAATTGAGACCAGATACCTGGAGGAGGGGGTATGAATAGGGTGGATCCAGAGAGCAGGGGAGGGAGATGGAGGCAAGACAGTGGATGAGATGTGAGTTGAATTCCATTGGTGGAATGTCAGGGCATGCTGGGATACTATTTTGCAGTCTTTGTAAAGTCTCCGAACGTTTTAAGCAACAGCATGGGATTGACACTTTCCCTTCCATCTCCTCTACCTGTAAAACCTCAGCTCTGGATCAGTCCAGCTGTCTACATTCTCCCCTCTGTAGCTACAAGTGCATGATCTTCATTCTCATTCAGGCTCTCAAGGCAAGACACTTCATTACCTTGGCCACCACTTTGCTCCTATTCCCCTCAACAGTGCCAACAAAACCTGACCAATCCCAGGCCTTTTACCTTCGCCCGCTCCCCAGCATGCTCAAAGAGGACAAACCCTCAGGCTTCTTGCTGTCCTGACACAAGCTCGCCTGTGAGACACTCCCATCTTGTCTTCTTTTCTGCGGCAAAAAACAAATCACAAGTAGGCATTCAGATCCAGCCTGGTGGCGAAGATGCCCGTGTCTCACATTAGACTGCCCGGTTGCAGTCCCCAGCTCTGTCCCTGGCTCCAGCTTTCCCCAGTGCAGACCCTGGGAGGCAGGTGACTGGGTCTATCAGCCAAGATGGCTGGGATAGATACGCTTGTCTTTCTGTAAGAATTTCAGATGTGGGACAGAGAGGAGTGGTATGCAAGTTGGCAAAGGTTAAGGAGATAGTCCGTCTGATGGGGCGGATCGACAGCTCTTCAGAGGAGTACGAGATAGAGGGTGCCCAGTCTATATTCAGACTGGGGTTCATGTGGGTAATGGGTTCATTTCTTCCTCTGTTTTTCCCCCCTCCCCACCTTGTTCTTGGACAAAGGGCTTCCTAGTTCTGAAATTCATGGAATTTCTCCCAAGGTTTTATCATCCAATGGTAACTGACTGGGCAGCCCTCTCTGCCCTGGGCTGGACAGATTCTCCTGCGGGTATTTCCAAAGGGTGGGACTACCCACAACGGTATCAGGCTGCAGGCAGGAGTTGGATGTGTCCAATGCTGGGCTGCTTCTGAGGCTGCTAGTTCCTTCCTGCAGGGAATTTTTGTCCCTTTCCTTCCTCCCCTTTCATACACACAGACCAATGTCTACCTTCCTACCCAACAGGGAGGCCCAAACTGCATCCCTGGCCAGTGCCTGTGTTTGGGGAGTGAAGCAGTGGATGGGAGCGCACACTTGCTCTCTCCTGTCATTTTTCCTCTCAATAAACTTTTTTAAATGTTAAAAACAGGACACAAAACCAAACCCTAAACTCTGTTGTCCAGTTTGTCCTTTGTGACCATTCTGTGGCTCCTACTCTCCTCCAGGGTCTATCTCCTTTCTCTTAAGCACATGCCCCCAACCCACCTAATATTAACATTATGGACAGTCACCTGGCTCTTCAATAGAACCCCATAATCCTTTTTTTACTTTTTAAAATAATTTTACTGAAATATAATTCAATATCACACACCCATTTAAAGTGTACTGTTCATAGAGAGAAATGCCTGAGTGTATAAGTATTACTGCAAATGCAATTTTTATCAAACTATGTTTTAAATATATGTCAAACAAATTAATAGTAATTATATGCCTCTATAGTTTTAATGATTTTGTGACTTTTAAAATTTATCTGAATGGCATTAAGCATGTTTTCATTTGATTATCATGTAGATCCCTTGCCTATTTTCCTGCTGCACTATGGTCTCTTTACTGTTTATTTGTTGAACTCTTTATTTAGTGGTGCCAGTAAGTCTTTGATTATAATGTAAGTTAAAAATATTACCTCAAAAATAATAAAATATTATAAAACTACTGAACTTTAAAAGTGTGCAGTTCCCCCAGATCTACTTTCTGTGTTCGTGGCTCCACCCATCCTGACCTTCCATGTGAGTGGAATCATCCAATACATGGTATTCTGTGACTTGCTTCTTTCATTTCCTATAATGTTTTCAAGAGTCAACCATGTTGGAGCGTGCATCAGTACTTCATTAACTTTGTGGCTGAAAAATATGACAATGTGTGAGTATACCATAATTTCTCCACTGATCAGTTGCTGGTCATTTGGGTTGTTTTTTACTGTCTATTATGAGTACAGATGCTAAGAACATTTGGGTCCAAGTTTTCGTGTGGATATATATTTGTGTTTCTCTTGGTTTTAAATTTAGGAATGGAATCCTGTTTAGTTTTCTAAGTAATTGCCAAATGATTTTCCAAAGTTGCTGCACCAGCAGTTTATAAGGAGTCTGATTTTCTACATCTTCACCAACACTTGTTGCTACCTTTTTAATGATAGCCATCTTAGTAGGTATAAAGTGGTATCTCAATGTGGCTAATGAGGTTGAGCATCTTTTCATGCGTTTATTGGCCATTTGTATATCTTCTTTGGAGAATCCCATTTAATCCCCAGGCCGGTTTTTATTTGGGTTGTCTTATTTAGTAAAAAGAGTTCTTTATGTATTCTAGACACAACCATCTTATCAGATATATGATTTCCAATTTTTCCCCATTCTATGCCTTATTATAATTTCACTTCTCAATGGTGTTCTTTGAATCATAAGTTTTTAATTTTGATGATATCCAGTTTATCAAATTTTTGCCTTTATTGTCTATACTTTGGTGTCATATGTAAGGAATCAGTGTCTAATTTAAGGTCAGGAGGTTTTATGCCTATACTTTCTCCTAAGAACTTTACAATTTAGCTTTTAAATTTAGATCTTTAACCAGGTTTCGTTAATTTTTGTGTGTGATATGAGATTGGGCTCCAATTCTATTCTTTTGCATATAGATATCCAGTTGTCTGGCACCATTTGTTAAACTCTTCTTTCCCCCACTGAATTGTCTTGCCTCCTTTGTCTAAAATCAATTGACTACAAATGTCACAGTTTATTTCTGGGATCTCAGTTCTATTCCCTTCACTTACATGTCTGTCCTGCCAGTACCATACGGTCTTGATCACCATTGCTTTATAGAAGGTTTTGAAGTGAGGAAGTATGAGCCCTTCATCTTGGTTCTTCTTTATATTTCCTTTTTTTTTTTTCTTTTTGCTAATCTGACTCCTTTCTTTTTGAGGCTCATTGTTATTAAAACATCTATGAGTAGAAGTGGTCACTAAGAGTCACTGAAGGACCCAATAAATATTTGTTGACTTTATAAAGGCAGACTCTGGCATGGGGATCAGAGTCCAGGAGAATGCTTTGATTACTTTAAGGGAAGTCTGGTTCATAGTGCTGGGGATGGCTGGTGCTGGAGCTCCTTCTGACCTGGTCACCGTGTGTGTGTTTGTGTGACTGTAATACGAGGAAGCCAGGCCAGTTCTGAGGTATAGAAACGAGAATGTGAGACATCCCGAGGGGTTGGAGGGAGGTCATCGCGTAATCCTTCCAGCTTCAGGAAGAGCAATCGATTTCCAACTCCAGCAGCAAATCCTGAACAACAGAGCTGGCTCTTGGGAAAGGTCGGGTAACAGCACTTTCTTTTGGCACAGAATGGATGCTGCGTGGACTCTCTGGCTTTGTTGCCAATGAGAACAACACAACAGCGTTCAGATTCCCGGGTGTCTGGTGGCAGAGTGGGTAGTCCTCCAGCCTCAAATATTCCGGTGACAAAGGGACAGTGATCAGGGCCCTGTTCGTCACTGAGCTAGCTCTTGAGACGCACCCTTGGGATAGCAGAATGGATGCTTAGAAGCCCAAGGATTAGAAAATTAAAGATTATGTGACCACATTTGTATGGGAGTGGGGAATTCCTACCCTTTCTCCACACCCTTGATCGGACTTATCTCATTATTGGGTTAAGTGTCATCTTAGCTGTCTGCCCTATAAGATGGGTGCCTACGCTTGTGCTGGTGACCTACAGGTTGTTCAACTCTGCCTGTGCCTGTGCTTGTAAGCTGAATTCTAGTGTGCATTTCTAAGCCATGCCCACCAGTCTACCTTTAATAGTAATGAATCATTTAGATCTCCCTTTACACTTTTTCTCACTCTTACTTGGTTCAGAACTTAGGTAGGAAAGAAGAATGCTATTGACTGATTGATCCCTAAAAATCTTGCCATTATTTTATGCCCCCTAAGAGATTAGCTGCTACTAAAACAATCTATTCTGATGTTTCTCTTCCTCTTTGCTTGGTTTGTTTTTTATGGCTACTATTCTTTCACTAATTCACAAGACTTTCACTTAAAATCTCTGATCTTTTCCTGGATGATGACATCCATTTGAAAGTCTCAACTCAGACTGCTCCAGCCACCCTCTTCCCTGCCTGCTTCCCCAAATCCCTAAAGTAGCGAACGTCTCCCTTCTGGCAGAGAACTCTGTTTGCCTGCCTGCTATCGATTCTCTCTGCGTTCCTTAGTAGCAGATTTCCTGTGTTATCATGAATGGCATTGCGTCTACCTAAATGACTCGTTACTCCATCTCCCTTACAACTAGATACATCCATGTGACCAGCCTCGATATGCAGGGAGTCTTGTGTAGGACATGGAAATATCCTGAAAGTAATTGACTCAGCCAGAAGCTACACCATTTGCTCTTCCTTCTTCCAGTTATCTGGAATGTAGTCAGGATTTATAGAGCTCCAGTAGCTATTTTAGACTATTAAGGTAACTTTGTAATGGGAAGCCATATGCTACACACGGCGGAGAAGGATGGATGCCTGGATCCTAGGTAATCTCTTGGAACCATTGTAGTACCCCTGAACTTCATTTAGTCAAACTTAGTCCTGATTGTCTTACCCTTTGGTCATTCCTTTTAGGTGGCTCCTCCTCTGTGTTCCCTATTTTCAGTAACGGTCCCACCATTCAGCCATCGTCCAGACCTTAATTCCCTCTGTGACCCTCCACATTCTTTAACTCTATTTTCTCACCATATCTCAAATTTGTCCCCAGTCATCTACCCCTATCACCAGAGCCTTGTTTCAGACCTCTTTGTTTCTCTTCACATGGACTTGAGTTATTCAGCTACTTCCTGACCCTGTCACTCTGCCTGTCTTGCCTCCCATGTTGTATCCTGAGGACTCTTTTTCTAGTGCAAATCTGATCATGTTACTCCATTGATAAAAATCCTTCCACGGCTCCCCATAGTCATGTTAATAATAACGGCCCACGTATATCAAGAGCGAAATGAATGGGATGTATTGTGCACGATGGAAGCATTTAAACTCTCACAACTGTCCTTTGGGGCAGGTACTATCATCTCTATTTTATGAGGAAACACATTATATGAGGAAACTGGGTTTTATAAGGAGACGGATACTAACGCAGGTAAATAACCAAAGGTCACCAAGCTGATAAAAGGGAGAGTAGAGATTTGAAGGAGATTTGTCTAACCCCAAGCCTCTTATTTTAGGGCCATTCCTTTAGGACGTATTTAAAACTCATTAGCATAGCCAAACAAGTGCTTTTTCATCTGCTTCTGCTGACACTTATGTCTCCTCTTGCCACTGCAGAAGTAGATTTTGAAGATACTGATGAGCTTAGCTCTGTTCAAGCAGGAAAGTGAAATTTCAACAAGTCTGGTTTTAGTGCTATATGGGTAGAAAAGTGTAATATATTTCCTCGCCCATTATAAATGTCAAGCTGACCCTCCTTTAACAAAAGATCGGTTAATGAGGGGAGTATAACAGAATTACCTTATCACAGTTTTACATGCCATAGGAACTTTTAGAAACAAAGACCCAAAGGCCCAGGGAACTTTTTAAAAAACTTATGTATTTATTTGAAAGTCAGAGTTACAGAGACAGAAGGGAAGACAGAGAGAGAGAGAGAGAGAGAGAGAGAGAGAGAGATCTTTCACCTGTTGGTTCACACAACAGCCAGGGCTGGGTCAGGCCAAAGCAAGGAGCCAGGACCCGCCTCCAGGTCTCCCATGTGAGTGGCAGGGTCTCTAACACTTGGGCCATCCTCCACTGCTGAAACAGAGCAGCCAGGACTTGAACCACTGTTGCATGCAGTGGCTTAATCTGTTAGGGCACAGCATTGGCCCCCGAAAGTGTATTTATGTGCTTACATTCGATGAAGGACAGACAGCCATGGAGAAATGGGATTGGACAAAAGGCTATAATCTAATAATGGTAACAGAGGAGAGGGGAAGCGCAGTGAGCTCTGTCTGTTCAGATTCTTCCAGAACTCTCCATGCATTCAGTCCTCCCAGGGATGAGGCAGGAACCCGTATGGAAGGAGAGTCTTCCAGGGAGAAGAGAGAGTGACTTCTCCAGGTTTTATGGCTTGCTGTAGGGGGAGAGAGCTTCTAGTTTCAATGACCGGCCTTGGGGAGGAGGAATTCTGGTTTCTGTGACTAATGTCCAGGGGAATGAGGTGAGTAAGGGAGAGAGGCTGGAGACATTGCAGAAGGTCAGAGAGAGTTGACCCGAGGCTGCATGCCCTGGTGCCGTGCTTTGTCGTATCATTTTCTGAGGCCAAACAGTACAAACGAAATGTGTAAACTTAAAGTATGCGACTTTTCATATACTGATTTTTCAAATTTTTCATATATGTCCAACCATTTTAAAGTTTTGTAAAACGGGAACCCTTAGAAGTACATTCAAATGTGTATTAAGGTTGCCCACTTTTCCTCTGGGCTCTAGCTCTAGTGTTTCTTGGAATGACATGATCAGATCCTATATTTATTTAAACTTTTGATATGTTATAAATGTAATATTTTTATGTTTTTGATGTTATAGTCAATATTGTTCACTTTGATGGCTGAGTGGCTTGGTGCTCCCTTAAATTTTGTACCCAAGGTCAAGTGCCTTTTTTATCTCACCCTAATCCTAACCTTGTCAGTTGTCTAGAGTCTATCACAGCCCCTGAACACACAGTGATCTTTGCTAGCTCCCTTATTCTTGCTCTTCTTGCCTAGCACATAGTAGGCACTGCATACATATTTGTGAGCACATGAAAGAAGACATTTTCTTCCAGCCAGCATATCCTTTGGCCACCTGTCCCCTGTCTATTGCCCAATATAATGTGGGCTTTTTCAAAACCCACTTGAGTGTCACCTCTACCAGGAAGCTGTCCCTGATTTCCCAGGTCCCCTTCCCTCCTGACTTTCTCTAAGTATGGAGAAGGAACTTGTCCATTGTGTTCAGGACACCCTGAGCTAACCTCACAAGTAACCTTCCTTACTGTGTTCTGAGATGCCCTGCAACTTATTCTGAATCATAAGCTTAGTTTTGAGCTCCTTAAGAGCTCACAAGATGGCTTTCTCATCTATATACTCAGCTCCCAAGTGTACTTTCTAATATTAAGTTCATAGGGTGGATGGATGGATGGGCGAGTGAGATTTGCTTTAAGGCTTAACTGGTAGCAGATTGGGGTGGGGGTGGGCTCTGAGTTGAAGGGTACTGAGACTCATGAAAAGCCTTTGCCAAAATCAGGCAAGAACTGTTAAGGGCCTGCACCAAGACAGTGGTAGTAGGTTGGATTTAAGAGCTAATTCAGAGGAAGAATCAATGGAATTTGATGGAGAATGAAGCGGACAGAGACAAAGAATCCAAAGGCAAACAGATTTTACAGGTGAGTGAGTCAGAATACAGGGGTTTCATTAACAAAGACAGATAGTACAAGAAGAATTGGCTATAGGCCGATGACCCTCACATGGACACTGATCCAGACAATGGGAAGGGCTTGGCAAGGAAGCCCAGAGGGATTCCTTGGCCTCTCTCAAGTGCCGCAGACGACAGTGTCAGAGCCCGCATCATAGCTCTGGTGTACTAACTCCTGGTGCCCCTTCCTTTCCTTGTCCTCAGACTTTTCCCAAATACTTGATTCACATAGTATTGGTTATTTTCTCTTTCTCAATTGAAACGAAGAAACACTGCTTCTAATAATACATTTAGGAGAGTCTAACAATAGCTCCCAATCCTGCTTTACGCTTTAATTATAGTACTTGCCAATCTCAAGACTTCATTGAGGCCGTCTACCAATTTCAACCTTCCTTCCTTCCAGTTCAGAAACTGACCTAAATCCTGGAGCTGTGAGTCTTCTCAGAAGGTCATTTTGTTAGAGCCTCTTCCTGTAACACCTATAATCAGAGCCTTTTTAAATACATGGGGCCTAAATGAGTATTTTTCTTCTGAGTTGTTCTCCAAACACTCCACTTCTCTCCCTCCCTCCTGTCTGGGCCCTTGTCATCTCCTCGCCTAAATTCCTGCCACTACCTCCTAATCTGCCCACGCCCCACTTTCCTCTCCTTCCTTCCTTTACCACCCTACTGCCAAGCCAAACTAAGCCTCTCCTTGCTTGAGCTCATGGGTGACATGCTCATTCCCACACAGGATCCTTCAGGCCTTCCACAGCCCGGCTCATGCCTACCTCTTTCACCCATCACCCAGCACTTTGCCAGCTCTTGGTCTATGCTCCAGCCTCTCCCAGAGGAACACAGCTCTGCTAATACCTTGATTTCAGTCCTGTGAGACCTCCTGGAAGTCACATGATTGACCCTCAGAACACAGGATAATGCGCTGTGTTGCTTTAAGTCACTGGTTTGTGGTGATTTGTTCAGCAGACAGGAGAAATGAATCCAGTTCCCTTTCTCGTGCAAGGTAAGAGCCCAAGTCCTTTCCAGGGAGGTCCAGGGTTCCAAATGACTCATTCGGGCCCTGCCAGCTCCCTCCCCGGGCTCCATGGCATTCAGTCTTCAGCTGCACCTGCTCCTGGCGTTGGCCATGCTCCTTTGTGGAAAGAATGGATTCTTTGGCGACTTTTCATTTTCTAGAAGACATAGAGGAGGGGTGTCCTGCCTATGGTTACCTGGCAGGGGCTTGAGCCCAGGATGCCTGCCTGGCAGCCGCAGCGGTCTGTAAGCATCAGTTCCTAACTTTCCCTTAAGCTTCCTGCCTCAGAAAGCCGGAGGGGAGGTCGCCCCTGACCACCTACTGTGTCAGATCTCTTCCAGTAGGAAATCCTTCTGCTGTCCGCCTTGTTCTTTGCCGTAAGAGTAGCTTATTTCCTGCAGTATGAAATTCAGCCACAGAAACATTTCCCTGTCGAAAGGCCCAGGACAGAACTCCAAAAGCTTCAGAGCGTACTGCTCGAAACAGGCAAATGCCAAGGAGGAAAAGACCGGCCTGGCTTTTCCTTTAGCCAAGGATTTAGCGTGAGCTGCGTGGAAACCTGCATAACTGTCCAGGTATTCTTGGCAACATCAATCTGAGTGCACATGACTCTCCTTATGTGCTGACCCAGCATTTATGTTTCCAAGCAAGATAATTTGATTGGTTAGCTTGCAGCCACTCTGGGTCTTTGTGTCCAGTCACCTTGGAGCTAATCAGCTTCCCTGGTGTCCAGTAGATGTGTATTGTATGCTATTTTAAGACTGATCCCTTGGGGCCAGCGCTGTGGTTTAGCAGGTAAAGCTGCAGCCTGCAGTACTGGCATCCCCTATGCACACCAGTTTGAGTACCAGCTGCTCCACTTCCGATCCAGCTCTCTGCTATATCCTGGGAAAGCAATGGAGGATGGCTCAAGTCCTTGGATCCCTGCATCCATGTGGGAGACCCAGAAGAAGATCCTGGCTCCTGGCTTCAGATCAGCATAGCTCCAGCCATTGTGGCCATCTGGGGAGTGAACCAGCATATGGAAGACCCTCCCCCCAACTTTGCCTCTGCCTCTCTATAGCTCTGCCTTTCAAATACATAAATAAATCTTTTTTTTTAAAGACTGATCCCATGTGCAGTCATTTGTAGGCAGGAGAACAGAGGTGGCTTCCCCTACGCAGTTTGTGGGTACAAGCCCAGCAGGTGCACTGCTGAGATTTGTTCAGTCTGCCTGGCATTCTTTTCTTTGAGGAACTGCTCTTCTTCCTTGGGGCTGTTCTGGAGTTCTCAGTCCCAGGCCTACCCACTGGCCTTAAGGACAGGCACATGCCACTGGTCTGGCCAACTTACAGTACCCCATCTGTCTCACAACAATGATTATGGTAGAGATGGTGGGTGTGTGATGCAAGCAGGACCAAGCAGAATCTCACTCAAGGAGGGCCAGCTCAGGCTGTACCAGCAGACACTTCTTTCTGGGGCCTCCACTGGGAGACCATGAATCTGGAGGCAGCAAACGGAGAATGTCATCTGTACAAGAAGCCAAGCAAAGATGAGAGGCGAGTGGAGTGCTGGTTCTCAGCACAGGGAGTCCCTGGTTCCAATGCTGCAGGTTGTTTTCTGTGGCTCTTTCCTTGATTTTTTTTTTTTTTTTGGACGGGCAGAGTGGACAGTGTGAGAGAGAGACAGAGAGAAAGGTCTTCCTTTTGCCGTTGGTTCACTGTCCAATGGCCGCCGCGGCCAGCGCGTTGTGGCAGGCGCACCGCACTGATCCAATGGCAGGAGACAGGTGCTTCTCCTTGTCTCCCATGGGGTGCAGGGCCCAAGCACTTGGGCCATCCTCCACTGCACTCCCTGGCCACAGCAGAGAGCTGGCCTGGAAGAGGGGTAACCAGGACAGAATCCGACGCCCCGACCGGGACTAGAACCCGGTGTGCCGGGGCCACAGGCAGAGGATTAGCCTAGTGAGCCGCGGCGCCAGCCTCCTTGATTCTTGAGTCACCCTACTGCCCCTCCCAGGTTTGTGAACCAATGCATTCCCTCCTACTCTGTAGCTGGTTTATAATGTGTTCTGTCACTTGCTCCCAAAGGAATCCGGGTGACAGAAGATCTTGGGTAGGAAGAGACTCACTGGGCAAAAAAGTATTTAGACTTCAAGCTGGCTGAGAGATTAATGCCTCAATTGCCTTTGGGGTCTTTGGAGGGCCTGACCTGGCACAGCCCAAGGACATAATTATATATTTGGTTCCTGAATAAGCCTCATGAAATCGGATCCTCTTACTCCCTATCCCCTTCCCTCCAAAAACCCTTCAGTAGGTTCCCATGGCTGGTATAATAAAGGCCGCAGTCCTCCATGGGCCTGCGAGGGCTGGCTGCCGCCGTCTGGCCCAGGCATCTGCAGCTTTTTCTGGAAAGGGCAGGGAGGAAATGTTTGAGTCCTTGTGACCCATAACGTTTCCACCGGGGACAATTTAATTCCACCATTGTGGCAGAGAGTAGCCATATGACATAAGGACACCAATGCTAAAGCCAATAAAAGTTTATTTATGAAAACAGACAGGAGTCTAAATGTAGCCCATGGGCTACAATTTGCTGACCCTTGGTCAGAAAGGCCTGGAACCTTGCCCCAGTACTCTTATCCGGCCTCACTGGGCTCCTCCCAGGAATCTGTGGGCTCCAAACCACAAGCTCTGTCCTCTCACAGGGCCACTGCCCACGCTGCTTTCCCAGTCTGGCATATTCCCCACACCTCTGGATGGCCAACCTGTGTTTCCCACTAGGATCACTGCAGCACTGTCATGGCCCCAGGAAGACTTCCCTGGTACCCTGAGGCTGGGCCAGACTCCCCTAGCACTTCGTCCCTAGCACTTCACTCTCCTTTGTGACATGTATCATGGCTGCAACAGTCAGTATATCCATGCTGGTTTGCTACCTGCCTCCCCACCAGATGCAAGCTCCATAAAGGACAAGCCCCCATTTTGTTCAGTAACTAGCATGGTGCATAGGACATAGTAGTAGCTCAAGTTGTGTTTCCTGGAAAAGAGAGAGAGAGAGAGAGAGAGAGAGAGAGAGAGAGAGATTTTTAAAGAAATGTATTAACACATTAGATTCACAGGGTCACAGCAAAACATGATAATTACTACAAAGTAATTCCCATGTTAATGTGATATTAATAAAGGAGAACATATTCAAGGTAGTTCACAAAGACACTTCTAGGAACAGAATGATACTTCCTTTCCTCCTTCCTTCCTTCTCTCTCAATTTTTGAAATAACATACTTTTAATTTACATTATAGCCAAAGTTTAATGTGCCACTAAATAAAGAGTTCAACAAGTTAAAAATAAAAAAGACCACAGTTCTGCAGGAATATGGACAAGAACAAATGAGAGAGATCTTTCATATGCTGCCATCCATGCACATTAGCAGGCAGCTGGGTCGGGGCTCAGTCCCAGGCACTCCAGTATGGGATGGGAGCGTCCCAAGCAGCTTAACCTGCTACACCACAATGCCTGACCCAATGGCAAACTTAAAAAATTGGAAACCCATGGGCTTTATATGATTGAAACCAAAATATCAAAGATAACTCTCGTTAATTATTACTGTGTGTTTCTATTGATGGTCTAGAAATATTTGGATGAGTGATAAAATAAGGACATATTTCATGAACTGTCATATATGAACTAAATTTTTTTTTCTTTCATGGGAGAAATAATCACTTGTTATGTAAGTATAATCAAAACATAGACATAATTTTGCCAATAATGGTCTAGTGGATTACGAATAAGTAACTTTTTAAAGTTTCAACTTGACTATATTTGCTTCAAAAATATCAAATGAAAGTAAATGTAAAAAAGGAAATTTTATAGGAAAGAAATTTTAGCATGAAAATATTAACACTGAAAGTCAAAGTAGAAATTCTAATTGTTGGATGTAAAATTATAAATAAAGTTATTTGCATAGACTGTGGTTTTTATTTAAAAATTGGCAGTGGAATAAAATCTTAATACTTTTATATAACTGTTCACAATTCCAGCGTTCATTCTCTAAACTTAGCTGTAGTGTAAATCACCTCACACTTCACTCCCGTGTGCCTAGCCTTCCGTACAGATTTAAGAGTAGTGAGAAGTGTTTAAAACTCCTGTATTTTCTCAGCTACCTGTGTACATTTTCCACGACTATGCTAATTCATGAGTATTTTAGGAACCATAAACAGAACACAAATGAAAGAACACAAAAAGGCATTACAGGAAACGATACCACGCAATGCAAAAGTCTCCTTCATGCGGTTCTCAGGACCGAAGGCATGGCTGAGTTGATTAACTTGCCTTTTCTCTTGAAGGTTCCTGCCTCTTGAAAGCTGTCTGCAGCCGATGCAGTGTCTCTCACGGAGATGGGCAGCAGTAACTCACACACCGTGCCAGGCAGATCCAGTAGCTTCTGTTTTGAGGACAGAGGCAAAAAATGTGGGGAAGTGTTCCCTGGGGTTTGTGCCGTGTTGGACCCAAAAGTGCACATTGAGGATTGGGATAGTGACGTGCAGGTTTGTGGTGTGGTGATATGGTGATCTTTTCACCCAGATCTGAGGGCAGTGTGGAAAGGAACTTCCTAATGATTTCATGAAAGGTCATCTCTGTCGTGAACAAAGACTTCCGTGTAGCCTCAAGGAATCCATGGAGGGCCAGTGCTGTGGTTCAGTGGGTTGGTTAAGCCATTACTTATGATGCTGGCATCCCATATCAGAATTCTGGCTGTTCCACTTCCGATTTAGCTCCCTGCAATGCACCTGAGAAGGCAGTGGAGGATGGCCCAACTGCTTGGGCCCCTGCCTGGATAGAGTTCTGAGCCCCTGCCTTTGGCTGGAGATGTGGCCATCTGGGGAGGGAACCAATGGATGGACGATCTCTCTGTTTCTCTCTGTCACTCTGCCTTTCCAACAAGCCAACCCTAACACCAGAAAAAGAAGGCATGGAATGAATGGGGCTCAGAGGGTGGCCGATCCTTCTAGCCCACGCTGCCCCTTCCTGCCAGCACACGTCAGAAAGCTGGGGTTCAGCAGCTCGGCCTCTCACTCTGACTCTGGACTCTGCACTTTTGCAGAGAAGCAGCCGAGTCTTGTTTGCTAAGAAAATACTCCCTTAGCAATCAAGCATTTTAGTTCTTCATTTCCTGCCTGGAATAGCAGGGTTTCAAGGAAGCACTTTGACAAGTAACTTAATAATAAACACATCCGAAAGAAACGGAACTAATGGGCAAGAAAGATAAGATCCTCATCTGCAGAAAATGACAGAGCTTTCTTCTTCATTCATTTTATTTGAGAGGCAGAGTTTAAGAGACAGAAAGACAAAGGTCTCCCATCCATGGTTCACTCCCCAGATGTCTACAGCAGACAGAGCTGGGCCAGATGGAAACCAGAAGTCTGGCAGTTACTCCCAATCTCCCATGTGAGCATCAGGGACCCCAACAACCTGAGCCATCACCTGCTGCCTCCCGGCAGGCGCAGTAGCAGGAAGCTGGGATTGGGATTGGAGCCAGGACTCAAATTCGGGCACTGCAGTGTGGTATGGGGGGCATCTTACACCTGCCCCTTCCTTTTTTAAGTCAAGGGGAGAAAAAAGCAACCCAGTCTGCTCATCAATGCCTACAAAGAGCCTTTTAAACATAAGGGTAGCATTTATGGGCCTGGTGCAACAGACTAAAGACCTTACATAAAAACTAAAGTAGGGGCCAGTGCTGTGGCATAGCAGGTAAAGCCACCACCTATAGTGCTGGCATCCATATGGACGCAGCTTCAAGTCCTGGCTGTTCCACTTCCGACCTAGCTCTCGGCTATGGCCTGGGAAAGCAGTGGAAGATGGCCCAAGCCCTTGGGCCCCTGCACCTGTGTGGGAAACTCAGAAGCTCCTGGCTCCTGGCTTTGGATCTGCCTAGCACCCACCGTTGTGGCCATCTAGGGAGTGAACCATTGGATGGAAGACCTCTCTCTCTCTCTCTCTCTCTCTCTCTCTCAATCTGTGCCTCTGCTTCTCTGTAACTCTGCCTTTCAAAGAAATAAATAAACCTTAAAAAAACACTAAGGTAAGCAAAGATTTCCCATTTTACAGATAGGACAATGGAGGCAGAGAGAGGCTAAGTGGCTTTCACAAGTTCACAGAGCTGTCAAGTGGTGAGGAGCAGTATTCCCAGCCAGGGTCATCTCTGTCCACATTGTGACCTCATTACTGTGATGACACATGGGCTGTTTGGTTGCTTCCACCCTACATCCAAAGGAATCGAATAACGAACACTGGAAAAGAGAAGTGTAGTGGGATCCCTAGCTGATCACTGTTCTTCTATTCATTCTTCAGCTTCTCCCAAGAGACAAAATAAGTCTCATTAACACTGTGCCAACAGTTAATAGGCATGTGTTAGTGTCAGGTTACAAGATGTTGAAAATAAATGCTTGCCCACCTACTCTTCCTATTGGGTAAAAACCTGACCTCTGACCTTTGGAGTACCTCTTCCCTCTAATTACAACATGTTAAATTGCTTCATCTTTTGAAGACCAATGAGCTTTGCAAAGTTAATGCAAGTTGAAAATGTGCCCACAGGCTCTTGAGTCATAAAGATGGAGAAGCATGTTGTAGTTCTACGAAAATATTGACAGTATCTTTGTTTTGCCAATATCTTTATGGTTAAGGAGATTTTTAAACAGCTTTGAGACATTTTCACATGCCATAGAATTCACCCATTTAAAATGTGCAGTGCATTAGTCTTTAATGTATTCAGAGTTGTGTTACCATCACCACTGCCTAATTTTAGAACATTTTCAACACCCTAAAAAGAAACCCACATTCATCAGCACTCACTCCCCGTTTCCTCCTCTTCCAGCAGCCACTTCATTACTTTCTGTTTCTGTGAATGTGATTAATCTGGATGTTTCATATAAAATGAGTTCTATAGGAGGGAATTCAGAAAGTCTGCGGGCAATGGAATCAGAAGCTAAGCTAATTTTGGTGCCAAAAATGTTTGAAACCCATGATACAAGGGGTCTTTGAAAAGATCATGGAAATGGGTGTTAAGAAAAAACTTTGTGTGGATTTCAAAAATTTGAGGAACCAAAGTAAACATATCTTTCAATTCTATTTTCTTTGGGTATTTATTCTGAAAGGCTCAGAGATGGAGAAAGATTGGAGTGGGGAGGGGGCGAGGGAGAGAGAGACAAAGATAACCCTTGCACTGGTTTAATTCACAATTGCCTGCAACAAGTAGGCTGGGCCAGATCTAAGAGCCAGGAACTCAATCCAGGTCTCCCAAATGGGTCACAGGGACCTAAATACTGTGCCTTCACCTGTTGCTTCCCAAAGTGTATTCTGCAGGAAGCTAGAATCGTTGAGTTGATCTGGATTTCCACCCCAGGCACTCTGATGTAGGTTGTAGGTGTCCCAAGTGGCACCTTACCTACTGTAGGAAATTCCTGACCCTCTAATGAACTTTTTAAAGCATGCTCAGGGAGCTGACCCTGTGGCACAGTAAGTTAATCCTCCGCCTGCTGTGCCGGCCTCCCATATGGTCACTCCTTCTAGTCCCAGCAGCTCCTCTTCCTTATTCAGCTCTCTGCTATGGCCTGGGAAAAGCAGTAGAAGATGGCCCAGGTGCTGGGGCCCCTGCACCAGCGCGGGATACCTGGAAGAAGCTTCTGGCTCCTGGCTTGGGCTGTTGCAGCCATTTGGGGAGTAAACCCGTGGATGGGAGATTTTTGTCTCTGTCTCTCCCTTTCACTTTCTGTATCTCTATCTCCCAAATAAAATAAAATAATAAAATACAAAAGTATGCGCAGTGTGTGTTATTTTATTACTGTTTCTTGCACTTAGCATAATATTGTCAAGGTCCACACATGTTGAAGCATGTATTAGTACTCAATTCTTTTTTATGGCCAAATAATGTTCCATTACATGACCACACACTTTGTTGATACATTCATCAGTTATTAAACATGTAGGCTGTTTCCACTTTCTGGCTGTGATGTATAATGCTGTGATGGACATACATGTACAAGCTGTCCTGTGGACACATGTTTTCATTTTTCTTGACTATGCACCTAAAGGGACAATTGCTGGACTGTATGGTATCTTTGTGTTTAACTTTTTTTTTTTGCCAAAAAAATGCTGCATATTTTATTAGATTCTACAGTAGAAAAATGGGGAAAGTAAACACTTCAGTAAAAGTCCATGAGTTGTTTGAAAGAACCACACCTGGCCAAGGTGTCTCTCGCGCTCCCCCAGTCTCCCCCGATGCTGCCTGCTCCAGTAGTGGGCATCTTGTGGAGGACCCAGCAGCCCCCCTAGTACATGGAGGGCATGGATTTCACTGAGGTGGAAGTGGTCCTGGAGAGAGAGAGAGAGAGTGTTGTCTGTGACCACTGACCTTTATCCTCTGAAGTCCTCTCGCCCAGTGTCATTCTCTAAGTGCAGGGGGTAGGGGGATGAGGTGGCAGAAGTGGATGCAGCCACTGAGGCCCATCTGTGGCTGGTAGGCAGGGTGCTCGTCCCGGGGCAGGATGTCCTGGCATCCCTGGTGGGTGGGGTGCTCACAGAGCATCCAGCTTCTGCTGGCCATGTGGCCGAAGGAGGTCAGCAGGTTGGGACAGTCGCTGCTGTACTTGCAGGATTCCAGTTTCTCCACTAGTTCTCCATCACCTGTCTTGACTTTACCGTCCTCGTGGATCTGAAGCAGAACCTCACTGTGGCTTTCAGTGCATTTTCCCAAAGTCTAACAATGCTCTTCTTCGGAGGAACAGCTGTTTTCTTGCTATTGCTTCCTTTAAAATTAGGCCATTTGTCTTTGAAGGCTAAGTTGTAAGTGGTTTTCTTCTATATGTTCTGGATACAAGTTCCTTCTCAGATGTATGAATTGCAAATATTTTCCCCAAGTTTGTAAGTTGCCCTTTTCTATTTTTATTATATCCCCTGAAGCCCAAGCACAGCCTTTTAAATTTTGCTGGAGTCAAATTTATCTGCTTTATCTTTTGTTGTTTGTGCTTTCTTGTGTCGTACATAGGAAGCCATGGCCTAATTCAAAATCACAAAGACTTACTACTACGTTTTCTTGTGGGAATTTTATCATTTTAATGTGTATGTTAAGGTTTCGAATACATGTAAATTAATTTTAGTGTATGGTATGAAGAAGGGGGTGCAACTTCATTCCTTTGACATGGGTAGTCAGTTGTCCCATGATCAATTGTTGAAATGTTTTTTTCCTCATTGAATTGTCTTGATACCCTTTTCAAAAGTCAGCTGATCACAAGCATGAATGATTATTTCTGGATTCTTCTACTCTGTTGATCTACGAATATTTGTTCATCCTCTGTCACAACCATACTGTCTTGATTACTGTAGCTTTGTAGTAGACTTTAGAGGTATGAATCATTCCACTTTGATTTCTTTCATGAACATTTTAGCTACTCTGTGTCCCTTGCATTCCTATTTGATTTTTTATGTGTGCTATTATAAATGATATTGTTTTTCATATTTCGTTTTCAGGTTATCCTTTGCTTGTAGAGATACAACTGATTTTTGCATATTGATCTTGTGGACTTGTTTATTAATTCAGATCTATTTTTAGTAGATTCCTTATGATCATCTACATTTATGATCACATCATTGGCAAACAGTGATAGTTTTACTTCTTATTTCCAATCTTTATTTCACTTGTTCTTGTTGCCTAGTAGCTTTCACTAGGATATCCAGCACAAGGTTTAGTAGGATGGCGAGAGCAGGCTTCCCCTTCTTCTTCCTCCCTTAAGTATAACAGCAGTGGTGCATTTTTGTAGAAATCTGTCGAACTGAGGAGGTTCCTTTCTATTCCTAGTTTGTCAATCTTTCAGCATTACTTCTGGATCCCTAGAAATGTTCTTACATTGCTAGCCATTTTTTTTTCAGTGTTAGGCATTAACTATTGAGGTCTTAACACAGGAGAAGATGATGTAGCTCTCTTCCTGCCTTGCATTCCCATTCCTAGGTTATAATTACAGTCTACTCTCTCTTGAAGGTCAACATTCAGGTCCGATACTCTTGAGGTCATCTATCACAGCTCACAGATAATTCTGAGTAAATGACGGTTGCTTTTCCTTTTTTGTGTGTAACTTTTCCTATTCTCTGGAAGGCCCTGCTTTCTTTGATCATTTCTTTCTTTATCTCTAGCACTCTCAGTAGACCCATTCATTTGATCTGCTCACAAGTATGCTTTCTAGAGCCTTCTGATGAGCTGTGGTCTGAAGCTCTGGTGCACAGGGCCATCCAGGGCCTCCCCCGGACATCTTGGGGGATTCCCTTAACCTCCTACTTTGCATCTCATTTTTCCTATTCTCTGTAGCGTCTTCATCATTATGCTCTCATTGTGTGGGGTGCGTATCCTAGTACCTTCGAGAGAGTGTGTGGGAGGTGAACTTTTGAGGGGTTGCTTTTATGAAAACGTCTTTATTTTGTCCCAGACCTGATTGCTCGTTTGGCTCGGTGGAGAGAGAAATACTCTCCCTCCAGAATGGTGACGACAGCTCCACTGCCTGACAGCGTGGTCACCGGCAGGTCTGAGGCCATTTTTATTCTGCTTCTTTGGAACCGATTTAATCTTCTCCTAGGAGCTGATGGGCTCGTCTGTGTTCTTGGAGTACTGAAGTGCCACACTGAAGCGTGTCACGAAGAGTCGGTTTTCACCCATTGTGCTCAGTACATATGAGCTTCCCACGGTGACTTTCTCCCCATGATTGCCTCTGTGTTGGCTTCCTGGAGTGCCTATCAGTCAGAGGTTGGATCTCCTTGTTTTTCTGCTGGTTTTCTTCCCCTTTCTTCACATCTTTCCAGCTCTTTGTAGTTTGTTCCCTGGGAATATTCCTCAACTTTATCTTATAAACTTTCTGCTGAGTTTTTAATTTCTGATGCAATGCTTTTCATTTCCCAGAGCTTCTTTCTCTTATCCTTTGAATGTGTTATCTCCTCCAGTTTAGCAACATTCAGCTCTTCTATCATGGATGCAAAATCTTGTAACTCTCTGAGTTAGGACTATTTTTGAAGTTGTCTTCTCTCTGCATGGTTTCCCCTCGGTAGCTCTTTTCCTGTTTATCTTGGTCTCTACTTTCATATTAAGCCTTTTCTCAGGAGTCAGGTGATGTTTAATTGCCTGCACATGTTTAAGAGAGCTAAGCCAGAAAGCCGATGAGATCTGAGTACGCTGGTACACTTGTCGATTCTGAGCTCAGCTATGGAATGACGCGAATCAGTCATGAGTTGGATAATTGCTCAAGTTGTACCTTTACACATTTCCTCCTGGGTAAGCCAGGTTCCCCAGAGATTCCTCTTTGATTTCCTCGCCTGGAAGGCAAAGACCAGAATGTCAGATCTGGAAAAGAGAATGAAGGCAGAAGCAGGAGGAACCTTGCACATCAGTAGACATAGATTTACTAACTCTCCGTGATGCTTCCGCGGTGCCCCTGCCCATAGCTCTGCTTTCTTTTCTCCAGTGATAATGCCTCTAGTCACCAGTGATGTGAACTGAGAGACGAGAGTCTTCAGTTTTCAACCAGTTCTAATTTTAATCTCCTGCCTTCACCCTGATTGCTAAAGGCACTTGGTGCCACCAATTCTTGAGTCTTTTGGGTTTTCTCCACATTCCACAACATCAACTTAGCTCTCAGCTTTCCCCAGCACTAGTTTAGGATTTGGCTTCCTTGGGTCTGTTTGAGTCAGTTAGCGTTCGCCCATCTGTTTTCCAGAATTCTGATGCTCTCTACCAGCTTCCAGAGTTTCATGTTTCTCCCAGCCCACTCTCCCTGTCCTTGTGGGTTTGAGTCTGTATGAAATAATTCCTTAATATGGTTTCAAGTGATGTTTTTAGAGGAGAAACATAGATAGTTGGGGTGGACCCACTCTGTTTACCTGCGAGTATGATGACTCGTTTCAGAACATGCAGTCCCAAAGGTACTGAGCCTTTCTTCTAGTTCAAGTTCCTTTTCCCCTTTGAATGCCATTGTCCTCTCTCAACCGACACCGAAACCTTAGGTTAGTAATTCTTGGCTTCTTTTGCTCCCCAGCTCTTCCTTTCTCATCGCTGAATGACAGACGCCTCCAGATGGTGGTCCTCAGTCCTCACCTGTGACACTCATCCTGCAGGTCTTCAGAAGCCTACATCTCAGAATGGCCTTCCTGGACCACGCTGTATAGGTGGTTCCCACGCTCGTGGCTCTGTCTTATATCTTTAATTATTCATGACACTCACACTTATGCTTATTTACTTGCTTGTTCTCTGTTCTCAGGGAGCAAACTCTATGAAGGCAGCAACTGAACCTGTCTCGTTCACTGCCATGGTCAACTATGCTATATAATAGGTGTTGAGAAATACTATCTGAATCAAGGAGTGAAAAAAATCTGCCTTTTCCTCTATTTCTTCACATACATGTCTTGCCTCTTTGTTTCTATACTCAGCACACCTAGTCATTAACAGTCCCCTGAGGCATACTGATACGCTATGCCTCAGTGCCTTTGCACATATGGTTGTCTCATAATTCTCTTGCTTCCCTGCCGGAATCCTCTGGCATTCTGATCCCTGCTTCGTTGGGAACTCTTCTTCTAGAACACACTTCTATCTGCTTCTGTCACTGCACATGGTCCTCTAATTTACTGATGCACCAATCACTCCATGTAGACTGTGGTCCTTGAGGGTAAAGACTATAATCTTATCTATTCTTACATCTCCAGACCTGGGAATCCAATGTGTGCTGAATGAATGATTTGGATACGTTTGGCACATATGCACTCCTGTCATTGAGGCACATTCTGGAGGTTTACAGCTGTAAGCCCTGCAAGGCACACCTGTGGGTATATTTTTTTTCTATGGGCTGAAGACGAGCTTTGATACTTAGTGAATTCGTTGACAGGTACTGGTTTATTAAGAGCCTTATTGGGTTTTATATGTGCGTATTTAAAAGAAATCCACTTGACTACCTGGATTTTCTCAAATGCCTGAATGCAGTGATCTAATAAATCATGTTTGTCAAAACTCCTCTTTTCCTGAAACTTTACAGAAATGACCTCAACTCTCATTCAACCCCAGCAAATTCTGTCCTTGTTTGTACAAAAGCCACTTTCTTCAAACCACACCGGGCTCTTCTCATCCTCTGGGACTTCCAGATCAATTGATGCAAGAAGCTGCATGTTTCAGGGTTTTTCATCCTCACTGTCTCATTTCCTGGCTCAGACCAAAAAAAAAATCTCTGGATTGAAGGTAGACCAAGAGCTGGCATAAGAGCATCAGTCCTGCTGATTTTAGACCCTCTGCCTTTTTTAGCCACTCCTATCAGCATGAGGGTAATAAAGAGTGTTCCAGTCTTAGGTGTGCTCAGTCTTTTCCACAAAATTGCTTAATTTGGAGACCTTTCTTTTTCCACATCCTCTGGTTGCCTGAGAAGTCTAAGGGGATCCCATTCTTGAAGAAGGGGAGTCAATTGTCTTCCTGATCAAGGACAGCTCCCCACTATAACAGTAATACACAATTCAATTATTCTCATGACCAAAATAGGCCTACATTTCCAATGTAATATGAAGGCTACAAATATTCTCCTTCAAAACTATTCCACATCTCTACTTTGCAAAGCCTCTGTCAACGGATTTCATATTACTTGTAACCACAAAGCCACACCACAAATGGCCTTGCATATCCACCCTCTACCTGCAGCCCTGTCTCAGAATTTAGAGGTCACACATAAAGCTTGAACAAGTTGCATTTAATTTGGGAAATCAAGACTCTTTTCTCTCTCTACATCATAAATTTTTTTATTAAAACGTTTCTAACTGCTCACTCTACTGTCATGATAGATGCAGGAACAAAACAAAAATTCCAGAAGAAATTCTAGAGCTCTGGTTTTAGAAGAGCCAAGAAATGAAAAATGAGAATCTGCTTAGAAAAGGGGAGAGGAAAAGGCTTCTCTCCCCCCCTCCCCCCATAAGTATTCTTCCTGGGCCTCCCAAGGGCGCACGGAGGCTCTTGCTCTGATGGAGTCTCTTTCCCATGGAGACGTAAAGAAGGTCACCGCTCCCATTGGGACTTTGAGTCAGATGACCTTGGGAAGCAGTGGGCTGCCCTCTGAAGAACAAGGTCAGTCTGCTCTCCTCACTGCAGAACTGCAGGCCTCTGTCATGCTTCTGTGCATCGTGGTTCTCAAGGGAGAGCACAGGGCGCAGTCCCCTCCAAGGCCATTTGACCAGGCACAGTCTCAGGTATAGTGTCCCACAGCATGCACCCCGGGAAATGTGGCCTGGCAACTTTATGAGACTGTAGCCGCCGGGTTTGCATGCCAACTCACACTCCTCTGGGCCTGGGAATCCTCCTCTCACAACCCGACATTTCCCAAGGAGGAGCGCTCATGTCCGTGTGGCCTAATTCAGACGGCTATTTGAACAAACACAAGTCATTTCCTGCAATACAACTTTATCAGCAGTCTCAGTGGTCATTTCATGTCTAGCTATCTGAATTCTGTATCTCTCAATTTGTTCAAAATGCAGACAGAATTTCTTTACTGGGTCCATGAAAACCCCAAGACCCATCAAATGTGGACTCCACTGATCATGATGTGTTAACAGCAGTTTATGATGGAGTTGAAAGCAAAGGAACAACAGGATCCAATCAAGAAGACAGGGAGGCCGGCGCCACGGCTCAATAGGCTAATCCTCCACTTGTGGCGCCGGCACCCCGGGTTCTAGTCCCTGTCGGGGTGCCAGATTCTGTCCTGGTTGCTCCTCTTCCAGGCCAGCTCTCTGCTGTGGCCCAGGAGTGCAGTGGAGGATGGCCCAAGTGCTTGGGCCCTGCACCTGCATGAGAGACCAGGAGAAGCACCTGGCTCCTGGCTTCAGATCAGCACAGTGCGCCGGCTGCAGTGGCCATTGGGGGGTGAACCAACGGAAGGAAGACCTTTCTCTCTGTTTCTCTCTCTCTCTCTCACTGTCCACTCCAAAAGAAGACAGGGAGACCTAATGGAGTCTAGGAACCTGATCGAGGGCACAAACAGGAGAGAGAAGACCTCACTGAGGAGGAACGGTAGGTGGGGCGTGGTGACTGGTGACTCTGGGCTAGAAGGGGAGCTGATGGCTGGCCATGTGCCTGGAGCCTCATGGGGAGGAATAAAGGAGGAAGGTAGGTCATGACCTTGATCCAAGCTGCATGTCCTTGACAGGTAATGGTGGAGGAGGGGAGAGTGTACCCTTGGTCAGCAGGAGGAAGGGGGGAAATTATGAGACCAGGGCGAGGCTGTTGGAAGGAAATCCTCTGCCGGGGCTGCGGTGGAAAAGTAATAGGACAAGACACGTGCTTTCGGAAGCTTGCTCTCGGGGGCTTGACCTCGGCTGCGTCACTGTCCTCATCCAGCCCCACAGCTTGGGGAGAGACCACAGCGTCTCACACAGGGCTGCTTTCGCATCTTAAGTCCACATTTGCTGTTCTCACGTCTACCTGCGTCATGCTTCCGCTAGTTGTGATGAATAGATCTGTGCTGACACCTGGCTGTTGTGATCCACTTTCCACGCATTGCTGCTTCCTCTCCCTCACAGAGGGGCTGTGAAGAACAAGCCTCAGACCACAGACCCCGTGTACCTGCTCTCTAACAGATCATCCTCGAGGTGAAAAGTCACCTCCCAGTGGGGATGTCGCCTGGGGATAATAATTCTGCACTCAGACGGGCATGAGGAAGCTTTTTGTAAAAATTTGTTTTTATTATTATTTTTTTGACAGGCAGAGTGGACAGTGAGAGAGAAAGAGAGAGACAGAGAGAAAGGTCTTCCTTTTCCATTGGTTTACCCCACAATGGCTGCTGTGGCCGGCGCACTGAGGCCGGCACACCGCACTGATCCAAAGCCGGGAGCCAGGTGCTTCTCCTGGTCTCCCATGGGGTGCAGGGCCCAAGCACTTGGACCATCCTCCACTGCCTTCCTGGGCCACAGCAGAGAGCTGGACTGGAAGAGGAGCAACCGGGACAGAATCTAGTGCCCCGACCGGGACTAGAACCCAGTATGCCATTGCTGCAGGCTGAGGATTAGCCTATTAAGCCACGGCACCGGTCAAGATGGGCATGAGGAAGCTTCGATATGATATCCCAAGCAAAGGGCCAAGAACAGTACCTGCAGCAAGCACATCACAGTAGCCACTTAACTGTAGTTACTCTCATCAATACAATCCCAGCATAGAGAAGACAGTGACTTCAGATGTAATAAACCCATGCTTGACTTCATCCCGGAATTTTCAACACCAAAGGCCATAAAACCACTTTTCCTATAAAGAACACAAAGTGCCTTATCCATTTATCATCCTTTCGAATCTATAAATAGTTTGTGTTGTGGGCTGTGCACCAGCTGGTGACTCACTCTTTGCAAGGCTATTTAGGGATCTTTGGTAAACTCATCTTAAGGCTCAAGGGACTTCAATGCATAGTAAGTTGAATGGTGGCCCCTAAAAGAAATGTCTGAGTCCTAACTTCTGGTTCAATAAATGTGAAAAAAAAGTCTTTGTAGTGAAGGGTCAAGATCATCCTGGGGGCCTGCAGTGCCAGTATCCCATATGGGCACTGGTTCTAGTCCCAGCTGCTCCACTTCATATTCAGTTCTCTGCTATGGCCTGGGAAAGCAGTACAAGATGGCCCAAGTCCTTGGGCCCCTGCACCCACATGGGAGACCCGGAAGAAACTCCTGGCTCCTGGCTTCGGATTGGCTCAGCTCTGGTGGTTGCAGCCAATTGGGGAGTGAACTAGCAGATGGAAGACCCCCCCATCTGGCTCTGCCTTTCAAATAAATAAATATTTTTTTTTTAAAAAAAAGATCATCCTGAATGAACTAGGTGGGCCTAAGTCCAAAGGCAATTGTCTTTATAAGAGATAGAAGAGGGGGCCTGCGCTGTGGCACAGTAGGTTAAGCCTCTGCCTGCCTGCGGTACCAGCATCCCATATGGGCATCGGATGGATTCCCAGCTGTTGCATTTCCAACCCAGCTCCCTATTGATGGCCTGGGAAAGCAGTAGAAGAAGCTCTTGTATCGGCCCAGCTCAAGTCATTGCAGACATTTGGGCAGTGAACCAGTGGGTGGAAGATATCTCCAGCCCCCCTACCTGTAACTTGGCATCTCAAATAAATAAATATTTTTAAAAGAGAGATATAGACGAGGACTAAAGTCAGCAAGAAGAGGAGAAAGCCAAGTGAAGATGGAGGCAGTAATGGGGATGATTCAGACACAGCCACAAACACCTGGAGCCACCAGGAGCAGGAGGGAGCAGGGGACACTTCTCTCCTGGAGGCTCAGGAGGGGCGTGGCTCTGTAGATTCCTTCACTGCAGACTTCTGGCCTCCACAGCTGTGAGAAAAGAGCTTTGCCCAGTTTGTGGCAAAGTGTTAACATAACCACAGGAAGCTAGAATACAGCGAATAGAAACCTGCTCAAATTAACTTTGACAACAAGAGAAATGGAGGAAGAGGGGTTTCTAGGGGGACCTGAGTGGCTATTCTGGGTTCCAAGGGCAGGAAGTTCAGGCCAGCCTCCCAAGGGACAAGGCCCTGGACCTAGAAAGCTGGGAATAGGGTGGCTGTCTTGTTCATGGGCATCTGACCTCTTCTCCCAGAGCGTCTGTGTCTTTCTCTGTGTGCAGGCTTGGCTCTGTCTGGTTCTCATGCACTTGGCCAATCCTTCAGTGTGACCTGTTTTCACTTCCCCTGTCAAGTGCCCAACAGAACAACAAATGCCTCTGGTGCTTGATTTCCAATTCCAGGGAGCGAGAATAAGTCAGCTTTGATCCAATCTGTTCTTTCTAAGGAGTGAGCCCTGTGTCTGGGGGTGAGGAGCAGCCAGCTGGTATCTTCCAAGGTTTCCGCTTGAATGTCAATGATAGTTTGGAAGCAGATTAGAAGCCAGCTGAGATCTCTATCCACCGGCTTGGCAGACCAGAAGAGAACCTAACCTTCTTTTCAAATTCTTCTACTTGCTTTAGATCATGTCCTTGGCCTGATCACCTTGTCTCCCGCATCTCTTCTCTCTGGCACAACTGCATCGTATACAGCAGGGGGAGGAAAGAGATTCTCTTCCCGATCAAAACTTGAACTTAGCTTATTGGAACCAAAATGGTATTTTTATCTATTACGGTCTTCTGCCTGAAACAACAAATATGTGCTACTACTGGTGTAATATTTAGCTTGTTCAGGACTCAGACATGATTAAAAATTCTGGTTCATTATTTTTTCATGCCAACTTCACACTGCTCCTAAAGGCCAAGGGATACATCAGAGAATTTGGAAGCTGAAGGACCTCACCTTTGACCATAAACCAAGACGCAGTCAAGGCAAAGCCTCTGATCTACAGCGCAAACCTCAAGTCCGAGAGAAACCCACAGCAGGCCAGGCAGGGATGTGGCCCAGCAGGAGAAACTGATAATCATTCACTATCAACGAGCACATCTTGAGCCCATGCTAAGAGCTGTGCATGGAGCTACAGCTAGGATGCACAGGGCTGAACACGCAGGACACTGTGCTTCCCGGGTGGAGTTTATAGCTATGGGAGAGGCAGGCAGAGATAGAAAATGACACAAACGAGTGTGTAATTGCAAGGCATCGTAAACAGCATGGCAGAGACGGGCCCTGGGGAGACGAAAGTGAGCGGGGCAACCAGCTGCAGGCCAGGGAAGGCTTCTCTGGGAAAGGCACCTGCCCTGAGATCTGAAGGGTGAGTGGGTGTTTAACGAGGTGCGGGGGTGCAGGGTGCACGGGGGCTATTCCAGTGGAGGGAACATCGTGTGCAGACAATCATTACCCCACCCGGGAGAACCCATCAGACATAAACCCACACAGACGCGGAGCACTGACTCGTGACAGATGAGCCATCAGGCAGTTGGGCTCTGCTTTTGTGCCACCTAGAGAGAAAAGAGGCTTCCAGAAGTTTCCCACTGGTTTGCTGAGCCCTAGATCTCCTGAGAGCAGTTTTTAAGAGGCCCCTGGAACCGTGGGCGCCGTTGAGTGCCCCCAGGGCTCTGTGTGTCAGCCTTGAGCACACTGTACCAAGGAGCTTCCAGTCTAAAAGACCCCAAGCAAACAAAATAGACGCCATCAGAAAGGAAATGAATGTTAAGAAGAGAAGCTACCTTGTTTTCTTTAATCTCGTCTCTAAAGGGAAAAGATGGGATTCCTTGGGCCTACGGAGAAGCCAGTCTGAGGGCTACCCACAGAGGCCTGTCCACCTGAGGTCTGCCTGGAGGAGTAAGTTCACCACCCCAGGAGCAGGAACCAATGTGGTTAAAAGAGGAGGCCATGCGTAAGAGGAGCCTGGCCTCCCCCAGCTCAGCTTCTCGGCCATTCCTCCTCCTGCGTGTCCCAGCAGTCTGAGTGCAGGTCTCTCTCCTACCCTGCTTTGTCATGCTCTGCCTACCTGTCTGTCTCCCCCACTGAGCTCCGGGCTTACGGGGTGTGTCTTCTCCAATTTCTGCTCTGTGCCTGCCACCTGGCATCTACATGATAAGCATTCAATAAATATTTATTAAAGGAACGCCCACCTAGGCCTTATTGATTCATACTCCAACATTCTGGGGTTGAACTGTGTTCTTAGAACTAGGTCGATGGAGTGAAATCAAGGGTTTTATTCACATGGCCTGTACAAAGCTGATGCCCAGTGGGGCCTTGCTGAAGCGGTGGTTATAACCAGCCCCACAGTCATGCTCTGGAATGCATGTGTGGCACAATCTGTTTCTTAATGGTACTGGTTTTATAACAAGGCAGCACTTTGGGTAGCATTCCTACATCCCTAAGTGGGTAGCATTCCTACATCCCTAAGTTAGTTACTTCAGTGGAGCCTAGGGACCTCCCAGCTGCCATTCTCTTTGTACACAACAGTCTATATTTCTGCCCCTACATGAAGGAGAGGATGTAGGCTTTTCAGTTGGAACCAACCCATGTAGGGCAGGACAACTGCCCCCCCCCCGCCCTTTTTTTTTGCCTTGATATTCAGGCCTGAAAGTCCTTCAGCGGAGGCAACTGAGTTTTCTGTAGCTTCTTTTGCATAATGAGTCCTACCAGTTTGAGAGAGAGGGTGGGAGGCATGGCAGCTAGCCAGCCTGGCCTGCGGCATTTCGATAAACAAACACCGGTATTTATCAGGGCTGCTCCGGTGTGCTTCTTTGGCTGTAGGAACAGGGAGCCCTCCCTGGCTGGTGTAGTTTTCTCTGTATGAGATAAATGTTTGGGGCCGGTAAAGGAAAAAGAATGTTTGTGCTCTGCTCCCCAGCTACCTAGGCTAATTTACCGCACTAGGAGGTCTTGTAGTTCATTAATAATATACAAATAGAAATCAAGGAAAGAAATTGCCTTGTTAATTGACTTTTGTGATCCTAATCTAAGACTCATTGGCTTTCGACATTACCCAACAACCGTGTTTGCATCTCGCTGGAACAATTGACTTTGGAGAACGCAGGAAGCCACCAGAGCAGAAGCTGGAAGTCATCGCAGCTGGAATTTGTAAACAGACCCCTGCCCTCTGTCCCTTCTGCCTAGGATCTGGAGGTAGAGGGTGCACAAGAAGCAGACGAAGAGGTAGGGGTAGACGCAACTGTTCCGGGGGGACAGCCAGATATGCCACATGGGAAGGGCACACTGGGCTGGGCTGGCCCTCCCCTGCCCCAGCTCAGATGACTGCAAAGGATCCACTAGAGGGGTGGGTGTTGTGGCGTAGCAGTAAAGCTGCTGTCTGCGGCAGTGGCTTTCCATATGAGCACCAGTTGGTGTCTTGGCTGCTCTATTTCCAATCCAGCTCCCTGGTAGTTGATGGGAAAGCAGCAGAAAATGACCCTAATGGTTGGACCCCTGCACCCACGTGGGAGACCCAGCAGCTCCTGGCTTCTGGTTTTGGTCTGACCTAGCCAGGGCTGTTGTGGCCATTTGGGGGGTGAACCTGCAGATGGGAGATCTCTCTCTCTCTCTCTCTCTGCTTCTCTCTCTCTCCAATTCTTCCTTTCAAATAAATAGAATAAATCTTTTTTAAAAAAAAGATTAAGTAGAACCATACTGTTAGACCCAGCCCATTGGTCCAACTAGGAGCAAGATTCATCAGTCTTAAGAAACCAAATCTCTCCCAAGTCTGCTCTCCACTGACATCCCCAGCTGTACTTCTGATTCTCCTTGTGTTTTCTGATCATCGCCCATGGAAAACACAGAAACTTTCTCAGTTCAATAATAATGAGCTGAGAATAGTAAAGTTCAAGGATGAGATTTTCTAGGCCAGCCTTGGCAGTCAAATAGATCTGGATTCAAATCCTTACTCACTCCATCTCCCCCACAGCCTCCAGTCAGTCACTCCAACACATCTGGGAGCTAGACGTTCAAGTTCATGAATCTCATCTGGGCGTTATCAACCACCTCGGCTCCAGTATGAGCTGTGCTGAGCCTGCCTGGGACAGCTGGATGGCAAATCTGACTCTACCTTGAAGCCACTCACCATTGCCAGAGGTGGGCATGAAGAATTCATGCCAGATTTCACCGACAAGACCAAAGGCATCTTTTTTTTCTTATTCTTTTTAGACAGGCAGAGTTAGACAGTGAGAGAGAGAGAGAGACAGAGAGAAAGGTCTTCCTTCTGTTGGTTCACCCCCCAAACAGCTGCTATGGCTGGTGTGCTGCGCCAATCTGAAGCCAGGAGCCAGGTGCTTCCTCCTGGTCTCCCATGTGGGTGCAGGGCCCAAGGACCTAGGTAGGCCATCCTCCACTGCCTTCCCGGGCCACGGCAGAGAGCTGGACTGGAAGAGGAGCAACTGGGACAGAATCTGGCGCAAGGGCATCTTTTAATCGCCAACTCCACAGCAAACCGACACAATGCTCTTGTTGGTTTTTTCGGTTCTCCCCAAGGTCCTCTTTGATTGTTTTGCCTCTGAGGTTTTTCCCTTTGACTCTGCCCTTCAAAGCCTCCTAATTTCTCTCCTTCTCCCCTTCTTGATTAAAATTACGACAACAAACTGGATGTGGAATTCCAAGCTTGAGATTCATTTTCTGTTCTGTACATGGGAATGATCACTCCTAGTCACAAGGCCAGAGGAGGAGTTGCATGGGCATTAAGTGAATGTGAATTCTCAAGCAATGTTTTTCAGACATGACCCACAGTATCAGTTTTATGGGTTGCTACCAGCATTAAAACAAAGTACAATAAAATAGAACAGGAATATTGGGCTGCATCATTAATCCATATTCTGTGAGTTATGGTTAAAAAAAAAAGTTGGAAAACATTCCTTGAGGAGCCACAAAGTTTAAGGTATTTGTTGTTGAAATTTGTCTTTGGTTTTGAGGTGGTGATCGCTGAGATTTATTGAATCATAAAACTTTCATGTTGGAAAGATCAAAGATACCTTCCCCCCCAGACCCTAGCCAGGAGACGAGTGACATCATACCAACAGAACAATCTGGTAGCCCAGAGACCTAATTCTGTCTACATTTTTGTTAAATTCATATAGCATTTGTAAAAACTTGCAATTAGTTGCTAGCACTGGAAAATCAGGAGATTGGGCTTTAAAAATCTAGATCTCCACTTCTCTTGAAGACGTGAAGCCGTGGCCACAGCAGCTGCCTTCCCCACAGCCCCCTGCCCGCATCCTCCCTCGTCTCTGGCTTCCAGGCTTCCAGCTCTTGCCTGATGCCACGGGGGCAGAGATGCCCTTCACGTCTCCCCTTGGAGCCTCCTTACCTAAAGCTGGGTGTCCTAAAGAATCACCTAGTTGGAATGTCTGAGGCTTCCTTTGTGCTTAACCCTCTTTTGTCCGTGGAGCAAAGAAGCCCAGAGTCTTGTGACTCAGGCAAGGTCGCTGGGGACTCCATCCACGGGAACAGTGGAAACTGACACCTTAGAGATGCGCTCCATTCACATCAGAGGTCACAGCCCTCACTTGTTCTCTGGGGTCTCAGCCAAGGCAAATGTTTACCTTGCAAAAGTGAAATTAGATCCAGAGAGCGTCTTGCTTGGCTTACGTGGTATTGAATCGTCTCTGACTTTGCCCTCCGTGACTTCCTCGTGGCCTTGCCGTGGCTGCAGCTGCTTGGAGACCAGCTTCGGCAGGCGGAAGTAAGTGGACGTCGGGAGAGGACCCTGCTGGCCAGTGCTGGCTCTCTGGTTCACCCTGCTATGGTTCAAGGCCAGAGACAAACAGCTTGGGGGGCATTTTTTTGTCAAACACAGTCACAGGCGAAGTCAGCATTAGCAGCCTGACCTCCATGTGACCCCTGACTGTCTCAGAAACGAAGTGGGAGGTGGAGGAGGTGGACCTGGCGGGGGGGGGGGGGGGGGGATGAGGGAGGGTTTGGCAAAGGAAGAAGCCACTCTGAGCCTGGCCCTGGGCCAGAGGTGTGGCAGATATGTTAGTGGTTTTAAGTTTTTAAAAATTACTTTTGCATTCTGAAAGTAGTTGAACACACGTACATACAGGAAGAAGAGTACAACGAACCTCTGTTTGTCTCTTACCCAAATTCAACACTCACCAAGCTTTCACTTTTACTATGCTTCTTTCCTTCCCTTTTCAAAATATTTATTTCTTTATTTATCTGAAAGGCAGAATGACAGAGACACAGAGAGAGAGAGAGCAGGGCCGGCGGCGGTGGGGGAAGAGACAGAGAGAGAAAAGTTGTCCACCCACTGGTTCACTCCCCGAACGCCTGTAACAGCCAAGGGAACTCAGGAACCAGGAGCTCCACCCTTGTCACCCCCGTGGATGACGGGGCCAGCACTTGCACCGTCATCCGCTGACTCCCCGGGGCCTTAGCAGGAAGCTGGACTGGGAGGGAAGCCGCCAGCGCTCGGCCCAGCACTGGAATACAGGACGCTAGTCTTGCAAGCGGCGGCTTAACCTCTGCACCACAACACAGGCGCCCTCCTACTTTTTTCTAAACTTTTACTTTGACATATAATTTACATACAGTCAAATGAATGAATTTTGAACAGATCAAGAGTTTTTAAACTTTTATAATTTTGAAACAATTGCATACTTAGAAAAAGTTACAAAACAAATGCAAAACATTCTCATTCTCTTTGCTATGACTTCTCACATGGTCACATTTTACCACATGTGTTTTATCATTCTCTTCCCGTGCTTTATGCCTACACACTCTGTTGTTAGTCTTTTTCTGAAAACCCAGACACTGATATTATTTCTTGGAACTATTCGCAGGTCAACGAGTTTTGAGAAATCCTCACCCCTCTGCTCCCATTGCTCAAATCAAGTTGAGTTGTAGACATTTTCAGTGCTTCAGAAAGTTGGCTGGTACTCTTTCCCAAAAGCAATAGATAAAAAATTATTTTAGTCACCATGGAGTATTAGTTTGTCTGTTCCTGAACTTGATATAAATGGAATCATCAAAAAATAAATAAATAAATAAATAAATAAATAAATGGAATCATCCCCAGCTTCATTTCTGCTAAATTATTTTAAAGGCAACCCCAGGCCTCATGGTCTTTCTATATGCTATGAATCTCTGAAGGTCATGGGCATTTTCCTAAAAAACCACGATGCCAGTGTGGCCGTGTGAAACGTCTTCCTAACCAGCTACTCTGCTATCTCCATTTACAAGAAAAGGCATATGCTCAATGGGTGGGAAACTTGGCCAAGGTCCCCCAGGGGAGTGGGCAGTCTTCCTTTAGAGCTGAACCTCCCAGCGGCTTAGTTTCTATGGCTGCCCAGGCCGGAGTCCCCAGCGGGCATCCTGGGTGCCTTTGGGGAACAGGAAAGGCCACATCCTGGCTGTGCCTCTCTCGCTCTGCCTGTGGCTCCTCCCTGCTGGGCCCCCACAGCCCAGGACAGTCCAGAGACGTCCTCACAGTGACCTCCTGAGCTCGCACTGCTGTGTTTTATGAAGACAGAAGAAAGGGAATGACCACGCCCCAGGGGCCCGGGGACTGCACCCGGCTGGTGCACCTGAACACGCTGAGAGCTTCCTGGCCATCACCATCCACACTTCAGAAAGGCGCAGAGGCCAGTCACGTCATCAAGATGCGGAAAAGTCACATGCCTTTCATAGTTTAGATCATATTGCAAATGGTTTCTAATAACTTGCAAATTCATGTGTACACACACAAAATGAAACTGAAACCCCAGTAACCTAGTATTCCAGGAGACAGTTGGGTCGAAAAATATTTCCCTCCTCCAGGAAGCCCAGTACAGAACTCACCAGGAACAAAAATCTTATTACAAACCTGAATCAACGCCTATTAGTTGCAATTTTATTGTCTCTCATAAATGGTAAGGTCCATGTAGCACCTCCGTAAATCAGACTTAAATGCAATCACAAATCAAACCCTACACCTTCCCTGAAGATGTATTTGTATCAAACACAATTAAAGAGACAGTATCATTTTGCAGGCATACACAAGTTCAGCTCGCCAGCTCGCCTAACTAACTTCCTGCCTCCTTATCCCACATCAGAAGGGCTCTCCTACGCCCACCCTGCCAGGGGAAGCCTGTGATGTCTGCTGCTAAGCCCTTGTCTGTGCTGAAAGCAGAGAGTCACCTGAGGTCTCCCCTCCAGAAACCGTACGATCCCCCCAAAGCCCGATGTTCAAAGAAATGGGGTAGGCAGAACTCTCTAGAGAAAAGCCTTTTCATTTCACTTCATTTCATTCCACAAACACAATGGGAATAATAATAATAATGAAAACATGCCCTCCTAGTAGGATTGCCGAGTCAGCAGGCCTAGGCAAGCAATTCCAAGGAAGGAGACCGCATCCTGGCGCACCTGGAGACTGGCGACAAGTCAGGAGTGAGCACAGGCAACCAGAAACGCACCCAGAGAGCCAGGGCCTGGGAGAGCGAGCGAGGCTGCAGCCTTGCAACCGACTCCTCTGGGGGCTCCCACGGCCCCCAGGAGCAGAGGAAGCGGCCGAGTGGCTGCCTAGGGTGCTGCTGCCCACAGCTCTGACCGCGCCACTGTCTCTTTCCCGGGCTCAGTCACAGCCAGGGAGGGGCTTCCTCTGCCTTGTGGGCAGACTGCGGGCCTGGCCCCCCACCCTCCAGGCCTCATGGTAAAGCATGGTGCCTTAGGAACCCGAAGCCCTCTCCTTTCTAACCTTGGCCAGGCAAGCAGCTCTGCAGGGGCCAGAGGAGCTCAGCCAGCCTCTGCATGGCTCTCTGCTGTCGCCCGAGTGGACCTCGCCCCCCTGTATCTTCCTCGCCATGCCTTTCCCACCTCCTCCCATCTCCCGCCCCCTCCAGGCAGCTGACTCCGTCAGGGAGCTGGCAAGGGAGCAAGCTGGGGTCTGACGGAGGAGGCAGCTGTTCTGAAGGAGGCCGAGCGGCTCAGACTGGGCTGGGTTGTGGAACCTGTGCGGCTCACGAGCCCTCTCCCCTTTCAGGTCGCAGGTGTCTCCCTGGAGAGAAATCCGCAGCTGCTCGATTCTTAGGGGAATAACCTAAACTCCTTAGATGACATTCAAAGCCTGCATGAACTTACTCTTGACCTCATGTCCTGTGCTCAGATCAAGAATGTTCCAGAATGCCCCACGCTCGCACAACTTTTCCCCCACCCTCACTGCTGCTGACTCCCCTCTCAATCCTGGTCCACCTTCCCCTGGGGCTGAAGAGGTTCTCCCTGTGTGACTCCCACGTCTTGCCTGTCAGCCCTGTAACCAGCAGGTAAGTGTCGCACACCCACTGCTCTAGGCTCTTGAATCCAGCTCGGGGAAGGGATGCTTGGAACGAATGTCACGGGTATCACCGTGCGGTGCGGTGGGGGTGGCAAGTTCCGGGTCCGCTCCTGACGCAGAGATCCTGTTATGGAGCTGCCCAACTGTTTCAGGGCTGTTGGTATTCAGCCTGGGCCGCTGTTGCTCGCCTACGCTCCCTTTACACCCGCAGTCACTGCCAAGGGTCAAGGCTGTTGGTGGGAAGCAGCTACTTCCTCATTTTTCGCTGTCTCTGTCCCCCAAGCGAAGTGCAGGGCATCGTTGTGGTGCTGGAACCTTCTACACGTGGACATGGCTCCGTATCCGCGGATGTTTGCATGCTTGGAGGAGCCCCTGGGTCTCCCCTGGAGAGAGGCTACTCACAGCTCTGTCGGGAGAGATGGGTGCTGCACCCCCAAGTGCCCCCTTCCAGTACAGAGAGCCCCACAGGCTCTGGGCCTCCCGGACTGGCAGTCCTGCTGCGGTGGGACTGGAGACCTGGAACTGCCCAGGGCTGCAATTGCAGACCAGTGATTTCCCTCTGCTGGCCACAGTGCAATGGGATTTCATCCCCTCCAGCCAGGTTTCTTCTCCCCTTGGGTGCCTTTCTCCTTGGATGAGGGGCCAGCAGAGAGATGCTCAGGATTGGGACTGTAGAGAAACTGCCACCCACCAACCACAGGTGGGCAGGAGTGGGCAGGGGCTTGACTGGTCAACAGGCCCATTCCTGTCTCACCATTGAATAATGCTCAGAGGTTGGAGGATGGTATTGTGTGATATTCTGTTATATTACATTCTGTTCTATTCTAGTCTATACATTTGAGAGGCAGAGAGACTGAGAGAAAACAGAGTAGAGACTGAGAAATGGAGACAAACAGAGAGAGCCCCCATTTACTCATTGAATCCCCAAATACCCTGCACCAGCCAGGACTGGGTTGGGGCCAAAACTGAGAGCCAGGAACAAATTCAGACCTCCTGTGTGTGACAGGAACCCAACAACGGACTCTTCAGTGTCTGCCCAAGCAGGAAGTTGGAGTCAGAAGCCAGAGGTGGGAATTGAACCCGGGCACTCCAATGTGGGGTAAGAGTGTCTGTATCACTAGGCTAAATGGCTGCTCCTGTTCTGTTTTAACTTAGGAAGACCATGAGCCTCAATTACTTACGGAAGTAACTGAGTGGGCAACCTGCCCATCAAAATTAACCAGCACAGGGGCTGGCGCTGTGGTGTAGCAGGTAAAGTCACTGCCTGCAGTGCTGGCATTCCATATGGGCACCGGTTTGAGTCCCAGCTGCTCCACTTCTGATCCAGCTCTCTGCTATGGCCTGGGAAAGCAATAGAAGATGACCCAAGTCCTTGGGCCCCTGCACCCGCGTGGGAGATGCGGAAGAAGTTCCTGGCTCCAGCCACTGTGGCCATCTGGAGAGTGAACCAGCAGATAGAAGACCTCTCTCTCTCTCTCTCTCTCTCTCTGCCTCTGCCTCTCTGTAACTCTGCCTTTCAAATAAATAAATCTTAAAAAATAAAGAAAAAAGTACCCAGCACAAAACTAATGGTCCTGAGCGGGTGGAGGGTTACATCGCAACGACTGGCCTTTCTCTGGTGGAAGGCCGCTACTCCGGAGTAGAACGGAGTCTAGGCTGCACGACCCCTTGCCCGTGTCACACCCGGTGAATCGCTGATCCAGTGGTGGGTGCCTGAGCCAGATAGAGCCAATCAGAGTTCTTCCCTGGGAACTGTCCAGGTCTGACTCACGGGAAGTGGAAGGCACCTTCCCACTAAAGACACAATCTGTGAGTGGGCATGTTCTCAACCACGTGGAGAGCACCGAGCTGCAGGGAGAGAGTGAGGCTGACAGGAGACCTCCCTTATGTGGGGGTCACAAGTCTGCCACCGGTGACCGAAGTGTCGTGACTCACAGAAACAAAACCGTACATGCATTTGACATGCCAGGAACTCCTTGTCCTTAAAACCCCTGGCTTGTACTTGGGACGCACCATAGCTTCTACAGGAGATGACGTCACGGCAGAGTGTCAGGTGTCTGTGTCAAACATTCAGCTCCCAAGGGAGAGTCTTCACACCCAAACAAACACAGCACAGCCTTCAGCTGTCCTAACTTCTGCTCTCGAAGCTCCTTGCTGCCGCTTCTGCTCCATTGTCCTTCATCTCACCTTGAAGTGTGTGTGCTGGGATGGAGGAGCACTGGCCTCAGAGCCTGATCCTGTCCCTTCCCAGCGATCCGGTGCCAGGTAACCCCTGAGCCTCTCTGGAGGTTTTTCCTCTCATCTCTTTAAATGATATGACAGTAACACCAAATTCATGCATGTATGGGAGGCCCACACGGTGACGGAGTTCCAGATCCGAGTTCTGGGGTCACCTCTTCGGAAACAGAAAGCAGATCACGTGGCCTGACAACTCTTCACTCGACTGATTCAACTCAGTCCCACTGATAAATACTGACGAGTGGCTACCAGGTGCCAGTTCTGTCGCGGGAGTTGGAGACGCTGTCGTGAGCAGGACAGGTGAGAGTTGTCTTCTGCAGCCGACGGTAGGCCCTAAACTCGTAAACCAAGGAATGAGCAACCTAGAAGACTGCGGATGGAGAGAAGGCCTGTGAGGCAACCGGGATATTGAGTCAAGGGGTGTGTGCTTAAGAGGAGAGCGGGGCAGGCTGTCTGAAGCAGGGGCTGTCCTAGAAAGCTGGGGCACACGGTGACCATGAACACAAGCCCATCCCATGGGGCCATGCACCCAGTGTGCAGGTGACCGGCCCAGGACAGTGAGAGATGTGGGTGACCAGCCCGGGACAGTGAGAGATGCGGGTGACCGGCCCAGGACAGTGAGAGATGTGGGTGACCAGCCCGGGACTGTGAGAGATGTGGATGACCGGCCCGGGACAGTGAGAGATGCGGGTGACTGGCCCGGGACAGTGATGTATACAAACGGGCTGAAGGACGCTCCGTGCACGTGACCTGGCTGGTTCTGGACTTTGTAGCCCACAGAGCAGGTATGCAGGTTTAATCTGTGTTCCACCTTAGGGGCAAAAGGCATTGGCAGAGCAGTGACTTGAGGGGGGAACAGCGCCCACTCTGGCCACACTGCTCAGTCACTCCTTCCCTCAGCATTTGTTCACTAGGAATAGCATCTGGAGAAGACTGATTTAGCATCAGCCTTGTATCAGGCCGTTGGGTCTCACTCAGTCCTAGGCTCAGCATTTTTGGGTTTCCTGCTGCAGATCTGTTCAGAAAGGACCTCCACACCTGGATTTTTGAAGTTTTCTTCCGTGAGGATTCTGATGTCGGGAGGAACGCTCCTTAGACACTGCCGGGCAGGCCACATGAGTTCATCCTTCAAGACTGAGCTTGGACAGGTGTCTGAATTACCCGACCACACCTGCCTCTGTCTTGGGCTGCTTCACCCTGCCACTTGGCCATTTAGCTTTGACTTGACTTGACCAGAGACTCCCAGCCCACAAATGACCCCAGCATTGCACCGCATGCTCTGGACAAGGCCATTTGACAGGAACTCCTTGATGCCCCCTATTAACGGCTCAGCATGCCAGCTGTGTGAGGTGGCTGTTTTTATTGTGACTTAGTGGGGTCTCTGGCCTCTTTCTCAGCCTTGCTATCCCTTTCTTACCTGTGGATGAGATACAAGCAAGTGACAACCTCAGCATCAGACCTCTTTATTGAGGCTGACAATGGAAAGCTGAGACTTAGACTGGTCTAGACGATAGGGTCGGTGCAAAAGCTAATGCAGTTTAGAAGTCTGGGGAAATCCGCCTTCAGCTAGTGCTTGATCCAGTCTCTAATGCTGTCCCTGAACTTGTTTCTTCTCTTCTCTGTTTCACGGGGTGATCCCCAGGGGCTTCAGGCTCCCCTGAGTAGGGAACACTTCTGTCTGAGACCTTCAGAGACAGAGAGGGCGTCCCCTCCCCCGGACACGCATGGCTCTCACACGGTGTTTAGGCTGCTTTACCTAGACGGCTCCGTCTCGGTCAGATGCTCGCTGACTGGGGGAGGGGGCTATGTCACAGAGAGGGTGCCAGGCAATCCCATCCTGATCTGGTAGCAGACAATGGAAGAGGGGGCCGGCACTGTGGCACAGCAGGTTAATGCCCTGGCCTGAAGCGCTGGCATTCCATATGGGCACTGGTTCTAGTCTCGGCTGCTCCACTTCCCATCCAGCTCTCTGCTATAGCTGGGAAAGCAGTAGAAGATGGCCCAAGTCCTTGGGCCCCTGCACCCGCGTGGGAGACCCGGAAGAAGCTCCTGGCTCCTGGCTCTGGATTGGCACAGTTCCGGCTGTTGCTGCCAGTTGGGGAGTGAACCAGCGGATGGAAGACCTCTCTCTCTCTCTCTCTCTCTCTCTCTCTCTGCCTCTCCTCTGTGTAACTCTGACTCTCAAGTAAAAAAAAAAAAAAACTGAATAAATCTTTAAAAAGAAATGGAAGAGAGGATTCTCTTAGGGAAATCAGCATCCTAGTAGGGAGAGAGGCAGGGCTGGAGGCCACTTAGCCTAAGTTTTGGGGTCTTACAAAGGCAGCTAAACTGACTCTCTTGATCAGGATACGCAGCTTCAGAATGCGGGGCGAGTTTTTCACTTCTAGAATTCGACCATCCCAGCGCCTGCCCAGCTGTTCCTTTTGCATCCTGCATCCCAGGACCCAACCTCAATGTCCTTCACCGGGTCCTCTCAGGGGACACTTAGCTGCATGTCCACTTGAGAAAACACGCCCAGGGTATACATTCAAGTGATGAAGCACGTTACACAAAGTGTTTCGTACAAGCCCTGCCGCCCACCAAAGCAGTGCCCAAAAACCTCTGGCAGGCTGTACTCCCCCTAGGTCACAGTGATTCTCTTTGCCGAGTGGGGTTGGGGAACCTGCACCTTCACATTGTTTGCTATCTTCAACAGCAAGCATGAAGTACTTTTGGAATTAAAAATATATAATCTTGGGGTGAGCATGTTGGATGGGTGCTTCCCACTCATTACACCCTTGTTCCAGAGTGTCTAGCATATTGCAATAGTTAGATATGGGGAAACGATGACTTTTCCCAGACTCCCTTGCAGCTAGGGGCCTGGGTATGGTTTAGATGGAGCCAGTTAGACACCCTTATACATGACTCAGAGGGCGGGAGTGAAGGGAAGGGAATCTGAATTGGGCTTTACTGGCTGTGTTTACAGGGGCCTCTGTGTCTGATTTCTGACTCTGGGGGGACGGGGTGTGAGATGCCATTTACTGCTTTGCGTCCAGGCGTCTGAGTGGTTGCCAGGGGGCTCTGATGAAAGTGCTCCGGGTTAGCAGGTAGCGAGCCTGCTGCTCCCGCGGAGCCCCGCTCTGCCTGGTGATTGAAAATTCTATGTCCCCCAGCTGAGCCTCTGCTTCCGTAAGTCTTTGTAGTAAGCTCTTTCCTGGTTAAACTAGCCACAGTACTTTTCTTTTTCCTTGGTAGATACAATTTCATGGAAGTCTGGAAATAGAAGTATAATATTTATATTGGGTTAAAGCCCTCCAATACCTTTTGAACACATGAGGGAATTAATTTTTGCTTCTTTTCAAAAATTTATTTGTTTTCAATTAAAAGAAGAGGGAGAAGGAGAGACTACAGAGACAGATAGAGAGAGATCTTCCACCTGTTGGTTCACTCCTTAAATGCCTGCAACACTGGGGCTGGGGCAGGCCTAAGCCAGGAGCCTGGAACTCCATCTGGGTCTCCCACAGAAGTGGCAGGGACCCAACTACTTGAACCCTGGGGATACATTAGCAAAAAGGTAGTGTAAGACCCTTATAAAAAATTAATAATAATAACATTCAAGTATGCACTTGGGAACAAGTTCAGGTCCCTAGGTTGCAAGGCTGTGCAGAAACAGGAAACCAGGCCCACGAGGACAGGAACACAGGCTCGATCTCAGAGCAACCTCACCCAAGAGCGGGCACCAGATGCCCCTCAGGTTAACAGACAGTACATTCTGTGGTTTTTCTGAGAAGCGACAAGTACCCCCCCCCCATGCCCTTGCTAAACCTGTGCCTAAACCTGTGGCTGTTAAAACAACTAGTTATATAATGCATACATATGTTAATGTATATGTTAATCTTGTGGTTTTTGCATTTAAAACCTCTGTGTAACTGCTGTTCCGGGCCTCTCCTCCATCCCGCCCCAGGCGGCTGCAGGAAGCCCATTTGCGCAAATGCCCGAATAAACCACCTCATGCTTTTTGCATCGTCTGGTCTGGAGTCTGTGTTTCTGGGGTCGTTCGTCAAAAGACCACGTTTTGGGGTCTTTCAGTGGAATTGGAAGTGGGGCCAGCACTTGAACTTGGGCACTCTGATGTGTGATACAGACCTTCCGCGTGGCATCTTAGCAACTCTATCAGGGGTCGGCGCTGTGGCATAGTGGGTTAAGCTGCCTCCTGCAGCACCAGCATCCCGTGTGGGCACTGGTTCGAGACCCGGCTGCTCCACTTCCAATCCAGCTCCCTGCTAATGGCCCGGGAATGCAGTGGAAGATGGCCCAAGTGCTTGGGCCCCTGCACCCCTGTGAGAGATCTGGAAGAAGCTCCTGGTTCCTGGCTCCTGGCTCCTGGCTTTGGCATGGCTCAGCCCTGGCTGCTGTGGCCATTTGGGGAGTGAACCAGAGAATGGAAGATCTCTCTCTCTCTCTCTCTCTCTCTCTCTCTCTCTCTCTCTCTCTGTGTGTGTGTGTGTGTGTGTGTGTGTTTTCTTTGCTATCTCTGTAACTGTGCCTTGCAAACAAATAAACATAATCTTTAAAGCAACAGCGACTACACCAAACGTCCACCTGCACCTCTTTTTTGATTAAGCTCAACTAGGGAGACAAAACTTTGTAAAGGTCCACTCTAGTAATTTGTGAATTATGACGGCAAAAACTGAAAAAATGTTCGGTTTGAGCCTCCAAAGGCACCTCTACATTTTCTCCCCTGTGCACACCCTGCGTCTCTGCTTTGGTCATCCCATAACTTCACTTAGAGCCACTTTTCACACTAGTCGTCTTAGGCCAGATGCATGTGGAAACCCAAGAAATGAATTGCAAGGAAATGCAAGAGGGCGTAGTCCATTAGTCTGTTATTAACAATAGCTTCCTTCAATAGATAAGTTAAGGGTGACTCCTATTTTTCCCTTGAGTTGTTAATCTTTCAAAAAGAAAAACAAGAACACTTCTCGGTGTGTCGTTTCTGCACCTTGAAGTTAGGGACTTGAGTCTGCAGAAGAGAACAGCTTTGCCTGATGAGGTCAGCCTGGCAGTTCGGAGCGGAGTCCCCAAGGCTGGGGGGAGATTGGAAACTGACAGACCGGATCTGAGCAAGCCCCCGGAGTCCCAGCACCTCCTAACACCTCCCGCTGGCTCTGCTTCGCCCTGTCCTGTCACACACCACCTTGCCTGCAGCAGCCCTACACACCAGACCGCCTCCCTTGCATCCCTGTTTGGCATCGCCATAATCCCCGAGGCTGGCAGAGCAGGTGGCATTAGCCTCACTGCCTGAAGGGGAAGCTTACGAGCAAAGAGTTTGAGGGACCGGTTCAAGGTGACCCAGGCAGATGGTGCCCCAAGACCTGAGTCAAGGTGTCTTATTCAGAATCCAGGGTGTTTTATAGAAGGCCAGGAGGCCAGTGGGTTTTATCCTTTAGGATCTTACCCCTGTGTCAGTGGTGGCCCCATTTCTCCCTCTGCCTCTGGGTCAGCATTAAAATGACCCACAGGCATCTCTCAAGGTGGCGAGGCTTTGGCCAGAGTACCTGGGCCTCTGGTGTCGAACACGCAGTTCTCCAAGTGCACAGCGTGGCCCGCTGTCATCTGCCAGCACTCCTTTTCCTGAGTGGGCACCCACGCCCACGGAGAGGAGCGAGAGGAGCTCTAGGCAGCTAATTCTCTGTGACCACTGGATGTCAGCACTGATCTGTGTTTGATAACTGAGCCCCTTCCCAGGCCAAGCAGAGCCGGCACCACCCGGCTTTAGGATGGAACCAGAGCACTGGGTTCGCCAAAAGCAGAGTGCACATTGACTGTGCTTTTTAACTCAACAGCCAGGCTTCTTTGGCCCCGTCTTGGAAAGACTGCCGTTCGTGGGGCCTTCCTCCACGTTGCTTGAGCTAGCTGCTCTGGATCTGCTTTTGCGAGACAGAGCGAAGAGCCGCCCTTCCAGACACGGGCTCAGAACATCTCTGTTGGCCAATGAATTCCCTTTCTGAGGATGGCGCAATTCCAAGGGTCAAGTGGCAGGGACCCAACTACTTGACCCATCACCTGCTACCTCCCTTCAGCAAAGCCAAGAGCTGAAGTGGGTGTCTTTGAGACAGGGAAATTGGGGGTGGGGTGGGGAGGGCGTGGAAAATGGGGTGATGCCTTAAACTACAGGAATGTGCGGTTCAAGTGCAAATGGAAACAAGACAGTGTTCCAGCAGCTACCACAGGCAGAAGAAAGGGGAAAGAGAGGACGGGCTTGGGGATGTGACACAGCAGACTGGGTGTCTGGGGGATCCCGGACTGGAACCTTTACCTGCATAACTCACTTCTCAGCCCTACAGCAGGCCCCCAGGACAGGACTAGCCGTGGAAATTGAGGTTTAGAGAGGTTAAGTCCCCGGTGGAACTGAGCTCCAAACCCAGGCCTGCCTGATTCCAGAACTCACGCTCGGGACCACTCTGCTACCCCGCCTCTCCTTCCTTCCCCCACAGGCTCCAGGGGCCTCGTCCGAGATCACACAGTATTGGGGCTACAGAGGTAGAGTAGGGGAGAGACTCAGGATTGGAGTTTCTGGGCTGTGTTGTGTTCTTTCTGTGGCCTCCCCGGGCCATGTCCAAAGCTCTGCATCAGAACAGGGGGAAGGTGAGGCTAAGGACCCTGCTCCCCCGTGGCAGCTTGGGGAGGCCATTTGAGATGGGAATAAACACCGATCTGACCCGACCGCCAACGAACGCCACCCAGGCCCCTCCTGCTTTTTCTTGTGTGGCCCGTCCTTCCCCTGCCCTGATTCTGAGAGCCCCCAGCTGCCAGATTGTCTCTCCTGCCTCGTCCCCTGCCCCTGGGAGCTGTTTTCAGTCCAAGGCAGACATCCAGGCTGCCCCACCTGCTATGCACATTGTCAGGGGCCCACACCAGGGTCCGCAGCAGGGCTCCCACTGGGACTCGGGTTTCTGCCCACCTGTGGGTCTCCGCACGCTCCCCTGTCAACTGTCCGTATTCTCTACAGCCTTGGCAGAAGCAGCCTTTATTGAGATCTCATCCGCACCCGGCATGGCCCATTCAGTTAAAGTACAAGAGTCCGGATGGTGCTGCGGCTCACTAGGCTAATCCTACACCTGCGGTGCCTGCACCCCAGGTTCTAGTTCCGGTTGGGGCACCGGTTCTGTCCCAGCTGCTCCTTTTCCAGTCCAGCTCTCTGCTCTGGCCCAGGAGTGCAGTGGAGGATGGCCCAGGTCCTTGGGCCCTGCACACGCATGGGACACCAGGAGGAAGCTCCTAGCTCCTGGCTTCGGATTGGCACAGTGCGCCGGCTGTGGCAGCCATCTGGGGGGTGAACCAACAGAAGGAAGACCTTTCTCTCTGTCTCTCTCTCACAGTCTAACTCTGCCTGTGCAAAAAAAAAAAAAAAAAAGTACAAGAGTCCATGGTTTTAGTTACCCGCAGATCTGCGTAACTCTCCCCACAGTCACTGTTCAAACGTCTCCATCACCTCAATGTCCCCTGCAGGGTCCCCTCTGCAGCTCCCCCGATCCCGTGCTTCCAGACCGAGGCGAGCGCTTGTCTGTTTTCTGTCTACAGCGTTCCCTGTTCTGGGAATTTTCCGTGTGCAGAGTCATTGCCACGGCCTTTTGTGTCTGGCTTCTTTCCTCTAGTGCAGTGTTCAGAGGCTTTATCCGTGTTGTAGATGGACCAGTGCTTTGCTCCAATTCTGATGCTCCCCTCTTTCAAGGTGCAGCTTGGCTACCACCTCTTCCAGGAAGCCTTTGTAAGTCTCTGGGCCCCCAGACTGCCCCCTGTGATATGGACAGTGTAGTGCAGCACTGTTCCTGTCCCCTGCATGACAGCCTTTCTCCCCCGCTGAAGTGTAGCACAGACCAGCTTCCTGGGAACAGGCCCTGAGACAGAGAAGTTTTCCAGGGACTGCTTGGGACCTGCCTCATCAGAGTCATGGATGCGGAAGTGGTACAATGCGGATGTTTCAACCAACCTCCAAGAACTCTGGAGTTGGAGTGGCTTTGGAGTTGGGTGAGCATTGGACCCTTACATCCCGACATCAGCATAAACTGTCGGCAGCCATTGCATGCAGCTGCTCCAGGAAAATGTTGTGACCTTGGGCAAGTCCAAGGGCAAATCCTGGAGAGGGACTCAGCTGAAAGCTGGCAGCAGGTGGCACTCCCAGCAGCTGGGGCACCATGGTGGGCACTGGCAACTGGAAACAGGGTCCGTGCCATCTCTCCCGCTTGCCTCTCCCTCCCCACCCCTGCTAAATCTCCGATCTGTCACAGAATAGCTGAGTTTTCTCATCTGTAAAATGGGGATACTATAGTCCCTACCTCATGGAGTTCATGTGAATATAAACGAGTTAATGTGTCTAAAGCATTCAATAGTGGCTGGTCCAGTCCAGTTTCCAGTGTCCAGCTATGAATAAATGGCAGCTGCTGGTACTCCAGTAGATGTTCAAGGCCATCAGACAATTGGCTGATTTAAGAGTAGAAGCATGGAGGGCGGGTCCATCCAGCTCCCTGCTAATGCACCTGGGAAAGCAGTGGAAGGTGGGCCAAGTGCTTGGGCCCCTGCACCAGTATGGAAGACCTGGAAGAAGCTCCTGGCTCCTGGCTTAAGCCTGGCTCAGCGCTGGCCATTGTTGCCATTTGGGGAGTGAACGAGCAGGTGGGAGATTTCCCTCTCTGCCCCTGCCTCTCCCTCTCTGTAAGTCCACCTTTCAAATAAAGAAAGAAATCTTTTTTTTTTTTTACATCTCCTCCCTCTCTTATCCCCACTCTTAACAGAGATCACTTTTCAGTTAACTTTAAACACTTAAGAATAATTGTGTTAATTACAGAGTTCAACCAATAGTATTAAGTAGAACAAAAAAAATACTAAAAGGGATAAAGTATTAAATTGTACATCAACGGTGATGACAAGGGCTGATCAAGTCACTGTTTCTCATAGTGTCCATTTCACTTCACCAGGTTTCCTTTTCCTTTTGTTTTTTTTTAAGAGTGGAAGCGTCGTGGTGTAGCAGGTAAAGCTTCCACCTGCATTGCCGGCATCCCCCTATGGGCACCAGTTTGAGTCCCGGCTGCTCCTCTTCTGATCCAGCTCCCGGCTAATGTGCTTGGGAAAGCAGCAGAGGATGGCACAAGTCCTTGGGCCTCTACACCCACATAGGAGACCTGGATGAAGCTTTTGGCTCCTGGCTTCAGCCTAGCTTAGCCTTGGCCATTGCAGCCATTTGAGAACTGAACCAGTGGATGGAATTTCTCTTTCTCTCTAACTCTGCTTTTTAAATAAATAAAATAAATCCCTAAAAAAAAAAAAAAAAAGAATGAACGCTGATATAAACTGAGGGCAGCAGGTGAACCAGATGTCAATATTGAGTTGTTACCCCTGGAAAATTATTCTTTAAATTAGGAGGTCTGTCAGACATACCAAGGTGTGCATGATCTACTGAAGACCCAAGTTGATTTTCAAAGTCATGGACACACTGAAGCCTTTTGTGAACCTCTCCCATGTCCCCAGGGGAACCGTGAAGGCCAGGGTCCTCGTTCCCAGGGGCTCTTTGGTGCTGTTGCCATACGTAGGTGAATCTCAGTAATAGGCCAACTTTTGCACATTTTAAAACTTTTGGTAATGACATCATCGAGCAGCAACCTCCTGCTTTTTTCACTTGATACAATGCTCAACATCAAATGAGATTTGCCTATGGTTTCACCTGCAGCTCTGGCCCAAGTATAAGCTGAAAGTCCTGCTCCCAAAGTGTAAGCAGTCAGGGGAGACAGAGTTTTTCTAACTGAATTGCTTGGCTCCAAAGTCTTTCCAGCCATCCTCATCTTTTGGAGAGGTGGGGTAGCCTAGTGGCTAGAGCCTCCAGTGCCAGTTTTTGTGGGTGTGAATTCCACGTCTGCCACTTGCTAGTGGGGAAGGCTTGGGTAGGCTACGACACCTCTGTTTCTGCAGCATGAGGACTGTAGATCTCATTGCCTCCTTCACAGGATTGTGTGCAAAGCACCAAGGGCCGGAGCTGATGACGTCACTTCTCCCAGGGGCAGGAGCTGCTTCGCAGGGTGTGGTTAGCAGGCTTAGCTCTTCCTGTCTCTGGGCTTCTGAGCAGATGGCATGAAGCTCCACTCCAGGAGGCATGATGGCAGTCCCTGGGGCCTGGCCCCTGCTGCGCGGGGAGGCCAGGTCGTCAGTCTGGGGCTTTGTCCGCTGGAGAAAGCCGGGAAGCTGACATCTGGAAACTGATCGTCCGTTTCTTCCCTTCCACATTCAGATTTCAGAGAATCCTCAGAACTAGAGGGTGTTCTGGGGTCTTTCTCCTCTGTCTTTCCTTCAGTCGAGTGGTTAAAATGTATTTTCCAAAGTCCCTACACAGTTGGAAGGCACATAGGACGGGTGTCAGGGTAGACTGTGGGTGGATGGTGAGCGCGGGGCTGCAGGTGGTCAGCCGGCGCGGCTCTCAGCCACCCAGATGTACGCGTTCTGGCTCGCCACACCTTCCGACGGAGTCTGCATGGAGGAAGACAGGTCAAGGTGAACCGATCGTCTCCTTTATGTCATACGGCTGATCTTGCGTGCCGTGTGCTCTCGTGAAATAATCCATAATGACGGAACTCACCACCATCATCCGTGTCTGTTTCCACCATAAATCCGATTTTGGAGGATGAGGATGTCTGATGATGTCATTTCTTCTTCCCAAGGATTTAAACCTTGTGTTTCCTCGTTTAAAAAGTGAAAAGTAACTTGTGTGTGTGTATATATATATAAAGAAACTAAGAGCCTGGGCTTTGGAAGATGATTAGCAACAGGCATTTAGGTAGGAACAAGGACAGCAAATGGTGTCAGCTTCAACCTGTTACTTGTGGATGTCTGGAGGAAGAGTCTGAGACCGAATCTACCATATGTAGAAAAGAGCTGTGATTGATTAGTGATGTCTGCAAGCATTCGTTTGTGAACCAGAGCAAGTTTGCTCCCAAGAGGCAACCGTTTTTCATGTGCTTTGTTTTCACTGAACCATTATGTCACCTGGGTGAACTTAGTAGGGTTAATCTGTCTTCCTATTCATCAGTTTCAAATACCTGTGGAGCAGTTGCTCTTCTAGGCTGGGGAGTGGTCTCTAAGGAGGACCACCAATTTCTTCCTTTCCTACTCATGGCTTCTGCCCCCCACTGCAAGAAATGGGGTCTCATTCCCTTCCTCTTAGATCTGGGAGGATTCTTCGGGAGTCACTGGGCCACTGGTTGTAGTTGAAAGAACATTCTGGAACTTCCACTGTAAGTCCACTTCAGCTGCCTTTCAGTTTTGCCATGGTCTTCTTGCAACACTTGCTTCTGGAGCCCTGATCTGCCACGGAAGAAAAATCACCGTCTTCCAGAAAAACCACGTGGCCCGGCTGAGCAAGGCCTCTGGCTGTCCCATGCAAGAGGCCAACTTAGACTCCCAGCCCAGCGCAGGTGTCAGCTGGATACCGCTGAGTCACCCAGCTGAGGCTGTGTACACCGGAAGGATCACCACGCTGGGCCCTGCCTGGACTTCTGACTCACAGAACCAAGAGGTGAATTGATCGTTATTGGAAAAGTGACTAAGTGTGGGGAGGTTTCTTCTGTAGCAAGGTCGTGTTACACAACCAGAACACTGACACTGGCTTTCAGGCATAAGACCTAGTTTCTTTTCCTCTTTTTTAAAAAGACTTATTTATTTGAAAGGCAGAATTACAGAGAAAATGAGAGACAAATATATCTTCCATCCGCTGGTTCACTCCCTAAATGGTCCAGGCCAAAGCCTGGGACTCCATTTGAGTCTCCCACATTGGAGCAGGGCTCAAGCGCTTGGGCCGTCTTCTGCTGCTTTCCCAGGCCATTAGCAGGGAGCTGGATCGGAAGAGAAGCAGCTGGGACACGAACTGGCACTCATATGAGATGCCAGCATTGCAGGTGGTGGCTTTACTTGCTGTGCCGCAATGTTGGCCCCAAGACAGTTTCCATAATCTGTAGACAGCTCCGGGTCACATGGGAGCAGGTGAACAAATAAATCAGAATTTGGAGAAACCACCCACATAGGAGACAGAGCCCACATACAAGACAGAGCGGTAGTCCCGGCTCAGGATGGGCGCTCTGTCCTCCAGGGAAGGTAAGCCTTGCTGAAGGCAGTGGCATTTGCCTGGGTTCAGGCCACATTGCTACTGGCATGCAGAGCTCACAGAAGGTCGCCTGGTTCTTTTTCTGAAGACGCTCTCAGTGGGAGAGCAGGGCTCCCAGCGGCCAAGTCTAACCTTGGTGACTCTGCTCTCTTGGCTGCAGCCGGCAGGTGTCAGGGTGGGCAAATACACCAGGTGGGCAAATCAAGTCTCCATGCCAGGGAGCCTGAATTCAGAAAGGAGAGTCTCGGGGCTGGGCATCTCCAGAACCAACCACAGTGACCACGGCCCCTACGCTGCCGCCATCTACAGGAGGCAGCTGTGCTGCGCCTCGCAGGTGGCAGCAGCAGCCCTGGCCTCCTCCTCGTGGGCGCCTGTGTTAGGTAGGAAGACAGAAATCAGCCCGTGTGTGAAAGGGGCCTAAGCAAACAGAGCACCTGCGCCTCGAAGCAGCCCGGAATTTTACACTGCAAAGTTAATAACCAATAAGTTACCCCAGTACCCTGAGCTGGGCCCAGCCTTCTTCCCAGGAGAATCCTCTGTGTCGGGCACCAAGAGGGCACACTGGGTAAGAAACCCTTCAGATGAATCCCCCCCTATTTTTTACCTGGGAAGCCCTTCGTCTAGAAGGGGTGGGAAGAAAGAAATAGACCGCACCCCAATAACCCCAGTCTGAAAGCTGGCTGGGCACCCACGCTCAGGTCTACTCAGAGAGGCGCCCATCCGTGCTTCCTCTCCGAGCCTGGCTCCCTGGCTTACCTCTACTCCTGTCTCAAGTCTGAACGCCTTTGCTTACTCCAGGAAAACAAGAACCTTGCTTCTGCTCACCTGTAGCTGACACCTGTAGCACCCCCCCCCAGGTGTGATGATTGAAAACGTCCCCAGACATTGCCCAGTGTCCCCTGGGGAGTGGAAGTGGGGGCGGGATCATCCCCCCCTTGAGAACTGCTTCTCTAGAGTGATGGCCCAGACCCCACGATCTGCCTTATTGCCGTCCTTGCAGAGAGAATAGTGAAACACTCCTAACCGTGACGCATCCCAGAGGCACCTAATGATCTAGAGACACTTTCTATATTTTGCAACCAAAAAAATAAAATCTTTGTTCCATGGCAGGGACGGTTAGAATGGAGTTTGTTACGCAGTGGGCATTGGGGCAGCAGGAACTGTTCGCATGGGGCCATTGGAACAGCCTTCTAGAGACTGCTGGGCATGCCTGGGGCTGCACATAGAGGGTGAGTGGTGAGCTGCAGGCCCCAAGGACCAGCTGTGCTTAGGCCACACTCGAGTGTGCACACGGGGCTGTGGCTCCGGGGATCTCCGAGATTACGTAAGTCTGTGCTTTCCAGGGAACCAAAAGCCCCTGCCATCTCCGAAGATGCGTTCCTCAGTGGCTCTGACGGGTGAATGTGTGGGACTTGGACTCCATGTCCAGGGAGAAGGTTCTTGCTGACGTCACTGCTCCTAGGTTTTTAACCTTGAGTGGAAGACAGTGTTTGAAGTGTGTTCCATCGTACCTTCTTATTGCAGTGTCAGGTGAAAGTGGAGTCCTTGGCCAGCGCTGCAGCTCACTTGGCTAATCCTCTGCCTGCGGCGCTGGCACCCCAGGTTCTAGTCCCGTTTGGGGTGCCTGATTCTGTCCTGGTTGCTCCTCTTCCAGTCCAGCTCTCTGCTGTGGCCCGGGAAGGCAGTGGAGGATGGCCCAAGTGCTTGGGCCCTGCACCCCATGGGAGACCAGGAGGAAGCACCTGGCTCCTGGCTTTGGATCAGCGCAGCGCTGGCCATAGTGGCAGTTTAGGGGGTGAACCAATGGAAAGAAGACCTTTCTCTCTCTCTCTCTCTCTCTCTCTCTCTCTCTCTCTCTCTCTCTCACTAACTCTGCCTGGCAAAAAAAAAAAAAAGAAGAAAGAAAGAAAAAAAAGAAAAGAAAGTGGAGTCCCTCAGGCTTGGTCAGTCGGATGAGTGTCCCATGGTCCCCTTGGCTCTGTGTGGATGAGGACCCCTGCTGCTCAGGGACACCCACTGGGATGTCCCCAGGCCCTAACCCTGGGGAGGTACATACAGGTGTGCAGAGCCCAGCAGGGCCTTGTTTTGCTGCATTGTGAGCGCTTTCATCTGAAGCTCCTGTTTACTCGCACAGAGCTACGGCTCATCTACGGCTCACAAAAGGATGAAAGCTCTAGAAGTTTGTCCATTCTTGGTCCAGCTGTGGCTTTTGGTCGCCATGGCAATGCCTGCGTCCTGTGTCTGCAGCAGGCCACTTGCAGGCTGGAGGACAGCAAAGTGGGGCAGACAGACCAGGGGATGGGGGTCTGGGAGGCCTGAGTCCTCGTCCCAGCTCCAAGGCTAAGCAACCAGCCCCTCTGAGCTTTTGGAACAGGGTGCAGAACAGTGGGTCTCAAGTGTATTTTCTAACAGGAACATTGCACAGTAAGTTACGAGCTCAGGAGGCCTTAGGCCTCCTTAAGAGAATCCAATAGACGAAGCCACTTGGTACTGGTGATTCTCCACTCCCCGTCTTCCGAGGCTGTCTCTCTGGTCCTGGCCACCAGGGGGCAGCACTCAACCTACTCTCAGGGAACTGGGATTTGGATCTGGAGAGGGATCTACAATGGCAGTGTCGGGTAGAGTGGGGAGTGCCCAGTGGTGCCAAGCCTTGCCTGTGACACCAGTGTGACTGTGTGTCACTGGTAACGTCCATCATCTCGCCACTTTCCCCTGTGTCCTGTTCTGTTTTGTTAGCAACTCAAAACTTTCAGGAGCGATTTGATGTTTTGTGTACGCTTGGCCAGAGTTGATTTCTATTCTTTGAAACTAGGAACGTTGACCGGAACCTTGGTGAACTAATTAACCCAGTTTGCCAATCATGATTAAAACCACTTTAAGATCCTACCTGATCCCGAAGGTCTTTATGGTTTCAAGGAGGATGGTGGCATCGGTGACATTTCAACCCAGGTCACCACACAGATTGCCACCTCTCCCCCAGTTCTGCTCAGTTGGCATTGGCTGCGTGGGGCACTGTGGGAAGTAGGATTCTGAAGCCTTCACTCACTAGAAATACGTCCATCAAAGCAGAGATGGTTGATCAAGACAGTCCCCAGCAGGTGGCCATTCCCTATGCCTTACTCGAAGGTGGGGATTTCAGGATATTGAGGAGATACATTTCCTGTTGCTGATTTTATGGGGTGTCTCAAGTCCCCTCAACTCTCCTGCCTCTATGGAGGACAGCTAACAAGCTTCCTTTGCCACCATTTTCTGGCAGGAAAACTTTTCTGAGAAGCCAGAGATAAGAGTATCCTTTGTACTTTCAATCATCGCTAAGTGTTGGGGCAGAAAGAGACCCACTGGGAGCTGTTCCCATGACGACAGCTGCAAAGCCCAAAGGACCCCCCCCCCCAGCCATGGAGTCAGAGAATCCAGACTGGCCGAGCTCTTGGAGGTCACCCTCCCCAATACCCCCATTTCACAGACGGGGAAAATAATGCCCAGTGAGGGAGGGGATGACTTGCCTGTGGCCCCGCGGTCAATCTCGTGGGTTTCACGCATCACTGGGCTCGCAGGCCACTGTGCACACACCACCACCCTCTCACATCCATTCATCTGCCTCCTGACATTTGATCGTCTCTATATTTGGAGTAGCACCCTGTTTAACTTTCCCCTGGCTGGTGTAACAAATAAAGCAACACAACTTTATCCTGTAGTTCTGGAGGTCGGAAGTCTGACATGCATTCCCCCGGGGCTGAAGTCAAGGCCGGTGGGGTGGTCTTCCTTCGTGGAGGCTCTGGGGGTCCGGTCCATTTCCCTGTCACTCTCTGTCTCTCCATGGGTCTCCCTGCCTCCAAGGCAGATGTAACCACCAGCCACAGAGCCCTTACTCTACGCCAGAAATGTGCTGAGTGTTACTTGTTAAAATTCTAACAGCCCCCCAGGTGGAATAGTGTCACCAGTACTCTGCAGGCTAGGAAAATGAGCCTCATGAACTAAAAGCCTGCTAAAGGATGTGTGGGGGGTGATGGACAGAGGACTTGAACTTGGGTCCCAAACTCCAACTCAGGTCCTCTTCTGGTGCCCCTTCCACTGCCTTAAAATAGTTGCCAAATGAATTTACGAAAAATCGCAAAATGCCAGATCTTTCATCTGGACACAGCTGGTCTGAGACTTTCACAGTTTACGAATGGGCCCCTTAATGCAAATTAAGTTCACCCTGACATCCGGGCCTCTCAGAGGCATTGTGGGTCCTCTCACCCTCAGTGAGGAGTTGTGGGAAGAAAGCCGTCTTCCAAAAAAGAGGGAAGTGCAAGAATCCATGGAAAGCACTGAACAGTGGGCCTGGCATCTGCCAATCAGTGAACACGCTGATAAGCCCAGTCAGACAATACAGGGCTCTGGACTGCATCCTTCACTGAGTGACATCCCTGCCACAGGCCCCCTTGTGTGTCTACTGTTTACACGTGTTCTATTAGTCTCTTCCACTCCCCGAAGTGGGAAGACTTTGTGTGTTTTATTCAGTATTAGGGCCAGACTCACAAACAGGTGCTCAATAAACAACTAGATAGTTGGATGGATGGGTGGATGCATGGACAGATGAATGGATGAAGTGGGTAGATTGATGGATGGGTAGATGGATGGATGAATGGATGAAGTGGGTAGATTGATGGATAGGTGGCTAGATGGGTAGATGGATGGATGGATGGGTGGGTGGGTGGAATGGATGGATTGATGGATTGACAGATGGATGGGTGGATGGATGGATGGGTGGGTGGGTGGGTGGAATGGATTGAGGAAAGAGTTTCTAGTTAAAGTCTCAGAATGATATTCTCCCTTTCAAGTGGCAGTTAGTTTTTTACTGAGCTGATCCACGTTACCCAAAGGGGCAACTCCACAGGAGGGGGTCTTAGATCAGTTATGAAGGCTCTGTGATGAAGGCGCTCCCTGGACCCCTCCCACAGTACAACTTCCTGCTGTACAACCCTGGGCTGACCTTGAATGAGGTGGTGTTTACAGCTGTGTCTTAGCCGCCATTGATCTTGCAGTCATTAAGCAAGTGTTTTTGCAAAGTAGAACTACAAGAACAGGGACAAAGAACCCCATGCTTGGAGGATTTCACACCACCCATCCCTCCCCTCCCCTCCACACATCTAGTGTGTGTGTGCGCGCTTTTAAAAAACAAACAAACAATTCATGAACAACTGTAGAGAGAGGAGAGGAGTGGAGTCCAACTCTCTCTTGGCAGGAGGGCATCCTGGCTACCTGGGGCCCTGAAAGGGTAGCCCCAGTCCTTATTGGTTTGAGCTGCTGGGTATGGGGCTCTGTCCGTCTCCCCCCAGAGTGGGCCCCAGGGCTGCTGTGGGCTGACACTTCGCCTCTGCGTCTTCTGTTTTCACGGCCGTTCCAGCGCTTGGCAGCGCCCCCGGAAAGAGCAGGAAGCTTGGGTTCTCCTCTCGGCCCTGCCTGGCTGAGCTTGACTGGGCAAAGCACTTGCAGGACCTCAGATCCCTCATCTGTGAAATGAGAGGATTGGACAAGAGCAGCCATTTCCAAACCTTTCTTGTTTTGCCCTGGAATCTGCTTTGAACAGAATCTAACTGGGCCACCTCTCCCTTGGAAGAACGTTGAAACCAAGTGGGGAGGAAGGTGGGGGCGGGGAGAGGCAGCAGGGTGGCACCGACTCCCGGGCTCCAGCCCTAGGGGGACTCCATGGAGCCCCTCGGGTCCCGCAGAACAAGTTCGGACACTCCTCTGGATCTCACCCTGCTCTGGCTGGAGTCGCGTCTCGCCGCAGGGAGCCTAACGCCTGTAGCAGTTAGGAAGTGTGGCTGCTGGCACTAAGAACCTGACCAGCAGGGGCTCAAGCACTTGGGGCGCCATTCATTCATTCAGCATCTGGGTGAGGAACCGGGCTTCTGGCCTCCTCCTGGCCCCTCCTCCTGAACATATGACCGCCATTCTGAAATTAGGCTCCGGTCAGAATACGGTTGCAGAAGCTCTGGGCATCATATTCAAACAGGAAAAAGGGAGGAAGGAGAAAAAGACGGGCAGGTGGAAATTCAACGTGCTCCTTCAGCAAAGCTGTGCTGGGAGCACTCCTCATGTCTCCAGCTAAGGTCTCCTTGGCAACAGCTGTGTCACGTGGTGGCTCCTGGCTACAGGGAAGACAAGACAAGTTGGCATTATTAGGTTTTTTTTTTTTTTTGGGGGGGGTTGACAGGCAGTTAGACAGTGAGAGAGAGAGAGAGACAGAAAGGTCTTCCTTTTGTTGGTTCACCCCCCAAATGGCTGCTATGGCCGGCCGGCCATAGCCAGGAGCCAGGTGCTTCTTTCTGGTCTCCCTTGCGGGTGCAGGGCCCAAGCACTTGGGCCATCCTCCACTGCCTTCCCAGGCCACAGCAGAGAGCTGGACTAGAAGAGGACCAACTGGGATTAGAACCGGCGCCCATATGGGATCCTGGCGCCGCAGGCGGAGGATTAACCAAGTGAGCCACGGCGCCTGCCCCCGCATTATTAGATTTTTAAACTGGGGTATGCTGACAACCAGCATAGAACCAGGATTCTGCTAATAATCGTGATACAAAGAATGGATACTGAGTATACTAGTACACCAGTACTCAGTACAGCAGGGAAAACCACAGTAAGTTAACATCTACTGAGCACGTACCAAGAACCAAGTCCCAAGTACCATACTGAGAACTTCACAACCATTATCACCTTTAATTCTCACCCCGGTCCAGAGGGGTAAACGCTCATCATTCCCATTTTACAGCCGAGAATGTTGACGCACAGAAACATTATGTGTCTTGGCCAAGATTCCATAGCAAACAAGTGATGTAGCTGGGATTTGAACCCAGATACTTAGACGGGAGAGCCCAAACCCTCACCCACCAGATTATACCTTCAAGGCAGAAACTGTGAACTAAATTACACTCAAGGCTTTTCATCGCTGTGCCGGCATCTCTGAAAGAAAGGGGCACACAGAGCTCTTGGCGCAGAGTGCCAGGCCCTGCCTTTCGGCTTCTCTGTAGCTTCCTTATCGTCTTTCTCCTGGCGTTGAAGGCCGCGGGGCTGGGCCGCATGAGCCAGGGTGCACGGACTAGAAGGTGCGCGCTTCAGACACGGTTTGGAGGGCTGCGATGGAAATGGTCCCAGGGACTTGACTTGCAAGGAATGATTTATGAAGCAAGATTAAAGGAGCTAAATATACATGGGCTGGCACGGTATGAAAAGAGTGAGAAAGCGAGGGAGGAAGAAGGCACACAGACTGCCCAGTGTTCCAGAAGTCCCGGGGGGGCTTGTGGCCATGCGAGGCCAAGGGATTGCAGCTCAGGTCCAGTTGAAAAGCGGAAAACAGCAAGCACTTGGCTCCAGCAGGGCTCGCTCAGCCGTCAGCCCTGGGCAGGGAGGTTGGGTTGGCGCCTGACTTCGTGGTGCTGGGGAGTCAAGAGGCCTGCTCTGAAGCTCAGCCATTAGGGGAGAATGGGGCGGGCAGAACTCGGCAGAATCTCGTCTCCCGGGGGAAGAGAGTGACGTCTTTGAGACAAGTTCTGTATCTACAGGTCCCTTTTGTCTCTGGATCATCACAGTGATATTATCCCCATTTTTCAGATGAGGAAGCTAAGGCAAAGCTGAGTAACTTTCGGGTCAGGTGATTCACACAGCCCCAGTCGGTGGCACACCCAGGAATGGGGACAGCAGGAGGAGCTGAGACCTCGTAAGTGCGTGGGAAATGTTATCTTCATTGGGCACAGCGGCTGGCTCTGCTTCCAGCCCTAGCTCCCTGCGAGTGCACGCCCTGGGAGACAGAGGTGAGGCTCAAGTGATTGCGTCCCCACCACGCATGCGGGAGACCCGGATTCATTCCTGCTCCTCCTTCAGCCAGCCCGAGCTGTTCTGGTCATCTGAGCAGTGAACCAACAGATGAGAGGCCTCTGTCATTCTGCCTTCCCAGTGAAGAAAATAAATTCATTTCAAAGATTTTTTAAAAAGTTTATTATTATTATTATTTATTATTATTAGTTGTTTATTATTACTCATTATTATATCATTATTCATTAAAGATAGAGTTACAGAGAGAGGTAGGACAGAGAGAGGTCTTCCATCCAATGGTTCACTCCCCAGATGGCTGCAACGGCTGGAGCTGCGCCGATCCGAAGCCAGGAGCCAGGAGCTTCCTCTGGGTCTCCCATGTGGATGCAGGGGCCCGAGGACTTAGGGCATCCTCTACTGCTTTCCCAGGCCACAGCAGAGAGCTGGATCAGAAGTGGAGCAGCCGGGACTCGAACCGGCACCCATATGGGATGTCGGTGCTTCAGGCCAGGGTGTTAACCTACTGTGCCACAGCACCGGCCCCTCAAAGATTTTAAAATGTTCTCTCTCTGCTTAATGCAGCTTGCAGCTAAATCCATGGACACAGCCCCTGTCAGCCACGGTTTCTCTGAGGGAAGCTCAGCTTTGTGTCATCTCCTTTGTCAGGAGAAGCCCAGGCCAAGCAGAAACTGGGAGCCGCGTTCTCTACTGCCAAGCAGTAATGCACACAAGACTCACACTGGCCACGTGGAGCCGGACAGCTGCTGACCTGAGATTTCCATTTTTTTTTTTTTTTTGACAGGCAGAGTTAGATAGTGAGAGAGAGAGAGAGACAGAGAGAAAGGTCTTCCTTTTTCCGTTGGTTCACCCCCCAAGTGGCCGCTACGGCTGGCGCATTGTGGCTGGTGCTGTACTGTCGGAAGCCAGGAACCAGGTGCTTCCTCCTGGTCTCCCATGCAGGTGCAGGGCCCAAGGACCTGTACTCCTGGGCCACAGCAGAGCTGGACTGGAAGAGGAGCAACCGGGACAGAATCCGGTGCCCCTACCGGGACTAGAACCCGGGGTACCGGCGCTGCAGGTGGAGGATTTTAGCCTAGTGAGCCACGGCGCCAGCCCTGAGATTTCCTTTTACGATTAAATTCTGTTTTAGCATGAGGAGACCTATAGGATGCTGGTCATGTTCTGTATCTCGATCCATTTGTGTGAGAATTCAAAATATCTTCACACTTTCTATTAAACTAAAGACACAGAAAGGGTCCCCCCTCAAAAAAAAAAAAGAAAAAAGAAAAAGAAAAAGAAGAGCAGCAGAAGATGCCCCAAGTGCTTGAGTCCCTGCTACCCACGTGGGAGACTTGGAAGAAGCTCCTGGCTCCTGGCTTTGGCTTTGGCTTGGCCCAGCCCTGGCAGTTGTGGCCATCTGGGGACTGAACCAGCAGATGGAAGACGTTTTCTCTCTCTCTCTCCCTCTCTATCACTCCAACTTTCAAATGTTAAATAAATAAATATTAAAAAGAAAAGAAAAGAAAGGTTCCCCAAAATGTGGCATCTTCGACCATCTAAGCTCCTAAATCAGCATTCTGATTAAGACTGAGATGCTGCTGAGACCAGAAGGTGGGTCCCGATTTCACTCCCCTCTCAGCCTTAGACAGAAACTCCCGTTTTTTTTTTTTTTTAATATTTTGTTTATTTATTCGAAAGCCAGCATTACAGAGAGGGAGGGGGAGGGGAGGGGGAGGGGGAGGAGGAGGGGGAAGGGGAGGGGGGGGAGGGGAGGGGGAGGAAGAAGGGGGGAGGAGGGGGAGGGGGAGGAGGAGGGGGAGGAGGAGGGGGAGGAGGAGGGGGAGAGAGAGAGAGAGAGAGAGAGAGAGAGAGAGAGAGAGAGAATCTTCCATCCACTCATTTATTCCCCAGATCGCTGCAGCAGCCAGAGCTGGGCCAGGCTCAAGTCTGGAGGCAGGAGCTTCACCCGGGACTCCCACGTGGGTGAGACGGACCAAGGACTTGGGCATCTTCTGCTGCTTATTCTCAGGCCTTTAGGAGACAGCTGGATGGGAAGTGGAGCCGAGGGACACAAACGGCACCCATATGGGATGCTGGCATCGCAGGTGGTGGCTTTACCCACGACTCCACAACACCGGCCCACTTCTCCTGCTCTTAGTGAGACACATGGTCAGCTAGGATAACACCTCCAGCTCCTCTCGCCACTGGATGCGGCCTTGGGACTAACGGGATGCAAGGGCCTGGAGAATGGGACAGCACAGGGTACAACATCACTGGAAGGCAGGTGATACCTCTTCATCCCTTCTTGTCTCCTTCTTACGGGTTTGAACACAGATACAATGGCTGGCGCTGCAGCTCTCTTAGTCCAGGAGGTGGACAGGATACTGCGGAAGGTGGATCAGAAGGTGAGCTGGTCCTGGAGGTCTAACACAGGGCGGAAGTGCTTCCCTCCCTTCTTGTTCCACAGTGAATGTGCTTGTCTCGATTAAGCAACTATTTGAAGTTTTTTGTTACATGCAGCCAAACTAATCCCAGCTGACATACATGGGGGCACCAAATCGAGCTTAATACAAGGAGGTGGGGGAGAAAGTGTGACCGATGTCGACCGACTGATGGGTGCTTTGTTTCTCGCACTGGGTGCTGGGCATGCAGGTGACAATGAGGTTGTATTTTACAGCTTTGCATTTCCGGAGCCCTGGATCCTTCCTCTCCGGTGGCCTCCCCAGGTCGCTGCCCTCTCTCCTGGGGCCCGGCAGCCTGATTCAACAGAGCTGAGGCTGACGTTAGCTGGAGTCCTAAGGCCTTCCCTGGAGCTGGGGTTCTGGAAGATGAGCGAGAGGAGGAAGAGAAGACAGGGGAACAGAACAAGGACAAGAAGGTCACCTGCAGGGCCTCCATCTGTCTCTCATTCCTGTTTTTCTAAGGCTGGACCAGGTTGGTTTAGGGCCTGGCCTACTCCCAGCTGCTCCATCACCACCTTACCTGTCTCAGCCCCCTCTGCTCTCTGCCAGGCCCCTGCCAACATGCAGGCCCAGAGCCTGGGGCTGCCCTCACCGTGGAGGTGTGACCTCATTAAATGCTCACAGTGCTACCCCCTTTCCCAGACAGGTAAGCTGAGGTCTAGAAAGTGATCGTGTCCGAGGTTGCATTGGCTGTCCCAGCTTGCACTGGAGTTGAACCCTGGTTGTCTGACTCATGTTATTAACCTTGACACCTCCCTTAAACTCCTGTGACCTATTTTGACTAAAGGAGAATGTTTCAATGACCGGGCTTTGCTTCCTCTGAGCTCAGACTGCTGAGTAACACATAAGGTTTGGCTGAGGGCCGGCTGCAGGGTAAGCCCGCAATGATTGTCAGCTATTGGAATAATGAAAACAACCGGTTATATAACAGGAGCAGCTTTCATGAGGGCGCTGATGTTGACAGAGGGAGGTCAGCCTCCCCCACCCCGGAGCTCTGTGTAGCCGGTCACCGGGGTCCCCAGGCAGGCTCGCCATCTCCCTGCAATGGCCAGGGCTGGGCCAGGCTGAAGCCAGGAGCCAGGAGCTCCATCCTGGTCTCCCACACTGGTGGCAGGGTCTCAAGTGCTTGAACCATCCTCCGCAACAGCGGGAAGTTGGTTGAGAAGTAGAAGAGCTGGGACTTGACTGGGCACGCTGACATGGGAAGCAGGCTCACCCCACGGTGCCACGCTGCCAGCCCCTTAGCCTCCGTCTTACCTGATCCTCGCCACAAGCCTGTGAGATGGGGAGAGCGCCACGTTTTGTTCCTCGTTCTCAGATGGAGAAGTTCAGCCCAGATGGGTTCAGGGAGGTGCCCTGCATCACACAGCCAATCAGAAGCTGAGCGGATCTTCCCCTCTGCATCCAAGCAGGAGACGGGACCACTGAGTATCACACGTGTATCACCTGCCGGGACCACCTCACCCAAGTCCTTCGTTTTCCAGATGAATGAACCGAACAGCAGAGGGGGTCAGGCCTTGTCCAAGTTTGCAGAGCTGGCACGAGATGCCCACGGGGGGTTTCTCCCCCAGTGCTGCTGGTGTGAAATGACCAGCGCCATTTGTAACAGCAAAGATGACACTTCGAATGGAGCTGCTGCAGAGTGGGAAAGAAAGCACCCTGGGCAGCCGTGCCCGCTGGGGCGTGCAGCAGAGCAAGGGCCACGTCCTGAACACAAATGATTCCACTTTCTGGCTGAGGATCCACGGGGAACTGGCTTCGCCCCACTCTGCCTCAGTTTTCTCATCAGCAAAATGGAGAGAGCCATGCTCAGGTTGCGTGTTTGTTTACGGACTGAATGTATGTGGAACACTTAGCTCAAGGCTGGGTAAGCACTCAGCCAGCGAGGCGGCTGCTCTCCGTGTTGTTAGTGAGGCTGTTGGGATACACTTTTGTCTCCTCTAGGTCTCGCAGAGCGCAGAGCCCGGTGGGCGGGGACTGTGTCCCTGTCACTCGTCCCTGCGTCTCTGGTGCCCAGACATTGCCTAGCATGAAGCCAGCTCTTGGGAAAGATCTCTGGGTTGAACTCAAGACTTGCTCTTGTTCGTTGTCACTGTGGGGCACGTTGCGCTTTCCCCATTGTCTGAAGACAGGATCCGCCCAAGCCTTGCCAAGCGCCCGAGGGGCAGGCCGGGCCCGTGGTGCTCCCATTCCCAATTTACAGCTCGAGACGATGGAGGATGCTTCCTGCCCGAGTCACAGGGCTCGACTGAGATGGGGCCCTTCTCTGGAGACTCTGGGTCACGTGACCATGGTGTGGCCACCATCACCGGAACAGGCCCCCAGAGGGACAGTCCCCTTCCTCAAACCCCAGGGTCCCTCACCCCTAGACCCAGAGCAGGGATGAATAAGGTCACGCGGTCACACTGATCTTGGCCCTTCTCCCTACCCAGGCTCAGCCCTGCTCTTGGACGCCAGCCCATCAGAGGGCCTTGGACGCTGCGTGGACTCCAGTGCCTCTCGGGCAGGGGCTGCCTGGGACAGCTCAGCTCTAAGACACCCAAGGGCTGCGTCCTGGCCCAGCTGACAGCCCCATTGACAGTTTTATTACCAAGTTTTATGACTTCTAAGCTTAGTCACTGCTTGTGTCAGCCTGCCCAGAAACAAACACATAGCATAGTCCTGACCCAGACGCCGAAGCTGGGAAAGGCGCACCCGCCCTGGGCAGAGCTGGCTCCCGCAGCCAGGCCCGGGGCCTGGGAGGCCGCAAGCTCATGGCTGGAGTGCACTTTGATGACCCACCCTTCGTCCTTCGATTTCCTCAAGTCTCTACCACTGAGTTTTTAGGGTGTAGGCGACAGATGGCTGTTGCCGCCTGAGACAGCCTGACAGAGACCAGGGACATCTGATCTTGTCTACTGACACCAGACAACTCCCCAAGACTCTCTTGCTCCCCTCCGGTACTGCAGCCCCTCTTTCCGCTGGGCCAGAGGGAGCGGCCACAGCATCTCTGCCTGGCTGTGGGCGGCAGAGTCCCAGGGGTGCAAGGGGCCCCGGATGTAGGCGGTCCCTCCGGCCTACCAGGGCAGCAAGGGCGTGGGGATCGCGTTCCTGCTGGTTGGTCCTCCCTCCAGCTTATTTGGGGCAGTACCCAGGCTGGAGAAGAGATAAGGAACCAAGTTCACCGGGAACCGGCTCCTGCCTCAAGCCGGGGACACAGAATGTGGAGGGGGCCACTGAACTTGCCCGGGTCCTCCAGGTGGTGGCTTCAGGGCACTTGGCCATGTCACCTGCTCTCGTTCTCCAGGTCCTCACTTAACGCTGACCCTGGACCAAGTCATCATCGCTGCTTGCCTGATTAACTGCAAGAGTCACCTCCCTGACTGCCGGGAAGACAGCCCCAGGCCAGCCCCTGGGACTGGAGAACCATCATCGTCTCCTTCTTCCTCTCTTCTGGACTTTTTCCTTCTCAAGTGCAGCCCTTTCTTTCATTTCTTTTTGCCAACATACATGGATGGCTTATTCTAGAAATTACTCTTGACCTCTGGCTGATTATGATACAGTACGATCTGCTGTAATGTTGCTAGAGGGGGACTCAAAACCCACGTGTGTGTAAGGCGGGGTGCCCTGCCTGGGATGTGTATGGAATGCTGAGGTGGGCCTGGGCCCCGGGGCGGCTCCAGGCTGTGGGGGCCACCTGTCAGGCCACATGCAGAGTCACAGACATCACCACACGTGCGTATCAGGGCAGGGCTGGGCGGCGGCAGCACCGGCACCTACAATTTGGTGGAAACCTCAACTCTGCCACTCGCCCATTTGATGACACAGGCCGATGCATTCCAAGTTTTCAGCCATAAAGCTCATGGAGCGTGAGGTTTGAAACTGTCCTGTGGGAGGCACTTGGCCTCGTGTTACGTCACTCCCTGAGCCGCCCGCACTTCATTTTGGAGTGCCTGGGTTTGAGTCCTGCCTTCACTTTCCGATTCCAGCATCCTGCTACTGCGGATCCTGGGAGGCAGCGGTGGTGGCTCACACACTTAGGTCCCTGCCACTCACATGGGACACCTGGGTTGGGTTCCAGGCTCCCAGCTTCAGCCCTGGCTCGGAGGCTGTTGTGGGTTCTTGTAGAGTGAACAAATGCATGGAAGCTACCCACCTCCCTCTCTCTCTGCGTGTATCTCTGCCTCTCAAATAATAATTACAAAATACTTGATTGGGGCCGGCGCTGTGGTGTAGCGGGTAAAGCTGCCACCTGCAGTGCTGGCCTCCCATATGGGCACTGGTTCTAGTCTTGGCTGCTCCACTTCCCATCCAGCTCTCTGCTATGGCCTGGGAAAGCAGCAGAAGATGGCCCAAGTCCTTGGGACCCTGCACCATGTGGGAGTTCTGGAGGAAGCTCCTGGCTCCTGGCTTTGGATAGGCACAGCTCCAGCCATTGTGGTCAATTGGGGAGTGAACCACCAGATGGAAGACCTCTCCCTCTCTTTTTGCCTCTTCTTCTCTCTCTAACTCTGACTTTCAAATAAATAAATAAATAAATCTTTTAAAAAAAAATACTTGATCAACCAACCATTGCTGTGCAATAATCAACCACATTTCAGGCTTACCACAGTGGTATTTATCCCTAAGGGCTTCGAGGGTTGGCTGGAATCTGCTCATATAGCTGTGCTTGGCTGGGCCTACCTCGCCTCAAGCTGCATGTATGGCTGACTCAAGTCTACACCATAATTCAAACTGCAGGCCCAGTCCAATGTGGCAGCAGCTGCCAGCGAGACTCTCCTCTTAACACAGCAGCAAGACACAAGAAGAGGGCAAGCCCACGGCTCAGGCACATCTGAAGCCCGGGTCACATCTTCCGTACCAGCATCGCAGAGGCTGAGGCCAGTGGCAGGGCCCCAACAAGAGTGCGCATGCATGGAGAAGTGAAGAATCCGAGCCAACAACACAGTCAGCCAGGGAGGCAAGGCCACTCAACACACCCACTTGCAGGGGGTGACTTGCAGTAGGGGCCTACAAAATGGCAACAGCCATCCCCCACAGTTCCTGCCAGTGTGCGTGAAGCCAAATGTCTCAGGCCCAGGGCTTGGCAAGTGGCAAAGTTGGGAGCAGAACATGGGCTCAAGGCCTCTTGCTACCATTCAACATTTTCTAAATGGTCCCATCACCAACTTCTCCTGAGCCACAGATGTGAGACACCAGGGCCATGGGGACCCAAGATCTCTCCAAGGCATGTAGATTGGACATCAGAGGGAAGACACGCCCCCAGCTCCCCTTGCTTAGTGAACTGGGCACCAGCAGGCATGGTGGGAGGAGCAAGAACTTGTGTTTGAATCTGCTTTTGGAACTCACTGGCTGGATGCCATTAGGCTCCCCGGAGAAGGCGTTCCCTGAGACCTCCGTGCCATCCTCTCTCCCAGCACCTGGAGGCACTGAGTGGACGAGGCAGTGAGGGCCAATGGCATGCTTGGCAATGGGCAGGGCAGCCCACGCGGGTGGGTATGACAGGGAAGGTGGTGGGGTAGCCCGTGGGGGCAGGTCTGTCAGCACAGGTGGCAGGGAAACCAGCTGTATCCCAGAGCCTCTCTGTGTCCAGACCTTGTGCTAGGGATGTGTGTTTCCAGCCACAACACGTGGGCCTGGCTGCAACAGAGCACCAGATGCCAGGGACCAGTGACCGTCACTCGAATGAGGATGTCCTTGGACAAGCTCGAGCCAGTCTCTGTAGCCAACCCCTGCCTCAGACTGGGACTCCTAGCTGGTGGCAGTCACAATACAGAAAAAAAAAAAAATCACCCCACAAATAAGTTGGTAATGTTTACAAGCATCGGGTGAATGGTTGGTGCTATAATGTTTATCACGAACAAGCAGTTTCAACAGCAAGTAGTAGTCTTCAAAATTTCAATCAGCATTTTAATCCATCAGTTGCAGCCCAGAGTGTAAATCCTTCCCACATCTCCTGTTCCTGGCTTCCTCCAGAGCCCCTCCTCCTGCAGTCACTCAGTCCCATGGGGCTTTGCATCTGCTCTGGCCTCAGGCTGGGCATCCGCAGGACCATCATGCCTTTGTCTGGCCCAAATGTGGTCTTCTCTTGCGTAGCACTCCTCTGAGTTTCATGCCAAGTGTCCCCTCCTGGAGCCCTGTACTAGTTAATTCAATGTATGTGTCCACTTGACTGGGCTAGGGACTCCCAGACATTTGACCAAGCATTATCCTGGGTGTGTCTGTGAGGGAGCTTTTGAATGAGATTAACATTTGAATCAGTAGAGCCAATAAAGTGGATTCTCCCTACTATTGGGGGGTAGGGGTGGGGCTCATCTAACCAGGTGAAAACCTGCAGAGAACAGAAAGGCTGACTCTCTCGAAAGTAACAGTGATTCCTCCTGCCTGATGGCCTTGAGCTGGGATAGTCATCTTTTCCTGCTTTGGACTTGAACTTAGACATCAGCTTGTCTTGGGTCTCCAGGCTGCCAGCTTTGGGACTGGAACTCACTCTGTGGCTCTCCTGGTTCCTGGGCTTTTGGACTCTGATTGGATTTGCACCCTGGGTTCTCCTGGGCTGCAGTTTGCAGGCCACAAACCTTGAGACTTCTCAGACTCCTCATTAGCCAATTCCCTAGACTCAATCAATCTCTCTCCCGACAGGAGAGGATAGTTGTATATATATAGGGATGTGTGCATGTGTGTGTGAGTGTGTGTGTGTCTTTCCTGTTGCTTCAGTTCCTTTGGGGCACCTGCCCAATACAATTCCTCACACCCCCTTTTGCACTCCTGATCTGACCCGTACACGCTGGTGGTCCCCAGGAGAAGCATGAGAAATACCTCCCACCCCAGGCAGCCATGGCCGCTGCCATCACACCTCTTATTTCCGCTGCCCTCTTCCTTCTTGCTGCTGCCTCACTGGGGTGCCAAGTCCTGCTGCTGGGTGGACAGAGCATTCCCGATCTGATGATGAGCTGGCCTAGCGGGGCCATTTCTCCCAAAACCTTATTGGAGCCACAGGGGCCAGGCTTGGTGGGTGCTGGTCTGGGTTGTTTTTTTTTTCAAAGGTTTCAGGCTGCACGTCAGGGCTGCTAATCCATCTCCAAGTGGCTCTTGGCTCAACTCACATGAAATTAAATCCAGAATTAAAATTCAGAGATTGTTCTGGAGCCGAAGGGCAAACTTAGCTATTCCCTCAGGATAAAGCAAAGCCCGAGGCTGGCTTGGGGAGGGTTTGCATCAGGGTCTGCCGGGTCGATGGGCTGACTGTCGGCTGCGTGTTGAGCAGAGACAGAGTGCCTGTCACCATGGAGCGTACCAATGTCATGGGCAGCCTGGAGGGGGCGCAAGAGGCTAAAGAACCTTGGAGAAGAGGCAGCTTCCTAGCCTTCTATTCCTGCACACCAGCTCGCCACCCCCCGCCACCCAGAGCTCCCGCACTCCTGTCCGTGGGGCAGGCAGCTCCCCGCAGCCTTGCTGTAGGGGGTAGCCTTCCTCCAGAGGCTGCCTGTGCCTGTGGCAGGAACACAGGAGACACAGAGATCCTGGCAGAAGGCCGCCCTGTTCTGTCTTAGCCCTTGGGCAAACTGCTTTCATGCCATTCAGTCAAGCCCGAGGGCTACCTCCTTGGCTGCTAAGTATATAACCCAACCATGTGGGAAGTGGTGCAGGGTAATGGTTAATGATTTAATTCTAGAAGGACTTTTTGGATTCAAATCTCAGCTCTAGCCCTTGTTAGCTGTATGACCCCAAGCAAGGCAGTTCACTTCCTGTGCCTCAGTTTCTTCATCTATAGAATGGGGGTGGGGACGGATAATGGCTCTCACGTTCTCATCTGTGTTTCAGTTAATGTCACTAAAGGATTAAATGAATGAGATCACCAAGCAGGCTCAGACTTCATGGGCGTGCCCTTAGGTTGGCTCTGTCATTTCATCGCGATCAATTACAAGTGGCCCCGGGACCCCTCTAGGGCTTCTCCTGTTGAATGAGACCATCGCGGCCTGGTGTTGCCTGGTGCAGGGTTTGGAGCAGGTTCTCTGAATTCTTGCCCCTTCCCTTCGCCTTTAGGAGTTCCTTCTCTCTTCTCACTGGTGGGTTTGAGACTTCGCAGTAACCCATGAAGCCACGGAAGTGTAGCCAGGAGCAGAGACACGGTCTCACCTGTGGCCTTGCCTAGAGAGGTCCTGCAGCCAGGGACAGGCTCTGCCTGCTCTCAGGGTTAGGAGTGAACATTGCTGCCTGAATGTCTGACCTCCTCCCCGCCACAGGCCCTGGGGACCTGGCAAAGTTAGCCCACGTCTGCTGCAGGACACAGGCAGAGCTCACACAGGAAAGCCCCAGGCCTGGATGCCACCACCAGCCCGAGGTGACCCCCAGTTTTCAGCTCTCCCTTGCTCCAGAGTGGGTGCCACTCTCTCCCTTCTGGTTGGGAGACCATTTTTACCTCTTGTTTTTAGGGTGTGTGTGTATGTGTGTGTGTGTGTGTGTGTGTGATGATTCCTTTTCTGTGTCAACTTGACTGGGCCATGGGGTACCCAGCTATTTGGTCAAACATTACTCTGCGTGTGTCTGTGATGGTGTTGCTGGGGGAGATGAACATTCGTGTCGGTATCTCAGGTCAAGCAGAGAAACCTTGTGTGGATGAGCCTCATTTCATCCTTGAATGCCTCACCTCACTGCGACAGAAGGGGAAGACAACGCCTTCGCTTTCTAAGAGAGCTTCCCCCCTTCCTGATGGTCTTCAGACAGGGGCACCTGCTTTTTCCTTGGCTGAATCCTCAGCTCTGCAGGCTGCCTACTCCCCCTGCAGATTCGATCAGCGTCCACCATCCTGGAGCCAGGTCCTTGTACTAATTCTGTCCCTCTCTTGAGATGTATGGGAGGCCAGCGCTGTGGTATAGTAGGCTAAGTCTCTGCCTGTGGTGCTAGCATCCCATATGAACGCCGGTTCATGTTTCGGCTGCTCCTCTTCCTATCCAGCTCCCTGCGAATGGACCTGGGAAAGCAGTGGAGGATGAGCCAAATGCTTGGGCCCCTGTGCCCACATGGGAGACCTGGCCCCTGGCTTCAGATTGGCCCAGCCCTGGCCGTTGGGGAATGAACCAGCAGATGAAGGACCTCTCTCTCTCTCTCTCTCTCTCTCTCTCTCTCTTTCTCTCTCTCTGTCTCTCAAATAAATAAATACATCTTTAAAACAAAAAAAGAAATCTATGGGTTGCTGATTCTGTTACTGCAGAGAACTCTGACCACATCTCCCAGCAGCCCAGAGGTCCCTTAATTTAAGAGGCTCTGTGGCCCCCGAAGGCATTGTCATCTGATGTCCTCGTGCAGGACCTACTGTTCCCCATTCTTTGAGCTCCACCTGGCATTTGAGGGATCACGATGCCAATCTCCTCACCAGGACTGGACCTGCAAATCTGCCAGGTAAAACCCATCGGAGAGGCTTGACCAGACTGTGGGGAAGAGGCTCCTGCGAGAAGCAGCCCTGCAACAGTGAGGTAAGCGGATGACCTCGATCGGGAGACAGTGTTTGTCGAATTGAGTCATCAGCGGGTTAACTTTCCTCATATGAGTAAAAATGATATTTGGGATTAAGTCTCCACTGCACGGAATGCATTACTGGATTTCCGTTGCTTGTCATTAGAAAGGGGCCGTAACCTTCGCAGAAGCCGTGTGCGGGGGACAGGGACAGCTGGTAGCGCCGCCGAGTGCGACTGACCACCGGGGATTAGGGCCCCACAGAACTCATTCCACGCCGAGTATAAGCGGATTGGGTTTTGTTTTTGAATAAGCCGTATTACAAACTGGCTGTCGCTCACGTAGGGTCTTCGAGAGCAAGGCAGGGCAGGGCTGTGACGTCCCCAACTGGATAGACAGCAAAGCCACTCCCCGGACACCACTTCCTCCTGCTCTGAATTCAGGGACAACCCAGAGAGCCTCACTGCTGTCCAGTGTCCTGGGGGAGGTGCAGAAACCATCGTCCCACAGAGCTGCTCGGCGTGGCAGCTTTGGGCCCCATTGCTGAGTTGCAGGGGACACAGTCAGGGCCAGGTGGGCATGGCCGCATCTCATGGGAGCTCGTCTTGCTGTACCCCCTAGGCTTCCTGCAGCTGCCCCCCCAGGTGGGGACCCTTCCCAATGACTCCCCATTGGAATAAACTCTCTATGCCCCACCCCCTCCCATGGCTCCCCTCACTCCCTGGAGACCCTGCCTTCATTCTAGACTAGATCAGCTGTTCTCCAGGTGTGTTCTGCACATGGGTGCAGGGGTCCAAGGACTTGGACCATCTTCCACTGCTTTCCCAGGTATGTTAGCATGGAGCTGGACTGGAAGTGGAGCAGCTGGGACTCGAACCAGCACCCTTATGGGATGCCGGCACTGCAGGCAGCGGTTTAAGCCGCTGTGCCTCGGTGCAGCCTTCATTATGCTTTCAGAGTGTGAAGGGACTGTGAGGTCAAACAGTTTGAGAATCTCTGTTCTAGATGTTTCTGTTTCCCTTCAGTGTGAGGTGCCACATTTACTGCAACACGTATGTGTCCCTGAACCATCTGCATGCGTGAACTGTGCCGCCATTATTATTAGAAGCCCATTTTTTTTTTTTGACAGGTAGAGTTATAGACAGTGAGAGAGAGACAGAGAGAAAGGTCTTCCTTCCATTGGTTCACCCCCCAAATGGCCACTACGGCCGGCGTGCTGCGCTGATCCGAAGCCAAGAGCCAGGTGCTTCCTCCTGGTCTCCCATGGGGTGCAGGGTCCAAGCACTTGAGCCATCCTCCTCTGCACTCCCGGGCCACAGCAGAGAGCTGGCCTGAAGAGGGGCAACCGGGACTAGAACCCGGCGCCCATATGGGATGCCGGCACTGCAAGGTGGAGGATCAACCAAGTGAGCCACGGCACTGGCCCAGAAGCCCATCTTTTTAAACACTTTCTTGACAAAGTCTCTGAGTCTTACACCTCAACTTCATGTCCCTCGTGAGCCCTGTGATTTTTGTTGTATGATTTTTTAAAAAATTTAATTGTAGTCAAATGGACACAACTGAAGGATAACATCTTCCCCTTGTGAGTGCCCAGGCTGTGGTCGCAAGCACGTTCCCATTGCTGGGCAGCCATCGCTCCCACCCAGCTCCACAACTGCCTTCCTCTGGAGCAGGGGGACTCTGTCCCCTGGAAACACCCCACTCCCCTCACCGCCCTCCCCCCACAATCACCACTGTGCTTCCTATGAGGGTCCCTCTATGTTCCTCGTGTAAGAGCAATTGTGGGTATCTGTCTTTCTAGATCTTTCTGGATCCTTTCTCACCAGCAAATCTTGTCTTAGAAAGACGCAGCACGGTGCTCCATCTTCACATGATTGCACTGGGACTGCCGGCCCCGGAGCACTGTGTTAGAAAAAGCATAGAATCCAGAGAGCCTTGATATAGCATTTACTTGAAAGGCACAGCTGGAGAGAGAGAGAGAGAGAGAGAGAGAGAGAGAGAGAGCGCGCGAGAGAGGAATCGATTCACTCCCCAAATGCCCACGAGAGCTGGAATTGGGTGGTGCTGAAGCCAGCAGCCAGGAACCCCATTTGGGTCTCCCATGTGGGTGGCGGGGACCCAAGGACTTCAGTCATTATTGCTGCCTCCCAGGTGCGCGGGAGCAGGAAGCTGGATCAGAAGTGGAGGCAGGAGTCAATTGCAGGCGTTCTGACAGGGAACGTGGGCATCCCAAGTAGCGGCTTCACCTGCTGGGCCACACCACCCGTCCCCTCTGCGGGCTTTGTAATCCTCACAACCGCCGCAGGGGGAGGCACCCTAAAGCTTGGAACGTTCAGGTTCTATGCCAAGACCATGCAACTTCAAAAGCAGGAATTTCGATATAGAAGAAATCCGATGCTTTGTGGTTAGTTCGACAGTTGTTCTCCTGAGAGAGGGTAGGGGTGTGGGGAGAGCGGGATGGGCCATGGAATGGTCAGACCCCTGGAGCCTCCAGGACAGACAGCGTCAGGGGCGCTGTGGACTCAGGGTCTGGGTCCTAAACCGGAACTCCTCCCAGTTCCGCCAGACTTCCTTAGTCGGCATAGCTGCGTGAGGGTGCACGAGGGTCAGTCCCTCCCGTGGTCACGGGCCACAGGACAGAGCCGCGTGTGTGGAATCCCAGGACGAATGCAGACGGGCTGGTTGCAGGCCACGTAGAGCGCGGGGTGAGAGGTTGCCCTGCGACTGCAAGCCCCTCGTTGCTCCCACCCCGAACTGCTGGAGCCCTCGGGTGGGGAAATCTGCAGAAAGGGGGTGGGAAGCCGATCACGAGAGGTAGGAGCCGGGCATCGCCAGCTGCCGCCGTCTGAGCCCTAACGAGTGCCTTAGGGTGTATGAAGTCATGGCGGTGGTTCACCTAAGAGTGGAGTGAAGTTGACAGAGGCGTTCCCCGGGAGAGGATCACACGCTGGTTTGGGAGCTGAGGACTGAGTGTGAATTGCAGGGCTTTCCGAGGTGCTAGGGGCACTGCCTACCACCACCGAAACACACCTTTCCTCTGGGCCCTGCAATCCCACTGCGTCCTACAGCATAAAAACCCCAGCATAGCAGGCGACACGCACAGGCATCATTACAGGGTCACTTCCAAGAATCGCAAAAAAAGTGCCACATACACCACACCCAACCAACCCCAAACCCCAGTCTGGAAACCATTGGAACGACCACCGACAGGAGCCTGGTTAACGAAATCATGGTCCCCAGCAGGACAGGGAACAACGAGACCCTTAAAGGAGTGAGTCAGGCCGGTGCCGCGGCTCACTAGGCTAATCCTCTGCCTGCGGCGCCGGCACTCCGGGTTCTAGTCCTGGTTGGGGCGCCGGATTCTGTCCCGGTTGCCCCTCTTTCAGGCCAGCTCTCTGCTATGGCCCGGGAGTGCAGTGGAGGATGGCCCAAGTGCTTGGGCCCTGCACCCCATGGGAGACCAGGAGAAGCACCTGGCTCTTGGCTTCAGATCAGCGCAGTGCGCCGGCCATAGTGGCCATTTGGGGGGTGAACCAATGGAAGGAAGACCTTTCTCTCTGTCTCTCTCTCACTGTCTAACTCTGCCTGTCAATAAATGCATAAAATAAAATAAAAAGGAGTGAGTCAGATCCCTATCAGGAGCCGGATCAGCAGCCAGGATATATTGTTAACAGTGTAAAAAGCAAATGTAAGGATAATACATGTCTCCATTTTGTCTGGGGGGTGGGGGGATCCAATAGGTAAATGTGCATTTATGAGATAAGAAAAAGATTAATGATACACATCGCAATAGTAATCCTCAGAGGGGTGAGATTAGAAGCAGAGAATAGAAGAACATGAACTTAGAAGTGCATATGCTTATACTTTATATCGCGTGTGACTTGGTTCTATATTAATATAATAGAGTAGGAAAAAAAAAGTCCCCACTTACTCTGAGGAGGAGCTGCCGCTGCAAGCAGTGGGGCGTGTGTTCCAGAACTCTGTGGGTGCCGGCTTTGTGCTGAGGATCAAAGCAGGACATCCCAGTTCCTGCATCCCGCTTCCCTTCCCACCTCCAGGTAGAGCTTCTGCGCCTGTGTGGGGGGAGGGGTCTTGAGGGTGGCGGCGTGGGGAGGGGGCATAGCTCCAGCTGTCCCCATAGACCCTTTACCCCACACAACTTCATTCCCCAAACCTCTGTAATGCCCCCTCCACCTGCCACCAACCCCCAAGAGGAATAAAAACAAAGCCTCGTGTTGAGGATGGAGTTGCTAAGATGTAGGGCTGGGTCCGCACGCAAAGGGAGTAAGAGGAAAATTTGACGAAGCCCTGGAGATGGCTGGCAGAAACCCAGGAGAGCTTAAATTATCTCCAGACTTCCATTTTCCTGGTAGAGGCTTAAAATCCCATCCCATCACACGAGGAGCCCAGCTGGCAAAGGGTGCTGAGCCCACTGGGCCCACACTGGACGTCTCCCCACTTCCTGTCTCTCTGCTTCCTGCCTTTCTCCCCACCTCCTGCCTCTCTACGTAACTGCCTGTCCCCCTATTCTCACCTGCATCTTTGCCTGCTGCTCAGTCCCCCGGGGCTGGCCTGGGAGTGGGGCTCCTCCTGGGTGCAGCCCCTGCAGCGCTGGCTCCTTCACGGGAGAACTCTGCCGGCGTGGACCCCTCTCTGGCTCCGCAGAGCAGCGTGGGTTGGGGCTTTAGCGGCTGAATTCCTCTCCTGGTTCAGCTTTCTCTTTCCCCCTCATTTGTACACCCCAGTGTGCAGGAAGGCTAGGAGGAAGAGGGGCTTTGAGAAGCTTCTCCACCATGTGAACTGGGACTCAAACTGGGAGAGAAAGGCTGGGGTTGGGGTGGAGTGCCAGCCTGCTAAACCTGCCCAGGTCTACCAAGAGGCAACTGGACATGGTGTCCTCCAACAGGGCCTTCCAGGAAACTTTCTAAACCATACTCCCTAGGGGCCCTGGACAGAGCCCTGGCAGCCACAGGCTCTGGTCATTCCACATTAAAAAAACAAAATGTATTAAATGAACAATGAGTCTGCAATGACGATGGCATCATGCCATTGGAGAGATTTTATTTCCCATTTGAAAAGCTAATGAAAACCAGTCGTGGTGAAAAGCCCAGCCAAAGGGGGAAAGCAGGTTTTCTTTCCTACAGAGGAGAGGAAGTCCCAAGTTCCAGGTGGTTCCTCGTGGAACCCACGCTCCGGGAGCCGTGGAGGTTTGGCTGCTTGGAGGCCCCCAGACTCTGGTGAGAAAGTGGCCCTTGGGCTGGCAAAGGCGAGGGAGCCAGGAGCGCGCTCCCTGTGCCGAGGGACGTGGGAAACGTCTCGGCAGAGTCTAAATACAGCAGTCAGGGCAGAACTCCAGAGATGGGGAGGCCCGAACTGGCCGCTTTACGAAATGGAACGCTTTCTGAATTGTTCTTTTTGGTAAGTGCTCCGTGTGGAGGTAGACGCAGGGAACTATGGTGCTGAGTCTACAGTGCCCCAGGCGTGGGGCTTTGCCCGAGGCGTAGTCCAGCAATTGCCTCCTGCTACCAGCGTGCTCTGTTCGTCTGGGCGCTGCGTCTTACTGGAACCGACAGAGTCCATTGCCTTGAGGAAGCTGAGTGGCTCACCCCACCCCGGCTCGTCCCCCCGCCCCCCCCCCGCCAGGGTGCCTCACTTCTGGCCTGTGAGCTGTTAGGCGCTCTCTCCCCTTTCTCCACAACCTTCAATGGCTCTCTTTTTGCCCCCAGAAGTTGTACTTTTTAGGCTGCTAATCAAAACACTTGCTCTTTTCTCCTTCATGGCTGCACCTCCCACCAGCACCCTGAAAGCCTCTGATTCCAGAATTAAACAAATGGCTCCTGCCCCTCCCCATGCTCTCTGCACCCTGGTGCTTTGCACATGCTGTTCCTGCTCCAGGAATGTCTTTCCCTGCTGCCTGACTGGCAGGGATTGGGCAGCCTGCACTGCTCTGGGAAGTCAGTCCCTAGCCCTCAAGGCCACATGGGGAGGCTCTGGCTGGAGCCCTTGGGGTACCAAGTGGCCACGCTGCCAACCTGGGATCTGCCAGGGCCTTAGTTTGTACATCTGTAAAGTGGGGGTAATAGGATCCCTGCGAGAGGGAGGTGAGGATTACAAATGACACCAAGCCTGCCAGGCCCCCAGGGCTCTCAGCTCATTGCCGACCTGGATTGCTATTGGATGATGGACGTTTTGAAGATACAGACGGTGTCCGTCATTTGTGTGTCTGACTTCTGAGACGGAGGCTGGTTGGGGAGTTGGCTGTGCCTGGTTGTCAGAGAGAGGGGCAGCTGGCGTGTGGGCTGGCGTTTGTCCCTCTCTCTGGGTGAGTGTCCCTGGCTAGGACTGATCCTCCCTCAGAGCCTGGTCCTCATCCCCTGGCTGCAGGGCTCACCCCAGGGGCCCAAGACACTGTGCCCTGCCCAGAGAGGCGGGGAGGGAAGGAAACTGACATCCTAGTGCTGCCTTGTAAGGTCCCCTGGGACACAACACCTGCTCTCTCCAGGGAGCTGAAGCTGGGGCCACGGACCACCCTCTGTAACCAAGGCTTAGTAGGTGCTGCAGGGGAATGAAAGAGCCCTTCAGGTATGCAAGCTGTCTGTTGTAGAGGTGAGATGGGGGCAGAAATGGCAGCAGCAGGGACCAGTGTTGTGGCCCAGAGGGTTAAGCCACTGCCTGCGATGATGGCTTCCTGTATGAGTGCCAGTTTGAGTCCCGGCTGCTCCACTTCTGATCCAGCTCCCTGCTAATGTGCCTGGGAAAGCAGCAGCAGATGGCCCAAGTGCCCAGACCTCTGCCACCCACATGGGAGACCCGGATGGAGTTCCAGGCTCCTGGCTTCAGCCTGGCTCGGACCTGGCCATTGTGGCCATTTTGGGGAGTGAACTAGTGTATGAAAGATCTCTCTGTGTGTGTGTGTGTGTGTGTGTGTGTGTGTGTGTAAAACTCTGCTTTTCAAATAAATAAATAAAACCTTAAGAAAAACAAACAAGAAAAGAAATGGTAGCACAAGGAGGGGCTTCCTTGCCTGGGTGCCTGTGGGCCCAGGCCCTGCGTGTGTGCCCCTCCCTAACCCTGACAAACACAATGATCCTGCCAGCATCCTACAGACACCCGAGCAGGGCTGGGAGTTGAACACAGACGCCCCCGAATCCAGACCTCGGGCACACAGACACCGGGCATGCAGTCTGCCGACGGCACTGTGACAGCCAATGTGCATGCGTGGGCAGTGGGCAGTGGGCAGTGGGCAGTGGGCAGTTCCACAGCACAGCCCGTTCTCCCGGCCAGTAGCCCCGGGAAGGGTCTCCTCAGTTAATGGATGAAGAAACAGAGGTTTGTACCCGGTGGACCCGCGACATCCCAGCCACCTCTGACTGCAGTGACCACCCTGGCTGGCCTGGCCCCGCCTCCCGGCTCCTGGGCAGCTGCTCTTTAGGAGACTATCGCCCCGCCCCCACAGTCCTAATCACCCCCAGAGAATGCTTGCCCACTCCCCGCCCCCCCACCCAAGCCTGAGTCTCATCTGCAGCTCCAAGGCAGTTGGTGAGGGGCTCTGGCTGAGCCGCAGGCCCCACCGTGAGGCTCTGACACCTGCTGCCTCCCTCCTGGGTGGAGAGGCTCAGCTGCCTGCATGGGGCTTTGATCCTGACTGGATTCCTCGGCACGGCTCAGGTCGTGGTGCCCGGGGCTCTGGTGTCCTACCACAGGACTGAGCTGAGCCTGGCCGAGCAGGTGCGTCCTTGAAGCCTGCTACCTCCATGATTAGTGTGGCTGCCCCCAGGTATGTTCTTAACATGGAAGGAGGCGCCCTGGGTCTCAGCTGGTGGCTGAGTGGGAGCTTTGCCCGGGACCAGCGTCGAGATATGAGAGATGGCCAAGATCACTTTATTACAAATTTTTTAAAATTTTGTGTTTGAGACTGAGGGTGGGGGTCCCTGGGGTAAAAGGAGGTCACGGGAGGCCTCCTGAGTGTGTTTGCAAGGCTCAATGCTTACAGGGAGAGCAGGGGGTCCCCACCCGGGTCTCATGGTGACGGGCAGGTGGCCTGAGAACCAGCTGGGGTGGGTGTCCAGCTCCCACGGCCCCATCCAGCAGAGCCACGGTGCTCATTCTCCAGATCCCCTGTCCAGTAACCTAGGATAATCAAAAGGCTCCCGTTAGGGCCAGAACCCCAGGGCTGTCCCATGGCCAACACACCACATTCAGGAGCACAGGTGTGAGGTTCAGAGAGGGGACTTTCTGGGTTACTCGGGGCAGTTGAAGCCAGAACTGGGCTCAGACCCAGCAGTCCCACCTCGGGTCGTGGGTGAAAGCGGAAAAGGAAGATGGTTGATGAACACCACTCTTTCTACTGAGATGAAGGTCAAGGGTCAAATTATAACCTGGACACCACCCCTAGTTTAAGTCTAGGGATTAGGGGGCAGAGCATGGAGGGGGGGCAGCTCCTTGTGGAGGACCGTGTAAAACTCCTCCCCTTTGGTCCGCCTGCTCTTCCCGACACGCTTCACCAGGGCCCGTTTCCTGGGCGCAGGGCCTCTCTGCAAACTTTCACAGATGCTCTGTCCCAGGACCAATGCATTTCACAGGGAGAGATTTCTGGGAGGTCGCTTGCTCCCTCTGGGGCCTCACTCTGAGCCAGCCCTGGGGTAAGGAAAGACAAAGCTGCAGGTAAAATTGGGGATTTCAGGATTTCAAGGGTCACGGAGCCACTGGGAGCTGGACTCCAGAGAGGGACTGGGGCGGTCTGTGGGGGGAGCAGACACCAGCCCAAACCGGGCTGGCTCGGGGTTGGAGGCGCACCATGGGCCGGCAGGCAGGGACCCGGGTTCTCCGTGGAGTCCATCCTGGGTGGGAGAGCAAAGTGGCACGCCTCCCCGAGAGGCACACAGGCACCATGTACGGACACTACAAGGCACGTGGCCCTTAGCCCAGCACCTCCACTTACAAGTGTTTCTTTGCACACTCCTCCACGTGTGCAAGGCACTCTTTGCTTCGAGAGCCAGGGGGTATCCCAGGAGCCCACTTCATGAGGGGGTGATGTCATTGACTGTAGAACAGAACACCAGCAGATGGGCCAGATAAGGAGTGTGGTGGGGGCCGGTGCTGTGACACAGCAGGTTAAAGCCCTGGCCTGCAGTGCCAACAACCCATATGGGCGCCGGTTCTAGTCCAGGCTGCTCCTCTTCCGATCCAACTCTCTGCTACGGCCTGGGAAAGCAGAAGATGGCGCAAGTGCTTGGGCCCCTGCACCCGTGTAGGAGACCCGGAAGAAGCTCCGGGCTCCCGCCTTTGGATCGGCGCAGCTCTGGCCGTTGTGGCCATCTGGGGAGTGAACCAGTGGGTGGAAGACCTCTCTCTCTCTGTCTCTACCTCTCTCTGTAACTCTGTCTTTCAAATAAATAAAATTAATCTTTAAAAAAAAAAAGGAGTGGGGTGGGTGGACACAGATGGACCTCCCACCACACACGTAGGGTCAAAGGCAAAAAAAGCGAACAAGAGCAAGAATGGGGTGCAGAACGGTGTGTGTAAGATGCTCACGCTGGACGAAGCGTTCTCTTAATGTACATGCTTTATGCCCATACAAGCATTTCCAGGACACACGTGACAGTGGGACACGGTTGCTGGAGGCAGATAACAGGGAGCTCGGGTACCAGTGGCAAGGAAGACACACTGCACGGCGTATCCTTTTGTTTGCTTCAGTTCCTCCTACCATGTTCAGTGTACAACACAGTGGGTCCTTCCTGCAAGTCCCTACCCCACACAGCGGCAAGCCAGCGCAGGCGGGCGTGGCGGCCTCCCCTAGCGAGGTCTGTCATGCAGGGACCTGGGGATGTCCCTTGGGTAAAGGTGAGGCTGAGGATGCCCTTTGGCCTGCCTGCTTCAGGCCTCTAATTTGCACCCCTGAGAATCGTCCCTTGCACTCACTTTTACAAGAACCAGTGGCATTCTGGCTTGGTGTCCAGAGTCAGCTAGCTCAGGGCCAGAGGCCTTAGGGAGTCACCCACCGATGGTTTCTCAGCAAATCTTCACTGAGCATCAGCTGTGTCCCAGGTGCTGTGCCCTACAGGCTGTGAGGTGCTCTGCAGTAAAGACACCTGTTCAGCCACATAGTTACCCAAGGACCCAAGGACTGCGGTCTCATGGTGTCGTTGGCCACCGGGCATCTTGGCCACCGGGCATCTGGGTCACAGACGAGCGAGCAGACCGGCTGTGCGGTCAGCATTGTATTCCAGCATGTTCCCAAGGCAGCCCAGCAGGGCCCCAGGAACGCCCTGCACCGATGGGCAGCGAGGCCTCCTGGAGGTGTTGTCCAGGCTGCCATCGGAGAGGTAAGAAGGAGTTAGAAGGTGGCGGTAGGTGGCAGTCAGGGGTGGGGCATAACTCCAGACAGAGAGACATGTGTTGGGTATATGGAGAACAGTTTGGAAGGACCAGAGTCAGCAAGTGTGGCCAGAGAGGAGAGAGGGGGGCGGCTAGGGGGAGGGATGCAGAGCCAGGGGCGGCTGGGGGCCCAGGTGTGGCAGTCAGGACTGTGGGTCATCCGATACCTTCTCAGTACCAGCATCAGCCTTTTCCTGGCCCCACTGGCTTCCAACCAGCTGGGAGCAGCCACTCCCACACTCCAAGGGGGGGGGGGTGAGACCTTGGGAGTTGTGTCTGCCCTGGCCAGCAGCTTCGCTCTTCATGGATGTATGTCCTGGATCAAGATCTCTGCAAGAACACCTCGCAGCAATGGGTGATGGGGAGAGACGGGGCTGCGCTCTGCCATGGCGGGTCGGGGAGGAGCTGCCCATCTCCATCTCTTGCGGTTTCCCAAGAAGGTGCCACCAACTGTGGGTTGCAAACACCAGGCCCCTGTTCTCTCGCGGCGGTGCAGGTCCTACGTCTGAAATCCAGGTGCCCGCGGGGTCATGCTGCCTGCAGAGAGACCTTGCTCACCTCTCTTAGTTTCTGGTGGTGGCCGAAGCCTCGGCCTTCCTGGGCTGCCCGCTGCACCCGGGCCTTCTTGGCCTCCACGCTCCTCTGCCTTCTCCCTGGGGGTGCCTCTGTCTTTGTGCGGTCGCCTGCTTGCTCCTCGTGTGTCTGTGTCCAATGCCCCTTGTCTTGTGAGGACAGCAGTCAGTGGATTCGAGCCGCTGTCACCAGGTGGTCACTTCTGCAGAGACCCTGCTTCCGAAAGGGTCGCATCCACAGATGTTAAGGGGACAGTCATTCTCCCGTTTCAGCCCAGGCTGGAGCCCAGGGAAAGGACCCACAGCAGATACCAGGTCCTGTGGCTCGAGCCAAGCCCCTTGCGTCTCACTGATCAGCTTTGCGTGGATGCAGTGCCCTTCAGTGCAGAGCCACACAAACACACACTGTTTGCCCGCGACTCCCAGCCAGGTGTGTGCTAGCTACTGCAGCCCCGCCCATCAGCACAGAGTCCCACCCCCTGCCGGGTGTTCTTCTTCAACTGCTCCTGGCCACGGGGGCCATCTGCAACCAGGCAGCCCAGGCCCACCTGGCCCCCACCTCTCCACCCTGGCCCCCAGGCCTTTTCTCCTCCGGCAGCATGGAGATGATGGAGGTGGGAGCGGGAGAGGGTCGTCAGGGCCTGTGGTGGGGCAGCTGGTGGCCATGTTGCTTTCTCTGTGTAGCACACACCACTTCCTGTCTGTCCAGCCTCCATCAGCTCGCTAGGGCTGCTGGAACCAAGGGCCAGGGCCCGGGGCTCAAACCACAGATGTTAATCATCTCCCTTTCGGGAGGCTGAAGGTCAAAGGTCAATGTCCGGGGTTGCTTTCTTCTAAGTTTTGTCCCCATCCAACTCCTGCAGAGGACTCTGCCCCAGGCTCTCCCGGCTCCCGGTGGTGCTGGCCTCCTCCGGCACGGGCTTGCAGAAGCGGCACCGCATCTCTGCCTTCGTCTCCACGTGGCGCTCTCCCTGTGCACACATGTGTCTTAGAATTTCCCCTGTTTATAGAGATGTCAGTCATCTTGGACCAGGCACCTATCCTATTCCAACCTACCTCCACTTAGCTAGTTACACCAGCTGTGGCCCCATTTCCAAATAAGGTTGCATTCTTAGATACTGGGCGTTAGGACTTGAATAGCTGAACTTGGAGGAGGATACAATTCCACCCACAACAAAAGCCCATGAGGAACCTCACCTCCTCCAGGAAGCCTTCCACACCCACTCCAGCTCCCACACTCTGCCCTCTCTCGGTCTCCTCCAGTACACAGTACCTGGGCCTCTAGGCCTCCTTGGCTTACTAGGGTGTTGATAGTCTGTGTCTCCAAGACTGGACTTGACCCTGGGTCAACAGCACTTGCAGTTTTTGAAGACCAGGACAGCAGAAGCCCTCTTAGTGGACGTTGTCCGAGGGGATGCCAGCCAGTGGTACGGGACCAGCATGCAGTGGGCATCAGATTCATGCAGTAGCAGACAGAAAAGGCTAGGCCCCAAACCAGGTGAACAGTGACTGGCCAGGAGAGGATTTTCCCACACGAAAGCAGACGGCAGGCCCCGACCCCCGAGATGAATGAAAACCGGGTGCAGAAGTATCCAGCCATGGAGGGAGCATTTTGAAAATCGAGACCATCGACCCTCTGGCCTTTTGAGGCCTCTTCCTGTCTGTTTCGGGTGTCAGGGGATGGGGTCAGACGGGGCTGCGTGTTGGGCTTTAAAAGTAGAAAGAATTTCTGGGCCACAGTGACTTTAGCGAAACAAACTCGCCTTGCCAGAGGTAGATGCAGAAGCGAATACCACAGGTGCAGAGCGGAGAGTGGCAAAGATTCACAGTCTTAGCAGACGCCCACAGGAATGCGGGCAGGTGTGTGTGTGTGGTGTGAGTGTGTGTGTGTGTGTGTGCGCTGTGCACGGTGGTGTGCATTTGTTCAAGGGTGAGCATGTTTGTGGGGTGTGAGGTTGTGTAATCATACATGATCACATATGTGTGTATGTGGACATCCCAGAAGGCCTAGGAAACAAAGAAGATGCTGCTTTTTCTTAGCAAGACATAGCAGAGCCAAGCAAGCAGTGTGGACCATGCGGAAGGTCTGTCCGTCCAGGGGAGACAGGCAGGTGTGCATCAAGTTACTGCACCCTGGTGGTGCTGTGGTTAATGTCACCCATATCATCCAATGCCCTGCCACGTTTCCAACTCACTCAGCACCAGCTGTCCTTGGCTTCCAAGGAGCTCCCCCACCTAGGGAAGGGAGGTGCCCAGGAGTAGGCACTGAGCCTGCACTGGAAGCAGCCCGCTGGGTCTTCACCCCAGTTCTTCTTCTGCATGGCTGGCATCCTTGGCAAGGGTCCTTACCCTCTCTAAGCCTCAGTGCCCTCATCTTTGCAGTGGGTTTAGAATATTACCTGCCAGAGGCTGACGGAGTGGCACAGCAGGTTAAGCAGCCACCTGTGGTGCCAGCATCCCACATGAGCACTGGTTCAAGTCCTGGCCCCTCCACTTCCAATCCAGCTCCCTGCTAATGCACCTGGGAAAGTAGTGGAAAATGGCCCAAGTACTTGGGCTCCTGCCACTCATGTGGGAGACCCAGATGGAGCTCCAGGCTCCTGGCTTCAATCTGACCCAGCCCTGGCCGTTGCAGACATTTGGGCAGTGAACCAGTGGATGGAAGCTCAATTGTCTCTCTCTCTCTCCTTTTGTCTCTGTAACTCTGCCTTTCAATAAATAAATCTTCAAAAACAGAGAAAACCAGAGTACCTGCTATGTAGGCTGTTAGGCTGAGAAGGATGGCCCAATGTCATGTTTAACAAAATGGCTGCTACACAGCAGGTCTTCGAAAGGCAAAGCTATGGTGTCAGAAATAGGAGGGCACCTCAAAAAGGCTGTGGGAAAATGGAATTGAAAGATAAAACTAAAAGATTCAAACTTCCCTACATAAGTCCCTTAAGTTCAAAACACACTGGTAAGCAGCCATTGAGTCCATCCCCAAGGACCTGAGGTGAATAAGTCCTTTTGGCATCATTGACTGAAGAAACACAGTGCCATTTAAAGAGTTGTTGGCCAGCGCCATGGCTCAATAAGCTAATCCTCTGCCTGCGGTTTCCGGCACACCGGGTTCTAGTCCCAGTCGGGGTGCCAGGTTCTAGTCCCGGTTGCCCCTCTTCCAGGCCAGCTCTCTGCTGTGGCCAGGGAGTGCAGTGGAGGATGGCCCAAGTGCTTGGGCCCTGCACTCCATGGGGGACCAGGAGAAGCACCTGGCTCCTGGCTTCAGATCAGTGCGATGCGCCGGCTGTAGCGCGCCGGCTGCAGCGGCCATTGGAGGGTGAACCAACGGCAAAGGAAGACCTTTCTCTCTGTCTCTCTCTCATTGTCCACTCTGCCTGTCAAAAAAAAGAAAAAGAAAAAGAAAAAAAAGAAGCAGCAGATGCATCCAGCATCCCTGGAGTCTGCCGCCGTAACTTCTCTCCTTGACCAGTCTGCTCTGGCTTTGGCTGGGCCACTTCCGCCTGCGGGTGGCCATTGTTTTGATGATGCTCTGTGGACAGGATCATCCTGGGAGGCGGCGTCTCAGCTCCTGTTACAGCCCAGGGTCTTGGTCCCACTTGTTTAGGAGTCCCACGGGAAGCTCTGCCTTTGTCTTCAGCTGGTCCGGGTGCAGCAACCTGGGCACCCACTGCGCAGAAAGTTTGCTCAGCTTGAGCTTTTCGGTGAGAATCGTGTAGGCGGAGCCGATGGAGATGTCGATGGTGTTGGCTATGGCTTCCGCGGTCAGCCGTCGGTCCTCTTCGATGAGGGCCCGCACGAGACTGATTTTCTCCTCGCAAATTGACGTGGATGGTCTGCCGCTGCGGGCTTCGTCTTCCACGTCGTCTCTCCCCTTCTTAAAGCGCGTTACCCACTTGTACACTGCTGACTTCTTCGGGGCGCTGTCCCCATAGACTACTTGCAAAGCTTCGATGATTTTGCCATTCTTCCACCCAAGCTTTACCATAAATTTGATGTTTGTTCTTGCTTCGATTTTAGCTGAATTCATGATACCGTAGTAAGGGCTCATTTCAAATGGGTGCCTTCCCTTTCTTGGTGCCTCCACCTACCTCCTGGTCAGACCTGTTATAACAAATTTATTTTGATGCAGAAATTATTGAAACTCATACATAGTTTATTCACAACGCTCTCAATGAGCTGGTTGAAGACCTCGTGTGTTGCCCCTGTAATAAATAAAAATATCTGAATTGGCTTTTGTCCACACTCTTGAGAAGTGCACCTGTCTCGTTCCTGACCAGGCGCTAAGCTTCATGAGAGAACCATTTGCTCATGGATCCCAGGGCTGAGCTCGGGGTCTGCTGTGACAGTTGTTCAACATGAGGTGAAGAAATGAGGGAGGGAGAAGGGGAGGGAGGGACAGGTCTTGGCTCTGGCCCCTAGGTCTGGACTGCAGTGGCTTCACAAAGGCGAGAAGCTCTGTACGCTTGCACCTGGTGACCAGCCTGCCTTTCCCTGGAGACAGCTGACCCCAGCCGGGCACACGGCCCACCCTCAGAGGGACGGATGCGGGGAGGAGCAGGAGCTGGACTTCCTGGAGCACTCACTTGGTCACCAGGCCCAGGCTTTGGCCATTATCACCAAGCTTCCCAGGCCACACAACTGGGTCATTCATATCTTCTCTGGTTTGAGCTTAGGTCGGAGGGATGCAGAAGTGTGAGAGCAAAGCCAGTATCCTCAGATGCTTGGCCGCTGATTCTAAGAGAGTTCCGTGCGCCAGCAACCTTGACCTTGTCTAGGATCTCTGAGAAATGCAGATTCTCAGGCCAGACCTCTGGCACCAGAATCTACATTTTAACAAACTCCCTGCAATGCGTGTGTGTGTGTGCGCATGTGCATTAGCTGCCCCAGGCAACGCTGGGAGAAGCCCCCATTTGAGTGTCTCTGGGAGAAAGGCAGCGTGTAGGAGCTGCTGCTCGTCTCCCGCCCCCCAGCATGCGTGCCAGGAACTTCCCATCAGGACAGGAGGTCTCGGGCACGGCTGGGCTCTTGTTCCTTCCTGCTACCTCTTCTCTCTCCTCTTGTTTGCTGAAACTCTTCCTGGGGGCCACCAAGCTGGGCTTTCCTCACGGTCATGACAAGAAAGGACCCTGCTGTTTGCTAAGTGAACGCACATTTGCTTTCTGGAAAAGCTCATTCCCATCGAGGGGACTGGGTTAAGCAAATTACACTGAGGTGTGTTGCTTCCTGGTGGCCGCCACCCCGGGCCCTGGCATGCACCTTCGGGCGCCTAAGGAGCAAACGGCACCCCTGGACTTCCGGGGCATCCTCCCCCTGCCTCCGCACCTTGCCTCATCCGTGCGGCTGGGCAGACCCGGCATGTGGGCGTGGCCTGCCTTCGTTCGCCCCGCCTCGTACCTGCTCTGGAGAGAAAGCAAACACTTGTCAATGACAACACAGGAAAATGTGATGACAGCCCAAGTGCGAGATCTTGCAAATCGCTGCCTGTACTTCCTCCGACTTGACGACCCGGCCCGCCTGCACTCGCCCCGCCCCGGATTTGGTCCCAGTGGCTGCATCCGGCGCCTGCTCTCCTAGCTGCTCTGGGATGCACTGGGGGCTCCAGGCTCCAGCCTCTTCCTGGCTGTCCTAGCCCAAGTAAGGGGCAGCTAAGGAGAGGGGCCGCCGTGCGGTGGGAAGTAGAGGGTGCGGCCTGGAGCCCACCCCAGAGGCCACTCTTCCAAGAGAGAGAGCTGGTTCCACATGGGAAACCAACTAACAAAAGAGACCCAGCCACTTCGCCACCAGAATCCCAGGGCAGGGTGAAAGCCGATTCCCACTCTGTGGGGTTGTGGCAAAGACAAGTTCTCTCCGTCCCAAGCAGCTCTGTGCTGTGCATGGGAACTCGAAAGGATTTGCCTGGATCACCCGAAAACATGGTATGGGCCCCCATGTTCAGGTTGAAAACAGTGGTTGGAATTCTGGGGTCAAGTTTGCCAGGAGAAGCGGGGCATGGGGAAGCTCCTCGGAGCTTCTCGTGAGTTGCCTGGTCTCTAACCTGGACACGGTTGCCTGGTCTCTAACTTGCACAGGCTGATACAGATTTGCTCCTTGACTTTGACGCCCTCATGGCCCAGGCCCAAGGATGACGTAGCTGCTGCCACTCTACCTTCCCTGCCTTTCACGCGGATCCCCAAGGAATGACCCTGAAACAGCCGCAGGCAGCAGGTGAAAGCTGTCCAATCCCGGGCCCCAGAAGCCCCTGGATCTTACAGAAAATCATCTCATCTCAAAAGTAGAAAAGGGTGAAAAGGATTTCCGGTTCTAGGCAATCGCTTTGTGGAAGAAAAATGCAAAAAAAGTGCAACCAAGTTCTCTGGATTATTTTCAATAGTAGAAAAGTCTGTTCACCCTCTTCAGAAACTGTCCTCGCCCAAGAACTCTTTCAGCAGTGAACTTGGATGCCTGGGGTTCATCAAATTGTCTCGTCCACTTAGCTCTCCAAGTAAGTTGTCTTGAAGACACACAGTGAGGAGTGGTCATTTAGCTTAGCAGCTAAAACGCCAGCGTCTCGTGTTGGGGTTCCTGGGTTCGGTCCCCGGCTCTGGTTCCTGACTCCAGCTTCCTGCCAATGCAGACCCTGGGAGGCAGCAGTGTTGATCCAAGTCATTGGGTTCCTGTCACTATGTGAGAGACTTAGACTGAGTTCCCAGATCCTGGCTTCAACCCAGCCTAGCCCCAGCCATTGAACACATTTGGGGGAGTGAAGCAGCAGATGGAAGCTCTCTCTGTCTCTCTCTCAATAAAGAACTTCAAATTTTTAAAAAATATGAAGAGGTGTGGCTAAAGGTATAAATGATGGTGGCATTAAGATAAAGAAAACATGCAATATCACCTCTCTGTTTTGTCTTATTTTTTAGCAATCTTTTGTGCACTGTAAATTCTGAAAACAAACACTGATCCTCACTGCTTCCTCAAAGTAAAATGGATGCTCTATTTACAACATCACACCAGGTCGTCTGGGTTGCACACTAATTCATGAGATCTCAAAGGGCCTTTATATGAGAAGTTCGAAATGAACCCTGTGACTCCAGGTGCACATGAGCTCAATGATAAGGTTATTGTAGCCACGATCTCAGAAGCCCACAGAGGTTGAGGGGATGGCAGGGCCAGGCCTGTCTGAGGGTCTGGGCTTGGTCGACTCCAGGACCTCCTTGGGGGTCCTTTTGTCCTGCATCTCATCTTCAGCTTTCCAGCAACTCAGATTCGGATAGGACCTACCAGAGAGGGAGTAAAACTAGTCAGGAATGGCGGCTCCCACTTCGATCATGTCTTTACCTAATTGTAAATGTAGCAATGCTCATTGCAGAGACCCTCAAAAATACAAAAGATTAAGACAAAGAAAAATGATCACATTTCTCCACCCAGGAAGAATCTCCATCAACTTCCTGAGATTTCTCTCTCCCCTCTAAAACTTCACGTTTCTTCTTAATGATTTTAGGTAAAATAGTTCAAGCATTCATCTTTATTTATTGAGCACATGCTGTTGTCCTGTTCTCAGCATGAGTGATAGAGCAGTACACCAAGTGGACGAAGTCCTGGTCTCATAAGAATAAAGTAATACCAGAGAAAGTTATTAAAACACAGTGAGCGTAAAGACATCAGAAAAGTCTCCAGACGTTTGTAAGTTAAACAGCCTATTTCTAACTAGGTCACAGGCCAAAGAGAGACTATCAAAGGAAATTAGAAATTCACGGAACTCTAAGCACAGCTAAGGCAGTGTGGAGAGGGAAATTTATAGCACTGAATGCTAATGTTGAAAAGAGGAGGCCTGCGCCGCGGCTCAATAGGCTAAGCCTCCGCCTGTGGTGCCGGCACACCGGGTTCTAGTCCCGGTCAGGGTGCCAGACTCTGTCCCGGTTGCCCCTCTTCCAGGCCAGCCCTCTGCTGTGGCCCTGGAGTGCAGTGGAGGATGGCCCAGGTGCTTGGGCCCTGCACCCACATGGGAGACCAGGAGAAGCACCTGGCTCCTGGCTTCAGATCAGCGCGGTGCGCTGGCTGCAGCGGCCACTGGGGGGTGAACCAACGGCAAAGGAAGACCTTTCTCTCTGTCTCTCTCTCTCTCACTGTCCACTCTGCCTGTCAAAAAATAAAAAAAAGAAAAGAAAAGAGGAAACATCTTGAATCAATAATCAAAGTTCTGACTTCAACAACAAGAAAGAGACAGAATTGTACTCAAGGAAAGTGGAAGGAAGGAAACACAAACAGGAGCAGAAATCTATGAAACTGAAGACAGCGGAATAATGGGGAAAATCAATGAAACAAAAGGGTTCTTCAAAAAGTCAATATAACTGGTTAATCTCTAGAGACTGACAAAAATCAACAGTGAGAAGACACATCACCATTGTCAGAAGTGAGATGGGTATTGTTACAGATTTCATAGCCATTAAAAAGACAATAAGCAGATACTTTGAGCAACTTTATGCTTAATAAGTTCAACATCTTAAAAGACATGGACCTAGTCTATTTGTTTCTCAAATACCACACATTACCAAAGTCAGACCAACACAACCTAATAGTCTTCTAATTATTAAAAAAAAAAATGAGTTTGTTACTTAAAAAGCTTCCGAGGTGCTTTTACTGGAGAATTCTCTCAGACATTCAAGGGACAATCAACACGAATTTTGCATCATGTTCCAGAACATAGAAGAAGGAACACAATTCATTTTTTAAAACAAGTATTATCTTGATTCCAAACGCAGATAAAGCTAGTACAAGAAAAGAAAGCTACAGTCTAGGATCTCCTAGGGACTCAGGTGCACAGCTCCTCAGTGAGCTGTCAGCACATCCAATCCAGCGAGGGTGATTTAGCAAAGTGAGCCAAGACCTCAGGTTCTGTGGGCTCGATTTCACGGCCAGCTTCCCTGTGATGCAGGAACTCACAGCTCACTCACCGGGAACACAGGGGTCTCACACACATTGTTGAATTAATGAATTCATTTAGTAAATGAAACAACCGGAAAGTCAATACCAGTTATTATTTTGCCATAGGTGTGTCCACTGTCTCTTACTGAGAAATAAAATGTTGTGGGTTAGGCTGATGTCTTTTTCCAGACCCCGTCCTCTTCCTCTCTTTCCAGAGCAGAACATTTCCTGAGGGTGCAGTGTCTATCTGGTCGAGGTCTTAACTATTATGGTTCATGGGGTGAACATTTAGTTGAGTGCTTAAGACACCACTCAAGACCCCCATGTTGCATATCGGAGTCCAAGACTCTCCCCTCGGTTCCTTCAAGCTGTGTTTGAAAGTCGCCTTCTCGGTGAGCCTAACCCTAAAAACTATTTAAAACTGCAATTCCGGGGGCGAGGGGTGTGGGTGTTGGGCCTGATGGGTAAGACCCTGACTGAGACGCCCGCATCCCATGTTGGAGTGCCTGGGTTTGAGTCCCAGCTCCCGACTCCACTTCCTGCTAACACAGACCCTGGGAGGCGGTAGTGATGGATCAGATCTCTGGGCTTTTTCCATCCACTTGGGAGACCCAGATTGAGACCCTGGCTCCTGGCCTCTGTCCGGCCCACCCCAGCCATTGGAGGCATCTGGGGGAGTAAACTGGTGGGTGTGAGCTCTGGCTATCTGTCCGTCTGTCGGTCTCTCTAGCAGATGAAACCTCTGACTCACCTTCTCCCATCCAGGATTTCCAATCTCCCCTAAAATTCTCCTTAAATTTTCCCCATGCACTTAGCAAGACTGTAATGCATAGAACAAGGGAATTCGTCTATTTCGTTGCCTGATAATCCAAGTGCCTAAGACCATGGCTGACTTACAGATCCTTAGCAAGTGAGCAAGAGAGCGAGGGGACCAGGCTATTCCAGGACTGCCCAGCAGATGGCAGCCGACGAACGCCAGAGACGGTTGCGAGCCTACACTTTGAACTCAGGGTTCTCCCCATTGAGTACAAGATAACCACTTGGGATACAAAATCAAGCTCCCCTTACTCCCAATGCAGATTCCAGATTCAAGATTTGAAGATTTGCAGAGTCGTGACAAAGAGGTTGAACGCAGGAGGCGAGATGAAAAAGCCTTTATGTAACAGAGGAGGCTGTTCACCCACCATCGGGGCAGGGTCCTCCCACCGTGAAAGGGGCGGGAGGAAGGGCTGTGGCCACGGGTCTGCATTGCTCCTCCAAAGGACAGAAGAGCTTGGGCCCTGCACCCACGGGAGACCAGGAGAAGCACCTGGCACCTGGCTCCTCCGACCGCGGCAGCCATTGGAGGGTGAGCCAACGGCAAAGGAAGACCTTTCTCTCTGTCTCTCTCTCTCACTGTCCACGCTGCCTGTCAAAAAAAAAAAAAAAAGAAGAAGAAGAGGACATTTGACCCCTGCTGCTGGGGGAAAGAAGTAAGCCCTTGACTTCTGGCCGGGGCGAGGAAGTTTCTGGACTTACTCCAAACACTCTAGAAGATGCTTCTGATGAGAACCGCCGGTCTCCCTGTGGGCTCCTGCCCAGCTGCCCTCGTCTGTCCCAGTTGCTTCTGTTACCCATTCAATCAGGGAATCGAGTTGCAGTGGTAACAAACCCTTCAAAAGCCAAGTTCAAGGTGAAACTGCCTTAGATCAAATTCAGCCGTTGAGTGTGTCAGGTTAGGGGGAGGCGCCAAGACAGATACTGCCCCAGAATCTGAGGCTACTGACCCTGCACTATCCAAGCCAGCTGGTTAACCTAGTTACTGCATTTATCACGCACCTCCTGGGTGCATCGCCGACATTGTCTCACTGATACTCAGAGCAGTTCTCCAAAATCCACGCTCTTCTCGCCCCCATCTTCTAGATGGCACAGAAGAGGTTGTCACTCAGCCATGGGCAGAGTGGGGTGTTCTCCAGCTCACCCCCATCCCTGGGAAGGAAGGATCTGCTGAGACACCCAGGGATCCTGGTGGGCCTCCAGGAACATCCAGTCCAGCCCCTCATCGACTGATACAGGAGCTGAAGCCCAGAGTGGGGAAGGGACCCTACGTTCACACAGAGACCCCCAAAGCCTGCCTGAGCACCATTCACAATTACCCTGGGACTTAACGTTCCTGGCAAGCACCGGGGAGGTCGAATCCCAGGCTTCTCCGGTGTTCTCCCCAGACTCCCAGTGTTTCTCAGTGCTCAGTGGCACTAAACACTTGCACATAGGATCTGGTGGAACCAGTAGACTCCTCCAGGTAGAAATCTCTGGCCTCTTGTCCTGTGAATTTTGACTCCTGAAGCCATTAGCTGGCATCTTTGGCCAAGCCGCTCAGCATCCCAGCCCATTTGTGCATTGGTAAAATGGGACTAATACTATTCTCAAAAGGCTACGTTGCCTTCTAGGTCAGTGCTGTCCAGGACAAAAATGATGGGAGTCACAAATTTTACTTTATTGATTTTTTTTAAAAGATGTATGCACTTATTTATATGAAAGGAAGAGTTACAGGGAAAGAGAGAGATGTTGCAGCCACTGTTCACTCCTTTCCTCATGGCCACAGCGGTCTGGGGTTGGGCCTGGCCAAAGCCAGGGGCCTGGAACTCCATTTGGGTCTCCTACGTGGGTGCAGGGGCCCAAGAACTCACGCTGTTTTCTGCTGTTTTCCCAGGAACATTAGCAGGGAACTGGATCAGAAGCAGAGCTGCTGGGACTTGAACTGGCGCTCATATGGGATGTTGGCATTGCAGACAGTGGCTTATCCCACTGTGCCACAATGCCGGCCCCCACATATGTACGTTTAAACTTTCTCATAGCCATAGTAAGAAAGCTAAAGGGCGCAGATGGAGCAAAACCCTTGGCATACACACACCGTTATTAATTTCCATACTTTGTTTCACATAACCCGGTATCTTCAAAGTGTCATCGTTTCAATATCTGGTACATGTGTCACTGTGGCGAGGGACCCTGGCGGGCTGTGCGGGGTCCGCCCTGGGCTTGCAGCGGTGTCACAGCGCCACGCATCCCTGCACTCAGTCGCTCCCTGAGCTGCCTCTGCAAGTCTCCTCTCCGCAGATCAGTTTCCTTCAGCATCGCAAACAGGACTTACTCTCTCTGCAGAGGCTCGTCTCGTCCCGGCCATGTGGTGAGGAAGAGGGAAGAGAGCACAGAAGGCGCTGTGCTGGTGGGAGCTGGCGGAACTGTGGCCTGGCTGAAGCAGGGCTCAGCTCCAGGCCAGCCTGGAGCCCAGGGCTCTGGTCACGGGGCACCTGGACTTTCCGCACTCGTCTGCTCTTTCCAGCTGAGTGCCTCCCTTTGCGGCTGCAGCTCCACCGTGGCCTGACCTGCACACCCTCATTCTCGGGGAGCCCCACTCCAGTGGGCATCACTGCCATTGGACAATGCTTAGGTGGAAGGAGTACAGTGGGGCACAGGCTGTGCCCAGGGCAACATAAAAAGGCTGCAGCCAGGCTTCGACCTCTGGGGACTGGGACGGGCGATGCGAGCCGGAGCTTCCTCGGTTCTCCTGACAGCGGCAGCCCCAGGACTTGCAGAAAGCACCCAGGCCAGGACTGGGGAACTGTGGAGGACCCTGATGAGGACAGAGAGGGGCCCTGCGAGCCCGGGCTGGGACACAGTGGGCGATGTGGGAGGGGGCTAGCAGGGGTCTTGAGTTCTCCAGCGAGTGTGGGAGCAGCAGGGATGGATCTCCTCTCCTTTCAGCCCCGTCCCCGCTTGCTTCCTTCCCTCTCTCTGGAAAGCAGTGACTGGGGCCAGAGCCCTGCATCCAGACTGCCTGGGTTCAAATGCTGGCTCTGCCTCCTTCGTGTGACCTTGGCAAATTATCCAGCCCCTCTCAGCATCGGTGTCCTGATCAATGGGTGGGTAAGAGCTCCTTCTGGGGTGTCCTGGGGATTAAGTGAGGCTCAGCATCAGGAGGGGCCGTCACCATGCTCCCTGGGGGAAGGGCTGGCTCTCCAGTACGGTGGCTTGTGCAGCAGAGGTACCGTATCATTTTTCTCAATTAACGAGCTTTACGAGTGAAAACACAACATTAGTGAAAGGACATGCTGACAGAGAAGAATGTCTGAAATCTATTGTTAAATGAAAAATGCAAAGTTGGGTGTTATGGTGCAACCGGCTAAGCTGCCTCTTGCAATACCTGCATCCCATATCGGAGCACTTGCTGGAGTCCCAGTTACGCTGCTCCCCATCCGGCTTCCTGCCAATGTGCCTGGGAAGGCAGCGGAAGATGGCTCAAGTACTCGGGTTCCTGCCACCCACGTGGGAGATCTGCATGGAATTCAGGGCGGCTGGCTTTGCCCTGGCCCAGCCTTTGGAGAGTGAACCAGCAGGTGGAAGATCTCTGTCTCTCTTGCTCTCTGCCGTTCTGCCTTTAAGATAGATAAAAAAATCTTCTTTGAAAATTAAAACAGATAATCAAAAAAAGCCAAGTGCAGAATCGTGTAGAACACAAGCCACTGTGGAGCACAGATGCATGGCCCGTTTCTGGAATGGCAGAAGGAGGACAGGTCCGGGTGCTGTGAGAGCCTCTTTTCATGATGTAGCTCCTGGTGACATTCGCTCCTGTCCAGGAGGAGCATGTAGTGTGGCTGCTTTTTTCCTTTCTGAGCATGTATTGCTTTTTCCGTTGCAAGGTCCCCCCCCCCATGATACATGGTCAAAATGAAACATTTCCAACTTCGGCAGGAAGAGCATGAGCACGCTCCACGCTTCCACCAGTGGGTGTTCAAGGACCCAGGGTCGCTACAAGCATGAGCTTTGCTCCTAAATTCATTTTCCTGTGTGGCACTGTTGACGCATCTGCGGGGCTCTGACTCGGGGGAGAGGGAAACACCAGAGGGGTACTTGCGCATGTGACACACATGTCCGGCACACAGAGCATTCCTTGTGCACACACACACACGTGCCGTGCAACCCAAGGGCAACCCATGCACCCCTGAACCACAAAACCATGTCACCCACCCATCTCCCAACCCCAAAAGCAATTCACTCCCATAAACCACCCCAACCATCAATGCTCTATTGATGTATGCCACACTCACCCCAATAATCAACAGGGTTTTGCAACCCACCTCCGAATCAAAGCACCTCAATATTCACACCAGCAACCAAAGCACTTCCCAAACACACACCCTCAGAGAGTTTACTCCTTCCAGCAAAGCCCTCCTCAAGGCCCCCCAAGAACCCCAAAGCACTGGATTTGTTCGCTGCGAACAGCAAGATGTTCGATGGCGCCTTTCTGTTCGGATTAATGAGCAGAGAGAGTGCGGAGGCGGGGAGTGGGGGCAGGACGGCAGGAGAGAGCAATTACACCCAAATCTTTTCTCTGTTGATTAGGGATTCCTTCTCCAGTCTGCTTTGGCTGAAGCTAAATCTTCTTCTAATGAGATGTGGCTTATCCAGATCAGGGCGCTGAGAAAAAAGTTGCAATTAACTTTAAGAAGAAAAGGAGAGAGTGAGAAAGAGAAGGAAGGTGGAGGGGGAGGCAGAGCCTGCGAGGGGGGTAGGGAGAGGGGCTGGGGAGGGCGCCTGGGGGAGGAAGCTCTCCTGCAGGTGCAGGGGAAACAGGCGGCCACCTGCCCAGAGGCCAGCGGCCCCTCTGAGGCTATGCTGCCTGGTCCTTGCATCCAGAATCTAGGGACTTCCCTGCGATGCCTCTGCCAATGATGGGAAGTGTGGGGCTCCCTGGGTGTGGGAGCTGTGCTGTTCCCCGTGCCTGCCTGTCCTTGCCAGGCCCTGACTCTGGCATCACGGCTGTGCCAGCCTGAGTTTGAGTTGTTCACTGGAGGCCAGGGAGTGTGGCCCCGGAGTGGGTCTAGGGCCCTGACTGCTGCTGCTGGAGTCCCCCACCTACTGCACTCTCCCCATCTGGGAGGGGAGGACCCCAGCGAGCTTCATGTGAGCCACTGAGAAGGGCAGAGAAGCTGGAGGATTGAAGGAGACATCTCGCACTGAGATGAAGAAGATGCCTCAAGCTCCCAGGCACCAATGGAGATTTTCTTCCGTGTGCTCCTCGACAGTCCCGAGCTGGCGCAAGTCACGCGTGCAGAGTGGACAGTGCCTCTCTGTGCCCAGCGGCTGCCTCTGCAGGAAGGAGCAGCGAATCCCCAGGGCCTCTGCTAGTCCTGATGCCTCGGGCTCTGTAAGTGCTATCGGGTCATCCCGCTGCGTCCAACTGCTGGCTCCCACGGTGAGTGTGCTGCATCCGCAGGACGCTTATCCCGTCCTACAAGTTTCCGCCCGGCCAAGATGGCCTCTGCTCTGGCAAGCCCTGGAGGCAGTGCCCGCACTCTAACCCAGCCTCAGGGAGCCTCAGGGCTCACTGGACTCCTGGACTGCAGCGCACAGGGACCCGGGTGTGGATCGGATGGACGCAGGCAAGGTGGGTGGACAGCAGGGCAGGAGCCGGGCAGTCACGCACGCTAAGGGGGTCCAGACATAGCAAAAGCTCGGCTTGTTCTCCTCTCCACAGCGTTTCCTGTCCCTCTCTGGATCTTCCTGTGCAGACTGGAAGGGCTTTCGATGACATCACTGGTGACTCCATGGGGATAAGTGGACGAGCGTCCAGTGAGTCATCAGGTGAGCTTGTTCTGTCCCCAAAGCAGGGCCCTTGCACGTCGGTGGCCACCCATGGACACAGGGCTCCCCCAGTGGGAAGCTCGGGTGATCCCTTACCAAATAAACTACGCAGATGACGCATGGCTGGGGGAGAGGTGAGCTGAGTCCACCTTCCTTGTGTCTAAGCTCCAGAGAGGTCACATAAGCGCCAACCTGCTGCCCCAGGACTCTCGCGAGAACCTGGCTCCTGGGTCCCCGGCCACCCCTCCTCTTCTGCCCCTGCCTTCTACCGCATTTGCTACTGGAGACAATCTGGGCTTTCCCTGTCTCCCTCTGGCTGTCGCCAATCTAATAAGCAAATGTGCTAGAAATACTAGCTGGGGTGCTAAGTTAGAAATTCTTCTTAAACATATAGCAAGGTCAGAGGAAGGGGGGAAAAAAACAGAAAACAAAACACAAAACCCTGGAGCAGAAATTGGACACAGGAGGGCAGATGTAGACTGAACAGGAAGTGCTGGCCCTAGGCTAAATGAAACAGCTGTCGCCATTGTTCTGCGCTGAAAACTGCCTTTGCAAGCTCCACGCGGGCCGGGCTCCGAAAGCAGATGTTAATAATTACAGCACATGAAACGAAGGGCACGGGATTAGGCAAGTGACGAAAAAGAAATGGTACCGGTAGATTTATAACTCGCTCGGGCAAATCTGCTCGGGCTGGGGTGGGGGTAGGGGTGGGCTGGGCAGCCTCCCTGCAGGGGCCCCCACCCAATCCTCTTGCTCCTTGGGCATTTGGGCTTCTGCGATTGTCTGGGAACTGGGTCGGGGTGGATTGTTTCGCCCTTTTGAGAGTGGTGGGCTGTTTATGAACCCCCTCTGCCCCCACCACCACCGACGGCCACAACCGATCGCCCTTGATCGCCAGGAGTAAGACAAAATCCCCAGCACTCACTCAGCCCGGGGACCACATGGGGCTTTGCAGACAGTCAGACGGCCTGCAGGTAAACGGGGACGCCATCCTCCAAGCGCGCTTTTCCCGAGGGGTTCCAGTCGCAAAGCCAGGAGCTCCAGTTCTTTGCCGCTGAAACCGATTCACACTGTGAAGCTGACCAGCCTCTAAGCAAGCGATTCGGAGAAGGCCAGGGCTGAGCCTTGGGACAGTGCAGACAGCGAGCAAGGCCAGTTGCTGGGGGCTGATGCCATAAGCAGAAAAGGCCAGGACTTCACACGCGCTCTGAGCCGTCTGCGATGTTTTTCTGCGTGAGCCACGGTTGTGAAAGGCAAAACAAAACCCCACGCTCACGTCCACGAAGAAACCCTCCCATCCCAACACCCCCTAGGAAGGATGTCTCCAGCAAAGGTTAGGAGGAAGGTAGAGCATGTGTTTGCCATCTTGATGCCTGATATGGAAACCATATGCTTAAATACACTAGCAAACATACTTAATATAACACTCTCTTTTATTAAATGTGGTTTTATAAACGCTCTCCCCAGCCAGGCACCTTCACCGTCCTGGAGGCTGGAACTTGGCAAGATAGTCTTCCTGCTGTTACATCTATTGATACACATTTTTTGAAAATGAGTCTCGGACCCTTGGAAAATAGATTGGCTCTGATTATTATTGCGAGAGCAAAAGGGGCACGGGAGGGCATCTTTTTCCCTCTGATAAATTAAAAGAACTGTAACGGGTGCCTTCTGCAACCTGTAAAAGCGCAGAGACATCTGTGATTCATTTAGCAGCTCCTTACAGAAGATTTATTTGATTAATTCGGTCAGAAGAGAGAGAATATGGATTTTCCCCTTCTTCCTGGCAAAGCTCACACACACACACACACACTCACGCATGCACACAGGCACCCACCCATCCAGACATCTCAGGAATGAGAAATGACTAATCGTATTATTGAAACTGGTAAAGGTGGGGCCTCAGTGGTGAGCTCGCCTCCACCCTGCCCAAGGGAGGGCCGGTTTCAGAACGCATTTCATAGCCGCAGGCCCTGTGCCACCAACGAGGGAGCCTGGGGAGCAATGCCACAAGTGCTGGGCCGCCTTGATCAGGTGGGTTGGAGCCCTGTGTGTGTGCATCTGGTTGTATCACCGTCATGAGGGCCCCTTGGGGGAAGTACTATGCAGGCGCTTCAAAAAGTTCACGGAAAAACAGAATTACAAGATAAGTTGATTTGGGTGCAAAACTTGTTGAAATCCATGAACAGTTTCTTCCATGAACTTTTGGCATGGTTGCAAAACCTTTTGCATGAAAATCAACTTGAAAAAAAAAAAGATTTATTTGTTTATTTGAAAGGCAGAGTTACAGAGAGGCAGAGGCAGAGAGAGAGAAAGAGAGAGAGAGAGAGGTCTTCCATCTGCTGGTTCACTCCCCAAATGGCTGCAATGGCTGGAGCTGGGCCCATCTGAAGCCAGGAGCCAGGAGCTTCTTCCAGGTCTCCCATGTGGGTGCAGGGGCCCAAGGACTTCCGCTGCTCTCCTAGGCCATAGCAGAGAGTCGGATCGGAAGTGGAGCAGCCAGGACTCAAGCCCATATAGGATACGGGCACTGCAGGCGGTGGCTTTACCCACTATGCCACAGCACCAGCCCCGAAAATCAACTTTTAATTCCATTTTTCCAGGAACTTTTGAAGTTCCCTATATTTATATCTCCAGAGTACAGACAGAGACCGCCTCCTTCCAGCAGGCCTCTGCTCAAAATTCCTTTCATTTCCTGGCGATGGTAGTTTGCTTCTGGGTCTTCCACGCCGCAGCCTGGCCCATGGAGGACACATTTTGCATTTGTCTCGTGGTGAGCAGCCTCGGAATGGTGTTGTCCACATGGGCTATTCAACGCAGTGGTGACCCCAGGGACTCTCATTTGGGCCTGTTTCAGGTCTCAAAGGACGTCGGTCTCCCCTGGCCTTCGTTCTCTTTAAGTTATACGGCCCAACTCTGCAAGCAATTACCCCCAGACCACTGTCAATTCCTGCTGGGTGGTAGGACCCTTGAAAGAGGTCTTGGGAGAAGGCAATGAGAACAGTGCAGGCAAAAGGAATCATCAAACCGTACAAGGTCTAAGCCAAAGAGGACTTTGTGTAGCAACATCGCGAGATGCAGATACACATGGACACTTCCAAAAGTTCATGGAAAATGGGTATTATGACAAACCTAGACACGGATCTCAAAAATGTTTGCAGCAAAATAAGCTGTATCTTTATATATATATATATATATATATATATATATATATATATATTTGACAGGTAGAGTTATAGACAGTGTGAGAGAGAGACAGAGAGAAAGGTCCTCCCTCCACTGGTTCACTCCCCAAATGCCACGGCCGGAGCTGCACCGATCCGAAGCCAGGAGCCAGGAGCCTCTTCCTGGTCTCCCATGCGGGTGCAGGGCCTCAAGCACCCAGGCCATCCTCCACTGCCTTCCTGGGCCACAGCAGAGAGCTAGATTGGAAGAGGAGCAACCAGGACTAGAACCCGGCGCCCACATGAGATGCAGGCACCGCAGGTGGAGGATTAACCAAGTGAGCCACGGCGCTGGCCCCAAGCTATATCTTTAAATTCCATTTTCTTGCGGCAAGTCAACGTGCCCCTGCTTTCTCTCTTCCTTGCTCAGGCAGGCATGGCCAGTTGATCCCAGCTCTCACCTGCCAGCCAGCAAACTCCCTAACATGGTCCTCCAGGCAGCTTCTACCAACGGGTCAGATCTAGGATATGAGTTAGAAGCTGTTTTCAGTCCCTTCCAGTTGCAAGTTTCCTTCCTGGAGGGAGAACAGGGATCCAGAGAGGAGGCCAGCTCCAAAGCCCCAGTTCTCTGGCTTTCCCTACCCAGTATCTTCTGCAGCCATAGCAGTGGGGCTGGCGGAAGCCAGGGCACAGTGAGTCGTAGACCCCTGTATTTTACTGGGTCTCTGCTCTCGCCTCTCCCTACCCCAACAGGAGGTGCTCAGCAGGAAGGGCCAAGGACATCCCTGGAAGACAGCAGGAGATTGGAATCTCTTTGCTACTGTAAGATGATTAACCCCCAACTCAGATGGGATGAGGCAACCTGAGCCCATAACTTGTTACAACCCAGGTGGAAGGTTCTAGAAAGAGCTGCAGATTACTCAGTGGAATCCTGGGAGCGGAAGACACTCCCTACTCTCCCTTACAGGACCCCAGGCAATGCCCAGATCAAAGGCAGCCCCGATTCCACAGGCTTAAGGGGGTCAGGGCTCGTCTCCCTGGCCTTGGACTTCTCAGCTGGGTGCAATTTCTCCGTGGAAAGAATAACAGGGGCTTGTGAAAGGGAGACGGGGTCTCCAAGTTCAGGAGCTCCCTCCATAGCCCTCTGCTGCTGGACCCTTCCTAAGACGTCATCACAGATGCTTCTCACTGAGAGGTGGTCCCAGGGGCATCTGGGGGCTCACTGCCTCCGCTGGCTGATGTCCGATTGGCGGGAGGCAGCTTTTCTGCTGAAGACGTGAAACTGACCAGCAGGATTTTGGTTTCAAGAACAACAGAATGGGTGTGAAGCAGCACCAGTTTCGAGCGCTGTCCCCTGCCAGTTAGCGAATCGCTGGCTGTGTCCTCAGGGGCTGCTTAAGGATAGACCGGAGTGGGGTCCGGCTCACATCTGAGCCGCTGCACCGCCTGGGATGCTCTGGCACCATCCGCAGCGCTCTGCACACGGTGACTTTCACCCTCTCTGAAGCTATGTTTGCCCACCCAATCCAGCCTCGGGAAACGATCACAAATATTGAATTAGTGAGGTCCCAAGTAGTGAGACCTTTGCAGGCTCCTGGAAGGGGCTTGTGTCCCAAACACCGTTTGTTGACTGAAGGGGTCCCTCTGTGCTCTCCAGACTGCTGACCGAGGGGGAACTGGACAGTCCAGAGAGGGAGTCAAGGTGGAGGGGGGGTGATGGAAAGAGAAGGCTCCTTGTGTGCCATTTTTTATTTCATTTAGGGGCAAGTGGGGGCTGATGCCAGTTGCCCCTAAGGATCCTAATAAAAGAGGGCTCGTGTGCCACCAGGAGCCACAAACAAACTCAGCAGCCAAGCAGATCGCCGCTTGCTGTATGACCTTGGACCATTTGATAGACAGTCTCTCTGTGCCTCAATTTCTGTCTCTGTAAAACAAGGCTAACAACACCTACTTCACGAGGCTGTTGTGCGGATTAAATGAGATAAAGCACTCAGAGCGGGAACTTCCACCAACTGCCGAGAAAACATTGTCTCGCAAGTGTCCGTCAAGGACAAATGTATAAACAAAAACATGGTGCATCCCTACAGTGGAATGTCACCACCCAAGGAAGTGATGATGCAAACCATCACGTGGATGAACTTCAGAGACATTATACCACACGGAAGAAGCTAGACACACAAGGCTGCAAGTCCTATGGTGCCACTCGTATGAAATGCTTAGAATGGGCAAATCTATGAGTGGATGCATTAGTGCTTGCGTAGGACTGCAGCAGGGCGGGGAGGATAGGGAGGCAGTAGCTGAAGGCCAGGGGTGACTAGAGGTGATGGAGAATGTGGAGGTGGTTGCCCGTACCAATTAATATACTAAAACCAGTGAATTGCACACTCAACCAGGATGACTCCTATGGTTTGTGGACATCTCTGTGGGGAAATTAGTTACATGAAGCAATTCAAAGATGGCGCCCAGAGGAAGTAAGGTGGGCGGAATCCAAAGTTGTTTACCACTAAAACTGATTGGCTACGCAACATCAGGGGAGGTAACAAAACTAGTAACAAGTGTATAGACATAAGGCTAGTCCTATAGCAGTCCCTCCGTAAGGTGACCGTTTAAGTGATTGGTTGGTCCTTAGCCCTGCCCCAATGACTCTGCAGTTTTGTGCTATAAAAGCTTCTGTTACACACGGAATAAACGAGTCCTTGCTAGACTTGGCTCCCCACTGCATCTGATTGTCTCCGGGATCAGGAGGCTGGGGAACGGGCGAGCGGCGCACTCACCTTTCCTCGGACCCAGTCCATCCTTGTACGGGTGGACTCAGACCCTGCACATCTCGATACAGAGGAGCAGGCATGTAACCTCGTGGTAAGATGCTGCTTACGACACCTGTGTCCCACGTCACAGCACCTGGGTTTGACGCCTGGCTCCTGCCTCCAGCTCATGCTGACCCCCGAGGCAGCAGGGATGGCTCAGGTAATTGGTTTCCCGCCACCTCACATGGGACACCCGGGTTGAGTTTGTGCCTCCCAGCTTTGGCCTGACACAACTGGGTGCCCGGGGAGTGGCCCAGCAGACAGGAGGAGCCCTCTCTCTCTCTCTTTTTATTTGACAGATTGGTTCACCCTCCAAATAGCTGTCACGGCTGGCGCGCCACGCTGACCCGAAGCCAGGAGCCAGGCGCTTCCTTCTGGTCTCCCATGCGGTTGCAAGGGCCCAAACACTTGGACCATCCTCCACTGCCTTCCTGGGCCACAGCAGGGAGCTGGACTGGAAGAGGAGCAGCCGGGACTAGAACCCAGCGCCCATATGGGATGCCAGTGCCGCAGGTGGAGGATTAACCAAGTGAGCCACGGCGCTGGCCCCGAGGAGCCCTCTCTATCTGTCTAGTAAGAAGACATTATCTTATCTTTTAAGGAACTAGGGTTACAATGACAGGGGATGACGGAACCTTGGACAAGTGGAGAGCGCTTGTCCCACCAGAGTCATTCAGATCAGAGAACAATCAAACAGGCCTGGGGACCAGACTTGGCCACTGTTTCCCTATGTGCTAGAACAGCAGTGCCTGTCGCAAAGGGCTGCTGGAGAGAAAGCCGAGCAGACTCCTATGCAGCCCTGCGGACAGTGCGTGGCGAACCCTCAGCACGCAGGAGGTGTAGCGGGCACTGACGGTTGTTGGAAGGCTCTAGAGTTCCACGCTGGAGGGGTCCAGGGACCATGTAGTTGGGAAGGAGGAGGAGCCGAGGGTCATGGAAGTATCAGTGGAGGCAGTGTGTTATAAGAAGAGACTCGCCGCTTCTTCACCCTTTTCATAACAGTGATTTATAGCAGTATCATTAGTTAACATTTGAGGTGTCCCTTGAACTTGAGGCTGATGTAGATTACAAAGGACTTAAAGTCTCCCCGATCTCTGCAAGTCACCCTTTGATGCCACCACTGTCGTCAGAATGAAGTGTTTAAGACAAGGACCACGTACAAAAGGCACTGGGCAGAGTCAAGGGGCAGGGCCACTTGAGAAAAGGAATTTGATTTCTCTGGACTTCAGCATTTCCAACCATAAGATGGTGGGTGTGATCTCTCAAGGTCCTTCAAGCAAAATCTTCAGAGTCGGGTCTAGGATAATGCCCCAAGAGAGCCGGACGAGACCCTTCTGAAAGATGCCGCCATAGACGGAACTTTGCCCTTTGCTCCAGGGGTCCTAACCCTAGAAGCCCAAGTGGAAGCTCACAGCATGTGGGCTTCAGAAGAACCTCTCTGTTCCCCCAAGACAGAGACTCAGTGTGGCTCCTTCCTCCCTCTGGGACCACAGATATCCCAAATTCATGTCCACCAGACCCCTTGGATGCGACCAGTAGGAACCAAGGTCTTTGGACATGTAGTCAAGTTTAAGCAAGAGTGTACTGGATGAGAGCAGCCCCCATCTGATGATGAGTCCTTCTAAGAAGAGGGACACTTGGAAACAGACACATAGAGAGACCCAGAGAGGAACAGGGCACGTGAGCGGGCAGGCTGAGATGGCAGTGATGAGTCTGCAAGCCAAGGATTGTCGGCACTGCCAGGAGCTCGGAGACGGGCACGGCGCAGATTCTATTCTCCCTTCGAGCCTTCGGAAGGAAGCAGCCTGGATGCACACTGGTCTTGGACGTCAGCCTTCCAAGCCATCATCCGCTGAGGTCAATCACCTCTCACCTTTCCTCCTGCATCCCACCCCTCGGGGCCGTGGTGAAGCCTTTTAGTAGGCTGAGCATGGTCCTGAGCCTGACTCCCCATGGCCCCAAGGATGTGCCGAGAGAGGAATTGGCCTCCTAGGCTTCCACAGTGGGAAGTGGCGCGAACTCTTCCATGACAACTTTCAATGGTTGGTCCCTGCAAGGTCAGCCAGGGATGGGGTTGGGAGGCTGTGCAGGCTGAACACTGAGGATGCTCCCAGGCAAGCTTCCTACACTTATGGGCCTTTTTCTTCTTTTGTGAGTTACGGGCTCATGCCCGTTGGTGTTTTTCCTATGGGTTAATTGACCAATTTGGACTTAACCTCTCTTTATCCTGCATGCTGCCCCTCTGAGCTGCCTCTGAGAGCAATTGCATCGCATGGGCGTGTCCAGACCACTTCTCCTTTCTGCTCAGGCAACTGAAGGCTCCTCCAGTCTGAGCGGCTGCTGTCTGGGTTGCTGCCGACACACAGACCTTGCTGCAGGTTCCAGAAGGGAGCCTCTTCTCTAAGAGTGTGGCTTCTGACTGTGGGAACACTGCTACAAAAGGCTGATGTTGTTAGAATAGACATGGTATTGCAATCTAGGGAAATGTATCAAATACACAGATCTACCGTGTTTGAGATGTGAGTGGCATCCTTTTGGCTGGGTGGACATAGTGCCCATGTTTGAAGTATGAAGTGCGCTGGCCTGTAACTTCTAGGCAGCCTGCTCATGGTACCCAGCCCCATCTGCAGCCTCTGGCTGGAGCCTGGAGGTAGGGTATGAAGCTCCAGCCCTGGTTCTTCCACCCCCCCCCAACCCGCTTCCTGCTGGTTGACCTTAGACAGGTCAAGATATCTTTCTCAGCCTTTATGGAACCTGCTCTGTCTTCCTCCTGAAGGAGGAGGCATTTCCTGGGGGAAGTCTTGGAAGAGTCAAAATGCCTCCCAGAGGCGTTCGTGATGCCACATAAGCTGGGAAGTCAACATGACCGGGCAGCGCTCTCCAAGTCCCTGTACAGCCTGGTGGCCCTGTGCTCATTCAGCCCGCTGTCGGGAAAGGCACTGTGACCAGGCTGTGGCTGTCCTGATGCACCGAACTGGCCTCACACAATCCCAGGGCAGCCTCTGTACCCAACCAGACTTCCGGGCGCTCCAGGTGTTTTGGGGGCCAGATGTCAACTGGATGACCTCCACAAGCTGTCCTCGTCTCCCTCCCTCCTTGGCCTCAGCACAGAGCCTGCTGTGCGGGTCTCTGCAGTGGCCCACAGCAGTGAGACAGGACAAGACTTGGCAGTCCCCGGGGCACTAATGCCCTGGTGGGGATGAAGCTGTAGCAGTCCTGGGCCTCAGGGCTGCAGGCATGGATTCCCGAGCATCTTTGCAATTTCTAAGACTCGTGGACATGATGTAGTTACTTCCAACGAGATCACTGGGGCTGAGTGACACGTCACATTCCTTTGTGGTGATCTGGAATGATATCAGCCAGACACGGTGACGCTCGTTCTCACGATGGTTGGAAGCCACCTGAATGGCATCATTGCAGCTGGGATGGACTTGTGAAGACAGGGACGCAACGGGTCCACAAGAAGTGCCTTTGCTTGGTACGCAAATGACTTCCAAAATGGAGACATGGAAGTGGACAGAGAGATCACCAGAGGCTGGGAATGGGGGAGAGGGGGATGGGGAGAGGAAGGCTCCCAGGTACAGGGGTGCAGGCGAACAGGACCATTTTTTAAAATATTTTTATTTATTTGAAAGGCAGAGTGACAGACAGAGGACAGACAGAGGACAGACAGAGGGAAAGGGAGGGAGAGAGAGAAACAATCTTCCATCCATTGGTTCACTCCCCGAATGTCCGTGACAGGTGCGGCGGGGCCAGGCCAAAGCCAGGAAGCTGGAGCTCCATCCAGGTCTCCCACATGGATGGCAGGGACCCAAGCACTTGCGCCATCTTCTGCTGCTTTCTCAAGTGCATTAGCAGGGAGCTGGATCAGAAGTGGAGCAGCCAGGATTCAAACCAGCGCTCTGATAGGGGATGCCACTGTCATAGGCAGCTTAACCTACGGCTCCACCCTGCCAGCCCCAGGACGAGGAACGTCTAATGATCACAGCACAGTTGGATAGCTACGGTTGACAGGAATGCAGTGCATGCAGGGTCTTCAAAAAGTTCACGGAAATGCACATTATGAAAAAAAAATTATGCACACATTTCAAGACTTTTGCATTAAAATAAACTTATCTTTTGATTCCACTTTTTCTAGGGACTTTTCGAAGTGGCCTGATATATTTCAAAATAGCTAATAGTGAACAATGAGCAAACAATGACAGGTGCTTGATGTGGCCGACCTGGTCATCACACGCTATAAACATGTAATGAGATACTGCGCTGCACCCATTAATATGCACAATTATTAAGTGTCAGAAACTTAAAAACATAATGTAGGCCTGTAGGGAGGAGTAAAATAATTGCACCCTTGGGAAGGGCTTTCGCCTTTATTGAGTGAATGCCTTTGAACTCGGTCTTGGGCCGGGCCCTGTGCTGGCTCAGAGACATACGAGACGGAGAGATCCTTCTGCCGTGGAGCTGATGGGCTCACCGTGGGAGACAGTGGGCATTGGGAGGCAAAAGCCACCTGCTTCCTGAGTTCCTGGTCCCCAGCTTTGCTGGCCAGTCCCAGCTGTTGTGGCCATTTGGGGAATGAACCAGCAGAGGGAAGATACTGCTTTCTCTCTCTCTCTTTCTGCCTTTCGAAGAAGTAAAATAATTTTTTTAAAGATTTATTTATTTTTTACTTGAGAGAGTTACACAGAGAGAGGAGAGGCAGGGAGAGAGAGCGAGAGCGAGAGAGAGAGAGAGAGAGAGGTCTTCCATCTGCTGGTTCATTCCCCAATTGGCCGCAATGGCTGGAACTGTGCTGATCCAAAGTCAGCAGCCATAGCCAGCGCTGCTCATTAGGCTAATCCTCCGCCTTGCGGCACCAGCACACCGGGTTCTAGTCCCGATTGGGGAGCCGGAATCTGTCCCAGTTGCCCCTCTTCCAGGCCAGCTCTCTGCTGTGTCCCAGGAGTGCAGTGGAGGATGGCCCAAGTGCTTGGGCCCTGCACCCCATGGGGAGACCAGGAGAAGCACCTGGCTCCTGGTGCGCGGTGTGCCTGCTGCAGCGCGCCAGCCGTGGCGGCCATTGGAGGGTGAACCAATGGCAAAAGGAAGACTTTTCTCTCTGTTTCTCTCTCTCTCACTATCCACTCTGCCTGTCAAAAAAACAAAAAACAAACAAACAAAAAAAACAAAGTCAGGAGCCAAGAGCTTCCTCTGGGTCTCACACATGGGTGCAGGGGCTCAAGGACTGGGCCATCCTCTACTGCTTTCCCAGGCTATAGCAGAGAGCTGAATCAGAAGTGGAGCAGCCATGACTAGAACCAGTGCCCATATGGGATACAGGTGCTCCAGGCCAGGGCATTAACCCGCTGCGCCACAGCATCAGCCCCCAAATAAATGATTTTTAAAAAGATCTTCTTGGGCATTTAATAAGCAACTTAATAAACAGTAGTTATTTGGGGCTGGCATTGTGACAGAGGGCTAAGCTGCCACTTGCAATATTGTAACCCGTATTCCATATTGGAGTGCTGTTTTGAGTCCTGGCTGCGCCGTTTCCAACGCAGCTCTCTGCTAGTGTTCTTGGGAAGGCAGACGGTGGTCCAGGTGTTTGAACCACTGCCCCCCGTGGGAGACTCCGATGGAGTTTCTGGCTGCTGACTTCAGCATGGCTATTGTGGGCGTTTGGGCAGTGAACGAATGGATGGAAGATATGTCTCTCTATCTCTGTTCTACTCTACCTTTCAAATTAATACATAAACCTTTATTTCTTAAAAAATAAAAATAGATAAATTTTAAAAAATAAGTACATAAATAAATTACAGCTATTAGGCTGGACATTTGGCACAGCAGTTAAGATTGCCCCCTTGGGATGCCCGGATCCCCATATCAGCTCAAATGCCAGCTCTGCTCCCAACTCCAGCTTCCTGCTAAGGTGCCCCCAGCAGGTAGCAGGTGATAGCCCAGCAGTTGGGTCCCTGCCACGCATGTAGGAAACGGAGATTGGGCCTGGCACGGCCTTGTCTATTGCCAGCTGATGAAAGATCTCTTTCTGCCATTTCCTCTCTCTCTCTCTCTCCCCCTCCATCTCTCTCCCTCTCTTTCATAAATAAATAAATAAGAATGGTAGTTATTAATCAGAAACTACTATAGGAGACTGGTTTGGACTGTTACGTAGTCATTATAGCCATGGTTGTTGAAGACTGTGTAACGAGACAGAAAAGTGCTCACAATTATTCATTTGATGAACAAACGTTAGCCGAGCATCTACTATGTTACGGGCTGTATCCTGGGCTCTGGAGACAGAGCAAGTGAATGGCTGACCCAGCCACCAGGGGTCTGCATCCACACAGCATGGGTGTAGACTGTGTCCCAAGCTGCTGCAGAGAGGCAGTGGGGTTGGGGGGACCCCTGGAGGAGAAGCCAGGCCAGATGGGCATGAGACTGAATCCTCATTTTTTCATAGACACTGCTCAACCCCCACTTCGCAGCCCCTGGCTTGGCTGTGGCTGGTGTGACTTCTACCTTGCACCTGGGGTTGGGGTGTCCTAGATCTTCAAAGAGGGCCTAGCCCGTCAGCAGGGCCACAGGAATGACATGGGAGGGACCAGCCGGGCGCTGCTCACTTCTGTACCTCGCTGCTCTGCCACCTCTGCTGGCTTTGATGTCACTCCCGAAGGTCTCCTGCTGCGACGCCCGGGGCGGGTCTCCAGCTCCCAGGGTGGTGCTCTCTGTCACACCCAGAGCTGAGCTGGGCTGGGGCAGCAAGATTCCTCTGGGACCCAGGGGCGTTAACAGAGGGAAAAGGTAACTTTGGGGCAGACTGTGGGTGGGGCAGGGCTTGTGGGCCTGGCACAGCGGGGAGCCTCCCATTGGTGGCCATCCGAGTGGCATGTGAGACCTCAGGGGGCTGCTGTCCACACCCGAGATAATCAGAAACGTCACTCCATCGGGCTGTCAGGCCTAGAGGAGATAACCGATGAGAAAGGGCCTGGCTCACGGAGCGGCTCTGAACTGTAGCTGTCTTGGAGGCTGAGGTCGCCGCTGTCGTGGGGAGACTCGGAGCCAGCCCCCTACTACACGCCGAGCCGCGGTGCTTGCTGGAGCCTCCGTGCCGCCTTCTACACGACCGGAGCCCTCCCCCATCCTGTCCTGCATCCGCATCCTCTTCTTCCTCTGGCCCCCGGCCCAGCTGGGTGCTACTGATGGCGGGGCTGACCACCATGGCTGCTGCTCCCAGCTTCCCCACTCACAGGCCGCGTGGATCCTAGTGACTGCAAAGGAAATGGTCGTCTCCTAAGTCCTCATGGGAGACCCCCGCCACTGACCTCCGGCTGAGCTGCTCAGCCTTCTATGGACCTGGGAAGTCCATACCTGAACTTGACTCTGGATTGCACTGCATCTGGCTTGTGAGGCCTAGGGAAACGCATGAACTCCGCACACTCTGATGTTCTTACTTAGAAAACGGCAGTAATGATCCTGGCCTTGCTGACGTCCCAAGGGTGTTTGAGGAGCAGAGGAGCAGGGATGTGCACGAAGTTTGCAACCTGGATAGCATCTCACTGTCTCACTGGTTTGGGGCCACACAGTGGTTTCCTTTCTCTGGGCTTCTGTCCGTGCCTTTCCCTCTACCAGCAGTGCTGTGCCGCCCTCGGACACCACCATCCCAACGGGCCAATCCCCCAGAGCGCAACCATGTTGCCCACGAAGCTGCTTCCCGTGGTCACTCCCTCTCGTAGTTCCTGTGTCGTGTTGCCCACACCTCTCTTGCCCGTGTTTCCTGTAGCTGTCAGATCTGCCTCCTTCCACTGGGAGCAGGACAGGACCTCGGCCCTCCCACCCAGCAGGTGCTGGGTGAGTGCTTGTTTAAGGGGTGGGGGAGTGTGTGGACGAATGAACACATTTGGGGCAGGTGCAGGGCACTGGAGTCAGCAGAATGAGCTGAGCCCTCTGTGGCAGGTTTTATGGCCCTGGGTGACCGTGTTGAGTGGAACGGCCGTTTCCCATGTGTGGCCTGGATTTTCACAAACAGGTTGGACCCCCAGTGCCTGTATAGGAAGGGCTTAGCGGCAGAAATCTGACAGCTGGGGAGGGGCTGTCTGGGAGCCGTGTTCTGTGGACCAAGCCCATATTTAAGAGGATACAGAGGGGCCGGTGCTATGGCACAGTGGGTTAAAGCTTGAGCATCCCATCTGGATACTGGTTCGACTCCCTGCTGCTCCACTTCCGATCCAGCTCCCTGCTAGCCTGGGAAAGCAGTGGAAGATGATGGCCCAAGTCCTTGGGCCCCTGCACCCACATGAGAGACCCCGAAGAAGCTCCTGGCTCCTGGCTCGCATCAGCACAGTTCTGGTTGCTGTATCATTTGGGGAGTGAACTCGTGAATGAAAGATCGATCTCTCTTCTCACACTGCCTTTCAAATAAATAAAACACATCTTAAAACAAAGAAGGATCTGGAGAGAGGTGCGCACGCCTTCCTGAGGGATGCAGTGGTGGGGGAGTAGGGACGAATCCGTGCAGATCCTCGCTCCTACGCTGGAAGTGCCTTCCCAGGTGGCGTGAGGAAATGACTCCAGGTGACCTGAATGGGGTGCCATCCTCAGGAGCACGGGATCTAGTACCAGGCCCTGGAATTCAAGGGCCCTGGGGACATCTGGGAGCCCTCTGCTCCCTCCAGAAGAGCCAAGACCTCGAGTCCTCTGCAGGGCTCCGAGTGTCTGTGACTTGGGCAGCGCTCCCCCACCAGCCGCCCCACCCTGACGTGGGTTCCAGGGCCACACGTTGCTCGGGCAAAGCTGAACCCTAAGCATTTGAGTGCTGATGCCTATCTCCGTGTGGATTTTCGCTTTATCGTGCGGCCGCTGGAAAGTTTTCTGATATCTCTTTGAAACAGATGTCAGCCAAAGCTCCCAGCACAGATCAAGGGCAGGTTGAGGCCTTTGAGATGACTCTGAATGTCCCTTTAACATCATTCGACCTAATACCCAAATATATCTCGAGTCATTACCCTGTTTTCATAAGAAGCTCCGAACCATATGTTGGGGAACTAATTAAGCATAGAGACCAAGGCGGGGATCAGGTGGCGCTCTGTTCAAATATCTTAACCTTTTATGATTATCTTCATTTAGAGAAAATTCGAAACACATTCAGAAGTCTTCGAAAATGAACTAACTAGGAATTTACGGGCCGGCTTCTTTTCTTGATGTCGGGCCCAGCCCCGAGATCTGGGGAAATGCCGGCTTTTGCTGCACCCAGGAGGCTCAGAGCGGGCCGCACCTGACTTCACCTTGCCCCAGCAGCTTCGCCCAGCCCAAGCCCACCGTTCCCCTCCCCGCAGCCCAGACGCCGCCTGCCTGCCAGAGGGGGCTGCATACTTGGAAGTTTCTTCTGCTTTTTTAATCCGATAGGAAATGCGTCGGTGGTAACTATTCCTGCAGCCCACGCTGTTCTAGGGGGAGCCGGGCCGGGGGCTGGGATGGGCATGGCACAGGCCTGGCTCCCTGTTGGCCTCAGGTGGCCGGGAGAAAAGACAGGAGCCCCGCCGCCACCTCCTTTGGATTCCAGGTTGACTCTGGCTGTGGGGAGCAGGGGAGGGGATCTGGCTTCTCACCTGTCCCAGGTGAAAGCCAAGTGCGTGTGCTTCCCAAACCCAACCGTCTTGTGCCAGGGTCCTGTGGTCTTTCAGCTGCTCATCTTTAGTTGACAGTGCCATGTGCAGGGCCCATTCAAGGCAGGGTCCTTAAGGCGCGTTGAACTGCCTCTCACTCCAGTGCCCAGTTAGTGGACGAAGTCCAGGCCGGGTCTTACCAGCGCCCTTTCATAATGTTCTCTGAACCATTTAACCTCCAGAATAGGGTTTCCAGATAAACTGCAGACTGCTTAGGCAGATTGAAACTTCAGATAGGGGCGCAGCGGGTAAAGCTCTGCTAAGCACCTGGGAAGGCAGTAGAAGACGACCCAAGTGCTTGGGCCGCTGCACCCACATGAGAGACCCGGAAGGAGGTCCTGGCTCCCGGCTTCGGATTGGCCCAGCTCCAGCCATTGAGGCCATCTGGGGAGTGAACCAGCGGATGGAAGATCTCTCTCTCTCTCTCTCTCTAACTTTACCTTTCAAACAAATAAATAAATCTTTAAAAAATACATCTCAGGTAAACAACAAGTACTGTAAGCAAGTCCCAAATCTTGTATGAGGCACACTTGCACACACACTCGTTTGTCATTTACCTGAAGTTCAAAGTTAAACAAGTCAGTGCAACACCTTATTTTTCTTTGTTAAATCTTGCATCTTGACTTTAGAAAAAAGAGCTAGGCCGGTGCCGTGGCTCAACAGGCTAATCCTCCGCCTTGCGGCGCCGGCACACCGGGTTCTAGTCCCGGTCGGGGCGCCGGATTCTGTCCCGGTTGCCCCTCTTCCAGGCCAGCCCTCTGCTGTGGCCAGGGAGTGCAGTGGAGGATGGCCCAAGTGCTTGGGCCCTGCACCCCATGGGAGACCAGGGAAAAGCACCTAGCACCTGGCTCCTGCCATCGGATCAGCGCGGTGCGCTGGACGCAGCGTGCCATCCGCGGCAGCCATTGGAGGGTGAACCAAAGGCAAAAGGAAGACCTTTCTCTCTGTCTCTCTCTCACTGTCCACTCTGCCTGTCACACACACACAAAAAAAAAAAAAAGAAAGAAAGAAAGAAAGAGCTAAATCAGTGGGGGTGGTGTTTCAATCTCAGGTGTTAAATCCTAGCTCAGGAAGAAGGCAAAACCAGAAAGCAGCCTCATTCTAGACTCTTCAATCCAAGTGATGTCACTGAGACCTCACCGGGACTCCACACGTAGATTCTATCATCACGCCCTTTCTGCCTAAGCACAGAGAAGTTAAGTGACTGGTGCGAAGTTGCCCAGCGCTGCTGGACTTGGAAGGCTGAACTTTTTCCATGGTACCCAGGGCCAAGCTGACACTTATCTTCCTGGAGTTATTTTCCTAACTCGCCGGGCTTCGCTCAGTCTTCCCCTTTTTCCACAAATGTTCGAGGAGAGATTCACTGCCTGGAGATCAGTGTCAGCGCCGTAATGAAAACCACCACCCAAGCCCACGCAGCCCGAGATCTGTGGAACTCTAATGAGAATGGTTCCGATTATGCAAAGAGCAACCTCATGGTTATTCTAACGTTACAAGTAAATATAAAACATTTAGAAATACTTGGCTTGGGCTTTTTTTCAAGTACAGATGTCTGACTCCCTGCCAGCGGGTTATTAAAAATGCTACGGTGGTTTGGGTACAAAGATTGCTGTAAAAATAAAAGCTGATGCTTTGCGAGCAATAGGTTTGACTCGGCGGGGAAGTCGGCAACGGTGAGGCCAGAGCGGATGACGGCTCGTGGTGGCTCCGCGGTGGGGACCCCCACATTCGCCACTCAGGCTCCCCGCGGGAGCGTCCCATGGGCCCCCAAGTCCCAGACTGCCTCCTGCCAGCCTCGAGCCCCAGCTGCTCTCAGCCCTGCGCGCTGGCTTCTTTCGCCTCAGCTGGCGTTTGCACCTGCTGTGTCCTGTGGTCTTCCTGCTCTCTGTTTAGTGCTCCTCTCTTTCTTGCTCTGCAGGGCTTCTCTGACGGGCGTCTCGGATGGGGACGCCTCCCCCCACCCCCAGTCGCTCGCTAGCTCAGTGCTGTGCCTGTTCCCTTTCTTTCCCCTACAACTCTCCAAACTTAGCTTGTTCATCTTGCGTCTTTCCCATGAGTGAGGAAACCCATGGAGGGAGGGACCCTGTGTGTTTCCTTCACACCCAGAGCCACGTTTGAAGCATAGTAGTTGCTCAATTAATGTTCGCTGAGCAAACCAGCGAAGGTTTGCCTTGCCCGCTCCCCTCTGGGGCTGTGGTCTGGAAGGGAAGTGGCAGCGTCTTTAACCGGTGTGTGGGAAACAATGGCACTTAGGAGAGTCCTCGCATTCTGTGAATGCTGGTCTTGGGTCCAGCGGCATTTCCAGGACGGCGACCCAAACAGCAGCCACAGCGAAGCCATCATCGCTCCAGCATATCCTAGGCGAAGAGACATGCGCAACGGAAGCGCCTGGGTGTCCGAGGCATCGGCACAAATAGTGTCACCTTAATAAGCCTCTTGCTCCAAGAAAATGTGCGATGTGCCCAGAGCCATGTTGTGTGTGTGTGGGGGGGGAGGACAACCCCCGTGGCTCTCACACATGCCTCTTGTCTGCCTCCTGGTTTCTTCCCACGACTTTGTTTATGCAGCCTGCCTTTCACTGGTACTGAGTTATCCGCCAGGTGCCCCAGCCCTTGCAAGCCTTCCTATGCCTGCCCCTTCATCCTGCTGTGTAGACGCCCCTCCCGTTTGTGTGCACCCGAAGCTCACTCACACCTGGGACTGGTCTCAGACATTGTCTTTGTCTTCTCTCTCATCCGTCCCCACTTGCAGCAGCACCGCCCCCCCCCCCCCCCCGAAGCATTTCTCCACGTCCTTCTCCACGTCACCTTCAGCTTGCTAGCAAGTGACTTCTCATCTCTTGTCCTCCCCAGCACCATGCACAGGTGCAGGAATGAGCTGAGGTTGCTTCCTGGGACCCTTGGCCTGAGCACGCGCCCTGGGCAATGGCGGTGCACTGGCAGGAAGCCGCAGCGGATCAGTCCCTAACTTGACCTTCCTCCTGCCCACCACGGGAACTCGTGGAGCAAGCAGTCTAATCAGTGTCCCCACCACCCCGTGTCCAGGTGAAAGATGCAAGGGACCAGACATTCAGAAAACAGCCTGAACTTTCCCATTTCCATTCGATGTTTTCCTGATAGGTGGCCAAAAGCCCGAAACCATGGAATTGCTGGGTGCTCGACAAACCTCTCCCATTCCCAACCTTTCCAAATGTTTTATTCCAAAACTCCATCCAAATGACCAAAAAAAAAAAAAAAAAATGCCTCAAGAAACTCAAGTGCTAACACTGAACACATGAATCTAAGAACCGGCGATCCAAGTGGAAACAAACACTATTTTTGCCAGGTAAATGTTGTCAAATAGATGAACACACAAATATATTTATCTCAAGTGGGTTATCAACAGAGCATGCTTCTCACACCGGGTCCAAAGCCACTTGCAAGAGACGGTAACCAGTGTTGGAGAATCTCACAAGGACACAGCCAAGCTCACGTTTTTTTTTGAAAGATCTAAGCGATTTGGAAGAGTTCTGGGAGCAACGTGGGTTTCACAGGAAGCCCAGGGCAAGCTCTGGATGTGCACAGGCCAGCATGCGCTCGTGTGCAGCGCCACCAAATCTGCAGGCTACATTGAAACACACTCCCTCCATACAGAATCCGGATGGATGTCTTGGTTTGGGGGCACACACATCTCTCAAGTCTCCACACAGGAAGACACTTCACAGAAAATGAAATAAAAAGATTGGTCTATTGGGGTGTAAATATTTTTGAAATCCAGGCATAGCTTTTTTTTTCATAATATAGTTTTTCTCATGAACTTGCTGAAGATTCCTCACAGGCACGGATTTCAAAATGCTTTGCACCCCAAAGAAACTTATCTTTTCCTTTCGTTTTTCCACCATCTTTTTAAGGTCCCCTCGTACGTGACAGCCGGAGAGGTGAGAAGGAAACCCCAGGGCTCTCTCTCGGGCTAACAAGTGTGGCCTTGGCAGAGCTGGGACCATTGTCATGTTTTGTTGGAAAAAACGTTTCTCCGAACTCGATGTGGACAGCAACAGCAGGAAGCACTCCATCACTGAGTGACACTAATGTATTCTATTAGATTTGCTTATCATGTTAAAGAGCGTATTAAAAGGAAATGTTTGTAGAAGGATGCCACAACGTGGTATGATGGATTGAGAATTCCTAATTTGGAAAAAATGTGCTCAGACAACGTGATTGATGTGAGTGACCTACTTTATTTTATAAGAAAGTATGAGTTGCCTCAGGCCCATTGGTACACATATTTGGAAAAAGTTGTTTTTTTCCACATTAAGTTTTTATTAACATTTTCAAAAGAGCAAAAACACCATAGAAGGATATGTTACGACTTGTCAATGTAGACGTGTGCGCAGTCATTTGCCGCTTCCAGACACACTCCCCTTGCTGGAAGGGTTTCTGGAGTAGGTGAGTTTCTTGTCAAGCCAACACCTGAGGGGGAGAAATATGACACCTCTTCCCCCGATAAAAAATGACAGGGAAGGGACATTTTTATCTAAAGCGGGGTATGTGTGTATGTGCGGGGGGGATCTCCTGTTACTTGCAGGGAGTGCTCACTGCAGATGGGGAACATTTCATGGAGGCTGCTGGCCACCTTCCTGCTGCGGGCAGTGGGGGACTGAGGCTGAGTTAACCATTTGAGCTCAGCCTTGGAGGATGGATGCCCAGGACGCCCGTGCCCAAGTGCAGCGTCTCGGTCTGGGAGGCAGGAACCCCTGGGCTAACCCTGGGCAGCCTGGGGAGGTTGGTGTCTGGCAAAACCCTCTGTGACTGCTAAAAGGATGTGGCCAGGGAGGTTGAGAACTCCTAGAGCACAACAGAAAGAAAAACTTCTGCGTGAGAAAGTAAAAGTGGGAGAAGAAAGGGGCACAAGCCTTCTGGAGGACCGCTTGTCAGTTTGTCACAAAAGCCGTAGATCGCCACACACCTTTGGACCTAGAAATTCTACTCCTAGAAATAGCTCCTAAAGAAGTCATTGTAAGGGGCTGGCACTGTGGCATAGTAGGTCAAGCCTCTGCCTGCGATGCCAGCATCCCATGTGGGCAGTGATTTTTTGAGTCTCGGCTGCTCTACTTCTGATCCAGCTCCCTGCTAATGTGCCTGGGAAATCAGTGGAAGATGGTGCAAGTCCTTAGGCCCCTGCACCCACGTGGGAGACCTGGAAGAAGCTCCTGGCTTGGATCAGCCCTGGCCTGGCTGTTGTGGCCATCTGGGCAGTGAACCAGCAGGTGGAAGATCTCTCCCTCTTTCTGTCTCTCCTTCTCTGTCTGTAACTCTGCTTATCAAACAAATAAATAAATCTTTAAAAAGAGAGAGAAAAAAAAATCATTGCGAATATACACAAAGATGTAGCTAATAAAAAGTTTGCTACAGAAGAATTTGCAATGATAAGGGATGGACTCAAGCTACATTTCTGAAGCTAGAGGAAATGCTTAAATACATGCACATATTTAGTGCAGCTTTTGAAATGATAGTTCAGAGGAATGATGTTGAAAAAGGGTGGGAATATTGAATTAAATAGGAAAAGTTGTTATAAAACACTATGCACATCGTGATGCCATTTGAAAGACTATATACGTTGTCTACTTAATTCTTAGACATTAACATGCATCTACTTCAGTAGCTATGTGTATAATGCTGTATATATATTATGTCAGCATTTTAGCTATGCATAGTGTGAGGACATTCATCAAAGTGTTAAGAGTGACTATTTCTGAAGAGAGGTTCTACACGTTTTGATTTTTCCTTTTGCATTTTCATTTCCTACACCAGACATACTTCAATGTGGTAATAAGTAAAGCAGTTATTAAATGGAAAATCCAAGAGACTCAACTGATTACTTAATAGAAACAATGAGAGAGTTCACAAGGATTTCCAGCCACAACCAAACAGCTTTTTCATATAGTAGTAAGAGCAATTGAAAATATAAAATGAAAAATTATTCTATTCACAATAGCAAAAACAAAGCATAAATCATCCACAAAACTAAAAATGCAATGACGAGTTCATGCAGAAAATATCTAAGACGTGTTTAGAATCAAGTAATGAATTATAGCAAAGAAAATCTAAATAAATGACTGTGCTTCTGACTGGGATGACTAAATAGTACAACAATTTTCAATTCTCTCCCAAGTTAGTTTATAATATTTACATAATAGCAATAAAATTTGTGATTAGAATAATTGGCAAGTTGATTTAAGCATGATCTAGGAGAACAGATTCATGAGAATGGACTTTTTTTTCAAATAGAAGAAAAATGAAAAGTTTGCTCTATTGGATTTTAAAAGATTGCGTAAAGTCAGAGTAATGAACCATAGTTGTTGTAGGAATCTGAAATACATTAATGAATAAAACAGAACGTAAAATAGAAGAAATATAATCAAATTGGCTAATGGAATAAAATACGGGAATTCAGTATGTGATAAAGATTCTAATTTCTTTAAGTGGAGAAAGGCTGTCTTATTCCATAAATAAGTGTAAAAATAATTGGTCATCCATTTGGAGAAAAAAAGAGGGAGAGGTGGTTACTTCATGCCACACTCACAGAAAAAAATTCAGATGTATTAAAGATATATATATATTCATAAAAATTATAAAAGTGAAAGAAGAGTCTAAAGAATAATTCCATCATGTTGACAATGAAACAGGAAAAAAACCTCAGAATCTGTAAAGGGGAAAAAGCCACAATCTTGCCTGCATAAATAATTAAATCTTTGGTGTGGGAAATGCACACTGAGAAAATATGATTTATGTCCAGAGCCATAGGTTAAGAACTCGCCTATGTAAAGCATTGTTTTAAAATTAGAAAAAAAAATCAGCCGTAGAAAGGTACAAGCCAGCTGCTTCCCGCAGAAGTACAGCCAAGCAGGACAGGCACAAACAGATGCCCAGCCGCATTAGCAATTAGGCAAGTTAGAATTGGAGCCGTAAAATACGCTGTTCACTCACCACTGTCGATGTCTTAAGAAGGAAGGATTAATAGACAATGTGCTGTGGGGGCGGAGAAATACTTTTATCTCAGGGTGTCTGCCTCCGGTAAAGACCCACGGCAAGCGTGGTAGAGGCTGGGATCCCGCACCGCTGGGGCGAAGGAGGCAGACCTGCGCACCTGCAGACGGCAGGTCCCAGTCTGATCAGCAGAGCAGACAGCAAGCCGGAGAGCAAGACATCTTCGCGATCCCCACGTGTGTCTAAGGGGCACGTGCTGCTCTCAAAGTTTTTAGAAGAGCATTTCTAGCCAGCTGCCCAGCACAGGATGGGCGCTACCTTCATTTTTGACTTTTTCTTCTTTTGCCATGTTCACATTTTTTATAATCATTGATCGCTTTTATGATATGAAAAAACAACGCACACCTGACAGAGCTGCCCAGAGAACTGAGGTGACTTGGCCAAGGCTGAGGCTGCGAGGGGCCGGGAGGTGCTGGGGCTCCTACTTTCCAGGCCCCGAGTGTCCCCAGGGTCCCTCTTCCTGTGAGGCACTCACAAGACCCTGGTATAGCCTCTCCTTGCAAAGGAGCCCACAAATGCCCTGAAACTGTCACTTGCGGCCGCCTGCTGGGCAGATCACCCCCCACCCCAGCACTCTTGGCTGGGAGGAGCCACCTAGGAAGCATTGGTTTAATGAGTTTCAGGGCGGGCCTGCTGGGGCTGCCCTGCCCATGCTGGGGCCAGCTTGCTCACTCCCCTGGGACAGGCGCTCTTTAGGGATCTGTGGGCTCTGGACGGACCCCTCTGGGCCACAGAGGATGAATGGCCAGGGGTGTCTGCACTTGCTACTCTGGGGAACCTCAGCCAGCTGATGGAGCAGGGGTCTGGGTGGTGGTGCAGGCACTTGGGCAGGGGTGAAGGGGAGAAAGCAGAAAGACCCACTGCTTCGAAGCGTACACCGACCACATCATTCGTATTGGAAGTGCTCTGCAATTCGCTTTTCTGCCGAGAACTTGCTTGACCTTCAGAATCATCCTCGCAGGGAAGAACAAGCAGAATTCATGGTTCCCATTTTACAGATGGAGAAATCGAGGCTGCGCAGGAGGTTGCCTCAGTTACCTGGTCACACAGCTAGTGAGTGTGGAGGGGGAATGAGCGGTTGGGTCAGCTTGGTGCTGATTCTCCCGCCACCCTGTTCCTTTTCTTCTGAGTAGACACCATGCACCCATGATGGGTGCTCCACTTGTTCGACCTTGACCTTGACCAGGGGTCCTGTGGAGTTTCCGGGCACAGGCTAAGATCACATCTGACCCCAGCCCCTGCCCCTGTGTCCAGCATGCTTGCCCTGCCCCGGCAGCTGTCTGCTCCTTGGGTACTAAGACAGGTTGCAGCCCCAGAGGAGGACACACACCTGAGGCTTCTCTAGTTGAGGGTATTGGCCTGTCCAGCAAAGCGTCCAGGCACTAGCACCCAAGTCTGGAAACCCTATGCTTATTGGGTCACTCGCACGTGCGCCCACACAGTCTAGCCAGGTGCATGGCATACAGCAGGTGCTCAATGAAAGTTGGCGGAATCAGTGGGCTGACCAAAAGCACCCTGAGTTCCATCTGCAGTCCTCCTACAGGTCACCCTGGCTTTAGGTCATGCCAGTCCCTACCCTGAGAACTTCATTTTCCCTCTTGTCTCCTGGGTCGGCTGTTACTCTCCAAGGACGTGAGGCCACCCGGCCTGGCCAGGGGCTCCACCTGTTGTGTTTGCAGAACCGGAGGTCAGCCTTGCCCAGGAGATGCAGAGGCGGCAACAGAAGAGGAGTGGGGGGGGGCACTCCTGCTCTCCAGCAGCTTCGCCAGCCCCCCAGGCCCAGTCATTTGACTCCACGGTGAAGAGCCCTTCCAGGCCGGGGGTCTTGCTTCTTGCTTCCCATCCCGCCCACACAGCACAGGCCCATCAGTGAAGGGCCAGTGCTCTCCAGCCACAGCCGGCCCAAGAGCAATCAGAAGTTGAAGATGGAAACGACACCATTCAAGACCCAGGAACAGCCGAGATTTGCCCAAGGTCACAGAGACGGTGTGAGAGGTCTGGGCAGGCGACATGAGCTGGTTGTCAGAGACGGGCTACAGCTATGGCCAGCTTGCTTGCCTTGGTTCAGGGACCAGGGGACCCTGTTGGGAGCCACCCCTCGCACATAGGCCCCACCCACGTAGGCCCCACCCACATGGGGCTCCACCCACATAGGCCCCACCCAGCCTGAGCTCACTTTCTGCTAGGAGAGGCCTGATGCTCTCATGGTGAAGTCATATCTATTGCAGAGATCCTCAAGGCTACTTAACTGTGAAATAATTGTATGTGCCTCAGATCTGGGCGATCAAGGGTTTCTGTCCAACATCCCATGATGCTCTTAAAAAAGCTCTCAGTACAAAGTGCAGATGGGCTGGGAGAAGCAGGAGGTCCAGGCTGGGCCACTGGGCTGCAATTCCACTTGCAGGTGCTGGCTCCAGGCCCTGCGTGTGCGTGCAGCTCCCTGCAGACACATTGAATCAACAGTAAAGGAGATGAGCGGAGCAGCAATGGCCGTCCCACAACCTTACTGCTCTAACTAAACTGCACACCCGGACCTCCTTGTTTGATGATACAAGCGCAGCTGAACGCTTTTCCATTGTCAGCAAGAACAACACAGCAGTCTACACTGCAGTCCCTCAAACCGCCTGGTCCACGCCTTCTCAACCTGGAGGCAACACGGCTGTCAGCTTAGTATGTGCTTTCCCAGAACTTTTCTCTGGGTGACTATGTATTTTTGTCAACACGCATGCACACACACACATACACACGCATACACACCGGAGGGTTCATTTAAACATTCATGGGATCATATTATGTATGGTGCTGGACTTGTTTTTTTCCCTTAATCGGTCTCAGAAATCTTTCTGTGCTACTACACATTTGAGACAGCTACTTCCATCCTTGTAAATAGTTACTCCATTCCCAGTAGCGTGGAAACACTGTAATATTGTCATTACCAGGTCCCATCAAGGGACACTTGGTGATCTCTAATTTTCCAGGGTTCAAACAATTGAGCACGCTGCCTCCTGCACGTGGCTGGTCAATGTGTTCCTTCCCATCAGCTCACTGCCCACCACAATGTCAGCTCCATGGAGGCAGGGATTTCGTTTGCCTTCCCCTCCCCCCGCTAGAGAACCCAGAACACGCCCGGAATCTTTGTTGAGTGACTCGTTTGATGAGTGAGGGTAGGACGTAGCTGCCAGTCATCTTGACAATTAACGCTTGTCGACGCTGGCATACCACAAAGGCATTTTGACTCCCTGGTCGAATGTTATCCTCAGAACAACTGTGAGATCAGTAGCTCTCGCTGGCAATTACCCGAGACTTCTGGATGAATGTGGCCCGAAGATAGGGACAGGAGGCAGACACAGATGTAAATATTTTCTCTGTCATTTCTTGTGTGCATCTTTGGAAACTTTACTTCACCTCTGTGAGCCCCGATTTCTTTTCTTTTCTTTTTTTAGATTTATTTATTTATTTGAAAGGCAGAGTTACATAGAGGCAGAGGTGGTGTGGGGGGTGCTGTCTTCTCTCTGCTGGCTCACTCCCCAAATGGCTGCAATGGACAGAGCTGGGTTGATCAGAAGCTAGGAGCCAGGAACTCCTTCCTGGTCTCCCACACTGGTGCAGGGGCCCAAGGACCTGAGCTTTCTACTGCTTTCCCAGGCCATAGCACAGAGGTGTGGAAAGTGGAAAAGTCGGGACTTGAACCAGTGCCCACATGGAATGCCAGCTTTGCAGGCTGTGGCTTTACCTATTATGCCACAGCACCAGCGGCTGTGAGCGCTGATTTTAAAACTCACATAAAACAGGGGTGTGGTTCTTTCTCTTGAAGTCTTAGATGACAATTAAATATGATGGTAAACATATGGTACCTGACATACAGTGAGCGCTCAATAAATGCTTATTCCCTCTTTGGCCCTTGCTCAGTATTTTCTTCCAGTGTCTGTCACCCGCACCCCTGCTTGCCCTGTGTCAAGTCCACCAGTGACTGAAATGTGTCGCTGCTTCTCCGACAGAAGCTTCTGGCATGACAGTCCTCTTCCATCATAGAGGTTTCTTGGGAAGAAACCGAAACTATTGTTTGCCTTGTGTCGTTCCAATTCAACACCGCCAGCCTCCTTCCTGGGCATTCTGGGTTTGGACAGTTACCTGTTCCCAGCGAGTTCTCAAGGGCGAGGAGCTTGATCGATCCAATTGTTAATTGGATCCCTTAATTGCAGGTCAGTCACAAACTTCCTTATACATGGTCAGTGCTCAATATTGGTGGAACCAACGAAGGACCCCCAATCCTATGAATGTCTGATTTGAAGTGGTCCTCCTTAAATAGTCTGGGGCACGGCGCCCACCCTGCCCTCAGCACGGCACCCACACATTCTGTGCGAGCCTCACATCGGCTGCCGACGTGGGTGACTGGCCTTCGTTTCTTCTCTGGGGTTGGAGTTTCTGCTTCTGCCTCTCTTACGACTCGGACGAATCCACCTCTGGCCGTCCTTCTGATTCTCATGCCTTTGAAATGTCCTCTTCGCAACTGCACGTTTTGCCCACCTCTACTCCCTGTGGATAAGGTAGAAGTCACAAACAATTCTCCCACCCCACCAGTGGAAGAGTAAAGTACGGCAGTGAAGGAATTCTGTCCTTTATAAGTAGAGATGGGACTGCCCTTTACAACACGGCTCCTGCGAGGGACCACAACCTGAGTGCCAGAAGCGACTGGAAAGAACATTTTGGGATCTGTTTAAAAGTGCACCTGCCTTCGTCATCAAGCATGGATTCTGGTAAGGCTGAGAAGGGGCTCCCCGCCCTCCTGGGAAAAGCAAGGTCTCCCCTGCAGGCTAGCAGCACCAAGGAAGAGCGAGTCGGCACAGCCTGGGTCCCACCAGCATCTTAGGACTGAGTTACCCTTTCAACCCTCGGGCTGAACTGCAGCTGGCCGGGAGGGGGAAGCTCTGCGTGTGGCTTCTCTTAGCTTATACTTTCTAACCCAGTCTTTGGCCTCTTCCTTACCTCTCCAGTTTTGCTCTTTTGCAACATTATTACATTAAGGCATGACAACCTACAGTAAAACATGCAACACTTCTCAATCTGTGCTCCTCTGATGTTACCAGCCCTGCATCAGGACACAAAGCAACTCCAGCAGCCTGAAGGTGCCCTTGTGCCCCAGTCAAAGCCCTTCCCAGAGGCAGCCACCGCTCGCAATCCCGAGCCTGTAGACGAGTGCTGCCCACTACTGCACATAAGCCCATAGCCTGCTCCCTTCCCTTCTTTCATTCACTAAACAACAATATGAAAAATGGACAGACATCATCTCATGTCTCTTCCTTCCCAAGATGTCACAAGTCAGTGTCCCCAAATGTTTGCCCCTGGGGAACAGGAATTGGGGTGCTTGTTGACTTTGGTGTGCATTCTGGTATAACATAAAAATATACACTTTTCTAATCATGACAAGAACGTGCTTTCATGGGGTGGGGACATGAACAGAAAGAGCCTGCTGAGGGAGCCCTGGCCCCCTGGAGGCTGAGACCCCTTTCCTGGCAGGCCCTTGAGGTGGGGGTGGGGGGCTACAAACATTTCCTAAGGTCAGCGATCCCTAGTCATTCCTGGAGGATTCTTGGTTACCTCTCTAGACAGGGGACCATTGGATCAAAGGGTTCCTCCTCCCACAAACTCTTCCCCTTGGAGCTCAGCAGAGGAAATATTGTCTAAAGCGAAATTTAAAAGTACTGTGGAAGTCAGGACACACACATACACATACACACACACAATTGTAAGCCCTTGATCACACATTTGATTTTTAGTGATACCTGTAAGGCAAATGGTAATGAATCAAAACATAGAGTTATAGCTAAAACCCATACTCTTGTCTCTGAACACCACCCGGCCACAGACAAGGGGCAACTCCTTGTTCTGGCTCCTTGATGGCCCTGCCATCAGATGGGTGTGCACAGGGACAAGGGTGGAGGACACGAGGGGCAGAGATGGACTTGATCCTGAAACGTATTTGCAGGAACACCTAAAACGTGAAAAGGAGAAAACAACCTCCAAATTTCCCAACAGAGCACAAGGCCTGACTCCATTGGCTAAATGGTCCCATATGTGGTAATCTCAAAAACTGGGAGGCTTGGCATGGGTCAGCCTGGGTGGTGCCAGGGCTCTGCGTGGCTGGGCTGGGCAGTGAACACGCTGTGTAACCTCACTGCGCCCATTTCTGCCTCTAAAATTGGGCAACGATGGCAGTATCTGCCCCACAGGGCTGGTCAGAGAGGTGACAGAGGGAGTTGTGGGCAGGCTCCTTGTGACTCTCACATGCATCCCCCTACCAAGATTTACTGTCTCCTCTGCAGCTGGAGCAAGTGCTCTGGAGGGGACATGGGATCCAGGCTCTGTGGCCTCTGTGGGATCCAGGCTCTGTATCCTGCAGTTGTTCATTTTGGAGGGAACTGAAGAGCAAAGTGTTATCTTTCCTCACGCTGTGGGACTTGACTTCCACGGTGCAGACAAGGAGGCACTTGGGTAGGAAATGAGAGGTGGGAGGAGAAAGTAAAAGCTGTCGGAGTTGGATGGATGTGGCTTGGAATCCAGACTCTTGCATGCATTAGTTGTGTGTGTGACTTTGGGTGAGCCCCACACTGCCTCACAGCCTCAATTTTCTTGGGTGGAAATGGGAATGGAATTCACTGAATTAGTTCAGTGCGCTGCTGGGAAGACTGGATGAGATAAACCCTGTGACGGGCATCCAGCCCTGCACCTGGGACAGAAATGGATTCTTTCTCCTGCCAGA